>JAHLJS010000003.1:86412825-87634998 GCA_038502445.1 Eremochloa ophiuroides
CACCCGCCCCCGCGTTGCGCGCCGCCCTGCCCTGCCCACGCGCTGCCGAGGTTTTGGAAGGAGGAGGAGGAAGAGAAGAGAAGGAGAAGAAGGAGGAGGAAGAAGAGGAGAAGAAGGAGGAGGAGGAAGGGACAGAGAAGGAGGAGCCGCCGTCGTCCCTGGCCGTCGACCAACCGCCGTCCCTGGAGCCCGCCACGTGCTGTGCCGCCGTCCAGCCCGCGCACAAGGTATGCTCTTGCTTCCCTTCCTGCTATGCATGTGCACGTCATGGTCGTGGTGTTGGTGGCATGACGGTGGTGCTGTTGCTGGTGTGGCGGTGGCGGTGTTGTTGGTGCTGCATTGAGATAAAACTTATATACATGTGTGTGTGATTATTGGCCATCGTGCCTACGTTTGCTGCAGGTTTTCGAAAACCTCCCCGTGCAGGGAGGTGCTGTCGAAATTTTCAATAGACACTAATCTATTGCTTTTGTATGCAGGAGAAGGACCCGTCGGAGTACCTCGGCGATCCCGATCGTCTTCGTCGACGTTACGGGTCTGCCTGCACCGCGTCGCCTCGCCACTGCACCGAGGCGCCACGGCCCCGCTAGCCTGACTCCACCGCCACCCTAGGTATAACCCCTCTTTCCGTATCATGGTCGTAGATCACGTTACCTAGTTAGGTGTCTCCCGTTCGAAAGAGATACGGTTGGAGTTATGCAGATCTTTGCATATCTACGGCCGTATCTGTTTCGGATTGTCCACGTTTTTTGGACAGCCCGCGGATGTGTAGATGAATGTGTTTCCATGGTCTGCTTCGATCCGCGACAGAATCTCGGCATCACCTCCCTGTTGTTCTCCGGATATACACTCTCCTTGCTGGACGTGTATCTGGAGAACAGCGGGGAGGTGCTGTCGAAATTCTGTCACGGATCGGAGCAGACCATGGAAACTAACTCATCTACGCATCCGCGGGTGGGATTAGGACCTATCCTTACCTATTAGATAGTAGGAACTCCATGTACATGCAATTGATGGTTACATTACTCGATGATATACACGTTAGAGGATGGAAGATCGTCAGTGGATGTACACGGGACGAAGAAGTCAGAGTGATTTCAGTAGCGAATGGATGAACAAGACCGATGCTTTCTTGAAGCGTGCATTTGGCAAGGCCGCTAAATATCCAGTTCTAGTTTTGTGTCCCTGCACCAAATGTAGAAACATTAGAATGCAAAACAAGGACACTATGGGTAAACATCTTTTGAAAAATGGATTCATGCCGGACTACACCCGGTGGGTCCACCATGGTGAAGCCCATCGTATTAGAGAGGAGGTGGTGAGACCACGCGTCGAGGCTTGTGATGATGATGCCGGGGTAGCGGACATGTTAGATGACTTTCACCAAGCTCAGTTCGCTGAAGGACGTGAGAAGGAGGAGATGGATGCAGCCGCAAAGGCCTTCTACATCATGATGGACTCGGCACAGAAACCCCTTCACGATCGTTCAACGGTTTCTCAGCTGGATGCCATTGGCCGTGTAATGGGGTTGAAGTCCGAGTTAAAACCTGAGTCGAGAAGGCTTCGATAAGGTGTTGGCCGTGATTGGCACCCTGCTTCCGGTAGGCCACTTCCTGCCGAAGAACTTGTATGAAGCACAGAAACTCCTTCGTTCACTGAAGATGCCGTATGACCAGATACATGCTTGTCCGAAAGGGTGCGTCCTATTAGGAAAGAACATAAGGATGCAAAATACTGTCCAAAGTGTAAATCCTCTAGGTACCTGGAGGTAGACTTGGTGATGGCCAGAAGAGGCAGCTTACGATCCCCCAGAAAGTCCTGCGGCACCTTCCGTTCCTGCCGAGGATTCAACGGTTATTTATGACCGAGGAATCCGCGAAGCAGATGACATGGCATAAAAAATGGCAAACGGTACAATCCTGAGAAGATGGTGCATCCATCCGATGGTGAAGCATGGATCCACTTTGATGGCAAACATCGTGAGAAAGCTTCTGAGGCCCGTAATGTACGTATCGCGCTGGCAACAGATGGGTTCAATCCTTATGGACTGATGGCTGCCCCATACACATGTTGGCCCGTGTTCGTTATCCCCCTCAATCTCCCCCCGGGCATCTCCTTTCAGCGACATAACATATTCTTGTCGTTGATAATCCCTGGACACCCGGGGTCCAATATGGGTGTGTTCATGGAGCCTGTGATCGATGAATTGATCCATGCTTGGGACAAAGGGGTATGGACATACGACCGAGCTACAAAGACAAGTTTCAAGATGCACGTTTGGTACCACTACTCTCTGCATGACTTCTTGGCGTATGGGTTATTCTGCGCCTGGTGTGTTCACGGGAAGTTCCCATGCCCAATATGCAAAGAAGGTGTGAGGTTCATTTGGTTGAAAAAGGGTGGCAAGTATTCCTCGTTCGACAAACATCGTCAGTTCCTCCCTCTTGACCATCCATTCAGACAAGACATCAAGAACTTTACAAAAGGTGTCACAGTGACAGACCCTAAACCACGGATGATAACCGGTGCGGAGGTTCATGCTCAGATAGATGCTCTCCTGCCCAATACACAAGGAGGTGGTTTCGTGGGATATGGTGAGCAACATATGTGGACGCATAAATCGGGATTGACGAGGCTCCCCTATTTTGATGACCTTCTCCTGCCACATAACATTGATGTAATGCACACTGAAAAGAATGTCGCTGAGGCACTTTGGGCAACACTCATGGATACTGAAAAGTCTAAGGACAACCCCAAGGCTAGAGTGGACCTGGCGGCGTTATGTGATAGACCCAAGCAAGAGATGCAGCCTCCGAGAGGCGGCAAGACATGGAGAAGGCCTAAGGTCGATTACATCTTGAGACCCAATCAAAGAAGGGAAGTACTTGAATGGATTCAGACACGATGTTATGGGTATGCAGCAAATCTAAGGGAGGGGAGTGAACTTAAGCACTCTGCGAGTCAACGGGATGAAGAGTCATGACTACCACATTTGATTGAGCGTGTTTCTTCCGGCGATGGTGTCGAGGCTATGTCCCTGAGCATGTCTGGCAAGTTCTGGCAGAGTTGAGCTATTTCTATCCGCCAGCTTGTGCCAAGGAGCTCTCTCGGACCGTCATTGAGGACTTGGAAAAGGTGGCACCTGTGCTGCTCTGTAAGTTGGAGAATATCTTTCACCCGGGTTCTTCTTAGCGATGCAACATCTGATTGTGCCCTTCCGTATGAGGCACTATGGGTGGGCCCGTGCATTCCGATGGTGTTTCCCAGTCGAGAGAAGTCTCAAGAGTCTTCAAAAAAAATATAGAATAAAGCCAAAATTGAGGCTTCCATTGCTGAGGGCCTGTCATTCTGGAGGGAGGGTGTCAACTTCACACAGCTCTATTACACGCAGAACCTTCCTAGTGTGCATAATCCACTCCCTCGTACAATGTTGCCAAAATGAATCTAATCTCAGCCTTTTCCAGGTCTACTCGGCAGCGCAAGTGCACGTCGACCACTAGCTCTTGTCGAAATGAAGAGTGGCGTTGTATCATGCTATATGTGTTGACCAACCTGGCCGAGGTCCAGCCGTTCATTAGTAAGTACGCAACGAACTTGTTTCAATACGCTGCCACTATTCTGCATCCAACCCATTTCTCTCTCGTTACAGGGAATTTGTTCGTCAATCCTGGCATCATTCAGGGAACCTACCCCGCATGAAACTGATACCCTTCTTTCAAGGGGTGCGGGAGAAGGGAGGCCCGACTTCATTTCTTGGTTCAAACAGAAGGTATTGCCATCGTAGTTCGACATTCCAAGTTGATCGTACGTTCGAATAATAAACCGAGCTTGACTTGCAAGGCCCAAACCGATGCTTCTATAAGTGCCGACTTGAAGACGGTTGCAAATGGCTGTCATGTTAGGGGTCAAGTCATTACTGGTTATGACGTAAAATGGCTATCCGCATTTCACACAACACCCTACGAGCAGAGTCGGCCCAATCGAAAAACCACAAATAGCGGTGTATTACACCCGGCACTGATGACCTCGACTATTATGGAAGAATTGAAGAAATTTATGAAGTTTCATTTCATGGTTCCAAACCTCTTAATCCTATCATTTTCAAATGACACTGGTTTGATCCTGGAGCAACGAGACGGACCCCTAATCTTGGTCTAGTCGAGATTCGTCCGGATTCCGTCTATCCAGGCAAAGATGTGTATATTGTCGCTCAAACAGGCCGTGCAGGTTTATTTTATGTCATACGTGTGCCAAGACAAAGAG
This sequence comes from Eremochloa ophiuroides, assembly GCA_038502445.1. Classification (NCBI taxonomy): domain Eukaryota; kingdom Viridiplantae; phylum Streptophyta; class Magnoliopsida; order Poales; family Poaceae; genus Eremochloa; species Eremochloa ophiuroides. Next base: position 86,417,089 of record JAHLJS010000003.1, read on the forward strand.
CATCTTAAGGGTTGGGCTATTGTGCACCAGGTATCTCTCCACACAACAAGTTACCTGTCCCGAACGATGAAGATTACAATTTCAACCCAAACACATATGATGGAGAGTTCTTTCAAGAAGATGGGCTACTAGGGAGGTTTGAGATAGACTTAACCGAAGCGTTTGTAATGGAAGTAGAAAATGAATGGAGGACGTTGGAGATGAGGTGCGAATGCCAAGGATATAGAAATGCTTGAGCGATTACGTCAAGGCAATGACGATGAAGACAACATTCCTCCTTCGGATAGTGTTGATTATTTGGAACAACTTGATAGTGATGACGAGACCTATGATCCAGCTAATCCCAATCATGAAGATTATTTCTAATACTTGTAATACTCTAATTTATTAAATTATGTTTTGTTTATTTGTTTTGTGTCTATTTGTATTGCATGTTCTAATATCTTGTTTATTGTTTTTTAACTGCAGGGGATTGAACAAACATGGCGGAAACCGTAGAAACCAGGAACGTGAACTTCCGTTTACCAAGAGCACCCCCCCTTCAGATGCCGATGCGGGTGAGGGGGTCGGCGAGAGGAGGAGGAGGAGGAGAGGCCCGTAGGACGGAGCTGTCTCCTTGCCACGCCACGTGAGGAGGAGGAGGAGGAGGAGCAGCAGCAGCAGGTGGCGCGTGAGGAGGAGCAGCAGGTGGTGCGTGAGGAGGACGAGGACGAGGACGAGGACGAGGAGGGAGACGAGGCGCAGGGGGGAGCTTGTTCCGCTTCCTCAGGTTCGTCGGCACCGTACATGCGAGGTCACGCGACCCTCCCTCCGGTTTCCCCTTCCTCACCGACGCCCACTGCTTCGCCACAGGGGAATAAGTAACTTTACGTTATCACCAATACTTCATATGATATTTTGAAAATCAAAAGAGAAACTATTTTTTTTTTCTTAATCACTTGTGCAGGAATTGGCTGGTTGTATCGGGTGGGCCACACGCTCCCCCTAGTGGCATCCTGGCTCTACTGTGCAGGCAACCACTACCCCGGCTGTGTCACGTTCCATGGGAAGTATGAGCCGGCCTACTCGTTCGAACACTATGCCGTCGCCCGTGATGCGACTACCCCAACAAGGCGGCACGGGTGAAGGCGGAGTTTTGGGGTAAGTCTCGCATTCATTGGATTCATTGGATTTTTCTTGAAATAATGAATGGATACATCGTGTTTGTTTGCAGACTTATTTCAGATGCGATGAGGGATTTGAGGGCAGGGGCGGATCTGGCGGCTACCAAAGCATGTAGCCCGGTTCGTCCCACCGACATGCATCACGAGGCGCGCATCCAGGCCATCGTAACCTACCATGCGTCAAGACTTGGACAGAAGGTCACCAAGGCCATGGCGAGAACGATGAACCTGACCCGGGACCAGTACATTCAGGTAGATGAATATCGATTCGTTTTGAGATTAAGCACGTTCAATTTGATCTTCTTATATGTCAAATATTTGATGACGTGTAGATGAATCCCTGGTGGTGTCTATCGTATCCCGAGTGTTGGGCGATGATCGTGGACAAGTGGCTCTCGGAGGAGTATATCCAGTCGCACAACGCTCGCGGGAAAAGGCGTTTGATGATGCAAGGGTTCCCTCGCACCATCAAGGAAGCATGAGCCTCCCCGCGTACAACAAGCATGGGTACGCGATTTCAATTATTTATTACCACGCTAACTTCTGCCTTATTTCTATCATCCTGATGTCTCTTGCAGTCGGCGGCACACGGTGGTCAGGAGTGCTCGGACTTCCAGGCATGGTGTATGTCGAAGAAGGGCAAGGCGACGTCGGACGTCACCTTCAACCCAGATGACCCGCCCGAGGCGTACAGCAACCCGAGCGTCCACACCCGCATCAGTGACTACACGTCGGCGGCAAGGGAGCTCCATGGGCCAGACTATGATCCGACCACCGAGGACATTGATGCGGAGCTGGTCATGAGGCTGGGAGGAGGCAAGAAGCACGGACGGTTGTGGATCGGCGACGGCGTCATCGACTCGACCTCTGTTCCCTCTCTCTCTCCCAGATCCGAGCACGGAGCACGAGCACAAGCCTGCCCATACGCCCACGGCCGAGCGCTTCACACAGCCGGGTCGAAGCACTCGAGGTTATTCCTGTTTTACTCATCTTCATTGATCTTTACATGCCTTAATTAGTCTGTACTTACTGAAACATTGGAGTGACAATATTTCAGTTCGAAAGTCAAAGCCTAAGGCAAGAGCTGCAGTCCGAACGGGCGGCACGAGAGGCCCAAGACAGGAGGTTAGCCGAAATGATGCAGTTCCTGCAAACCGTTGGGCAACAAACGGGCATAGCAGTGCCACCTGGGCTGATGGGTCCACCTGCACCTCCACCTGCAGCTACTCCTGTGAGTATGAAAGTTCATTGTTTCTAAGTTGCGAAACATAGAATCCTGTCTAACAAATGCGACCTGTTGAAATTTGTGCAGCCACCATCGGCTGGTTCGAATAATTCGTCTCACGCGCTTCGAGGTGATCAAGCTTTTCCTTCACCGCCAGACACTTAGTTTCCACCTTTGCTGTGAATTGTGATGCACTTTTGGACTTGTTTATGTGTGCTGCACCTGTGGATTTGGTCCGATGAACTTTACTCTTAGATGTTGAGATGGATGTGATATATCTGAACTTTTCTGTGATGGATGTGGTATATGTGATATTTTCTGTGGTGGATGTGATATATGTGATTTTCTGAGATGGATGTGATAAATATGTGATATATATATGTGTCTTTCTGTTTGTCACGTTCGAAAGCGAAAAGTAAATAAAAAAAATTTCAGTCGCTTTGCCGAGGGTTACACTCGGCAAAAAACACCTTTGCCGAGTGCTATGGTCATGGCACTCGGCAAAGCTAGAAAAACTCGCACAGTTTCCCAGCTTTGCCGAGTGGTGTGGTCATAGCAACTCGGCAAAGAAATTCCAAAAAATTAAAAAAACAGGCTTTGCCGAGTGCTATGGTCATGGCCCTCGGCAAAAGAAATTCCAAAAAAATAAAAATGCAGGCTTTGCCGAGTACTGTGGTCACGCCACTCGGCAAAGAAATTCAAAAAATCATTTCTTTGCCGAGTGCCTGTGTGTCAGCCCTCGGCAAAGACCACGTCCACGTTACATGCCGCCGTCAGCCTACTTTTCTTTGCCGAGTGTCTCGTTGGCTCTCGGCCTTTGCCGAGTGCCCGATAAACGACACTCGGCAAAGAAGTCTTTGCCGTGTTCTTTTTTGCCGTGTGATCTTTGTCGAGTGCTACACTCGGCAAAGGTTTTACCGAGTGCCGAAGGGCCTTTGCCGAGTGCCTGGGGCACTCGGCAAAGCGCCTGAATCCAGTAGTGTATATACGAAGTATGTGATCATACTAGATCATGTAGGGTGATATCTATATTAAGTATGTGTGCATACATAGAGTATGCGATTATACTTATTTTATATAGTACAATAGTGACATTTTAATAATATATTAAAAAATATGGGTTTCTTTGATATTTTTTGCGTAGGAATATTTGAAGTATCTTAATATGAGTATATAAACATACTTAAAGTGATAAACAAGTATGAACTTATACGCAATATGGGTTTTCGAAGATAGGAGTAACTGCTTGCCGGAAGTATAGAAAATGGGTTTCATATCAGATGAAAGGATTCGTGTTTGACCAAGTTTCTAAGCGAATAAATTTTCGTATTTATAGCTCCAAACTAATTTATTATAATAATAATATACATTTCACAATTACTGAAATTAATCTAATGGTATTTATTTGATATTATAAATATTTATAGTTTTTATCTATAATTGGTCAAACTTGATACACTAAAACATGCTACCCGTGTTAATATTGCATGTTTCTTAGATGGAAAGAGTACGTGTCTGAATATGAAAAAAAACAAATATATTACGAACTGGGTGTTGTACAAACAATAGGTCTAGTTTCCACTCGGGTTCTTCTCCCAACAATGGCCTACCAAAGGTAAGCGGTCCATTGTCTCTACCAAAGGCCCAAAAATTATGCTCCTACCTCTCTTTCTCCTCTCTGTCGCACGCAGACTTATGGTAGGCATACCTTCCGCGAGGCGCGGCGCCACGGTGAACCCTAGCTCTAGCTGGCGCCTGGTGGGCGGCGACGGAGTGGGGAGCAACAGAGGGACAGTTGGAGAGGGCACGCCGGCACGCCGGCACAAGAGTAGGCCGCAGGGGCTCAATTATGTGTATATTTCCTATACAATATGCAATTTTAACTATATGGCATTTTACATGCCGAATATCAGTCATTGGTTGTAAATTTTTTTTTGTACTTCTATATATTTTGAACTAGGAGAATACGCCGCGCGTTGCTGCGGCGATTCCAGATAATTTAAAAAGATATTGGACTTATATATTTATAGTTATATAAATTAAACTATTTGAAATTAATTTTGGTGAATGGTTTGACATATTGATGTGGATAACTCAATGAATGTTACATAAAGAGGTAGCTATCATAATTACACGTGCTAGTTGACTTTAATTATAAGTTTCAGTGGATTGCTAATGTGGACAGCTTGCATATCAAGAGAATTCACTAGTTGGGTTTGTTTATATAAGAAGTATAGATACCATGCTTCAAAATCCTGGCCCGCCACTGGGTTGAAGCCCTTGTTGTTGCGCCATGCCAATGCACTCACATGCATGCTCGATGCGAGCCTAGCTCCCAGCCTCAAAGGTCGGCGTGCGGCTTGATGAGATGTTCAGCCTTCTAGCGCCGTCCCTGCTGTCCGCCACGCCTGCCTAGCTGTGGATGATTATGCACCTTGGCATGCATTCTCTGTACAAGATCTGGTTTCGAAATAAAGCAACAGTGACCTTCATGTTGTTGTCGTCAGTGAAATCGTCGCTGTGCCCAAGAAGCATCGTCTTGTTACGGTTCGTGTGGATATATGTTGCCTGCAGATGATATATGCCGCCACCCCGCCTGTGTGCAGGCCTGCAGCCGCGTATGGTGATCCCGGCCGTGGACGATGACGTTGCGCACCACCAAGCTAAAAGTAGCCAGGAGGCCCATTTGGACAATCTCGCTCTCGCCTACTGCGTACACCGCCGCCGGCGCAACACTTGGTATTTCAGTGCATCGACGTCGACGTCGACCTGGCCTGGCCCATCTAGCTTGTGCACGCATGGGCCCAACATAACAGAAAATTGCTTGGAGGAAGAACGCTTTTTTAGATAATGGAACAAGGTTCCAGTCTCTATCATCCGGAGATGATACATAGCTGAGATACAAAACGCCACACAAAAGCTATAAGGCTACAACAAACACGTCCAAAAAGAGATCACAAGAAAGTTTGGCTGAACTCAGCAGCACTTAGTTTAACAACGCCACAGCGAAAACCACAGGGTAAAGGACAAAGCCTAGTCACCAATGCGATTCCGGAAATTCCACCCAAAATTAGCGAAGATCTCCATAACCAACGACTCGAGTCTTCTACATCCAAGTTTGAAAACTGGACGCTCCTCTTCCTTATGCAGTAGGAACCATTGTCTGATTCAGTAAGTCATCCTGAAAATTACCTGCAAATAAGTATTAGTCTTTGCATTGTTGAACACCATATCATTTCTATTCAACCATAAATTCCAAGCAAAGCGCCGCTACCCCTAGTAATATTTGGGGACTCACACCCTTTAACCAAGAGCCAAATAAATTTGAAACACTAGTGGGGGGTTGAATTCCAAATGTGATATACACAATGTTCCAAATAAAGCGCGCAAATGGCAGTCAAAGAACAAGTGTTGAATAGTTTCAATGTGATTACAATGACAACATTTAACACTTCCTTGCCAATTTTTTTCGCCCAAATTATCTTTAGTTAGAATGACCCCCCACTTTTGACACCAGGCCATACCAAGAGTTCAGATTATTATCCACCAAGCCTCTCCTAAATGATATACTAAGTGGAATTGTACTTAAGACATTAGCCACTGTATCATTTTTCTTTCTAGCTAATATGTATAGGTTAGGATACAACTCACGAAGAGGTGTATCACCCACCCATACGTCAGCCCAAAAACTAATCTGCTGCCCACTTTGCACTTTAAAAAAACCCCTCCAGCCAAGAAATCATTCTTCACCTTCATTAATCCATTCCAAAAGTGAGAGTCACCGGGCTTATATTGCACCTGCGATAACGGTTTATTACCCACATATTTCTTCCTAAGGATATTTTGCCAAATTCCATCCTCATTAATAAGTTTAAATAACCACTTGTTCAACAACACTTATTATGAGTACCAAGGTTCTTTATGCCTAAACCACCAAAGTCTTTTGGCCTGCACAAAACACTCCATTTGGCAAGGCGCAAGGCGGTATTTCTTTCTATGTTCATCACTCTGCCAGAAGAAGTGCGAGCGATAGTAATCCAATTTTCGAAGGACTCCATTAGGAACCTCGAAAAATGATAACATGAACAAACCTAAGCTGGATACCGAATTAATCAGTACTAATATCCCACCTACTGAGAGCAGTTTCCCTTTCCAACTACTAAGTTTTTTCTAAAATTTCCCTTTAATGCATAACCAGTCCTTGTTTGATAATTTCTTATGATGCATGGGTATACCTAGATACCTAAAGGAAAAACGCCCCACTTTGCAGCCGAATAAATTAGCATAAACCTGCTCGCACTCCTTAGCCGCCCCATAATAGAAGAGTTCGCTTTTGTGATAATTAATTTTAAGGCCCGACAGCTATTCAAAAGTACTAAGTACCAATTTGAGCTCTTTAGCCCGCGACGTGTCATGATTCATGAATAAGATTGTGTCATCCGCATATTGCAAAATCGACAATCCATCCTCAACCAGGTGAGGAACTACCCCCCCTCAAATTTTTCCATTAGACTTAGCTCTGGAAATTAAGATTGCTAACATATCAGCCACTAGATTAAATAAAATGGGAGACAGGGGATCCCCCTGCCTTGACCCTCTCCTCGTTTGGAAGAAGCTTCCTACATCATTATTAACTTTAACGCCTACACTACCTCCCCTTACTATCTGATTAATCCAATTACACCATAAAGGGGAAAGCCTTTCATTCTCAACGTTTGTTGTAAAAATGGCCATTTCACTTTGTCGTATGCTTCTCAAAGTCTAGCTTCAAGATCACACCATCCAATTTTTTCCTATGCTTCTCATGAATGGACTCATGTAGAGTAACCACACACCCTCCAAAATATTCCGACCCTTCATAAATGCCAACTGTGATGGCCGGATTACCTTTTGAGCCACTAGTGCTATTCGGTTCGTCATCACTTTAGTAAAATTCTTGAAGCTGACATTTAACATGCATATAGGTCGATATTGTTTGATCTGCGTAGCTTCCTTTTGCTTTGGTAGTAAAGTAGTAATACCAAAATTAAGGCTAAAAAGGGGAAGGTTACCCATATGAAATTCCAGAAAGAGAGGCATGAGATCTACTTTAATTACTTACCAAAACACCTGGTAAAACTTAGCCGGAAACCCGTCGGGTCCCAGAGATTTATTATGTTCCATCTGAAAAATAGCCTCCTTAACCTCGTTCTCCGAGAATTCCGTAGTTAATACGTCATTCTCAAAACCAGTGACTTGTGTGATATCACTCGTGAAGGACTCTATCATAGAAAAATTATTACTATCCGGCTCTCCAAATAGACCTTTATAATAATTCGTGATGAATTTCTTAAGATTTTCATCCCCTATGATAGTTCCTTCCTCTTTCTCCAACCAGAAAATCCTAGTCTTTCTGTTTTTTCCATTTGCTACCAAATGAAAATACTTAGTATTGGAATCACCCGATAACAATCTAGTTGTCTTAGCTCGTTGATACCACTTGACTTCTTCCTCCCTTAAGAGAGACACAAGTCTATCTTTATAAAAATTCTTAATATTAATTTCCCATTCGCTAAGTTGTTGTGACTCATCTTTTTTTATCTAGCTCTTGTACCTTTTTAATCAGCATAGCCTTTTCCTTCTTATACGCACCACTAACATTCTTAGCCTAGCCCTTTAAAAATTGTCTAAGTCTACGAATTTTGTTTTGCCATTTTTGCAACGGGGTTACCCCTCTTTGCTCCTCTTTCCAAACTTTTGCTACCAACTCATAGAAATCCTCCCTTAATAACCATCCAAGTTCAAATTTGAATCCACTGTTTAGTTCCGTCAGTGCCATTACCCGTATCTAAAAGTAACAGAGTGTGATCAGATATTTCCCTAGTCAGAGCCTGCACAGAGGCAAGAGGGAATTTAGACTCCCATTCCGTACTCACTAAAATACGGTCTAGCCTTTCAAAAGTTGGTACTACCCTAGAATTGGCCCAGGTGAATTTCCTGTTCAAGAGTTCAAGCTCCCTTAAATCCAATCTATCGATAATAGCATTGAAAATAGATGGCCACTGACCATCATATCTATCATTGTTCTTCTCACCCGCATTTCTAATGATATTAAAATCACCACCGACCATGAGCGGCACTGATTCTTTTTCACAAGTCTGAACCAACTCGGCTAGAAAGGCTTCCTTGTGTTCAACTTGTGCCGCCCCAAAAACCGCCACAAGGACCCAAAGGAATCCATCTACCTTGTTCCTTAAACGAAACTTGACATAAAAATCACCCTCATCGATACTTCCAATATCAAAAACCTCCAAATTAATGCCTAGCAGTATACCTCCGGACCTACCATGAGGTTGAGACCAATGCCAAATAAACTCTTGTCCCCCACAAATATTTGTTAGGACAGATTTAGAAAAATCTTTCTTCCCTGTTTCAAGAAGAGCAATAAAGTCTAGCTTCTGCTCTTTAGACAAGTCAGACAGGAACCTATATTTAGCTAAGTCATTGAGACCTCTGCTATTCCAAAAAATTCCCTTCATTGAGAAACCAATTTATGATTTTTTTAGCACTTTTAATTTTGGCTTTCTCTTTGCTCTAGTCAAAGATCGAGCCTTATTTTTCTTATATACAGTTCTAAACTCACCACCTAGTGGCTCACAGTCTTCAAAATAAAAATCCTTCACTAAATCCCCACACAAATGGCCGAGTGCACTATCCATAAACTCCACACCGCCATCTTCACTAAACAAATCAGAATTATAAGATTCCATCTCACAGGAATGAACCAAATTCAATCTTTCCAACTCAGCCATTTTTAACTCACTAACAGACTTATCGATCGAAACAGGATCGGTGCCTAACGTAACCCCGAGGCTATTGATGCTAGAAGAAATAACCTCAGCCGGAAAGGAAATAAAAGAATGGTTGGATGCGTTACCTTTGCTGAAGTCCAGATTTTTTCCACGCTGCCCGCTTCTTTGCTTTCTCCATAGAGTCCGCTTCACTGATCTTAGCCAGCCTGGGACTAGAACGCGAAGGAATCCTGCGAGCTTCTGAAACCGCAGCAGCAGCAGCCAGCACGCTACTACCAGTATCATCCACTCCATTCTTGACAGCTCCCTCCACCACGCTGCACAAGCCAGGAGCCCCCTGCAGATCGGCCTCCACCACCACCGAATTGCCAGCGACCACACCCTCCAAACCAGCCCCATGCGCCAAGGTCTGCACAAAAGAGTCCTGCTGCAGCACACTACCATCCACACCACCACCATCCACCTCTCCTCCATCAAAATCCAATAAATCATACTCCTCCCCAGAGCTAGCATCCTCCATCAAAACACCGTCCGCACATTCCAACAAGACTTTGTTCACTGCCACATCCACAATACTGTTAGCCATGCCCTTGAGATCATGAACCTCCTTAGGCAAGGTATTTCCTAGTGCAGCCCCAGTGCTCCCATCTTTAGAACCATTGTCCTCCTCCATATTATCCACCTGCTTAGCCTTTTTGATCTCTCTATCCTCCCCCTTTCCCTCTACCAAGCCGTCCCCTTCATCCCCATCTTTGCCAAGATCGCCAAAGTCCAACTCCACCTCATCACCATTTTCATCAAACCCCACTTTCTCTTTTTCAATCTTAAGCACAAAGTAATGATCCCCAATTACAACGTCCATATTCAAAGGGATCAAGGCTGGGTCTAACACAGCAACCAAGACCCGACTAAAATCATTCTTCCGAGTTGAAACCATGTCTACCAACTGCGTAGAACCAAACATAGTTCCAATAGCCCAGAGAACTAAATATTCTTTCCGGCTCTTCGGGATGTCAGTTATCCGAACCCACACTTTAGGCAGAAGAAACCCCTCCTCCTTAACCTGCCACTCCTGAAAAATCAAACGCAACCCTGTGGCAATCCCATTCTCCTTCACATCAGCCCCTCCATAAGCAGTCGACCTTTGAAGCTCAACTTTTGAAGGAAACTGCACAACAAAAGAGTCTACACCATGCTTAATTGGCATCCACTTCCATCTCACCGGAACAATTCTCATTAGATGCGCTAAGAAAAAAGATAAATCCTAAAAATTCTCACAATAATCAGAAACATCTAGCCTTTAATTTGGTAGACTCTAATCATCATCATAAATAACAGCCGTCGGATCAATTGTAATTTAATTTCATAAATAACAGCAGTCGGATCTATTGTAATTTAATTTTAAAAATTACCCACCCTACCATTATGAAAAATACATAAATTGACCCCCTAATTTTGCATATAAATTACCCACCTTTGCCATTATGAAACATAATTCAGAATAACACCCTCACATTGCATCTAAATTACCCACTATTTCTATTATGAAAGATAATTAAAATAACTGTTTAACATTGTATCTAGATTACCCACATCTGTCATGACGAGAGATAATTTAAAATATAACCCACAGATTTTATATCTAGATTACTCACATTATCATTATGAAAGATAATTTAAAATACATTTGTATCTAGATTACCCATATCTGTCATTCCGAGAGATAACTTAAAATATTACCCACTAATTTTGTATCTAGATTACTCACATCTATCACTATGAAGGATAATTTGAAATACATTTGCATCTGGATTAACGACAAATGTCATTATGAGAGAGAACTTAAAATATGACCCACTAAATTTGTATCAGATTACTCACATATATCATTTTGAAAGATAATTTGAAATAAATGATAATTATTTTTGTAAATCTTCCACCTTTGTAATTATGAAAGATCAAGAAAAATAACCTCCTAAATTTACATTTAACCTACCACATATGTTGATATAGAAGAATATAAAGCATTATTATCTTTATATTTGTATCTACCTCAGTCATTATAAAAAACTAAAAATATTTCTAAAGTATACATGTACATAGTAATGTGTACTATTACAAAAAATAAAATTCATAAGGTTTGAGTACATATTTCTAAATCATAAGATTTTACAACCATGAAATTGAATAAGTTGCTCCTCTAAATAAGTTTAAATATTTTAATTAAAACACTATGTCATATTAGTATTGTAAATTAAATTTTGAGCACTCTATGATATATAAAGCAATGCTATAGTGATATAGGTCTTTGATATAACAAATTCAACAAGTTAGGTGCTAAGGTATAATTTGAACTTTAACTCAATTAATATGTGTAAAAAATACCATTATGACTTAAACTCTTTTAATAAAAAATATATTTCGAATACCTAACATGTGAAAAAATTGCGCAACTAAAATTACTGTAACAACCCTAAAATCCACACAACACAAAAATACCAAATAACAAAATTTTTTCCAAAACAAACCCATTTCATGTGCATGCATGTAGGGAATTATTATCTCTTGCAAAGTAATATGCTCACCACTTGTCTATCTATTAAGAAAAGGTAAAATAGGTGTGGTAGCTCATACAGCATATTTGGACTTGTCCCTTATTTCTTGATTATATTGAAACACATCGTGTATCTATTTAATTATGCATATGCACCCTTGAGTATATGAAAAACAGAAATGGGAAAAGAAAAAGGAATTTTAGAAGAGGAAGTGGGCCTCAACCGATCTTCGGCCCAGCCAGCTAGCCGCTTCGGCCTGGCCCGACCGCATTGCCCCCTCGACACCCGCACGCCCGCGCTGTTCCCGTAGCTGGGCCGGCCCAAAAACGCGCGCGTGCTGCCTTCTCCTCACTGAGCCGCTGCCATCTCGGCCTCGCCAGTCGGCCACATCGCCGCCCCTGTTCTTCTTCCTCGCAAAGGCGACAGGGAATAGGGCCACGCAAATCGCATGACCCCAGCCCCGCACTGCTCCCCGCCTGTTCCCCGCGTGTCACCGAGCCTTGGCGGCCAAGTCCGCGTCGGAATCACGCCAACCCTAGTCTAGCGCTCGCTACAGCCCTTGGATGCCGCACGGCGGATCCCAACCGCTTGCCATGGATCAAAGCGAGCTTGGAAATATATAAGGACCCCCCTTTCGGTGCCCTAGCCTCATTCCGATCGCCGCCGCCGCTGGTGGCACTACTCCACACCACACCACGAGACCGAGAGAAAGGGAGAAGAGGAAGAAGGGAGGGAAGAAGGAGGCGCCGAGGTGCTGCCGCCACGGAGTACGCCGGAGCCGGAGCCAGAGCCGGAGATGAGCCGGCGCCACCGTCGCGGGTCTGCACAGCACTGTGAACACCCGGCACGGCTACGACTCTTCACTGCACCGCCATCCTTCCTCCTTCGACACCGCGGTGAGCCGCCCGTGCTCCTTTTCCAACCTTGCCCATGCACTCTACCATGGCGTTCCGCCTCTGGAACGCGTAGGCATGAGCCTCCCCCGGCTCGGGGGAAACACTTGCACAACGCACACACGAGACCAGCCAAGCCAACTGGGGCATCGATTACGGACGTTTGGACACCTCCGATGGGCACCACCGTCGTGTGCGTTCGGAGCGCCGCTACCTCGACAGCGTTCCCGAGCGCACAAGCCTTTAGCTGCATGCCACGACCGATCAGCACAACCGCCGGCTCCGCAGACGCCTCGGTCAAGCTTAGTTCGCTAGATCAAACCCCTTTTGGTCCCGAAACACAGCACGACGTGTTCGCGGGAAGACGTGCTCACGACGACACGTTCCACCGTGGCGAAGACGGTTCCGGGCTTAACCAGTCACCCCGCGCTGCGAGGAGGAGCTGAGGAGGTTCGCCGTGACTCCACAAGCATAGCCGCGTAGATGGCCGGACCTGAGACCACACCTGTCTATTGGCATTTCTTAACGTCGTTACAAAAGATAGACTAAAAGTCCATCTCCGGCAATGGCGCTAGAAATGCTTGTTGGCGTCTCTTAGTATTACTACTAAAGATAGACTATAAGTCCGTCCTTAATAATAATACTAGAAACGTAAGTTGACATCCCCAGCCACCATTAATTCAGAAAGATAACCCTTGGCCCTTAAAGGCGCCGACCTAAGTAATGCAGTCTGGTAATAGCAGTTAGAAGTGTCGGATTGGCCTTCCTAACCGTCATTACTTACGATATGCAAAACTGTGACACGACGCCGTGGGGTGCACAAGAATTACAATTCTTAAGTAATGGTACTTAGGTACCCCAATCGATACCCCAGTAAGAAATAAGATTACTCTACAAGCGCACAGAACTATCATTGTAGCATTTTAACACGTGAGTATTCAAGGGTGTCGTATTTATAATTTTCCGTAGGAGGGCAATATGCATCAAGCGTGGTGTAAATATGATCACTTATTGAGTGCAATGGTAGGCATAGAGTAAACAGGAATTAAACATGATTTCAAAATAGTGGACACACATCTGGGTTAACCTCAAGGATAAAAAGGAAAAATAAAGAATAAAAGAATATAACTAACTGAGCAGGCATTGGTCATATATAATTATGCAAAGACGGCTAGCAACACATCTAATTAGTAATTCTAGTATCAGGACTAAGTCTGAGATGATAGGGAGATCCCCGCAGCTGGTCTACCAGCCGATAGAGACTTTACGAACTCCTACATCAATATCCGAACGTGGGGGAATGTTAGGGATGGACAGGGCTGTCACCACCTGCCCACCTACCCCTCTGCCCGTGAGATACCGACATATTCGCCGATCTCCGTATACCTGAGCACCATGCTCACGTACTTGGAAATAACTCCTAACCTCCGTGGACCCCAACCCTTCGGATTGACAGGCTAGGTTAAGAGCAACCAAGAAGGCACGACGAACCATCACCTCATTCCTAGTTCTTCCTCTATTCATACTAATTCGATGAACAATGAAGAACGATGATGAACAAGTCAAGAACATGACACATAAACTATATTCTAGTCTATATATTATGCTCATAACAAGATCATAACTTTTCTCTAGTTCATATGCATGATCATATAAATAAGATAAGAACTTGCTCATGAAAGAAGACCGAGTTGTATTCATACCAAGATGATCCTTTTCTTTCAAGGAGACAAGCTCTCCTTGATAGCTCTTGCCTTACTCACAAACTACTAATACTACTCTAAAGATACAAGTGAGAGGTGTGAGGTAGATGACTCCAAAATGATGTGTGTGTTGAAGGGGATGGAGCACCCTCTATTTATATTGAAACTATGACGGTTTGGGCGTTCTAAACATGAAAGTAGGTGGAACCACCATCAGCAAACCGCCATCAGCACCGCCTCCGAAGATGGGCCCGAGAGGCCCTACCAGGGGGCAGCCACACCCGGGGGCGATCGGTCCCTGGGGGCGCCATGTGGCCACCGCCTTCGGGTGGTCGGTTGCTCCCTGGGCCTAGGCCTCTCCCATTGTTGCGGATGGATCCAATTACGCTTTGAAGGTGGGCTTCTTTAGTATTCTTTGTTTGCGCATTTGTCGGATTCGTCATTTGACTTTGCGCTTTCTCCATGTTAATGCGTATTTCCACTTGTTATGCCATAAAACCTGTAAAACATGAATGCTAGGGGTACAAGTGGAACCTGTTAGTAGTAAAGGCATATGTGCTAGAATATGATTGTTAATCCTCTTTTTAGTCTAAATTGGTGGTACAAAATTTATCCATAAGGACCACCAACACTGCCGCCTTGGCTGCGTGTGCCACGACCTCGCCAGAGCACCACCGGGAGCCGTAGCCAAAAAGGGGCACTGCCATGACTCCAGGTTGCCACCAATGGGCCGAAGATCTTTCTGACCATGCTAATTAGAGGAAGCCGCGCTCGATTGTGCCAAATCGCTGGAGCCACCGCCTCGCCGTCGTCCGCCACTGCTGCTGGAGGCCGCCGCCATGCTGTTCACGCCAAGACCATCTCCACAAGAGCTCCTTGGTCGAAGTAGGATCCTTAGAACCATCCGCAGAGGGTTATGGGAGGCAGCCTGCCCAGCAGAGCCCTGCCTCGAAGCACGACGACGCACCCTTGCCGGAGCCGCGCCAACACCGACCGCCGTGAACCCTCGATTGGAGACTCAATACACCATGCCAAGCGATGGGGACGTCTTGCTCGGTCGCCGGCGGGACGTAGACACCGTTCTGGTAGTATTCTGAAGCCTCCGCACCACTGCCGTGCTGCACCGCCGCCGGCGAAACCTTTGAGAACCCGAGTCGAACACCTGGCGGGAGATGACGTATGCCAGACGTCAGCATGGGTGCACGCCCACGCCGCAGCACCACCACCACGGACCCGGTCCACCGTAAACCGCATATAGGATTAAAGCGGTGCGCTCGGTTCACCATGAGCCAGTCGTGCGGTCTATGGACCAACACACACAGTCCACCGTGCACCGAACCCACCGTAGACCGAGCCCGAAGCGCTCCAATGCTACCACGTGGCGTGCCCTGACGCCGACACATGTCATCAGAGTGACGTCATGATGACGTCATCCGACCCCACCGGACAGTGCACCGTTGACTCAGTCAACGCTGACGTCAGCAGTGACGTCATGCTGACGTCAGCAGAGCCACCGCCAACCGAGCCGTTGACTTGGTCAACATGAACAGTATCCGACCAATCCCGTGTTGCTACGTGTCACCCCCCCGGGTTAATTAGCCATTTTTCTTTCTCAGAAAATAGGTTAAACTTCGGAAATTCATAACTTATTCATACGATGTCCAAAAATTACGCACTATATATCAAAATTCTCAGAAAAATGAGCTCTACAACCTGAGCCTATGTTTGAGTGCATTTGGATCTTCTAATTTTGCTGATTTTTCTGAACGATCCATAAGAGTCGCTAACGCGACTATTTTGATTCCGTTTTCAGAGCCGGAGGAGGATTAGACTGAGGAGAATGACCACGAGTACCTTCAGGAGCTAGGGTACGACTACGAATGTGCCACGTCCCACCAAATCCTTAGCACCTATTACGCATTGCTAATGTCGTTCTTGCCATTACTTTATGATCATATGATATAACTGTCTAGGTTGCATGTTAGAATAATTGATTACCCTGCCTTGGTAAAATTTCACCTTGCTGTCTGCTGATAGGATAGATGCTGCTATTTAATAATTGCTTTTCTACTACTCGCTACTGATGTGATTATATGATTGATTCGGGAACAGTCAATATAAACCCGAACTTAACGGGAGAGCGTGTTGCGTGCGTCCTGGATGCGTGGTGAGGGTTGAAGTCGACAAGTGGGTTATGAGACAAGCCAGAAGGGCAAGTCGTGCCGGGGGTGCAACCTGGGCATCCCTACGAGAGATACCTGTGGCGGGTAATGGTTTACGAGGTGGTTCCGAGTTGAATGACCTGTGTGGTTTGGAGCCCGCGAACGGAGGTGCTGTGATGAAATGGGGAGAGTATCCCTTAAGTGAAGATGCCTGCTTGGTCAAACCTAGGACGGACTAGTTTCAGGTTCATGGGAATCCTTTACTGCTCACTCGTCTTCGATGGGCGGGGAACGGCTGGACTATTTGGTAGGACGGTGCCACTACTGCTAGGTTGAGAGGTGATAAGGGTGGGCGGTGACAGTCGATGGGTTCCCGTTCTGTTCTAGATGCGCAGTACCACTGAATGGGCCTACTACTGCGTCTCCCAGTCTCAGCATGATGGTGTCGGAACCTGATTATCCCAGGGCTGAGTGGTAGAGTGGCATCGACCTAGGCAAACAAGCACCCGTAATTCTACCTAGGTGTTTGTGCAACACCTATGATGGCTAATCTTGTGAGTAGTGAAACCTCTGCAGAGTGTATCGTTGATCGATCGATACATATGCCGACACGTCGGCTATGGACCTTTCCTGTGAAGCTTCTACTAGTGTAGTGAGTGGATGTTCTTTTCTCCCCCTGGATAATACTTTCCGGCAGTGTGCCGCTGAGACAGGCCTGAGAGGGAGCTGGGCCTGCCGAATGAGTGCGAGGTGTGTGTATGTGAGATGTGGTGTATGGGAAGGGAATGAAATGGATTGGGAAGATGGATAGAGATAAATGATGTAAAATTTAACTATTAAAATATTGATTACACTTGCATAGGAAACCCTAGCCTATAGGTCTGCTTGTACAGCCTTGCATCCACCTTCCACAAAGCTACTGCAATCATAGGTGGGCTCCGTAGCCAGTACAAATCGTACTGATAATTTGTTGTCAGGTGACGAGAAAGAGTACGACTTCGATGGAGACGATTGGGAAAAGTAGGGTCGCGTGCTACACTCAAGTTGGCTGTGAAGGATGAAACACTTCCGCATCTTCAAGCTTCTCTGTTTGAACTATTCCGCCAGTGTGGCAATGAAATAATTTGTGTAAACTCTGTTATGTAATCGTTGTATGGATCCTGGTATCAACTGAGATTTGGGTAATTTTATGGATTGGTCAACACAATCTATTAAATTACAATTCGTGCCTGTGGATTTTCCATCATGAAAATCGAGGTCGTTTCAATTACCAACATATTTTATTAAATTTATTAAAATATCGTAGAGAATAAACCAAATATTTGGCATGAAGTATGAGAGTCCACGGGTGGCTATATTTTCCCAACCCTTAAAGATTAAACTCGATCATTATAAGTATTAAAATTCTCTTGAGCTTAGCACCACTACCCTTTCGGAGATCTCACTTCAAGCTCTATCACTTATCTTAAATGATATGGTGCATGTTTCAAATGATTGCTTTTGCTACTGTAGTATTTTAAAACGTACTCTAAGACAAAAAAATCATTATTGTTAACAAGTGCAAAAGGTAGAGTTAATAAAGATGCAATAATCACAAGAATTCCAATTTGAAGGCAAAAAACTGTAGCTCCCAACAAGAATAAAATTTTAAAAAGTAAATTGAGATTCATGACTTTATAAGATATGTGATGCAGCAATAAGGACCACCATAGTTAATGGCATTATTTCAAACTAATTCTATATTTTTAAAAACATGTCATGCAATGCAAAAATATAAAAATAGCTTAAAATCCTGTAAATCAGTTCCTTGAAGTAATTAATAAGTTTATGATAATTGGATTAGATTATATGAAATATCTATTATGTCTATTTTGTAGAAATAAAACATGATGAAATCATTCATTTAATATAAAATTTTCTTTATTAATTAGATATACTAGTCCATCAACCCGTGCTTCCGCACGGGTTAGTTTCTTTTGTATGGGCTAACTTTGTGATTCTTTAGTAATAGAAAATAATGATTATTATATATTTAAATAAATTTAATTCCACGGCTAGGGATTTTTTCCTTCCTTTGTTTGAACAGTGTGCACAGCAATATTATAAGAGTATTAACTTTTTAATGTTAGTTGTCGATAATTTAGATCCGAAGTTTTTGATTTTTTAATGGCAAAGTCATTTCTAACATACATGATATTGTTTCTTATTAATCATAATATGTTATATGGCTATTATTGATTAATTTTTAGGATTCAGCTTTTCCTAATGAATCATGCTGTTTAGCCAAAAAAACATTTGTTTGAACATTATACACGTCTTCCAAAATCAAGTATGCATTCGTTTCAACGTTATACACTGCTTCCAAAAAGCTTACATGTATATGCATGATATGTATATGTACACAATAAAACATAATTCTTCCAAAGTTCTTCTAATTGTAGTGCATTTGCTCCTCCAATGCCCCTAAGTGGCCCTCAATATGAATCACTTCAATACTAATACCACTTGAAGATATACTTTTTCATAAAAGAATTTTTACCATGTTAGTGTAAGCTACGAATACAAAATAGAAATACTACTATTTACATTTAATTAACCTGTTACGTGCATTCATAGCCTCAGGAATTGGTAAATATATAAAAACTTATGATGCATTGACGATAGAGGATATCCTGCAAAATTACAATTATTTATTTATTCCAGAGGCCTGTTCAATGGCTAATATAATTGATGTAATGATATTAAATGAAGATTTACTGCAAAATGTATTTGTTATTGCAATGACATCAGATTTTGCCCTCTCACCGATTTGCTCAACTTTAACAACCCCCCCCCCCCCAAAAAAAAAACAAAATCAAACCTTTACTTCTTGGCCACTACAAATCCCAAATTGAAAATATTGTAATTTAAGATGTGTCAAAAATAGGAAAATTAATCTAATTCAAGTTGTGCAAACAACATAAGGAAATATCTTGAATTCATCAGTTCATTAGGTTGCTACAGGAGCATGAATGTAGACTTTTTAAGTTTGGTAGTTTGGGAAGAAAAAAAACTACTCGGTTAGAAGCACAATATCACGAATTTTGGTCACTCCGAAGTATGTTTTGGTGTCTTCTATCTGTATGTGTTGCAACTCCTATGACATCTATGATACATAAATATGAGTTCTTATTATCAAATAGTGATCAAAATAGAGGAAAATATATATAAAAAATATTGTTAGAGGGAGTTTACCTGAGAGGTAACTCTATTATAAAGCATGTCTGTAATGAAGAACTGAAAACTATACTTTCGAATGTCAGTATCCTTGATCTTCTTTATATTAGTTGTGGTCAAGAAGTTGAGGACCTTATCATTCTCCACTGGTAGGTATTTTCGTGCGGCTACTATGACTTTGACATTTGAAATGATATAAACTTTACCTTCTTTTATTTTTGGTTTGAATTTTTCTATATATGCCTTATTGATAACTCCATGTATTTTGGTACCCTGATTTTTTTTATTATCATTAAACCAGAAGTAATCAAGACTACTATAAACATAATGAAAAAACATTATACCTAATGATCAATGAGGATCATATCAAGACTGATTTATTCACCACTACCGAGCAAGATTGCATCCCATATTCTAGTGACTCGAGTTTTGATTTTCCATAATTCCTTTCCTGGCCTAATGTCACTTAACGTTTTGCTAACCATTCCAACTTGTAAGCTGAAAAACATAATAATAATAATAATAATAATAATAATAATACCATTAATTTACCTTTTCACATGTAGATAGCAGGACAGCACGATGGCCATACCTTTCTTTGGTGAATGATGAAAACAATAGATCTTCTTGTAAACTAAAAAAAAACATAATAATGATGGCACTAATTTTCCTTTTTTTCATGTAGATTGCAAGAACCATATTAGATTGTAATTGAATTCAGCAAGACGGACATATTTGTTGGTGATTGATGAAAACAATAGATGTGGAACAACGGAAAGATGAACAGTGAAAAATGGATTCCTGTGGTGAATATATGGATTCTTATTTGCCGGTGGTTGACAAAAAATATATAAAGGCGGATCTGAACGGCCGTACCTTCTTGGAGGATGAAAAGATGATTGGTGGAAATATTTGGCCACATGGGTCCTGTAAGCAGTGGCTCACAAAATATATAAATGCAGTCCGGCAGGTGTGTATTTTTTTTATAATCGTTGATAGACAGGATTCAGTAATAATATATACTAATTAATTAATAACTACATGGACGTATGGACGTGTATACCGCTCTGTTGGATGGATTTTCTCTGAACTTCTTTTCCCGAAAAAATAGATATTTAATACAGTCCGGAACATGTCATTGTTTTTTGTTGGCGCGATGATAGATTGGATCCAATAAAATATTAACTGCATGGACGTATATCAGTACTTGGTTGGATGAATTTGTTGGCCTTGTTGCCTCCAATGTTTTATATTAATTAAGAAAAAGATATTTAATTAACCATGAACGTATATCACTCTCGCTCTCGGTTCGAAGGGTTTTCTCAAAGATATTTATCTTTTTTTAATTTATAATGGCACAGGTGAAAAAAGATACTTAATTAACGTGGACGTATACCAGGTTGGATTGATTTTCTCAAAACGATTTTCGCCTAAAAAGAGATATTTATGTTTTTTTCTAATTTTTAATGGCAAAGGTGGGTAATTTCCTATATAAAAAAATAGATCCAATGGTTATGAGTGGCTATAGACTTTTCATTGGACTGCTGGATGTTTCTGATTAACGTGAGAATTTGTAGCATTTATCTTTTTTCTTAGCGCATCTGGTGAGAGTTAACGTGGAGTCTTCGTTGAGGCCTCTAATTAGTAATAGTAAGATTACCTACGTAATATAAGTCTAAAAATTCTAACCCGTGCGAGAGCACGGGTAGATGGACTAGTTTAATAAACCAGAGTTCAAATGCTCTGAAGATTATTTTCGAGGAAATTATCTCATTCTTGTCTTTCAAGCAAATACGTAATAACCCATCTTAGGAGAAAAAAAAAGAAGTGAAAACATAGTTCACATACAAACTCTCGTCTCCAAGGAAATACATGAGCAGAATATAGTTTACACAAAATCTACCATGAACGAATTCCAAGAAATATATGATGAATATTTTTTCTGGATGCAAATAACAAAGACAAATATAGTTCATATATACTGCATCGCTTGTGGTTCATGTAACAACCCTAAAAATCCACACAATCTAAAAATCCCAACCAATTAAAATTTTTCATTTATTTATTGTGAGAACCCATTTTTCTTGTGCAAGCATATAGGTTTCATTATGAAATTGGTAAATAAAGGAGTGTAGTTTGCATTTTAATTCCATTCACATAGAATAATAACTTATGCATCACATTTGGGATTTATTGCAATTTATGTTTGTATTTACTCAATAATTAAAATGGGCAATATATGTATATATACACTAAACTGAAAACAGAAAAGGAGAAAGAGAGTTCGGCCAGCCAGTCAACCCGAGCCAGCCCGACCTTCCTCTCCTCATCTCACCGCGCGCGGCCCACGTCGCGGCTCGGCAGCGCACGCGCACGAACGGCACACACGCGCTCGCGCCCGCGCTCGCGCTCGCTGCCAACCCGGCCCCGCCTGTCAGCCGCTCTCGCACCCCCCCACTGTTCTTCTTCCTCACGAAGGCGACGCGCCTGCCGGGGGTGTCGCGCGAATGGCATGACCCCGGTCCCACAGCCGACAGCATGGCAGAGCCCTGGACCCCGCTGTTCCCCTCCTGTCCCCTCCTTTCTTGGCCGCCAAGCGAACCCGCGCCATCCGGAGCCCTAGATCCACTCGAGCCACGGCCCTTCGATCGGCCGAGCGCAATCGGGACCGTTCGCCATTGGAGACTGGCCAAGCTCGTCTATAAATTGGAGCACCCCGAAGCCTTACCCTCATTTCCCCTCGCCGCCACCGCAGCACAGACCGGCACACCGCACAAACCGAGAGAGAGAGCGTAGGAGAAGGGCGGAGCAGAGGAGGAGAAGCTGCCGGAGCGCCGCCGCCGCGGAGCACGCCGGAGCCGGACACGGAGGAGAAGTCCGAGCTGCGGACGAGGAGCGGCACGGCACTGCGATCGCTCTGCACGGCCCCGACTCGCCACTGCACCGCCATCCTAGCTTCACCGACACCACGGTGAGCCACCGCACGCCACGTCCGAACCTTGCCCTGCTTTTGCCATGGCGTTCCACCCTCGGGACGCGCAGGCACGAGCCTATACCGGCTCGGGAAGATCACCTGCACCATGCACTCACTCGACCGGCCGAAACCCCCGGATTACAAGCTTGCTAGACCGAGAACGCAGCACGACGCGTTCTCGGCGGAGCGCGCTCACCACCGACGCGTTCCGACGCCGAATCACCCGTTCCGAGCAATCCGTCTAGCAACCGTATAGGTTAGAGCGTCGTGGAGCACCGCCACGACCCCCTTGAGCTAGCTACGCGGATCTAAGCGCTAGAGGAAGCCTGAATCGCCTTGGCCGCGTGCGCCGCGACCTTACCGGAGCGCCGCCGCGAGCCGTAGCCAAAAGAAGGTCATGCCATGGCTAAGTTCGCCACCAGAGTGTTGTATGCCTCTCTGGCCTCACCAATTTGACAAGACCGCATTCGATTGAACCAATACTTGGTCGTAGCCGCGATGCCGCCTTCCGTCGTCGTCGGCGACACGCCGCCGCCACAACCGAGCACCTTGGAAAGCTCGGTAGCCAAAATTGGTAGTTGGTATACCATCGCCTTAGACCCTGGACGCGTATACATCTCCTAGAAGAACTCCTTAGCCCCGCCGGAACCTCACCGTCGCGACGACATCGCCGCCGACAGGTTCCGCCTCGCTTAAGATCCGTTCCGAGTACCCCCGGTCGCCTCGCGCTGCGAAGAAAGGCCGCCGAGGTTCGCCAAGTCTGCCTCGGCACCGCCGCTAGAAAGCCGAGCCCTGCCTTGCCGAAATATAGTCATCGCCGCCCTGTCATCGTCCGCCGCACCGGAGAGACACCGCCGCCTTGAACAGACGCCCTGGAACCCTGCTAGCACCGAATCTCCGATTCGCCCGAGCCTCCCCAGGAGAGCTCGGGAGAACAGCACCCTCGGGCACCCAAATTTCCGATTCGCCCGAGCCTCCCCAGGAGAGCTCGGGAGAGCAGCCCCTTCGGGCGCCCCAAATCTCCGATTCGCCCGAGCCTCCCCAGGAGAGCTCGGGAGAGCAGCCCTTCGGCGCCCAAATTTCCGATTCGCCCGAGCCTCACCGGGAGAGCTCGGGAGAGCAGCCCCTTCGGCGCACCAAATCTCCGATTCGCCCGAGCCTCCGCAGGAGACCTCGGGAGAACGGCACCCTCGGGCGCACCAAATTTCCGATTCGCCCGAGCCTCCGCGAGAGACCTCGGAGAACGGCACCCTCGGGCGCCCAAATTTCCGATTCGCCCGAGCCTCCGCGAGAGACCTCGGGAGAACGGCACCCTCGGGCGCACCGAATCTCCGATTCGCCCGAGCCCCCCCGGGAGAGCTCGGGAGAACGGCACCCTCGGCGCCGCGAATTTCCGATTCGCCCGAGCCCCGCCGAGGTACGCCGAACTATGCCGAGCCCCGCCGAGCTACCCCCGACCACCGCCGAGCTAAACCGAACTATGCCGAGCTCCGCCGAGATACCCCCAACCACAGCCGAGCTACCACCGACCACCGCCGAGCCACGCCGAGCTACGCCAACTCCGGCAACTCTCTGGGAACCAGCATCGAACACCTGGTGGGCGACCCTCGGGTCTGTGTTCTGTTGAGGCGCCGCTTGCCGCACTACTGGACCCGCGCGCCACGTGGACCAATCCCGAGCTGCCCCTGATTAACCGACCAGTTTTCTCATTTTCAGAAAATAGGATAATCTTCGGAAATTCATAACTTATTCATACGAAGTCCAAAAATTGCGCACCATATATCAAAATTCTCAGAAAAATGAGATCTACAATCTAAGACTATGATTGTATGCATTTGGCTCTTTGTTTTATTGGATTTTTCTGAAATACTCTATAGGAGTCGCTGACGCGACTATTTCGTGTTCGATTTCAGAGCCGGAGGAGGATCTGACTAAGGAAGACGACCACGAGTACTTCCAAGAGCTAGGAGACGACTACGAAGGTGCCACGTCCCACCAAATCCTTAGATCCTATTACGCATTGCAAATGACATTGTTGCTATTGCTTTATGATTATGTATGGATTGGTTGCATGGTAGTATATTTGAATTCCCTGCCTTGATAAGACTTTACCCTGCTGTCCGCTGTTAGGTTAGCTGCTGCTTAATTTACTGTTACTCTTCCACTACTTACTACTTGCTATATGCTATGTGGTGGAATTGGGACGGTGTATAACTGATTATAATCACTGGGAGAGAGTGCTGCGTGCGTCTTGGGTGCGTGGTAAGGGTTGATGTCGACCAAGTGGGATGTGAGACGAGCCCATGGGGCAAGTCGTGCCGGGGGTGCAACCTGGGCATCCCCAAGCGAGATACCTGTGGCGGGTAAAGTTGTTGAGGAGGTTCCGGGTGGGATAGCCTTGGTGGTTTGAAGCCCGTGGACGGAGGTGCTGTGATGGCACGGGGAGAGTATCCCCTAAGTGGAGATGCCTGCTTGGTCAAACCTAGGATGGACTAGTTTCAGGTTCATGGGAATCCTTTTCTACTCACTCGCTTCTGATGGGCGGGAGACGGCTGGACTACTTGGTAGGACGGTGCCACTACTGCTAGGTTGAAAGGTGATAAGGGTGGGCGGAGACGGTCGATGGGTTCCCGTTCCGTTCTAGATGCACAGTACCACTGGATGGGCCCGGTACTGTGTCTCCCAGTCTTAGCATAACGGTGTAGGATCCGGAATATCCCAGGGCTGAGTGGTAGGGTGGCATCGACCTAGGCAAGCAAGCACCCGGAATTCTGCCTAGGTGTTTGCGCAACACCTATGATGGCTAATCTTGTGGGTAGTGAAACCTCTGCAGAGTGTACGGTTGATCGATCGATACATATGCCAACCTGTTGGCTATGGACCTTTCCTGTGAAGCTTCTACTAGTGTAGTGAGTGTTCTCTTCTCCCCCTGGATGACATTTTTCCGGCAGTGTACCCGTTGTGGTAGTGTGCCGCTGAGATAGGCCCGAGAGGGAGTTGGGCCTGTCGAATGAGAGTGAGGTGTGGGTAAGTGAGGTGTGGTGATGGGAAAAGGGATGATGGTGTTAATTGGTGATAAAACTTGACTAATTAAACATTGATTACAGCTGCATAGGAAAACCTCAGCCTATAGGTCTGCTTGTATAGCCTTGCATCCACTTTCCACAAAGCAAATGCTGCATAGGTGGGCTCCGTGGCCAGTACAAATCGTACTGATAAATTTGCTGTCAGGTGACGAGAATGAGTACGACTTCGAGGGAGATGATGACGAGGAATAGGGTCACGTGCTACACTCAAGTTGGCCGTGAAGGATGAATCGCTTCCGCATCTTCCAAAGCTTCTCTGATTGTTGATTCCGCCAGTGTGGCGATGTAATAAATATTTATGTAAGACTTATTTACCGTTGTATGGATCCTGGTGGCAACTGAGATATGGGTAATTTCATGGATTGTTCCAAGCAATCTGTTGAATTACAATTCGAGCCTGTGGATTTCCCTTCGTGGAAATCGAGGTCGTTTCAGTTCATCTGCCTCTTCAATGTGATTTTAGGCTAGGAACAACAAATCCAACAAGCTCTGCGAATGCTTGTAATCATCTTGCTGGACGGTACAAATGTCTCTCCTGCAGTACTAAACCAACTCCTTTTACCTGAGACATAGATGTGCACAATAAATAAGTTGAAGTGCAATTGATGGAGCAACCATGTAAAGGCAAATATAATCACAGAATTTCTTGAAGCAGAGCATGGCGATATAAGATGGTTTTGCCAAGTAACATGCCTAATCCAAATCCAAAATGACTAAATTTAGTATTCGAGAAGAAAAACAACTAAATTTATCACGCAAGTTACAAAAATTCCTTTGTTGTATGCACAAATTAAGAACCCTACAATTACTATGAGACAACTTAAAAAAGCAACCAATGTATATATTTATGAGACTATCTATGAGATAATACCAATGTATTTGCATCTTCTGGAAAGGTTGCTTTATGCAATACATAAATGTACGCATTAGGATATCTAAATCTAAATACAAACCAACACACATTGTATATGCTTATTATTGTTGGACACTCATTTTCCTCTAGTATATTGGGATTGTCTATGCAGCATATTGGTCCGAGGTGAACTCTTTGCGTCCGTGAGTCCGAGATGAACTCTTTGCGTCATAAATAAATCTATATACGTGAGTCCGAGGTGAACTCTTTGCGTCATAAATAAAATCTATCATATTGGTGAATAAATTTATGTAGATTGGCATGCAAGGGCAAGCATACCTACAGGTTTGGAAGAATTGGACCAACAGAACTATAAATTCCTGAGCAAGAGTTAGCGAAGAACATCATCCGGCGAATGATCATGACCGTCCAGCTGGAGTTTGGAAAGAAGGAAAAAAAAAGCACTGGTGATAAGTTACTCAAAGCCAAGGGCTCCATTAACTACTGGAAAGAATTTAATCCAGGAAGTTATACCTCTGTATTAGGATTGTCAGATGAGGAGATCATTTCGTCGGTGTTCATTCTGATCAGTTCGATACTCGAATGGTTATGATGAGACTCGGCTGCAAGTATAAAAGCTGTTTCCACTTTCTCCACCTCACACATGCTGGCACCTGAACAGTCGATGGAAATAATGGTGTCCTTAAGATGTCGGTAGCACCACAGCTGGGCGATCAAGGAAGCATCAGGTACATCCTTCAACTCGAGCGCACTGCCATGTAGTTCAATGTGTTGCTGAATCTGAGAATTTCAAGGAGCAGAACGCAGAGGTCAGTAATTAAGTAGTACTCACGAACATATAATTAAGAGAACGCATTTTTTCAACTGACTGGAAGAGAAGCCTCACCTGAACTTCCAGTGCTTCGTCAGATATGATATTTTCTTCATATGTTCGATTCATTTGTAAGGTTGGACTGTTGGGATGGTTTTCCACTGCTCGCCTGGTCATGTCCTCCACCTCGTGCACCTCTACAGCAGTAGCACACGAGCAGTTGACTACGACGCTGACTTTCTCAAGTGAAAGGAGGTTATCCAGACCCCAAGTCGAGATCTTTGATTGCATCCTTTGTTGGGAATTGCACCCACGGCACACCATATGCAACAAAACTGGCATACCCTGCATAAACTAAGAACTGCAGGTCTTCGAGCTTTGGCATGGCGCCCATATGAAACTTGAGCGTTGTGCCCACATAGCAGAACCTCAAATTACTGAATCCATCCATACAAACAGTATACCATGGAGGCCAGCTGATACCGTCTAGCTTGAGGTAGCTGAGCTCTGTCAATCTCGCTAGGTTGTCTAGGTCCTGTACTTCAACAACGTGCACCTTCAGAGATAAGAAGCATAGAAGTGGCAGGCGGGAGCACTTGATCCACGCAGGCAGCCGCGAGATTTCGATGTCTACTATAAGCAGGCGCCGGAGCTGCCTAGGGGCCTCCCAGTCTTCCCACACAGTAAGTGCCTGCTGGGATAAATCTGTAGAAAAAAGTTCTAGTTCCTGTAGTTTCTGCAGATTGCACAGAGACTGTACCAATGCTTTTTGCATGCTCTCCTCTAGTTCCTCGGAAAAGTTGATGGTGACCAACCTCAGCCTCGTCAACTTGCCAAGCTCTGCCACTAAGCTCTCGGTGGCACTCCGGCCAACTACACTCTTTAACCGTAACTCCACCAGGGATGTTAGGTTCCCCATCCTATCAGTTGGGAGCCTTTTGAACCCGCTGGCGCTCAAGCACATCAGCTGTGTAAGCGAGCAAACAGCCGCTGGCAGCTCGTCTAGCTCAGTATCAATTAATGACAGCGTCTGAAGAGACCTCAGATGACCAATTTCCTTAGGAAGCTCATCAACAGACGTGCCATATATGTCTAGGTACTTGAGATGCAATAACCTTGCTAGATGCTTTAGGCTGATTGGGACGTAGCTGTATTCTATATGTAGCACACGGCAAACTCTGAAGCTATGGGGTGGGGACATACTCTCGATCTTATAACAATGTATAATGCTAAGCGACCTCAACACCTCTGGCATGTCCATGGTGGCTTCAGGGAAGCTCTGCACATGGTGATTTGAGAAAGCCAACCGGCGTACCTTGCTGACAGAACGAGGCATGCCTGTTTTGTTCTCCCCACTTAAATTATCCAGATATGAATGCTTCTCTCTGCTGTCCAAAACAGTAATGAAGTCTTCATCTTTCAACAACTTACGGATGAAATCGAGCACAATATCATGAATACGGAATGTATCTAAAAACTCATAACTTTTATGCTCTATCAGTTCGATCATACTTCTATTTACAAGCTCCTTGAAGTATCTTTCTCCCACCTCAAATAGGCTACCCTCCTCCTTGTCAAGATGGACTAAACCTTCACCTATCCACATCCATATGGCGCTATTTTTATCATAGACATAATCTTCTGGAAATATGCTTAGTTGCAGTAAACATGGCTTCAGATAAGGAGGTAGATCATAGTAGCTGTATGACAGTATCTTTGTTGTATTATCTCCATTCCCAAAACCAATTGAGTCATACACCTTTGCTCAGTCCTCGCATGGTCTTTCAACCAATAAACTAGCTAGTGCAATGATAGCTAATGGTATGCCGTCACATTTATTTATGATTTTACTAGACAATTCACCTGATACACCATCAAGACTTTCTCCTTCACGACTCTGTATTCTTTTGTAGAATAATTTTCTAGAGTTTCCATTAGAAAGAGGTTTTAGTCTGTAAACCTCTCCTACTTTTGTGGCAACCTCCAAATTACGAGTAGTCATGATTATTCTACTTCCATAATTGTTGTCCTTCAAGGCATATCTTATCACTTTTCCCATGATCCAGCATCCCATATGTCGTCAACAACAATGAAGTATCTATAATTCACACGAAAATGCAGAGCTATTAATAGTTTGGCAAATTTGTATACAGTATTCAAATAAACCAGACACAAGATAACATCGACATGATTCTATCAAGAAAAATTTGCATCCCATGTGACTCCATGGGGAGAGGAGTATTTGTTAATCGATTTAATAAGTGCTACAACTTAAAGATCCAACTACACAAATTTAGGAAATTCCATAGTTTTTTTTCCTAGATGTTTGGTAGCAAATTCAAAGTATGAGAACAGGACTCTCTCATAAACGATTTCAACGAATGAACTGAATGCTCAGGGCTAGAGCTTGGAGTGCAAATGTACAATAGGAATGTATCAACTGTTCATGCTTTCCATGTGAAAAATAAAGACTTCGACATTGAACTAATTTCAATGAAAAATGACATGGAAATACCTCTTGTGCTGTAAGAATTCATGCAGTTCGTTTACATATTGCTCTATATCCCATCTGGCCTTGTCAACTTGCTTATAATAATTCTCATCAAGTTTCAATAACATCTTCTCAAATGTCCTAGTCAGATCAGAAGTCCTGCCAATGGAAATAAAAACAGCACAATCGAATTGTTCCTTAAACATATCATGCACTGTTTTGGCCAGAGTAGTCTTACCCAATCCTCCAACCCCGACTATAGACACTATCTTTAGGTCCTGAGCAGAGGCATGAGCATAAGCATAATCTTTGGTCCCCATAGACAGCATCCTGATGACTTTGTCCCTTGACTCCTCGATGCCAACAAGATCTGACTCTTTCTTGTACAAATTGAGGACACGGGGGTCGATGCCGGTGGTCGCTGCCAGATTAGCACCCGTGCCTCTTACTGTGTACTTGGCACGGAGCTCAGCCAACTCGTTGGAGAGCTTCTTGATGTCTTTGACCTTGTCGGAGATCTGGCGCCGATCTTTGACCCTCTTCATCGCAGCGGTGACCTTGCCAAGGATCTTCTTGAAGACGTTGGCGTTGGTGGCGTCAGCTGCAGACTCGCCACTGGCCACGCGCAATATGAAGTCGTCGACGGCGTCCTCCATGTCGTATGAAAGCTCCCGAACCTGTCGTCCCCATAGCTTTTCCACCTCAGTGAGCTGCTCCGGTGGAACCTGAGACGCGTCCACGAGGGCGGCGTTGATCATCACAAGCTCCCTGGAGAGGGACTCGATGTCGGGCTTGAGGCCCTTCTGCACAACGTACTCCGCCGTGAGCAGGTCGCCCAGCTTGGGGGCCAGGCTGGCCATGGCCCCCAAGGCGAGCTCCATGGTTAAGCTCGATCTTGGTTACACTGCTCTTTGTTTCTCTTGCTTGCTGGGTTGTACATGCTCGTTGGTTGCATCCCAACTAACTAATGGCGAGGCGCCGAGGCGCTAGGTTTTTCTACGTGGGGACTGGGGACTTGGGGAGTGCGCTCATTAGAGATCGATCTATATTATTGACAGACTAATATATGCTACGTTTAGTTACCAGTTGCAATTTCAATTCTACACTGTAACACTTTCGTTTATATTTGACAACTTTTATCCAATCATAGCCTAAATAGGTTTAAAAGATTCGTCTCGTCATGTATATGCAAAAAATAAAAACATGCAAATATTTCGTCTACATTTAATGCTCCATACATGTGCCGTAACGTTAATATGACTAGTTACAATTGCAATTTACAGTGTAACTAAACAGGGCCATAATAATCCCATGCAGAAATAAGCCACGACCACTCATCCAGAAAAAAATTATCTGCGACCTAGTCATGACGCGACATATGCAGAAAAATACCACCGTATATAGTACGCAGCAATACGAGTGACGTCACTTTCACGATGACTTGTGCAGTGACGTAGGCAACGAAAAAGAGATTCTGTTTGCTTCAAACGAGCGTAACTATCACGTCAGGTCTGTTTTTTTATTTGTTTGCACTAGTCACCATTGTGTACCTTGTGTTTGGCATGTTTTGAGACTTCTTACTATTACTAATTAGACGTCTTAATAGAGCCACCACGTTAATTCTCACCAGACGTGTTAAAAAAAAAGATAAATTCTACAAATTGTCACAATAATCAGAAACATCATCCTTTCATTTGTTAGACTCTAATCGTCATCATCAATAACAACTATTGGATCTATTGTTATTTGAATAAAAAATTACCCACCTCTGCCATTATGAAAAATACATAAGGTAACCTCCCTAATTTTACAAATAAATTACCCACCTTTGCTAACCCCCTAATTTTATATATAAATTAGCCAAATTTGTCATTATAAAACATAATTCAAAATAACACCATTAACCATTAACTTTGTATCTATATTACCCATATCTATCATTACGAGAGATAACTTAAAATATAACCCATCAATGTTGTAGATTACTCACATCTATCATTATAAAAGATGATTTTAAAATACATTTGTATCTAGATTACCCACATATATCATTATAAGAGATAACTTAAAATATAACTAACTAATTGTGTATCTGAATTACTCACATCTATCATCATGAAAAATAATTTAAAATAAATTATAATTATTTTTACATTCAACCTACATATATATATATATGTTGTTATGAAAGAATATAAAGTATTAGCTTTATATTTATATCTGCCTCAGTTATTATAAAAAAATAAAAACATTAAATATACCTTAAATAGTATTGTGTGCTACTAAAAAATAAATCGATATCCATAAAGTTCGAGTACATATTCTAAATCATAAACTTCTAAAGCCATGAACTTGATAACTTGCAATTCTAAATAGGTTTAAATATTTTAATTAAAACACTATGTCATATTAGTATTATATTTGTATCTACCTCAGTTATTATAAAAAATAAAAATATTAAATATACCTTAAATAGTATCGTGTGCTACTAAAAAAATAAATCGATATCCATAAAGTTTGAGTACATATTCTAAATCATAAACTTCTAAAACCTTGAAATTGATAACTTGTTATTCTAAATAGGTTTAAATATTTTAATTAAAATATTATGGCATATTAGTATTATATTTGTATCTGCCTCAGTTATTATTAAAAATAAAAACTATTAAATATACATTAATTAGTATTGTGTGTTACTAAAAAAATAAATCGATATCCATAAAGTCCGAGTACATATTCTAAATCATAAACTTCTAAAACCATGAAATTGATAACTTGCCCTTCTGAATAGATTTAAATATTTTAATTAAAATATTATGTCATATTAGTATTATATTTGTATTGTATCTGCCTCAGTTATTATAAAAAATAAAAAATATTAAATATGCCTTAAATAGTATTGTGTGCTACTAAAAAAATAACTCGATATCCATAAAGTTTGAGTACATATTCTAAATCATAAACTTCTATAACCATGAAATTGATAATTTACTATTCTAAATAAGTTTAAATATTTAACATCATGTCATATTAGTATTGGAAATTAAATTTGTGCACTCTAATGATATATAAAAAAAATACTAGACACATATATGTATGTGATATAGTAAATTCAACAAGTTCGGTGAATTTTAACCTAATTAATATTTGGTGGAATAATCCTATTACGACTTAAATATGTGAAAAAATACCTAACATGTGAAAAAATTACACAACTTAATTGAAAATCGATCAAAAGCTAAACTATGATTTCTGAAGTCATAGAAAAAGATGAAAAATTGAACGGCTAATTGAATTGTACGGCTAAGTGAATTATACGGATGAATTATTGTGAGAGAAAAATATTGTTTTGTGATTGAAAATAAGCTGAATCTAATTCAAACGAACATGGATGGTCCATTATTACTATTCAAATATTAATAGTGGGTCATCCATGTTAATCCTCATGAGACATGTTAATCCTCACGAGACATGGTAGGAAAAATGATAGATCCTAAAAATTGACAAAAAAAATCAGAAATATTTTACTATAAATTTGGTATAGTCTAATTATAATTGATAATAATATTTATTAGATCAATTCTAGAAATAATTAAGCACTTTTACTATTGCATAAAATAACAGAAGACAACACATGATTCTATATTCAAACTACCCATGTATGCTATTAAGAAACACGATCTAAATTATATTTAAATTTAGATCTATTTACCTATGTACGCTTATTGTGAAAGATAATTTATTAACCTAATCTTTATCTTTTTATCCTAAAAATAAATATCCTCTAAAACCTATGTCTAAAATTACACATATCTTTTATTAAAAATATTAAAATAACATGTAGAGAAAAAACTAAATATTTGACATGAAGTATGAGAGTTCATTGGTGGCTATATTTTCCCAACCCTTTAAGATTAAACTTAATCATTATAAGTATTAAAATTAAAATTCTCTTTAGCTTAGCAGTAGCACTACTACCCTTTTTAAGATCTCATTTCAAGCTCTATCGCTTATCTTAAATAACATGGTGCATGTTTTAAATGATTGGTTTTGCTATGGTAGTATTTAAGAACATACTGTAAGACCAAAAACCCTTATTGTTAACAAGCAAAAGGTAGAGTTAATAAAAATATAATAATCATAAAAATTTTAGTTTCATGGCAAAAAAAAACTACAGTAGCCAACAAAATTTGAAAAAAAATAAATTGAGATTGATGACTTCATTAGTTTCTATGAATTAGATTAGACTATATAAAATATCTATTATGTCTAAACACAAACAAAGATGAAAACATTTAATTTAATATAAAAAATTCTTACCCGTGTGAGAGCACGGGTTGATGAATTAGTTTATACAAATGATCCATCGACCCATACTCTTGCAACGTCAACAAATGGCCCACCAAGAGTCACAAAAGGTCTCTACCAGATCATCCATACACTACTATAAAAATAATTTGCGATATAGACCAACATATTAATGGAGGCGGACACATCTAGCGACCACCTCTGTAAATAGTTAGGCGAGCTCCAAGTGTCTGTCTCCTAAAATCATTTACGGAGACATGTATTCTAAGACGACAGCCATCGAAAATCATCGATAAACGGAGACGGTCGCCTTAGGCCGTTCGCCTCCGTAAATCGATTTTCAAAGGCGGATATTTTAAGATCACCATCTCCATTAATCGATGATTTTCGAAGACTCGCGTTTTAAGAGTCCATGTCCTAAAATCAATTTATGCATAGTTGTATAAAAAAAAATGAGTCATAGTTTTTTAATATAAACTCGAGTGAAGACAGACTTTATGTCAGGATTATAGCCCTTGTTATCTACAAGTTTGTAGTTATATAGTTTTTTAACTGAAATTTTTTAGGATCCCAAAGTTTTTGAAATTTAAAATTTAAAATTATTATATATACAATCTTGGTTGTTGACATGGTCTATACGAAAATTACAGTTCTCAATATAGAATCTACGACATCGTAATTGAAAAGTTTTTTTATGTGAAGTTGTTTTGATTCATAAATATGTGTTTAAAGGTTGTAGATGTTGAAATTTAAAATTTGTAAATAATCTCAAATGTTCAAATAATAGTGAATACAAAGTTGTAGTGGCTGACCTGAGCTAAATGTTGTTGTTGAAAAGTTTTTTTATCCAGATTCATTTAGAGTTCAAATATGTTTTTTAAATTCACATATTTTTAGATTCAATGTTTTGAAAATTTCAAGCAATCTCAAATGGAGATACACCCTATACAAAAGGTGTTATAGTTAAAAGTTTTTCATTTGAATTCATTTAGTAGCCAAAATATCCATTTGAGAGGATCGCACCCGATTGAGTATTCTAACTTCCAATCGTCAAAATCAATCTACTATAACCCTTTTACACCTTTTTACTCTCTACCCTGCTGTTCATCACGTCTTCCAGCAAGATTTGACGGTGTTCTAGGCATCCTTGGTAGTTCTTCCCGAGATGTGTTCAGGATTCTATCCGACAAGAACAAGCTCAACATTGACGTAATTAACCGGTCTTTATATCGATTTAGTTGATCCTGCTATGTTCTGGTTGTGTTGTAGGTTATTTGCAACCTCTTGACGTTCCAGCCCCTACTGATGTGTGATCTAGAACCCATCTGGCGTTAAAACATTTTTTGGCGTCCGAGAGATCAGCGCAGAACAGGATTAGGGGGAAGTATGTTGGACTAATCCAGGTGGATAATGCTGATGAAGCAGGTGGTAGTTGCACAGACGATGGCAGGATTGAGCGTTTGAACTCAATAAAACCTGGAGCAGCAGGTAGCGCGCGGTGAGCGCGCCCACGACGTGCATATATAGCGTGCGTAGGGACGTGACAGTTGTGCCAAAGGCTTCTTGTATCACTATTTAGCATTCTTTTTTTTCAATTAGAAAGTTTGTGATATAGGCTACGGTATTAATAGCTGGTAGCACCACTAGTTGGTTGTCGCTTTTTACCGCTTGTAAGGGTATCTCCAGCAAACACTACCCAAATCCAACACTCATTCTCCAGTTTAGGCCTCCAACAGTAAAAAGAATTTCGACCCATTTACTCCCTTCTCCAATAGCGCCACCTATTCGCTCCCTTCCTTCTCTCGCAAGGGCGCTGCTCTACCCCGAGCACCCAGGGCCGCCGACCTCGACGCTTTCTCCGCCGTCGATGCGGCGGCGGCGCAGCTCACTGACGCGGGCCACACTAGCCGGCAGGGACGCCCTCCTCCCCTCGCACGGTTTCTTCACGCGGCGCGTGGCCACCGGTGCTTCCCGCCCACCGTGCGCGCGCTCGTGGCGACAGTCGGAGCTCCTCCGAGCGGCCCCCTTCCTGGCGGTTAGAGCTCCTCCCCAGCGGTCCCCTCCCTGGCCCCTCCTTGGCTCCACCTCGTTGCACGCACAGGGCGTGGCGAGCAGGGGCAGGCGCGGACAGGCGAGCAGGGGCCACCTCCACCGGCGCTCTTCCTACTCGACGTGCGCTCACCTCCGACTGCGGCTGTCCAACTCCGGCGAGAAGGATGGAAAGGTGAGGCTCCTGCGATTTGCGTCTGTGGAGAGAGAAGGCACATTTTTGTGTTGCAGCTGGCCTCGGACACAAAATGAGTATCTTGTTTGCCTCTTCTGTTGGAGAACCTTTTCTACCTTGAAAACCATTGTGCGTGATGCATTTTGTGTTTGCCTCTCCTTTTGCCTATCCTGTTGGAGTCAGTCTAATCGCACTTGTGCTGTTGATTCTAAGTCGAGAGTTGCCAAGCCAGAGCTCGTTCACCAGACTATGGATGGGAATGGGTCGGGCCCATCCATTGAGTAGTTGACCCCACCTAGATAGGGCTAATAGGTCAAGGGGCCAGCCCTAAATTCTGAAATGAGTCGATCCACTCTTTATACTAATACTACTTTTCAATTTATTGGTGTCCACCTAGATAGGGCTAATAGGTCAAGGGGCGAGGCAGGGTCGGCCCACTCACGTCTTGACATCAGCGGATCAGCCTATGCTTGATCCGCATTGATCTTAGGTTAGCCACCGACAATAGTGTGTGCAATTGAGTTCTTGCGAGCAACCTCAATGTATATTGACCAAGTAGTTCATATGCGTAACTTTTATGTCAGTGGTCGGAAAGAGAGAGCACAGAGATAAGAATTGTTTGTTTATTCCTTATGGGCATCTCATAGTACTTTGGGTACCTTTGGTTATGGACTGCTCTATGGATTACCTCTATATTTTTTCAGCTAAATGGTAAATAATTTTTTAATCCCTATGGACTACTTTCCTGCGACATTGTAGTTGCTCTGAGGCCAATAGTAGGAAACTGTTTCCCAAGGAGACTGCATCGAGAAATTATCAGCGCCTCCTGCTTTTCCAGCACAAAGGCCCCTCCTTGCATGACAGAACCCCTCGGAGGCAGTGATCGCCGGCACAAACCAAGCCGCCTTGGCACAGTGGCATACATTCTATTATCTATAAGTTGTCATAATACACAGTGTGGCTCCTCCTGGACGAGGCCGTAGCGGAGCATGCCCGGCGACGGGCTCGCTGGGTCGGCGTCGTCGCTGGGGTTCACCACGTAGGTCTTGTCGTGGGCGGGAGCATGCAGCGGCCACCGCACCAAATCCAGCCCATCCCTTGTGCCCGCTGCTCACGTCATCGGCGCTTGACAAGCCCGTCTCCTCGAGGTTCCTGTCCACCGCCGCGTCTCCTGCCTCCTTGACTTTGTCCTCCACATCGTTATTAGAGTGTGTTAGGAAATAATGAAAATAAGATCGACCACGAGATACAGTTTTTTACGTGAAAAACCTTTTGTGAGAAAAAATCACGGACATTAACCGGTGTTTTACTATATGGAGAGAGTTTACATAACACAGGAAATACAATGAGTTGTCTCTCAACTCTTCCCGTGCGGCTTACAAGATGTATTTATAGGATGGACTAACTCTAGTCAAATATGGAAACAAATCCGCTAATAAATATAACCCGAACCGTCGGCCCTCCCGGTGTCCCCGTAAGACTCACGTTAGAATTCGGATCATATTGTAACAAACTTCACCTTGAGAGGAATTCCATCTTATAGCGAATGAAGTATCAACAATCAACTTAGTTCAATAATAAATAATCATCGATGCAAAAAAGTTGGTAGGACTTAAACTGTAATACCAACTAAGCTTAAGCATAGCTCAAACTTAGCTTTACGAACTGGTTTTGTCAACATATCATGTGAACCACCAATACAAGGCTTGCGAGATGGTCCGCATAAATCTGTAATCGTAGTACCACGAAGATAGTATAAATTTGGAGATTTCAATTCACCTTTCATAACAATAAGAGAACCTTTTGGCACCTTTAAAACTTCATCTCTACCGGAGTACTTGTACCCTTTAGCATCAAAAGTACTCAGAAAAATAAGATTCTTACTCATACTTTGAATATGCCTCACATCAGTCAAAGTTCTAATAATGCCATCATGCTTCTTTATCTGAATGGATCTAATACCAACAATATCAAGATGACTATTATCACCCTATCTAAC
The DNA here is from genome assembly GCA_038502445.1 of Eremochloa ophiuroides. Taxonomy (NCBI): domain Eukaryota; kingdom Viridiplantae; phylum Streptophyta; class Magnoliopsida; order Poales; family Poaceae; genus Eremochloa; species Eremochloa ophiuroides. Next base: position 86,455,564 of record JAHLJS010000003.1, read on the forward strand.
TCCAGCTTGGAGTGAATCCTAGGTGACAAATCAATCTCTATTAATGCACATATGAAATGAAGCAGCAGGATCAAGAATCCATTCATCCTCACTATTTGCACATCTAGCAAAAGCAATAAGAGTATCTCCATTGGAATAATCTGCCTTAGAAGCAGCAACAGAAGCACTACCTTCATCATTGGATTTACCTTTATCTCTGTATGTGCCAACTCTCTTCAATTTATTCTTTAATTTATGACACTCACTAATGAAGTGATTGTCTTTCTTGCAGTATTTGCAAAATTTATCTTCCTTGTTTTGAGATTTTGACTGGCCTTGATAACTATTAGAACTTTTGCCTGTATTATCATTATTTGATTTATTTTATATCTTCCCACGAACAAACAACACTTCTCCATTGGAAGCAGAACCTTCAGAAGACACCATCAATTTCAATTTTTCCTTGGCATGCAACGCCTCGGAAACTTCATCAAAAGTTAGCGTATCATGGCTATATAGCAGTGCATCTCTGAAGTTTGCATAAGAACTAGGCAAAAAGCACAAAAGAATAAGACGTAAATCCTTATCATCATAGTTTACCTCCATAACCTGTAGATCATAAACGATCTCCTTAAAGACCATGATATGATTAATCACAGAACCACCTTCTTGCAATTTGTGGGTATACAGTTTCATCTTTAAATGCATCTTTGCTTGTCAAATTCTTATACATTCAAATTGACTCTAATTTGATCCATGAGGCAACTGTAGTTTTCTCCTATAGATAATCTTGCAATGTATTATTTGAAAGATGAAACTGAATTTGGATCAAGGCCTTATGATCTTTTCTCTTCTCAACGTCAATTCAATACTTTGAATCTTTGTTGCCAAATTTTATCAAGAGCATCATCAACGTATAGCCCGCATCTTGACTTGCCATAAAGCAAACCTTGTATCACGATCCAGAGGTGGAAGATCGATATGGTGAAGAAATAATACCAATAAACCAGAAGAATAATAATGAGCAAAATGCACCATAGGTCCCTAACCTTTGGCCTCTATTTCATTTAGGTCCATCATCTTTGAAAGTGCAGTTTTAGATTCATAACATTTGGCATGTGTGTCATCTAGGTCCATGACCTTTGAAAGTGCAGTTTTAGGTCCTTAATCTTTGCATCCAGTTCACCGGTAGTCCATTTCTACTTAGCAGTGACGTCACCTTTTTATTTTTCTCTAAATTTCTCTAAAATTTGTGTAATAACTTAAAAAAGTCTCAAAATAAAAGTTGTTCCAAATTTCATGCTCTATAACTTTGTTTTTTAAACTATTTTCAGATTCTATCTATTTTTGAAAAATTTGAATTGCCAACCTCAATTTAAATGACAATTTAGCCCCAATCCAAAATTTCAAAAACTAGATAGAATCTGCAAATAGTTTAAAAAGTAAAGTTGTAAAGCATAAAATTTAGAAGAACTTTTATTTTGGGACTTTTTCAAATTATTACATAAATCTGGGAGAAATTTGGAGAAAACAAAAAAGGTGACATCACTGCTAAGTACGAATGGACTACCGGTGAATTGATTGCAAAGATTAGGGACCTAAAACTACACTTTCGAAGGTTATGGACCTAAATGACACACATGTCAAAGGTTAGGGACTAAAACTGCACTTTTAAAGGTGATGGAACTAAATGACATAGAGGCCAAAGGTTAGAGACCTGTGGTGCATTTTGCTCAATAATAATCTACAGAAAATTTAGGTGTAATCTTAATAAAGAACTTGCAGCATGGTATACAATTTGTGTATGAATAGCAATAACAGACACAAACAAATCTTCTGATACGTTTTTTGGATGCACGTAGCAAATCTTCACCAAAGTTTATTTCACCTTCTTGAACGTGAGCAGCAGCAAGACAGTAGTTTCTCAGATCCGCGTGTGCAGTCACAACACCAGCATCAGCTTTAATACAATGCAGCACATATGTGCTCAGCACACGTTAGTTGTACCGTTCATTTCTGCTTTGATGCTTTGAGATTCTTATTATGCACTCTTCCCAATACTCTCCACTGCTGTTTTGCATTGTACGAATCTCGAATCGTAGTGTGAACGGCTCAGATAGTATGTGCTCAACACATACTTTGTGGACCCTTCGGTTTGAATTCCATGTCTCACCAGCAAACGGAAAAGAATTCCATCTTTGATTCCGCCTCGATGACAGAGGCAGCAAGAACATGCCTAGATGATGGCGGCGCGACGAACACGTCTGTGGGACTGTATATCGGTTCAGCGACTTCAGCAAGGTGTAGTGGAGATCGATCGGTCGCACGGCAGCAGCAGGATGATTAATGCAACGTGAATTTTCCTTCTCCGCCCCTCAGCCCGAAGACTGACACGCACCAGGAAACAACTTTTTCCTCTCATAACAAATGTGGCTTCTTTTCAAACATAGAACATTTTTCTCTCATAACAAATCAACATCAACAGAAATTAGCGTTTCTTTTCAGACAACTGAACAGGGCCTTGTAGATCGCACCACACCAGCTCGGTTTCGATCTCCACCCAACAACAGAGATCACAACTCTTGGCTTCAACTCCGCCTTGGACTCGAGCTGAGTCACTGTTTTGGGCAGCATGGAAACGACGAGATTGATCCTCGCAGCGGTGCGACGAGAAAGGGAATAAACCCTAATTTTTTTAATCTCATTGTGGACCCACGGTAATGAGGGAGATAGAATTCCGGGTGTGGCCTTCTCGTCGGTAGAGTATGGATGACACAAGGAGTTGAATTTTAAACAGTAGAGGTTCAGGGGAGCCAAAATCAAATGGTAACTCAGTAATCCCAGGGCTCTTTTTGGATAACAAAGGGGGACAGTAGCTCAAGTTCTTAAAGAGCTGCCAGAGGGGAGGTGGTAGTAGGAGAGTTTACCAGTCCATCAAAATCAAATTCAAGGCCCCGAGGTGGTGGTATCGAAAAGAAAATTTAAGGCTGGGTTGAACTGATCGATGCATTCCACGGTAAGATATTAACCATTAATATCTGTATAAAAAATTGATTATATTGTCTTCAAATTTCCCATGGCGACATACCTATTATTTTATTTTATTTTATTTATTTGGCAAGACATACCATGTTTCGAGTTATGGATACCATACCTAACTGTTCTCGCTTAATATGTACTACAGCTGGTCCGTATTATTGAGTTTGACAATTCTGACAGCCAAATTGGCAACAGTTACAATTTTGCTGTAAGAAACGCCATGTATTAATAGCTCGTGGATATATAATATAAACCTTAATCAAAAGCGAATCAGCTAATTCGAGTAAATCGTTATACCCTTAATAAATACTTTCTATTATATGGATTCGTTGTCCCAGTTAGTTATGAACCTCCCAAAAACTGATGGTGACCTTCTTTTTCACTATGTATCTGTATATATATAAATTTCACAGATGATCAACAAGTGCTGCAATTCATGTCTTGAAGTTGAGGAGTTCTTATTGTCATCTATCGACAAAACAATGGCCTTTCTCATGTTATGTTTCACATCCTTTTTGCACCTGTCCATCGCTTCTCCATTGCAAATTGACGCCTCGACAGAATCTGGACAAGACCCTGAACAGGCCGTGCAAGATGTAGTCATCAGGTAACTAAAATCAGATTCAGGCAATAATGCTGCACCGTGCAGCCTGCACACCTTCTGTCATTTTTGCTTATTGCGCGCTTACTAGTTGTTTTTTACCTTTCATTCTCTTGCTTAAACAAACAAAGGTTTTAACACGATCAAAATGCAGAATATAATGGACCCTTAATCCTTTGAGCGTGTCCCTTAATAACAATACACAGAAGCAGCTTGAACATGTCGCCGCTGCACCGACGACGGATGGTAGGCGAATGCAGCAGCAGCAGCGGCAACCCAGTAGACGACTGCTGGCGCTGCGACCCCAGCTGGGCCGACAACCGGCAGCGCCTGGCGGACTGCGCCGTCGGCTTCGGCCGCGGCGCCATCGGCGGCAAGAACGGCAAGGCGTACGTGGTGACGGACCCGAGCGACGACGCCGACCCGGCGAGCCCGGCGCCGGGCACGCTCCGCTACGGCCTCGTGCAGCAGGAGCCGCTGTGGATCACGTTCGCGCGCGACATGACTATCAGGGCGAGGCAGGACCTGCTCGTCGCATCCCACAAGACCGTCGACGGCCGCGGCGCCGCCGTGGTGATCGGCGACGGCGGCGCCTGCTTCGTGCTCCACAACGTGAGCAACGTCATCATCCACGGGCTCACCATACGCGGCTGCCGGCCTGCGGCGCCGGCGACGCCGTCCTCGTCGGAGTCGCAGGGCGACGGCATCACCGTCTTCCGCTCCACCAACGTGTGGGTGGATCACTGCACGCTGGAGGCCTGCGCCGACGGCCTCATCGACGTCACCGACGCCTCCACGAACGTGACCCTGTCCAACAACGTCCTCAGGAACCATAACAAGACGATGCTACTTGGGCACAGCGACGATTTCACTGATGACAAGAACATGAAGGTCACTGTTTCGTTCAACCGTTTCGGACCAGGCCTTATCCAGAGGATGCCAAGGTGCGTGCATGATCCAGAAGCAATATTCCATTAAAAATCTAATCATGAAGAAATGACTGTATATACTGTACTTGATGGTATGTGTAGGTGCCGGTTCGGATTGTTTCATGTCATCAACAACGACTACATAAACTGGGAGATATATGCCATTGGTGGCAGTGCTTCGCCAACAATTCTGAGCCATGGCAATCGATTCCTTGCCGACAAGGCCAAAGAGGTTTCTGTTTTACCATCTGTTCCATACAGAGACTTCCGTCATTTGTGTTTTCTTGCAAAGCTCTGCTTCTGTGCATGGTCTTTCCTACGCGAAGAATTCATTATTCAACAAAAAAGAAGCCCTGTTTTCTATCAAAATGCATGAGTGTTACAGCACAATTTTTAGAAAGCAAAATTAGCCTGAACCATGAAATTTTCTTCAGGTGACCAAGCGTGAGGGAGCACCAGAGAGTGAGTGGAGTAAATGGACCTGGATATCTCAAGATGATACGATGCTCAACGGCGCGTTCTTCACATCATCTGGTACTCCTGGACCTGAAGTTAAGGCCCCTAGCTTTGCCAGACCGTCCTCTTCTGTGGCAGCGATCACGGCCTCCGTAGGGGTTCTGTCATGCAAGGAAGGGTCTCTATGCTGAAAAACTGGAGGCGCTGATAATTTTTCACTCCAGTCTCCTTGGGAAGCAGATGAAGAAATAATAAGCCGATGGCATTTTTAGTTGTTCAAAGCAGGACATGATAGCAAGTTTTTTTTCACTTGTATGACCTTTGTCTTCCGATCCATTGTTGGGTTGTTGCAAAGCAAACTTTGTCTAGTTGTTTGATATGCTACCTAATGGCCAACATTCTTCTTTAGTGCATGTCCAACAGCTCTCCAATACCATCCCTCGTACCAGTGCATCTGTCATATTAGTAGAGATTGTTTTGTTGTTCCAACATACTTATATCCAATAGTCCCTCACCTCTTCTTCGCTCAAATAAAGGGGGAGTTCGGCCCAAAAGGTTTTTCCATATGGACCAGCTTCCATTCTAACTCCTCTCTGGAACGTTTTGTGTATGTCAAAATTAACTGCGGTATTCGTTATCCAAGATAATGTAGATCAACACACATGAATTGAAACAGATACATGAATTGAATGCCCACGATCGCCGGATCATGAAAAACAGGGCAATGCCTCGTCACAGAGCTACAGCAATACGAAGGTAGTAAGTGGCCACGATCGCCAGATCATTCAACAGGGAAATGCATCGTCTGGTAGCAGCTGTACGGAAAATGCAGCCATGGCATGTAAGCAAGCAAAAGGCAGAAAATTACATTGCGTGTTGAGGAAATACCAAAACGGCGTGTTCTATACACACCAGGGCTTTCAACCACCAATTTTTCCGTTTCACAGCTTCAAAGGGCTACATTATTGGGTTCAATGGTTTGACAACACTGAACTACGACAAGATACCAGATGTTGCAGCACAACTGCAACATCACTGGTAAATGAAAAGTAAGAATAAATCAAACAATGAATATAATATATGTGCGAAACACCTAGACCTATCTGTTTTTAGATTCCTTGTGTCTGTTCAAACAATCTGCTATTGGTTCTCTGACCAAGATGGCAGCCTGCAAAAATCAGCTCCACCTTGTTCGCTAAAATCGGATCCCTTGTTCGTCATGTCAGTATCTCCTATATGTTCCCTTCCTTGAAGCACAGTACTCCCTGAGCAAGAATGAGATTGCATCCGTAAGGTGTAGAATCATGATAACATAAAGTTGTGGTCTAATTCAATTTATTATAACTTGAAAAACAGAAGAACAAAGAAAACAACAAAAAACAGAGTTCCTACAGAAAGTAACATATGAATGCATCCAGGTTTGTGTTTTGGTACTTTGGGTGGTTTATCACCTGATGGTTGGGATGAAGCAATGATCCTTGCCAAGTTGGCAGGCCATATGTAACAAACATCAAGATGAAACCAATCAGTTGGGGGCTCTATGATATTCTCCCAGAAGCTTTGTCTTGTTGCCAACATAAATTTGTGCAAGTCCATCCATCCATGAGACCTTTGTATTACTCGACCTTCCCCGTTTTGATCAATGTAATAGTATCATTCGTAGCACTTTGAAGAACCAAGGTACGAACCAATACATTACAGATTGTACAGTGTTCAGATGTACATGTTCGCCCGTGCCGTATCAAACCAGAAATAAGTGTATGTAAACATGCAAAGCATCCTGATTCCTGTCCTAGTTCATAATCAGTCTTTGTTTGCACAGATCGGACTGAGTCAATATATTACTACCAGGAAAACCTTGTCATCTCAAAAAAAGGTGCTACAAGCACTGATTTCTTTTGAGCATCACATATATGTGCACTCCTGATAATAGTCCATGATTGTTGGTTAGCAGATTGCAGAAGAACACAGCAAATCATCTTCTAGCTCTGTGCTGTTCCTGATGCTGCATAGGCATGATGGATCTCAATCATGGAAGGATGAACCTTTGACAGGAGATAAGGAGTGCAAAGTACTTTTGATTGGACCAAATGACAATGTGTTTCTCACAAGACCATAGGAAAACTGAATTCAACAATCAATTATCTATGTCATATGCTGCTGGATCAAAATTACACTAGTGAATTCCCGTAGCTGCAAAAATCATGAGTTCTCCAGTAAGATGGACCATTGAAAAACTTAAGGAATATAATAAATGCTAATTTATATTATACCACATATTGTAAATCCACTCTACTCCTACTTTAGAGCGCAAAACATTAAAATTAATGAGTAAGGCAGAAAAGAAATTATGAAGAATAACGGATAAATGTTGTTTACTTGTTTCTCCATGACTGGAAGTATAGTAAGGATCATCCAAATAAAGACAATAACTAGGGTGTTTGGACTGAGCAACCATATAGGACAGCTTGATCAATTGTAGCATAATACTATTATTCTAGTGGGACTGGGATGACCCCATTATTATATTTTACAAGACTTACTTATGAGTTATGAGGGCTGATGCACTGATTTCTAACCCATCTTACTACTTGATAAACAATCTAGGTTGGCTTAAATAAATTCTGTTCATTCACAATAATTCATCAGAACAAAAATCCACTTCGCTTCTATGCCAGTAATGATGAAAATCTTTCAAATGGTGAATTGAATGGTCCAAACTGCTTACACCAAAGCAACAGTTACTTATTGTGAGTGTAATATAAATAATAAGATGATTTAAGAGATACAAGTATGCACCACTTACAAGCTTTACACACCTGATCATTTGGTTTCGGCATCAGTATCAGTCGAAGTATGGTAAATGGTATTAACCAGGATCAAATACAAGTACCTTGTCCTTCTTAGAAATGGCATGCAGCTTCCTGCATTGTTCAAGAAAAAAATACAAATGGCTTGTCTGATTATCAGCGGAGGATGATTAAGAAGCCATATCAAAATTAAAGATGACAAACAGTGCTAGTAAAAAAAAAAAAACCTTAATACATAATACTAAAAAAAAAACAAGAAGCCAAGTCATGTCTGATTGCGCAAAGCCTACCAAAAGTAAGCAATTTAGAAAGATTGTTGCACCATTGTCAGAGTGAGTTATTCGTTGTTGAGTTGATCTTAACACAAAAGCACTTCAAACCTTTGTCATTCTTGGACCCCATCGAAATTCCCTCATTTGTTTTCTGGGTTCTGTATCCAAGGTCCAAGCTAAAGGGAACATTTACCCTGCCTTGTTAAGTGAGCCAAGATTGTTGAGCAACTTGATTGAGATAGAAGCATCAGAAGTGTACTGAAACTGAACCACACAGTTACATATGCTGCTGCACTGCAAGAACAATCCCTTAGTTGTGTTATGTATAGTTCAATTGCCGAAATGTTGATATATCAAAAAAAAAAAAAGAAAAACTGGCCCTTTGTACCTTGTACAACCGCAAGCTCAGGTTTCACAACCAGAACCAGAAGCAGTATCATCTTCAGTGCAAGAGCTTAAAACATGTTCCATTTCATTCTGAAGACTTGACGCTTCCTCCATGTTCCCCAATTTCTGGTATTTTCTTATCAGACAGTTGTAAACCGTCTTATCAGGAGCAATACCAGCCCCAATCATTTCTGAAAGAACTTCTCTAGCTTCTTGCATCATATTCATATTACATAAACCCGAGATAAAACAAGTGAAGCAATAGAGATCAAGTTGCAAACCACTTTCAATCATCTTGGCCTTGAGTGCAAAGGCATCCTGGAGATTTCCCTGTTTCATGTACCCGTCAATAACAGATGTATACACAACTTTGTCAAGAGAGATACCCTTGTCGACCATTTCATTCATCAAGTGCACAGCCTTATTCAAGGAACCAATCTTGCAAAAGCCATCAATTAAGGCAGTGTAAGCTTGTACATTTGGATCCAAACCTAACTCTCTCATTTTATTAAAATGGGAGATGGCCTCGGAGATTGATCCTGCTTTGCACAATCCATCAATTAATGCACAATAAGTAACAACATTAGGTTGGAACCCAGAATCCAGAATCTTGTGGAATAATGCAACGGCCTCTGACTCTTTTCCTGCTTTAAAGAGGGCATCCATTATTGTCGAATAAATGACATTATTTGGTCTCAAACCACAGTCATCCATTTTATGTAACAAACTCTTAGCTTCATCCACCTTTTGAACTTTACAGAGACCCCAAATAAGAGTTCCATATAGAGAGACATCCAGTTCCATTCCTTTATTCTTCATCTCATTCAACAAATCCAGAGCCCTCTCACTGTTCTTATTCATGAAGTGCCCATGGATCAGTGTAGTGTAGAGCAACTCGTTGGCTTTAACGCCAGCTCTCTCCATCAGGCTCAAAACATCATCTGCTTCAGCAACCTTACCCTCTTTGCAAAGGCCATCGACCATAACAGTGTACGTCACCACATTTGGCACCAACCCCTGATGCACCATTTCATCAAGTAATACAATGGCGTCTTCTAGCCTCCCTGCCTTACAAGTGCCATCGACCAATGAAGTATAAGTGAACTCATTTGGCATCATACCCCTCACCCTCATCTGTGCAAACAGCTTCATTGCCTCCCAGACCAACCCTTCTTTGCAAAATGCATCGACAAAAGTGCTCAATGTAACCACATTTGCCAGCACTCCCTGCCTCTTCATCTCACCAAAGTAGCTGTACGCCTTCTCCATCCTCCCGAATTTGGAAAAGCAATTGATCAATGCATTGTACGTCACAACATCAGCTGCACATCCAGACTTCCTCATCTCTGACACCAACTGTTCCACCTCCTCAAGCTCCCCACGCTTGCCGTACCCGTCAATCAAAGAATTGTAAGTGACAACGTCCGGCGAGCAGCCCATTGCCTTCATCCTCACGAACAGAGCCCTCGCTTCCACAAGCTCTCCCTCCTTGCACAGAAAATCAATCACGATATTGAACGTGAACACGTTGGGTGCGGGCAGCAGGTCGAAGAGCCGCCTGACGAGCCCGCCTTCGCGGTTGCGGGCGAGGTGCAGGAGAATGTGGTTGCAGGTACGGGTGTTGGGGGGCACCCGCAGCTGCCGCACGCGGGCAAGGGCGTGGACGGCGTCGTCGAGGAGGCCGTGGTCGGCGAGCAGGGAGAGGAGGGTGTCGACGACGGACGGTAGCGCGCTGCGGCGGGGGCCCAGCGCGAGGGCCGCGCGATAGAGAAGGTCGACGAGGGAGGCGGCGAGGTGGGGCCGGCGGCCAGCACCAAGCAAGCGGGAGAGGAGGCGGCGGGAGTGCGCGAAGAGGCGGGCGCGGGCGGCAAGGTGGGCGGCAAGGCAGACGTGGGCGGAGGAGGGGAGCGGGTGGGAGAGGAGGTGGTCAGGGGCGACGGCGTGGAGGGAGCGGAGGGCGCGTAGGCGGTCGGAGATGGGAGTGGCGGCGGCGGAGGAGCCGGTAGGGGCGGTGGAGGTGGAGAGGGCGGCAGCGTAGGCGGCGACGGAGAGGCGCAGGAAGGCAGAGTTCCGGCGAGCGAAGAGACGGAGGAAGTGGCGGCGGCGTAGGGGGAGGGATAGCATCGTTTGACGCCTCCCTCCGGCGGCGGCGAGGGGAGGGAATCAAGCCATGGAGGGTGTAGGGTTTTGAGGGGTTTTCTTCCCCGATGTTTTTTTTTTAGAAAAAAATACGTTTGGTGTGTGTGTCTTATTTTGAAATTAAATTTCATAAGGTGTTGTCTTAGATCCTAGGAATAGAATGTTAGTGCTGATATCTTCTACTCGTTGAGTCCCAAATATAAGTCTCGCTATGTTATTCATATTGGTTCATAGTTTAACTAGATTTGCATAAAATATTAACGACATTTGAAACTTCAGTTAAATATATTATATGAAAATAGATTTAAGGATCTGTATAATAATACTCATTATAAAGTATAAATATTAATATTTTCTTTGTACATTTAGTCAAAGATAAATGTAATGGCACTTATTTTAAGACGGTAGGAGTATACATGTATTTTGAAATGTACAATTTTATTTACACCGTTATAATTAAATTTTATATGATATAGCATATCATCGTATGGCTTGTTTGTTGGTTTTTCATAGGCTCATAGCTTCTACAGTATCCATATGATTTAGAGTTTGTATGGTTTTTTTTAAAAGAAAAGGTGGCTCCAATCTCGATCCGGCATTCCGTGGAGCAACAATCCCGCGCGCTTATGCTCTCCGAATAGAGATGGATATGTAGATTCAAATCTATGGGTTATTTATTATACGTAAGTAAGTTTTTCTACAAAAAAAAAGTGTATATAGAACTAATTTTTGGATTCTTTTGTAATGATATAATATGTTAGGTAATACAATTTAGGTTTAGGAATCTTATCTGTAATAATAATGGAGGTAGTGGAGGTGTGTGATTTAGATGCATAGTCGGGGACATATTTCGTTTTATTTTTCAAAATGACATACGTGGGGTAATTGGATGGTTATTTATTTTATTCAGCAATAAATTACTTTGATAAAATATAACTTGTTCTTTTGAAATTAATATATGCTTTACATGTTACTTGTCATCAAGCAAGAAATTACAAGGACACAAATATTCAATGTCTATGGATAAATTTGAGACCCGCATAATAACTAATTAAATTGCTTACATTGGTTTCCTCTTTTAAAATTTTAATTAGTTGGGGTGCACATTTATGATAAACTTGTCTAATACTTATGTCTCTTACAACATGGTAGCCCATTTCCTTACCACAGTTCGACAGATTAGCAAATGGATAATTTATATGCATATATACGAGTTTGAGTGGGTAATTTAGAAGAAAGATGTTAGCTTTTTCTATGGACGTTTCTGGGATTTCTCACAATAGGATTAGTCAAAGCTAATATGACGGTCTTATTAGTAATTATATAACGACTAATAAATCGCTCGAAGATGAATGTGTCCACGTGGAATAGCCCAGCTTTTTATTCTGGAATACCTCAACTTTTTAGCTCAACTTGAACGGTACCTGTAACCTGTGCACGCCTCCAGCATGCCAGTACTGTCCGGCCCACTAGCCTTTGCCTGGCCCGTTCACGATTGTTCCTTGACGCTCCTTTTGAGAACGGACCGGCGCCTGCGCCTTCCTCATTTTTTCTCGCTTCCTCCGCTTCAGAGGGGTGCTTCCACCTCGCTCCAGGCGACTGCGTCCCCTGGTCCAGCTCAGAGAGGAGAAAGAAAAGGTATCTTACGATCAGTATTGCAATAGTGCGTGACAGGTGGAGCTAGAACCGGTGAATCTAGGCTTCACAGTGGGAGGCGATCGAGCATGTTCAATTGTCTGTAGGTGTTGAAGGATCACGGGAACTGACCTCAAAGCGCAATCTTGCTTGGACGATGGAGGATTTCATTGTTCAAAGCAAATTTTGGAGCAGCGCTAGTTACTTCCTACTCCGTTCATTTTTAAATGTACAACGTTTTGGAGATTTAAGACGATATATATGCAAATTATACCACTACCTATTATGTTTAATTGTTTATGAACACGAACTAATAAAGCTTATAAAATAGAACTGTTAGCAAGGCCGATGCGATGCACCGCTCCAACCACGGCACTCACATTTCACCCAACCAACAAAGCACAAGAAAAATGGAGCAGAATGCATTCTTAAAAACCTACAGTCAAGTCATCATCTGGTGCTCAACTCGACAATCAGATGTTATAAAAGAAACCCCTCGAAAATCAGAGCACGCATGAAGTCAACCAGATAGAAACCGTACGGAGTTTTATCAAGTACTACACAACAATTTCAGTTATGAAGTGTGCAGCCTCGGCCTCACAGGTGCACACACCGGTTGGCCCTAGCAACAGGGTGTACCCAAAGCATCTCTCGCCCGCAGTTGAGTCATCAATGGCTCCAGATAAAGGGGCAGGGGAGAAAACGAGGGCAGAAACGTCTTCTAATGGACATTCAGCACGATCACCAAAAACAAGCGTGCCATACTGCCATGCCCAGTTAATTTGTAGGAGTATATATATAGTACCGGTCTGAATGATTTCACCAACATCGCAGGCTGGGGCTCCAGCTGAGCTGAACCACCTGCAAAACTTAAAAGAGAGTAACATGAATCATGGAAAAGCAATGCAGCTATAACAACACTTTTACTGGGGCCAATATGCATTTAGTTCCAGAACACTTCAGTGACCAGTGCAAGGTTCCAGCACAAAGTCTATAATATTTAGGGTCATCAGGGACAAAAGGAGCAGTAAAACAATGCCAAGGTAACAATAACCTGTAATTGACAGATAAGATTTATCCTGGCAAAATGCAATACTAGCAGCGAGAAGCAATTGAATTTTGTTTTTATGCCAGCGACCAAGCAAACTTGTAATGACGAAAGAAAATGATAATCCATCAGTACAAACGAGAGAATATTACCATTATACTGCCATTTTCATCTCTATCTTCTGGTGAGGATCATAGCCAACCAGCTTGAAATCTGATGCCATGAAAGAATCTATATCCTTCTTTGAAGGGTTTATCTTCAAAATCTGCACATAACGCCCATATAGAACTTAGCAGATACATATGCACAGAATGTACACAAAAAGGAACATCAAAACATCTAATGTGAACAAGCAGATTTCATCTTTTCAATAAAACAGTTCTGTTAGGAATGGCTCACTGGAAATGGTTTAGGCATCTTCTGAATTTGCTCCTCCAGAGCTCGAACATGAGTTCTATAGACATGAGCATCCCCTATGACATGGACAAAATCTCCAGGAGAAAGATCTTGCAACATTAAGATGACTGGTTAGAGTTGGAAAATAGCCTACTCTATGAGTGACACAAAAGAGACAGAAAAGAAGAACAAGGGGACAATATACACTTATACAGGATGGCATCACAGCCTACTCTAGCTTCTATCAGTTAAATACAAAAGGCATCAAAAGAAAGAAGAGGAAAATATACAACATGGCATCACAAATCCTTGCATCATATCAATTATTCACAACTTGTTACAAAAACATCTAGAATATAAATCCAACACGTATGTTGTTGCTACAAGTGTAAAAGGGAAAATCAAAGTGCACAATAACTGAATCCGAATTAAACTAACCTAAACTAGAATACTGTTATAACATTACAGCAGAAAACCAAGAAGCTATGTATTAAGGCGGACAACAAGCTTAGTTGAAATATTATGATTAAGGCATACAAGAACGTACCACAAACTTGAGCAATCATGCACGTGAGAAGAGAATATGATGCAATGTTGAATGGAACACCAAGCCCCATGTCTGCAGAGCGTTGATACATCTGGCAGGATAGCTCCCCATTGTCCACATAAAACTGGACGTTGTAAGAGGTTGAATGCAAATGTTGTTAGTTGGCGAAGCTATCACAAATAATAAGTAATATGATCTGACTCTTACAAATGTATTAGCAAGACACAGTTTATGTTTGCCAATCTACTAAAAAATTAAAAGTTGAACTAATTTTCAACTTACAAATGACTATTACAAGTTTGCACATAATGGACAAGTCAAAACAGAGCCAATAGTAAAAAAAAAAAAGAACTTAAATCAAGTAGAAATTACACTAACTTGTGCAAACATGTGGCAAGGAGGAAGAGCCATTTTCTTAAGATCCGAAGGATTCCACGCCGACAAAATTATTCGGCGATCATCAGGATTGTTCTTGATCTTGTCAATCACATCCATTAGCTGATCAAAACCTTTTCCAGTATAGTTAGCATGCATGTCCGTGTATCTGTCAAAAACTATTTTTTATCAGAAAGATGGCAGAGAGCGAAAGAGCAGAGCAAGAGGAGAGGAGGGAGAGAGTGGAATGTAAGATTACTCGGCACCAAAGTTTCGCCATTGAAATCCATAAACTGGGCCTAGATCGCCTTCCTCCCTGTGTGCCAAGCCAACACTAGAAAAGATGGCCAGGTGGATTAGGCATCAAGAACCCGAAATACATTTGCAGCCTATATCCAAGATGTACCTGTCAAGATACTCTCTTGAAGCATTGCCATCCCAGATATGAATACCTTTCTCTTGCAAAACCTATGAATTGAAGGGCAAGGTTAGAAAACAAGAACATTCAAGAAACAATATGTAAGTGTCCTACTGCAACAAAATTGAAGAGCTTAGGCTGAATACCCCACAAATGTAAGCATTTCAGCCTCTTCAATTTTGTTGCATGAAGTCGTACAGTTTTGAGACAAAATATCTTCCTACTGCAATATTGCATAAATGGTTTAATCAATGAATTACACGTCTACTCTTATCATATCAAATCAATACAATAAGAAACATAGTACACAAAAATGAACAGCTTCTCTTACACTATTAAAGGGTTTGGCTGCAGTAATTTGATGTAAAAAGATAAATGGGGAAGAGAAGGCATTTGGTGATCAAATTAGTAATCAGGCAAGGGTGCAAAAGGAAGAATTACTTCCTACAAAGTTAGAAAAACTAAACAGTCTTGTTGTTGTAATTCAAACGAAAAACAAATAAAAAAAAAACTCTATAAAGGTGCAGGAAAATCAACATATCATTGGATTTGTTTGTACAGTTGTACCTAGACATAAGTTGCACAAAAGGATAAGTACATTTTGTAAAATCCAACAAAGTGTCATAAGCATCATGGTAAGTAGGCTGCAGGTATACATTAAGGCATAAATACATACATTAAATCAAATATTGGATAAATTTGGCTAAAGATAACACTAGATCCGCTAAAATGATTTAATCATGTGTACCTTCGAATTTGTTGAGCCACTGATGAACCACAGGAGTTCTTCGACAACACCACGCCAAAATACCCTCTGTTAAAGAGGACATGTTATTGCATTAGTCATTAATACTACCTAAATATGGTAATATAGTAACTCAAACTCTTTCTTCTAGACCTTAGACTCCTATCAACTGGTGTCTAAGGCTCTCCATCACATATTGAGGGGAATGTTTACATGTATTCAGGTATGATAAAAAGAAGTTACAAAATGGTAGAATGATTGAACGGAGCGTTGCACTGAATCCACTAATATTATCATATGTGACTTGTAGATAAGAGCAAATAGCGTGCACAAGAGCTCCATTAACACTACACACTGCAGGATCAAATTTAGAAACTCATAGTCACCCATCTTAATAAGATAAGGGCTATAGCTATCGCATATGAATAATAATTAAACTATAGTAGGGGAATCAATAAAAATGGCAATTCAGAGTCTCAGTTAAAATCTTGGAACGTATGTGCGGATCACAAAAGAAGAAAACCAAACCAGCATCAACTTGATTGCCAATAGGCAATAGTTGTAAACAATATAAAAAAAAGGCACAGTCCACACTTGATAAACATATATTCCAAAACTAACAGGCACAAAGCATTAAAGAAACACAACTTTATACACAGTTTCACACTGATTTGCATGTGTTTTCTTCTCACAAATCATTAAAAACTGCTAAATTGAGTGATTGAATTTGGGTTAACCCTAGAAGAGTAGCTAAGTAGACTGTATACAAGGGCCTCATGGGCTTAGCCTCATGGGCCTAATACATATACTCCAACACCCCCCCGCAGTCTGGATTACCGGCGCAGCGGAGTGCAAGACTGGACAAGAAAGAAAACAACACACTACACAGGACCCCCCCTCCCGCAATCACAACTAGCCACTGGTGATGTTGAGGCTGGAGCGAAACTCGGAGAAGGTCGAGGAAGGGAGGCCCTTGGTGAAGATGTCCGCAAACTGGGAGGTGGTCGGGACGTGAAGGACCTGGACGTCGCCGATGGCCACACGGTCGCGGACAAAATGCAGGTCGATCTCCACATGCTTGGTCCGCTGATTCACGGCGTAGAGGCACAGCTGCTTCACGGCGTAGGTGATGTCGGGCCAGGTGAAGGTGAGGTACTGGAGCGCGCCAGCAAGGCTCCGGTAGGCGGTAGAGTCCTCTGGCCCAAGCGTCTGACCCGCGGCCTCTGACAGCTTGCCCTGAGTGTCGACCGGGGTAGAACAGGGCTTGCAGTCAGTCATCCCTGCTCGCTCCAGAATGTCACGAGTGAACTGCCGCTGGTGGAGGAATAAGCCTGAAGGTCGGGGCTCAACAGTGACGCCGAGTAAGTGATAGAGCACACCAAGATCCTTCATAGCAAATTCCTTCTGGAGAGAGGCAATGATGCGCTGGAGCAGAGACGTGCTGGAGGCGGTGAGAACAATGTCATCCACATAGAGGAGCAGGTAAGCAGTCTCACCCTCATGGTGGTATATGAACAATGAGGTGTCAGACTTGGCCTCCGTGAACCCAAGAGTCAGTAGGAAGGTAGCAAACCGAGAGTACCAAGCCCGAGGTGCCTGCTTGAGACCGTAGAGAGACTTGTTGAGCCGGCGGACCAAGTCAGGACGAGAAGAATCCACGAAACCTGCCGGCTGGCTGCAGTAGACTGTCTCAGTCAGAGTGCCATGGAGGAAGGCGTTCTTGACATCCAGCTGATGTACAGGCCAGGAGCGCTCGAGAGCCAGTGAGAGAACTGTGCGGACGGTAGCCGGCTTCACTACTGGACTGAAGGTCTCATCATAGTCAACACCGGGCCGCTGAGTGAAACCCTGGAGAACCCAACGAGCCTTGTAGCGCTCCAAGGAGCCATCAGCTCGCCGCTTGTGCGTCCATATCCACTTGCCCGTGACGACGTTGGAGCCGGGTGGTCGAGGCACCAGGTCCCACGTGTGGTTGGCAAGAAGGGCCGCGCACTCCTCTTCCATCGCGTGACGCCATTGAGGATCCGCCAAGGCATCACGGACAGAAGAGGGCACAGGAGAGACCGGCAGCTCCCCGGGCGTCGCTGCAAGAGCCCGGGGCCGCAGGACACCGGCCGCGTGCCGCGTCACCATGGGGTGAACATGACGCGGGTATCGGTGAAGAAGCGGCGGGTGGTACACCGGCGGCTCGACAAGGGCAGCTGGTAGCGGTGGAGACGACGGCGTGGGCGTCGATGGAGAAGGTGTCACCGTAGGTGACCGTGGCAGCGAGGGCGGTGGTGGCACCGGCACCGTGTACAGCGGGGCCGGCCGCACTCGGCGCTGGTAGACGCGCATCGGGTGGGCGAACCGCGCCTGAGTCGCCGAGGACGGCGCCTCCGGCCCCGTGCAGGGCGC
Source organism: Eremochloa ophiuroides (assembly GCA_038502445.1). NCBI lineage: Eukaryota > Viridiplantae > Streptophyta > Magnoliopsida > Poales > Poaceae > Eremochloa > Eremochloa ophiuroides. The sequence continues at coordinate 86,473,737 of JAHLJS010000003.1, forward strand.
ATGGTCAGGAGGGGCACCAGAGGGCGTGGGCGCCGGACCCGCCCAGGGCACAGGGTCAGGCGCAGCCGAACCCGCGGGGGACTCAGGGTCAGGTGCCGCACCAGAGGGCGCCGTGCCGGCGCATGGGGCCAGCGACGGGCGTGGCAGAGTACCTGCAGGACAACGGAAATGGTGGCTGAACCACCGCGTCAGTGGGAGACAAAGAGAAGAGGTCAAGGTCGGAGGTGGAAGGAGGTGTGGAGGTGGTGGAGAATGGGAAGACGGACTCATCAAACACCACATGGCGAGAGATGAGGACTCGGCGTGAGGCGAGGTCATAGCAGCGGTACCCCTTGTGATCCGGGGAGTACCTGAGGAAGACACACAAGGTCGAATGGGAAGCCAGCTTGTGGGGAGCAGTGGCAGTGGTGTTAGGGTAACACGCACACCCGAAGACACGGAGGTGATCGTAACGAGGAGGGGTACCGAAGAGAGCGTGGTGTGGTGTGGGAGCTGGACAGGCAGCGGAAGGTATGCGGTTAAGGAGATAGGTGGAGGTATGCAGGCTCTCGGCCCAGAAGCGGGCAGGAAGAGAAGCCTGGAGGAGAAGGGTGCGCATGGTGTCATTCGTGGTGCGAATCATGCGCTCAGCCTTGCCATTCTGGGAGGAGGTGTAGGGGCAAGACATGCGCAACTGGACACCGTGAGAGAGGAAGAAAGCCCGAGAGGTGGAGTTATCGAACTCACGCCCGTTGTCGCACTGGACGGTCTTGATGGTGAGGCCAAACTGAGTAGACACCCAGGCGAAGAAGTGACGGAGCGTGGGAAACGCCTCAGACTTAACACGCAAGGGAAAAGTCCAGGAATAATGCGAGAAATCATCAACCACGACAAGATAGTATTTATAGCCAGAAATGGTCATCACAGGAGATGTCCACAGGTCGCAATGTGCAAGATCAAAAATATGGGTCACATGTGAAGAAGAGGTGGGAAAAGGAAGACGAACATGTCGGCCCAGTTGGCACGCATGACACAAATGCTCATCGTGAGCCCGAGTACAAGGTATGTCGGAACTCCGACTAAGCTGCATCAGAGCATCACGGCCAGGATGTCCGAGACGGCGGTGCCAAGTAGTAGAGGAAGTAGAGACGGCGAAAGTAGCTGACGAAGTGGAAGCCGAAGCCGAAGTGGACGGAGCAGAAGGAGGAAACCGAAGCGTGTAAAGGGGCCCCGTGCTGTCACATCGGAGGAGTGGACGCCGGGAAGCCAAATCCTTCACAGTAAGACCAGAGGAGTCAAACTCAACAGAACAAGAATTGTCAGCTGTAAAACGACGAATGGAAAGAAGGTTGTGAACCATAGAGGGAGCAACAAGAACATCGGGAAGACGAAAAGAGCCAGGAGTGATAGCGGAACCCACGGATGTGACAGGAAGACAAGAACCATTTGCGATCATGATGGACGAAGGAAGAGACGGAGAAGGAGGGTGGACAGACGTGAGTATACCGGGGTCGGAAGTGGTGTGGTAGGTGGCACCCGAGTCCGCGACCCAGTCAAGTCCGACGGGAGGTGTCAGGCCCATGGTGCTAAAGGAGCGAGCCAGAGCCGTCGGATCCCAACCGACAGGCCCTGATGACGACCCGGGAGGTAGGGCCCACGGCGACGCGAGTGGCGGAGGAACCCCGGGTGGTGGAGCCCACGGTGTGGTTGGGACAGCACCGGCGAGCATGGCCATCGGAGTACGAGGATCGCCACCGGCACCCTGGAAGGGCCACATGGAGATGCGCCCGGACCATGGGTTGCTGAAGGATGGCCAGGATGCACCACCCCGTGGAGGCGCGGGCGTGGCCCCACGACCAAATCCCGCACCAAGCCCCCCTTCGCGTCGGCGGCGGCTTCCCCCCCCCCCCCCCCCCCCCCGCCACCTCCGCTCGGCCCGGAGGGAGGAGGACCAAGAAGAGACGTCGGTGCCGGAGCGGACGTACGCGGCGGTGGAGTGGCGGCAAGGGCAGTCGAGGAGGACGAGGAGCCCGGCGCGGAGAGGGAAGCAGGCTGAACGCCTTGAGTGAGCTCCTCCATGACGAGGTCGTCACGGACCTGCAAGAAGGTGGGGAAGGGCCGCTGCCGGGTGATCCAGGTCCGGAGGTGGCCGTAGCGGTCGCTGAGGCCGCGGAGGACGTTGAGGACCAAGATCCGGTCCTCCACGGGCCAGCCAAGGTCACCGAGGGAGTCGGCCATGCCCTTCATCCGACGGCAGTGCTCACCAACGGAGAGGTCACCCAAGAGGGGTACGGGAGGGGTGGGAAGGAGTGGAAGTAGGTGGGGGGAGGAGGAGGCGGCCGGCCGCCGGCCATGGTGGCTGGAGGGGGCGCGGCGGCGGCGGCTGGGAGGGAGGGAGGGGAGGAGAGAGAGAAGAGGTAAACCCTAGCTTGATACCATGCTAAACTAAGTGATTGAATTTGGGCTAACCCTAAAAGGGTAGCTAAGTAGACTGTATACAAGGGCCTCATGGGCTTAACCTCATGGGCCTAATACATATACTCCAACAAAAACTAAAGAAATTTTTGCACATTTATATTTGCAAATGCTGACTCAGGGCTAGATCTGAAAATACAAGAATATATTTGCATACCTTTGTTGTCAGCAATGGGAAATTTTTCCTTAAGTTGAACCGCATCTAATAAGAAAATGAAAACCAAATTATTTTACTGGTTGATGAAAATGAATATTCAAAGATAAGGGGAAATACCTGACACCCAAATTTTGATAATGTTCCAGTTCCTGTCCTGTCATTTTTCTGAGCACCATACCTTATAATGTCTTCAACAAGATTGAGATAGCGATACTCCTCATGGGAGTCAAATATCATCATGGGGAGAAAAGAGAAATTCTCTGTTTCAAACTTGTCATTCTTGGTATTATTAACCTCAGTTGATTCCTTGACATTTGAGTCATGGGTTTCTACCACCAATTTTCTAACACGAACAAAAGTCACAAAAGAATGTCTGATGTCATTCTCTACCACAGGGAAAGATGAATACCATGGCTGAAACACCGAGAAGTCGATTGGAGGGATGAAAGTGTCACACTCGATGCTCGACTGAATGTCAGTTAGATGAATGGCCTCACATGCAGGTCCATTAAGATTTTCCCTACATAAAATGATAAAAACATTGAGAAGGGTGAATGGAATTGCAATGCAACTTAGTTACCACGATAACAGAGTGCAAGTACAATCTTTTGTTTCAAAAGATAAGAACTTACCTCAGTACCTGCCCACCTCCTATGACAAAAACTTTCTCAATCGATAAGCAATATGGAGTTGATGCTAGCAGTTCTAAGGCGGACTTCATACTTCCACAGATAACAACATTCTCTGCTGTTGCAAAATCAAAACTACCAGATCGAGTAAGTATGACGTTCAAACGACCAGGCAATGGCCTAGACTTAACTGGAATGCTCTCCCATGTTTTCCTTCCCATTATAACTGCATTCTTCTTGGCAGGGTCAGATGTAGTTAGGGTAAGCTTTTTGAAGAATTTAAGATCGCCAGGAAGCTTCCATGGCAAAACACCATCCTTCCCAATGCCCATGTCATGAGTGGCAGCCACAACAACCTGATAGTTCCTCTGAGGACCACTCTCTGAATCACCATTGGCTGGAGCTGCAGCCATTGCCATGAGTCTGGACTGAGTAAAGTGGTACGAACTTGTTTTGCTGATCAGGTTCAGAACTTGAGGTTTTCTAAATCCAGACGTGCATGAATAACCAATGTTGGAAAATCTTGCAGCCTGAATTTCAGGGAGCATTATATAAGCTAGAAATTTGATTATTCAACATAAAAAAAATAAATTGCACAGAAATGTAATCAGAATCAAACAGCAAAGGACCAAGATTTCTCATTGTTCAATAGTACAAGCAACTGTATGCAGATAAATTAACCAACAAAGACCCCCAGTACTTTCCCCAATTTAATAGAGGCAAACTGCATGCATAAGGGTTTTCTAAAACTCTACTAACTATTTTTTGGGGGAAAAAAGGTACAGAAGTATCAACAGAACAACTGAACAAGTATGCAGTAAGTTTGTAACACAGGCCACAGCTTGTTCAACCAACTACAAAGCACAGTCCACAACCTCAGTTAACTCAAGAATATGAATATGTATTCTGCTATACAACACAAAAGCATGCCACATGTAAAACGCTAGGATTATATACTACGCATGCATGTCGAGAAAACCTAGAGATGTAAGCTCCAACTCTGAGCACCTCTGCAACTAACATCTGCACCCTGAACTACAAATAAAAATAATTACCATGGTTCATTGCGCTGTCAAAGCAAACAGAAGCATATTTTAAAAAAAGAACTGTTTAAAAAACAGGAGACAGAAGCACAGCACGAACTGTAGTTCCAACGCAAATGCTGAAACTATTATTAACATGTGGTACAATGAGTTCAAACCCGTGCACAAGATTGCAAGCTTTTAGAAAATTGGGGGAAGGAGTCAGATTTCAAAAGGGCACAACTCTGGTTATCATAAGAGCGCCATATGCATGATACTTGACCCAACCTTTACACATTGACAATGAAGTATCAATCGCATAAGCATAAGCAGCAACTACATTGGTTGGTGTGGACTAACAACAAAAACGGCTAGAACTGTTGGTGCAGCTGCTCGAACAATCAAAAGGGCAGGAAGAAGAAAAGGACCGAACCGACCATAGAAACTTGTGGACCTCTTTCGAAAATGCAGGAGTATCTACTGCTGCGCGAGGGAACGACCTACACTTGTGACTACAGTCAGATGTGAATATAAGTACCCAAAGTAGCTTAAGTTAGTGCTTAGACACTCGGTTTCGCACAGCAGGAAAGGAAGAGAAGGGGTGAGTGGGGTACCTGGTGGGTGCTCGTCGCCGGTGAATACCTTGGGAGAAGCTGGCGTAGGGCGGCGGCGGCGGGGCGCCCAGTCGTCGCAGCGAGAATGGGAAAGCCAGAGAGAGCCCAGTTGAGGCTGTTTGCCTGGGCCTGTAGCAGGCCTGATTTCTACAACCCCAGCCCACTTGGAAGATAGTTTTATGCTATTTTTTGGTGTATTACCTCCATCCCAATTCAATTTATAAGCATTTGACTTTTTCAACACAAAGTTTGACTACTCGTCTTATTCAAAAATTTATATAAAAAGCTAAATTTAAATTATTTTTAAATAAATTTTATTGATAAAACAATCCATAACAAAAAGAAGTGATATTTTGCACAAATTTTTTAATAAGACGAGTGATCAAACTTTAGCAGCCTGTTCTTTTGACCAATCAGCGCTTATTTTCAGTCACGAAAAAGTATTTTTCTCTCACAACAAATCAGCACGAGCGAAATCAGCGCTTATTTTTCAGCCCAAAAGAACAGGCTAAGATTGAAAAAGTCAAATGGCTTATAAATTGAGATGGAAAGATTAATAAATATCAATAACCCTCTATAAATTTGATCAACTTTAAAATAATTTGATTTAGAGCAAAACTAGAGTAATATCTTTTTTTTACTGAGGAAACAACATTTTTAAAAATGAGCCTATATTTATAATTTTATATATAAGGATGAAAAGTTGAGAGCGGGGTAGATCTAGCTCAAGCTGTCCGTTTTTTTTTTTTTAACCTTGCTTCATTACATGAGCAAAACCCAGTCACACGATAACCGGGAGAAACTGCTGCCAATTGCTAAGCGAAGCAAGGCCTCACCGCCATCCCACTGCCGGTAGCCCTCCACCGACCACCGCCACCATGTCCATGTGGCGCGCGGCCGCCTCCCGCCTCCGCCTCACCCGCCGCTGGCCGTCCCATCCCTCCGCCGCCACCGCCGCTCTCCTCCTCCACGCGCGCCCCTTCTCCCCGCCGCCGCCGCGCCCGGCCCCGGAGCCGGAGGTCACGCCGGCCGAGGCGCGGCGCCTGGTGCGCCTCGTCGGCGTCGAGGCGCTGAAGCGGCGCCTGCGGGACGGTCGGGGCGAGGTGGTGGGGTACGGCCAGCTCCTCGACGCCTGCGTCGAGGCCGGCGCCGCGCGCACGCACGCCGAGGCCGAGGCGCTCGCGCGGGCCCTGGACGACGCCGGCGTCGTGCTGCTCTTCCGCGACAAGGCCTACCTCCACGCCGAGAAGGTCGCATTTCTTGAGCGCTGCATCTCTTTAGGTTCTTCGTCTGCACTCACCTCGTATCCAAATTCGAAACTGCTTTCCTGCTGTCGTAACGGTTTATTCCGGATTCCGATTCGGTTCGAACCCCTTTAGCTGTCCTGTTTGATGTTGGGTTTACGTCCTTGCTAATCAGTTAAAATCTGAACTTATTTCATAGAAATCCATCTTTCGTGAAAACAAAACCCCATCAAATTCTCAGGGTAATGCCCTGTTTCAGTCTTCCTATATTATTGGAGACTAACAGGCAAAAATCCTCATTTTTTAAGCTCTGTTCGTGGTTACCAGATGGCTGAAGCAAAATAGTAACATTTGGAATAATCAAGAGGTCATAAGTCAATATGCGCTCATGGAATCCTCAGTACCGTAAGGATGCGGTTAGGAATATTCAGTAACGTGAGGATGCAGTTATTGGCTGAAAAGCATAAAGATGTACATGGAATTGGAGCAATGTGCAGATTCATATTACTGCTAGATCACATGTTCCTTGATTTGGTAGCCTCCGGTCCTCCACAACCACTGTCTGTTTGTTCTTCACCTACCCTGATTTGGTATGCACTGAGGAAGAAAAAAAATGTAATCTTGTTGATGTTTTTTCTTTCCACCTAAGCCTCTAGCATCCACCTGGAATTAAGGTACTACTTTATTCTTTGAAGTGAGGGCAGCACATTGACAAAGGCTAAAATTTTATATCCGAAAAGGATGGCATCATCGGCATGAGATTTTTTTTCCCTTTCCTGTTGCTTTCAGCTGTTGCCTGTAGGAAGGTCTCAATTTCGCTATTGTTGACAGCACAAATAATGAATATCTAGCCAATTAGCTTGCAGTCGAAGTTTTTTTTTTTTTCTCAGTTGCGTGCAAAATGAGTAAAAGGAGTCATGATGTAATCTCTCTGACTGAATCTTACATTGATTCATTATTGACCGTTTTCAGGTGGTGGACCTGGTTAGAAGGGCTGTGCACTCTTGCGATAGCGCCAGAGAATGACCCAAGAAAAGTAGAGTTCGAGCAGCTCCAGGAAAAGAAGGAAGAGATCGACAAGCTGGCGCACAAGCAAGTGCGGCGCATCCTGTGGTCTGGATTAGGGTTCTTCATGTGCCAAGTTGGGCTCTTCTTCCGCCTCACATTCTGGGAGTTCTCGTGGGACGTGATGGAGCCGATCGCCTTCTTCACCACCGCATCTGGCCTGCTCGTCGGCTACGCCTATTTCCTCATCACCTCAAGAGATCCAACATATCAGGACTTCACTGGAGAAGGCTATTCTTGTCAAGGCATAAAAATCTTTGTGCGGCGCAGAAGTTTGATATGGAGAGGTACCTGGAGTTGCAGAAGCACTGTAGGTGTCCCCTGGAAGGCCATCGCCCTCATGGTCAGCTTCATGACTTGTAACACCTCGGGAGCTAAACTTTCTCCTCTGTTACAGTGTTACCTGCTGCATTACAGTGCACCCTCTAGGTTGCAGGATACTAGGATAGGCACTACTTATTTACACGCTCTTCATTTGAGACTCGTTGGAGAAAGAAATGTGGTCCTGACAGACACGAATCAACTAGGAGTTACCTTTTGGCTACATATCAAAAGGCGAACCGAATGTTCGAACCTTGCTAATATAACCTGTGTGTTTTGACAGATTGTTTTGAGGACCCTTGCATGAATTATGCTGGACTATGTTCAAATTATGCAAGTATCAAAGTTCCTTTTTTTTTTTCATTTGCCGTGCTTGGTTGCAGGACCGAAATCCAAATTAAATTCTCATACCTTCTGAGATTTGCCAAACAAAAAGATCCTAACAAATCAGAGAGAGAGAGAGAGAGAGAGAGAGAGAGAGCCATTGAGCGGAACAGACAACCATTTGTTATGTCGCTAATGGGATATCAACATGGCAACATCTGACTATAACAAATGCACGCCTTGATGCAAAGTAATTACAAGGACATATAGCTAATTCAGGCATCATTTGCTGTTTCCTGTACATGATGTGCCGCAGTTAACATTGGACTCCCTCAGTATTGCTCTTGTATAATGAGCAAAAAGAATAGCACCAATATTTTATACTAAAAATGAGCAGCACGGAACGGCACTTTTGCAATGCCCGGCTGCATACGAAAAGAATTCATCAAACCGTAACGAACAGTGAGAAATAATCTACATTATATCTTGGTATTCTGCAACATAACTCAGGCTTCATGATGGACTCCTTCAGACATCGTTGTAGATGCTGTTATGACAACATTGGCAGTTTTATGCAGAAAGAATTTCATCCTATTCTCCTTTTGGTATTTGGTTGAGCACTGCCTCATCAGGCCTTGAGCATAGATGTTGCATGCCAGGCGCGATTCTGTTTATTTTCATGATAAACAAAGCCCATGAAGTCTGTGGTTCAAATGCCCAAAAATGAGTGTTTGGTGCATTTCATGTCCTATTAATTATTGAATATTGCATTCCGTCATGAACTTCTCTCCATTAGTCATGTACTTCCTCCAGTAGCTCTTATAATCATGTATCCCCAAGTCAAGCCAAGGTTTCATCACACCATTATAGTGCAGAGTAGCAGCGTTTTTTATATCGACATGACTAATTCCATAATCATGTCCAAGGCCTGATTGAACCCATGAATCTTCCAAAGGATATATCAGATCTTGAAAGGCAAGTAAACTTGCAGGGAGTGCTTGCAGTCGCTGTGGTTTCAGGCTGTCCTTTCGCAACTGCAAAAAAGCGAAGTTAATATGTCATATGGCAGCTGCCTCCTGGACATACGATAAGAAGTTATGACAAAAGGATAGGACTATGGCTACTACATGGAAACCACAAATTTTCAGGAGATAACAATTGATAATTTATTGTGAAAGGTGAGTTGTACTGACCTTCTGGACTGACTGATCATGCAAACTGGTAATGCCTGTGTCCCTCCATTTATCCAATTCAATGACATTCAGGCCCGACAACCACACACATGAATTAGCATTAACTTCATGGTCTGCTATATAAGGTTTCAACTGCCCTAATCTCACTCCACAGAACTGGACTGCTCCAATCACTTTACCACCCATATCGAGGTTCCACAGAGGTGACAAGTCTTTCTGGACAATCAAATCATCATCCAGAACAACTACCCTATTCAAGCTAGGAAGAAGGTCAGGCAAGAGAAAATGTGAATGGCCGAAGATAGATATGTACTCAGTTTTAATCTGCCTTTGGGAAGGTTCAGAATGATTACGAATTGTGACACGATATTCCTCTGCAGGCCATAATTGTTGCATCTCAAGGGAATCTACATCCTTAGAGAGCTTCTGGTTGTCCTCAATGTTAGTTACACTAACAGTTGCCTCCAAGTATGAATTTCTATCAAACCAATGCTTCATTGCATAAAAGTTTTGTGCATCGGTGAACAAATGGAAAACGATTTGGTCCGAATCCTGAAATGTGTTATGTGCCATAAGTTGGTGATCAAGATGAATTCCACACGATAGTTTAGAATATTGGAAAAATAAATGGTATACCTGGGAGTTCATAACTGTTGAATTGATAGTGGTCGAAGCTGCAAGTACATTCCTGGAAAATAATACATAGTGATGGAAGGTAGGACTTTCAAGCTGCTGCTCATTTAACTGATCCATAAGACTTGACCTGGATTTGAAATATTCTACTGTCAATCTCATGTTCAAGCAATGGTGAGTTTTCGGCATAGTCTGGACCCCAAGATGATATAGAAATGCGCTCTGCCTTGTATGGAAATAAGCTTCATCTTCAGTTATGTACAAGTAGCTGCCTAAGTTTCCGTTGAACATTCGAGCATCCAACATCACAAGACTTGGCTCTCTCAATTGTGTTCTCCATCTTCTCCATCTTCTTTGCAAAACTGAAAAGAGTAACCAGCCATTGCCACCAGAAATATTTAGAGAATAGAATAAATAAAATATATTGCAGTACATTATTTTATCGAAATTAAGCCATCAACATCATAACTGTGTATGCATACATAGCACTAAGAGAAGAACAAAGCCATGTAAATGGATTGCATGAACCACATGTTATTCATTTACTTAGTGCAAAAGGTTATATGAAAAATAAAGAAACACATATGATTTTAAAAGGCTAAGACGAGACTAACAATGGTGGAAGATCCGAATCTGTGATGGTGTCACTCAGCATGCGCTCATGTTCTTGGATGCTTTGCTTCAGTTCACGTGTAAATGTTTCCTGTTGCTTCAATTTTGCAACACTAGGATAATGAGCTCTTGCCATAAAAAGTTGATCTTTAAGCCTCTTGACAATGGCATCCTTCATTACTTCCCTATGTTCAGTAGACCACAGGCAGTAACTTCCATATTCATGTTCACAGGACTTGGTATTCTCCTCATGCACTGTGTCTTGACCATGGTTCTCTTTCTCATTAACAGTAGTATCCTGTCACAAAAATAATTAAGTTTCCTATGGTAGAAAAGTAAACGAATCTGGAAGATTCACTAGTCAAAAGAAAATTGCTGACCCTGTTCTAAAGCATAGATAATCACAAGAGCACAGAAGTCATATCCTGCACCAACAACTCGAAAGCAGTTGTGGCGATATTTGAACTAAATATACTCGACCTTCACAACAAAAGGTTTTCTAAAGAACTAACAACGAATACATATATATGGTTATGTCTAACTGATAAATATTGTAAAACATTATATGCAACACTAATTTCACCACAAAGGAATACTTGATCAATACATCCTTAGATGTCTGAGTGGTACTAATGTACTATGACCTCCTTGCGCATCTCCCAATACATCCTTAGATGTCATACAAAATTCTTCAGTAACTTTTTTTTTTTTTACCATGGAATCATGGCTATATGGCGCAGCGGTAAAGCTGTTGCCTTGTGACCATGTGGTCACGGGTTCAAGTCCTGGAAACAGCCACTTGCAGAAATGCAGGGTTAGGCTGTGTACAGAAGACCCAAAGTGGTCGAACCCTTCCCCGGACCCTGCGCAAGCGGGAGCTACTGCACCGGGCTGCCCTTTTAATCATGGCTATATCTTATAGAAGGTGCAAAACATACAGTATGTTTAAGGGAGCACAACTGTACATTACATTACACCACAATATATATTGTTACCTGATTTAAAGTACTTACTGCTTAGAGAGAAAACCATCTTACTAGCAGATGTGAACGTCAAAATGTAGACTATCAACTTTATTTGTAAAATCTAACTGAAAGTTCAACCCACAGAAAAAACATACTAGATTATTACTTATGCCAAACTGATGGTTATATTCATGAAAATTGACTGTGAAGCCCCAGTGATTGATTAAATGGTCATGTCAGTAGAAGCACAACAACCTGAGCTCACCATTTTGTGCATGGCATGCCCTTGAGGCCACTCGACTACTTTTCAAATATGAAAAATAAGAGCTGCAGACTATCGAATCCTAAAATGTAGGGAAATAAGAGATTGCATTTACCTTTGATCTCCAGGACAAGTCCTTCAGTTGATACCTTTTGGGGGTACGGGGTCCTGAAACACGACTGAACACAGTAAGACGGATGATATCAACGTCTCACTTTTTGTACTCTCCTAACACTTACCTTTACTTTTGAAGGTGTCATTATTTAGTCCGATTAAAGAGAAAGTATCCTTGAGTTTTGCTTTTGATTTGGTAGCATGATCCTTGTTAGACTTTGATCTAGTAGATCTCTCAGCCGAAATCCCATTAGATCCAGACACCTTTTTGGAAACATCCTGGATACACAGTCAGAAAAGAGAGGTCAGTCAAGACTGGAAAGAAAGTGAAGCAGGCTCTTGGCCAAACTGCATGCTTGAGCAAAGTTTCACCACCAGCATTGGCTACACTGCACACAACCAATTGATCTATCATCTATGTTGATATCACTAGTTACTACTGAAACAATATATTCAGTGCAACACTGTTAGCTCAGAGGATATGTAAGAATAAATATTTGGTGTGCACTCTTCAAATTCAGCTATGGATTGACACAAAGGAGGCTATAGAAAATAGGTAACAAGGTAAATCAATTTTTTTTCAAAGAAGAAGAAGAAGAAGAAGAAGATAAGAAGGTGGGCATCTTGCCAGCAACAGCAGTTTTGTGCACATATTTTATCAGAGGCATGGGCATGTCAAGGCATGATGATGAAAGAAACAATCTTGGGTAGCCACCTACTCCAAGAATAGCAAACTGAGGCATGGGCATATCAAAGGCATGACGAGAGAAACAATTCCGGGTTGCCCACATGCGCGCGCTCCAAGAATAGCGACTTGAGAATGGAGACAGGAGGCGGTAGGTTGTTAAGCGTCACAGCACGCACGCGCGCCGCGGCGGACGTCCGCGCACGACACGCGAGCGCACGCACGCGAGCCGCATGAACGCACTAATAAAATCAGCAGAGGTGGCGAGTAGAGTAGTAATTTAATTTCGCCTCCCCGAATGCAGGCCGGCAAAGATGGAATTCAGCTTGATTACTGTCTCTCTCAGGCATATACTGTTCAAAACACAAACAAAGTGCTCCATGCTGCCGCATAATTACGGTCACTGCTGCCAGGACTAGAGTGTGGAATGTGAAGAACGCACAATAAGCACTGTAGTGTGGGTGTGGCAGGCAGGGATTGTATGTAACCTTGAGCAGCTTGTGCTTCATGGCGCCCCCATTCTCGAGATGCCGCTTGCCACGCTCCCCGAGGCCGGCCAGCTCCTGGTAAGCAAAGCAACCCAAAGCACAACTAGTCCTCTGAGCTCTGAGGGGAGGATGTACTGTAATTACTCGAAAGAAATTCTAAACGGGGAGAATGGAGAAGCTTACGGTGCTGATGACCACGGCGGCGCGGTCGTCCGATCCATATCCTGTGTCAAGCAACATTCAACAACACGGAGCACGCGACGCGACGCGTGCGGTTAGAGAGATCAGCGAGACAGAGAAAGGAAGTGGGGAGACGAAAGACGACAGATCCGAGGCGCGGACGGACGGACGGACGCACCGGCGGGGCGGTGGAGGACGAGGAGGTAGACGAGCGGGAGCAGCGTGGAGCAGACGACGAGCGCCGGCACGGCCGCCGCCAGCCCGCTGCAGCGGCGCTTGCTGCTGGGCGGCGGCATCGGCAGCAGCGGAGAGGACTGCGGGTGCTGGTGGTGCCCCTTCATGCCGTTGCCGAGCTAGCGCTAATGGCACACTGGCACCTGCTCGCCGGCAGCCGGAGCCGTGAGGTCAGTGGTGGGTCTGGTGAGGTAATGCAGTTGCTTCCCAAGAAACAAGCTAAAGCTTCCTCGGGCCTCGCGCGTTTAAGCCAGCGTTAGTTGTCTGGAAACCAACCAGCCAGTCAGCCGACCGGCGCCGCGCCCGCGCCGCTACACACCAACGCCAGGCAGCAGCGGAGTGGAGACTGGAGAGTGAAGAGCGGAGACTGGTGAGTGGTGACTGGTGAGGGAGGAGGCTGCAGGAGCCGTGGAGAGGTGGGGAGCGGCCTCGGTGGAGCCCGCCGGCCGACCGTCCCGGGCCCGCCTCTGCTTTTGCAGTTTTGCTTTGGACGCGTCTTCTTTTATCCCCCAATCTCTGCCGTCCTTTTCCGTCCTACAGGGAGAGCTCGTCAAACTCCTCGTTTAATACTTTCTTCTTCTTTTGATTTGTTTATTACTCTCTCATCTTTGAATACATTAATTTTAAGAGTTCGTATTAGAAGTTATAAACATTTTTAAAGTTGCTCAATTCATATGGAAAACAACCAATTTATAGGAGGTTTAGAAGTTATAAACATTTTAAAGTTGCTCAATTCATAGGAAAAACATCAAGGAGGTAGATATGCCAATGACTCATCGTCCTAATAGCGAACTCACCCACAACGTCCTCTTCCTCGTCCCTCACCCCTTAATCCGCCCACCCCAATCCTAGGGCAGGGCGGCAATGATATCTCCCGTCCTCGTCCTCGCCCTCGCCCCGTCCTCATTGGCCTGCCGCGGCGTAGTAGGATCTCGTTAGAGAGACATACCTCCTCTCCCACACACCCGCTTGGTTTGCCGCCGCTCAACCCGTCACCATCGTCGTGTCGCTACCCCTACCCCCTCCAAACCCCCCTTATAGAGCCGATAGAGATGAGTTCTCCTAACCCATCGGAACCTTGATACCAACACAACTGATGTCTTTTTCCTCTCCTGCAGGGCAAGGGCGCGTGTGGGCGTGGTCATGTGGGAGAGAGAGAGAGAGAGAGAGAGAGTGTGTGTGGGCAAGCCAACCTCATGTTGTCAGCGCTTCGCATGACGATCGCGTATTTAAATTTGTGAAATTTATAGCATCAAAGTACTGCCATTAGATACACTGTATAATATCGAAGATAAAATCATTATTTGACTCTAAACATACACAACGATTTATTTAGAGACATAGGTAGGATATGTTCCTCTTCAAACATAATGGTGTTTGTTAAGTTCTTGAGCAAACGTTGATACATAGTATGATTGAGCAAGTAATAAAAATTTAAAAGGACCAAGTATGATTCTTGATTCTTCATCACTGATAAAAGAAAAATGAGAAGTGACTGGTAGTATTCAGTCGTGGTCGCCAAAAAAAAAGAAAACTAAGGGTCGGTTCCTCTTATTTTGGGCGACAGGTGGACTAAAAAACGTGCCACATTTTGTTTCCTAGTATTTCTTCTATGAACATAAATTGATTCTTGTGAAAATTATCGTGGAATCCCTAAATTTCAAAGTTGGCCAAAAGTCAAAATGTCCATGAGAGGACACCTGTAAACATCTCCATCCAAAAAGCCTGTGCTTGCTACGATTTCACTGCATGGTGGTTGATAGTACTGTACTGTAACTGTAATTGTTTTAGCAGCATTTGTCGATCTACTTGACCTGAATTGCCATTGGTTGGTCCTTGTTCACGTGCACATGCCGTGCCAGTGTAGTGGAGCCGTCTCTCTCAAACTCTCTCTTTCAGCCATCACCCATGCATACGCATTTGCCCATCTACCAACCGTGGACGACCGTGGGTCCGTGGGTTTCTCTACTAGTGCCAGTGTGCCACCTGTAGAAGCACTGCGTACGCGCACGCATATCATCGTGAAAAAAAAAATTCATCATCTGCTTGCCAACACTCTTGATTCAAGGTCAGTCAGGTGTCTGTCAGTCTGTCGTGTCGATCTGCATCATGACTCATGAGTGTCAATTAATCTAAATACTATACTAATATACGCGAGAGTGTCAGGTTACGACACGAGTAATTTTAGGCAGTTGTATAATGGTCGGTGATATGGGTCGGTACGGGCTGTCCGATTCGTGGCATGCGACTTGAACCAACAACCGGCCTGCATTTTAGGTACATGGGTCATGGCCTCACGGGGGGTGTGTTTGGTTTGAGGGTAAAGAGTGGATGGGATATGGCCATCCATGGATTTCGGGGTATGAATATTCATGTTGTCTGTTTGGTTGAATAGATGGGATGAGTCATTTTTCTGTTTGGTTGGATGGATGAGATTGCATAGGTTAAGAATACTTGACTAATTATATCTATTATTTAGAAATAATAACAATTAATTATAACCTAATAAATATGTACCAACGCTAATCTTGCCATTATAATCACTAATTTTAAATAAAGTATGTTAATTAGTACTATACTACTCTAATTGTCACACTAAACATGTGCTAATCAATATGTGGATATCCTCATCCCGCCCGATTTCTGAGGACCAGGATATCTAGCATCTACCCAGAATATTCTCTGTTGTGGATATCCAGGTTCGGTTAGTCCATGCAACTAAACACCATGTGTATAGAGATATCCATGTCCTATCCATGGATATTTATCCATCCAAACACACCTTCTCCAGGTGGACCATTTTTTTACTGCTCACTTTTCCGGTTTGGTTTGTGGACCTTCAATTCATTCCCTACGAGCGATGTCACCAAAACTTATGATTTTATGAACTCACGACGCATCACCTCGTCACCTCATAAAGAATCGATTGACTGTGACTCCACAGACTAAACACGCTAATAATTCACATTCACGCATTCATGTTCATATGGAGGCCATTTGTTTTCTGTAATTGGAACTAGGAGGAAACTAATCTACGCTGCAGTGAGTACTGCTAGTAGTATAATATGAGTGGGGTATGTAGCATGTAGTGTGTCGCCCCACTTGCGTTGTATTGGCCGCTATCCAAAGATCGCACTGCCAACAAAATCAAAATGCAGTACACTGCTCCAGTGGAAAGCTCTTCATGTGGGGGCATGCAGCGACTCCTTTGCCATGGTTGGAGTGGAGGCTGGTGCCTGCCAGGACATTCTGAATCAACGACCTTATCACCTCCCTGCTACCAGTACCGTACCTACTGCCTCAGTTCATTTCTTACTCGCCCTGTTGTTGAACTGCATTGCATTGCACGCCTCTATGTTTAGGCCGCATTTGGAACGCAACATGAATCATGTAGCGATTTCACGTGAATCAGAAACTCCCATGTTCAAAGGGCCTTAAAAACAGAGCATAACGCACTTGGCTTTTTTTTTTTAAAAAAAAAAAACACCTGGCTTGGGATAGAAGTGCACAACACCAGTAACCAGGAAATCCGTCATCGTGTTCATTCATCCAGGATATGATAAATACAATAATGTTGGCATCACTTCATCATTCTGTGGCGAGCAACGCGGCCACGGCATCGCAAACATGCCATGTTCCTTTCTGTACGTCCAAATCCAAATTATAGAAAATGCCAGATCAGATGCGATGCGCACAAACGTCAGAAACAAAAACGCTTTGCTTGCTTTAGAGAGGAATCGAATTTGCAGTGGCAGGCCCTCCACTGCCACATTACTATCTATATATGTACTTACGCGTCACTGGGTGGAATGCACATTGCAGTTTCCTCACTTACAGCCTTGCAAAAATACACATCATGTAGCAACAAAGCCTCACACTCATAGATAGCTGGCGACATGGATGCATTGGTACGAATCCACTGTATATGCATGCATGTATGGTGATCAAGTGAAGCGAGCGTGCAAACCACTTCAAGTCCTCCCACTATATATGCATGCATGCATGCATGACAACTAGGGTTCCACTTCCAGTCTTCCACCATCATCACCCAAGTGCAACCAAACACAAGCTTCAGGAGGCCTTCCTTCGCGAGCACCATGTCACCGTATTCAAAAGCTCTTCAACAGGCCGGCCTGGGCCCAACAGAAATGCCGCCTTCAAAGTTTCCAAAGCACATAAGAGGGAAACTGCAAGGCAAAAGCATCCTGAAAGCAAAGATATGGGCAGCCGCTTTAGCTTCCCACTTCACCTGTCATCATAGCTATCCACATTCTTCTTTGTCACAAGAATACTTTTCTTTAACCTTCAGAGGAGTTGCAGCAAACATGATAAGTATTAAAGTTCGATTCCCTGTGCACATTAAGTCGAATGGGTGTATATATTGTTGCCAGGAATGAACATTGCACATTATACATACCCAGAGGGCTAGATTAACTCGTTTAGGATCTTCCCAAAATTTTCAGTGCAAATACAAAATGCCCTTGTACTATGTCTAGCAAAAATATGAATTGATGGCAGCGGATACATATGTTTGGCCTAATCAGCCAAAGAAAACAAAAATAAGAGTAGTGTCAACTATCAACAATCATCAGGATAAAAAACATGTTTCAGATTAGGGGAGCATGCACTATTATCTCCATCAGCTAGACATCTACTAAAAGCAAACGTGTACTGAGAGCATGAAGATCGCTAATGCTACCAGCATCTGGTTTTGGTCAAATCTTATGGCTACGTCAGTGGATCAGTGATGAATCTGGAAGGAGAATAAATAAGGGAGATATAATGTCAAATCAGCAGTTCTAAACACATAACTGCAAACTGAAAGTCATGGGCTGTGTAGTTTACATTACCTGACTAAGCAGAGGCATCTGATTTCTCATCCAAAGGGAAACAGTGATCTTCAACATTTTCAGATGTTTCCATCTTGCTTTCCTTACCGCCATCAGCTGAGAACAGAATAACAATGTTGTGATTTCTAATGTCCTAATAAATCAATTGACTTCATGCAACTCAGCTACTGGGGAGCATACTCAGATTAAACACAGCTATCCTCGTAAAAGAGAAGTTCAGCAAGGAATTTTTCACAGTAAAAATGGAAACTAACCAGATGTTTTATCAGTCTCAATATTTTTGGATTTGGAAGCTTTTCTTTCGATCATTTCGAGACGGTTGGTTGTATAAATCCTTGTATTTATCAAGCAACGCTTTTTTCTCTTCTAGTAATCCAAGCATTTCGTATGCATCTTCAACTTTCCGTACAATATCTTTGCTTGGAGGTTTACGACCACAAGCCTCTAGTTCTTTGAAGAGCTAAATCATCAGAAGAGGCAGGTAAAGTAATTCATATAAGCCGCATCATCAAATGAAAATATGTAAAAGTAAAATATAAACTGCATCACAAAGTTTAGGTCCAAACCTTCACGAGCCTGTCTAGTTTATTGTTTCGGTAGTAGATAGCCAACATAAGACGGCAGAAACGCCAAGGAACTGAATGCAGATCATGTCCTATTTTCTTCTCCCAGATTCTATGCGCTTCCTCAGCTCTATTATCCTTCTCAAGTGCACATGCTAATAGCTCATATGTTCTCATTGTATTTCCTTGCCCTTTGCTCAGCATCCATTTGATCACCTGAGTATGTAGTCACAGACATTTACTTCACAGTGTTCACAAGTGTATCGATAGATGACAAATAAAAATAAAAGCAGCTTACACTATACAATACCTGGACAATTCTATGCCATCGTTCCTCCTTTTCAAGAACTGAAAGTGCTTGCTTTAGTGAAGCCAAAGGAAAATCCTGCTCAAAGGCAACCCAAGCATCAAGGGTGCCGTAAACAGCTTCTCTTGAATCTTCAAGGCTAAGGAGCTGCAGTTAGAGAATGCAGTATTTAGTAATTTTGTTGCACTAGGCAATAGCAGATAAATGACTGCTGACTGCAATAAATTGATAATTTCCAATATGGACAAGTGGTGTAATTTTATCCACAATGGACAAGAATGAAGGCTATAATATGTGCACTCAGGTGGCCGGCCAGGTCAATACCAGAAGATTAATGCACTGTTTTGTTCTTTTTTATATAATTAGTTATTCAAAGAAGAGCTCACAGGTGCTCACAAAATCTACTTTCATAGGACAACAATTCATCATATATGAAGTAGCTGTAATCAATCTTCTACCGAAATCAAGAAAATCATGTGAAATGTGAACTCACTAATATCTGTTCTCATGCAGGTGAAATGAAACTGTTTATAAAATGTTTCGTACAATTTGTATCTGGTAATCAGAACATGGAATTACATGAATGCCAGAAAATGCTGTCGGTGTTTCTTTCATCGTCACTTGCAATTTCCAAATCATTTGTAAACACATTATTAGCATGTGTATCATCATAATTTGAAACATGTCATAATATTTTACGTACAGGGTAAACAAATTATATCAATACTATCTGTACATACAGTGTTGACAAGAAATTTCCTTTTCTCCGCTGAAGACAGATTTTTTCCAACAGGGCCTTCCTCCAATTTTCTTGTGCTCTTTCGTATGCGAGCAATTATTATGTCAGTATCCTGTTTATAAGAAAAATAAACTATTTTATCCCCACCTTATATAATGCCATGGTTCTGAAGCTAAACAAATCAACCAAACTAAAGAATCACAAATGGTTGTATGGAAGCAACCCAGAAATGTGGAAGAAAGTATTAAACGCAGTCTGTGCATCCAAAGAATGGCATGTATTTTGAATATCGGCTAGGCTATCATGTTGAGCATCTAAAAGTAATATAGGATTTCTTAATAGTGGTGAACCACAAAGGAAAGACTGGCAACACA
This sequence comes from Eremochloa ophiuroides, assembly GCA_038502445.1. Classification (NCBI taxonomy): domain Eukaryota; kingdom Viridiplantae; phylum Streptophyta; class Magnoliopsida; order Poales; family Poaceae; genus Eremochloa; species Eremochloa ophiuroides. The sequence continues at coordinate 86,493,766 of JAHLJS010000003.1, forward strand.
AAGTAGTAACAAAGGTAAATAACAATATTTCAGTACAGAGCAAAGAGTGATAGTGTTGTGGGTACCTTCACAGGCGTAGTTGGTTCTAACTCATTCTGCTGATATATTGGATCTCTTGTAACTCTTCTGGAAGTAGAGAAATCTCTGGTAGCATGCTTGTTACACAAACCAGATATGGGCTAAACAGATGAGCCAAAGGTGTAACGAGTTTAGGACTACTAAACAGAACTAAGGATGATCAACTTCTTGCTTAGGATGCAGACGTGTGTACCTCTATATGCGAATCCCAGAATCTGCACAATGTAATGTAAGTAAATAAAAAGGAAAAGATTACTAAACACTATCTACTTAAAAGACTCGAATCATTCAGAAATTCAATTTCCACCATCATTATAGGCGTGAATGGATCAAGCAAGTTGTGATTGGAGGCACGGTTAACATCAAGATCAATGAGTCTCCTGGGCCTTATATTAAGAGCTATAAAGGGGTTAGACAGGCAGACCCTCTTTCCCCTATTCTCTTTAATTTTGTGGCTGATTGTCTTACTAGGATGGTCCTTAAAGCTCAAGAAAATAGCCTTGTTACAGGCCTAGTTTCTCATATCATCCCTAGGGGGGGTTGCCATTTTGCAATATGCTGATGATACTATCCTGTGCCTGAAAAATGAGTTAGAAGGGGCTGTGAATCTAAAATTACTGCTGTATTGGTTTGAGATGATTGCTGGCTTGAAAATTAATTTCAACAAAAGTGAAATTTTGATGATTAATGGTGAAGGTAATTTGGGCCCCCAATATGCTGACGTTTTTAACTAATAAGAGGATGGATACATGGAAGGGGAGTGTGTTGAATTTGGCTGGTAGAGCTATACCCTAATTGTGACCAGTTTGAATAATGCACCAATTTATCACATGTCAACAATTATTAAAGAAATGGATAGGATAAGGAGAGTTTTCTTTTGGCAAGGAGGCAGCACCAAAAGAAAACATCATATGGTTAAGTGGGCCAAATTTGTAAAGATAAGAAGAAAGGTGGGGTGGGAATTAAAAATATTGAGAAAATGAATAGCTTGCTGGTAAAATGGTGGTGGAGATTGGAAAGAGAGGAAGGTCTGTGGCAAGACCTGATTAAAGCCAAATATCTTAAGAAACATTGTGTTCATAATGTAACTCACAAATTAGATGACTCCCCTATGTGGGCTGATCTGTTGAAAGTTAGAGACTTATATGTGCAAGGAAGGATTATCAAGATTGGGAATGGTGCAAAAACTAGATTCTGGGGGGATGTGTGGTTGTTTAATAAGCCCATTTGTGTCATTTTCCCTGACCTGTTTGCTTTATGTGATAAAAAAAAATTTGTTTCTGTGCTAGACGTTAAAAATGGTAACATCATCATTACCTTTCGAAGATGGTTACACGATAATTTACAAAAAGAGTGGGATGGTATTTGATGTTTAGTGCAGAATTACAGATTGGCTGATGATCTGATGCTGTGTTGTGGAAATTTGGAAAGCATAAGTCCTTTTCTGTCAAGTCAATGTATAATGCCTTAACAATAGATGAGTGTGGGCAGAGTTATAAAAATATTTGGAAAGGGAAAATCCCAGCCAAATTGAAATATATTTTATGGCTCCTGTCCAATGATGCTTTGCTCACCAAGGATAATTTGCTAAAAAGGAATTGGAAAGGCAGTCCTGATTGTTTTTTCTGTGATATGCATGAGTCGTGTAACTATTTGTTCTTTACTTGTTCTATTGCCAAAGTTATATGGATGTGCATTGCCAGGTGCATTGACGCCTCTGATATCCCTCATAATATTGAATCTTTCTGGCAATGGTTAAACAAATGGTTTCTGAATGGGAAGCATGCTCATGTTTGGGGTGTTGCAGCTATCTACTGGACTATTTGGAAGGCCAGGAACAGGGCTTGTTTTGAGAAAAAAATAATTAAAAATCCTATTGAGATCATTTGTCATGCCGCGGCATTGATGAAACATTGGATAGCTTTTTTCTCAGAGATTGACAAAGAAGCTATGGAGAAGGGCGTGGACGCAATGTTGAAGATCGCGAAGCACATCCTGGAGGTGCACAGAAGCAAGGGAAGGGTTATGCAGCAAGAAGATGAAAGCTGAAGACGTAGAAAGGTGGTCGTCTGTTGCTGCTCCAAGTTACCTGGACGCTGTCTTTCGGTCTTTCTTTTGGTTCTGCTTGGCGCTAGGCCGTTTGGTAGGAAGAGTTCGATGTCTGTCTGATGTGTAATGTTGGTCTGGTTGTGCCTGCGTGTTGCTGGAAACTCCACTTGTCTCGCTAACTTTCCCTTGCCCCTCTTTCTCTTCTAAACTGATGAAACTCTGTATTTCCGTTACTAGTAATGGAAATGGGAAAAATCCCGTATTGAAAAATTATAGGCGCTTGCCAAACGGGGAAAAATAACTACTACTTTGTTTATCTAGAGTCCAGAAAACATAGCTCGGTTTCCTCGAATCTAAGAAAATAAGGAAATGGAAGCACGGTGATTTGAATGAAGGGATAAAGAGTAATGGTAGGGGACTGCGCAGCGGAAGAGAAGGAACTCACCGGTGGAAGGGGACGGGGTTGCAGGCGGCGTGGCCGGTGGCGGGTAAGCAGTGAATGGCGCGGAGGGATCGCTGGAGATGCCGGAGCATGGTGGCGGCGGGCAGCAGCGGGAAGCTCCCCACGGCTGCCTCCCGGTCTCGGATTGGGAGCGGCGCTGGCGCGGAGAATAGGCGCGGGCCAGGATCGAGATGGCTCCAAGGCGGCTGGCGGCTGCGTCGGGGTTGAGAATCGGGCGGGTACGCGGCTGGCGCGGTGCTGTGGCGCCGTCGCGCGCGTGCAGACTGCAGAGGCGGTGCCGGCTGCCGGCGGGCGGCGGGCGGGATCGGGTGGCCGCCGCCTCGGTCGAGGGAGTGAGACTGAAGAACTGACGCGGAGGGGGAACGGGGATGGGCTGTTAGGGTCAGCTTGAGCGAGCAGGCCTCCACTGGGTCGTACCGGGTCCCCAGCCCAACACAATATCCACAGCAGTGTAGTAATATCATGCTAGTACATACGTATTTTCTACTCTAAATTTTAGCAACATCTTGCTATATACCATTTGATCTCCGAATTCATGAGGAATGTGTTTGGCCTTTGTACATTATTACCAGTTCTGCAAAAACTGGAGCAAAAACCGGTTTGCATTTCTTCGTTTAGATATGAAACAACTGTAAAAGATACTATCTCAAAAATTGTAGAATTACTTTATTCACAATTTCACATATGCAACTATGAGTTTTATCATTATATATTCCACCTAAACCTTGTCTAGGTCTAGGGTATCAACAAAATTATTTAATCCTAATTATGTATGTTTGATTCCAGTGTAACTTATGCAAATACACATGTATGCCATTCCCATCACTAAAATCACTAATGTGTCATGGCATAGAATCCATGTTTGGTACAGAAACTTGGCAATTCGGCATTATTATCTAGGTTCAAACTAGAGAGAATATACTCCCTCCGTTCTAAAATACATGTCATTCTCACTCCCGAGGAGTCAACTACTTTTTACTTTTAACCAAATATATATATATATATATATATATATTAATATCGAATATATAATTATTATCATTAGATAGATCGTTGAATATACTTTTATAATATATTTTTATTTAGAGATATAATTTTGCACATATTTTTATAAACTTAGTCAAAGTTACAAAAATTTAACTAGCATGCATCCTATTGCGATCTCTATTTTGGATGGAGTGAGTACTTCACTAACTCTCCCTACCTTTTTTAGTGCCTCGGGAAAATTGCTAGTAGATAGCTAAAGAGTGGATTGGGCCCTTATCGTTCTCTTGTCTCCATTGTTGAAGTCAGTTTCAACCGCAAGGACCATAGTCAATACAACTGAGGCCCTATTTAAGCCTCATTTAAAATTCCAATTTTCTCACATATCGAATGTTTAGACGTATGTATGAAACATTAAATGTAGATAAAAAGTTAATTACACAGCTTATATGAAAATCACGAGAAGAATCTTTCGAATCTGCTTAAGTTATAATTAGATACTTATTATAAAAATTAATACGTGTGTTATAGTACCTAATAAAATTTAAGTGTCCACCATCTAAAGGTTACCAAAATTCCATCGGCCAAGTATCAGGCATACCGGCAGCAGCAGTCGTGAGGAAGAGACCGCGCGCGGGAAAAAAGCATGGCGCGCGGTGTGCGGACGTCCTGTTCGCCAAGCTCAAAGTGGGAAAAAGACATGAGATACATGTACAACAATTGATTTATAGCCAAACTAATAAATATTTTTGCTGATGTGCAAGAGAGAGAAAAAAGAGAGAGAAGAGAACTTGATCCTCCTGCAAACAACAAGCAGACATGGATGCATGGGTTATAGTGGATGCCAATAGAAATGTAGTATGTGAGAAAGATTAGGAAAGAAAATACAAACATAAAACAATAATAAATTTTGTAAACAAGTAAAAGTTTAATTATTGTATAGCTTGGTTCTTATAACTTAGTCTTATAGCCAAATACTTGACTTTATTATTGGCCTTGCTCTGAGAGAAAAATATTGTTCTATTACTAGAAATAAGTTGAACTTAGCTAAAATAAGTTGAATTTAGCTAAAAATAAGTTACAACTAGCTCAAAGGAATAGAGACGATTTTTTCTATTTTTTCAAAAAAAACATGGATGGTTATTGAGATACTCTAAGGGGGCGTTTGGTTGCCCGCATACACTCTAACCAGGTTCGTCTCATGCAAGGGATAGGTGTTTGGTTGCCTGGGTGTGTTGCTAGGGCTAGGCCCAACAGAAACGCAGAAATTGGCCGTATCCAGCGAGCCAAAAGAGCCCTCTGAGCCAGGCCCAACAGAAACGCAGAAATTGGCTGTATCCAGCGAGCCAGGCTCGCGCCATGCAGGATTAGCACTGCTAATGATATCATTAGCACATAATTAGTGAATATTAAGTGATTTTATACCAAATTAAGTTTGTGTAAGGTAAATTAAAGTTTATCATGACATAATATCATAAATAATTAATATTTTAGTATTTATTTTGACACATTTGTGTTACATGGTTTATACTTGTGCGGACAACCAAACAACATCTCTTACAAGCCAGGTTACCTGCGTGTTAGGAGCCAAACAGAAAAGTTTACATGCGCCCAGCCTGACTGAAGTGAACCAGGTCTATATATGCAAACTAGGCCAAGTATATGCGACCAACCAAACAGGCCTAAACAAGCTAGGCCTCAGTCGAGCACTCGAGCTGGAGGACGCCATGGCCGCTGTGCACTTCAGCGGGGAACATGTCCTCAACCGGGAATAGAACCCACGTTGGGGTCTAGGGGAAAATCTCTCCCCTCCCGTTGGCATTTTTTTTATTAAAAAAACGCCCTTCGTCGGTTCCTCACCCATCCCCACCAAGAGTTGACCAAGCGAAAGGTCGCCGCCCAGGCAGTTGTTTGAGCCGGAGCTCAGCTCAGCTCATCTTTAGGGTTCTCGGATCTCATCTCTAGCCATTTCCACAAAGGAGGAAGGATCAATCTGCCTCTGCCCTGCCCATCGATTGCCGTGATATGGTAAGTGTGTGCTTATCTCCCTTCCTTTTTTACCTCCACTAGCCATTGTTGCTTATGGACTTATGGTATAGATCTGAAATTGATGTCATTGGTTCTGCAGCCATCATATCTCGACTGATTCTGTTACCACTTTAGCCATCATGAAACTACCTGTAAGCTAGCTTCTGCTTCTGAGCTGTTCCAATCTGACTCAAATCAGGCGAGCAAACTAGGCATCCAATACTCCGCCGAAGGGTTTTCATTTGATAATAAAGACAATGTTACTATTTCACAGTCACACGCAGTTTTTTGCTAGTATCAGCCTATTGTTATTTGTTAGTATCATCAGAGACTGGTACTTTCGACAGGAGTCCATAAATTTGTGTTGATTAGATCAGCAACTTTGAAAATGTGGCAATTTCAAAGTGTACATTGGGAATACCTTTTTTTTATATAAAGATTAAATATATTAATGCCACGGTTACTTGTATAGTGTGGTTCATGTAAGGCTCCAATAATTCATTGTCTCCCTTTACCAAAAAAAAGAAAGAAAGAAATGAAAGCTTCATTGCTTCCGTGTCTTCATTCTTCAACGCACAAATTTACTCGCTTATTTGTTTACACTGGCAGGTTCAATAGCTTTTATGCTATAAAATATCCTTATTGGGTCCTTTAATGGAACTCCCTGAAAACAAGCTTACTGACTTCATCAAAGGCAGTGAAAAGGCAAAATGGATACCAGTCAACAATCACAACGTGAAGAACTTCACAGAAGATGACATTAAAAGGATAACTAACAATTATGGCACCCCCATTGGTCAAGGTGGCTTTGGACAAGTTTACCGAGGTTCTCTTGATGATACCACTACACTACAGTTGCAGTAAAGAAATATATCTGTCAGAATCTGAGAGGTGGATTTGCTAAAGAGTTAATCGTCCATTGCCAAATTAACCACAAGAATGTAGTCAGGCTCTTGGGCTATTGTTCTGAGGATGACGCATTAATGATTGTCACTGAGTATGTTCCGAGGGGAAACCTCAAAGATCTCCTCCATGGCAGTGATGTTCCCATTTCTCTGGATGCAAGGTTGTGTATTGCTATAGAATGTGCAGATGCTTTAGGATACATGCATTCATCCATGTACCAACCGATGATTCACGGTGATATTAAACCCGATAACATACTACTGGACAATAATTTGGGTGTAAAATTGTCTGATTTTGGATTATCGAGGTTGCTCTCCATGCACCAAACTCAACACACCGCGAATGTAATAGGCAGCAGAGGTTACATGGATCCAGAATATATTGATACCGGGGTCCTTGATCCAAAGATTGATGTTTACAGTTTTGGGGTTGTTCTCTTGGAACTAATTACCCGGGCCAAGGCAAGCGAAATTGGGTTTGGTACTGGCCTGAAAAGAAACTTCACTGATGCTCTTGGAAAGGGAAAGCAAGAGGCACGGAAGATGTTTGATACTGAGATAGCAAACGATAGAGACATTGATATCCTTGACAAAATCGGAAATCTGGCAGCGCAGTGCTTTAAGGATATCAAGGAACGCCCTGAAATGAAAGAGGTTCTGAGGAATCTGCATATGCTTAGAAGATCCCTTCACTGTGAGAAAGCTGAAGAAAAAATAGGTCGACAATCATCATCGGGAACGCAGATTATAACACAAAAGGTCGACTGATCATGGCTCAAGCATTCCCAGATCCCGCTCCAACTCAAGTGTAACCTACAAGTTCAGCATCCTAGACATCTTCAAAAGGAAATCACGCTACGAGAGTTATGGTGGTTCAATACTGAAAAGTCTTAACGTAACTAGTTTCACCTCAAAAGAACTCATAAAGATTACCGATAACTATTCAACTTTAATTGGCCGCAGTTTTAACAGTAGCGTCTACCTGGGACGTATCGACTGCCAAGATGTCGTGGTGAAGCGGTATACTCCTATGGACAGAACATTTGACAAAGACAAGTTTGTTAGAGCCATGGTATCTGCATCCACGATTCACCATATGAATATCATCGAGCTATTGGGATGTTGCTTGGAGACTGAACCTCCTCAGTTGGTATTCGAGTACGCCCACGACCAAGGGGATCTGCACGACCATCTGCATTGTTATAATGGTACTCTTTCACTTGATTTACGCCTAGATATTGCAATTGGCTCTGCAGTGGCATTAAAATATCTGCACTCCACCCAAATTATGTATGGCAATATCACATCTGCAAATATACTGCTGGGTCACAATTTTCTGCCAAAGGTCTCGGATATTGTTTCCATTCACATGGTGACCTTTATTAGTGAAGATAAATTTTCACCACCTTTCAACATTCGCTACACTGAACCAGCTTACTTAAGGACTGGGCGCTTCACATCAAAGAGTGATGTTTACTCTTTCGGGGTTGTGCTCTTGGAACTAATCACCAGAAAAAGACCACGAATGGACGGAAACTCTAGCCTCGTGCTTGAGTATCTCAAAGCTTTTAGTAATGAAAATAGTGGGAAAGCCATGTTTGACAAGGAGATTGCAGTCGAAGGGAACATGCTTATCGTGGAAGGGATGGGCAAGGTGGCAGTAGATTATCTAAGGGACGATGAAGACGAGCGACCGGTAATGGCAGAGGTGGTGGAATGCCTTCAGAAGCTAAGAAGAGACTTGAAGCACGCTGAAGAGGGGCTGCAGGATGCCACAGCCTCTCATGCCAGCGATGAGTAGATAACAGGAGAGGCCACTGATTGATGCAGCAAATATTTCTCTGTAGTATTATTGTGAGTAGTGAGAGAAAGAATGCGCTGCTGTTTTAAGAACATCCAGCCGATAGTGTGGTATAAATAATAAACTCTCTCAAGAATATTCTAGTTAAAACTGAGGTGCTGAAGGGATAGGATCAGGCTAAACTGGAAGGTGAGGCTTATTTGCTGAAGGCTGTGCGCACAAAGGTAAGAAGCTCAGCAAGAGGAACGTGACTGGTGTTGGCGTGTGGTGCGCTGAAGTCATGGAAGAGAGATCAACAATTATATCAAAAGGAAAAGCCCTCCAAATTATCGTCGATGCACGATGCTAGGTGAAGTGAAGCTGAGCTTCCAAACTTTTGTTAAGTTCGTCGGCCTGCACTGGGAACCCTCTCCATGTTCAGGTTCAGGTTCGGTTTGCAATAATGCTGTTTGTTTGATCTGGATGTTTTTTCCGCACGCTGTACTTTCTTGTTTCACTGCTGTAATTTTAAATAAAGATAGCTCTGAAACTCTTGTGAAACTACAGCGTATTTTCTTCTCTTTTTGCCGCAAGTGATTTTGTACCGTGTGCAAATTACAAAACCCATCACAATTTTACAGGCACTGCCGTTGCTTGCTAGTTTACCGGTTGGTATGCCATACCCATACCCATACCTCATGTCGCAGCGTGGTCCAGGAACAAATGTTTGTTGACCACATTTTCACCGATATGTCCAGGACTGTAGTGAGATGGAGAGGTTAGGTTTGACAGCCAAGCGCAGGTGGTAGCACATGCGCCTGCGATTCAGGTCCTGTTTCGTTCAAAAAAGTTTGCAGATTTTTGGTCACATCGATTGTTCTTTACGCATGCATGACATTAAATGAAGTAGCAGCTCTTGTATATTTGCAAGGTTTATCTAGCTTTCTCAAGACGATTCTTTTGAAGTCTACTTAGATTATAATTGAACACTTATTGAAAAAAAAAATCCCCCACGTGCTACAGTGAGCTGTTCAGCGCAAGCTTCGATATCAGCGACGCAGTTCATCCAACCATAAACCAAATTCCGGTGGAAATGGGTGAGAGGTAGTGGCTGTTTACCAAGCAGCGGACCAATTGAAGAGGAAACGCCGGGAGGCCGGGAAGGCAGGCGGCGACTTGGCTGTGCCTGCGCCAGGGTTGGGAATCGCCCGGCTCCGGTGGCAGTGCTGTAGCGCCGTCGCGCGAACGGAGAGCAGCCGGCGCCGCCACTGGCCAAGACGCCGGGTCCGCTTGAGCGAGCAGGCTGCCTGTTGGGCCATCAAAGTTCATTTCCGCCAAAATTGTTCTGGGCCTGTACGGGCTACCGGGTGGGCCTGCCAGAGACCCCACTGCCAAAAGGTCCATTTCTATCTCGCTAACTAAATAAACTATCATTGTATCCAAAATTATCTTACCTCGTGAGTTAAAACCGTTCATCCTCTTCTATCTAGAAGATAAAGAGCTAAAACTGTTTAAATTGCCTTTTTGTTGTGGTTTAAAGTGTAGATGGTTTTATCTTTCAATTTAAATGAATAATAACACGTGAAGTCGTGCTTTAAAAAAATTAAATGAATAGAAAGTACATGATACGTTTTTTTAAACCAAAAAATATCTCTTTGCTTTTAAAATTCTAAAATAATTCTAGATATAGTTCATAGGACAAATTCAAATAAACTATTTAGTGCTCATGAAAATGTCTACATATTTTTTTAAAAAAATATCTCTATAAAATAGAAAATATTCTCAAAACATTTTAACTAATATATAAACGTGTTTTAAGACCTTTTTACAACAAAACATTCTAATTTAATAGTTAACTTAAGGAAATTTGACTTAATTAAAATGTATAATTACATTTTTTTAGACAGAGGTAGTAGTAGATTTACAGTAGAATTTCTCAGTTGTGTATAATGTTTATACAAAATGGTCTATCAGTTGCATTAGTTGCAATGTGTAAATAGTGAAATAATCATAGCCAAGTTCAAGCCAATTTACATGGAACAGTAAATGTTCACTGTCATGAGGAAAAGCCCAAGCCCACCAAAAGGAAAAAGAAAAAGAAAAGCCCAAGCCGATGATTTCGTCGCCTAGCTTTTTCTTCTTTTTTCTGTTGTCAGCGACTTTGTACATTGCAAATTACAAAACCCAAGATTTTACAAGCAGTGCTGGTGTTTCATGCTTGCTAGTTTACCAGTTATCGAGTTACAGTACATATGCCATACCCATACCTGCTGATGTTGGCATGTTGCAGAGTGGTCCGGGCGGAATTGGGCCAGTGGAGTGTGAGTGGGGCCCAGGCCCATTAATGTCGCTGTGCCTGCACTCTATTGCATAGGGCAATGTTTGTTGACCACCTTTTTCACCGACACTAGTACGTGTCCAGGACTGTAGTGAAAAAGAGATGGAGAGGTTATTAGGTTTGACAGCCAGGCGATGACAAGTACTCTACTAGTGGTGTGGTGGCTTCAAGTTTTCAACTCCACTGTCTATAACGCTGTTACCATGACAAATACTCGTAAACTTTAGCAGCAGCCAGCAGATCATGTTCCTCCTTAACAGTTTTTTTTCCCCTCACTGTTGTCTGATGGCATGCCCTGTTAACAGTTTGTTCAATCCGGCCGCTGGCTACAATGTGCCGACACTCAGATGTCAGATCTCCAAGTTTTGATCATTCACTCTACTTCAACTAGTCGCCTCTAGCTTAGCACAAACAACTTGTTGGCACTGTGAGTGAGGACGAGGCCAACACAAAACCCACTGCATGCACGTATACCATCGGAATCGGAAAATCAAAGAAAGAAACAAGTGCATGCATGCTGCTAGTTGGCGATGGCCGTCCCATCCCATCCTACCTCACTCGCAGTTGCAGACACATCACTCTCACACTCACTGCATCGGATTCTCCTTTCTCCCCTGAATGAGGGGGTGTTTAGATACAATTTTTTTTTATTTTGGCACTGTAACAGCGAGAAATTTTTTATAATAAGTGTCCAATTATAGCCCAAATAGACACAAAAGATTCGTCTCGCGATTTACAGGCAAACTGTGCAAACATGCAAAAATTTTGTCTACGTTTAATATTCCATGCATGTGCCGCAAAATTGATGTGACGGAAGTATTTCGGTTGCCCTGAAATTAGGCAAATAGGAACAACAAGGGTGTTTAGTTCCTCTCCAAAATCCCAAAACTTCCGTCACATCAATTTTGCGGCACATGCATGGAACATTAAATATAGACGAAACTTTTGCATGTTTGCCTAGTTTGCATGTAAATCGCGAGACAAATCTTTTGAGTCTACTTGGGCTATAATTGGACACTTATTGCAAAAGATTCCTCGCTGCTACAGTGCCAAAACCCCAAAAATTTTGGGATCTAAACACCCCCTCCATCACTAACAAAACATTTTTCAGAACTTGCCATGCTAGCCATTGGTTGAGGCCTCCTTTGGTTGGAACACCTCAAGGAAGTTGGAACGGATTGACCCTATGAAATTCTTTAAGATTGCCATGGAACGCATGAAAACATAGGAATTTTGGAGAAAGGTTGGACCTCATAGAAACATTCCTTTTTGCCTGTCTCCTCTGGTTCCTATATTTTTCCTGTGTTCCATCCAAATGTCTACATTAGAAATTTTTCTACATTAAAAAATCCTATAGGATAGCAAGTGTCGTGCAACTATATGTTTAGAATCCTAAGTTCTAAAGAAGGCCTAACTAACATTTCGTAAATCCAAGGTCGGGTATTATCTAACGACAAAACGAGAACAAACCCTACTACTCCCTCGAGTCTTTCTTCCTTCTTCGCCGTCTTCACCTCCTATGTCCAACTTCAACTACGCTCTCTAAAACCTCCACTCTGTTGCCACGCTCAATCTCTAGTGACATTCATGAATGTTTTGATGACCTAGTTGGTTAGATTTCTTGTGATGTAACATGCCCACTTGGATTCAAATCCTCGACTTTGACACGAGAGCTCGCTTTTCTGTACCTTTAATAGTGCTACTCCTTCAGTGGTAGGCGACATGCTCGTCAATAGCGAGACTCCTACGATGACTTCGTCATTCTTGAGATTTGACGATCCGACAAGAGCCTTCTAAGATGCCCATAAGTGTGTGCACGTGTGCGTTCATATGGAGTGAGGATACATCATGTATGTAAGTATGTGCGTTTGTACTTAATGTGCGTGCATTCATAAGGGTGAGGATACGTTCATATAGGTGTATGCGTGTGTTCTATGGCAATGTTTTGAGAACTACATTGCACTTTCCATACTAGCAATCCCATCTGCACCACACCTATTTTTGTCCTATTACCTCATCGTGCATATCATTCATTGCCACCACCCTCGAGCTACGATTGCCAAAATCATACCAAAAGGGGAGTGTCACCACATCCTAAACCCTAACTTTACATAACATGGCATTGCCATAGACAACCATGGAGTGTTGACGGTGGATAACGTCAACTTTTATTAGAACTTTAGACATGAAAGGACACATGAATACACACTAGTCTAGGGTTTAACTGACAATTTCCTCGAGTTTTGCATGTTCTGTATTTTCCAAGGACTATTCCAGAAAAGCATAAAAGAAGGGTTAAAGAGCGTAAAAGACACGAAACTTAACCGCCAAGGAAACATCATCACGAAGACCCTGGAAGAATCTAGAACACACCCGAGCAACCGGGGCCCGGGACCCCACAAAGTGGGGCCAACCGGCCCTAGGGTGGGGCCGGACGGCGCCCCCTCTAGGGTTCTAGCCCCCGCTTCTGGAGTCCTCTTCCGCCGCCTCTTAGGAGTTATCTCGGCCCTTTGTTGAAGTCGGTTTGATCCAACAACGCGTATTCATCCCACCGGGCTATAAATAAAGGGGCAGACCCCCCTGGAGGCAATCTCTATTCCTGAGCTTCAATTCAATATCTCTAAATAGGGTTAGATGTAGCAACTAGGAGAGACTGGTTCTTCTAGATCTAGTCTTGTTTAGAGAAGTAGAGAGATAGAGTAGAGGAGTAGAGTTCTGGAGGAGTTTCGGCCTGTCGGCGCTTCTTCGTAGCTGTATTCGTCTGGATTCAACTCCCTCACCCGGAGTTGCGTTCTGAGGTACTTTTGTATTCAACTTCTAATTCAAGTAAGCATTTGTTCTTATTCGTTCTTAAGTATGCAACTCATATTGAGTACTTTGATCTTGGTAATTCCTTGATTGAAATAGTATTTCGTAGTCTAGGCATGGTGCCTAGACTAGGTTTACTTGTGAATGTCCCCTGATTGGCCGGATAGTGGTAGATCGCGTAGGTGACAACTGCGTTGAGTCCTTTGTAGTCCACTTCCCATTGATAGGATCGATAGGTGTATAAGTGTCTGATAGGAGGGAACTCTGATTTCGCCTCTTATTCATGTCACTGCCTAGTTAGAACGATATTATTCAAAGTTTACCGGTAGTTGGAACTAGAAATCAATAGCTATTTCTTGTTTCTTGATATTATCTAGCCTAATTGTAGGGTTAAGTTCATCGGCTTGGTCATTATCACCTGCTGTTCCTTGTGGATACCATATTTAAAACCTCCGGGTGAAATGTGACAGCGGTATATTATATCTGTGCGCTTGCGGATAATCTGAGAATAATAATATTTAGTAGAGTGCAGTTAATTTATACCAACAAGCATTTCTGGCGCCGTTGCCGGGGAACGGTTTGCTGATTTTGACTTAGTTTAGCTTAATCTTGTATTATACTTTTATGTTTTCTATTTTATCCCTACCTTTTCATCATTTTATGTTCATCCTTATGGATGCTTTAAATTCCACGCCTATCTATCTATTTGGCATGCGCAAAAGCTTTGAGCCACCAAAATCTGTAGAGCCTATCATAACACCTGGCTATGAGCTGCGCCATGTCTAATTAATATGATTTGGGATAAACCCTTCTCGGGAGAAGGTAACTAAAATCCATACTTACACCTACGAGAATTCGAGCAGACCTGTACATGCTTGCACATTGCTGTCATGTCTGATAAGAATTTAAGGTGGAAACTTTTTCCATTCTCTTTGATCGGAAGAGCTAAACGTTGGTATAATCGAGCCGTAGAAAGTATGCAAGGGGATTAGGAAACTTTATGCTCTAAATTTTGTTTATATTTCTTTCCCATCCATAAAGTAGTTAATCTTCGAAAAGAGGTTCTAATTTCTAGGCAACTAGAACAAGAATCTCTTAGTACATCATGGGATCGTTTTAATAAACTTGTTACATCTGGCCCTGACCTTGGTTTTTTGGACCCCGTACTTATTCAACATTTTTATTTAGGTCTTACCAAGAATTCTAGGGAATCCCATGATTTATTCTCTGGAGGAGCCTTTCCTTATTTGCCTATAAGTAAAGCAAGAGCAATGATTAACAAGGTTGCTCAAGCGAATTCTGAACTCCCCGAGGAAGTGTGACAGAACCGCCTTAATCATAGGGCCCACGTGCCCCGTCATCATCCCTAAGGACCTTTGACTAGTCTGCACGAGTTTCCCTTGACTTAGGTGGCCTGCCGGGTCTCCTAGCAAACCCTGATTTCCCCGAGGATCTCATTGTAATGACCTTGCAAGTATTACAACAGTTTACACAAATGAGGTAGATCAGAGTAAAGAGTGCGGAAGAAATTTCATTAATATAGTTTTACAAATCAAGGTTACATTACCCCAAACTAGAGTTTCGTAGTGGAGTAGCAGTATACAACTTTACACCCTGCCCAAGGGATTAAATCATATACTTTTCATCCATGCACGATCCGCTGACCGGCACGGTCCCACGCAGAACTGCACACTCAGTTTACCTGCAACAGGGGTTAACAAACCCTGAGTACATAGGGTACTCCGCAAGACTTACCCGACTAAGGTGTAACATTAGACTCAGGAATGCAGGCTGAGGGGAGTCAAGGTAAGGCTTTAGCAAGAGTCAACTATTTTGCAGAAAAGCATTACTAGTCCTACTTCCAATATTTTACTCAAGATTATTTTAATCGATATCCATAGTTCTCAATTCTTTCCCAATGTATACTTCAAGATTCCAATTTCTTATTCATTCAGAAAACATCCTAGTTCCGAACCACTTTTCGGGGTAGGGCAGTGGATTAAGTCTCCATTAACCGAGGAGCAACGTCGATTCGAATCCAGAAAGTACCCAGCTGGGGATCCCTATCCACACTGCATATGTAGCACTTAAACTTGCATATGCCAACCCCGCCTACCACGGCTTTTCATACCCCGAAACCGGTCCTACGCCACCCGAGAGCACAGTACTCCTCTAGTCTCCAGACACGACGGCCACGAGGGTACACGCTACTCTCGCCATCTCTCCACTCCCAGTGCGTGGTTGTCGGTTCCAGCAGTAGAGCCACCGGAGTCAGAGGCTTTCCGTAGTATGTGGCTAGTTGCAAAGTCTCGATCCAGCAAGCCTACAACGAACGGTCCCTAATTCTTTTCCTTCGGCAACCATGCATTGAGACTCTAACCCAAGTACAAAGTTACCCAACGGTTTCCAAATCCATGCCTGCCGGATGATAAGACATGGGGAACGCCGCCCCATGTGCACAGCACCCGAGCGAAACATTTCCCGTTTGTGCCGGTGGTCAAACCTCGGGTCTCTAACCCAAGTGATACAACCACCGAGCAGAAAATCCCCTCCCGTCGGTGACGATGTACTGATCAGGTGCACAGCCACCGAACGAGAATAATACCAAATTCTCATTTTCATGTTTGAATAGTATATCACAACAGCTCAAAATAGCATTTATGCAAATCTACATCATTTAAGCAGGGCTAAGCATTTTTCAATGTTTTCATTTTTAAACAGGTTTCAAGGGGTAATATACCAAGGTGGGTAATGCAACAAGTAGGTGACAATCAACTCCTATCAAGCAAATGCATTAATTTAACTCAAGTTATAAATATTTTGTAAAACACAAGAAAGGGGCTGAATGCACCCGGGCTTGCCTGTTGCTTGAAGTAGAGAGAACTCTGAAGTCAACCACCGAGAATATCCACGCCCACCGAGTGAAAACCTTACTCGGGACTTGCTTCCGATAATAATTACCACGCGTTCACTACACGAAATAATGATGCAATACTTAACATGATGATATGTATGCCAGGATGCAGAGATACACTGAAATAAGGGTAAAATTTAATTTAAAATGTTGAGTACGATTTTCCTTGACGATAAAGTTGTAAACCAACTAAACTAATTACTATCGAGTATTAACTCTTTTGGGTAATCGACCATTTAACAGCTGTTGAAAGCTAAACCAACTCTCCTATAATAATGGCCAGTACTCACTTAAGTAAACCACATAATTCCTTTATCTCATGTGCATAACATAAACTCCTAATGTTTTTAATTAACTATTTACCTACTTACTTAAAGTAACATTTAATCATCTTACTTAACAAGATTAGTATAAGCTTTAACAAGTTAACAATATACCAAAGGTCAACACCTGTTAACGATCCAAGGTTAACACACAATACCAAAGTCACACAAATTCCTAAATTGATTAAAGTTTTCAATTTATTTTATTAATCGATAAATAGAGTATTAAATAGTAATTAAGTAAACTATTTCCATTTGAACCCAAACTTTTTCTACAGATAGATTTTGACCCCGAACAATACTAAAACAAATTTCATGATTTTTGGAATTATACAGAAATTATTAAAAATCACCAAAGTTTCATTTATCAAATAATGTACTGATTTTTAGTTACTACAGAAACTACCCAAACACCATACTAAATATTTTTATTAAATACTAAACCCTGTACATAGCCTTCATAAATTATTTCAAAATTTTTGATGCAGCAAAATAATTCTACCAAAAATAAGAAATAACGGCACTATACATTTGAAATTGAAATGGAAAAACTCTATGAAAATTCCCCATGAAAAAGAAAAGGACCTACTGGCCCGAGCCGGCCCACCTAGACGCGGCGCATGCCCAGCCAGCCCATGCGCCCGCTCGCTCTCTCTCTCTCTCTCTCTCGCGCTCCCTCTGCCGCTGACGGGTTGACCCCACCCGTCAGCCTCTCCCTCACTTACACCGGCGCTGACAGGCGGGCCACCCCTGTCAGGCGCTCTGTCTTCCTCCGACTGACACCTCAGCGCGTGCGTCCGCGACAGCACGACACTGTCCTCGCCGCCGGCGGCCCCAGCGGAGGACTCTAGCTACCAGGCACCTACCCGAGACCTAAACTAACACCCCTAAGTACCTAGCCCTAGCCCTAGACTCCTCCGACGAGCAGAAGCTCGACCATGGCGGACGGGGACGGCACGACGACCCTGTTCCGGCTGGTGGGACGCGGTAATTTTACGGCAAAGGCGTCGGGAAGAACTAGGAGCTCACCACGAAGTTAGACGGGCAGCTGCTCGGGACAGAGGTGGTGCGGGAAGGCGAATTCGATGACGACGACGACCGCGGCGGCTCGACTCCGGCAACCAACGATCGTTCCGGTGATCCTAGTGCACCCAAAAGAAAAATGCTGCGCTCAACAAGACATGTGTGGGTCGGTGAGCACAAAACGCGTAGTGGAACGTACTAGAGCTCACCACAGCCGGCTGACAACGTTGCGGCTGCCGCGGCGGTACTCTCGTCGGAGCAGAGGAAGAGGAAGACGGTTGAGGCGTGGACTCCGGCAGTAACTAACCCAACCAAGAGATCCAAGAGGTGCACAAGAGAGCGGTGATTCTGTTGGCAGAATGGAGTGGGCGGAGGTGGAGGAACCTCGGCGGAATTTACCGAGCACCGAGGTGAGGTCGTTGGCGGTCGGCGGGGAGAAAATGCACAGAGGAGGTCGCGTCGCCTTTTGAAACGGACTGGAGGCGAGGGGATAAGATGGAGCGGTGTCCGGGCCCTTCCTCGGCCCACCCACGCCGGCCGTACGGCGCTCGGCGCCGGACGCGGCACGTGCGTAAGGGCCGGAGAAGAGGAACAGGGGGACCCCCCCCAGCTACAGTGCTAGAGCGTAGGGTCAAATGCTAGAAGTATCCGAATTCGAGGTGATCCAGATCGATTCAGTAGATGGTGTAAAAACGAAAGTTGTGCACAATTTCATCAAGAACAATTTTGATTTTGACACCACATTCAAATTCGGTCAGATTTTCAAACTACAGAAAAGGGGGTAAATGTAGGTTTTGAATTTCAAACTGTAATTTTGAAATTACTTTTAATTTTTGTCAACAACTTGAAAAATGGTCAAAATAAAAGTTATTTCTCTCAGTGAGCTCTACAACTTTTATTAAGGAAGTTTTATCAGATTCTCAATATTTTTGAAATTAAAGTTTCAAATTTAAATTTTAACATAGTAATTTGAGTTTAATTTGAATTTCTGTAGCACAACATCAAAATCTCCAAAAATAAAAGTTGTTCCATTTAAAAACTCTACAATTTTTACTAAAGCACTTTCATTGGATTCTTGTTAGTTTTAGAATTTGTATTTTAAATTTAAACTTTAAAGCAAAGATTAGGGTTTTATTTGAAATTCTTTTTAATAACTTCAAAATTGCCCAAAATAGAAGTTGCTCAACTTTTAGAAATTTACTACTTTTGTTTAAGACTCAACCCCTAATTATGCTTAGTCTTTGATTTAGGGTTTTAGGTCCGCTTTAGGATTTATAATTGATTTTCTTTTTATTTTCCCATTTAATTTAGTTAATTGCATACAAACACAAGCATTTACATAATAAATCACTCACAAGCACTTATGCACAATCACATGTTGAAATAAAATCATTTTTGTTAATGCATAGTAAAAATGCGTTTATGCAGGATAATTTACATGCAATGATGATGACATGGCAGATTTTAATTAACCGTAACACCGGAGGTGTTACAGGAAGAGAAAGAATCATACCCCGAACAAGCAGAGGAAACTTTGCTAGCTAAAACACAATCACTCCAATCCTAAGATTTAGCTGTCAATCCTAAACCATCGAAACCCCCACTTTGATGATTTAGACTTCCAATTAGCTAAGATGTTCGTAAATCAATGTAAATCAGATTTTCTCAGAAGAGCATCTTGGAAAAAATATCGTCAACTTCCTTTCCCCCCTGAAAGACATTGGGAAGAATGCAAGGATGGCATGTCTAGTGATGCCATAGAAGGAGAGCCAAGCCACATAGGAATCGATTGTATCTTCTCCCCTTCTATGCTCACATTAAATGTCTCATCTGAACCCATCTATAAACCCATCATTGACCCTGATGATCCTTCTTATGCTCTCTCTTCTAAGTCTCATAATGACCCTAGGATCCCATTAAGACATTCCAAGAATAGGAGTCATGAAGATTTTTGGAATGATCAAGGAGAGCTACGACAATGGCAATAATGCATAGAACATACTAGAAACACATACGCTATTATCAAAGAATGGATGAAAGAGGACGAAGCCTTAGTGCTAGCATCTAAATTTGGTCTAGATTTAAATGGTGAGCTTAAATCAATTTTTGTAGTAAACATAACTCATCCAAGTTTAGTGAAAGCCTTAGACGAGACCAAACTTAGAGACACCAATCCATGGAAAATCCTAGAAAATAAAACATCCAATGAATGTCGTAGACATGAAATAATAGAGACAAACTTGTTGCCTATAGACATCCATGAAGAAACACCCTTGGAGTTTGAAAAGGGAGATCCCATCAATGAGCATGGGAATTATTTCATTAACACCTCATCGAATTCATGCTCATATGAGAAATCTCCTGGATCAATTGGTCTCTGTAACATTATCACACACGAGATCTTCAACCCCCTCTTTCTATCTGTTCATAAATTTTTCGAAAGGGTGGTTATAGATGCATATGTTTATCATAAATATTGTAGATCTCGTTGTAATCTTGATATAGGTGCACAAAGACTGGTATTCTAGAGGAAACCACCCCATGAACTTAAAGTACAATAATTAGAAGGTTTCCCAAGAATGGCTTTGTGTCCCAAAATAACCACTCTTGAAAAATGAATTGAGCTTGCACCTTTAATTTTACTATAATGCCCTTTTGAATTGAGCATAGAATTATAATTATAAAAATATTCCTTTGGGTATTTTTGTCACTAACCATTTCAGGTTTTAAGTAGAAGAGTGACTAATGCAAGGTATATCCAACCAATCATTATGTAATATTGAATTATATCCATCCAAGCTTAACTTTACTTTGCAAAATTCCAGCTTGGGGGAATGGGCTTACTTAGAATATTTTATGTTGCTAATATTGGTTGTCTCTACCTTTCTAATCCATGTTCAATTGTTCGCCTTTTCAACTCTAAATGAATAAATCTCTATAAGTGCTTTCATTTCACCTTTGTCTGCCCTAGTAAGTTTTGGTTTGGAAGTACTACGTACGACGGTATAGGTATTTTCAAAGACTTTTAAATTGAGCGTGGTGCTCAGGTTAAATAGCCTTCCTTAACTAAAATTAAACATGGAGTTTGGTTTGGTTATTGAACTAGAAATTATTGTAGTAGACATTGGATATTTGGTTGGACTAACCCCTGCAGGAAACTTTCACAATTAATCTGGGCAATTCATGAGATAAATTTTAAATTAGAGATGAGACAGGGCGCATGCTAAACTTCAATGACTTTGCAGAGGAAGACACAGCTCATTCATCATGAATGGAAGAACTATGATTATTAATGATTCATTCACTTCATCTTCTGCTGTAACTTACTTTACCTCAAGCCATGCCTGTATAGAATGTGATCTATGCTAACGTAATATCAACCCTATCTTCTTAGTAGCATAGATGGAACATGAGAAAATTCTGGACAAACAACCTATGTTCCAAAATTGTATATTCCTTCGGGTATGTGTTGTCCACTAATCTGTTATAGGTATAATAATGAACGGACTGACAAGGTGTCATAAGATCAAAGAAGCAAAAGATGGCAAAGAGGATAAGTAACGAAGGAGACAAGATGCTCATGAACAACTCAAGATGCAAGAGAAGAAAAGGACCACCAGTCATCTACCCTTCATCACTTAGTGCGATCATGCTCTAATAATGAGGGTAATATCTTAAAGTAAGAGATTACTATTTTCCTCTTGATCTTGGTATGCAGATAAATGAAGATGCAAGCATGTTAGAGTTACAGCTTTAATTGATTATTCTAATTAACTCAACATGCTTTGTCCTTTAAGATTGTTCATGGCATCATTCTTTTGATCTCAGTCTTAACCAAATGTGCTAAATATTGTATTCTATCTTTGGAAGATGATAGTCATACTCATGTGAAAATTTATATATTATGTAGAGATAGGACAACCCTTCCATTGGTTAAGCAATTTAAATATTTTCTGCCACATGAACTTAAATGCAACAGAAATGCTTAGTCTTTTGATCTTACCACTCATGTTATAAGTAAACAAATTATGCAACACCAATTTCGTCCTGTTCAATGTGCCTACGGCTAGAGAAGAATAAATAAAGAAATAGATTTGGTTCTATTGGTGTTTTTTCCACCAGCAGAACCCATGCACTTGATCTCTACCTTAGTTTTGCAAACAGGACAACACTTCGACCAAAGTTTATTGATTCCCAAAATTCTACAAGTGAAAGTTCTGTGAACATGCACACTGAGCAAGATGCTGCCAGATCCAACTATTAATGCTCTACTCCAACCTTGCTGGCCAAATAAAGGACAAAAGTGATATCACCATCACCAGGGGTGCAACCATCAAGACCTCCATCTCTAAGACGGAGAGATACACAAGAGTGGAAGAAAAAGTCCTAACGGTAGACTTTAAATCCCGCACCTTTACCATAAGGTAATATGGTAGTTATCTATTTAATCAGTATTTCTATCTACATTAGTAATTTCACTTTAGCATATTCATCTTTATACATATCAAAAGAAAAAGAAAAGGAAAAATCTTTATTGCCTTATTTACTGCATCACAAAATATTAAAGCCCCACTTAAATAAACTTAAGGTAACCCTGTAGGAGTATTTACTGTGGTCGCATAAAAAAATGATAATAGCATCTGTATTTACTTTCTTGCATTATGAAAATCCTAAGCCCCATGAGAATAAATATTCTCAGTGGTGGCATAAAAATAAAATATACATCATGCATACATATTTACTTTTCTGCATAAGAAAATCAGAAAATCCTAAAAGGAGTCCTGCTAGAACCTATCAATTTAAAATCAACTCAGAGAATAATCAATTACTTATTGGCTGATCGCTAACCTCTTATTAAATTCGAGCCTCGAGTTTTGGTTTTCTTATTAGAGTATAATTCTGCAGGAATAAAACTATGTCTGAGGAGTGAGTCCATCAGTGGCACCCACCAGACTGCTGCTGGTAAGCCCAATCTAAAGATCATCAACACCAAGTATTGCAAACATGTAGCTTGGGGGAGGAGCATCCCCTAATTATCAGGTAATTATACCTATACGATTATCGAGTCTGTTTTATAAAGTCATAAAATACCAAAAATATGTGAACACATTAAGGTTCACCATAGTACCATAAGAAAATCTAAAAATACCAAAAATATGTGGGCACATGAAGATCCACACCTTTTAGAAAAACCCAAAAATATGTGGGCACATAAAGGTCCACCCAATTAGGAAACTTCTGTTGAAAATATAAAATCAATCACTTACCATGGAGTGGTACTAAAGCCTAACCCTTCTCCATGAGATTAGGTATTTTTGTTGGCAATTGAGTTTCACAGGAAAATACAAGATCAAAGAGCTAGTCAACCCGACGCCCTTACGCTGCCGATACACCTGCTCCGAGAAGGATCACTCAATTTGCAACATCAAAGACCTTGTCAAACATCCTGTTTGGGGGAGGGCACCCTCCATTTAAAATCCAGCTAAGTATAAGTTTCTCACCTTATTATTATTACCATATCGTTTTTTTCTCACGTGAGTTAGCTAGTAAGATAAAATTTAAAAACCAAATAAAAACTTAGCTATATATTAGAGTGGTCTTAGAGTGTGTTTACAGTTAGTCTAGGTTAGAGTAAAATAAAAATTAGAGAACATTAAAATTTTATCTTGGAGATGATGAATAGTTGCTCTGCCGTAATTCCTTTCAAGTGTCTAGTTTTCAACCTTAAATTTTTTCGAGTTTTGGATACTACTGTTTTGACTTAAGAATTTATCCTGAACCTGAAACTTGTGGAGGCATATGCTTAAGCTAAGTCTAGTTGATTGATTGATATGATACATAAAGGTTGAGCTGCTATTTATCTTATTCCTAAGCAATACTAAGTTCTGGAGATTTATTTTAAATTTAAAATCTTACATGATGAGCTCTTGTATGACAAAGTGTGAATTCCTACCAAAGCCATATATGATACATTTAGAGATATGAAAACCTTTGCACATTTATGCTGCTTGCTTTGCATTGAGTTTAGTCAACCTTTGTTGTATACCTTATGAGAGTCTTGTCATGCTTTTAAAATCAAGATCACTTACACATTTCATCCACACATGCATTACTCCTACTCTGGGAGTAGGCGCAATCATTTTGCACTTCCAACCAGATCCACCTTAAAAATATTTTTTCTCCTACACTGAGAGTAAACACTTCAAAAAATATACCCTATAGGACAGCCCCTGTTTAATTGCTCTAAGTTCTTATCATTATCTCTCCAATTATTTATATTCCAAGGATGCATGTGGCTATGCAAAAGTATTGAAAAAAAGAGAAAAGGGAAGTAAAAGACGGACAAGTGTCCCAACAATTAAAACACATGGGTACTGAGATGCCCGTCCTCCATAAAAAGAGAGAGAGAGTGAAAGAAAAGAAGAAAAAGAAAATAAAGATAGCCCATGTTTTTCCGCGAAAGTTCTAAGTTCCAAAAAGGAAAGTGAGTCATCTTCAAAGAGCAAAAGTAGAATTAGGATTAGCCACCTTATATACACCCATCTACCATATTCCATACATATGCACATCTTGGTTTGATTGTATGACTTGACTCTCTATGGATCCATTGTTTGACTTTACAATATATGAATTACAAGTATGCTCATCCTCGTTATTGTCACTCCTATGAGCTCCACTACAATCCTTAGTTGTAGGAAGGCATAATATCGTTAATGCCTTAAGTGAGATCCATAAATACCACATATATTAAGAAACTTAAGGGTGTCATACAATTAAGCTCTGAGTTTTATTTTGAAAACTTACAAAACTCCGGAATATTGGTACTATGAAGAATTTGAGACATAGTGCTTGACTTGATTTTTCTATCTTTCGATTGCTCAAGACTTATGCAAAAGCTGAGAAGCTCCATAGTTAAAGGTACAATAGGTAAGTTTGAAAGTTAGAGCAATTTTGTCTAATCCGGAGGAGAATTTCTGTTTGAAAGCATGTGTACTTGGAAAGTATGAAAGCATTGTAGCAACTCCTGATCCAAATACTTTGGTAAATTAGGCTTAGTTTGTTTGCCAAGGGACTGGCAAGCAGGTAAGCTTGGGGGTGTTGTTGACGGTGGATAACGTCAACTTTTATTAGAACTTTAGACATGAAAGGACACATGAATACACACTAGTCTAGGGTTTAACTGGTAATTTCCACGAGTTTTGCATTTTCTGTATTTTCCAGGGACTATTCCAGAAAAGCATAAAAGAATGGTTAAAGAGCATAAAAGACACGAAATTTAACCGCCAAGGAAACATCATCACGAAGACCCTAGAAGAATCTGGAACACACCCGAGCAACCGGGGCCCGAGACCCCACAAAGTGGGGCCTGGTCGGCGCCCCCCTCTAGGGTTCTGGCCCCTGCTTCTGTAGTCTTCTTCCGCCGCCTCTTAGGAGTCATCTCGGCCCTTTGTTGAAGTCGGTTTGATCCAACGGCGCGTATTCATCCCACTGGGCTATAAATAAAGGGGCAGACCCCCCTGGAGACAATCCCTATTGCTGAGCTTCAATTCAATATCTCCAGTTAGGTTTAGATGTAGCAATTAGGAGAGACTAGTTCTTCTAGATCTAATCTTGTCTAGAGAAGTAGAGAGATAGAGTAGAGGAGTAGAGTTCTGGAGGAGTTCCGGCCTGTTGGCGCTTCTTCGTAGCTGTATTCGTCTGAATTTAGCTCCCTCGCCCGGAGCTACGTTCTGAAGGTACTTTTGTATTCAACTTCTAATTCAAGTAAGCATTTGTTCTTATTCATTCTTAAGTTTGCATCTCATATTGAGTACTTTGATCTTGGTAATTGCTTGATTGAAGTAGTATTTCGTAGTGTAGGCGTGGTGCCTAGGCTAGGTTTACTTGTGAATGTCCCCTGATTGGCCGGATAGTGGTAGATCGTGTAGGTGACAGCTGCGTTGAGTCCTTTGTAGTCCACTTCCCGTTGATAGGATCAATAGGTGTATAAGTGTCTGGTAGGAGGGAACTCTGATTTCGCCTCTTATTCATGTCACTACCCAGTTAGAACGATATTATTCAAAGTTCACCGGTAGTTGGAACTAGAAATCAATAGCTTATTTCCTCTTTCTTGATATTATCTAGCCTAATTGTAGGGTTAAGTTCATCGGCTTGGTCATTATCACCTACTGTTTCTTGTGGATACGATATTTAAAACCTCCGGGTGAAATGTGACAGCGGTATATTATATCTGTGCGCTTGCGGATAATCTGAGAATAATAATATTTAGTAGAGTGCAGTTAATTTATACCAACATGGAGCTACAGATTTGACAAGTCCCCCTTAAAAAGATGTTTGCAAATGTGTAGCAAGTCATTGTTTCATAATTTACAAATTTGAATCAATTTCTCCATTTGAGCTAATAAACCTATTATGGCTTATTTTCTAAAATGATAGAGCCTATAAGTTTGATGCATGAATTGTATGTTCCATGCTTTCTAAATATGAGATGAATGAATCTAAGTGTCTTTCATATATCAAATTAGCAATGGGATGTTGTTGTTGTCGTTACAGTTCCAAGTTTTAGGACTATAATGGTATGCTTAGCTAAGGGGCGCTAGGTTAACTTCGTTAGCAAGTGACCACCAAAGTCACAAGGTGGGATTTTGGTAGTTAGGGGTGGTGTTGGGTGGAAAATGGTCACTGACAACTTTGTAAAAGGTCACTGACAACTTTGTAAAAAAACAACATTTTAACACAGTAGAGATGACAATAAACCTAAAGGATGATGGGAAACGAAGAAGAAACAAACTATGAGACAAAGAAGATATCGTGTTCACAAACCATATGATGCTTCATCATGATCAAAGACAAAAACTAAAAAAACAACTTCACAATAACCATTCCCTTACTCTCTAGTTTTTCCTCAAGGATTGGTTCTCCTTGTGCCATTAGAGAGGTGATGGCAACAATGTTGTATAAGAATAAGGTCTCAATCTCTTCCTACCTTCTCAACATTTGTCCAACACTAATGGAGGGCTTGTGAGGTATATTCTACTAGATCCGTTGGTTTAATAATGATGTTCACGTTTGTTGTGTTGATCAAGGGGGGATAGCTTTTGATGCACTGATTTTGACTTCCTTTAGGGGATGCCTTTTTTGCCATGACCCAATTTCTCTAACTCTATTTTTTGCGGTAAAGAATTGTATGCCTTCTTGGGGTCTTCCCCCCAACAAATGTTCTTTCACTTATTACTATCCTCCGTCCTTAATTCTCCGCCGCTTAAGCCTTTTGCCCAGAGACCAAGGAGTGATGGGCCACGGGCTTTTTCCTTGACTCATAGTATTATGCATGATTGTACGGGCGGCGATTTGTTTCCCCGAGTAAATCTCTGTCTAATGTCATGATTGTGCGATCAGTTTTTTTCCCGAACCATGATCGCATGCCGACGCAGAGGTCTTTTCCGTGTTAGTAACTAGGGCGAAAACCTCCATTACATGGCTATTAGACGACAATTAGGCAGCCAAATTAAAAATTCATTGACATATGCTTCAAAAGTCCAGTGCCACTACCTAGGGCTTGTTTAGATTGCTCATTTTATAAAATTTGTTATGTAGCAACGTGCTAACTTTTGTAGTATCTCAAATCATGACCTAATTAGACTTAAAAGATTCGTCTCGTACCTTTTTGTGAAGCTAGTCAAATTAGTTTATGTTTTTATCAATATTTAATGCTCCATACATGTGTTTAAAGTCTAAATATTTATGTGATGGAACTTTTAGGATATGGTGGTGTATCTAAATAGGCCTCAAGTTTCGTTTTCAATTTACCCTGGCATATTCTCCACCTCTGATTCACACTAGATTAGCTGCCTGACATGGGCTTTGATTTGAATGAAGAGTATTTTAAGCGAACGGCGATAGCAACGAATGCTCAGCGCGTACGAGGAGTCACGGGCGCTTGGGGACTAGGTGAGCGCGTGGTCCCGATCTATTACGACCGAGACTTTTTGGGAAAAAAATTTTGCTCAGAGAATGAGATAAATGAACGGAGTGAGTATTTCCTAACCAGCATCGAGTGGTTATTGTGGTATTCAGGGTCTTGTGTATTGAGGGCATTTTGCAGGTGTATCTTTCCCTTTCTGCCTACCTAGACTATCTGTCCTCATCATCCTTTAAATCTATCCTCTAAAAAAATATTTCGTCATAGTCATCGAGATTCTCTCCTCTATATCACATTCTCTCGCACACATCCATCCTCTATATCTCTACTTTATATTTTTTTCGTTTTTTTATTCTCCCACCCTCCCCACTCTATCTCCCCCTCCCTTCACGTTCCCTCTCTCCCTCACCGGTCACCACGATCCTCTATATCCTCTTCACCCTCACGCGGGCTCGCCGCCCCCGGCCCCGGCGCGGCCCTCCTCCCCATGCCCGCCGTCCTTGTCGTCGCGCTGTCGCGACCTCCTCCCCGTGCGTCCCGGCGAGCACGCGGCAGCGAGGGCGTGCGGCCCAGGCAACGGATCCAGCGTGGGCTCGGGGAGCGCTGCCTCCTCCTCCACCAGCCTCCTCCTCCTCCAGCGTCCTCCTCCTCCAGCCTCCTCCGGCTCCCGGGAGCTCCGACGCGGGCCCCGACGGCCGGCGATGTAATACCCCAGGGTATTACAGTTAATTAAAAATACCATGTCATCATATTTAATCTAAGCGCTTGCATATGATTGTTCTTAGGGATCTTAGAGTGACTTAATTATGAATGACGTTGATTGTGCAATTGAATCTCTAATCGTAAATCAAAAATAAAATCAAAAGAAAATTTAAATTAAGCTCTAATTGGCCCCAAAACCTTAAATCAAAAACTACTTAGAATCTAGTGAAAGTGTCTTAATAAAAGTTGCAGATCTTTTAAAATGGAACAACTTTTATTTTGGGTAATTTTAAAGTTCTTAAACAGAAATTTGAATTGAACCCTAATTACTATGTTGAAATTCAAATTTGAAACTTCAATTCCAAAACTAGCAAGAATCTGAACAAACTTCCTTAATAGAAGTTTTGGGGCCCAACAATTAGAACAACTTTTATTTTTACAGATTTTCAAGTTATGTGGAAAACTTTGGAGAATTGGATTGAATTATGTTTGAATTCCAAACTCAAGATTTACACCCTATTGAATATTTTCAAAACTATTCCGAATTTGAATTTGGTTCAAAAACCAAAGTTGTGCAGCACAAGGTTTGCTACAACTCTTATATTGATGATTTTTCCAGTTCCCACATAAAATAAAAAGTAATTTCATTAAAACAGTAAAAAAGGAAATTGATGGAGCTACAGTGTTCGCCACCTCTCTCTGTTCACGAACAGAGCCGCGCTTCTGGCAGCTGCTGAGGAGGTGACTCCCTGAGGTCGTCCAGGGGTTTGATATTTGCGGAACAGAGCCTGACCCGACGCTCTACGCAATCCAAGGCAAGCCCCGGTGCATTCAGTCCCGCCTTGTGTTTTATAAAATATTTATAACTTGAGTTAATTAATTCATTAGGTTGTTAGGAGTTGATTATCACCTATCTTGTTGCATTACCTGCCTTGATATATTACCCTTGAAACTGTTTAAAAATGAAAATGTTGGAAAAATGTTAGCCCTGCTTAATTAATTTAGATTCGCATAAAATGCTATTTTTGACTTATGGGGATATGATATTAATGAATCATGAGAAAGGAAACGGATGAGTCCGTCGGGGGATTGTGCACTTGGGTAGCAGCCCCAATGCGCCGTCCCCGACGAAAAGGGATTTTCTGTTCGTTGGTTGTGAATTTGGGTTAGAGTCCCAATGCTTGACCATCGGCGGGAAAGGGATTTGAAAACCGTTGGGACAATTGTACTTGGGTTAGAGTCCCAATACAATGTCGCCGGCGAAAAAAAAATTAGGGACCGTTCGTTGTAGGCCTGCTGTGATCGAGACCTTGCAATTAGCCACATACTACGGGAAGCCTTGACTCCGGTGGCTCTACTACTTGAACCGACAACCACGCACTGGGAGTGGAGAGATGGCGAGAGCAGCGTGTACCCTCGTGGCCGGCGTGCCTGGAGAGGAGAGGAGAGGAGTACTGTGTTCTCGGGTGGCGCAGGACCGGTTCAGGTTTTGGAAAAGCCGTGGTAGACGGGGTTGGCATATGCAAGCTTAGGTGCTACATATACAGTGTGGATAGGGATCCCCAGCTGGGTACTAATCGATTCGAATCGT
Organism: Eremochloa ophiuroides; assembly: GCA_038502445.1. Classification (NCBI taxonomy): domain Eukaryota; kingdom Viridiplantae; phylum Streptophyta; class Magnoliopsida; order Poales; family Poaceae; genus Eremochloa; species Eremochloa ophiuroides. The sequence goes on from JAHLJS010000003.1 coordinate 86,523,674, forward strand.
CGTTGCTCCTCGGATATGGAGACTTGATCCTTTGACCTACAATTGAAAAGTGGTTCGGAACTAGGTGTTTTGAGAATAATTAAGAATTTGAAAGTATGATGATATATGAGAATGAATTTAGAATTATGGATTATGATTAAATTAAGATTGAGTTAAAATATTGAAATAGGATAGTAATGCTTTTCTGCAAAACTCTTTGACTCTTGCTCAAGCCTTACCTTGACTCCCCTCAACCTGTGTTCCTGAGTCTCAATCCTTTTTTCTTTAGTCGGGTAAGTGTAACAACCCTAAAAATCCACACAATCTAAAAATCCCAACCAATTAAAATTTTTCATTTATTTATTGTGAAAACCCATTTTTCTTGTGCAAGCATATAGGTTTCATTATGAAATTGGTAAATAAAGGAGTGTAGTTTGTATTTTAATTCCATTCACATAGAATAATAACTTATGCATCACATTTGGGATTTATTGCAATTTATGTTTGTATTTACTCAATAATTAAAATGGGCAATATATGTATATATACACTAAACTGAAAATAGAAAAGGAGAAAGAGAGTTAGGCCAGCCATTCGTTTCGGCCAGCCGGGTCGCTAAGCCAGCCCAAGCCCGCCCGACCTTCCTCTCCTCATCTCACCGCGCGCGGCCCACGTCGCGGCTCGGCAGCGCACGCGCACGACCGGCACACACGCGCTCGCGCTCGCGCTCGCTGCCAACCCGGCCCCGCCTGTCAGCCGCTCTCGCCCCCCCACTGTTCTTCTTCCTCACGAAGGCGACGCGCCTGCCGGGGGTGTCGCGCGAATGGCGTGACCCCGGTCCCACAGCCGACAGCATGGCAGAGCCCTGACCCCGCTGTCCCCCTCCTGTCCCCTCCTTTCTTGGCCGCCAAGCGAACCCGCGCCCATCCGGAGCCCTAGATCCACTCGAGCCACGGCCCTTCGATCGGCCGAGCGCAATCAGGACCGTTCGCCATTGGAGCTGGCCAAGCTCGCCTATAAATTGGAGCACCCCGAAGCCTTACCCTCATTTCCCCTCGCCGCCACCGCAGCACAGACCGGCACACCGCACCAAACCGAGAGAGAGAGCGTAGGAGAAGAGCGGAGCAGAGGAGGAGAAGCTGCCGGAGCGCCGCCGCCGCAGAGCACGCCGGAGCCGGACACGGAGGAGAAGCCCGAGCTGCGGACGAGGAGCGGCACGGCACTGCGATCGCTCTGCACGGCTCCGACTCGCCACTGCACCGCCATCCTAGCTTCACCGACACCACGGTGAGCCACCGCACGCCACGTCCGAACCTTGCCCTGCTTTTGCCATGGCGTTCCACCCTCGGGACGCGCAGGCACGAGCCTTTACCGGCTCGGGAAGATCACCTGCACCATGCACTCATTCGACCGGCCGAAACCCCCGGACTACAAGCTTGCTAGACCGAGAACGCAGCACGACGCGTTCTCGGCGGAGCGCGCTCACCACCGACGCGTTCCGACGCCGAATCACCCGTTCCGAGCAATCCGTCTAGCAACCGTATAGGTTAGAGCGTCGTGGAGCACCGCCACGACCCCCTCGAGCTAGCTACGCGGATCTAAGTGCTAGAGGAAGCCTGAATCGCCTTGGCCGCGTGCGCCGCGACCTTACCGGAGCGCCGCCGCGAGCCGTCGCCAGAAGAAGGTCATGCCATGGCTAAAGTTCGCCACCAGAGTGTTGTATGCCTCTCTGGCCTCACCAATTTGACAAGACCGCATTCGATTGAACCAATACTTGGTCGTAGCCGCGATGCCGCCTTCCGCCATCGTCGGCGACACGCCGCCGCCACAACCGAGCACCTTGGAAAGCTCGGTAGCCAAAATTGGTAGTTGGTATACCATCGCCATAGACCCTGGACGCGTATACATCCCCTAGAAGACCTCCTTAGCCCCGCCAGAACCTCACAGTCGCGACGACATCGCCGCCGAACACGTTCCGCCTCGCCTAAAATCCGTTCCGAGAACCCCCGGTCGCCTCGCGCTGCGGAGAAATGCCGCCGAGGTTCGCCAAGTCTGCCTCGGCACCGCCGCTAGATAGCCGAGCCCCGAATCACGACTGTCGCCTTGGCTACGTGCGCCTCCACCTCGTCGGAGAACCGCCGTATGCCGAGGGAGAGAAGGAGGCCATACCACGACTCTAATCCGCCACCATCTGGTCGGACGACTGCCTGAGCACGCCAATTGGGGAAAGCCGAGCCCTGTCTTGCCGAAATATGGCCATCGCCGCCCTGTCATGGTCCGCCGCACCGGAGAGCAGCACCCTCGGCACACCAAATCTCCGATTCGCCCGAGCCTCCCCAGGAGAGCTCGGGAGAGCAGCACCCTCGGCGCACCAAATCTCCGATTCGCCCGAGCCTCCCCAGGAGAGCTCGGGAGAGCAGCACCCTCGGCGCACCAAATCTCCGATTCGCCCGAGCCTCCCCAGGAGAGCTCGGGAGAGCGGCACCCTCGGGCGCCCAAATTTCCGATTCGCCCGAGCCTCACCCTCGGGCGCCCAAATTTCCGATTCGCCCGAGCCTCACCGGGAGAGCTCGGGAGAGCAGCCCCTTCGGCGCCCACATTTCCGATTCGCCCGAGCCTCCGCGGAGACCTCGGGAGAGCGGCACCCTCGGGCGCCCAAATGTCCGATTCGCCCGAACCTCCGCGGGAGACCTCGGGAGAACGGCACCCTCGGCGCCCCGAATCTCCGATTCGCCCGAGCCCCGCCGAGCTAAACCGAACTACGCCGAGCACCGCCAAGCTACCCCCGACCACCGCCGAACTATGCCGAGCTCCGCCGAGATACCCCCAACCACAGCCGAGCTACCACTGACCACCGCCGAGCCACGCCGAGCTACGCCAACTCCGGCAATTCTCTGGGAACCAGCATCGAACACCTGGTGGGCGACCATCGGGTCTGTGTTCTGTTGAGGCGCCACTTGCCGCACTACTGGACCCGCACGCCACGTGGACCAATCCCGAGCTGCCCCTGATTAACCGACCAGTTTTCCCATTTTCAGAAAATAGGATAATCTTCGGAAATTCATAACTTATTCATACGATGTCCAAAAATTGCGCACCATATATCAAAATTCTCAGAAAAATGAGATCTACAATCTAAGACTATGTTTGTGTGCATTTGGCTCTTTATTTTATTGGATTTTTCTGAAATACTCTATAGGAGTCGCTGACGCGACTATTTCGTGTTCGATTTCAGAGCCGGAGGAGGATCTGACTAAGGAAGACGACCACGAGTACTTCCAAGAGCTAGGAGACGACTACGAAGGTGCCACGTCCCACCAAATCCTTAGATCCTATTACGCATTGCAAATGACATTGTTGCTATTGCTTTATGATTATGTATGGATTGGTTGCATGGTAGTATATTTGAATTCCCTGCCTTGATAAGACTTTACCCTGCTATCCGCTGTTAGGTTAGCTGCTGCTTATTTTACTGTTACTCTTCCACTACTTACTACTTGCTATATGCTATGTGGTGGAATTGGGACGGTGTATAACTGATTATAACTACTGGGAGAGAGTGCTGCGTGCGTCTTGGGTGCGTGGTAAGGGTTGATGTCGACCAAGTGGGATGTGAGACAAGCCCATGGGGCAAGTCGTGCCGGGGGTGCAACCTGGGCATCCCCAAGCGAGATACCTGTGGCGGGTAAAGTTGTTGAGGAGGTTCCGGGTGGGATAGCCTTGGTGGTTTGAAGCCCGTGGATGGAGGTGCTGTGATGGCACGGGGAGAGTATCCCCTAAGTGGAGATGCCTGCTTGGTCAAACCTAGGATGGACTAGTTTCAGGTTCATGGGAATCCTTTTCTACTCACTCGCTTCTGATGGGCGGGAGACGGCTGGACTACTTGGTAGGACGGTGCCACTACTGCTAGGTTGAGAGGTGATAAGGGTGGGCGGAGACGGTCGATGGGTTCCCGTTCCGTTCTAGATGCACAGTACCACTGGATGGGCCCGGTACTGTGTCTCCCAGTCTCAGCATAACGGTGTAGGATCCGTAATATCCCAGGGCTGAGTGGTAGGGTGGCATCGACCTAGGCAAGCAAGCACCTGGAATTCTGCCTAGGTGTTTGCGCAACACCTATGATGGCTAATCTTGTGGGTAGTGAAACCTCTGCAGAGTGTATGGTTGATCGATCGATACATATGCCAACCTGTTGGCTATGGACCTTTCCTGTGAAGCTTCTACTAGTGTAGTGAGTGTTCTCTTCTCCCCCTGGATGACATTTTTCCGGCAGTGTACCCGTTGTGGTAGTGTGCCGCTGAGATAGGCCCGAGAGGGAGTTGGGCCTGTCGAATGAGAGTGAGGTGTGGGTATGTGAGGTGTGGTGATGGGAAAAGGGATGATGGTGTTAACTGGTGATAAAACTTGACTAATTAAACATTGATTACAGCTGCATAGGAAAACCTCAGCCTATAGGTCTGCTTGTATAGCCTTGCATCCACTTTCCACAAAGCAAATGCTGCCTAGGTGGGCTCCGTGGCCAGTACAAATCGTACTGATATATTTGCTGTCAGGTGACGAGAATGAGTACGACTTCGAGGGAGATGATGACGAGGAATAGGGTCACGTGCTACACTCAAGTTGGCCGTGAAGGATGAATCGCTTCCGCATCTTCTAAAGCTTCTCTGATTGTTGATTCCGCCAGTGTGGCGATGCAATAAATATTTATGTAAGACTTATTTACCGTTGTATGGATCCTGGTGGCAACTGAGATATGGGTAATTTCATGGATTGTCCCAAGCAATCTGTTGAATTACAATTCGAGCCTGTGGATTTCCCTTCGCGGAAATCGAGGTCGTTTCAGTTGGTATCAGAGCCATACTTGACTGTAGGACGAGACCCATAGAAAATGGACGTTAGAATAGGAAGCCAGACTCTCTTTCGGTTATATTACCGACCTTGCATTCACTTTTTATGCAATGGCTTATCTAATACAAGGACCTGCTAATCCGTTTCTTGAAAAATTTGCAGATGACCAGCCTTGGACCACCACTTCGTCCACCGCACGACGGCACTATTGAGATTCCGATCAATGGGAGGAACCACGGCGGATTTGCCATGGTACTACGCCAGGTGCTGGAGGAGCTGGGAGCACCATCTGACCAGATCCAGTACTTCAGCCGAGGGAAGCTTGTCGAGGCAGAGGACAGCCGCATACCCGACGCCGTACTCGACCTTATGCACCAGTAGCATATGGGACCCTACGTGGCCCTTAGACTAGTGATACCATGAGTTGTCCTATCATTGGCTATCTGCGCATAGCACGATCTTCTTAGCAGCTAGGAACATCCTTTATATAATAATAACCATGTGATGAGTGACATTTGGATCTTATGCTTCTTATGGTTCTCTATGCTTCTTTGGTTGAGTGTAGGATAGCATGAAAAATATTTTAATTCATTTAAATCGTTGAAAACATCTAACTCCTACTTAAACCACTACAAGATTATTACTGCACTGAGCACGTACCTAATAGCTTCAGATGTCGATGAGACGTTCCGCGCGCCTGGAGAACCGCCAGCCCTCCCCCGCGCCTGCCCCAGGACGTGGGCGTGGTCGCAACCGTGGACGCCCAGCTGGCAGACGTGCTGGAGTTAACCTGGAAGAAGAGCTGCGCCGGGCAGAGGATGCACCGCCGGTGATCAATCCGCCACCACAAGGCGAGAACGTGCCTCCGCCACCGCCGCCGCCGCCGCCACCAACGTTGGCGGAAGTGATGGCTCAGCAGACCCAGCTGCTGCATGCCATAGCTACTGGGATGAACAGGCACCACGGGCCACCCCAGAATGACTTACAAAGGAAACTGGAGGGTTTCCTGAAGCTGAGGCCACCTACCTTCGACGGGACCGACAGCGATCCTCTCGCTGCCGACGATTGGCTTAAAGAGATGGAGAAGAAGCTGGACCTGACCACTTGCTCCGACGAGGAGTGTGTTGGGATTGCTAGCCACCAGCTGACCGGTGCTGCACGAGCATGGTGGGACAACTACACCAGCGCTCACGAGGACCCAGCCCGCATTGACTGGGATGAGTTCACCGAGGCTTTCCGTGACCACCACATTCCTGAGGGAGTCATGGAGGCCAAGGAGAACGAGTTTCGCAACATCTCCCAGGGAGCTGATCGGATCCACGAGTACACCACCCGCTTCAACTGCTTGCTCCGCTACGCACCTGCGTCTTGCGTGAGTTCCGAGAAGGAAAAGATGTACTACTACAGGAAGGGACTTCAGACCAAGATCAGGTTGGCTCTGTCAGGGAATAAGAGCTACACTCTGCGTGAGCTGATTGACCGCTGTATTGAGATTGAGAAGGATCGCATGGAAGCACGACTGGAATTCGAGGCCCAGAACAAGGGAAAGAAGCGCCGCTCTGAGGGACCCGCTCGCACTGCTCCACCCCAGAGACAGCGAACGGGTGCACCTCCGCCTTTCCGAACCCGCCAGGGACCTTCTTCGGGAACGAGCCGTGGTGGTGCCAACAGCAGCAACTATCACCGCCCCGCTCAGACCTACCCTGCGCCGACTCGAGCTGTGCAGAACACACCCGCCCCCGCTACCAACGCGCCAAGGACAAGCAATTGGAAGGCTCCTGCGACAGCTACAGCAGGCAGTGCGCCCTTCACTTGCTTCGGATGCGGAAAGCCTGGACACCGTGTGGCTGTGTGCCCCGACCTCAACCGCGCACCAGCAGCTGCACAGGGCACACCGAACCGGGGATCTGCTACCCGAGGAAGACTGAACCACATGACCGCTGAGGAAGCTGAAGCTGCACCTGATGCTGTGTACGGTACGTTCCTAGTTCAGGGTAACATGACTAAAGTTCTGTTCGATTCGGGAGCTACATGTTCATACATTTCATCTGCATATGCACGAAAGCATAACATACCTGTAACCCCGAGAGCAAACCCCATCCTAACTAGCTCGCCCTTAGGAACCTTCAGAAGCGTTCACATATGTAGAGGAGTGATAATCACTATCGAGGGACTTGACTTTCGAGCTGACCTAACCCTACTACCCTCCAATAGCTTAGATGTCATCTTAGGCATGGACTGGCTAACCAAACACCGGGGAGTGATATCTTGTTCACCTAGATATGTTCAGGTAACCCACCCTTGGGGAACAGCTGTCCGATGTGTACCCCAAACCGAGAGAGTCCAAGCCCTCCTATGTGCCCTGGAGACTAAAGCAGATAAGACAGAGCTGACATTCAGAGATGTGCCAGTAGTCTGTGAATTCAATGACGTATTTCCAGAGGAGTTACCAGGAATGCCACCAAATAGAGATGTGGAGTTTGTTATAGAGCTGATGCCAGGGACTGCACCGATTGCCAAAAGACCCTACAGAATGTCGGCTGATGAGTTGAAGGAACTCAAGAAGCAGCTGGGAGAATTACTGGAGAAGGGCTTCATTAGGCCTAGTGCTTCGCCCTGGGGATCTCCCGTTTTGTTTGTCAAGAAGAAGGATGACACGATGAGGATGTGCATTGACTACCCGAATCTGAATGCGGTTACAGTCAAGAATAAGTACCCACTGCCCCGCATCGATGATCTGTTAGATCAATTGAGTAAGGCCAAGTACTTCTCGAAGATCGATCTCCGATCAGGGTATCATCAGATGAAGATCAGGGAAGAAGATATCCCGAAGACTGCATTTGTCACTAGGTATGGACAGTATGAGTGCACAGTAGTCTCATTTGGACTCACTAATGCTCCAGCATACTTCATGAACATGATGAACAAGATCTTCATGAATGAGCTAGACAAGTTTGTGGTGGTATTCATTGATGATATATTGGTTTATTCAGCCACAAAAGAGGAACATGAACACCATCTGAGGACCGTATTGGAGAGGTTGTCTCGCAACCAGCTATACGCCAAATTCTCTAAGTGCGAATTCTGGCTTGAGGAAGTTGCTTTCCTTGGACACGTACTGTCAGGAGAAGGAGTCGCAGTAGACCCAGCCAAAATTGAAGCTGTGAAAGAGTGGGAACAACCCTGTAATGTGTCAGAAATCAGAAGCTTTTTGGGACTTGCAGGATACTATCGCAGATTTATTGAGAATTTCTCCAAGATTGCAAGACCCATGACCAACTTGCTGAAGAAAGAGAACAAGTTTATATGGACTCTTGAATGTGAGAAGAGTTTTCAGACCTTGAAGGAGAAGCTCACTACTACACCTGTACTAGCCCTGCCCGATATTCACAAGGATTTTGTTGTATATTGTGATGCCTCTCGGCAAGGTTTGGGCTGTGTACTAATGCAAGAAGGAAGAGTGATAGCTTATGCCTCAAGACAGTTGAAGGAGCATGAGCAGCGATACCCGACTCATGACCTAGAACTTGCAGCCGTGGTACATGCACTCAAGATTTGGAGACACTATCTGATAAGCAACAAGTGTGACATCTACACTGACCACAAGAGCCTGAAGTACTTCTTCACTCAGGAAGATTTGAATATGAGGCAGCGCAGATGGCTAGAACTCATCAAGGACTATGATCTTGAGATCCATTATCACCCAGGAGAGGCTAATGTTGTCGCTGATGCACTTAGCCGCAAAAGCTACTGCCATACCCTCATCACCAACTCTATGCCACCTGAGCTCAGGAGAGAGTTTGACGCGTTCCAGCTCGAGGTAGTCTCCTATGGCATGCTTAATGAGCTTCGCGTCGAGTACAATCTCACCTCACGAATCCGTGAAGCGCAAAAGAACTGTCCTGAGATAGACTATATCCGTGGTTTGATGAAGCTGGGAAGAGGCCCCGAATACCGAGAAGATGAGCAGGGAACTGTATGGTACAAGGATAGAATCTGTGTACCGACGGATTCAGCGATACGAGAAGAGATTCTGTCAGAGGGGCATGACTCCAAATATTGCATTCACCCAGGGTCAGCCAAGATGTACCATGATCTAAGGAAGCACTTCTGGTGGGAGAATATGACGACAGACATTGCAGGGCATGTAGCCCGATGTGATACATGCAATAGAATCAAGGCCGAACATCAGAGACCAGCAGGGTTGCTACAACCAGTTGAGATACCAGAATGGAAGTGGGAGTGCATATCCATGGACTTCATAATAGGACTGCCCCGATCCGAGCATGGATATGATTCTATATGGGTAATAGTGGACCGTCTAACCAAAGTTGCACATTTTATACCGGTCAAAAGGAAAGTATAGAGTTGAAAAGCTAGCAGATCTGTACGTATCAAACATTTTGAAGTTACATGGGGCGCCTCTGAGTATTATATCTGACCGAGGCTCACAGTTCGTATCACAGTTCTGGAAATCCTTGCACAAGTCCATCGGAACCAAGCTCGACTATAGCACCGCATACCACCCGCAAACGGATGGGCAAACAGAAAGAGTGAACCAAATTCTCGAGGACATGTTACGAGCTTGCGTATTGAGGTACAAGGAAGGATGGGAGAGCTGTCTACCCCACGCCGAATTCTCATACAACAACAGTTATCAGACAAGCATTAAGATGTCTCCATTTGAAGCGTTGTATGGAAGACCGTGCAGAACCCCGCTAATGTGGTCAGAACCAGGTGAGAGGACATTCTTCGGTCCTGCTAAGATTGTGGAAGCAGAAGAAGGTGTTGCCCAAGTAAGAGAGAATTTGAGGATTGCACAGAGTAGGCAAAAGAGCTATGCAGATAGAAGACGTAGAAAGCTTGAGTTCGAGGTTGGGGATTATGTCTACCTCAAGGTATCTCCACTTCGTGGCACTGTCAGATTCCACGTAAAAGGGAAATTGGCACCCAGATATGTTGGGCCATACAAGATCTGTAAAAGGGTTGGAAAGCTTGCTTACAAGCTGGAACTACCGGAGGAATTATCTGGAGTACACCCCGTGTTCCATGTCTCGCAATTAAGGAAGTGTTTGAAGCTTCCCGAGGAGCAAGTTCCTACGGATGCATTGGACCTGCAAGACACACTTGAATACAAGGAACATCCGATCAAGATCTTGGCACGGGATACCAAAGAGACGCGAAACAAAACCATTCCGATGTGCAAGGTACAGTGGAGCAATCACACTGAAAGGGAAGCTACGTGGGAGAAGGAATCGGACTTGCGGATTATGTTTCCTTACCTCTTCGAAGGGTACGTTATCCCTGAATCTCGAGGTCGAGATCCTAATGAGGGGGGAGGACTGTAACAACCCTAAAAATCCACACAATCTAAAAATCCCAACCAATTAAAATTTTTCATTTATTTATTGTGAAAACCCATCTTTCTTGTGCAAGCATATAGGTTTCATTATGAAATTGGTAAATAAAGGAGTGTAGTTTGCATTTTAATTCCATTCACATAGAATAATAACTTATGCATCACATTTGGGATTTATTACAATTTATGTTTGTATTTACTCAATAATTAAAATGGGCAATATATGTATATATACACTAAACTGAAAATAGAAAAGGAGAAAGAGAGTTAGGCCAGCCATTCGTTTCGGCCAGCCGGGTCGCTAAGCCAGCCCAAGCCCGCCCGACCTTCCTCTCCTCATCTCACCGCGCGCGGCCCACGTCGCGGCTCGGCAGCGCACGCGCACGACCGGCACACACGCGCTCGCGCTCGCGCTCGCTGCCAACCCGGCCCCGCCTGTCAGCCGCTCTCGCCCCCCAACTGTTCTTCTTCCTCACGAAGGCGACGCGCCTGCCGGGGGTGTCGCGCGAATGGCGTGACCCCGGTCCCACAGCCGACAGCATGGCAGAGCCCTGACCCCGCTGTCCCCCTCCTGTCCCCTCCTTTCTTGGCCGCCAAGCGAACCCGCGCCCATCCGGAGCCCTAGATCCACTCGAGCCACGGCCCTTCGATCGGCCGAGCGCAATCAGGACCGTTCGCCATTGGAGCTGGCCAAGCTCGCCTATAAATTGGAGCACCCCGAAGCCTTACCCTCATTTCCCCTCGCCGCCACCGCAGCACAGACCGGCACACCGCACCAAACCGAGAGAGAGAGCGTAGGAGAAGGGCGGAGCAGAGGAGGAGAAGCTGCCGGAGCGCCGCCGCCGCGGAGCACGCCGGAGCCGGACACGGAGGAGAAGCCCGAGCTGCGGACGAGGAGCGGCACGGCACTGCGATCGCTCTGCACGGCTCCAACTCGCCACTGCACCGCCATCCTAGCTTCACCGACACCACGGTGAGCCACCGCACGCCACGTCCGAACCTTGCCCTGCTTTTGCCATGGCGTTCCACCCTCGGGATGCGCAGGCACGAGCCTTTACCGGCTCGGGAAGATCACCTGCACCATGCACTCATTCGACCGGCCGAAACCCCCGGACTACAAGCTTGCTAGACCGAGAACGCAGCACGACGCGTTCTCGGCGGAGCGCGCTCACCACCGACGCGTTCCGACGCCGAATCACCCGTTCCGAGCAATCCGTCTAGCAACCGTATAGGTTAGAGCATCGTGGAGCACCGCCACGACCCCCTCGAGCTAGCTACGCGGATCTAAGTGCTAGAGGAAGCCTGAATCGCCTTGGCCGCGTGCGCCGCGACCTTACCGGAGCGCCGCCGCGAGCCGTCGCCAGAAGAAGGTCATGCCATGGCTAAAGTTCGCCACCAGAGTGTTGTATGCCTCTCTGGCCTCACCAATTTGACAAGACCGCATTCGATTGAACCAATACTTGGTCGTAGCCGCGATGCCGCCTTCCGCCATCGTCGGCGACACGCCGCCGCCACAACCGAGCACCTTGGAAAGCTCGGTAGCCAAAATTGGTAGCTGGTATACCATCGCCATAGACCCTGGACGCGTATACATCCCCTAGAAGACCTCCTTAGCCCCGCCAGAACCTCACAGTCGCGACGACATCGCCGCCGAACACGTTCCGCCTCGCCTAAAATCCGTTCCGAGAACCCCCGGTCGCCTCGCGCTGCGGAGAAATGCCGCCGAGGTTCGCCAAGTCTGCCTCGGCACCGCCGCTAGATAGCCGAGCCCCGAATCACGACTGTCGCCTTGGCTACGTGCGCCTCCACCTCGTCGGAGAACCGCCGTATGCCGAGGGAGAGAAGGAGGCCATACCACGACTCTAATCCGCCACCATCTGGTCGGACGACTGCCTGAGCACGCCAATTGGGGAAAGCCGAGCCCTGTCTTGCCGAAATATGGCCATCGCCGCCCTGTCATGGTCCGCCGCACCGGAGAGCAGCACCCTCGGCACACCAAATCTCCGATTCGCCCGAGCCTCCCCAGGAGAGCTCGGGAGAGCAGCACCCTCGGCGCACCAAATCTCCGATTCGCCCGAGCCTCCCCAGGAGAGCTCGGGAGAGCAGCACCCTCGGCGCACCAAATCTCCGATTCGCCCGAGCCTCCCCAGGAGAGCTCGGGAGAGCGGCACCCTCGGGCGCCCAAATTTCCGATTCGCCCGAGCCTCACCCTCGGGAGCCCAAATTTCCGATTCGCCCGAGCCTCACCGGGAGAGCTCGGGAGAGCAGCCCCTTCGGCGCCCACATTTCCGATTCGCCCGAGCCTCCGCGGAGACCTCGGGAGAGCGGCACCCTCGGGCGCCCAAATGTCCGATTCGCCCGAACCTCCGCGGGAGACCTCGGGAGAACGGCACCCTCGGCGCCCCGAATCTCCGATTCGCCCGAGCCCCGCCGAGCTAAACCGAACTACGCCGAGCACCGCCAAGCTACCCCCGACCACCACCGAACTATGCCGAGCTCCGCCGAGATACCCCCAACCACAGCCGAGCTACCACTGACCACCGCCGAGCCACGCCGAGCTACGCCAACTCCGGCAATTCTCTGGGAACCAGCATCGAACACCTGGTGGGCGACCATCGGGTCTGTGTTCTGTTGAGGCACCACTTGCCGCACTACTGGACCCGCACGCCACGTGGACCAATCCCGAGCTGCCCCTGATTAACCGACCAGTTTTCCCATTTTCAGAAAATAGGATAATCTTCGGAAATTCATAACTTATTCATACGATGTCCAAAAATTGTGCACCATATATCAAAATTCTCAGAAAAATGAGATCTACAATCTAAGACTATGTTTGTGTGCATTTGGCTCTTTATTTTATTGGATTTTTCTGAAATACTCTATAGGAGTCGCTGACGCGACTATTTCGTGTTCGATTTCAGAGCCGGAGGAGGATCTGACTAAGGAAGACGACCACGAGTACTTCCAAGAGCTAGGAGACGACTACGAAGGTGCCACGTCCCACCAAATCCTTAGATCCTATTACGCATTGCAAATGACATTGTTGCTATTGCTTTATGATTATGTATGGATTGGTTGCATGGTAGTATATTTGAATTCCCTGCCTTGATAAGACTTTACCCTGCTATCCGCTGTTAGGTTAGCTGCTGCTTATTTTACTGTTACTCTTCCACTACTTACTACTTGCTATATGCTATGTGGTGGAATTGGGACGGTGTATAACTGATTATAACTACTGGGAGAGAGTGCTGCGTGCGTCTAGGGTGCGTGGTAAGGGTTGATGTCGACCAAGTGGGATGTGAGACAAGCCCATGGGGCAAGTCGTGCCGGGGGTGCAACCTGGGCATCCCCAAGCGAGATACCTGTGGCGGGTAAAGTTGTTGAGGAGGTTCCGGGTGGGATAGCCTTGGTGGTTTGAAGCCCGTGGACGGAGGTGCTGTGATGGCACGGGGAGAGTATCCCCTAAGTGGAGATGCCTGCTTGGTCAAACCTAGGATGGACTAGTTTCAGGTTCATGGGAATCCTTTTCTACTCACTCACTTCTGATGGGCGGGAGACGGCTGGACTACTTGGTAGGACGGTGCCACTACTGCTAGGTTGAGAGGTGATAAGGGTGGGCGGAGACGGTCGATGGGTTCCCGTTCCGTTCTAGATGCACAGTACCACTGGATGGGCCCGGTACTGTGTCTCCCAGTCTCAGCATAACGGTGTAGGATCCGTAATATCCCAGGGCTGAGTGGTAGGGTGGCATCGACCTAGGCAAGCAAGCACCTGGAATTCTGCCTAGGTGTTTGCGCAACACCTATGATGGCTAATCTTGTGGGTAGTGAAACCTCTGCAGAGTGTATGGTTGATCGATCGATACATATGCCAACCTGTTGGCTATGGACCTTTCCTGTGAAGCTTCTACTAGTGTAGTGAGTGTTCTCTTCTCCCCCTGGATGACATTTTTCCGGCAGTGTACCCGTTGTGGTAGTGTGCCGCTGAGATAGGCCCGAGAGGGAGTTGGGCCTGTCGAATGAGAGTGAGGTGTGGGTATGTGAGGTGTGGTGATGGGAAAAGGGATGATGGTGTTAACTGGTGATAAAACTTGACTAATTAAACATTGATTACAGCTGCATAGGAAAACCTCAGCCTATAGGTCTGCTTGTATAGCCTTGCATCCACTTTCCACAAAGCAAATGCTGCCTAGGTGGGCTCCGTGGCCAGTACAAATCGTACTGATATATTTGCTGTCAGGTGACGAGAATGAGTACGACTTCGAGGGAGATGATGACGAGGAATAGGGTCACGTGCTACACTCAAGTTGGCCGTGAAGGATGAATCGCTTCCGCATCTTCTAAAGCTTCTCTGATTGTTGATTCCGCCAGTGTGGCGATGCAATAAATATTTATGTAAGACTTATTTACCGTTGTATGGATCCTGGTGGCAACTGAGATATGGGTAATTTCATGGATTGTCCCAAGCAATCTGTTGAATTACAATTCGAGCCTGTGGATTTCCCTTCGCGGAAATCGAGGTCGTTTCAGTAAGTCTTGCGGAGTACCCAGTACTCAGGGTTTGTTAACCCCTGCTGCAGGAATCCAACAGTCGGAGGTTTGCCTCTTCCCCTGCTGTGTGACAGTTTTCCAGGAAGGAAGCTAGGAAGAGTAGGGTTGAACCCGTGGGCAGGGTTCGTGTCATTACTTATCTAAATATGTTGTACTGTCGTTCCACTGCTACCGATTTTTAATTATGGTTTGTAATGACTGCATTTAAATTCTATTTGGACGATAGGTTTGTAATCGAAGTACTTTACAGTCTTTCCGCGCTTTTACTCTGATGTATTTTATTATAAATTGTTGTAATTCTATAATGGCTTCGCAATGGGATACTGTCGGAGAAAAACGGGTGCTGATGTAGCCCGGCAGGACTTTCTAGATCATTTGGGACATGGGCCCGGCTGTCAGAGGTCCTTAGTGACAATGACAGGTGCCTGCGGGTCATGTGATTTAGGCGGTTCTGTTACAGGCGAGCCCGGCGCGGCCCCCCGGCGCTACGGCCTCCCGAGCGTTGCCCCGGTGGGCGGTG
The DNA here is from genome assembly GCA_038502445.1 of Eremochloa ophiuroides. Taxonomy (NCBI): domain Eukaryota; kingdom Viridiplantae; phylum Streptophyta; class Magnoliopsida; order Poales; family Poaceae; genus Eremochloa; species Eremochloa ophiuroides. The sequence goes on from JAHLJS010000003.1 coordinate 86,538,930, forward strand.
AGCTCGGCACGGCCCCGGCTCACGGTGCGATGGCGGTGGCACTCCTCTCTCTCTCTCTCTCTCCTCTCCCTTCCTCGGTACCGCGCGGCGAGCGGCGGGAGGCACGAGGACAAGCGGGCCTCGGACCGTTGCGTAGCGGAGGTCCTCCATCCCTGCCAGGAATACTGGATGCCGGTGCTTCCGCTTGGATAGCGGACAGTGTTAGGGGATCCACTGCGGGGTTTTTCCCGGTATCGGTCTCCTGGAGGACGCCGATAGTAGACCCTCTGCGGATGGTCTTAGTGCAACCTTCAAGCACCACCAAGTGGCGAAGAAGCGAAGGAAGGTCACCAAAAAGATCTTTGATGTAGTTTTACTTCGGGCACGTTTAGTTGCCGAAAAAAGGTGAGAAATACAATGTAACATGCGGAGGATCTTTTCTAATAAATATCCAATCATGATTCAAGTAGACTCAAAAGAATCATCTCGAAAAAATCAGATAAACTGTGCAAACATGTAAGAGCTACTACTTTATTTAATGTTTCATACATACGTAAAAAACAATTGATGTGACAAGAAATCTGCAAACTTTTTTTAACTAAACAGAGCCGAAGTCGATGTCGTTTGTGTCTATGTAATCCTACTTTTGTATGTGCTACTGCGCTGCCGTTTCTCTTCATAAATATCGCATTCACTTTTAGTATATATTTCTAAAACGTGATAGTTTGGACGTCAGAGACGGTTTCCAAAAATTACATATCACACAATACTTGCAAGATATGATAAAATAGTACTCCTGTCTCTAAATAATTTAATTCCTAGATTTCATGCAATAGAAAAAAGAGTAACACAATCTCTCATATAAAATTAAGCGTATTATGAAAATATATTCACACTATACCTAATATAATGATACTAATTCAATAAAATAAATCTTGACAGAGTTTTCTAAAAGTTCGGTCAAAGGTTTTAAAAATTAACTTTAAGACAAATCTAAGAATCTATTTATTCAGGGGTAGAGAGTACTTTGATGAAACAATATTTCCAGACAAAAAATACTCACATTATGTACTCTTTTACTTGTGAATCTTTCCAGCGTAAAGCAAAGTTCAATTATGAGATTTAGAATCAGTAGTTCAGAACAACCAGGTCTGGTAATGTAAGTCCAAAGCAAACAAAGCACATTCAGTATATACTACTTTCATCCCAAAATAAGTTTGGCCAAATTTATAGAAAAGAACATTTCATTGTGTATCTAGTAATACCTAAATCAGTCAAGGTTAAAATAGTTTGTTAAGACAACTCTAGAATTTAATTTAATGTGGAACAGGCAATAAGAACCTAGCAAAATATGAAGCATGGACAAAGATAAATGACTGATAATTACTTTTCCATTTCTTTGTCTACTACCTCCTGCTGTTTTCTACAAGGGTGAAAAGAAGAGCAAAAGGTGGATGCACACATCCAAGACAAGAACATGGGCAAAATAGTACACAGATGAGAGGGGTCTCCGCTGAAATGCTCATGGAGGTGAAGGTGATTCTCTGCACCCGTGAGTGCTCTGGTCCCAGGAGTCCCCCCCCCTCTCGTCTCATCACTTTTCCTTGTGCAACTGCAGCAGCAGCACCATGTCTGTCTGGTCTGGCTTTTGTCCACTCCCCTACCTCTCTACCCTCTGTTTTCTTTGGATGTCTGTATGCAGCCATGTCACTTCACTACAACTGGCTGCCAGGACTAGTTACTAGCACTACACCATCTAAGGTTTAATTACCTGTATCATGCTGAGATCCACACTACAAATGAGCATTAGAGATGGACCAGTGATTTGATCTTGTTCTTGAATCTTGATACCGGCAGGAGCTACTAAGAGACTATTATTTATAGTACTACTATCATATCATATACTTAGGCCTAGAGCTAAACAACCTAGACTTGTCTTTTTTTTGTTGCTGTTGTTGCTGTCCCTCTCTGAAGATACACCTAGTATTTGTTAAATAAAGCTTTCTACTCTTTCCTCCACTTGATGGGGTCATTGATAGTCCCTGCAGGTAACAACATAAATAAACAATGACAACAATTAGGATCGGGATGCTAATTTTATATGCATCATGATTGAGCAGCTGATTGGTACTTACTCCCAGAATAGAAGAAAGGAGACCCCTTTTGCTCTGTATTCACAGCCCAATGGCTTCATGCCCAGGAGAAAACCTGAAGAAAAACAAAGGGAAACATTTTCTTACTATCTACTGTAAATAAACAACTGTGCTATTATTAAAAAATAACAAACTGTAAACAACTGTGCTACTGTAATACTGCCAACAATTCATATACATCCTACTGTAAACAGCAATGAAGATAAGTGGCTGAACTTTCTACCTGGGCGCCTGAAAGAAGCAGGAGTTGTATGGGGGCAGCTCAATGGTGGATGCATGTGGGAAGAGGGATGAAGCCACATGGTGAGGGCTGCTATTGCTGATGTTCCCATTTTGAGCTGTTGGAGCTGTATCAGTGGAGGCCTTGGTGGGGGACGCAAAGGGGCTGTCAGGCAAAATGTGCTCCACCACGCCACTGCAATCCAGGTAACAAGGAACATCAAGACCAAACCCAAAAGAAAGGGAACAAGTTGCACAAAGATACAGCTTAACAATAGCAATTAGCTGCTGCGGTCACATTTGTTTCTTTTCTCCTTTCCACTACCTTTCCTTTCGCCATTGCACTCCTTTTTCCCCTTTTTGTTGGTTCAATCAAGATTCAAAACCACCAATGAATGGTCGGCACAGCCTACGCACCTAGCCCACTATTATACAATTGCTTATTGAGGCACATTAGGTCTAAGCCGTACAATGACCAATTAGCTTATTGAGGCACATTTGGTCTAAGCCAGACGATAACTATAGCGTATTGACAAAAAATTCTTGCGGGATTTGCCATCCTATTGTCACAGATCTTTGCCAAACTTTATAAACCAATTAACTAACCATGCATAAGGTGCTGCAACAATTTTGTTCGGCAGGAACTATTTTTTATGTCAAGGTGCCTAACGTCGTTTCTATGATGAACCAGCAGAACATGCCCAAAGAAAGAAAGGGAAAGTAATGCAGTCTGCTTTGTTTCTCTATACTGCATTTCCACCCATGCCTTTCCCCTAAAAGAAACACTACACTGTGACCGTGCCCCATTTGGTAGATATTTTAAATGCTCCACAACAACAATCTTACCTTTCTTGGAATCCACAAGCAACAATGGGCGTGGTAGCGGTGACAGGGCCAGATTCCGTCTTCTCCTCTTCCCCAGGGTTGACTGCCTGCTTGGGACTACCATGCCCATCCCCATCCTCTTCCTGCTGCTCCTCGTGCTCGCCTCCTGCATCGGCTGCAGAGACAGCAGCTGCTGCTGCTCCGGCAGGCGCACTCATTGCAAGGCTGTTACTGTTCATCGTCTTCGTAGGAGTATCTGCTAGTACAGCCACAAAAACCAGGATTCGATCCGATGTCACGAGTTCACAACCTCTGAACCATGGATTTAATTCCATTCAAAGCACATCAAGAACTTTGTCAGGATCAAGAAGCGGACCTTGGATGCTGACATCCTCCAGCTGGACGGCATTGCCATTGCCTTTTCCTCCGTCACCTTGCCCCACGGCGGCGGTCATGGCGGGGGAGGAGCCGAGGTGGTGGCCCCTGCTCTTGAGGTCGAGGAGATGCAGCCCCATGAAGCGGCGTCCTTCCAGCTCGATTGCCTGCTGCAGCTCGGCCGCCTGCTGCTGCTCCTCGAGCTTCCTCAGGAATGCCTCGTGGTTGGCGATGTTCCCGTACATCATCCTCGGTCCTATATAACAACAGTTGCCACACCACCATGTCAAACTCCATCCATCTGCAGCAGAGGAAATGCAGCAAGAAAAGAAAAACGGAATGCGTGCATGCACTGCAAACACAATGCAATGCAAGAGTGTGGAGCGGTTAGCCGGTTACTACTCACCAATCTGCGGCTGCTGCAGATCGAAGGGGTCCCTGGAATCCAGCAATCCGGTGGGCGACGTGCAGCCGGCGAAGTCGCCGTGGTGCGGGTGCTGTAGCTTCCTGCGCAACCAAACAAAACAAAAAAAAAAAGATGATGTTCCCGTACATCACAGAAGCTGTCAAAACGAACAATGCGCAATGCATGAAGCGACGGACGGACCTGAACCTCTCGGGGACCTTGCCCTTCTCCTTGTAGGGCTTGACGAGCACGCGCGCGTCGCACACGAAGTGCGGGTTGCCCTTGGCCAGGATGATCTTCACCGTCTCGGCGTAGACGAAGGTGACGAAGCCGAACATACGCTTCTGCTGGTACGGGATGCGCACGTCCTGCACCGGCCCGTACATGCTGCCAAAGAGACGCGTCGCCATCGATGATGGATCGATCAATCACTCGAGTCGAGTTGGTTTCTTTCGTTCGCCTCGCCCATTATTGGGCTGGGATGGAATATGGAGTGTGACTGTGACTGGGCTACTAGGAGGAGAGGAGAGAAGAGAGGGGGCAAGAGAGAGAGACAGCAGTAATCGAAACCAAAACAGGACCCCCCCCCCCCCCCCCCCCCCCAATAATGGCGGCGTGCCCGGTACCTGAAGTAGTTGGAGACGTCCTCCTCGCTGAAGGTGGAGTCGGCCGGGAAGGTGAGGTAGATCTGCCGCGCGGCGCCGCTGGACATGAGCTCGCCGCGGTCCATCCGCGGCGACCGCACCGGGAACCTGCCGTGCATGTCGTCGCCGCCGCCGCCTTGAAGCAGCATGGCCGCCGCAGCAGCAGCAACCGCCCTGAAGCATCGAGCGAGATCACTAGCCAGATTAGCGACGCCGGCCGGCCGGCCGGCCGGCAGGCACAAGAGACTGGAACAGCAGAAAAATGCAATCTTTGGTGCTTGTGAGGAACTAAAAATGGCACCTTTGGGACTCGCTCTGCTGCTGCTGCTGCTGCTGCTGCTGGTGGAGCAGGAAGTTGAGGTTGACGCCCTTGGGCGGCGACGGCGAGAACGGGAACGCGGACGCCATCAGCTGCTGGTGCTGCTGCTGGGGGCGGGCGGCGGCGGCGGCGAGGGCTTTGGCGCGCATGACGACCATCTCCCGCTCCCGCTCGGCGGCGGCGTCGTCGTCCTCGGGCAGGCCGTGGAGGAAGCGGCAGGAGGAGCCGTTCTTGCAGAACCCGCGCGCGAAGTACATGCAGGGCCTCCACGCACCGGGGCCGGCGACCTCGGCATCGCTGAGCGAGAAGCTGCGGCGGTGGCCGGCCGGGGACCAGCAGTCGTAGTCGTCGGGGAAGAAGGCGTCGGCGGCGGCGGGGGCGCCGTCGTAGTCGTACCCGAGCGCGTCGGCGAAGGGGGACTGGCGGTGGTGGTGGTCGGAGGCCGGGCCCCAGGGCGAGGCGGGCTGGTGGAGCGGGCCGAGCGCGGGCGACGGCGACGGCGGCGACGCGGGCTTGGCGACGAGGTCGGCGCGCGCAGCGGCGACGAAGGCGTGGAGGAGGTGGTCGGGGCCGAAGGCGAGGCGGATGAGCTCCTTGTCGCTGTTGTCCTGGATGAGCAGCAGGCCCATGATCTTGGACGCGTTGTCCGGGTCCAGCGCCCGCACCCGGTCGAACACCGCCTTGGTCGCCTCCCACGCGTCCATGGCGTCGGCGGTGTGGTGGGCTGGTGGTTTCCTTCTCCCAACCCTTGTTGAGAGGGAGGGAGCACGGGAGGGGAGAGGAGGAAGGCTCTGCTGCCCCTGCCAAGGCCAAAGGGGAGGTGAAAAGCGAAGCGAGGAGGAGCGTGGTGTGGGGGCACGGTTGGAGTAAAAAGCAGATGTGTGGTGAATTAAATAGGGTTGGACACCAAAAACCGGGCCGTTCCATTTCCCTCCATCAATGTTTTGGGGCAAATTTCGGTGGGGGGGTGGATTTGAATTCGGCGGTTGTTCTGGCTTTCCTTGCATACCAAGATCCTCGAGAATCGATGCTAGTGCTGCTCTGGTTTGAATTTTTGGAGCTCGGACCGAGTGATGAGTGACGAGTGATGATGAGCCATTCATGTTTGGTGGTGCCAGCGGGTGCGTTGCATGCCAAATTTATTTTTGACCGAGTTTCATGCTATTACTCAATTTCGAAATGTCTTAAACAACATTTATTTTTCAGTTCTAAAACAATGGCTCTGTTCGCTTCAGCTGAAAAGCTGAGCTAATTTTGACTGAATCTGATTTATTGTGAGAGAAAATACTGTTTAAGAACTGAAAAATATGTATTGTTTAGTTGAAGCGAACAGAGCCAGTATTTCCTCTCATAACAAATCAACTTCAGCCAAAATCAGCTCAGCGTTTCAGCTTCAGCGAACAGAGCCTTAAAAAATAATCTCCACGGTTAGATTACTTGATGCAGTCAGACATCTTCATCTAACTTTGAAATTCATTTCGAATGCCGATCTGTTTTACCTATTACAATGAAACATTTCGGTAGCAGTCCATAACAACTTATCGTTCCAGACTTAATAATAATAATAATAAGTGAATATAATTATACATAAATATGCATATAAATAGATAATACCTACTTAACTTAAGCGTAATTATGCTTCATCACAATAACATTTTTACCAAACTATTGGTATTGACTAGTATTGCTCGGTATTCACCGGTACTGACCGGTGTGGGATTACACCTCTTATATACCAGTCTAGGTGCCAGTACAAGGCATTCCCGCCATTCTTTCTTGTACCATAATAGAATTTATAACTATGATTTGCATCCACCTCTACATAGGCCTCCAAAATACATGGCTTGGGGTTGTTACTTATTTCAACTTTTGCCAGCTCCAAACCAAACAATACTGAGATGTTATAATTTGAGCTATGTTTTTTTCTTTGTAGATTTAGCATTCATAATAACCTAACGCTACTGTGTTTGTCGTATACGACTTGGCTATGAGCAACAGACAACCCTTGTGTACGTTGCTATTTGTTGGTGTATATAGCCTGGAGCTTATATCCTTTCTCATGCATGTATAAGTGGTACCCTCAATGAACGGTGCAATACTGATAGCTGGTGAATTTAGGATCCAAGATAGAAAAACACACTAGTGAATTGTTGAATTTAGATTGAATGCAACTTGTGTTGGCATATACAGCCTAGCTTTCAGCAATTGGGCTTGTGTATATTACCATTCATTGACCTATACGACCTGTATCGAGTGGCTTATAGTCTTTATCGCGCAAGTATAAGGTGTTCCAATGAAGAATGCTCTAATAGACACTTGGCGAACTGGGATGTGTTGTACGAACAACATAGGTCGTTTTATTTTGTTGAAATTAGGTTGAGGGGGCCTTGTATTGCACACAGGGCTTGTTTGATGGGGGCGTAACATTCTCGCCTGACATTAGGCATCAACGCTAAACGTTCGATTTTGCTCGCCTGTGACCAGGATGGTTTGTCTGCCAGATAATTGACTAAGCTAGGAGGCAGCCACCCCAAACAAAACCCATACAACTTAGCTCTGAACAATCTACAACCCCTATGTATTGTTATTTGTTGGCGTATATGGCCTGGATTGAGTAGCTTATAGCCTTTCTCATGAACAGTGGGACTCAGAGGTAGAGCTGGCTTTAGTTTGTTGAGTTTACATTGAGTGGCACTTGTGTTGGCATAAATGTTGGCTCCGAACAATCTACGACCGTGTATGTGACATGAATTGAGTAGCTTATAGCCTTTCTCATGAAACCTGCCCTAAAAAGTTGTTGGCAAGGCCGGAGGTCGCAAGAATCAATAATAATTAGAGTTGGCGAATTAGGAAATTAGGAATCCAAGATATAGAGGTGTTTTAGCTTGGTGAATTTGTATTGAGTGGCACTTGCCTTGTCATAAATGTTGGCTCTGAACAATCTACGACGCTTGTATGTACTATTGCTCTCTGACTTATGTGACATGGTTTGAGTAGCTTACGCTCTTTCTCATAAATATATAAATGGTATCCCGATGAACAATGTAATAATTAAATAGTTGGCAAACTAGCATCCAAGATAGAACATTATTATGTGGTTTTAGATTCATCACAAAATACTTAAAGTTTCGTCACATAAAAATTTAGACACATACATGGAGCACTAAATATTTATCAAAACTGAAATTAATTTGATAGCTTCGCAAAAATATTGTGAGACGAATCTTTTGAGCATACTTAGGTCATGATTAGACATATTGCAAAAGTTAGCACGTTGTTACAGTAAAACTTTTAGCAAAATATGCAATCTAAACACCCTCTTAGTTTGTTGGATTTAGGTTGCATGGTATTTGTTCTGGCATAAATGGATCGGCGCAAGTACCTTACATATTTTTTTAAAAAAGTAGGAATGATATCTTGATAGATAGGAGTACAATATAATGGATCTATTCGAATCGGACGCTTTGTTAGGGGGCGGAGTCAGCCATGTTCATTGTTCATTGTTTCCACATGATTTTGTAAGATTTTCATTGTAATTTGGGCTCTGTTCGCTGGAGCTGATAAGCTGAGCTGATTTCGCCTGTTACTGATTTTTTGTGAGAGAAAAACACTGTTACAGAGCTGAAAAATAAGCGCTTTTAGATGAAGCGAACGGCGCCGATATTCATATGTGACCTTAACTCATGATGTAGTATTTATGACGTCAATGAAATTTTGGCCGGATCCACTACAGGTTACGGCTACGGCTACACGCAATGGAACATGTGTGTGTAGTTTTAGCCTTAACCACTACTCCCTCTGTCCCAAAATTTTTATCGTTTGCGTTTTTAAAAAAACAACTACCGATAATTATATATTTAAAAATATTAATATTTTTAATACATAATTAATATCATTAGAAAGATCTTTGAATCTAGTTTTTTAATAAATTTATTTAGAGATGTAAATGTTATACGTATTTTATACAAATCGAGTCAAACTTGTGACACAAAAACAAAAACGACATACATTTTATAACAGACGGAGTAGGCGGTCGTTGTTTTTTAAGCGGACAGACCGTACATAATAATTGGGCAGTGAGACAAAGATTTTATTCCTCCTTTTGGAATTTAGGTCCATGCGCATGTTTTGCAGATAGAAAAATGGGTAGGATTAAAAGGGTTTTGTTTATTTGTTATGCACTATTGGAACAGTCTAGTTGAAGCATTAGTTAAGAGGTGTTTAGTTATCTAGGTGTGAAGTTTTTTTTTACGTAGCCGTGTGCTAACTTTAGCAAAATGTGTCTAATCATGGTCTAATTAGACTCAAAAGATTCGTCTTGCGATTTATATTCAAGTTGTGTAATTAAATTTTATCTACAATTAATATTCTGTGCATGTGTCTAAATATTCGATGTGAGGAATTATAAAGTTTTTAGATGTAACTAAGGAATAAATGCTCAGACATTAAATGTTGCACTTCTCATGATTTACAAATGTATAAAGGGGTGTTTAAATACGGGGCGTAAAGTTTATGTGTGTCACGTTGGATATTACATCGGGATGTTAGAAAGGTTTTTCGAATACTAATGAAAAAAACTAATTACATAGCTCTATTGTAAACCGTGAGAGAAATTTATTAAGCCTAACAATAAAAGTTAGTCATTAGCAAATATTTATTGTAGCACAATATTACCAAATTATAGACTAATTATGCTTAAAAGATTTTTGTCTCGCAATTTACACGTAATTTATGTAATTAATTAATTTTTCATCTATTTTTAATACTTTATGCATATACCCAAATAATTAAAATGATAGTAAATATTTGCCCGTGACAAATTAATTAGGCTCAATAAATTCACTTCACCGTTTACTTGTGAGTTTTATAATTAGTTTTTTCATTAATTTCCAAGCATCCCATGTGATATATTATAAAATATTCGATGTGACACGCAGAAATTTTACACCTAAGAAACAAGGTTTCTACAATTTAGGAAACAGTTGTACCAAAAGAGGCTTAAATCGTAAACCTCTGTTGTTGAAAAAAAAGAACACATTAATAAATAGGACGACTAAATCCTAAACCTAGAACAAAGTCAGCATCTTCGGTCTAGATGACCACGTTAGGATCCGATAGAGAGTGAAAATTCCAATATCCACTAGTACTCTTGGATTTTTGTTATTATTTCCAAAATTTATGTCGTTATCAGATTTTTAAAATATGTTCGAACCATTTTTGTTTGCATTACACAAGTATAGAAGACACTCAACACGTATGCACAATGACTTCTATGAACACAAATGATATCTCTACGAGCATCTTCAAATGACTATGATGACACATCTTAATATTAGCGAAGTTATCATATGTACCTTACTATCGAGGGGAACGTCACGTACAGCTAAAAGCAAAAGGCTGCTAAATTTTAGAATTAATTTAGAAAAAAATACAAACACCCATGTTTAGTTGAGGACTTAAAATCGGCTGACCTAGGATCAGTTCGCATGTTCCAACCACTTCTGCGTCGATGCCATCAGTTCGCGATTTTTGTGCATGAGACTATACATATAAGGTTCCGTTTAGTTCCAAACTTCTTAAAAATTTTTAAGATTGTTCGTCATATTGATTTTATAATATATACATAGAATATTAAATATAGATAAAAAATAATTAATTATACAGTTTATCTATACATGTCGAACGAATCTTTTAAGCCTACTTAGAACATGAATAGACAAAAGTAGTCAAATACAAACAAAACTGCTACACCAGAAACCTAAAAAATTTTCTAACTAAGCCCCTAACTGAACGGACAAAAATGAGCCCAGGGTAACCAAGGACATGTTTGGTTCACGTACGAGGAGAGCCCGGCTCATATATGCGAGCCAGGCTCTCCTGGGACAAGGTGAGCCCGTGCAAGGCTGTCGTGTTTGGTTGCCTGTATGTACTGAGTCTAATTAAGAAGAGATGTTGTTTAGTTGCCTGCATTAAGATATGTTGCACGTGATAAAAATATATCAAAATTATAATTATAATTTTTATTTTACGCAAATACACTTTTAAAGTTCTTATTTTATCTAACTATATCTTAAACATACCTAAAATACATTAATATCATTTAATATTTACTAATCATACACTAAATACATCATTAACCGGGTAAGCAGCTGCACGGAGCGAGCCAGGCCCGCCAAAAACAGCCAATTTGCTCGTTCCTCCTCAGCCTGGCTTGCGCTGCCCTTTTTGCATGAGCTCAGCCTGGCTCGACCGCGCGAGCAGGCAACCAAACAGTGGCACCCTGCATCCCGCCAGCCTGGTTCAGGCAGATGCAGGGAACCAAACAGCCCCTAAGGATACATCGAGGACTGGGCTGTCAATTTAGTGCTCGGAGAGTCCAAGCTGGTCGCCCAAGCTGTTCAGTTGTACTCCTTGTATTCTAAATCTATCTTTTAAAGGAAATACTTTATCCTAGTCATTCATATGTACCACTTTCTTTTACACCTATTTATCTTTGTATTATCCTCTATTTTTGTAAGTGCATTCGCTCCCTATGTAGGATTTTAGGTGATTAATGACAGCCAAATTAGGGACTAACGGGTTTATTAAGATTATATGCAGGTGTTAGTCCATATGAATGAGCAAATTGAAATATTCGGTAAAACAGCACCGCTCCAACTCGACCACGTCACTTGGTGATCCTTACTTAAAGCTTAGCAAGTCTTTATTTTACTTAAGTATAGGAAAACCGCACTATCAAGAGGGGTGCATAGCTAGTTGACTAGTAGAAGAATTAAAGTGCTCAAACATTAACTTGAAAACATGCTTGAGAGACACACTCACACACTTGTGCATTGACTTAGTCTGTTCTGCTCCTGGAGTATCGGTAGTACCGGTTGGAAACCGGTAGTACCGGTAACACTTAGAGCGGACAAGCCTCTCAGCGAAGTCCTTGCTCTCAGGTTTCAAAATTCCTTTTATTCCTGGTAGTACTGAATTTTTTTATCGATAGTACCGGTGGTAGAGTGGTAGTACTGATCCTGGATCGGTAGTACCGGCAGGACTTGGTGTCTGAGGTGTTTTTCAGTGCCTGGATCGGTAGTAACAACTTATTTTTGGAAGTAGCCTCTTGTCGTACCGGGGATCGGTACTACCGATAGGACTTAGCAGCTTCGCGTTCTCAGGCTCTGGACCGGTAGTAACGGCTTTTCATCGGCAGTTGCTTGGTTGTCATACAACCGGTGCCCCCACCGGTAATACCGGTCTAGTCAACAACCCTGATAAGCTTTTCTGCCGTTGGACCTCGTGCAGTGCGCAAGACAGCTTTTCAACGTTCGAAAAGTTGAGCAGGGATCGGTAGTACCGGTAGTACCGGTAGTCCCAGGCAGAGGAAGTATAAATACCTCCTCCCAACACTTTAGAAGGTTACCCAATCCATTTATTGCTGACCTAACTCGAAACAACGGCTCTCTCTGGCTGTCACTCTCTCTCACCCTCATTCATTGCTCCTAGCTTCAATTCATTGCAAGATTCAAGTTGAGAAGTGAGATTCGAGTGAGAAAAACTTAAATCCATTGCTTGAGCACTTGATTCCTCCCACTAGCCGGCTTTGCTTTGCATTTGTTACTCTTGGGTTCTTGGAACCCTAGGCGGCTAGGCGTTCTTCGGGAGAGCCCGGTTTGCTCCATTTGTGAGGGCTCCCCAAAGTGTTTGTATCACCCTGTCGGTGCTAGTTTTAGCGGAGGCTAACACCGGCTAGTAAATATGTGTTTTGCGGTTGAGGCTACGGATGGTGTGCAAGGGGGAACACAGGGATTATACTGGTTCAGGCCAAGCAAGCCCTAAGTCCAGTGGAGAGAAGAGTCATGTTGCCTTGCACCGGAGTGCTTGTAGTAGGGGATTACAAGCTAGGCGAGAGAGGGAAGTGCTCTCAGGTCTCTTGTGAGCGTCTAAGTGTTTACAAGTAGTTTGTTGTGGGTGTGTATGTGTGGGTGAGAACTTAGAACTTCTCCGTCGTCCCCCTCAAGCTGGCCTCTGCTCTCCCTTTTATAGTCGCAAGGGAGAGGCAAGGGCAACGCTTACAATGCTACGTATGTTACAGTGAGGAGTTGCTGTTCCCCGTTTGACTATGGTCAGCTACTGCCTTTTCTCCGCGTCTCCGGGGTATGGCCGTCGTGGTTCGCACGATCTTGGTGAGTTCCAGGGCGGGAACAGTCGTCGTATTACGTCATGTCGTCAGCTACGGTCTTTTCTTCGCGTCTCCAGGATATGGCCGTCGTGGTTCGCACGACCTTGGTGAGTTCCAAGGCGGCAGCAGTCGTCGGATTACGGTGTGCCATAGGGTCAGCTACGGTCTTTTCTTCGTGTCTCCAGGATATGGCCGTCGTGGTTAGCACGATCTTGGTGAGTTCCAAGGCGGCAGCAGTCGTCGGATTACGGCGTGCCGTAGGGTCACACCTATCGGCTATCCTTCCATACGATATGACAAGAGGGTGAGTCGCCTCAGGGCGTTGTCTCCCGAGGCTCGGGACTCCTGAAGGCGTGATGGGATGGAGTGGGGGATATCTCCCCTGGTCATATTTTCGGCCTTTGAACAGCACTTCCCGAGGGTTAGGCGGGCCCGGATAGAAGGCGTGCTTGTCCTTTCGAGTGGACAGTGCAGTAGGCGCCTTTTCCGTTCTTGAGTAGCCCGTCGTCAGGCACTCGAACTGTCGCAGTCGTAGTTGCTAGACCCCGGCGGAAAACGGGGCGGCGCACCGTAGACCATACCGTGCAGAGGACGGCCGTAGTAGGTGAAACGACCTCGATTTCCGCTGAAGGAAAATCCACAGGCTCGAATTGTAATTCAACAGATTGCTTGGGACAATCCATGAAATTACCCATATCTCAGTTGACACCAGGATCCATACAACGGTATTTAAGTCTTACATAAACAATTATTACATCGCCACACTGGCGGAATCAACATTCAGAGAAGCTTTAAAAGATGCGGAAACGTTTCATCCTTCATGGCCAACTTGAGTGTAGCACGTGACCCTATTCTTCGCATCGTCTTCCTCGAAGTTGTACTCATTCTCGTCACCTGACAGCAAAGTTATCAGTACGATATGTACTGGCCACGGAGCCCACCTATGCAGCATTTGCTTTGTGGAAAGTGGATGCAAGGCTATACAAGCAGACCTATAGGCTGAGGTTTTCCTATGCAGCTGAAATCAATGTTTAAGTAGTCAAGTTTTATCTCCAATTACACCATCATCCCTTTTCCCATCACCACATCTCACTTACCCACACCTCACTCTCATTCGACAGGCCCAACTCCCTCTCGGGCCTATCTCAGCGGCACACTACCACAGCGGGTACACTGCCGGAAAAATGTCATCCAGGGGGAGAAGAGAACACTCACTACACTAGTAGAAGCTTCACAGGAAAGGTTCATAGCCAACAGGTTGGCATATGTATCGATCGATCAACCGTACACTCTGCAGAGGTTTCACTACCCACAAGATTAGCCATCATAGGTGTTGCGCAACACCTAGGCAGAATTTCAGGTGCTTGCTTGCCTAGGTCGATGCCACCCTACCACTCAGCCCTGGGATATTCCAGATCCTACACCGTTATGCTGAGACTAGGAGACACAGTACCGGGCCCATCCAGTGGTACTACGCATCTAGAACGGAATGGGAACCCATCGACCGTCTCCGCCCACCCTTATCACCTCTCAACCTAGCAGTAGTGGCACCGTCCTACCAAGTAGTCCAGCCATCTCCCGCCCATCAGAAGCGAGTGAGTAGAAAAGGATTCCCATGAACCTGAAACTAGTCCGTCCTAGGTTTGACCAAGCAGGCATCTTCACTTAGGGGATACTCTCCCCGTGCCATCACAGCACCTCCGTCCACGGGCTTCAAACCACCAAGGCTATCCCACCCTGAACCTCCTCAACAACTTTACCCGCCACAGGTATCTCGCTTGGGGATGCCCAGGTTGCACCCCCGGCACGACTTGCCCCATGGGCTTGTCTCACATCCCACTTAGTCGACATCAACCCTTACCACGCACCCAAGACGCACGCAGCACTCTCTCCCAGTGGTTATAATCAGATATACACCGCCCCAATTCCACCACATAGCATATGGCAAGTAGAAAGTAGTGGAAACAGTAAATTAAGCAGCAGCTAACCTAGCAGCGGACAGCAGGGTAAAGTCTTAACAAGGCAGGGAATTCAAATATACTATCATGCAACCAAGCCATACATAATCATAGAGCAATCGCAACAATGTCATTTGCAATGCGTAAATAGGATCTAAGGATTTGGTGGGACGTGGCACCTTCGTAGTCCTCTCCTAACTCCTGAAAGTACTCGTGGTCGTCTTCCTTAGTCAGATCCTCCTCCGGCTCTGAAATCGAACACGAAATAGTCGCGTCAGCGACTCCTATAGAGTATTTCAGAAAAATCCAATAAAATAAAGAGCCAAATGCACACAAACATAGTCTTAGATTGTAGATCTCATTTTTCTGAGAATTTGGATATATGGTGCGCAATTTTTGGACATCGTATGAATAAGTTATGAATTTCCGAAGATTATCCTATATTCCGAAAATGGAAAATGGTCGATTAATCAGGGGCAGCTCGGGATTGGTCCACGTGGCGCGCGGGTCCAGTAGTGCGGCATCTGGTGCCTCATCAGAACAAAGACCCGATGGTCGCCCACCAGGTGTTCGATGCTGGTTCCCAGAGAGTCGCCGGCGTCGGTGTAGCTCGGCGGAGCTCGGCGTAGCTCGGCGTAGCTCGGGCGAATCGGAGATTCGGGGCGCCGAGGGTGCTGCTCTCCCGAGCTCTCCAGGGGAGGCTCGGGCGAATCGGACATTTGGACGCCGAGGGTGCCGCTCTCCCGAGCTCTCCCGGGGAGGCTCGGGCGAATCGGAGATTTGGAGCGCCGAGGGTGCCGCCCTCCCGAGGGTTGGCTGTCATTAGTGAAATGATGTCGTTGGCCTCCTTCTCTCCCACGGCATACGGCGGTTCTCCGACGAGGTGGAGGCGCACGTAGCCAAGGCGACAGACATGATTCGGGGCTCGGCTATCTACGCGGCGGTGCCGAGGCAGACTTGGCGAACCTCGTCGGCCTTTCTCCGCAGCGCGAGGCGATCGGGGGTACTCGGAACGGATTTTAGGCGAGGCGGAACGTGTCGGCGGCGATCACGTTTCCCCGAGAACGCACCTCTCAGTGTTCCGGGCTATGGAGGTTCAATCTTCCGCAACTAAGCTTGTCCGAGGTGGTCGGTGAGTTGGTGGTCACGCTAGCGGGTCGCGTCGGCGGTTTCACGGCTTGTGCGCGCGGGAACGCCGTCGAGGTGGCGGTGCTCCGAGCACATGTGACGGCGATGCCCGTCGGAAGTGGCCTGACGTCCATAGCCGATGTCCAGTGGTTTGATGGCCGGTCTTGTGCGCGTGTTGTGCGAAGTGTTCAGGGGCCGGAAACAGCCCGCGGCCTACATGCTCGTGATGCCGAGCGCCATGACCGTAGCACGGCGAGGTTGGATGAGGTGCTCGGTGGCTCACCGTGGGGCTGGTGAGGTAAGGATGGCGGTGCAGTGACGAGGTGACAGCTGTGCAGAGTGATCGCAGTGCCGTGCCGCTCCTCGTCCGCAGCTCGGGCTTCTCCTCCATGTCCGGCCCGGCGTGCTCCGCGGCGGCGACGCTCCGGCAGCTTCTCCTCCTCTGCCTCGCCCTTCTCCCTTCTCCCTCTCCCTCTATTGTGCGGTGTGGTGTAATGGTTGTGCCGCAGCGCGGCGGCGGCGAGTGGGACGAGGTCTAGGGCTTCGGGGCGACTCCTTTTATAGACGGCCAGGGCATGGCGTGGCGGCGGACGATGATTAGCGGCGAAGGGGGCACGTGGAGACCATCGGTGCTCCCGAGCTAGGGTTTCCCAGTGCGCGCGGCTTCTTGGCGAGCAAGGCAGGGGACAGGTGAGGGACAGCGGGGTCAGGGCTCTGCCATGCGTGGCGCTGTCGGTCATGCCATTTGCGTGACTCTGTCGGCCACCGTCTTTCGCGAGGTGAGAAGAAGAACAGTAGCGAGAGCGGCTGACAGGCGGGGCCGGGCGGTCAGCGGCTGCGGGGGAGTGGGTGAAACGGTCGCGCGCACGCTTGCTCGGTTGGGCCGCAGCTGGGCCGACAGGCTGGCTTCCTTTCTTCCTCTCTTCTCTTTTCTTTTTCCTTTTCTATTTTCACTTAAGTGTATTTATATACATATATTACCCTTTTTAAATATTGAGTAAATACAAACATAAATTGCAATAAATCCCAATTGTGATGCATAAGCTATTATTCTATGTGAATGGAATTAAAATGCAAGCTATACTCCTTTATTTACCAAATTCATAATGAAACCTATATGCTTGCACAAGAAAAAAAAAAGGGTTTTCATAATAAATAAATGAAAAATTTTAATTGGATAGGATTTTTAGGTTGTGTGGGTTTTTATGGTTGTTACAGTAGGCCTATCAAATCCTCTGCCAGGGAAACCCTGACAGATGGTATGGCCGTCAGGGGCGTGCGAAGCACAGTTGCGTCGAGGATCTCACCTGACGGGACAGTGCCTGTAAAGTGGTCAGGGAGGTCTCTTGTGGTCCAAGATTGCTCTGCTGACATCACCGGTGCCTTAGATGCCTTTGTGAGATTGCGCTCGAGGGGGATGGGGAAGCTCGGGCGAATCGGAGATTTGGGCGCCGAGGGTGCCGCTCTCCCGAGCTCTCCCGGGGAGGCTCGGGCGAATCGGAGATTTGGGCGCCGAGAGTGCCGCTCTCCCGAGCTCTCCCGGGGAGGCTCGGGCGAATCGGAGAATTGGCGCCGAGGGTGCCGCTCTCCCGAGGGTTGGCTGTCATTAGTGTAATGACGTCGTGGGCCTCTGTAGACGCGGCCTTCCTGGGCTTCGGGCGCGGCCTTCGTGGGCTCCCACTGGCCTTACTTGGGCCAGGCCATGTTGGGAATGAGCGTTTTTGCATCGAAGTTGGGTACCCCTAACTTTGGTACCCGACACACCCCGTGATTCTAGTAAAGAAACTCAAGTGACCTTTGTGGTACCCTGAGAGAGGCAAGGAGGTGAGATAGACTCCGACCTTTGTGGTCACCTCAACAACGAGGAGTAGGCCTTCCTTTGTGGATTGTCCGAACCTCGGGACAAATAACTTGTCTCGTGCTCTCTTTGTTGTTGTGCCTTCCTGTGGTTCCACGGCTTCGACCTTGTTCTTCCTCCTCCTACCTCGTTCTTAGGTTTGGAGACTTGATCTACGATTTGGTGGTGATTCAAGCTAAGGGAAAGGCTTGCAAAGTCTTCATCACTCACCTGGTTGCATTGGTGTTACAGAGATCTAAGTTTGTTGCGCATTTAACTTATGTTATCAGTCTTTTTGCCTTGACCGGTAGTACCGACGGATTGCATCGGTACTACCGACTGTTATCGGTAGTACCAGGTCCAATCCTGATAGTACCGGTCACAGATATCATGTTTCGATTTAGTTTGAGTTTTAGGTTTTAGATTACGCCTATTCACCCCCTCTAGGCATTGTAGATCCTTTCAATTTCTCTAGTGGGACCCACCTTATCGGTGCTAGGATTAGCGGGTGCTAACATCGGCTAGTAAACTTGTGATTTGCGGTTGAGGCTACGGATGGTGTGCAAGAGGGAACACAGGGAGTTATACTAGGTTCAGGCAAAGTAGTGCCCTACGTCCAGTGGAGAGTCGAGTCGTGTTGACTTGCACCAGAGTGCTTGTAGTAGGGGTTACAAGCTTCGGCGAGAGAGGGAGGGGCTCCCAAGTCTCTTGTGCACGTGAGATGTATGTGTGAGTGTGTTCTATGGCGGTAGGGTGTGAAGTCGACGTGAAGTCGTCCCCCTAAGGCTGGCCCCTGCCTTCCCTTTTATAGTCATAAGGAAGAGACAGGGATTACATGTTTTTTACTGTAGAAACAGTACTCGGTGTGGTGGTGATCGTGAAGATCGGTGCTTGTCGTCAGCCACGGCTCCAACTTGGTACCTTGGGAGTATGGCCGTTGTCATTCGAATGATCTTGCGCTGTTTGATTGGTGAGTTCCAAGGCGGTGCACTGTATCGATCGTGGCTGCTGCGTGGCGCGGCGTCACGCTTCGTACTCGATCGCTGTTCAGCCTGCATGGCACAGCAGGAAAGTGTGTTGCCCCTCGGGTGTAGACCTTTGAGGCTCGGGA
Organism: Eremochloa ophiuroides; assembly: GCA_038502445.1. Classification (NCBI taxonomy): domain Eukaryota; kingdom Viridiplantae; phylum Streptophyta; class Magnoliopsida; order Poales; family Poaceae; genus Eremochloa; species Eremochloa ophiuroides. The sequence goes on from JAHLJS010000003.1 coordinate 86,558,051, forward strand.
GCCTCGCCCCCATTATAAAAAGAGAAGCAACGATGCGGTAGTAGTATTCCTCTTCGGGCACGTTTCCTCTCGTACGAGGTACTTCCTGTAATACCCAGGGTATTACGGCTAATTAATTATGCCATGTCATCATATTTATTATTAAGCATCTGCATATGAGTGTGATTAGGATTTTTAGAGTGGCTTAGTCATTAATGTTATGGATGTACAATTAAATTCCCTGTTTGGTAATTAAAAAGCCAATCAAAAGAGAAATTTGAATTTAAGCCCTAATCGGACCCAAAACCCTAAATCAAAATATACTTGGAATCTGGTGATGATGTCTTAATAAAAGTTGTAGATCTTTTCAAATGGAACAACTCTTATTTTGGCTGTTTTTAAGGTCCCCTAATAGAAATTTAAATTAAATCCCAATTACTACCTTGAAATTCAAAATTTAAATGCTAATTTGAAAATACCAAGAATCTGACCAAACTTCTTTAATAAAAGTTGTGAAGCTCCACAAATAGGACAACTTTTATTTTTAGAGATTTTTATGTTATTGAGAAAAATCCAGAGAATTTGACAAGATTAAAAATGAATTTCAAATAGTGGTTTTACCCCCTTTTAAATATTTTCAAAATTATTCAAAATCTGAACATGGTCCCTAAATCAAAGTTGTTCATAATTTGGAAAACTACAGCTTTGATGTTTACACTTTTTCAAGTTTGTATACGAAATCTTGCGAATTGGGCCAAAAACCGAGAGGGAGGCACTGTATTTGCTACAGTAACCCGCCCCCCCTCTCTGTTCGCGCACAGGCGCTGGCCGCCGGGCCGCACGCGCGCGCGCGGCGCCGCCCGTGCTGGCCGGGGTCTTGCCCCCGGCACGGCCGCGTGTGTGGGGGACCCCGCGCCGCCCTATGCCGCTCCTGCCCCTCCCTCTGACCGGCTTAAAGGGCAACAACACCCTCCCCTGTGCCCCCATCCCTTCTCCGACCACCGCCGTACCTGCCTCGGTTTCGAGCCAAAATTGGCCGCCCTTAGACCTCCTCATCCAAATTCCTCTCGTCTCTAGCCTCACTGGATCCTTAAACACAGCTTGTGCCACCGTGGTCCAGCTTTCGTGCGTCGAGGGCCTCGGAACGCACGCCGTCGTCTTCGGGTCCGGCAGAGCACCGCCGCAGCCATCTCTCGCGCGACGAGCTCGCTGTGGTGAGCCTCTCTACCTTAGACCTTCCGTTTGCGACTCTCTGAGTCATACTTTAGCTCATGCTCGCGGCGGTGTTCCATTTTGTCCCCTAGGATCACCGGAACACGACTTCGCCATCGAGGCCGAGCCGTTGCACTCCGCCGCCGTCGTCAAGCTCGCCGCTCCGCTCCATCTCAGCCTCAACTAGCCATCGGTCTAGAGTCGTGGTGAGCTCCTTGTCTTCCCCTGACCTTTTCCATTCAACTCTACCGCACTCTCGCGGCCGGAACAGGGTCGCCGTGTCGCCGCGACCACCATGGGCGAGTCTGCACTCGTCGGAGGTGCCTAGTGTTTGAGCTTAGGGTACTGGGTGGTCCGCGGAGTGCTGGGGAGTGGTCGGGCGTGGTTGGGTTCGCCGTTAGGGTCACCGGCGGCGAGGTCCGCGGTCGACCGTCGCGTGCGCGCGCGTGCAGGGACGCGGCGTGAGGAAGGAGCGCCTCGGTTTGGCGCCTGGGCGCGGGCCGGTGCGGGAGCGGCCGAGTGGGCCGGCCTGCCTGGCTTTGGGCCGTCCCGGGCTGAATGGCGTTTTCCATTTTCTCTTTGGAATTTCAAATAGATTTCTATTTTAAATTACTATGAATAGTTTCTCTGTTTGTTATTTTTGTAGTATTATTTCTGTTGTTCTAAAAATCATGAAAATAATTGTGGGTACTCTCTGGAGCATGTAGTATTTTATAAAAATATTAAATATAAGATTTGGATATTTTCTATAGGAACTAAAAATCAGCATATTAATTAATAAATGCAACTTTGAGCAATTTTAATAAATTCCAGATTTATCCAAAAATCATGAAAATTTATGGCAGCACTGTTTTAGGGTAAGATCTATCTGTTGGGTAAGTTTGGGCTCAATTGGAAACTGTTAGGATACTTTTTTATTAAATATGGGGTGTTTGGTTTGTAGAATTAATTTACACAAATAATCCCTGTTGTTTGGTGTGATTTTGGATTGATTGAGTTCAGGGATCTTTCACCATAGTGATTCCTTGACAAAAGTATTAAAGTCACTTGTTGGTTGTAGTAAAGCTGTGCAGCGGCTTTCTATGACCGTTAAAATGGTCAATAAAACAAAAGTAAGAAAACACTGATTTTACCTTCCGTAAAACGTTTACAACTTTACCGTGAAGGAAAGTTGTACTCAAGGTCTAAATGGTTTAATTTCAAGCATTTCATTCAGTTGTCCTCATACCATGCTAAGCATACGTCATTGCATACGTGTAGTGCCCGTTCCCGAGGAGGCCCAAGTCGAGGCCACTGCCGAGGAGGTCACTCCAGAAGTCGTCCAGGGATTCGACATCTGCGGGACCAAGCCCGATCCGATGCTGTACGCGATTCAAGGCAAGCCCCGGTGCATTCAGCCCTTTCCTTGTGTTTTATAAAATATTTATAACTTAAGTCTATTATTGCATTAGGTTGTGAGGAATTGTTTGTCACCTATATTGATGCATTACCTGCCTTGATAAATAATATCCCGGAAACCCGTTTAAAAATAAAAATATTCAAAATGCTTAGCCCCGCTTGATCAATTTAGATTTGCATAAAAAGGCTATTTTTGACCTATGTGAATGTGATACTATGAATCATGAGAAAGAAAAAAGGGGACAAGAGTCCGTTCGGGAATTGTGTACTTGGGTAGCAGCCCCAATGCACCGTAACCGTCGGAAAGGGATTTTCCGTTCGTTGGTTGTGAATTTGGGTTAGAGTCCCAATGCTTGACCATCGGCGGAAAACGGATTTGAAAACCGTTGGGACACTTGTATTTGGGTTAGAGTCCCAATGCAATGTTGCCGGCTGGAAAAAGAATTAGGGACCGTTCATTGTAGTCCTGCTATGATCGGGACTTTGCAACTAGCCACATACTACGGAAAGCCTCTGACTCCGGTGGCCCTACTACTTGAACCGACAACCACGCACTGGGAGTGGAGAGATGGCGAGAGTAGCGTGTACCCTCGTGGCCGGCGTGCCTAGTATAGGAGAGGAGTACTGGGTTTCTCGGGTGGCGCAGGACCGGTTCAGGGGTAGGATAAGCCATGGTAGGCGGGGTTGGCATATGCAAGCTTAAGTGCTACATATGCAGTGTGGATAGGGATCCCCAGCTGGGTACTAATCGATTCGAATCGTCGTTGCTCCTCGGATATGGAGACTTGGTCCTTTGATCTATAATTGAAAAGTGGTTCGGAACTAGGTGTTTTGAGAATGATTAAGAATTTGAAGGTATGATGATATATGAGAATGAATTTAGAATTATGGATATGATTAAAATAAGATTGAGTTAAAACATTGAAATAGGATAGTAATGCTTTTCTACAAAACTTTTGGACTATTGCTCAAGCCTTACCTTGACTCCCCTCAGCCTGCATTCCTGAGTCTCATTCCTTTTTCTTAGTCAAGTAAGTCTTGCGGAGTACCCCAGTACTCAGGGTTTGTTAACCCCATGTTGCAGGAACACAGCAGCCGGAGGTTTGTCTCGCCCCCTGCTGTGTGACAGTGGTACCGGAGGGAAGTGAGGAGGAGTAAAGTTGAACCCGTGGGCAGGGTTCTTATCATTAATACTTAATTATGTTATATCGTCATTCCACCGCTACTTATTTTATGGTCTGTAATATTTGCACTTTAATAGTATTTGGACAAATGGTTTGTAATCTAAGTACCTTGTAATCTTTCCGCATTTTCAATCTGATGTAATTTATTATGAAATGTTATAATTCTATAATGGCTTCGCAATGGGATCCTGTCAGAGAAAATCGGGCGCTAATGTAGCCCGGCAGAACCTGCTAGACCATTTGGGACACAGGCCCGGCTGTCAGAGGTCATTAGTGACAATGACATGTGCCTGTGGGCCATGGGATTTAGGCGGTTCTGTCACACTTCCCAAAGGGTAGGTGGGCCCGGATGGTGGATTTGTCCAATCTCCAAGGTTGGCAACACAGTTGACGCCCCCTTGCCCCTGTTCAGTTCGTGCGCCAGGAGTGTGGTCTGCCACAGTTGTGGCTGGGGAATCCCTTCGCAAATGGGGCGTTTCACTATGCGCTGTCCTTGAAACGGTGTGGAGGTAGTGGGGCCGTTAGATCGGTCATCAGAGGAGGTTCGGTAGTTGGTACGGCAGGCGTGCATGCGTGAGGTGCGGTCGTGCTGTGGGGTTCGCTTGATGGGACCGTGCCTGTAAAGCGGTCAGAGAAGGTCCCTTGGAGTGCTAGATCGCTCCGCTGACGTCAGCAGGGCTCAGGGCGAGTCGGGGGGTCGCGCCCGAACTCGCTGGGTACAGGGGGGCTCGGGCGAATCGAAGAATTTGCGCCCGAGGGTCCCGTTTTCCCGATCCCTGCCGTTGAGGCTTGGGCGAATCGGAGAATCCCTCCCGAGGGGTTTGCGCGTCCGAGAGGGCAATGTGCTGGTGTAGCATTGGCGCTGGCCTCCACGAGTGGCATCATCATGGGCCTCTGCTGGGCTTGTCTGGGCCAGGCCTCATTCGAGGAATATGTTTTTGCGCTGAAGTCGGATGCCCCATACTTTGGTACCCGACACACCTCCTCTCTTTTTTACCTCCTCCCCCACTCTTTCTCTCCCACCACATCTCTCCCTCCCCGACAAGATGCGCGCGGCGGACACGGCCGTTGTCGCCGAGCTCTGCCACCTCGCATGCCTCTGTGAATCCACGATCGCTTCCGCTGCTCCGTCGCCGCGGGCCACATCCAGTGCCCTCCTCGTGCTCCACGGCGGCGGCGGGCGGATCTGGGGCTACCAGCGGTGGACCGCCTCGGCGCACTAGCGGGTGGACCTCCTCGACGCGCTGATGGGCAAGGTTCCAGGACGGCTTAGCGGATGCCGCTGCAGCGGTTTTGGTCCAGGTCGGGTAGGGTACCTCAGGCTATTTGCACTCTTCATCCTCTAAATTTATCCTCTAAAAGGAATATTTCATCCTGGTCATCGAGATTCTCTCCTCTATATCACTTTCTTCTGCACCCATCCATCCTCCACATCATCCTCTATCTACAATGGGGTCCACATGTCTGAAATTTTTTTATCTAAATATATCCATGTGACATCTTATTTTGAAGTATTTATTGAAACGAATTTAATGGTGCAATCAGAATTTAATTTGGGATTTTGGTTTGTGAATTATAACATTTTCTAGTTAGTTGAACAGGTGAGGCCCGCGTCGTACTGTCTTTCCTCTCTTCTCTCCCTCTCACGCGAGCATATGGCTGGGCCCCGCGTGCTGCTGCTGGTTTCGTCCGCTAGAAAGCCGCTGCCTCGCCATATTTACCAGAGCTGCGTGCATGCAGGATGGAAGAAAGGACCGCGCTACAGCAGTTCGTGTGGTAAATCGGTCGGTCCTTCAGGACCTTTTCCCACGACGCGGTGCGGTTGGTCTAAGGCTATTCGCAGTTTTTATCCTCTATATTTATCCTCTAAAAAGAATATTTTGTCCTGATTATTAAGATTCTCTTCTCTACGTCACTTTCTCCCGCGCTCATCCATCCTCTATATCTCTACCCTATTCGAGTAGGGCCCACATGTTTGTAAATAAATTTTATTTAAATATATTTATATGAGATCTTATTTTAGAGGATTTATTAAAACGAATTTAATGGTATAATTATAATTTAATTTGGGTTTCTTATTTGTGAGTTAAAACTTTTTTTACGAATGGAAAGAGTGGGACCCACCACTTATTCTTTCCGTGCATGTGCGCATGGGATCTGTCGGGGCTGGTCAATGCTCGCAGGCGCTGTCGCCGGTGCATGCGGGCGTCTGCTATCCCCCTACAAATTGCGGACGAGAGCTGTTGAGTATACAGTAGGCATTTACATGCCCCGCTGCGGGAGTTTCTTGCTTGGGATACAGGACATCACTGCGGTCAGTCTTAGGAGGTACTCCGTACTCCATAGGAAAGCAATTGCTGCTGTGGTACATAGCACTGGTGTGGACTGTACTGTATTGGCAATGCATGCTTGCTTCCGCACAAACAGCCTGTTCTTTTGGCTGAAAATAAACGCTGATTTCGGCTCGTGCTGATTTGTTGTGAGAGAAAAATACTGTTTCGTGGCTGAAAATAAGCACTGATTGATCAAAAGAACAAGCTGAAAGGCAGTCATCCATGATAGGAAATTAAAACATGCAGGGGATCGAGGAGAAATAGCATGGGGCAATCCCTGAGACGAAAAACACACTGATCATGAAAACTCAAGTGATGCCAACATGTGCCATCCCAGCACGTCGTCGTCGTAGGACGGTAGTCGCACTAGTATATACTACGTATACTACGTACTATGGCCGCATTGAGTTCTTTTCTTTCTCCCTTTCTCCCCGGCCGGCAGCTCATCTTGAACTGTACTACGTTAGCACGTACTATGCTCCGCAAGATCTTTGCCGGTAGTAAATAAAACGCAGGACACTTCCATTAGTACCACTAACACACACTAAACTAACTAGCCTGTTCTTTTGGCTGAAAAATTAAATAAGCGCTGATTTTGCCTCGTACTGATTTATTGTGAGAGAAAAATACTGTTTCGTGGCTGAAAATAAGTGCCTGATTGGTCAAAAGAACAAGCTGTAAGCAGTCGTGATCACTGGTCAGTGACAAACGAAATGGAGCAGCAACAGCAACAGCAAGCAAAGCAAAGGCAGCGAGGAGTGTGTGGCGTGGGCGTGGCTGGTGCCTGCTCTGGTACGTAGCGGCAGGCAGGTGCTGTGCTGCTGTGTTTGCTTTCGGTTTCAAGTTTCAGCCCCGGCCGCCGGGCTACCTCGCAAAGAGACGAAGTCGCCGTGTCCTCCTCAACTTGGACCGTCATGCGGTCACGCCTCGATGCCCTCCATGTTCTTGGCCTGCAGCTCCGCCCGGTTTGCTTGCTCACGTAGTCACACAGTCACGTCGACGGACGATGCACAATGACGGATGACGGTGCTAGCTGAGCTCACACGAAACGGCACTCGTGTGCGTCACCGCACAGGCAGGCACAACTCAGCTAGCAGCCATTTATTATTTTCTTCATCATCATCATCATCAGAAACCTCCCTTGGATGGTTGCATACTTGCATGGATGGCTGAATAGCTCCAAATCGCAACTAGCAGCAACGCCGGCCGTCCCTACGACGTGCGCATCGCGTCCATGCATGGGTTCATATGCATTTTTCGCATTTTAGGTTGGTGAGAGAGACCAGGAGAGAAACATAGTCAATCAAGCCTTTCGGCTGCCTGAAAAAGAAACTGTTAATTTTCAATTGAGAGGAAAATAAAATCACTAAAAACTAAAGGTGATTTTTATCCCTATTAATTTCTATAGATTTTACTGTATATAGAAATTATGATCCAATGGTTGAAGACACCTGATGTTGCGTGCCACTGCCGAGCCGGGTCACAGCTCCCGTTGTTAAATTCGTCGAGAAACTGTATCGGAATTTCACGAGAACAGTAAACACATGGAAATTTATTTTCACCGGGAAAACAAATCCTACGAGTAGATTTTTTAACAAGTAACGGCTGCACGCGTGAAATCAGGGGAAAAGGAGCTTTGCGACCGATAGAGATAGAGCCAGGCCATTGGGAGTTTCGACTCTAAAGCCGGATGAACAGGGGAAGCAAAGCATTCATGCCGCAGCGCCTTGCCTTCCAGTAATCCAGTTTGGTGTGAGCTTGGCTTGCATCAATTCTAGTACCTTTGCCTTGCCCCTTCTTCTACATGAATCCAATTCCAGGCCAATCCAATCCAATCCAATCCAACCTCGATCGATCTCTCTTTGTGGATCCATCGATGGATCGGATCGGAGCACCGTACCGTACGCTACGTGTTTATTTGTTGCTTGCCATAGTGCCCCTGTGGTCCTGACCCGATACATGTTACTACTGCATCTATCGTCGAGTAGTACTAGGATGATTACGGTATGGTATCGCCCAAGTCCTGCCACGAGCTAGCCTCCAACACTTCTTTGCACAAGCCCACTGATAGTGTCTGTTCTGTTCGCGCCCAGGCATGCATGTACCAGCGTGGGGGGCGCAAAGCGTGTGTCATGCTCATGCCATAGTTTCTTTCTAACCATTGACGACGATGACATGTTTCAGTATACACATATGCCTCCCTCCGTATCGAAAAAAATAACGTTTTAAAAAAGTCTTGATCCAACATTGAAAATATAAATAATGAATAACTTTTAAACTATTGAGTTTGGAAATATAAAACCTATATAAATAGATTTGTCTTCGAATACGCATATATCACTTTTCAATATGAAGTTAAAGTTATACTTTGGAGACCGTGTCATCGTCCTAAACGTCATCTAATTTCGATACGGAGGGAGTACTTGCATATATTTTCAGTACATTTTCTTCCAACATTCTACAAGCATGGCTTTACTGTATTGTGACTCCCATAATTTTTTTACAGTACCTCTTTATTGACACGATACAATGTCATTATATTTAATGCACATGAAACTTTTAGGAAACCCTCATTGAGATTGTTTTAAGAGTAGCGAATCAATGACGCATCCATAGCCAGCTGGAGCAAATTAGCCCTTGTTTAGTTTCGCCATAAAAACTTTACCCCTCATCGCATCAGATGTTTGAACACGTACATCAAGTATTATGTATATTTAAAAAATAACTAATTGCACATATTACGTTTAATTTGCAAGATGAAATTTTAAGCCTATGAGAATAGTGACCAATCTCATCGATCAAGGGCCAACCTAGTCCATGAATACATTTCCTAGTAAGAATAGGTTATAAACTTGAGTAACAAGGGACAAGGAGGCGCACATTGTGGCCTTGCTTACTCCAGGTAGAAAACCCCTATTGTGTTAGAAAGGAAGCCTAATTAGTCTATAATAATTAGCCGACGTGGTGATACAGTAAATATGTGCAAATAATAGGGAGTTAATAAATTAGTCTCATGATTTACTGATAGAATCTATAAATTATTTTTATTGGTATTTAATACCCCATTCTGCCCTCACGTGACATTCGTTGTGATACCTCAAAGACTTTCTGTAAACAAGGCTTTAGTAATGAGTGTGCGGACACTGTGACTATGAGTATGTAGACTTGTGTTACAAGGGTGGCATATAGTACAATAAACTCTTAGGCCCTGTTTAGTTAGCTGAAAAGGAGGTGAAAAGTGTACTATAACACTTTCGTTTGTATTTGACAACTTCTGTCCAATCATAGTCTAGGTAGACTCAAAAGATTCATCTCAAGCTAGTCAGGTAAAAGGTACATACATGCAACAACTGCTACTTCATTTAATGCTTCTATGCAGACGTAAATGATAATCGATGTGACGGGGAAAGAAATTTTTTTTTAGAAGTAAACGGGGCCTTTACACTAGTTATATGGCCACTTGTTGCTCATTTTATTTTCTGTTTTTTGATTTGAGAAGGTGCATTTACAGGCTTCGGATGAAATCAGTTTGGCCGGCCCGGACCTTGACGCCTGTAAAAAATCCACGAGAGAAAAACACTATTCTTGGGTCTGCTTGCGCTGCCAACGCATGCCGGAAACATGCGGCTCTGTTCGGCTGGCTGGTCTAGTCAGCACCAGTCAGTCATTTAACAGTGTTTTTTTTAACAAACAGTCAGTCAGTCGTACCGTATCACAGCTGAACAAATGACAGTCGTCCGTCACTGTAGGTCTGGGGCCTGGGCTGTGGCATGCATGATGCATCACGCTCGGTACCGGCAACCGTACATACGCAGGTGATGGAGGTGGTTGACTGGTTGAGCATAGCATACAGATCGTCGTGCCAAAACTCGATCGGTTTCGCGGCGCGGCGGCATTATGGAAACATTAGTTGGAACAGGAGGTTAACGGCGGCATTATGGAATCATCAGAGCAGCTGATTTGCTTCAGTGTACTGTGCACACCTTTTGGGAGAAAGAGCTTTCAAAAGACGACAGGCATTCGTGCATACTGCATCCAAACGCAGCCGCACACTATTCGTACTACTGTATACTGGAGTATATACGAGTAGCTTTCGAATGCTTTTTTTTTTAAAAACAAGCTTTCGAATGCTTGGAGCTTTCAGCTTTGGTAGTACTAGTAGAACAGAATCAGAATCTATAGGCTCTGTTCGCTTCAACTTTAAAACCGCTTATTTTTCAGCCCTTCTACAGTATTTTTCTCTCACAAGAAATCAGCATCAGCATTTATTTTCAAGTGGTTTTCAGCTTCAGCGAACAGAGCCATAATATTGGCACGACCGTGAACGTCGCTTGTTTTCGGGGCTGCTTAGTTGGAGAAGAATTTTGGATTTACTGTAGCACTTTTCGTTTGTACTATTTAATAATTTTTGTTTAAGCATAGTCTAAAGTAGGTTTAAAAGATTCGTCTTGACATGTACAGATAAAATGTGCAACTAATTATTTTTTTTACCTACGAGAGGACCACTTCCTCTCCGCAACCACTTCCCCTTCATTCCTAGCAAGACCTTTAATGCTCCATACATATACCACAAAATTGATGTGATGGGAAATCTTAATTTTTTTTTGGAAAGTTTGGAAACTAAACGGGGACTTTGCGTTTCCTCTGTCAAAGTTTCATGATGTACTCCGTACTACCATGAAGTACTCCCGCAATCTTAAAAAAGTGTCATTTTATGATTTCAGAACACATTATTTGATCATTCATCTTGTTAAAAAAATTAAATAGTCAAAGAATATAAATCTTATTTTTCAAGAAGTCAAAGAATTTTTATATTTCACTACAGATGGTATTATCTACATTTGAATATACGATTAAGTATATATTCTTCACATGACAAATTAATCATAAAAATCAACCATAACTAAAATAAATCCTGCAGCTAGATACACATAACCTTATATAAAAGAAAAAAGAGGAGAGTACTGCTAGTTCTCGACAAGGAAAAGGAAAAGGTTTGTAGTAATATACTGCCATTTTGTAGTAGCACATACACTCCCAATCATGGTTCGTACAAGCACTAGAATGCATGCAGAAATGATTTGCATTGCGCACTCGTACACATACAGCAAGGATCGAAAATATATTAAAAAAAGCATCGCAAGCCCCCATCGCAAATATCATAAGACTATCTCTAACAAAGCTACCCAAACGCAAAATGCATCGCGCACAGTGTGTTTGGGTGGTAGAATCACGTTCCAACAGCAGACCCATATCACAGACGCATTTTGCCTACTCGTCGATTGGGAATGCAAACATGCGTCTTCTCGAGAGAGAAGACCCAAAACTGTGCGCACACAGTGGTGGGCCCGAACGGGACGCGGTTCGCTCGACGAGCCAGGTCCGCGGCGGAGCATGGCCGGGGCCAAGCGGCTTGGCATGGTCCGCGGCGGAGCACGGCCGAGCGGAGTTGATGGCGGGCAGGGAGTGCGCGAGGAAGCCGTCGTCGATGTCCCCGGCGCCGTCGTCGTAGGTGCGGAGCAGCCCCGGCCGGGAGAGGCACCCGCCGTCGAGGATGCCGGAGATCCAGGCGGCCGCCGGTGAGGCGAGGCGGATCCGCGTGACGTGCCCGTGGCGAGGCGGAACCGCGGCGGTGGCGCGACGAGGCCGGGGATGCGGCGAAGCTTGGCGGCGTTGGAGGTGGCCTCGGGCGAAGCTCGTCGGGGAGCGGGGATCCAGGGTCGTCCTCGCTCGCGACCGCTGGATCTGGGTGGGAGGGCTGCCGTGGGGGAGAAAGAGACCGGCGGCGCGCGGGAGAGGGACTGGGGACGGGCGGCGCGAGGAAGACGAAGGGAGGAGAGAGGGGCTTTCGGCGCCAGGTTGATGGGTCTGCTATTGGAGATCGAAACATTTGTGTTGTGGACTCATTTACTGTGCCGATACCCAGATTGCCTAAATGGGTATCGCATTTGGGTAGACTCTTGGAGACAGTCTAATACCGTCGAGAAGTTTTTTGTCTTGTATTTGCATTTTGCGGTCCCTGTCTTCATTTCAAATCAAATGCAAACGCGGTCAGCTGAATGTTATAAAAACATTATAATTTTGTTGTAATTTTTATCTCTATTAATTTTTATAGACTCTACGTATAGAAATTATGGTCCCAATGGATAGTTTCTGTGAAACAATTTTATATCCAATCACATACATTTTCTTTCCATTCTCTACTAATCATATACCTTCGTGTTTTGGTTCTTGTCTATGTTTCTAACTTAGACCCGATTTTCTGTTTTTTTTTCTATCTTCCATAACTCTTTTATCACATCATCAAAACGTTTATGTGACAATACAATTAATATCTATAGAAACTTTATTACTTAGTTGAGTAAGGTCTCCCTGATTTAACTTGATTTATACAAGGAGCATTACATAACATAAATAATAAAGTCCCTGTTTTTTTCTCCATTAATTAGTACGTGGTGTATATATAAGGTCGATGTAAAGTTTTTTTTGTCGCGTGTCATATCAGAAGTTTTACATGATATCACATGAGTTGTCTGAATATTAATGAAAAACTAATTATAGAACTCGTAAATAAACAACCAAACAAATTTATTAAATATAATTAATCTATCATTGACAAACGTTTACTACTAGACCATGTTATCAAATCGCCTACTAATGAGGGCACTCAAAAATGAAAAAAAATCAACATAGTTTGTATAGACATTAAGCGTCCTACCAATACGGTAAGAAAGTGTCACATAGCGTCCCACCAATGCGGTAAGAATGTTATTAAAGGAAACTAAAAATTATAGAAACTGGGTCTAAATTAGAACCAAGTCTACACGGGAATTAAGAAAAGAAGGGAAATAAATAGGTAGAGAATTGAGGAAGAATCTATGTGATTGGATAAAATTATTTTATAGAAACTATGGGCCTGCTTGGTTGATATCTAAAATTTGCCATGTCATAGATTAGCAAGCCAAAACTTGGACAAAAAAAACTTACCATATATTTGGCAAGCCAATTGTGAGATTTTGGCAAACCAAACTCTAGCCAAAATCATGGCTTACTAAATCTTTAGCATGGTAAATTTTGACATTGAACCAAAAAGGCCCTATATTATGATTTCTACACGTATAATGAATATAAATCAGGCATATTCTAGTCCGTGTTGCCCGTGTTGGTGTTGCGGTGTGTCCTCCGTGTACCCGTAACAAAGCTTCGGCGGCCACCATCAGGCGTCAGCTCTCTCTCTTCTTTTTTTTTTCGTGGGGCAGGCGCGTGGGGACGCGGGGACACGGCTGCATGTCAGTCCGCCTCACATGCATGGTCGCCGAACCAGGCCCACGCCCACGCAATGCCGGCAATGGTGTATCAATACAAAATCTAGGGCTCCCCACTGACGCCTGGGTCCCGCGTCCTGGATGGGCCCAGCTGTACGCGAGCGTCCCCGCGGGAGCAGGGACCCGTCCGTCCGTGCGCGTGCGGCGGTTGCGCCTCGGGCCCCGGTCACATGGGGAGCGGTGGGCCCCACGCGTCCGCGCAGCAAGCGTGCCAGCGTGCACACACCCCCAGATTGACTGCGACGACTGCTGCTGCTGCTCCTCCGGTGGTGCCTGACAGACTTGGAGTCCGGGACGGACCCCGGTCACTGACAGGCCGGCCCGCGCGGGTCCGGGGAGTGATCCTCTTTTCGACCCAATGGCATGCGGGGCCGGTGGCGTGTGAACCCCGCCCGACGCTTCGTCCCATGCGGATGCCCTTTGGGCCCCGCGTGGCAGTGGCTGGTACAGTTTGGCTGGGACGAGGGAGGACAGGAAGTGTTGGTTCCTCCTGTTGGGGAGCAGGAGCAGTTATCTTTTTCTCACAGTGCAACAGTGGTGCGATTGGATTCAGTTTTTTTTTTCCGGATTAAATACCACGGTGACGCATGTATAAAATATTAAATATACATAAAAAACTAATTAATTACTTAAATATTTTATAAGACATATTTTGCAAGCTTACATAGTCTATGATTTAACATTGTAATGATATAATAAACACTCATGATCCAATAAAAATAAAATTTTGTTATAGTTCAAGCATATAATAATTAGTTCACCATAAAAACCTCATAATTGGACAAAAGAAGTAGCAACTATGAATTATTACAATTAATTACAATAAACTTAGATTTTTCAATTAATCTAAACCTACAACAAAAACCTTGTACTAAAAGTACTATATTATATGTTTATTGTGTATATCTACTAATGCCGAGTCCAATAAAATTAGATTTTCTATTTTATGATTTCTAGATGAGAAACGTTTCTCGTTTTTATGTCTAGCAAGGAGAAACAGCTATTAGCTGGTTTCGCGTGATTCTAATTCTAACCCCCTTCTATATTAGCAACCATAATTTTTTATTGGGGCAATTGCATTACTGCCCTTGTTTTGAACTCCAATTGCATGTTTGCCCTTGTTTTTCAAAATCGAAGCCACCGTTTGCCCCTGGTTCTCAACACCGTGAGCTGATGATAAATAATGGCCAATAACAGAAATTTGGGAAAAACAAAAGAAGAAAAAGGACAAGACTGCCCCTTATCCAAGACTCCCGTCCAAGTCTAACCCGACGCGGCTTCCACAAAAAGCATCGGCGCCGCGCGGGGTGAGTGGCGAGGCGGAGGGCGTCCACCGACGTGCTGGGGGGCGGGCGGGCGGGCGGCGAGTGCTGTGGCTCAAGATCTGCGGCGCAGCTGGCGAGCCCCAGCGACGGGAGGGTGTTTCGGCGCGGCGGAACGGCCCCAGTGGCAGGCGACCCGGCGCGGCGGTAGGCGGCCAGGGCGACCCAATGGCGGGCGACCCAGAGTCGCGACCTGCTTGCTACGGCGGATCCGGCGGCTAGCGGATGCTGGGAGACGGCGTGCGGCCGGCGTGGCTGCCGGGCGGGTAGGAGGCCAGCGCGGATGGCGCATGCGCTCCAGGCGAGCGGGAGGGCGATGCGGTTGGCCTGAGCAACGGCCGGCGCGGCTGCCAGGCGGGTGGGAGGCCGGCACGGCGGGCGCCTGCGCTCCAGGCGGGCGGGAGGCTGGCTCGGCTGGCCTGAGCAGCGCCCAGACGGCGCGGCGGGACAACCCAGCGACGTGGCAGGCGTGGTGCCCCAGAGCGTGATGAGGGTATTTTCGTCTTTTCAGCTTGTACTTAACACTGTTAGCTCCCTTTCACGGAACGGGGGCAACTGGAACCTTCACATTCAAAACACAGGGACAAACATGCAAACTTTAAAAAACAGGGGCAAACATGCAATTGGAGTCCAAAACAAGGGCAGTAATGCAGTTGGCTCTTTCTTATTTAGTTCTTTTTAAGCGAAATGAGTTAAAATAGATTGTATTTACATTATTCTTCGTCACAAAAAGTTTTGAATCTTTTGAATGATATTTATTTTTATGTAATTTTTTATATGGTTTTGAATCAGAATCCAGCCTACCAACCAAACAGTTTCACGAACTGATTCTGATTCATCACAAAAACGTTTTTAGAGAATCTGGATCCGAAACATTTCTACAGGAACCTAGATCCCTACCAAACGTACTCTAAATGTGGATATAAAATAAAACTAATTACACAGTTTATATGTAAATTATGAGATAAATATTTTGAGTCTATTTAGGTAATGATTGAATGCTATTATAAAACCCAATATTTAAAATATCTAACATCGAAACAGAGCCTAATGCTTTGTTTAGTACCCAAACTTTCTAAATTTTTTTCAAGATTTTCCGTCACATCAATTTTACGACACATGCATGGAACATTAAATGTATGTAAAAAGGTAACTAATTGTACAGTTTATCTGTACATATCAAGACGAATCTCATGATTAGACAAAAGTTGTCAAATAAAAACAAAATTGATAGACCTAAAATTTTTCACCAACTAATTAGCCTAGCAGAAACTGAGAGAGAGAGATCGACTTGACTACCCTCGCCGCCGCCGGTCAGGTATCCGGAGAAAGAGGGTAAGGGTCGATGGACTGCCACTATGGACACTCGCTCACTGGCTACTCCCTCCGTCCCAAAAAAAAAGCATGTGTAGCATATTTCAGTGTACCAACTTTAACTAATTATAAATAAAAAACTATAAATATTTATAATGTTAAATAAACACCATTAAATTACTTATGAAATGTATTTTCATATATATTAATTTTGAGCTAATACTATTTATTAAAAATTTGATTAAACATAAATTATTTTATTTGACACGTAACTCGTAGTTATATGGTTTTTTTTGTTAGGGAGGTAGTAGAAGCATTGGGGCTCACCGAAGAAGAGAAAAAGGCAGAAACGATGAAATCAGTACTAGCTCCCACACCAACCCACAGGTGCCGTGCAGTTTCCAACACAATGTCCTATCCTCCCAGCCCCAGCCCCAGCCCCAGCCCCAGTCCATCGAAAGATCCACCGCACTGCGGGTGCGATACATGGACACACAAGTGTAGGTGTAGGACAACCTTAACTCACACAGTATATAGGGGTGTGTTTGGTTTGTGGATAAGGGTGGATGAGATATGGCTATTCATGGATTTCGGTATATGGATATCCATGTTACCTGTTTGGTTGGATGGATGGGATGAACATTTTTCTGTTTGGTTGGATGGATAGGATTGCATGGGATGAGAATGCTTGACTAATTATATCGATTATTTAGAAATAACAAAAACTAATTACAACCTAATAAATATGTACTAACACTAATCTTGCCATTGTAATCACTAATTTTAAATAAAATATGTTAATTAGCACTATACTACTTTAATTGTCACACTAAACATGCGCTAATCAACATGAGGATATCCTCATCCGCCAGATTTCTGAGGACCAGGATATCTAGCATCTACCCAGAATATTCCCTGTTGTGGATATCCAGGTTCAGTTAGTCCATATAACCAAATACTATATGTCCTAGGGATATCCACGTCTCATCCTATGGATATCCATCCAACCAAACACAGCGCTAGGAGTACATAAGTTAATGGACTGAAGTTTTGCAGCACATCTCGTGTTGCTCCGGTGACCACCTTCAAAAATACATATTCCGTTTGAACTTTTAAGATATTTTATCTTCTTATCTTTTCGATACATGTTTTTATTACGTATCTAGATATAACACATATCTTTATTTTTAAAAATATATGTTACAAACTTATCATTAACTAACAAAACACACCCATGCATAGATTCCGAGTCATTGGAAGATGCGAATTGATTTAACTCAGTTTAGGTCACATACGAGATAGGTAGGGCATGATTCAATATTGATTGTAACCAGACTCCCTACTGTTATTGCGAGACGCGAGTTGCACTACTCCCCCAAAATAATTGTTCTCGATTTACGAAGGCCGAACATTTTTCATTTTGACTAAAGATTTATAGAAAAGGAATTTAATATTTATAACACATAATTAGTATTATTAGATAGATCTTTAAATCTATTTTTATAATAAATTTATTTAAAGATATAAATATTGCAAATATTTTTTATAACTCTTGTTAAGGTTGATAAAGATCAAACTACTTTGTGATGGAGAGAGTATCTTGTATGACTTATGTTATGAGTTCGTGTCATATACCGAATACCGGAAACATGAGTGCAATTTCGAAACTAAAAAGCAGGATGGAATAAACTCTTCACCATCCAAATAGTTAAGGGGAGTTGGACAAAAAAAGTAGATGGTGATTTTTTGTCCTTCTAATATTATATATGGATTGATTAAAACAGAAGCAAATACAAAACTTACCAGAGGTATGCTATGAGATTTTAGCTACCAGAGGTCAATGAACAATTAGTCGATATATCTAGCAATTAGCAAACAAACAAAACGGCTCGGAGCCAAACATGACATCTGAATTTGGCCTCCATTCCAGGTTTCTAAATTACTATTACCTGCACCGACGAGGTAAATTTAATCTGCTCTGGTTGCACTTGTCCTGTTGCCCACCAGCTTAAAGTTCAAGCATCTATATGCTCTCTGCATCCAAGCAACAATAGTTAGCTGGACCTGGCGAGATTAGTAAATGTTCATTGATTGATTTTTGTTTGGTGCACCAAACAGTTTTGTTTTACTACTAACTAGCAGCTCCTGTCCTGTTGCTACATGCTAGTGGTTGAGTGACAAATTCGGTGGGCCAAAGATCATTGGCAACTTGCTCATTTGGGTAGTAGCTAGCTAGCCCGGCCGGCAGCGACGACACCTGCTTATTAATTCCATCTCTCAGTTGGACACTGTTACGTCGCGTTCAGGATTATTATTTGCAACAAACAAAGTACAGTCTTTATAAACCAGTGTTGTTACTGTCAAGGCATTGGGCTATATGGTATTATGGTCCATGAAACTTCTTTTCAGGGATGAATAAACCTCTAAATGCAGTGTATATATATGCAGTTTAAGTAGTTTGATTAAATTTGTTCTTGTTGCTTCGACAGTGATACTTGCATAAACAATTGGTCTGATTCTGCTCCATCCAAAACAGCTGGCAAAGTGTAAGAAACGATCAAAGTGGGACAGTATATCAAAATCATTAAAATATTTCAGATAAGCCTCCTGACTTCTTGTTATATATGCTCCTGCTTAATATTATTTGGGGACCGGTTACTTTATCTTATGGATTGATAAACAAAGTTCAGAATCTGTCCCCATATATTATTGGAATTTTTTTTTCAATAATATTTTTTTAATGATTAATTGCAAATCTAGTATTTGGAATCGAAAAATTATAAAAATAACATCTTGTCGGCCATCTAGCGGCCGACAGCGGACCTGTCGGCCATCCAGAAGCCGATAGGCCCACGTGTCAGCTGCCAGGCAGCCGACAAGCGTCGGCAGCGGCTATCGGCGCCGACAGCAGGCCTGTCGGCTTCTGGTGGGCCGATAGGTCCAGTCGACTCCCGGGCGGCCGATAGGCCTGTCGGCTCACTGTAAGCCGACAGGCCACTACTTTCATTTGCTTTTTATTTTGATGTTCATTTTCACGTTTTTTTTCATATTCGTTATACAGTTCGATTCGAAAACTTACTCGCGTCTTTCAAGATTGTTCTATAAATGAAGTGTGTTGAAAACTACGAGAAATAGAATTAAAACAACACATGTTCAATTTAAAAGAGTAACCCAGCGATACATGAAATGAGCGGTGCGTGGCATGTATAGTACTCTAGATTATACCAAACCTAATCCTAACATGCCTTAGAGAAAGTGAACACAATGGTGGTTTGCAATGGCATGTGTGTGTGACTCTGGTAAGAGGCCACAGACTATTGTAAACATGCCTTAGGGAATTTAACTTGCTGGGTCTATTACATTGTTCTACTGGGTGCAGCGTGGTTGTTTGCCCTTGTTGTCGCGCCGTGAAGACGGTTCCACTGCATCCCTCTTGTTCTTGAGTGCTGCCTCTCGCGCTTTAAGCTCTTTCTCTTTACGGTTGATGATTGCTTCGCGCAAGGTTAACTCCTCCCTCCTCCTGGCAAGATCTTCCTCCTTAGCTTTGAGACGGACCTGATCTGCCCTGATCCGTCGCTCTTTGTCCTCCCTGATTTTGCGGTCAACCTCACGAGCCTCATTCATCCTCAGAAGATATTGAGCTTTGTCTTCAAGCTCCTTCGGTCGCCTCTGTGGCCATGCGGGCATCTCCCGATCCACCCATTGGATCCATTTGCAAGGCTACATGTGTGGATGTAAATGAACAAATTGTGTATAGTTTACGAGAAAGGAAAGAAGAAGTTATTGATAGTATCATGAAGTCGTCATCCAGATCTAGGCACCCGAAGCACCTACACCCATAGTGTCGGTCCAACTCCATCCACACGCACAACCTAGTGACAAACCCACAACGACACTTTGGCCGCTCACGCCACGACGGTAGCTGAGTTAGGTCAGTTGTCCATGACGACATTGTAGTTGAATGAGGAGGGTTTGGAGAAGAAAATGTGTGGTATGCTAACTCGTCAGATGTCTTTAAATAGGTCAGGCATGGAGTGAGGTGTAATTTCATAGACCCCAGCCTTTTCAGACTTAGTCCTTTATAGGCTTTACCGAGTTTGTTTTTCGCAATAAGTGCATATGCCCTAGCCTTTGAAGTGCTTGGTAGAAGACAAATAATTGCGAGTAGCCTGTTCCTCACCTCAGATTACACAGCGAGTAGCCTTTTCAGTGTATTGGCAAATCAATAGTAGCTTGTTCAATCAGTCAGAATTAACAGCGACTAGCCTTTTCAGTGATTCAGAGGGCTTGCGAATAGGCTTTTCAGTGCATAGCCTTTTCAGTGATTGCGACTGCACAGTGACTAGCCTTTTCAGTGACTTTGGGAGACCGAGAATGTAGCCTTTTCAGTGATTCAGAGGGCTTGCGAATAGGCTTTTTAGTGCATAGCCTTTTCAGTGAGTTGTCAATTCAATTCATGGCGTCTTAAGTGATTGCGATTGCACAGTGAGTAGCCTTTTCAGTGACTTTGGCAGACCGAGAATCTAGCCTTTTCAGAGTACTTCAAAGTGTTGTGCTCAATTAACCCTGCATTAATTCAGTTCTATTCAAAGGCAATGTCACCCCTCGGCTGCCTCTATAAATATGGAACGGTGCTGGGGGAACATCACCAGCAATACAAGATGTCTGGACTAAAGAAATGGGGGTTTGGGGTTGGAAAGCTGAAGGGCACGGTGGAGAGTAAGGGCCCGACAATAATATAGGATGATGGGGGTAGTCTAGGTCCCGATGAGTTCGACGAACCCATCGACAGGCTTCCAGAAGAGAGCAAGAGTGATTATGGTCCACAAAGACCTCTGAGGGAGTACGTGAAGAAGGATAAAGAAGTGTGTCCGAAGTGCAGGCATGATGAGGACTGCCTTGTGCAGATGTACACCGAGAGCGGGATACACTGGGGCCGGCGATTCTTCAAGTGTCCCTATGCATATGTAGTATTTTATTGTCCCTTTTCAGTAATGTATTTCGCAACATAAACGAATGTTAATAAATCTATTCATCGCAGACCTCGTGGGCATAAGACAATTATGGGTTCACTAAGTGGGTGGACCCTCTACCTAGTACCCCGCATTTGGAGTACATCTGGTACCTGTAGGACCGCATCGGCTCGCTCGGCCCAAGCTAGAGCTCAAGCCACAACAAGGAGGAAGATGAGGAAGGAGGCAACAGCGGGGCCACATCGCAGGAGCCAAAATGCACAGACCCGTACTGCCGCTGCCCTCATCACAAGAACAGTGGCACTCCGCCAAAATCGCCACTGCCACCACCTCCGCCAATGGGCGGTTACATGGAGAAGGTGCCACTCAGCTCAATATGTGGTAGCACTACTAGTAGGCTGTCCGATTGTTCGTCTATTTGTGTGGTGCATGTTTCAATTACCTAAGGCATGTTAGGTGTAGTGCAGAGAGTCTTAACCCTTGTTTGGTTCGGATTCTGACATGCCATATCGTGTATTCGTTGTATGTTTTAATTTGCAAAGGCATGTTAGGGTCCACACATGCCTTTTCATGTGTTGTGCTTGTTCGTATCGTTTCGTAATAAGTTCGAGAAGAGAAGAAATGTCCATAATTCGAGCGTACTGGAGCGTTGCCTCCATTTAATGCAATGGAAACCACAAATACGATTGGACAGAACAGTAATGCATTACTACGTAACATCCATGGAAACTTGTGATCATACATGCATGCGCCCTCAATCTGCACTGACGCTCACGCATAGGGCCCTGGCGACGAAGCTGCACCGTAGGAAAAGTGAACTGCTGTGGAGGGCGACGCTGGCGTGGTGGCGGGGTCGGGTCTACAGGCTGAGACGGCTGCAGTCGGCTGGGTCGGCAGCGGTGCACCAAAAAGCTGAGGGGCCGGCCTCATCCGGACGACTAGGTGGAGTACCGCCTATGTCAAAGCTCCCGAAGCTGCTAGCCCCCTCTGTGTACTCGCTGGCAGAAGGAAGTGTCCCTGCACAAACCAAAGTGTGGTCATGTCACTGCATGCGGTGCACGTAATATACAAATGTATTAAATAAATGGCCATCGAAGAAGTACCTAGGCGCGTGGGACGAGAACGTTGTACGGAGCCCGCTCCGGGAGGCACGGGAGTACCTGCAGGCAGGCCCTGGTCGTCGTGCCCAACGACGTCATCCGTGGTGTACCGACACGATGCTCGACGTACGCCCGCCAAGCACCGTTGCCCCAGTCGTCGAACGGCGGCCACCAACTCGAGCCTACCGACCTATGGAGGGTTCTGCTCGTAACGCTGCGCGTACGACAGAAGCTCCTGGCCAACGTCCGTACATATATCTGTCTGCAAACCAGTCATATATCGTTAGAGATATTGCTGTTAGTCATTACCAAAGTCATAGTAACAACGAGATTAATTAAAAAAATTATCGTTACCAGCGCATGGAACGCAGCTGGTGGCTCCATCGCGAAGGTGTCCGTGATCTCTGATTCGTGTGGCTCGGCCTCCACTGGCACTGGGAAGCAACGAACGCGCGTAGCTCCTTGCAACCAACGCAAGTACTGGGGGTAGCCGGCTGAAAGGTCCTAAATGGCTAGAGGGGGGGTGAATAGCTTATAAAAATCTACAAACAACACTTTACAAGACGATTAGTAACAATAGCAAGCTTTGCAAAACACTAGCTCTAAACTATGCTATGCAAGCCACCTAAACAAGTATACTACACTATGATCACTAGTTCACACTCAAAGGCTATGTCACTACTATACACTACTCCTAAGTGAGCAACTAACTAACAAGCTACACACGAGAGTAAGTGCACAAAAGTAAAGAGAGAAGGTGATTTCAATACCCCCGGTGTAGAGAAGATATGAAGTCCAATATAACCAATCAATCACATATAAGGGAAATCCTCGGTAGAGAGATGACACAAGATTTTTTACCGAGGTTCACTTGCTTGCCGGCAAGCTAGTCCTCGTTGTAGCGATACACCCACTTGGAGGTTCACGCGCTAATTGGCATCACACGCCAAACCCTTCTCAAGGGTGCCGCACAACCAACACAAGATGGGGATCCACCAAGCTACGAGCAATCCACTAAAGATGCCTTTCGCGATCTCCCGCGGGGATAGGCTCAAGAACCCCTCACAACTTCACCGATCGGAGGCGGAGACAATCACCAACTCCCCTCAACGATCCTCACAGCTCCAAGCCGTCTAGGAGTCGGCAAACTCCAAGAGTAACAAGAGAAACCGCTGCGAATCACCACTACCAAGTGCCTCTAGATGATCTATATCAATGCAATGCACTTGATGCTCTCCAAACTCACCAAATGATAAACACAATCGAGTAGGATGAGTGAGAGTGGAGTGGAAAGGCTCACAAGTATGCTATGATGTTCAGGAGTGCCAAGAGCTACTCCCCAAACTGGCCAAGTGACTATTTATAAGCCACACACAAAGAACTAGCCGTTTAGACTTCACTGCGTACCGTCAGGACTAATCAGCATGGTCCGACGCCCTGGATGAACGCCACGTGTCACTAGCCATTTGAAGTCGAACGTTGGATCACAACGGCTATTTCCTCGCGCCAAAACGACCGTCGGACGGACGAACGTCGGACTAAATCAAGCCGGTCCGACGTCCTCAGCTGACCACCGTCAGGACTCAGTCAGACGGAGCCGTCGGACTAACGAACGCGGCCGTCCGACGCATTCCATAGAGCTCCCTGAGCCCTGAAAACCATCGGACGATAGTCCGACGCTCACCGTCGGACTAACGCCGAGAGTCCGACGCTCACCTGCTCTCCACGTGTCACCTCTTCGTCGCTCTGCACCTTCGGACGCTTCGGACAATAGTCCGACGCTCCGAAACTAAGCGTCCGACGCTCTCAGCAGTGTTAGCCGTCGGACTGAAGCTAATGGTCCGACGCTCTGTGACAACACGGTCCGACGCTAGTTTTTCTATTGAAACGTTTCCGAAATTCGCCTGAATCCTGCCTCGCAAGCTCGGCAGGAGGAAGAGAGGACTAAACCCTCTCTAACCCTCAAACTTCACCCTGTTTCTTAAGACACTAACACTCCAAAGAATCTCACACTTAAGTGCACGTGTGTTAGCCTTTTCAAAGAGTTTTCCACGGGTCAAGTTAGTGTCACTAGCATCTATATGCATATGCAATGATCATGAACACCTAGTGGCACTTGATAACTGTATTTCATCAATGATTTCGCCCCTCTTGATAGTACGGCTATCTATCCTAAATGTGATCACTCCCTCTATGGAGTCTTGATCACCAAAAGCAAAAGAGCTCCTATGGATTATACCTTTGCCTTGAGCTCCTAACTTTTTCACCATCTTTTGATGAAGCTTGTGGACTCCTTTTGATGATGGACTTATACCATTTGTATGGATGCCGTCATTGCCCTTCACTTGTGGCCTCTACCGACCCGGTCCTTTGCTCTATCTTGCCTTTTGCTAATCAATTCTCATGAAGCACTTAGAGCAATTATTAGCAAACTAGGTTTCATCAATTACCCAAAACCAAACACATGGGCTTTCACCGGCCTCCTGGAAAGGCCCACCTAGGTCATGCACGTCAGTCGCCGCCTCTGCCCACGCGGCCACCGAGGGCGCCACCCTAGTCCACCCAAGACTGCTCGAACGCTATCCCTTGGCCTTTCCGACTCCACCTGCAGAACAACAAATAATAAATAAAGTTGTCGAACCAAAACGAATGGATGGCATTAACAGAACACATACCCGTGGGACGGGTCAAGCTGAAGCCAAGGAAGAGGGAACACCTGCGCGCGGCCAAACTGACGAGCCACACGGTCCGGACAGTACGGCTCGACGCAAACGTCGAACACCAGTCGTTTCCTCGTGAGCCAGAACTCCTGGTCACGGTAGCACAACTCGGACACACCGTGTGGAGCCCTGACTTGTACGTCGTGTGCTGCGTAGGGAGTCCACCGAACCCTGTCAGGTGTAAGCTGGTCCATCGCGGCGATGTATGCCGTGTACGTGCCTCTAGCCGTGCCTGTTGCCCACGTCGGCTGCAAAACAACAACCATTAGGACTCGTCGTCACAGTACAAAAAACTAAACTGAAAGGAGGATACGTACGTCGCGACACAACCAAAGTGTGCCCATCGTCGGCGCGTCGATCTCGTCAGGCACACCAAACTCGTTGAACACGTACATCCCTTCGTCGTACTCCTCGTACGACGACAGGGTCGGCCGCCCAATGTCGAAACCGCTCAAAGGAGCATAGCATCAGCAGCAGCGGACAACAAGCCAATGTGCCTGTCGCCGTCCTTCGAGTGCACGGATCACAAAGTGCTCGGTACGTACCTACCAGCACCGCCGAGCCCCAACTGTACTGGGAGATAGCGTCAAGTGGTGCGTACGCTATCTGCACCGCGTAGTGGACGAAGTGCTTGTCGACGGTGTCGTGGTGGGAGCTGGTGAAGAGTACCCAATCGAACAACCACAACAAGTACACCTCCAGGTGTCGCTCCACCCTCCACTCGGGGTCGGCCTCCGTGAGCCTCTCCGCATGGAACTGAGACAACCACGCCTTGGGCGGGCCGTGGCGGTCGTGAAAGCCGAACTGCTCCTGTCCGGCCTCAGGGTTGAGCGCACCCTGGAACCGCTGCAGTACCTGGTCCTCCCAGTCCCCGGGCACGGCAACCGGGCCTACAGGAGCACCGGCGAGAGGTAGGCCGAAGAGCATGGCCACGTCCTCCAAAGTGACGGTGACCTCGCCAACTGGAAGGTGGAACGTGTGCATCTCCGGCCGCCAACGGTCCACCCAAGCGGAGAGTAGGGCACGGTCCATCGGGAAATGTGCGCTCCGCTCTCGGTGTCGCTCTACAAGACGAGCGAACGGGAGAAAACCAGCTGCACGTAACCTGTAAGCAACAATATTACACAGATTAGTACAATGCAATGTGTCACAAAACTTCGTACAAGGTAAGTAAAACAGTTACCTCGGAACCCAGCGCGGGTCAAGCAGCCACAGCTCGTCGTGGGTACGTAGGCGGAGGGCTGGTGGAAGCTGCCCATCCACCAAGTTCGAGCGGTGCCTTTGGTCGACAACGGGGTCGATCAGCTCCATACCTGCCATTGTTCAGAACAATAAAATTAAAACCGTATCGAAATTGTAGAAAACTGAAATCATAATAATATAGAACAGTTACGTAATACAAGTAGTACATAGTAAACAAATTACGACACCACAAGAGTTATATTACAGCGCTTGCGCAAATAAATAGTACATACTACAAAATCACAACACTACAAGTCTAATATGACAACACTTGCGCAACGTAAGTAGTATGTACTAAAAAATTAAAACACTACAAGTCTTACATAACAACACTTGCACAATATAAGTAGTACGCACTAAAAAAACTACAACACTTCCGAAGCATTGCTATGCGGAAGGGCCACCTCGACTGCCCTTTCGAGATGATCGATGTGGAATAAGCCTCACTTCCGTACCATCAGGAAGCCTTTTTGTCGGATACATATCATAATTTTTCCTCAAATGGTTGCCACCACAAGTAAGGCAGTATGAACGCTTGTCAGCAGCTTCAGAAGCGTCGATATCATTCCTAATACGACGACTCTTGAGACGTCCCTTTGTGTCAACCCTTTTTTCGGGATCCGGCGACCAATAACAATCACAATCCGCAACTCGCCTTGTAAAATCAGCAATGGCCTTGCCACCCTCAAAGCTCGCCAGACCATGTGTTGAGCACATTCTCCTTTCTGAAGTAAGGGGACACAAATGTCATCGGAATGTTCCATTTTCCGCAAGCAGCAAGCACATGGGAGCACAGATAATGGTAGTACTTTGGCTTGTTGCATGTGCACTCGCACTTGTTCAGTTCTGGCCACAGCTGACACTCCACAGTTAATTCGCTCGGACCAGTGCCAAGTCCACCCTTATCACGCACCCTAACTTCAAAAACGAGGTCCCGATTGTCAATGTAAAAGACGTTATGCGTGGCCCCTTTCGCACTTTTTCCATCTAGGTATGCAGAAATCTTGAACGCATATGTCATAGTTAGATACTGGGCTACTAAGGTCGCTGCTGCACAACGTTCTCGCAGATAAACCATTGTACCTCTCAGGATACCCTCCAAAAGTGCAACCAAAGGAAAAGATCGTGTACCTTTTATTACCCAGTTGTAAACCTCTGCGAGATTCGTGGTCATTATGCCATAACGTGCACCGTGCGTGTCATGTAACTAAAGACCACTTCTCTCAGTCCTCCTCTTTAATCCATTCTGAAAAACAAGTTACTGACCTGCCCCCCTTACGTCGACTAGTCTTGCTTCTAGGCTCGCTTGGTAGTGGTGGAAGGCCCTGCGGCTCCTCCTCTGTTGCCACAAAAGGTCGCCTGCGCACATCTTTCATGTGGCTCCGGGTAAGCTCATCTAGCCGTTTGAAAGGTCCTAGTATGGCTAGAGGGGGGTGAATAGGCTAATAAAATTTCTACAAAGTACTTAGGCCAAGAGGTTAGTAACAAATATGGCTAAATGTGCAAACCTAAAGCAACTACTAACCTAGCCAAGCCACCTACTCAATTCTAGTTAAATCTTAGTTCTAAGCCACACAAGCAAGCTAGCAAAAGTTAAAAGACTACACAACTACACAATACAAGAAAACAAGCTACTTTGCACAAGAATAAGAAAGGAATGATCGTCGATTAAACCTTTGCCTTGTGAGGAAGCCAATCACCGGGACAATCAATAAGTCACTCACTTGAAGGTGAGGAAATCAATAGAGACACAAAGATTTATCCCCGAGGTTCACGTGCTTGCCGGCACGCTATGTCCTCGTTGTGTTGACTTCAACCGGTGGTTCGGTGGTTAATCGGTATCACACACCGAGCCTACACTAGGCGCCACAAGAACTTACCACGGAGGAAGTAACTCAAAGACACGAGCAATCCACTAGAGTTACCTTTGAGCACTCCGCTCGGGGAAGGCACAAGAACCCCTCACAATCGCCGGGTGTGGGCAAGCACAATCACCAAGCTCCTCCACACCTTCTTCTCCTCCAAGCCGTCTACGGACACGGCAATGTCCCAAGAGAATAAGAACAGAACCAAGGCTTGCTCTCAAGTGCTCTAGAATGCAAATCACAAGCAAGGATGCACTTGAGGTTCACTGAATCTCATTAAGGATGATCAAGATGATGAATTAGTGAGAGAGTGGGAGGCTAGAATGCAACAAAGTGTATGACAATGATCCAAGTGTGTAAAAGTATCACCAAGTGACCAGGGAGGGAGTATAAATACCCCCAAATGCAAATCTAGCCGTTACTCACTCCAAAACAGCCGTCAACACGTTTTTCGGGGCGTCTGACCAAGCGATAGCGTCCGACGCTCTAGATCTCGCCACGTGTCAACAGGTTTGAACATCGTTCATCCGATCTCAACAGTCGTCTTCGCGCCAGTTCTTACATCGTCGGACTGGGGGCGTCGGACTAAAACTCTCGGTTCGACGTCCTGTTCCTAGTACACTGTGCGCGTACCGTCGGACGATCATGAGTCAGTGCATCGGACTAAAAATTCCCAGCGTCCGACGCTTCCAGAGAGGTTCAAAAACGCTAAAACATCATCGGTGTAATACCCCGGATATTACGGATTAATTAATCTGCCATGTCATCATATTTAAATTAATCATTTGCATATGATTGTGATTAGGTCCCTAGAGTGATTTGAATTTAATTAGTATTTGTTTGTAAAATTAAATTCCCAAATAAAGGTTTAAAATTTACTTTTATTAGGGCCAAAACCTAATTCAAAATCTAAAAGGAATTTTGAGATAGTCCCTTAATAAAAGTTTTAGATCTTTTAAAATGGAACAACTTTTATTTTTGAAGATTTCAAAGTTCTGTGGTGGAAATTCAAATTTATTTCAAAGCAATGATTTAAAACTTAGTTTTGGATTGTCATTTCAAAAATTATTTGGAATCTGGCAAAACTTCCTAAATAGAAGTTGTAAAGCTCATTGATTAGAACAACTTTTATTTTGGCAACTTTTCAAGTTGTTGAGAAAATTTAAAAGTAATTTTGAAAATATAGTTTAAAATTCAAAACTCTAGTTTACCCCTTTTTCTGTAGTTTCAAAAATATTTCGAATTCGGATTTAGTTCCAAAAGCAAAGTTGTTCAGAATTTCAAACCCTACAACTTTTGTTTTTGCAATTTTTCATGTTTGTATGCAAAATCAGTCGAATTTGGTCAAAAACCGACAGCCCCTAGGGATCTATGCTACAGTGTTTCGCCCCTCGCTCTGTTCACGAACAGCACCGGCAGCCGCCGTGTCGCGCGCGGGCGCGCGGCGAGCCGTGCCGGCCGGGATCGTGCCCCCGCGACCTCGGCAGATACGGGCGCGCGTGCGCCACGTCGTGCTGCGCCTGTCCCCGCCCGTTGACCCTCCAAAAGGGCAAAGACCACCCCTCTCCACGCCATTTTCCTTCTCCCGGTCGCCATCGCCACCTCTCGGTTCTCGGCCGAATACGCCGCGCTCCGTCCATCACCACCCTCTCCATCTTACGGACAGCTGGCTAGCTTCCTTGCGCATCTCCTGCGACCGTCGGCGGGAGCTGTAGAGCTTCGTAACCACCGGAACACCGGTGTCTCCTTCGCGGGCGGGCAGAGCGCCGCCGCGAGCTCCGCCGTCGTCTCGAGCTAGTCTGGGTAAGCTCTGGGCCTCGGATTGTTGCGTACCGTGATCTCTGTGACCCCTTGAACCTTACGCCTGCGTCGGCGTACTCTCTGGTTCCCTAGGTTCGCCAGGACGCGTGTTCGCCGTTGTGCCGAGCCACCGGGATCCGCCGCCGTCGCCAAGTCGCCTTCTCCGAACCACCTCCGTCTCCACCGACCCGTCGGCCAGCTTCGTGGTGAGCCCCAGATGCTCGCGCACCTTTTCCCCTCTCTTTACCGGCTTGTGCTCGCCGGCGACGTGCTCGCCGCCGCCACCGAGCCGCCGCGTACGTGTCTCCAGGTGCTGTGTGCCTCGGATCTCGTCGTGTCTTAGCTTGGTAGACTCGCCTTGGAGTGTAGAGTCCGTCAGTGCCCTCGGCTTCGTCCCTCGGCTCACCGTCGGCGAGCTAGGGGCGGCGGACCGCCGGCGCTCTCGCCTCTGTCAAAACAGAGGAGAGGCCAGGGGCCTCGGCTTAGAAGATAGGTCTTTCCAGGGGGTTAAGTGCAAATCCCGTGACTCACGTGAATAGTATAGATCGGACCGCGGGTTGATTTCCGATTTCCCCAAGGTCTCTTTTGCTAAATCGCCGGCGCCGGGTGCGGGCAGGCCGAGTGGGCCGGCTCGCTTGGTCATGGGCCGTAGTGGGCTGATTTGGTCTTTTCTTTTTCCAGTGAATTTCAAAATGCTTTTCATTTATATATTCATATGAATAGTGCTGATGATTGTTATTTTCATATGAATTAATCTGTTGAATGGAAAAATGTGAGAATAATTGTGTATGCTCTCTGAAGTATGTAGTATTTGTTAAAAATATAATATAGGGTGTTCCAGTGCCTTTAATCTGCTGAATAAATCAGTAAAGTAATTAATAAATGCAAGTTTGTGTAATTTTAATTAATTCTCTGTAAATCCAAAAATCATGAAATTTATTGTGGCTCTGTTTGGTGATAAAACCTAGCTGTTGGTAAAGTTTGGTTGCAATTGAAGTTAGTTTGGTCAATTAATAAATATATGTGGAATTAGGGATTAATAAAGTAAATAGAAAAATGAATTTAGGTTTGTTGTGTGAATTTTTGGATTGAATGAAGACCAAGGATCTTTCGCTGTGTGATCCTTGGCAATTCGAGAACTTAGTGCTTGATAGTAGTCATAAAGCTGTGTAGCGGCTTTCTGTGACCGTTAAAAAGGTCAATAAAACAAAAGTAGGAAACATTACTTTTACCTTCCGTAGATCGTTTACAACTTTACCGTGAAGGAAAGTTGTACTCAAGGTATTAATGGTTTACTTTCAAGCATTTCATTTGTTGCCCTCATGCCACGCTAAGCATACATCATTGCATACGTGTAGTGCCCGTTCCCGAGGGGGTCCAGGTCGAGACTACTACTGAGGAGGCCACTCCAGAAGTCATCCAAGGATTCGACATCTGCGGGACTGATCCCGATCCGACGCTGTACACGATCCAAGGCAAGCCCCGGTGCATTCAGCCCCTCTATTACAAAATATTTATAATTCGAGTTAATCTACTGCATTAGGTTAATAGGAGTTGATTGTCACCTATCCAGATGCATTGTCTCAAATAAATACCCTGAAACCTGATTTAAATAAAATGGTTTGAGAAATGCTTAGGCATGCTTAATGAACTTAGCTTTGCATAAAAGAAAAACTATTTTCTGTGCCATGATTATACTTATACTTTAATTGGTGAAGAACTGGTTATCCGCTGGTCGATGTGTATTTGGGTTGGAGTCCCAATGCATGGTCGCTTTCGGAGTAATTTGGAACTGGTCGGTGTCTTGGAAACGTGTTTCGTTGGGTGGCCAGCTCATGGGGCGGCGTTCCCTATGTCTCACTCACCCGACAGGCACGATAATAATAAAAACTGTCGGGTAGTCTTGTACTTGGGTTAGAGTCCCAATGCAGGATTGACGGCAGGAAGGAAATAGGGACCGTTCGTTGTAGGCCTGCTGTGATCATGATGAACAGCCTAGCCACATACCAATGCGGAAAGCCTAGAGTCCGGTGACGCTATTGCTGGAACCGACAACCACGCACTGGGAGTGGAGAGATGGCGAGAGTAGCTTGTACCCACGTGGCCGGCGTGCCTGGATAAGAGTGGAGTACTGTGCTCTCGGGTGGCGCAGGACCGGTTTCGGGATAGCAAAGCCGTGACGACGGGTTGGTATATGTATGCCGGCGTGCTGCATATGCAGTGTGGTTAGAATCCCCAGCTGGGTACTTTCTGGATTCGAATCGACGTGCTCCTCGGTTATGGAGACTTGATCCTCACACTCTACACCGAAAAGTGGTTCTCAACTAGGTTATCTGAATGAATAAAGAAATTTGAAGAATGATGATATTTGAGATTGAATGTCGGAACTATAGTTGTGATTATGATATTGATAAAATAAAATATTGAATAGCATAGCAATGCTTTTCTGCAAACTCCTCATCCTCTGCTAGCCTTACCCATAGCCTTGCATTCCTGAGTCTCATTTTACACCCTTAGTCGGGTAAGTCTTGCGGAGTACCCCAAGTACTCAGGGTTTGTTAACCCCGTTGCAGGAGGACCGCAGTCGGAGATCTGTCTTGCTCCATGTTGCGTGACCGTGGTCGAGGAAGAAAGCGGCGATGAGTGAAGTGGAACCCGTGGGCAGGGTTCAAGTTATCTTATCTAGTATTGTGTAACTATTCCACTGCTACTGTTATGTCCTCTGGCCTGTAATAACTATATTTGAATCCTATTTGAACAACTGGTTTGTAATCTAAATGTTATGTAATCTTCCGCACTGTACTCTGATGTATTTTATTATGAAATGTTGTAATCCTGTGATGATTCTGCAATGGTGATCCTGTCGGAGAAAAGGGCGCTAATGTAGCCCGACAGACCTGTCTAGATCATTTGGGACACGGGCCCGGCTGTCAGAAGTCGTTAGTGACAATGACAGGTGCCTGTGGGCCAGGTGATTTAGCCGGTTCTGTTACAGTTGGTATCAGAGCAATTCCATTGCTAATCATTATGGATTACTTTTCAAAAATTTCAAAATGTTTTGGATCATAAAAAGTTTAACCTATTATTTTGGGTCCAAATTGCTTCTATCCTTATCTTGTTCAGTAGTTCTTGTCTTGTTCTATATTTTACCTTATAGGATTAAGGTAGCTGGTGGAATAATATTATTATTAGCCCTATGTTAAAAGTTTATTTATGTATGTAGGTGCCTTGCATGATTTAAATTCGTAAGTACGTACATGCATCATGATAATCACACCTGTTAATTAACTTCCTCCTTAAAGTGGGTTTTTTTTGGATAGTTTACCAAACCTATTCTTGCTAACCTATTATATCTTAAAATTCCACTTACCTTCTCCAGATGGCCCGTTGCAAGCTCACAGCACGCAAGATGACCGGACCACGTGGCGTTCCACGCCACCAGTTGGCGCCACGCGCTGGCGAGGGCGGAGCTTCTGGGAGTCGCCCACCTCGTCGCAGCAGCGAGGAGCTTGAGGCTGAGGTTGGAAGGCTGCAGGAGCTAGTCAGGCAGTGGGAGGAAGAATACAGAGTGGCACGTCTCAACCACTACCGTGACGTGAGGACCAATCGAGATCTGCGTCGAGAGATCGATCGCCTGACCAAGCAGAGGGATGAAGCTTGGGATCGTGAGGAGACGATCATGGACAGGATGCTCGAGGCGGAGCAGCGTGTTGGTCAGCTTGAGCTCTACAACAACGTCTTGCACGAGGAGGTGCATGAGCTCTATGGTGAGCTCCACCCTATTCCTGCACCGCAGGAGGAGGATCCTGAGTTGGGAGTTGTCCTCGGTCAGGAGGATGAGGGCGTGGAAGATGTTGACGTGGAGGTCGAGCCGGTCGAGGTCGTCGAGGTAGACGCCGAGGAGGACTTCGAGGAGATCGACGAGGACAGTGACGCTTCTGGCGCGTCTGGGATCGATGAGGACTAGGCCGGTGTGGCCTAGAGTTGTCAGCTAGATGTTCTCTTTTGTCTGTAATATAGGTGCTTACCTAGAAAACCTTAGTTATGGGTTGTGGGTCTTGTCTGGGTGCAAGCCATGTTGTGTGAACTTTGTATTGTTGCTGTGTGCTGCTATGTTTGCTCATCTAATGTAAGACTCAAGTTGGGTTTGCTTATTAACAGATGGGAGACAACTCTGATAATGCAACTGGTGTTCCCCAACCACCTCAGTTTCCACCCACTCTGGCAGAGGCCATCGCTGCATTGACCAATGTTGCAGCGCTGCTAGCTCAGAATCAGCAAGATCGTGGTGGACGTCGTGGCCGCCGTGATAATGAGGATACCACCTATGTTGACTTCACTGACACCCGCCCACCGGTGTTCACTAAGGCTGATGAACCCTTAGAAGCCGATGATTGGCTCCGTACCATGGAGCAGAAGTTTAGCTTGATTCACTGTACCGAGGTCCAGAAACCTCTGTTTGCAGCTCAGCAGCTCCGTGGCCCAGCGACTACTTGGTATGCCAACCTGTTGGCTGCGCAGAATGCTGGACATCAACTTACCTGGCAAGAGTTCCGTGACGCCTTTCGTGCTCATTACATCCCTGCGGGTGTGATGAAATTGAAGCTGGATCAGTTTCTGGCACTGAAGCAGAATGAGTCCACTGTCGCTCAGTATCTTGGGCAGTTCAACCACTTGGCACAGTATGCACCTGAGCATACCAACACGGATTCTAAGAGGAGAGCCTGCTTTGTCAGAGGTCTGAACTTCAAGATTCAACGCAGTCTGTCTAACAACCTCAAGTGCACTTTTCATGAGGCAGTGGATAGTGCAATAGCTTTTGAGGAAAGCGACCGTCAGCTCCAAGAGGAGAAGAAGAAGAGCAAAAGGTTTAGCTCTTCTGGCAGTCAGAAACGCCAGAAAGTTATCTATCATCCTACCCACCATAACCGTCCGTCATATCCCCATCAGCAGGTAGTTGTGCGCACTGCCGCTACCTCTCATACCTCTAATCAGCAAAACACCACTCAGCCGAATGCCCCTGGCGTTCGTATCAACACTCCACAGACCAACTATAATCACCCATGCTACAACTGTGGAAAGGTGGGACACTGGGCCCGTGATTGCCCTTTTCCGAAGCAGAACAACCAGAATGTGCAGAAAAGTCCTGGTGTTCCGCAACAGCAAGTTCAGCACCGTGGTCACCAGCAGCATGCTCAGAAGGGCAAGATTGTCAAGAAGGCAGGTCGGGTTTATTACACTCAGATCGAAGATATTCCTGCTGGAGAACCCGTCATGATGGGTAAGTTTCCCGTTGCTAGTCATTCTGCCGTTCTGCTATTTGATTCTGGTGCATCTCATTCGTTCATCAACCGTACATTTGTGGTTAAGCATGATATACCTATTGGGGTAATAAAGGAAGATTTCCTTATACATTCGCCCGGGGGGCGTATAACTACTAAAGAGGTAGTTCAGGGAGTACCTATAGAGCTGGGAGGGCATAAATTCCCAACCACAATGATAGTACTTAAGGATCAGGATATAGATGTGATATTAGGTATGAATTGGATGTATCAGCACAAGGCCTTGATTGATGTGTTGAATAGAACCATAAGAGTGAACATACCTAATAGTCAAACTCAACTTCTTATCCAACTTCCATTGCCCGTAAGAAAGATTGAAAAGACCGTGCAAAGGTTGTGTGCCACCGCAGTTGAAGAAGTGTTGAAGATTCCAGTAGTCTGCGAGTTTCCAGATGTGTTTCCTGATGAGTTGCCTGGTTTGCCACCTGATCGAGATGTGGAATTTGCTATTGAGCTAAAACCTGGAACCGCACCTATATCTCGTAGAGCCTACAGAATGCCTCCCAAGGAATTGGCAGAGCTTAAAGTGCAGCTTCAAGATTTGCTAGATAAGGGTTTCATCAGACCCAGCTCATCTCCTTGGGGTTGTCCTGCCATCTTTGTCAAGAAGAAAGACAAATCCCTCCGACTCTGTATTGATTACCGTCCACTCAACGAGGTCACCATCAAAAACAAATATCCTTTACCCCGTATTGACCTACTCTTTGACCAGCTGGCTGGAGCTAGGGTGTTTTCCAAGATTGACCTTAGGTCTGGCTACCACCAAATAAAGATCCGTCCCGAAGACATCCCAAAAACAGCTTTCACCACTAGATATGGCCTATATGAATACCTCGTCATGTCTTTTGGCCTAACCAATGCACCCGCCTATTTCATGTACCTCATGAATTCCGTCTTCATGCCTGAGCTCGACAAATTTGTTGTCGTATTCATTGATGACATCCTGATCTATTCTAAAACACCCGAAGAACATGCCAACCACCTCCGTATCGTCTTGAACCGTTTAAGAGAACATCAACTCTATGCCAAATTCAGCAAATGTGAGTTCTGGTTGGACCGAGTTCCATTTCTTGGACATATCCTGACGGCTGAAGGTGTGTCCGTAGATCCGAGTAAGGTGGAAGAAATCTTGAACTGGAAACCACCAACCACTGTGCACCAGGTTCGCAGTTTCATGGGAATGGCGGGATATTACCGCCGATTCATTCCGGATTTCTCAAGAATAGCTAAGCCTATAACCAACCTATTGAAGACTCAGGTCAAGTTTGTCTGGTCGCCAGAATGCGAGACAGCGTTTCAAACCTTGAAGAGATGTTTGACCACTGCACCAGTCCTTGCTCAGCCAGATATTGAAAAGCCGTTTGATGTGTACTGCGATGCGTCGGGTACTGGCCTTGGTTGTGTTTTGATGCAAGAGGGCCGAGTCATTGCTTATGCTTCACGACAACTCCGGCCTCATGAAGAGAATTATCCCACTCATGATCTTGAATTGGCAGCTGTGGTTCATGCGTTGAAGATCTGGCGTCACTACTTGTTAGGCAGCACATGCAATGTCTACACTGATCACAAAAGCCTGAAATACATCTTTACACAAGAAGAATTAAATATGAGGCAACGAAGATGGCTTGAGTTGATAAAAGATTATGATATTGAAGTGCACTACCATCCTGGTAAGGCTAATGTGGTTGCCGACGCACTCAGTCGGAAGGCTCATTGTAATTGCTTGACTGTGAAGCCATATGATCTGTCGTTGTGTTACGGGTTAGAAAAATTGGGCATAGAAATAGTCCCTCAAGGCAGTTGGAACAATATCAGCATCAAAACCTCCATCCGTGATGAAATCGTGGCTGCTCAGAAAAATAGTAAAGGTATCAGGCACATCAAAGAGAAAATCCAAGCAGGGAAAGCAGATTGTTTCAGAATTGATGATGAAGGGATTGTATGGTTCAAGAATCGGCTTGTAGTTCCAAAAATTCCAGAGTTACGTGGCAAGATTCTTGACGAAGCTCATTTGACAAGATACTCCATTCATCCGGGAAGCAACAAAATGTACCAGGATTTGAAGCAGAAGTTTTGGTGGACTAAGATGAAGATTGAGATTGCTCAGTATGTAGCAAAATGCGACACTTGTCAGAAAGTAAAAGCTGTACACATGAAGCCTGGTGGAGAGCTGCAACCATTACCTATTCCTGCATGGAAATGGGAAGACATCAGCATGGATTTCATTATGGGTCTCCCAACAACCTCTAGGGGTTTCAATTCCATCTGGGTTGTTGTGGACCGCCTCACTAAACAAGCTCATTTCTTGCCTGTCAAGAAAATGTACAGGGCTCCGCACTACGCCAAGCTATACATAGAAAATCTGATGAAGCTACATGGAGTGCCCAAGACCATTGTCTCTGACCGAGGCACTCAGTTTATATCCCAATTTTGGAGATCCTTTCATAAATCATTGGGTACAAAACTCCTGCATAGCACAGCCTATCATCCTCAGACTGACGGACAGACAGAGAGAATAAATCAGATACTTGAAGACATGTTAAGAGCCTGTGCACTCAATTACCCTGAGAAATGGGACGAGTGTTTGGCATTGGCCGAATTCTCGTACAACAACAGCTACCAAGAAAGTATAAAAATGGCTCCGTTTGAGGCAGTATATGGCCGCAGGTGTCGTACTCCATTGAATTGGTCCGAGCCTGGAGAAAGATGGTTCTATGGAGTTGACTTGGTCAATGAAGCCGAAGAGAAGGTTCGACTGATACAGGAAAATTTGAAAGTGGCACAGTCACGACAGAAAAGTTATGCCGATCAGCGGCGCAGACCTTTGACATTTCAGGTTGGAGACTATGTATACTTGAAAGTTTCGCCCATGAAAGGAGTTAACCGCTTTGGAGTCAAAGGCAAGTTAGCCCCGCGTTATATTGGACCGTTCTTAATCATAGGACGCGTGGGAAAGGTAGCTTACAAGCTTAGATTGCCAGAACATCTCTCGGAAGTACACAATGTGTTTCATGTTTCTCAGCTGAAGAAGTGTCTCCGAGTACCTGGACAAGTCATCGATGTTGAAGGAGTAGCACTTGAACCTGAATTGACATACTCGGAGCAGCCAGTACGAGTTTTGGATATAAAGGACCGTGTTACCCGAAGGACCACAACCAGATGGTACAAGATCCAATGGAGTGATCATTCTGAAGATGAAGCTACCTGGGAATCTGAAGATTTCTTGGCGGAAAACTTCCCTGAGTTCTTTGCTACCTTGTAAAATGTAACCCTGTCTTTTAATGCGTATGTTTTCCCCTTGTCTCTTGTTTAAGTATGAACTGGTTGTTGTTAGCTCTTTTTCCTATGCCTTGTTCCAATCTTGGTTATGTACCTAATCTCGGGACGAGATTTCTTTTAGGGGGGAAGGCTGTATTACCCCGGGTATTACGGATTAATTAATCTGCCATGTCATCATATTTAAATTAATCATTTGCATATGATTGTGATTAGGTCCCTAGAGTGATTTGAATTTAATTAGTATTTGTTTGTAAAATTAAATTCCCAAATAAAGGTTTAAAAATTTACTTTTATTAGGGCCAAAACCTAATTCAAAATCTAAAAGGAATTTGGAGATAGTCCCTTAATAAAAGTTTTAGATCTTTTAAAATGGAACAACTTTTATTTTTGGAGATTTCAAAGTTCTGTGGTGAAAATTCAAATTTATTTCAAAGCAATGATTTAAAACTTAGTTTTGGATTGTCATTTCAAAAATTATTTGGAATCTGGCAAAACTTCCTAAATAGAAGTTGTAAAGCTCATTGATTAGAACAACTTTTATTTTGGCAACTTTTCAAGTTGTTGAGAAAATTTAAAAGTAATTTTGAAAATACAGTTTAAAATTCAAAACTCTAGTTTACCCCTTTTTCTGTAGTTTCAAAAATATTTCGAATTTGGATTTAGTTCCAAAAGCAAAGTTGTTCAGAATTTCAAACCCTACAACTTTTGTTTTTGTAGTTTTTCATGTTTGTATGCAAAATCAGTCGAATTTGGTCAAAAACCGACAGCCCCTAGGGATCTATGCTACAGTGTTTCGCCCCTCGCTCTGTTCACGAACAGCACCGGCAGCCGCCGTGTCGCGCGCGGGCGCGCGGCGAGCCGTGCCGGCCGGGATCGTGCCCCCGCGACCTCGGCAGATACGGGCGCGCGTGCGCCGCGTCGTGCCGCGCCTGTCCCCGCCCGTTGCCCCTCCAAAAGGGCAAAGACCACCCCTCTCCACGCCATTTTCCTTCTCCCGGTCGCCATCGCCACCTCTCGGTTCTCGGCCGAATACGCCGCGCTCCGTCCATCACCACCCTCTCCATCTTACGGACAGCTGGCTAGCTTCCTTGCGCATCTCCTGCGACCGTCGGCGGGAGCTGTAGAGCTTCGTAACCACCGGAACACCGGTGTCTCCTTCGCGGGCGGGCAGAGCGCCGCCGCGAGCTCCGCCGTCGTCTCGAGCTAGTCTGGGTAAGCTCTGGGCCTCGGATTGTTGCGTACCGTGATCTCTGTGACCCCTTGAACCTTACGCCTGCGTCGGCGTACTCTCTGGTTCCCTAGGTTCGCCAGGACGCGTGTTCGCCGTTGTGCCGAGCCACCGGGATCCGCCGCCGTCGCCAAGTCGCCTTCTCCGAACCACCTCCGTCTCCACCGACCCGTCGGCCAGCTTCGTGGTGAGCCCCAGATGCTCGCGCACCTTTTCCCCTCTCTTTACCGGCTTGTGCTCGCCGGCGACGTGCTCGCCGCCGCCACCGAGCCGCCGCGTACGTGTCTCCAGGTGCTGTGTGCCTCGGATCTCGTCGTGTCTTAGCTTGGTAGACTCGCCTTGGAGTGTAGAGTCCGTCAGTGCCCTCGGCTTCGTCCCTCGGCTCACCGTCGGCGAGCTAGGGGCGGCGGACCGCCGGCGCTCTCGCCTCTGTCAAAACAGAGGAGAGGCCAGGGGCCTCGGCTTAGAAGATAGGTCTTTCCAGGGGGTTAAGTGCAAATCCCGTGACTCACGTGAATAGTATAGATCGGACCGCGGGTTGATTTCCGATTTCCCCAAGGTCTCTTTTGCTAAATCGCCGGCGCCGGGTGCGGGCAGGCCGAGTGGGCCGGCTCGCTTGGTCATGGGCCGTAGTGGGCTGATTTGGTCTTTTCTTTTTCCAGTGAATTTCAAAATGCTTTTCATTTATATATTCATATGAATAGTGCTGATGATTGTTATTTTCATATGAATTAATCTGTTGAATGGAAAAATGTGAGAATAATTGTGTATGCTCTCTGAAGTATGTAGTATTTGTTAAAAATATAATATAGGGTGTTCCAGTGCCTTTAATCTGCTGAATAAATCAGTAAAGTAATTAATAAATGCAAGTTTGTGTAATTTTAATTAATTCTCTGTAAATCCAAAAATCATGAAATTTATTGTGGCTCTGTTTGGTGATAAAACCTAGCTGTTGGTAAAGTTTGGTTGCAATTGAAGTTAGTTTGGTCAATTAATAAATATATGTGGAATTAGGGATTAATAAAGTAAATAGAAAAATGAATTTAGGTTTGTTGTGTGAATTTTTGGATTGAATGAAGACCAAGGATCTTTCGCTGTGTGATCCTTGGCAATTCGAGAACTTAGTGCTTGATAGTAGTCATAAAGCTGTGTAGCGGCTTTCTGTGACCGTTAAAAAGGTCAATAAAACAAAAGTAGGAAACATTACTTTTACCTTCCGTAGATCGTTTACAACTTTACCGTGAAGGAAAGTTGTACTCAAGGTATTAATGGTTTACTTTCAAGCATTTCATTTGTTGCCCTCATGCCACGCTAAGCATACATCATTGCATACGTGTAGTGCCCGTTCCCGAGGGGGTCCAGGTCGAGACTACTACTGAGGAGGCCACTCCAGAAGTCATCCAAGGATTCGACATCTGCGGGACTGATCCCGATCCGACGCTGTACACGATCCAAGGCAAGCCCCGGTGCATTCAGCCCCTCTATTACAAAATATTTATAATTCGAGTTAATCTACTGCATTAGGTTAATAGGAGTTGATTGTCACCTATCCAGATGCATTGTCTCAAATAAATACCCTGAAACCTGATTTAAATAAAATGGTTTGAGAAATGCTTAGGCATGCTTAATGAACTTAGCTTTGCATAAAAGAAAAACTATTTTCTGTGCCATGATTATACTTATACTTTAATTGGTGAAGAACTGGTTATCCGCTGGTCGATGTGTATTTGGGTTGGAGTCCCAATGCATGGTCGCTTTCGGAGTAATTTGGAACTGGTCGGTGTCTTGGAAACGTGTTTCGTTGGGTGGCCAGCTCATGGGGCGGCGTTCCCTATGTCTCACTCACCCGACAGGCACGATAATAATAAAAACTGTCGGGTAGTCTTGT
The DNA here is from genome assembly GCA_038502445.1 of Eremochloa ophiuroides. Classification (NCBI taxonomy): domain Eukaryota; kingdom Viridiplantae; phylum Streptophyta; class Magnoliopsida; order Poales; family Poaceae; genus Eremochloa; species Eremochloa ophiuroides. The sequence continues at coordinate 86,599,555 of JAHLJS010000003.1, forward strand.
ACTTGGGTTAGAGTCCCAATGCAGGATTGACGGCAGGAAGGAAATAGGGACCGTTCGTTGTAGGCCTGCTGTGATCATGATGAACAGCCTAGCCACATACCAATGCGGAAAGCCTAGAGTCCGGTGACGCTATTGCTGGAACCGACAACCACGCACTGGGAGTGGAGAGATGGCGAGAGTAGCTTGTACCCACGTGGCCGGCGTGCCTGGATAAGAGTGGAGTACTGTGCTCTCGGGTGGCGCAGGACCGGTTTCGGGATAGCAAAGCCGTGACGACGGGTTGGTATATGTATGCCGGCGTGCTGCATATGCAGTGTGGTTAGAATCCCCAGCTGGGTACTTTCTGGATTCGAATCGACGTGCTCCTCGGTTATGGAGACTTGATCCTCACACTCTACACCGAAAAGTGGTTCTCAACTAGGTTATCTGAATGAATAAAGAAATTTGAAGAATGATGATATTTGAGATTGAATGTCGGAACTATAGTTGTGATTATGATATTGATAAAATAAAATATTGAATAGCATAGCAATGCTTTTCTGCAAACTCCTCATCCTCTGCTAGCCTTACCCATAGCCTTGCATTCCTGAGTCTCATTTTACACCCTTAGTCGGGTAAGTCTTGCGGAGTACCCCAAGTACTCAGGGTTTGTTAACCCCGTTGCAGGAGGACCGCAGTCGGAGATCTGTCTTGCTCCATGTTGCGTGACCGTGGTCGAGGAAGAAAGCGGCGATGAGTGAAGTGGAACCCGTGGGCAGGGTTCAAGCTATCTTATCTAGTATTGTGTAACTATTCCACTGCTACTGTTATGTCCTCTGGCCTGTAATAACTATATTTGAATCCTATTTGAACAACTGGTTTGTAATCTAAATGTTATGTAATCTTCCGCACTGTACTCTGATGTATTTTATTATGAAATGTTGTAATCCTGTGATGATTCTGTAATGGTGATCCTGTCGGAGAAAAGGGCGCTAATGTAGCCCGACAGACCTGTCTAGATCATTTGGGACACGGGCCCGGCTGTCAGAAGTCGTTAGTGACAATGACAGGTGCCTGTGGGCCAGGTGATTTAGCCGGTTCTGTTACAATCGGACACCGTCCGACGCTCGTGGTCAGACTGTTCTCAAGCGTCCGACGCACTCCCGAACGCCACGCGTCACGCCGACACCGCTCGCCACCGTCGGACTGAAGTGGGCAATGGTCCGACGCTCGTTTACCGAGCGTCCAACGCTCGCTATTGGCCAGAACTAGGGTTAGGCATCGGACTCTACTCAATGGTCCGACGCTGCCCCTCCACACAGTCTGACGCTCCCTTTTCAGCTAATTTCAAGTCTATTTCTCACCCCTTGCTTTTATGTGCTAACACTCAAGGTCTCCAACACTTGTGCACAATGTGTTAGAATTTTGTAAATATTTTTTAAGGGTTTTCAAAGAGATTCTCTAGGTTGGTTAGATCAATGCACATGAGATGCAACGTAGAACACTTCAAAGTAATCCAATAGCTTAGTTCTCCTCTTGATAGTCGGCTATCTATCCTAAATGTGATCACTCCCACTTGGAGTCTTGATCACTAAAAGAAAAAGGCCTATTTGAATATACCTTAACCTCTAGCTTTCCTTCTTTAAGTCCTTTTCTTTGTCCTTGATCATTCCATCTTGATCTTTACTTGAGCTCATGTCATCTTCCTCCTTATCACTAATCTTCTCTTGGCTACACATACTTAGCACTTAGATTAGTAACTAGGTTTCATCAATTAACAAAACCAAACTAGGGTCTTTCACCGTTCCCAGATGAAGTCAAATTTTCTTTTCTGGTTCTGCTTACATAGCCGTTTGAACAGGTCCTGCAGACGCTTGCTCTTGAACTGTTTATAAAAATTTACAGTTAAATGCCTCATGCACCAACGACTTTGTATATCGGGCCATTAAACCTCTGCATCCTCACCATTCTTCAACTTCTGCACCGCATTCAGTAAACCTGCATTCCGATCATGCAACACACAAACATTCTCCCTTTCTTCCACCAAAGCCCGTTTCAGCCACTTAAGGAACCACAACCAACTCTCGTTGTTCTCCGATTCAACCAAGGCAAAAGCAATGGGAACAACCTGACTGTTACCATCAACCCTAATAGCTGTTAGCAAAGTACCTCTGTATTGCCCAGTCAGGAATGTACCATCCACGCATAGCACAGGTCGGCAATACTTGAAGCCTTGTCTCATGCACCCGAAGCACCAAAAGGCTCTCTTAAGGACACGGTCCCCGTCGATGTTGATATAGTCCTCATAATCAATTATGGTGCTAGGGTTTCTATCTTGTAGGGTTTGTAAGAGTGTTGGAAGGTGGTGATATGAATCCTTGTACGTTCCAAATCTCTTCTCTAAAGCTAACTGTTTTGTTCTCCAAGCCATGTCGTAAGATATGTCATAGCCATATCTGTTCTGTATAGCCAGCATTATCCGGAAAGGAGAAATGCCAAGTTTTTCAACAATCTCCCCATGCATCTCATTTGCCACGAACTGTGCTGGCATGTTTCGATGCTTGGTCAGCGTCGCCTCCAGCAAGCAACTATGTGGCTGCACAATAGTAGCTATGAAGTTGCTCTCCGTACGTGGCATATGACCATGAACACGCCAAGTGCACCCTGGGCTGACGCACTTAACGTCCCACGTCTTGGGGTTGGAAATGACCACCCTAAACTGCCTCTTAACACAATAAGCCCACCGTCTGACGGCGTGCTGTAGATGAACCTTATCATGAAACATCTGCCCCTGCATCACCTTCGTCCTTGAATACTCCCACGCCGAGTGATGACTATTGTCCACCGTCATGGCATCTGGTGAGAAGTTAGTCCATTCCACGGGGATGTCAGTCTCGTCTTCGAACCTCATGCCAGCGTGCTCATCCACAAATGACAGGTGCTCTTCATTGTCAAGTTTCATCTGTTCCACGATTCTTTCATCCTCCTCGCCCTCGTCAGCTTCCATGCTTGTACTAAAACCTTGTTCTTCCGCATCCTCTGTCCAATGCTCAACCCCTCGAGAATCGGAAACCAAGGTCTGCTCAACATTTGTTGTATATTCTTGTTGTCCTGCATCCTCTGTCCCCAATTGAACATCGTCAGAATCGTGAACATAGGTCTGCTCTTCGTTTGTGGCCTCTAAGTCCTCTACATCTCGAACTGTGCTGCTATTCTCTCCTTGCATGGCACCATCGACGAATTGAACAAGCATGATGTTGTCATACCCAAGTTCCAAAGCCTTACTGACGAGAAACTTCAATTTGTTCGTATTGCTTGCCTCGTATAGCTCCCATCTCCATCCATTGTCCCTTAACCTGGGCACCAACATACTAATCTTCAAACGTTGGTGCGACGGCGGAAAACCAAACCATTCATGCAACCAGGCTAATATTTGTCTCCGGCTGTGATCCAGCGGTGAGTTCAGTTGTGTGTCAAAGAACTGGAACGGACTAAGGTCTACACCACTATCCCCAGTTCTGATTTCACCTTTGCCATAGTAAATTCTGAAACGAACTAGATCGGACGACATTCCTGCTCCCATCGTTAAAATTACACTATCAGTTGAATATTGCTATAACCCCTAAACCCTACCAAGAAATTAATTACAAAAACTAATACAAGTAGGCAAAAAATTCCTAACTCAAATAACCCTAAATCAAATAAACAAGTACTACTAGACAAAATAAAAAATAATCCTAAAAATAAACTAATACTAACTACATAAATAAACTAACACTAACTACATAAATAAACTAACAGTAACTATTCCTAAAATTCTAATAAATAATCCCTAATAAATAAACTAATCCAAAAAAACTAAATAAACTAACCCTAACTAACTAAATCAACTAACCTAACCCTAATTAAACAACTAAAGAAACTAACCTAACCCTAACTAACCCTAATAAAAGAGCTAAATAACCCTAAAACCATATACGGTACAATAATCTACAACTAAAAGTTACCCTAATCGAATCTACAACTAAAACGAATCCTAAACTAATGTACGACTAAAAATAACCCTAAACGAAACTACATCTCAAACTAACCCTAAACTAATCTACCGCTAAAACTAACTCTAATTCTAAACTAATTTACGACTTGCTCAAATTCTAAACTAATTTAAAACTAATTACAACTTACTCTAATTCTAAACTAATTTAAAACTTACTCTAATTCTAAACTAATTTAAAACTAACCCTAACCCTAAAACTAACGAACTAACTAAATCTAACTAACCCTAAATAACTAATTTAATCTAACTAAATACTTACCCTAAATCTAACTAACCCTAAAGAACTAACTAAAGTAAAGAACTAACTAAATCAAATTTGTAAAGTACAAAAAAAAACAGAAACTAAAGAACTAACTAACTAAAGAACTAACTAAATGTAACTAAAACTGAAGAACTAACTAAATCTAACTAACCCTAAAAAAAGAACTAACTAACTCTAACAAAGTAATCAAATTTGTAAAGTACAAAAAAAGAAAACAGAAAAAAACCGTACCGTCGGTGGCGAGCGACGACCGCGGTGGCGAGCGCCGTCCGTGGCCTCCGCGCCCGCGCGGGGAGGGTGGAGGGCGGCGGCGGGGGGCCCCTCCGCCGGATCCGGCGGCTGGGGGCGGCGGACGGCGGACGGAGCGGCGAGACGGTGGTTGGCGGTGGCGAGCGCGGTGAGAGAGAGAGAGAGAGCGCGCGCGGCGTCAGGAGGAAGGAGACGGCCGCGGTATGTAAAGGGACCTATCGGCTCCTCGGCGGCCGACAGGTCCCTATCGGGTCGCCAGGGGCCGACAGGTCTATTGGCCCGACAACTCTGGCTCGGCCTGCTGGCGTGGGGCAGTAGTCAGCCGTGGAGCGGCCGATAGGGACTTGTCGGCTCCTCAGCGGCCGACAAAGTCCTATTTTTGTAATTTTTAGAATCTAAATACTAGATTTGCAATTAATAATTAAAAAAATATTATTTTAAAAAATCTATATTATTGTCCATATAATATACTTATAATACATTCTTCAGAAAAAAACCTATTATCCATATCGTACTAGTAACACTTTATCATTCAAATGGGCCCAGCAGGCATGCTGTATGCAAGCCCTGAATGATAACAGAGACAGACTGCTCAACAACTATCTAAAGGATCCGTCTGTCCAGTGGCTAATTGTTAGTGACTTTTGAGATGCTTGAAATGGGGAGTCCAGTAGTCAAAGGTGCCACCACAGCCGCCAATGGGCAATTAAATATTCTGATTGATGCTACAAAGTGAGCCGTGAGAGCTCCATGCATGCATGCAATCTTTGTCTGGACATGATGCTAATAACAATCATTCTGCAGCGGTTGGTGCCCACTCAATTCAGTAAGCCCAGATTAGACCAGGGCGTTCTTAATTTCTTATCCTAATACATCTAGTAATCGGGATGTGAGTGTGACCCCTCCCACATTGTGTTGTCGTTGGCAAAAAAAGCTAGGAGTACTGTACTATGTGATGTGAAGTGCAGGTTTTTTTTTTTAAATTATCATGACAAGGTATGATTAAGCTGCTGTCCTTGTTCCTGTTTCATATCTGGCTAATGATTGGTATTAGGTGCCAGGGTATCTCTCTATCTGGGCCTACTGCCGTCGCTCTCAGGTTGCATCAGGTTTGCTGGACGCGGCGGTGTTGCTCACGCCTCAGGTTAGAAACAGAAGACTTCATATGATCTGCTCCTCTTTTGTACCTGCATTATTTATCATACCACTGCAAATAGAAAGAATAATTCTTTCATACTCCTAGAAAGTGGATCCAGCAAATTCAGGATTATCAACTAACAGTTCTGCTGACATTTCTAATAATACTGTATGAACTGTTCACCATCCTTCAGACATGAGGGCATGCCTCGGGCCGGCGCTGCTCCTGAATTTGCCGCTAAGAGGACATCAGGATTTTTGATGTTGCGACCTGAAGTTTCTTCGTTCTGAACATGATTGCATTGCACAGCGAATGGAGTTGTCTCGCCGTTCCGTCCAGCGCGGCCAACTTGTCTCATGATGAATTGCATGGAAACGGGGAGATTTGGGTGGATGCAATCAGGAAAGAAAGGCTGCTGCATGCTCAGGCTAACCTACTCACTGAATGAATAATAAAGAGGAATCATGCGGTAGCAATCAACTGCCTTTTTTTTCCCTTCTGAAGAAAAGGTCAAGTTGGTCATGAACAGCTGCTCTGTCCCCCTCTTTCTGGTGAAGACCAGAAGATGGCCGCAGGCAAACATTTGCAAACTGCCACTTTAGGCATACCGCATGCATGTGCTGAAAAGGGAATTACAGTATTTACTGTAATTAGATTGTTGCTTTTTTTGTTAATGTGCTGCAAACTGTGGATGTCTGAAAGAGTGGTTGTTGATGTGGAGCCTGAGGAGCAGCCAGGGAAAAGTGCCCGTTGAGACTGTGGATGTCAGTCACACACAAGCATGTGCATTCGCGCAAATGATCATGGGCCGATGAAGAGCTAGTTCTTGGATTATTGGATACATACATATGCAAATTATCATAGGAAGAAGATGGTGGCGCAGACCACAGATTTTGCGAGCACATGGAGAATGATGCTGTCGCGTGGGACTTTGGAGTCGGACAGGGAAATCAGTTGATGGAGACATGGGCGAGTCCGGCCCACCAGGTTGATTGTAGCCCGTGCTCGCCCTGGGGGATATGGAAATCGGCCCACTATGCGTAGCTATTGGGTATTAGTGTAGTTCTGGGCTTGTTTTTTTAGTCTTCTCCCTCAGCGGCCTGTTAAGTTCTGGTTAGGTGGTTTCGATGGGCCGAATACTTCGGTTTTTCCTCTCAAATAGGCTAAGCAATTATTCCGAAAGCCAAAAAACAATTATTCCAGTCTTTAAATGATCTCAGACGAAAATGGGAAGAACACAGAGTAATAATAGACCAATCACGAGCTACAATTGCCTATAAACCAGGAAAAATAGTAAAATACACACTGGGTCCTTTAATTTTTGGGACATTTCCATCTGGATTCTCAAACTAAAAAAAAGTGACCATGTAGATCCTTAAACTACTATCGTCGCACACCACAAGTCCAAATCTCGCCACGTCATTGCTAGCATCTGACGTGGCCAGGCCACAAAGGCAGCAGGCACTACTGGAAAACCGAGATTTGCCGAGTGTCAAAACGCGGACACTCGGCAAAGAGGTGGTTTGCCGAGTGTTAGACTCGAAACACACGGCAAAAAGTTGACACTCGGTAAAAAATTGGTTTGCCGAGTGTTAACATTCGGCAAACCACAACACACGGCAAACAGACCACTTTGCCGAGCGTCAACACTCGGCAAAATTAAACACACGGCAAAATCTGACGGGGGTAGCCGCCGTCAATAGTTTGCCGAGTGTCCCCCGTTAGCACTCGGCAAAATAACTAGTTTGCCGAGTGTCCCCAAAAAACACTCGGCAAAGTTAACTGTTTGCCGAGTGTTTTCATAGGACACTCGGCAAAATAATTTTCTTTTTTTTCGTTTTTCGCTTCTATTTTTTTTCTATTGGCTTTCTACAATATCTTGACCAACATGTTGAAATTTGGCACAAAATTAAGATATTTTGCTATATTTCTTCAATTTATTTAATTTCATTGAATTTTTTGGAAAATGCAAGTTTGAACTGTAAGTGCATCAAATAATAACATTTTATGAATACAAAATTGATATTCATGTTATTGAGTGTTGTTTGAGGCCGTATCTAAGAAGAGACGCGAAATTCCACACATATTTTTCTCGAAACATGACCAGGAACTTACGGACGAATAGTTTTAATAAAAAGCAAACGGCGTCCAAAATTCATGGAACTTGTTGACAAGTCATGATATCACATGTGGATGCCGTGATAAAAATTTGAGATGATTTCGAGCACATTATCACGTACATCGCTTAGAAACCCGGGCATCTCCATATGTGATATTATAAGGTGCAGGTGGAGTTGTTAGGGTTTGTAAGCATCGTACGTGACGACATGCTTCAAATCTTCTTAAATTTTTATTACCACATTCACATGTGATATCATGACTTCTCGACAAGTTTCATGAATTTCGTAGTCCGTTTGAATTTTATACAATTTTAAAACTATTTGTCCGCAAGTTCGTGGTCATGTTTCAAGAAGAAGATGTGCGAAATTTCGGGTCTCTTCCTAGCTACGGCCTCAAACAATACTCAATAACATGAATATCAATTTTGCATTCATGAAATGTCATCATTCGATGTACTTACAGTTCAAACTTGCTATTTTCGAAAAAAATTCAATGAAATAAAATAAACTAAAGAAATATAGTAAAATGTCTTAAAATTGTGTCAAATTTCAACATGTTGATAAAGGTATCGTAGGAAGCCTAAAAAAATTGGAAGCCAAAAATGAAAAAAAAATAAAATTATTTTGCCGAAGTGTCTCGATAAAACAGAGCTGAGGACATATTTTATATTTTGGCGAGTGGACACTCGGCAAAGCAGGCAATAAAAATTAGGATATCTGGCCCGCGCCCCTTATCCACTTCTGCCTCAGCCTCAGCCTCGAGGCTGCGCCGCCACCCGCCGTGCCCGCCCGGCCAAACACCCAACGCAGCCGCTCGCGCCACCAGCCTGCGGCCGCCCGCAGCGCCACCAGTCTCGGCCTGCCCGCGCGGTCCCCCGCCTCTGCCGGGCAGCGTCGCGGCTGCCCGAGCCCCGCTCCCCGCCTCGACCGGCCAGCGCCGCCACCTGCCTCTGCCAGTGCGTGCTACCCTTCTGAAATTGTGTCTTCTCTCATGATCTGTTCTGTTCATGCATGAGTTCGTTGCGTAGCCACCTCCACGAGTGCGTACATCCCCGCCAACAAGCAAGCCGACGCGCCCAACCGTAATCTCCAAGATCTGCAACCGGAGGTGTCTGTGATAGCGGATCCGCAGCCAAAGAAGCTCGTGACGAAGGAGCTGGAGCCCGGAGTAGCCTGCAGCGTCAAATGAAACTCTATTGCATCTACATCGAAGGGTAAGCCCGATTTCTTTTTTTCCATGTGCTGTGGTTAGTTGCTCACTTGAATAAATATATGATATACTGTGTTCTACTTAGTTAACTTAGATATTTTTTGCTCCAAAATATAAATACATGAGACTGATAAGAGGACTATGGTCATCTATTTAGCTTATTGCTGACAGTTTGAGCATACACCATTGTGTGTTTGTTCAGATCCCTAACCTGCAAAATTAGCTTTCTACACCATGGCTTATGTGATTATCACTATATATTTTTTTCTATTCTTATGAATATATAGTTTTTGCTATATAGAGTAGTGGAATACTGAATTTATTCATGTCATGTGTCATGTTTGTCGCTAAGCAAATTCAGACCAAATACAGGGGTAGTGGCAATACAGTGTCTGATTCTTCATATAGAACTAGCCAATGGATAAATAATTTAGCAATTTCAGAAAAATTGGTTGTTTAGCTGAGTTGAAGCCACGTGTTAGATGATTTAAACCATACAATGTCCTAATTCACATTTGTATATGAATTATGCCAATTTGCAGATTTCATGAACTGCTTTCATCTCTTTAAATTAATAGTAGAGGTGACTTTGGTTACACATGGGTAAAGATGCCTCGAAGTAAAGTGTGGATGCATGATAGTGCACTGCACTGCATACTGTGCAGTTCTGAACTTTTGTGCAGCATGAAAATATACTGTTTCTTTCCATAAATTGATTTCCTATATTGTTTCGTAGCTTTTTCATTTTACACTTCTGAAAAATTAGCACATCCAGAACACATATATTATTCAACTTTTGCTAAGCACACTCACTGAACATATTATTCCTTGCTTCTGATGCATGACTCCATTTAATTTCAGAAAAGGCAAGCCAAGTTGTTTAATGTTTAGCATCAGACAATGGCTATATGAATTCAGAGTGTGCTAAATAAGCATCAAGCTATGGAGGAGTGAAGATTTAGTTGAAGGCTAAGTTGAAGGTAATTTAGCTGGCTGATATTTTATCGAGTTGCATCCTGTGTAAGCCAGTTGGATGCATGTTGACTTCCTTTTAATAGTATGCAATGATCTTCAGCACTAAGTTTAAAGAAGCATCCCTGTGTTATTTAAATATCTTAGATATAAAATGATAAAACCATGGAGATCAAACCGATGGCCTGGATGAAATATTGTAGCTATATAGTTATTTTGTTTGCTGCATTTAGAAATCACAGTAGCGGACCTGCTCTTACAGTTGAACATGGGGATGGCAGAGTGGATCTGGCATTCACATCATATCTGTTCATGTGTTATTTTTATAATATGCAATGCCCAATTTCTTAAAATGCATAGTTAAAATAAGTCACATGCAGTGTGATAATATATGAGTGCACACATCTAGTTTTTGTTACTTGAACCGTGCTTTGGTTTGCTACTAGAATCGGAGTATCTGTGAAGAAAAACAGTTAATTTGCAAACAGATCTAAATTTGGCACATCTATTGTTGACTTAACTTGCTTGTTAGTGGATATCGGTAGCGTCTGCTAGTTTTATTAGTACAGACCTGTATGAGATATCGATTTAGTTTTATTTAATCTAATTACTTTCTTGTACAGACTGTCTTATTAGTGTGATCTTCAGCTTGTGTGCTAATACATTGAAACTGAACAAATTAAGCGTGATCTTTTAGCTTGTGTTTTTACTATGCAAAGTTACATGGATTGCTGAACTTGGAATGGTAGTTTGCTGCCTTTGTCCACCCCCTCTAAATTGAATATACAAAGTTACTGTATTAGCAGATTTGGCTATTCAAAGTCAATATATCAACATATTTGAGTATGCTGGAAACACGAATATTTGAGTATGCTGCTGCTGCATATAGTTTTATCAGATAAAAGTAAACTGGAAACCCAAATAACATTGATTTGTATGTTTATTCCTAAATAACATAAGCCATACCATATTGTGTGCTTGTAGAGATGCCACATTCAAATTCCAGTTCTGCTATTTGTGATAGTTGTGCACCAGTTGATATGCTATATAGTAGTATTATTTTTTGTGGCTTGATATTGCTTTAGGAGGTACAGTAATCTAAAATTCCTTATGTTGACATGCTGCACCGCAAACCTAAAAAAATAACCACCATACTTGAGAATATATGCTTATGAGTTGGTTTGGTAGAGATTATAAGAACATCCAATTAGTTGACTTTATAAATTTAGAATTTTATTAACTTGGCAATGCTTGTTTCAGCTAGCAGTTTACTTGCAACAAATAAGGGGTTTCATTATTTGAGGATATTGCATACAGGCATATCGATGGGCAGTAAATTGTAAACTCGATATTTTGATATAACTTTTGCCCTTGCTTTTTTTCCGTTCACTAGAAAAAATGCAGTGTAATGTATGTTAGTGGATTGGACAGATAGAATTTTTCCTTGACTGTTATATGCTACCTGGGAGCTTGATTTTGTCCAATACATATGCATGATCCTAGAGCTGACTCTAATCTTTATATCTTTGACTAATTTTGGTTGCAGGTTGCTGCTTTCAGAGGGGTCAATAGTGTGGTCTGGAGGATATATCTTAGTGAAGTGAAAAGCCCCAGTAATGTTAGGGTAGCTACAACTCTTTTTGCTAGCTTGATGGATGTTAAAGATGATGAGAAGACTATGGTTTTTTTTCCATTTTTGACTTGTGAATTAAATAAAGGGCGATGTATATTGCTACTTGGGTCTATGAATTTGATATTATAATTTTTGAATCCTGAGATTTTATCAAGATTGTGTATTTATAGAGTTTTTTTTTTTTGCATCTTGATATATATTATATTTGTCAATTGTGTCGCAAATAGAATAAACAAAAAATTACAGATTCGGGTCGATTTGCCGAGTGTCAGGGGCATGACACTCGGTAAACTGACCACACGTGGCACGTCCGGAAACATGCTTTGCCGAGTGTCAGGGAGCTGACACTCGGCAAAGCTTACGCGGTTACTATGTAAACTTTCCCGAGTGTCAAGCCTATGACACTCGGCAAACTGTGTCTGCTTTGCCGAGTGTCAAACGGTTGACACTCGGCAAACCGGCCGTTAGGATTTCAACCGTTAACGTCTACCTTTGCTGTGTGACGTATTTGACACTCGGCAAAGCGTGCTTTGCCGAGTGATTTTTTGCCGAGTGTGATTTGCCGAGTGTTACACTTAGCAAAACGTTTGCCGAGTGTTTTTGGCGCTTTGCTGAGTGTCCCGGCAAACCGCTGGAATCCAGCAGTGAGGACGCCGGGGTCACGACAACTTCTCAAAAGAAACCCCCTCATGCATTTCGTTGCATGCGGTGCTCGACGCAGGAGCAGTGAGGTCAGCCGCCCGGCGGTAGCATCTGAGGCGGCGCGCGATTCGACGGGCGCATGATGACGATATGGGTGACGGAGAGGTGTATGCCTGCGCAGGCGATAGAGAGGTGGGTCCGCGCGCTGCATCGGCTCCGCGAATACCTCGTGAGCGTCAAAGCATCTACGCTGCGCCTCTGGAATGTGGCGGATCGCCGGACCCGGTGCCTGTCGGATTGCCGCATCTTTGGTCGCCGGGGACGATGCCAACAAAGGCTGGTGTGGCAGCGGCGACTCCGGCCTCTTGCAGAAGTACAAGTCGACCAAGCGGAACTACGACAAGTTCTGGGCCACGTACTCGGATGCGGACCACCGAAGCACCCCCGGGATCGCCGCGCCGCCATGCTGCCAGCACTCGACAGCTGCATGTTCGTGCGGGAGCATGTCGAGGCTCATGAGCCCCGTGATCACGCTGGGGCTGGCGCTTATCCCCTCTCCCAGCGGGGACACGGCGGCGGTCGAGGTCCGGATTTTGCTCTTCGCACCAACTAGTCGGTGTAGACTTGTGTGGCTCTTCTACAACCCAACTCTGCCGGCTTCTCCTTTATGCATTTTTTTTTTGCCTGTAGTAGTCGAATCTACTTTTGGAGAAAATCGGAATTATGGGTACTCCAAACGTTGCGCTTTACTATTATAGGATTCCAAACGTTTCGCTAGCTAAAACGACACTCCAAACATAAACATCTTATTTTACATGACATTTACCTTTTATTAATTAAGTATACCTCCTCAAATACATGTATTTAGCCATGACTAGACATGTTTGCCCTTCTGCTTTTTCACCTAACGTGTTCCAGCGAGATCACCTGTTGTCGCTGGATTGAGATCGCCCGTGCTCCTGCTCGCTTTTCTGCCCTTGCTGCTCGCTGGCCTTTGCGGGCAAGCTGCTCGCTGGTGGCTGCTCGCTCAAAATCTACTGGCAGGCCGCCGTTGCTGCCTCGCTGGCCCTGGCCGCGCCATGGCTGGATGGCTGACCAGCATATCCATGAATTAAATTCTAAAACAATATCCTTGAATTAAATTCCAAACAAGCTCATGAATTAAATTCCAAACAAGTTCATGAATTAAGATCGAAGCAAGATCCACATAAACAACATCTCATCACAAGTCATTTAAAATAAAACATGAGTTACATCTCATCAAATATAGCATAATTTTTCATCCAATTTGTAGCTTTCTCTTCGGCGTCATCTTTTTTGGTGCTCCCTTGGTAGGCATCTGCACAGGACTAGTGGTGTCGGTTTGTGAAGATGTGGCCTCCCCTAATAACATCGCAAGCTTGCTGCACATAAATACGATATGACAATGAGATTATGGTAAAACTAATGTATAGTAAATGGTTTAGTAATATTTACCTCCTAGTGACCCTTCCTGGACTATCCCGAAGAATTTCTTCTCTAGTCGGCCTTTGTGGCGTGATAGGTTCCGCTGCTGCACCTCTTTTTGGTATATTCTTCCTAGGTTGCCTACGCTTTCTATAAGTAATGAAATAAATTAACAATCTTCCTATGTTTTTATTTTGGTTTGTTGATAATGAAAATCAATTGTTACCTCTTTTTTGCTGTTCCATTGAGTGGGCACTTAGCACTAGCTTGCCTATGGCCTTTTTCACCGCATTTCTTGCAAGTCATAGGTCCTCTAACCATCTTTTGTCCCTTTGCATTAACAGGAACAGCCCCATCTTTACCTTCACCCTTGTTGGTACATTCAGCATCCTTGGAACCTTTCTTCTTGTGACCACCTTCCATCCATCTCTTCATTCTAAGTTTCCCGCGCCTTCCTACATGTAATTTAGCCATAGGTGCACCAACGTCAAATGGTAGATCAACTTCTGGCCACTGGGTTTTGTCTGTCATTGGCTCAATCTCTCTACAATAGGCTGCCCTGAATCGATTAACTGAGTAGTAGTCATGCACAAACTGCTCTAGGTCCACTCCCCTGTTGGCGGGTTACATAGGCCAATACATGCTGACATGGCTTACCAGTGTGCTTCCATTCTAGACAAGTACATGTCCTTTGGTGCAACTTGACAATATGCCTCTCAACTCTGCTGCCATGGTCCCAGACCTCTGCACTCCAATTAGAACATGGTACAATTTTCAAGTGTCCCAAACCTCTAGTGTTTGCCTTCAGTTGGTGCATAATAGCTGGAAGTATCCTGCCTTCAGCTAGCTTGTATGCAATATTCCTTCTCTTGTTCCAAAGGACCATGATCTTTTCTCTAATCTTATCAGCAAGGTCAGCAATAGGCAAGTCTTTGTGATCTCTAATCCAATTATTAAATGACTCAGCAATGTTACTAGTAATATAGTCACACTTAATTTCCGGATTGAAAGCACACCTGTACCATAAGAACTTATGATTGGTCTTTAACCATTTCACTGCATCATGTGATTCACTTACCATTTTTGCTATGTTGTCATAGAATATGTCTTCCCTATAAGCCCTAGCAGCAGGGTAAATCTGGCCAAACCCTCTAAATCTCTTCATAAAATTTTTAACAAGATGATAAAAGCATTCTCTCTGCTCTGCATTTGGAAAGACGTTCTTCACTGCATTCTCCAAGCCCTTGCAAGCATCAGAACAAATAGCAAGAAGTGGTAGATCACCTATAGCCTTCTTCAACTGTTCCATGAACCAAGTCCAGTTGTCTGTATTTTCAGAAGCTATGAAGCCATAAGCCAATGGATACATCCAATTGTGACCATCAACTGCTACAGCTGCAGCCAAGTGACCATTCCACCTTCCATTAAGTGTTGTGCCGTCTATGCTCAAATGCGGCCTACAACCTTCCAAGAAACCATCAATACATGGTTTAAGAGCACAGAAAAATCAGGTGGAAATATACCTGACTATCCACCTCAAGTAGATCAATCTCAACAACACTCCCTGGGCACCTCTTCATGACCTCGGCCTTCCACCTAAACAACAACGCAAAACTATCTGACCATTTGCCATAAACCTCATCAAGAGCTCTTTCTTTACCCCGCCATACAGTGTCATATGGAATTTGACACTGATGCTCTCTCTCCAACCTTTTCTGCAATTCCTTTGCACCGATAGTTGGATCATCTCTAAGCATACTCACAGCCTTGCTAGCTACCCATTTGCAGGTTGGTGTTGTTGTGAACTGCCTCATGCTAGAATAACATGTGTGCTCGTCTACTAGGACGGTTACCTGCAAAAAAAATCAATGAAATTGGATGTTCTACTTACCAAGTACACGTAATGAAATTAAAAAAAAACTGACCTCAACAGTGGACTGGCCCGTTTGTTTAGTGCCATTTACCCGCCAAGTGCAAGGGTCATCATCATCACCAGACCTGCAAAAAGCCCTATATCTATTCTTACATGCCTTCTCTACTCCTAAATCAAACTCCTTATTGATGGCAAATTGTTGCACTGCAAGCTTGAACTCTTCCATTGTTGGGTACACTGTTCCTACCAACATTGACGGGTTGTTCTTATCATATGAAATGATCATCTCACTGGGTACGGCATCACTAGTTGGAATGGCAGCACCATCATCATCATCTAGCCCAACATCGTTACCATGCCCCTGTTCATCCATGCGGCTACCAAAGCCTTGTGCAGGTATATTTGTTGTGTCCTCAGCTGTGAAACCTAGAAGCTCACAAATTTAATCCTCACTCATAACTGCAATACGACCTTCGTCATCATGTGCCTCCACTATATGAAGGTTGTCCCAATCAATTCTTTCCACATCATCTACTTGTGACCTAACACATGAGTTAAAAAATTTACTACAGTTATCCTCTACTACTTACTGTTAAAAAAAGGTTAACACGAGATACCTTTGCACGTTGTCAATGACAGGAAGATGGTAGTGCGTTGTCGGATGATCAACAGTGGGTAGTAGTGACCTGGCTATGGCTACAGAACTCGACATGGAGGGTCCTGCCAACGTGGCCACGCCATCTTCCGCTGCGGCCACGCCATCGCCGGCAACAGCCAGACCCTCCCTGGCCACAGCTAGGCCATCTGAGGCCTCACCGGCCAAGGCTATGTATTCAAAAGATTAAGGCTTAGATCAAAATGCTTCCGGTGCACAAGCATGGCCAACAAACTAGCAACGCAATTAGTAAGGCACGTGAACAGCAAAAGGGCAGGCAATAAATAAAAAACTACGGCACACCAACCTGTTGCTAGGCGTGCTGTAGACGACGCTGCCGCCGTCCATGCGCCGGAGGACAAAGTTGCGGTAGGTGAGGTAGCCCTTGCCGTTGCAGACGGGGGATCCCCGGCGAAGTCTTCCATGACGCCGGTGAGACGTAGCGGCGGCCCTGGATCGCTGGCCTCTGCTTCAATGACGAGGGCGACGACGAACCCTAGCGCGGCCTCGTACGTGCGGCGGCGGCGGCAGAAAAGAAACACGTACGTACGAAGGAAGGAACGGCGATCTCGCTGGAACACGTTACGTGAAAAAGCAAAAGGGCAAACATGTCTAGTCATGGCTAAATACATGTATTTGAGGTGGTATACTTAATTAATAAAAGGTAAATGTCATGTAAAACAAGATGTTTATGTTTAGAGTGTCGTTTTAGCGAGCGCAACGTTTGAAGTCCTATAATAGCAAAGCGCAACGTTTGGAGTCCAATAATTCCGATTTTCTCCTACTTTTGAAACTATGTGTGTGTTTGATTGCCTGGCTTAGGGCCTAGCCAGGCTTCCATAAGTCAACTTGGGTCTGTTTGGTTGCCTGGCCAGCCCCTTTAGCCAGGTCCCAGTAAGCCCCCACCAGCCTGTAAGCCAGGCTTGCTAGGAACGACCGAGGGGGTCGTTTCCGCAGAGCCTGGCTTGGTCTAGCCCCTCGAGCAGTTCCCTTCTCCCCGGTGAGTCCGCTCCTCTGCGACGTCACCGTCTCTTCAGCCCCCGTCCGCGAGGCCCATTGCCGTGCTCACGAGCTTGCCAGTCCGCGCGAAGGAGAGCCCCCGTCCGCACGAGGGAGGAGCCGCCACGCCCCTGTCCGCGAGGTCGCTGTCCGTGTGGAGGAGACGGAGGTGCTCACCGTCCGCGCCCCCATTGCCATGTTTACGAGCTCGCCGTACGCGCGAAGGAGAGCCCCGTCCGTGCGAGGGAGAAGCCACCACGCCCCTGTCCGCGAGATCGCTGTCCGTGTGGAGGGGACGGAGGAGCTCGCCGTCCACGGCCCCATTGCCGTGCTCGCGAGCTCGCCGTCCGCGCGAAGGAGAGCCCTGTCTGTGCGAGGGAGGAGCCGCCACGCCCCCGTCGGCGAGGTCGCCTTCCGCAGAGGGGATGAAGGAGCTTGCCGTCCGCGCCCCCGTTGCCGTGCTCGCACAGAGTAGGAAGAGCCACCGCATCCGTACGAGCGCGAGTGAAGGGAAGCTCCAGCACACGCCGTCGGCGAGTGACCTTCAGCTCCACGATGGCCAGTGCTGGACGCGGCCGTCGCTCCATCCGCCCTCTTCCTCCTTGCCCCGCCCCGCTCCCTCTTCCTCGTCCTCATTGTCCTCCGCGAGCTCCTCGGCGTACCGGCGCGCAGGTAGGCCGGAGGCAAGCAGACCGCACCGTCGAGCGACGAGGATGGAAGAAGAGGGGTGACCAAGTGTTTGATAAAACGTCACAGAGGGGTGAACTCACCGGCTGGAAGAAGAGGTGGGGGTATGCAATCCAAGCCAGCTAACCAAACACAAATTTATCCTAGCCAGGCTCAGTAGCACATGCAACCAAACAGATGGGTCTTGGCTTGTTGAGACAGGCTGATGCTGACCTGAGTTACTTTTGCTAGCCAGGTTAGCTGGCGAAGTAAACCAAACACACCCTATAGTGCCTACAACACTGAGTAACCTCCTTCTCACCGTACCTCTCGGGACATTTTTTTAAAAAAAACTTGAACATGAGTAGGATTGGACAGAACATAATCAATTATCACTAACCTAGCACTACAAATATAAAACCAGCTTCGTTTCTAACCACTTCATTTTTTTCAACTCCCTCCTCAACTGGTTTCCAACCTTTGTTGTTTAGCTTTGTGTAATTGGAAGGCCCAAATACAAAAATAAAGGATATATTGCCAATATTGCATTAGAAGAGTGTCCCATGCGTGTGTCCTGCTTTCACCTTTGATTAAGTTTTCTTCCTCAAGATAAGGATAGGACCCCTCAGCTCATCTCTTTTAATTTGCTTATTGTGTAAGTAACCAAAACCAAGTATAATCAAAGCATATAACGACATAATTTGGGATATCATTGGGATTTACACATGGTTTCTTTGTTTCTTCTTTTTGACAAAGCACTCAGGACACTTCCTCCTTTCTTCCTTTAAGCTGGACTAGAAAACACAAAGATCCTTTACGTGCTGCACGCGCGAGGAGTCTGAAATCCTTTGCATTGTGGTCATGCAGCTCCAAGCGGATCATCCGTCTTCACATAAATGACTAAGAGCTTGTGAATTCATAAAAAGGAGTTTGAATTAGCAGGGTCCTGTCCTCATTGCTTGCTGGAACAAGGAAATTTCTCTTTATTTGCCTAATTTTCTTCATTTCCTTTTTTGTATCTTAATTTTCCTCCCCCCGTCTTTCTTGTTTGAACTACTAATTGTAACCCTCTTGGTTGCTTTTAATAAAGTCTTCAACACAGGCTCCTGAGCCCTCCTGTTCTCTAAGAAAAAACAAGGCAATTTCTCAGCAACCAAATAGCGACTCACCGACACAATGATCCACTATTTATTCATATTGGCGTACTATCTATATCCCAGAAAGGATGCAATTATGAATTTGGTCTAAGTCAAACTACCATAGGCTCGAATAAGTTTATATATGAAAAGTGATATCAACATTTTGACTCTAAATAATTATACTCATCAAGTATGTTTGGTGATGAATCTAATGAAACTTATTTAATATGATTAAATATTGATATCTTTTTTTTTATAAATGTGATCAAGTTTTAAATATCTTGACTTGGCATTGTTGTATCATTACATACTTTCCAGGACAAAGAGAGTATATATAGAATTGTCCAAGTAGCATCTCATCTATAAGAAAATTGAGCTAAAAAAATAAATACAATCTTTTGAGATGGAGAGAGTATATATATATATATATATATATATATATATATATATATATATATATATATATATATATATATATATATATATATATATATATATATATATATATAATGCTTGTGCGATCATAAAAAATATCGCCTTAGCTACACTTATACTAATAACACTATAAATAACCAAATTTATATTTACATCAATGAAAATAATTTATATAAGTTGTACTTTAAACAGATTTATACATTCTAACTCAAACACTAGGTATTAATAAGAAATTCTGTTATTTGTCTCTTGGAAATTGTGTTATCCTAAATGCTAAATGACAAATAGTCAATCATCACAGTATATCCATGATTTTCACAAATCTGGATTCTAGTTTGAGGACATTAGAAGAACTGAAGTTAGAGATCCAATTTTGATTTTGTTGAAATCACATAATTAAAGCACCATGGAATGAAAGCAAACACACACATGGATTATTCCAGACACGCGCGCGTGTTCCAGTAATAAAATAAATAAATTATACATCATGTAATCTCACATAGACGATCACATCGAAGCACAAGGAAAGGTAAGATGAATTTTTAATAAGCTGCTTGTAAACAAACGAAATTAAAGGTCTCCACTTTGTTCTGGAGCAGATGATCCTTTTGGTAAAAAGACCCTTCCATAAAGCACCCAATAAAGTTAATGCATGATAAGGGAAAAATACGTAATTAAACATGGACGTGCTATGCATGAGAGATCGGTGAAATGCAGAGCAAGTTTTCTTCCTAACATTTGTATGTTGGCTCCGGCGCGGAGAGGTGTGCCACATCGGATTTTGGACTGCACACAGTAACACTGTTGCCGCGCCTCCTTTTTTTTTTCAGCCCGCGATGGCTTCTCCCAGCCTTGGTTGCGTGGACACGGGTTTGGCACGTCACCCACCCCCAAAAATCCTGCTACACCACAAATCTCGCGCATCCTCTCCCTCGCCTCTCCGAGGCGACGGAAAAACGGGGCGGACCTGGGGGCGGGACGGTTTGCGCCACAGCCGGAGTACTGGCGCACCGGCGCCCGTTACCCCCACCCCCTCCGATCCGGCGTGGGGTGACTTTCGCCAATCTCTTCTCTTCCCCTTTCTCGCTCTTTATCCCCATCTCTTCCAGTGCGGGCAGGGCAGCGGCACGAGGGGACCTCCGCGGTGGCCGGCCCACGGTGCATCGACGGAGACCCCCGCTAGGCGGCCGCTCCTGGCCGCGGGTGCTAGCGAGGCGCCACCACTCGACGCGCCTTCCTCCCGCCGGTGCGCGTCTCTTCCTCTGCTCCACGAAACCCTAGCTAGCTGTCATCGTCTCTTCTCCTCGGCTCGTGAGGATGGAGGCACGTACATCAGCTCCGGCAATCTTGACGGCGCCCCCCCTGCGTTGGCGAGCGCACGGGGCCCTGGACGTGCGCCACCTCGGCTTGGCCGGCGCTGCGGGTGGGCCCCAGGGCTGCGACCGGGCTCCGGATATCGATGAGCGCGACGCTGGCACTGGCCGCGTCCCAACGTGAGTGGTCCGCAGTGGAGGCTGATGGCTGGCTGCAGCCCCTCGCTTGGCCACCGAGGACGTGGATCCCGCACGTTGGCCGCCGCTCCCGCCCTAGGTAGCCGGATGCCAGCGCTGGTCCCGGCCGCGGGGGAGATGCTGCTGACCAGAGAATACCCTGCCGTTGCGCTGGTTAAGTTGCTCTGTCTCTCTTGCTCCCCTACCATTTCGTCGCCGGCGCCTGGGACGGATGTGGATCTAGGACTCACACCTGCGGATGTGGCAGATCCAGTGCCTCAATGGCTGGTTATTCTTGCATTGGCTATTTTTTGGTAGTTTTTTCACCTCCAGTTCTATTCTTTTTATATGTTGTTTTTTTAAGGTGTTCTGCTGTCAAAGTTGTTATTTAATTTCATGGCACAATTGTAGTTAGATAAATCTCTCTTCAGTTTATCACCGGGATCTATTCTAAGATGCTTATTTTCTTCTTTCTGTTTGAAAACTGAAAGCTGAGTGCTGGTCAGGTTATCACACAGATCCATTATACAATGCTTATTTACTTCTTTCTGTTTGAAAACTAAAAGCTAACTTCTTTTATCCCTTCCTTGTATGATTATGCTGCGTTACAAAGCCTTTTAGTTTTATATGTTGATAGGAGAAGGCAGTGAAATACGGCTGTTCAATTTTTGTCAGCTCAGTTACAGTTGTTTTGTATTCTTACATCTACTTTTGTATCTACTATAGGTGCTCTTCTTGTTTAACCATATCAGATACAGTTACTGCTCTCTAAGTATAACATTTACCTCACTGATTATGTTACCTTTGCTCTCCAAGTACTATAGTTTGATTCCAAGTAAAGTGCAGTCAATGCTACCTATTGTAATTGCATAATAAGACCTATTCTGTGCAACATTAATACTGGGTATGAGGGTTCCCTTTCTTCTCTTCGTTGTGGCATGAGTAAGGTCTCCGCGCTCGCGTGCTCTGGGAAAGGCTCTTTTCTGTGGGTTGTGCTCTCCTTGCAAGCGCTGGGCCCGGGCAGATGTGTGGATCTGGCTCGTGGCCTTCATTGCTAGCGGAGCCCCACATCGGCACATCGGGCCCGTTGCGCATGGCGGAGGTGCACTCTGTAGCTCTCCCCCTCCCCTTTCCTCAGCTCCATCTCCTCACTTCAAGGATCTTGGCCACCCTCCCCTGGGTTGTCTGCTCCCACTGTTCTCTTGTTTTTAAATGCGTGGATCATGTGCAGATGATGAACTTTTCGTAGACTAAGACACTGAGGTCTTGGGATGTGCGCAATGATGAGCTTTTTTTGGATTGAGACAATGGAATTATGCAACGGTTATGAGCTATTTCATCCTTCCGTGATTCTAGCCGTTTGTTTTAGTTTTGTGATGAGCATAAGTCCATTGTCAATGATGTCTTTGCTTCACATGATTTGTTGGTGGTTATATTTGTGAGCATGCCCCGTTGCCAATGATCTATTTACTCAGCAAGCACCATTAGCAAAGGGAAGCTTATTTGTGTGAGTCAAGCCAATATTAGCCAATGTAAGCTTCTCCATATTTGGTTCTGTTGATCCCTTGTCCTTGTTTTTTTCTGTCTCAGGATAGCAAGATATGAACGACAGTTTCGTATGATGCAGGGAGACGAGAGTTAGGGGAAGCAGCACATCAATTTCGTGACAGCGACAAGTTCTTTTGTGTACAAGGTATTTGCTTTATTGCTGCCCCTTGAGTGTTGTTTAACCTTCATTTTCACCTGTGCTGCTTGCTAAGAACAATCCATTTGTATTCTGTAAGAAAACAATGATCCATCAATCAGTGGTGTTCTATTTTTGCAAGTTTCAGATTCATAGATATATATTGAATTTCAATTTTATCTTATATGTGTCAATGCATATTTATTTAGCTTCTCTTCAAATTCCCCACTACCACCATATTATGTGTTGCATGGTCTACCTTTGGAGCTTCAATAGTTTCTACTATAATTTTAGTAAATACTCTGTAGCTTTGTCCCCAATTTTAAAGTACATATGATGAATCAGGAAACTTTAGCAAAGCGACGTACCACTTTCTTGTCATCTGGGCCTTTTTGGTTGGTTCCTGTTGGCACAAAAAGTGGTTCTCGCGCTCAACACACCAGCGAAGCCGGAACGACCATTGAAAGCAGAAGGAGCTCTTCGCAGATCTAGCTAGCTTTAGGTCCAGTCTGAGAGTGCCGATGACTCTCCAACCGTGTCAGGCAATTTGACCTGCAATTGACAAGGAAAGAGATATGATCAGCAACAACAAGGCGGAACCCTACTGGTGTGTCCAGATAGTTCTGAATTTTTAGGCCTTACAGACCCTGTTTGCAGGCTATCGACTAGGGAGTCGATATCCGGATGGCATGAACCGATTTTTATGAGATTAGCATTATGACGTGAAATAATCGATTCCTTTGCATTAATCCTAATAATAACTTGCATGGGACAAGATATAACATATTTAATACACACATGTCAAGTTAGTCTGATTAAAGATGTCTAAATGCAGAAACATATCGAGATCGGCTATTTAGCCGATTCGGCAGATGTCTGAATGTAAAACAGGGCGAAATCGGCTAATTAGCTGATTCGGCAAATACGAGCGATACACAGGCAGATAAGAAGAGTAACGCTTAGATCTTCAAACCAATACATTCAACTCAATGTTTACAACAGTGGGGATCGAGCGGATCGAGGCAGCCATAATGTAAACTATGATTTAAATCTATTGATTATCGAATCCAAACACTATTCATCTTATTATTTGAGTACAACTCGTACACAATCGAGATCTAGATCTATCGGCTAATGTGACCATATTCTATTTATTAATGCATAAACATGTGACAATTATTATTCATTGAACAAACATATCTAAAGATAAAAGCCGATATAAACAGATCAAGATTGGACAAATTTGTTGAGTGATACATGTAAATAAACAAGTAAACTCATACATCACCGATAACTTGATGAATCTAACTAATATGCCAATTTTAGTTAGAGCCGATAACTAATCCATGCACATTAAACAAATTAATCTAAGCCTTCGTCCACCGGATGACGCTAAACATAGATTAAGCAAGCAAATAAGCATGAATCGATAACTAATCCTTATTTGATTTAAGCCCATGTCCACCGAATGACGCTAAACTCATATCAAACACGAATCGACCTTGATCTATAAAACTCCCATGTCCACCGGATGACATTAAGGAGACAAAACTTAGCAAGGCGTGACGGTACTTACAAGCAAGCCTGCGTCCACCGGATGACACTCAGCCCGTTCGAAGAAACTCGCCGGAATCTACTTTACTCCTACTCCTAAGGGTTTGGCCGGAGCCGAAAGATGTGTTGTATTGATGTGAACGTACGTATTACAATGGCCGGGGTCTTATATTTATACCCTGAGCTCGATAAAATAGAATCCTAATCGAATTACAACTCCAAAAATAGATATCGAAACTAACAAACTTTCCTATTCTAAAGGTAACTTGGAGTCCAATCTTTCCTTTCTAAAACGGACTCCGAACGTGATCGCTTCTCAGCGCTGGAGACTCATGCTGATGTCATCAAACATCGAGAAGCACCAAAAGAGCGAGAAAAGTCAGCTCTAAACACGTGGCCAAATGGAGTGATCCGGCAAACAAGATAAACGACTCTTGTCTTCAGCCGCGCCGTCTTCACTTCGGCCCAATAATCGATCCAGGACCCGATCGGCTATTCACAGCTTTTCGCGTAAAGGCTCTGCTTCCCGAAAATCGACTGTCTCTGCTCTTGGCATCGGCTATCTATTCCGAGTCCAAATTTTGGTGTAAACACATGCCCCCCAATTTTGGGATAAACTTGCTTTTGTTCCAAAATTAGCACTGAATCTTAATCGATTTCCATCCTCAAAACGCAGCCGAAACCACAATCTCCCGCTCAGCACTTCAAAGCTTCGCACCAAAACGAAACCCTAACCAAGAAGGCTCCCGTCGCATTTTTCCTCAGGTTTCGATCTGCCGCCTTCAATCAGCTCAAGCAAATGGCGACTCCCTCTGAGATCCCCGAGGTATGAATTTCATCAATTCGTAGTCTCATTCTCAAACCCTCGCCCAATCAGTCATATATGTTGTTCATCATCCAGGATTTGAAAAATGAGATCTTGATTCCACTGAATGATGTTCCTTCCGCTTATTATCTGGGTCTGATGGGTGATCCAAATCCAGCAGAGTTCATCAGTCAAGAGACCAACCAAATCCCCTTTAGAAGCCCACTAGTAGATGCATCTTCGTGGTTCAAGAAATCATTCCAGAACTGGCCGAATATGCCTACGGATGGAGGAACTGGTTCCGGCGGGTGTCAGAGAAGAAACGGGCAGATTGGGAGCTGCGCAATCTGAGCTAGTGCATCGACCTCTCACTCTGTCAGATGGAGAAGAATGAACCGCTTTTGATTGCTGCCAACTACTTCTGGTCGAATTCTTTGAACGCCTTCGTGTTTGGAGATGGGCCGATGACTATTACCCTGGGTGACATTCACATGCTCACCGACCTTCAGATCACCGGGACTTACCCGTATTGGAATCTCATTTCCACAGGCGAGAAGCAGTTCCCAAAGCTGGATGAATACAAAGGCTGGACCGGCTATGTCAATATTCATCATCTGACAACTCCAAGCATCAGTGAGAAAGAGCACATAGCATTCTTGATCATGTGGCTGGGGAGGTTTGTCTTCTGTGGTGCTTCTCTAGGACCAGCCTACCCTTTCAAGGCCCTTGCAGAAAGATTAGCCCAATGAAACTCAGTCCCTCTAGGTAAACTTTTACTGCGATCTGCTTACAGGCTAATGAACCAGGTTGTCGGCTTCCTGCTAAAAGGTGAAGAGGTTCAATGCACAACAGGCCCCTGGTGGCTGATTCAGCTACATCTCAACCTGTATCTGCACAAAATGGCTAGGCCAGACCTCCATAACCTTAGCTATCCCTCCATCAACTATGCATAGGAGGAGAAAAACAAGATAATTAGGGGTTGCCAAAACTTTGGTAAAGCTGCCTCAGCTATAACCATAGGTGTTAGCCGGGGCAACATACTTGAAGCATTCTATAGAGGCCCGGGACCAGATGCATTAACTTGGTTCCCCTATGAAGATGATGCAGAATTCCCAATGCCTTATACCTTCAAGTTTAGTACAAGGTGTTCAGATAATGGGGCAACTGAAATTCTTAATGTGATCATGAAACCCTGCATACTGCCAGTCAACTTCAAACACCTTCGAAGTGCAAGCCACACTGAGCCCAGCTGGCCTTCATACGAATTCGACCACCCCAATGTTGCAGCAAGACAACTGGGTTCTGACCAACTTCCCCTAAAGCTTCCATTCTTACGCCTTCTGAAGCCTAGAGAAGAAATCACTGAAAATCTAGAGGCTGACAGGGTTTTCACATTGAGAGCAGAACTGCCACTCTACTCAATGGAGCAGCGGAATCAAATTTTAGTCACCCATAAGAGCTTCGACAACTGGTGGCAGCAATGGCATGCCCATCTATTTTGCCAAGCAATTCATGACAAATGCAAGGCCTTGGATAGCAACTTCAACTCTGAATTAGCAGTAAGTGTTATCAATCGATCTCACCTAAACCGGTCATCTATAATCTAATTTTTTGCCAATGCAGGATCCAGAATCTAATCCACCGGAGCAAATCAGGTATTATCCCTCTTGCCCGATTACAAGGTTAGGCTCTCAAGCTCCTTCCCTGAAGAAGATGATGAAGGCCCCTGTTGCCATAACGTCTGCTCCAGCTCAAAAATGAAAACCCTCATCTAGTCTTCAGAAGGTGACCACTAAGAAATCAAGGTCCAAAAGGAAGACTGCCCAGGTATCTGAATATCCTGAAACTTTTTCTGCACCATCCATTAGTTATTCAACTAAAATCGGCTAATAACCAGGTGACTGTTTAGCCGATTCTAACACTGTCTGAGGAACCTCAGATTGAAAGGCAATCAGGACCTATTGGCCCCCAAGACACTGTCTTGGGTTCTTCAAGCATTCAACAAGAAGCTCTTGAAGCACCCCCCACTCAGGTAGCTACTGGAACCATTATTGCAGCTAATGATTAGAACTGAGCACATGATTTTGACTACCTGATTTGAAAAATACAGCCGAACAGTCCTTCCTCTGAAGACATTTGGGGCAAGCTCGAGAAAGACAGGACACCACCTCCAGGTAAGACAATTCAGCTGTTAACACCATTGTGTTTTCATTATGATATTGACTGTCACTTTTGTAGAAATCCAATCGGCCATTCCCACTTTAGCCACAGAAATACCAACTGATACTGCGCTGGAGGCTGGGAAGCAAATGGCCACAGAAACACCCAAATAGCCAGAGACCTCATCGGCTCCTTCTGCACCAGACACTGGGAAGGTAAGATCCTACCGGATTAGCCGATTGCTCTTAACATGCTTCATTTGACAGAATTATACATCAAATGTAGGCACTGCTGATTTCATTTTCCAGTTACTCTTTTGATCTAGAAGAATGCTGTGACAAGGAAGAGCTAAGCTCCAGATCTCTAAAGCTATCTGAGCCAGATTTCAAAAATCGGCTAAGCGACCTCCTCCCTCGATTGGAAGAAAAGTTGGTTAACCTTGCTCTGAATCCTGAACCAATCGATCAAGCTATCCAACTGCTTCAGCAACAAGTACATTCAACAGCTTTCAACCCTTTGACACAGCTCACCAAACTCAAGAATGAAACTCCAAGGATCATGTCTGCACATGCCAACCTGACAGAGCTGGAACAATTGAAGAACAACAAACTGAGCAACAAGCAAGAAGTAACTGGACTAGCTAACCAAGTTAAATCGCTGAAAACTTCAATCAGTACAGCCGAGTCAGAGCTAGAAACGCTGAAAGCCAGGTGTGATCAACTGATGAAGGAGCTTGAAGAAGTCAATTCTGCCATCACCCAACGTGAAATCACTTATCAACCAACACCATCGACATTAGCCGGAAAAGAAAGTAAGTAAGTGTCATGGTCGCTGATGGCAGGACAATTCATCAACGCTTAGCTCTTCTGAAGACTATGGCCGATGAAGATCAAGCATTGTTACAAGCCGGTCAAGCCCTTCATGCTAAAATTATTTCATCCATTCGATCGATGTTAGCCTTGTAAAACAATGTATATTCACTCTGTGCGTAGCTTCTGACAATTTCATCCTGTTTTAAGACCGCAAATCGGCTATTTTATCTGTCTGCGCTAGAATCGGCTAAACAGCCAGACTCTCCTACCAATGTTTCCGAGAATCGATCCAAACAGCCGATTCCAGGGTGTCTGTTCAAAATAACCGATCAAATGGCAACCGATCGCGGCAACTGTTCCGAATTCAAGAAACGTAACTTAACTCCAGTATAAAATCCACCGCGCCGCTTTGTTTCCCGAGGAAACCGCCTTGATGCCTCTGTCTTATAAATATCCGCCTGGCCTGAACGAGCAACTGCATAAGTCATCAATCCTTACTCGCTCGGCCTTCCTTCTCCGTCTTTTCATCTTCAGACCTACTTCCGATCTCAAATCCTCCAATGGCCGGCAACGGAGATCGCGGCAAGCGCCCGACAACCGATCCAGCCGAGAACGACAAAGTCCTTCGTCGAATCCGCTTTCTGAGGTCGCAGGCCAATCGGCTGGAGACGATATTGAGGTAAGATTACTGTTTATCTTGATACATCTACTCGAATCCAGAACTGATTGTCATCATTCTTGCAGCAATCCCCCGACCATCGGTGCCGGAGGCTCTGGAACTGCCGCCGGGCCCGCACCAGCCGCTCCTGCATCAGGCGGCGCTTACCCCTGCGGCCGCCGGATCCACTCCTGCAGCGGGCGACGCTACGGGTTCATCTCGCGCGCCAAGGCACTAGGCGACGAGTCAGCCGTTGGCCATCTACAGCAGGTAAGCTGATCAGCATCTATGGCGTTGATTCCCGGCTTTCAACTTTCTGACATTCTTATTCTTCCATTGTTCTTCCAGCCAACAGCGCGTCCTCCACCTGCCGTCTGGCGCGCTGATAGGCGAGTGCTCGTGAGTGCGTCGCACCGTACCTCAGCCGATCCCTCGTCGGGATCCGGCTTCCAGTGCCGCCTCTAGGGAGGGGTCCAGGTCCGGGTCTTCCTCAGGCTCAGCCAACTCCTACACCGCCGACGACGGCCGCCGCTTCCACCACCAGATGGTGGAATACCGTAACCTCTACTCAGAGGCTACGAAGGAGAATGGCCGGCTGCAGGGCGTTAACGAAGCCCAAGCAGCCGCGCTGGCCGCCGCCGAGACCGAGGTGGTGAACATGCAAGCCCATCTCGCCGAGTCGGACGCCACGGTGGCAGGTAACCTTCTGGAGTCGCCTTGTGATGTGTCGATGAAAATTCTTGTACTAACTCCTCTATTTGTTGCAGCCCTGACTGCGCAGCTGGAGGAGTTGCGCGTGGCCGCCGAGGACACCACCAACGTCGTCAATGCCCGCGGCGAGACGCTGGCGCAGAGGCTCCAGGAAGTCCACCACCGAGTTCGTCAGGTGGCCATGGCTGGCGTCCTTCACGGCGCCACTGGTGCTCTCGTGGCGGCCCGACTCCGCTCCGGCATCGCCCTGGAGGCCATCGAGCCTGGGTTCCCTGAGGGCTAGGACATGGGAGAGGCCAGTGCCCAACTGGCAGCCTTCTTCCCCCACACTGATGGGGTCGCGGTTGTCACCGACGCCGAAGATGTCATTGCTAGGGCCACCAACAATGATGTTTAAATTATATCAAACTGCATTGTAAATATAATCAGTAATCAAAACTCTGTTAGGAACTAGCAATCTCTTCCAATGTCTTTATATTTTTTATTTTTGCTCTAAAGGCGATGCTTATCGCATCGGCTGTTACACCCCATCGAGGGTATTACAATTTTTGTGCTAAAGGCAACTCGTTAAAACGAAATCGGCTATTACATGACTTATTTTTGTCCTGAAGGAGATCCTCCGCTAAGAATCGGCTTTCAGAGCCAGATTCAACGAATCGGCTATCAACCCCAAACTGAAATGCTAGGGTAATATTTCTTTAAATACTTTCCGTTGATCGCCCTAGCAAATCTTCTCCCTTCCAAATCTTCAAGGATGTAGGCATTGCCGGGCTCACATTCCACAATTTGATACGGGCCTTCCCAATTTGGAGACCATTTGCCGAATCGACTATCCTTAGTACCAATAGGCAATATAACTTTCCATACCAGCTCCGATTCGACAAAACTCTTACTTCTCACCTTGGTGTTGTAATATTTGGCTACCTGTATCTGGTTCTTCTCAATGCACTTTAAAGCTTTGAGCCGATGACAATGTAGATCTTCAAGGCTGTTCATTGTTGACGGTCGCCACCCTATTTTACCGTCAACATTTCACCCATAATCAAGGTAAAACCACATGAAAAGCAAAGAACCCACCTTGAAACTTACCTAGTTCCACATGTCCTTGGAGAAATGTTGTGTATGCAGGAAAAATGGTGAAACAAGGCAAAAATGAAGTATGGCAAGACACCTCAGCACCTCAGCTACCACGTGGGAGCCAGAGGGGGGCTCCCGCCCGGTCCAAAGTGCCAAATGGCACTGGCCACCTCACTGATCCGTGTGCCAACCTCCCAAATGGTCTGTGGCACGTTGAAACATCATCAACGGCTCAGATACAAGGCACGGGGATCCGGTGGCCCTATCAACAGGGCGCCCGCCCTGTCAAAGTTGGGTGCTACGTCTACAATCCGAGGGAAGGTGTCCAGGAGCCATCTACACCATCAATTGAAGTCGGTTTTTATCCAACGGTGATCAAGTGAAGTGCCATGGATTGAAGGGCCCTCATGTCATCCTCCCAGGGGTTGCAAACCGCCTTTCCAAGGCACAAACCGACCATGCAACCGCCATTGGGGATGAAGGAGGGCCGTTGGATGCAAGGCAGTGCATCCAATCGAGCGCCCTCCCCCTAGGGGGCGCCCGCCCTGCCACTTCGTGCCACCGCCTTCCAGCACGCCTACAAGTACCCCTGGTGCACTCCTACACTATAAATAGGGCTAGGATCCTCACTTGTAAGTGGGAAACACGTAGAAACACGAAGCAACACTTAGTAGCACACAAGAAACACTAGAGAGTAGAGTGTTGGAGAGAAGTCGGGAGAAGGAAGAAGTCTGTGGTGGAGCTGGGCTTGTCGGCGACCTCCTCTCCGGTATTTTTCACTCTTATCGGTAATAAAGATCCCCTTTTTCATTTACTATTGTTTTACTTTAAGTAGCTCTATACTTGCTCATTGCTTGGTTAGAGTGCTCTAATTCCTTGGCCAGAGTTAGAGTTGTAAGTTTTATAGATTAAGCGAGGTGCTTAGGCTATAGCTTACCCTTAAGTGCTGGTAGGCCCACGGATAGTAGTGGTAGGTGCTAGGTGGTGACAGCCCTTGGATCCTCTGTATTCCACCACGTTCGGCCTAGTATCCGGTATAAGAGTAGGACTTCGGGACGTACGGTGCCTAATCAGTCGAACCCCGGCGAGTTTAGGACTTTGCGTGTCCCAAGTATAGCAGTCTCTTTGGTATAACAATCATTAGATCTTTTACTGAGATAGAGTTCTCCCTCAAAACTCCAGAGCTACCTAGTGCGTGTTTTCACCTTAGTTATACTTTATTGATTTATCCTTACTAAGGTTAATACCCCATTTATCCATATCTAGATCCTTGACTATCATATCCTCGGAATCACAAACCTCGCCTTTCTTTGGGAAAATATAAATTCGACATCTGGTACTCCCAGGTAAAGTGCTACACGATAGTTCTGTGTGCTTGCAGAATCCCATCACCTATCCTATAGAGTTACCATAGCATTTTTGGCCAACAACCACATACTTTGAGCATAGGGATTGACAACCCTCGTGATTGCGTTGAGAAGTATTGTTTCCATTGCTAGAGGATAGATTTGGCTACATTCTTTTGATAGCGATAGTAACTTTCAACAAGCATTTTTGGCGCCGTTGCCGGGGCCTTGGTGATGGCGTCAGATTTGCGAACATCCATCATGATGTCTCTATATTCACCGGCTGTAAGCTTGTTTTGCAACGTGACGCGTCGTGTTTCAGACTGAATCTCCCATGGCAGGACAGCAGTGTGTCCATATACTAACTCATAGGGCGTAGCCTTGATCGATCCATGTTGCGCCATTCAGTATGCCCACAAAGCTTCACTCAATGTCAAGTATCATCTTCTGGGAGTCTACTCAATTTTCTTCTTGATGACCTTGATTAAAATCTGATTTGAAGCTTTAGCCTGACCATTGGCTTGGGCATAATAAGGCGAGGAATTATAAATTTTAATGCCCATGTCGTCAGCAAAGGTCAGAAACTCCTCTGAAGTTAACATTGTTCCTTGATCGGTTGTGATGGTCTGAGCTATACCAAATCTGTAGATAATGTGTTCCTTCACGAACTCTATTACATCACCCGATATAGCATTCTTCAAAGGCACAACTTCCACCCATTTAGTAAAATAATAAGTTGCGACCAGTATCCACTTGTGACCTTTGCTCGATGGTGGATAAACTTGGCCGATCAGATCGATTCCCCAACCTCTGAACGGCCTTGGCTTGATGATAGGATTCATAGCCGAAGCAGGAGATTTCTGCACATTCCCAAATTTCTAGCACTCTTGGCAACCCTTATAATACTTGAAACAATCTTCGAGCATTGTTGGCCAATAATAACCAGTCCTCCGGATGATCCACTTCATCTTGTGAGCCAATTGGTGAGCACCGCAGACTCCTTCATGAACCTCACTCATTAGCTTTGCTAACTCTTCTGCCCCGAGGCATTTTAACAGTACCCCTTCAATAGTCTTATAATACAAGTGACCATCTAGCAACACATACTTGATAGCCTTGTATCTCAACTTTCTACTAACTTTCTGAGAAGGATCTGCAAGATATCTTGCTATCTCGCCCCGCTAGTCATCAGCGGATTGCTCGGCGTTGAAGATTTCCTGCATGGACCTGTAGCCCGAGGCGCTCTGTGCCAATCGATTAGCCTCCTGATTTTGAGCTCGGGGAATATGATGAAGTGAGACTGCTAGAAATTCCTTGATCAAGGCTTGGCATTGATCATGATAGCCTCTGAGTATGTCATCTTTACATTCATATAGGCCGAGCAATTGGTTTGATGACTAGTTGTGAATCTCCGAAAACCTCAACTATATCGGCCTTTGCTTCATAAAGAAGCTGAAACCCCTTCCAGATTGCCTCATATTCAGCTTGATTATTTGTCACTGTAGGCCCAATTTGGAAAGCGAACTCAAAACGCTGACCCCGAGGCGATATGAGCACTACTCCGGCACCTCCACCTTGCTTGCAAGATGAGCCATCAAAGAACATAGTCCATGGCGCAACGTCGACCAGACTGACAGTGCCTCCGTGATGCTGGATAATGAAATCGGCTATTGCCTGACCCTTGACTGCTTTAGCCGATTCGAACCTCAAGCCGAACTCAGAGAGTGCCAAGATCCATTTACCGATCCGCCCATTCAGGATTGGCATTGATAACATATGCATGATCACATCTGCCTTGGACACCACTGCACACTCAGCTGACAATAAGTAATGCCTCAACTTGG
Source organism: Eremochloa ophiuroides (assembly GCA_038502445.1). NCBI lineage: Eukaryota > Viridiplantae > Streptophyta > Magnoliopsida > Poales > Poaceae > Eremochloa > Eremochloa ophiuroides. The sequence goes on from JAHLJS010000003.1 coordinate 86,633,171, forward strand.
TACATGAAATAAACCTAGGCACAACTTCTCAGTTGGTGTGTATCTTGTTTCAGGATCCAAAAGCCTCCTGCTCAGATAGAAAACTGCTCTCTCTTTTCCTTCGAATTCCTGAAAAAGGGCCGATCCAATCGTATGATCTTCGGCCGTCACGTACAACTTGAAAGGCTTTCCCACTTGTGGTGGCACTAAAATAGGTGGAGATTTCATATACTCTTTGATCTCGTCAAAAGCCTTTTGCTGTACGTCACCCCATCTGAATTCTTGATCGTCTTTAAACTTCAACAATGGCGAGAATGGGAGCACTTTCTCTGACAGATTGGCAATAAATCTCCTGATAAAATTAATCTTGCCAAGCAAAGACTGTAACTCCTTCTTGTTGGTCGGATGCACAAGTTGATCAATGGCCTTCCGCCTCTTGCTACCAACCTCTATCCCCTTGCAATGAACCATGGAACCCAGAAAATCACCAGCCGACACCCCGAAAGCACATTTATTAGGATTCATCTTCAGCCCATGCTTTCTCGTGCATTCCAGGGTAGCCTTCAAATCGGCTAAATGATCTTTGTAGCACTTGGATTTCACAACCACATCATCAATATAGATTTCAACAATCTTGCCGATCAACTTATGAAAAATATAATTCATAGCTCTTTGATAAGTTGCACCAGCATTTTTCAAGCCAAAAGTCATTACAACCCATTCGAACAGACCGATTGCACCGGGACACCTAAAAGCTGTCTTGGGAATGAAAATCTAGTTGTAACCGGCGTTGCCGTCCATGAAGCTAATGACCTGATGCCCTGCCGCTGAGTCGACCAACATATCGGCTATTGGCATCGGATAACCGTCCATCGGGGTTGCTCTGTTCAAATCCCTGAAATCAATACAAACTCGTAACTTGCCATTCTTCTTATATACAGGGACAATATTCGATACTCATTCGGCGTATCAGCAAGCTCGAATGAACTTGGCTTCCAGCAATCTCTCGATTTCGGCTTTGATGTCAGGTAATGCATATAACTTGAATCATCATGGAGGCTGCTTGAATGGCCGAAATCTAGGCTTGATAGGTAGCCTGTGCTCAACAATTGACTTGTCCAATCCAGGCATTTCATAATATTCCCAGGCGAAGCAATCTTTGTATTCTTTCAACAGATCGATTAACTCCCGCCTAAACTCAGGGTCAAGGTTGGCAGCAATGTATGTTGGCCTTGGTCTGTCACTAGGTCCAATATCTACTTCTTCAAGTTTATCGGCCGACGTAAAGCCCTATCCAAGCTCGCCTTCGGTGCCATCGATCGGATTCTCCATTAATAAAAAGACTCAGAGCCGATCGCCCGGACCGGCTATTGACTCTCATCGTTGACTTTGCTGGAGCCTTCATTCCAAGTCTTGCCAGAAAAACAATCATGATCCCCGGCTTCCCAGTAGGCAGCATCTGCTGTAGCAACACTCACCGAATCATCAGCCGGGACCACTTCAACCTTCTCACCATGCCACTGGATCACACATTGGTACATGGATGACACACAGCAATTGGCATGGATCCAATCATGTCCAAGCAGCAAACTATACGAGCCCTTGCTGTCAATCACGAAGAAGGTAGTGAGCAGCGTCTTCTTCTCGACTGTCAACTCGACATTAATTGCCCCCCGGGTATTGGAAGAGTTGCCCCCGAAGTCCTTCAGCATCATGTTGGTCTCGATCAAGTCATCAGGACCCTTGCCCAGCTTGCAGAAAGTAGTGTATGGCATGAGATTAACTGTAGCACCACCATCCACCAGCATCTTGGTCATCGGCATTCCATCAACGTATCCTTTGAGGTAAAGGGACTTCAGGTGCCGATGCTTGGGCAGCTTGTCGAAAGTAGCTTGCTGTGCGAGAATCAACTTGGCGATGCCTCGCTCAGACTCTGACTCATCAGAATCAGAAGATACCTAACCTTTCCTAGCCTTGGGCGCCCTGAACTCAGCCTGAAGCACGAACACCATCTGTGCATCGGTTATGGCCTTCCCCTTGCCTGAGAGGGCTTCTCCCGCCAGACTTGCCTTTGGCCGCCTTCTGCCTTGAGCTCTCTATTCCTGAGGCACTGCACATGGCGTCTCTGAGTCCTAGTCAAGTACCCAGGGCACCACTGGCCTTCCTGCTAGGCCGGCTCCTCGCGATCGACTAACGCTGTATCGAGCCGATCATGCACATCCCTTTTTTCGCGCCGATCCTGCATGTCTCGCGGGCGTCCAAGCCTCTCATGCACTGACCGGCAGTTGGTTTGAGACTGCCTGTACTCCCGGTACTGATCACTACACTCCGGGCAATTGCGGATAGTCGGCAGTTTCAAACCTTCATTCCAGCAGTGGCGAAAGAACGGACAGTACCAGTGCTATTTTCTTCCTCCCGGCGGTAGGCTAGTTCCTCCTGATAGCGTGCTTCCTCTTCATCACGGGCCGACCTCCGGTACTCTTCTTCTTCAAGCTGTCTCTGGTGATTCTTCTCCCTCTGCCTTCACTATTTATTCAATAAGTTGCGAGAAGTCACCCTGGTCTTGCTGGATTCCCCCTGCTCAAGTCGGTTCTTGCTCTGCTCCTGACTTTTCTTGATCATCTCCAGTTCTTCGGCTGTTATCTGCATGCCTGGATCCACCGACGCATTCTTTTTCGTCTGATCAGAGGTCAGAACTCTTACCTTGCCTGCAGGGGATGTCACCTCGACCATGTTCTGGCCTTTCGGGAACAGGAATTTGTCGATCTTCATCTTCCCTTTGGCAGGACTATCAAACTTTAATAGGCCGCGAGAGATAGCTCTCTGGATCTGAGTTCTGAACGTGCGGGACCCATTAGTATCGTGCGTGTCACGGCCGTGGTACTGGCATAATGGCTTTCCCTTCAATTCTCAGGAGAGGGCTTGACATAATCTACAGGGAACTTAATCTGCCCGGCGCTGACCAACAAGTCGAAGAGCTTATCGAGCTTGTTCGTGTCAAAGTCATATTGATCTTCAATGCTCTAGTTCTTGGGCATAGCCATGGGCCTTTTGCCCCACTTCAATTTGACAGTAGCAACTTCGTCCTCGCCTTCATCTTCTAAATCAGAGTTGCCGACATATGAGGCATGCTTGTACTTCGTGTCCTTCCTGAAGGCTTGAGCTTGCAACTCCAGTGCCGTCACCCTCTGCATCATCTGGCTGAGAGTGTCAAAATCAGTGCCCACCAGCTTCTCTTGAACGTGCGGGAGCAATCCACTAATGGCTAGGTGAGCGAGCTGCTTGTCCGTGAGGTTCAATGAATAGCACATGTTCCTCATCTCTCGGAAATGCTTGATGAAGGCCGACCTGGTCTCGCTGCTCTTCTAGCGCATGCTGGTCAGATCAACGATAGTCTTTTCTCAGTACCAGAGAAGAAATAGTTGTGGAACTTGCTCTCCAAATCCGCCCAGTTCTGAATTGACTCCGGCTCCAGAGTAGTGAACCAACTGAACGCCGGGCCAGTCAATGATAGTGAGAAGAAGCGGACCTTGTAAGCGTCCTCATATGACGCTTCGCCGAGCTGAGTAAGATATCGGCTGATGTGCTCCAAGGTGGACACGTCATCCTGCCCATTGAACTTGGTGAAATCTGGCATGCGATACCTAGGAGGCAGCGCCACATGCTCGAACCACTCGGGATACGGGCGTCTGTATCTGATTGAGACTCCTGCCTTCGGCTGCAAGCCGAATTGTTCCTTGAGCATTGTACTCATCTTACTCAACAACTCGTCCTGAGGTGATTGAGTATAACCGGGGTGTGGTGCCGACGTGAGCTCACTATAAGTGTGCCCAATGTGAAAATTTGGAGCTGTTGGGGGCACGTTTCCTGTCGGCATGTTCCCGGTCGGCACGTTCCCAATTGTATTCATGTAAGCAGCAATCTTCTCAGGGGAATAGTCTCTGTATAGCTTGGGCTGCGGAGCTATTTTTGGAGCCGAATCCGTCGTCATATTGGGATGTTGAACAAACGGCTTTGGCGGATTCGGCTGATGCGACGGAGGTTTAGACGTTTCGGCCGCTGCATTTGAGTTGGAATCTTCTGGAGGTATGTTAAAATACGTTGGGCCCAATGATTCCCAATCCTGCCTCTTGATGACTGTCTTCATGATATTGTAGAATGTCTGCAGGAAAACGTTGTGATGATGCCTGACTGCCTGATGTGAAGCTGACCAGATGGCACTAAGAAGATAATCTTTGAACTCTTCTTCACCATTGTTGCTGTGGCCATGCAGGATCCACCTTGAAAAGGGGTTCTTCTTCACCACTCGACCCTCTCGGGTCTTGTTGAATGACAGCAGGCAGGCATCAGAAAGTTCCTCAATGAGCTGCTCCTTGATCACAACATCTTCAGGTTCGATCTCTTCACGCTTGACCCTGATGACGCCATCATCTCTCGGAGTGTCCGTAGCTCCCTTGTTCTTGGCCAAGAGTGAAAACTGTCCCTCCAGGCATGCCAAAAAGTGTGTTGGCATAAAAAGTGGTTCTCGCGCTCAACACACCAGTGAAGCCGGAACGACCCTTGAAAGCAGACGGAGCTCTCGCAGATCTAGCTAGCTTCAGGCCCAGTCTGAAAGTGCCGATGACTCTCCAAGCGTGCTAGTCAATTTGACCTGCAATTGACAAGAAAAGAGATATGATCAGTAATAACAAGGCGAAACACACTGGTGTGACCAGATAGTTCCGAATTTTTGGCCTTACAGACCCTGTTTGCAGGCTATCGACTAGAGAATCGATATCCGGATGGCATGAACCGATTTTTATGAGATTAGCATTATGACGTAAAATAACCGATTCCTTTGCATCAATCGTAACAGTAACTTGCATGGGAAAAGATATAACATATTTAAAACACACATGTCAAGTTAGTCTGATTAAAGATGTCTAAATGCAGAAACAGATCGAGATCGGCTATTTAGCCGATTCGGCAGATGTCTGAATGTAAAATAGAGCGAAATCGGCTAATTAGCCGATTCGGCAAATACGAGCGATACACAGGCAGATAAGAAGAGTAACGCTTAGATCTTCAAACCAATACATTCAACTCAATGTTTACAACAGTGAGGATCGAGCGGATCGAGGCAGTCATAATGTAAACTATGATTTGAATCTATTGATCATCGAATCCAAACACTATTCATTTTATTACTTGAGTACAACTTGTACACAATCGAGATTTAGATTTATCGGCTAATGTGAGCATATTCTATTTATTAATGCATAAACATGTGACAATTATTATTCATTGAACAAACAGATCTAAAGATAAAAGCCGATATAAACAGATCAAGATTGGATAAATTTGTTGAGTGATACATGTAAATAAACAAGTAAACTCATACATCACCGATAACTTGATGAATCTAACTAAGATGTCAATTTTAGTTAGAGCCGATAACTAATTCATGCACAATAACCAAATTAATCTAAGTTTTCGTCTACCGGATGACGCTAAACATAGATTAAGCAAGCAAACAAGCATGAATCGATAACTAATCCTTATTTGATCTAAGCCCACGTCCACCAGATGACACTAAACTCATATCAAACAAGAATCGACCTTGATCTACAAAGCTCCTATGTCCACCGGATGACATTAAGGAGACAGAGCTTCGCAAGGCATGACGGTACTTACAAACAAGGTTGCGTCCACCGGATGATACTCAGCCCGTTCGAAGAAACTCGCCGGAATCTATTTACTCCTACTTCTAAGGGTTTGGCCAGAGCCGAAAGATGTGTTGTATTGATGTGAACGTACGTATTACAATAGCCGGAGGCTTATATTTATACCCTGGACTCGACAAAATAGAGTCCTAATCGAATTACAACTGCAAAAATAGATATGGAAACTAACAAACTTTCCTATTCTAAAGGTAACTTGAAGTCCAATCTTCCCTTTCTAAAACAGACTCCGAACATGATCGCTTCTCAGCGCTGGAGACTCGTGTTGACGTCATCAATCGACTCTTGTCTTTAACCGCGTCGTCTCACTTCGGCCCAATAATCGATTCAGGACCTGATCGGCTATTCTCAGCTTTTCGCGTAAAGGCTCTGCTTCCCGAAAATCGACTGTCTCTGCTCTTGGCATCGGCTATCTATTCCCAGTCCAATTTTTGGTGTAAACAGTTCCTAAATATGTTTTTTGTTTCAATTTTTTCCGGATATAATTCTGGCTTATGTATCATGTTAATCAATTTGCTATGACTGCAGTTTAATAATATGTAAGTCAATAACAGCTATCTACTACCGAGATTTTTTACGGTTCTTAAAATAATTTATTTTCTTAGTTTCATTCTATATGCATTATATAAATTACTGAATATTTTTGTGCTGACCTGTAAATAAGTTGTGCATGTGGTAAGTGATTGGAGCTTTGAAACAGCAGGTTGCGGTAGTTTTTTTTTTAAAAAAATAAAGGTCAGCAGATGGGAAAACTGCATATTCATATTCATAAAGAAATTAGACCCTGGTAACTTCATATAGAGAAGCTGTAAAATTTATGTGCTTTGAATAATGTATTCAGCCTCTACCACCGAATTAAAATAGCTTCAACTCAAGTACCTATGAATAGGTGCTGTGCCATGTTGATCTTTGTGCTGTGAGATGCATTTCAAGATTATTTCTGATTACATTTTGGATGCAAACCACAACTTTATTGTTTCTGAAATAGTATCTAAAATAATTGTCAATGTATATGCAGCCACTCTGAGCTGGAGATTGCCTTGTGGGGCACAAGGGCTTCTGCCTTCAACATTGATGATATCTACAACCCTGGTGAGGCAAAGCTAATTTCTATGCTATTTGTTGGGGACCTAATGAAGTCTTACCAAGGTGCATGCTACTTCTTTTTTTCTATTCACCTACTATGGCCCTATCTTAATTTATGTTTGCCTGAAAATGTTCGTGGTGTATACACTGCTTTAGGTAGCTACTACCTGAACCCCAATACAATTTCAATGTGGTACTTCAATCTTCTTGTCCCTTAGAATTGCCAGTTTCAATGGGTGTTCTGCTTCATCCAACCCAACCATTTTGGTCATGTAATTTTTCTCTAAGATCTTTTCTTTTATTACGTTATGACCCTTATTTCATGTCTCTCTTACATCATTCAATTCCACATTAGATGCGGCTAACAAAACAAATATATTCTGTTAATTGCTACCTTATGGAGATACTCATTTATTTGTTTTTTATGGTTCCTATTTCAACTCAGAATTCATACATATTTTTGCTTAGTTCAATGCCTTTTGTTACTAATCTAGGAGTATGATCATAAAAACTATCCTAAATACCTCACTACGTATTTTGAGTGAGTGAACTAGCATGCCTTCCTCTATTTATGAAAATAGAAAAAAAACATAGATTTTTAATTCTGAACATTTCAATATGTTTTCGTGAGTTTTATTCAGACCAAGCTACTGTGCATCTATGAAGAAATGTCTACGTTACATAAAGTAAAGTGAGGACAAGGTCAGTAAATTGCCCATGGTTAGCTTTTCTAAATATGTATGATTTCTTAATCAAGGTTTGTGTGATGCGAATAGTTTATTGTTTAATTTTCTTTTCGTTCACAGACCATGTGTCTGGAGGATAAATGAAGTCTGTACATGCTTTCATGTGCCCTACCGATCTTACAAGCATAACATTGCAGGGTTAACAAAGACGAGTATTAATTAGCCTAGGACGTCTGATTGTTCTAATCGTGCTCTTTTCCTCACACATGCCTTGCTCCTGGTGATCCTGATGAGTTCTTCCGCTATTTTCTTTCTCTTTGCTATATTATTTTCAGGTTGGGAAACAAATGGATTTTCGTGTTTGCTTCCAAGTATTATTTCCATGCCAACCAATGTTTGGCACTGTCATATGTTGGTCAGTGTTTTCATCCATATTGCTGCTGATGCATCGTCACTGATCTATGTTTCTTCATGCTTTACTTAGCTATATCCAGTTATGGTACGCTTCTTCTTGCAATCAATTCATGATAGATATATTGGTAGTTTATACTGATGAATCCAAACTCATGGTCTGATGTCTGTAGCAAATCTGCCTTTGTTTATCTCCAAGCACGTGTCAGCTAAAAGGGCCTACCCTATGTATGTCAGTATGTGGTTTCACGTAACCAGTGCCTGTATAATATCATATCTGCATTTCGGTAGTCAGTGAACTCTCTCGCTATGTACTACAGATGTTATATATATATATATATATATATATATATATATATATATATATATATATATATATATATATAAATCATCGTAATTCCACCTCTTAATCATTTCACGTTCTTTGTTCCACTTGCGCGCTAATGTGCGCCCTTTATACTAGTTGTGTGACATTAGCATGAGGCCCTAAACTCTTTTCGATTTTTTCGAATATGTGTTATAGCGTAGAGAAGCCTTGTGCCCGTGTGTATTCAGACCCATTTCATTATTATTATCTTGACGGGGTCATCATCTCGATTTTTTTTTCTAAAGACAACCTCTCTGTTCGACTGGCTGGATTGTACGGCTGGCTGGCTGATTGTTGTGAGAGAAAAACACTGCTGAATGACTGGCTGGTAAGTTAAAGCGAACAGAGTGAACATATGCGTGCTTAAGCTTAGTTGCATAGGCAATGATTCATATATATATGTCTATAAGTTTTTTTTAAAAGTTTATATACCTGTTATAAGACCCCCCCCCCCCCCCCCCCCACCCCCCCCCCCCCCCCCCCCCCCCCCCCCCCCCCCCCTCTCCCCGAGCGAGGGCGACAGTTTAAAAGGCCAGAGCACACACTACACAACACTCGATATATAGCCATATGGCAGCGCCTGCGGCAGTAGTGTTCGTGCTCCTCCTGTTCCTCATGCAACTTATGGCCTCCTTGTACCCCAGCGTGATTCTTGCCGAGGCGGCGGTGCTCGGTCGGAAGGCCAGCGGCATCCTCGTCATGGACGACGACGTGGAGCTGGCAGAGAGTATCGATGCGCCGGCGCCGGGGAGGTACGCCGTGATCTTCGACGCCGGCAGCACGGGGACCCGGATGCACGTCTTCAGGTTCGACAACAAGATGGACCTCGTCGGGATTGGCCACGGCATCGATTTCTTCGCCAAGGTACCTACTATGGCTGGCCTCATCACAATTCACAGCAGAGCAAAATAACAATTCACAGCAGAGCAACGATCGAACCCCCTTTTTTTTTTATCTCTCTCGTTTTCTTTTGGCCTGTTGGCCGATATTACACACAAGAACCAGCTGTAATGTATAGTTGTGTACACTGGCACACTGCTAACAAGTGTGTGTGTGTGTGTATATATATGTGTGTGTGTGTGTGTGTGTGTGTGTGTGTGTTATTGTTACTATCGAGCAACAATATTGAGCGTGCAGACAGGGAAAATAAAGTCCTCACGGTGTACCGTGACCGTGAGCGCCTACCACCTATTCACGACACGTGTGTATACAAAAATCATTCAGTTTGATGATTTTACATACACACGTGTCATTTAGTAGTAGGTGCCCTTAGATATCCCGGCCATGAGAACTGTCAAAATCACGTGTCATTTAGTAGTAGGTGCCCATAGATGTCCCATGAAGATTGTCTCTACCTTACTTTTTCTCCTACAAATATAGTGGAATGCTTATATACGTGGTTTGATAGATGATGTAACGTCATATGCGCATATCCTTGACATTGTTAATTTGTTGGTGCAGGTGAATCCTGGGCTAAGCTCATATGCTGGGCAACCCCAAGAAGCCGCAAACTCCATACTACCTCTCCTCAAGAAGGCCAAGAGGATTGTCCCTTCGCAGCTAATGGAGAAAACCCCTCTTAATCTAGGGGTACGTGAAAAAAAAGTTGCTACTTCTTTCTTAAGTGTAACACTGTGAATATAATTGATGATCATTTATGAAATGCATATATATATCCTCCTCTCAACTCTAGTCACCAGTTGACGAGGTTCAGTAATTATAGGTGATGGGGTCTACTTTACAAACAAATGGAGCATCACATTCCTTTTCTTTATAAAAAACATTGATGAATTTTTATTACCAAAATCAAGGGGCTGCATATCTAACATGAAACCGAACAAAACTAACTAAAGAAAAACTAATGTGAAGCTATAATCCACCAAAATTAGCAATATCAAAAGGTCGTTCTTTGTATATCCCTAATGTTTTCTTTTATTGCACCAATCAAATTTTCAGGCAACTGCTGGGTTGAGACTAATTGGAGACGAACAAGCGGAGAAGATTCTTGAAGCCGTAATATATTGCATCTTAATTACCTATGGTTTTGTATCAGCACTTGGCACACACACCTTCATAAAACACATGAGCATGATAATATATATTAACCAAAGACGAATTAAAGACATTCCAAATTACATACAGGTTAGGGATATTGTCCACACCAAGAGCCAATTTCAATACAACCCTGACTGGATCAATGTTATTGAAGGATATCAAGAAGGGTCTTATCTATGGGTATGATTTAGTTTTTTGGAAGTCATGCATATATTGATACCATGTCCCCATTACGCACACACGCTCTACATTATTTGTCTATGTATATATGTTTATCGTTACAATTTACTAGCATTTTTTAGAAAAGGGAACATGTATTAATATTCTAGCCTCTATATCGGTAGATACATATAGCTGTCCAACATTACAACCAAGTTCCTGAAAAATGGTGAAAGAAAGTTTAAAATTAAACATCAATTTACTAGCATATGGCATTTGATGTGTAGGTTGCTCTAAATTATCTGCTGGATAAACTGGGAGGGGAATTACTCCCAGACGTTTGGTGTAGTTGACATGCACTACAGGATGCGGTTTCTTTGCCGAGTGCTCGGGGTACTCGGCAAAGACTTTATTGCACTCGGCAAAGAGCATTCGGCAAAGAACCTGCCGGCAAAGGTTTCTTTGCCGAGTGCCACGTCAACACTCGGCAAAGAAATTTCGGCCGTCAACTTTGACGGGCTCTTTGCCGAGTGCCGCCCTATGGAGGCACTCGGCAAAGATTTTTTTTAGTTTTTTTTAAAATTCTTTGCCGAGTGCCAGCTGTTGCACTCGGCAAAGAAAATATTTTATTTTTTTAAAAAAATCTTTGCCGAGTGCTAGAGCTCTGATACTCGGCAAATTTTTTTTTAAAAAAATTTCTTTGCCGAGTGCCACAGCCCTAGCACTCGGCAAAGAGATCAAAAATGCTTTTTTTATATTTTTTTTCTTTCCATCAGAACAAACAAACACATCACATATATATATATATATATATCATCACACAACACTGAATATATCAAATGCACATATATCGTTCATAATGCATCACATACACATATCGTTCATAATCCATCACATACATATAAACTAGATGGTGCCCCGCGCTTCGCTGCGGGATTCTGGTCAACAGTCATGTACAATTATCATACAATTCACTATTGAAAACCCTTTTAAGGTTATAAGTCTTCATCAGTGAAAAGGAATGAAGCATTTATATGAGTGAGCATGTTCAATAGCTATTGAACATAGTCTCTATGGTCTCTACCAAATACAATTGAAGTCATGTAACCATAATTTCGAAGGAAACCGTCATTGAATGATTTGCGATGCTCCTTTTGTCTCACCCCTCAAATGTTGGTAAAGCAACTAGCATCTTACAATCCTGGACATTAAGCAACTCTTTGTGTCATTCAGCAGAATATAACTTGGTTCATTAAGTTGAAGATTTACAGTTACCAGGGACAAAGATGAACTGTGAATTTGGCAAGTGAAATAGTAGGTACATACCTGGCCTCATGTTTGTCATATGTGATTTTGTCATACCCAGAAATTTGCAGAGTTAAATTGCACAATGATCTTGAATGCTAACCAAGGCCTGCTTACTAAACATGACAAGGAGCACTAATTAAATGCATGATTGAGTCCACACAAAATCTGAAACGTTGGCCAGGTAAATGAAGATGAGCACTAATTAAATGCATGATTTGAGTCCACACAGAATTTGAAATGTTTCATAGATACTCAGATGTATTGTTTTTGTTGGACATGGCAAAGCAAAGCATTATTTAATTTACATCATGTACCTGTAGCTTAGTAGGCATATAAATAAAACGTGCAAAATAAAACAGAAATGTAATTTTCGAAATTGAAAAAGAAAACTTATTGAACTGCAACTTTTATTAAAATGTGTAGCTCTATATTTTAATAGAACTGAAGGGCTAACACAATTGCTAATACTTATGTCTGGTCTTCAACACGAAGCATTTTTAAGAGCTCCCTAACCAAATAATGGCACTGATTCTTTACCAGAATAGTGATATACAGAGAAAAAAGATCAAAGAGTGTATAATTTTAGGACCTGAAACCTATCATATTAACAAATAACAAATGTGACAGCCTACCAAAGGTCTCATCTTACAGAGCAAATTGTACACAGGCAAGGTTTGAGTGAAATAATAGTAAACTAACTACTGTAAATTGGATAAAGCCTCAAAATGCCATGTAAACTTGGCTGCTGATATCATTTCACAGGAGCGAAGATACATGTGTCAGTGGCACCATAGAACGCATGGAGACAAACCACATTATCTTGGCATACAAATCTATACAGCAGCAGGCGTCGCGGAGTGTCGTCGTCCTAGCGCGCCGCCGCCCTGGCCGGGCCTGGCCGGCGCCATGCGACATCGGGGGAGGGGAAGAAAGGCCGCGGGAGCGCACCGCCCGTGCTGGGGCTGGATCCGTACCGGTGCGCCATGGAGGTCCTGGCTGGGTCCATGCGAGAGAGAGAGAGAGAGAGAGAGAGAGAGACGAGGACAGACACCTGGGGTTTGGTCGGAGCACGCGCGGCGGCGGTGGTCATCGGGAGGGAGAGGGAGCAGGCGCGAGCGGGGGAGGCGCTAGTGTGCGGCATCGGGCCGGCCGCGCCGTCACAGCTGGGAGACGAACAGACGGAGTGGGCGAGAGGTCTTTTTCTTCAGCGGCGCTCCGGCGGGGAAGGGGGGCGGCGGCGGAGCTCTGGCGGGGGTGGGGTGGCGGCGGCGGCGGCGGGGAGGGCAGGGGGGCTCGGGTGGGGGCGGGTTGGGGCGCGCGGTGGGCCTTATGTTCATCTTTTTCTTTCTTTAGAAGAAACCTCTTTGCCGAGTGCCTTTTCCTTGAAGACGTGGCACTCGGCAAATTTTCTCTCTTTTTTTTAATTTTAATTTCAAATTTTTTCTATAGTTTTTTAATACTGTATAGAAGCACAAGTTTGAATTTGGGACTTTCTTATTACATTTTCCTATATTTCATGAATTTATTTTGTTTACTTGCATTTTTCGAAAAAGTAAATTTGAATTGCAGGAGACATAAAATAATGAGGGCTTTGTTCACCAAACATAGCCACTCGCTTGTATTCAGAGTGTTTTTAAATTATATAAAATACAAATGAAGTCCAAAAATCATGAAACATGACGAGGTGTCGTGTTATCTTATGTAGAGGCTACGATAAAAAATTAGAAACTTTTGGAGCAAGTTGCGACGTCGGATGTCCAAAATCTAGATATCTCCACAGGCTATCACATGATATCACATGTGGAGATGTGCTGGTTTATGAATATTGGACGTGACAGCGTGCTCGAATTTTTTTTTCAAATTTTTACCACCTCATACGCATATGATATCATTAGATCTCGACAAGTTTCATGATTTTCGGAATTCATTTGCATTTTATATAATTTAAAAGCCGTCCCGCACGCTAGTTGACGATGTTGTCCCATAAGCACGTTCATCGAAATTTCGAGAGAGTTCCTGAATTTAGCCTAAATTTATACTAATAAGCAAGGATAATATTTTTTGAATGAATGAAATCTATTATTTGATGCACCTGTAGTTCAAACTAACATTTTCCAGAAAAATTTAATAAAATAAAATAAACTAAAGAAATATACCAAAAGGCAATGAAAATATCCCAAATTTGAACATGTTGTTTGTGTTAGTGTAGTGAAGCTTAAAAAAAATTGGTGAAAAAAAACAAAAAAATATAAAAAACTTTTGTCGAGTGCCTAAGGTTGGTACTTGGTAAAGTGACTGCTTTGCCGAATGCCAAACGACTGACACTCGGCAAAGAAGACGGTGCTGGATGTCGTCGGTCCCCTACAAATCTTTGCTTAGTGCCGCGCTTTGCCGAGTGTCAGGCACTCGGCAAAGACTTTCTTTGCCGAGCACTCGGCAAGGCACTCGGCAAAGGCTTTCTTTGCCGAGTGTCCCGTTTTGCCAAGTGCCAGACACTCGGCAAAGAGGTCTTTGCCGAGTGGCTTGTTTTGCCGAGTGCGGCACCCGGCAAAGAAGGTCTTTGCCGGGTGCCCGATATTTGGCACTCGGCAAAGCATTCAGCAGTCGGCGAAATACGATTTTCCTGTAGTGAAGCATGGAGAGTACTACGTTGAAGCTGCGTGGCCTTTGAGTACTGCTGTTGAGGCACTGTCACCCAAAAAGGAACATGGATCTGTATGAGATAGACTTTGGGCCTACAGGCAGCAGCACAACCTGAGCACAGGCTAATTAACAAGGTGTTATTAACAACTGAAGTAGTGTGTATTCAAGTATAAATTGCTATTGTATTCTTTCAGTATATGTGTTCTCCATTTTCCAAGGTATTAGAATAATTTCATTGTGACTTTGTGAGAGGGCAGCCATGGTTATGATGACATTAACTCAGTTCCAACCCATCTCAATCATATATAAGAGCATCTAATTTTCATCTTTTGGGAAGTTTTTACGGATGCCTCTACTAGGTGTCTTTATTTTTTTTAAACAAACATAAAAATTGCGAGTATAACTTTATAACTTTCCAAAATATGAAGAGTTATAGAAATACTTTTTCCAAAATATGAAGATTGTCTTTTGCTGATTTATGCATATAACTTTGTAATCTTTGGTTTTTCGAAAAAAACTTTGTAATTTTCAAAAATCAAACTTTCAAAAGTTGTATCTTTTTTTTTTAACAAAAGACTATGGGATTGGCCGTTGGATTTCAGCCAGCGGTCGTTTGCTAATTAGGTCGGTCGTTGTTCGGCTGGCTGGATTGTACGGCTGGCCTGACTGATTGTTGTGAGAGAAAAACACTGCTGAATGACTGGTTGATGCTGGCCGGTAACTTCAAGCGAACATGGCGATACTCTAGGAATTATGGAAATGGGAGGTCGTGACTATATGTATGGTAGCATGCTTTTTAGACGGAATATGGTAGCATGCTTTGTGTCATGTAGTTTATTTTGTTGGCTTCATTAGTTCGGTAAAATCCAAAAAGGCCACTGTTTGATATGTTCTTTACAACAACACTCTCTTTTTTTTTTGTTTTGAGAATTACAAAACCTTTTATTTGTCTATGACGATCATATGGCCATCAATCATGACCCGTCGTCGAAGAAATGATGACAAGTCAGGAACTTCTTTCTTATTTTTACTTGTGTTCTTGATTCATAGGTAGGGACTTAGTCTTCGCATCGTGGTTAACCGGCCAAACACTAGTAGAAAAAAACCTCTAAGCTGACGCCTCAATTTTTTTTTTCAGACGGTTTCGATTATGGGATGCTAGTAAAAAATGAAACGATGGATCCCATGGAACGAACTGCCTGTAGAAATCGATTTCTACAGGCGGTTTTCATTACAAACCGCTACTAAAAATGGCTTATTTTTACAGGCGAGAACCGCATGTAGAAATCAGGCAGTTTTCATTGCCAACCGCCGGTACAAATGAATTTGAATTTAATTTTTTTCGAGTTTTGTAAACGACTTCGGATAGAGAACCTGTCAAAATAAAAGTTGTAGATCTTGAAAAGTTATGAAACTTTGTAGTTGATAACTTTTTCATTTGAATTCATCTTGGCACCAAAAAATACGTTTGAATTTTCGAAGTTTGAAATTTAAATTTTGCAAACCACCTCGGATGGAGAAACTATCTACATGAACATTGTAGATCTCGAAAAGTTACGCTAATTTGTAGTTGACAACTTTTTCATTTGAATTCGTTTAGAGCCTCAAACAGTCAAATTTCTACTGATTCGTTATAATATATGGGAAACTAAACTCTATTGTTGTCACATGTGATGGTGTGATGCAGTGGTAAGACAGGATACGCGTAGTGTCCAAGGTCACGGGTTCGAATCCCACCAGCCATGTAGCGCGCGAATATTACGCGAAAAATACCGTGATTTGCCACTTTATTAAAAAGCGTGAACCTACTCGAGCACACACCCCGCACAATGATGAACCAACACAAGTCTATATATGTTCAGTGGAATTATAAAGCGCGAACCTCTTTTTGAAAGTATATAATGCCGATCTCACCAGACATGACTTGTGGTTTATATATGTGCACGTGTAACGTGTTGTTCGAATAAAGAATATGTGTATATATGTGCTCGTTCTAGAATTGGACAAACAGCCGTACCGCCAGCTCTCCAAGACTCCACTGGCAGTACTAGGCCACTAGTTATTCTTTTAGCAGTTTAGCACTCCCATCTCTTGTGAAATTTGTGTCACACTAGGTAGTACGTGCTCCATCTGTACTCATAAGTTATTGTTTAGGATAAGAATATGGTCTTCAAAGCATGATTTTGACTTCATATTTCTACAAAATTATTTATTAAAAAGTGATATATGCATACTTTTATAAAAGTATATTTAAAGACAAATTTATTTATATAGTTTTCATATTTTTCATACTTAATAATTTAAAAGTTATTTATGATTTATATCTCCAACAATGTTTGATCAAAACTTTTTTTTTCAAAATGACAATCTTTATGAGCACGGAGGGAGTACTACGCCAGAACTTGAGAAAAAAGTGTGCCATCGTTTATTAGTTGTTACCCCCTTTCTTCCAAATTGTAAGTCACTTTAAGAATCTTGAAAAGACAAAACATCATATCTTGGCCCAGCCCCTCGAGCAGTTCCCTTCTCCCCGGTGAGTCCGCTCCTCTGCGATGTCGCCGTCTCTTCCGCCCCTATCCGCGAGGCCCGTTGCCGTGCTCGCGAGCTTGCCATCCGCGCGAAGGAGAGCCCCCGTCCGCACGAGGGAGGAGCCGCCACGCCCCCGTCCGCGAGGTCGCTGTCCGTGTGGAGGGGACGGAGGTGCTCACCGTCCGCGCCCCCATTGCCGTGCTCACGAGCTCGCCGTCCGCGCGAAGGAGAGCCCCGTCCGTGCGAGGGAGAAGCCACCACGCCCCCGTCCGTGAGATCGCTGTCCGTGTGGAGGGGACGGAGGAGCTCGCCGTCCATGCCCCCATTGCCGTGCTTGCGAGCTCGCCGTCCGCGCGAAGGAGAGCCGTGTCCGTGCGAGGGAGGAGCCGTCACGCCCCCGTCCGCGAGGTCGCCTTCCGCAGAGGGGATGAAGGAGCTCGCCGTCCGCGCTCCCGTTGCCGTGCTCGCGCGGAGGAGTAGGACGAGCCACTGCGTCCGTACGAGCGCGAGTGAAGGGAAGCTCCAGCGCACGCCATCGGCGAGTCACCTTCAGCTCCACGATGGCCAGTGCTGGACGCGGCCGTCGCTCCATCCGCCCGCTTCCTCCTCGCCGCCCCGCTCCCTCTTCCTCATCCTCGTTGCCTCCGCAAGCTTCTCGGCACATCGGCGCGCAGGCAGGCCGGAGGCAGGCTATTGACACTTGTTATCGTCCAAATTTTATTATCAATTATCTCTACATTAAACATGAATATCCAGTAGAATAGGGTTATTACTGATAGATTCCACGAGTTTTGGTGAATTGTCTATTTTCCAGGGGATTTTTCAGAAAAGCTTTAATTGTTGACACTTGTTATCGTCCAAATTTTATTATCAATTATCCCTGCATTAAACATGAATATCCAGTAGAATAGGGTTATTACTGACAGATTCCATGAGTTTTGGTGAATTGTCTATTTCTCAGGGGATTTTCCAGAAAAGCTTAAAATTAGGATTAAAGAGCATAATTACCACGAAACTTAACCGCCAAGGAAACATCATCACGAGAACACTAGAAGCATCTGGAACACACCCGAAGCACCGGGGCTCGAAACCCACCAGGGTGGGGCCGGCCGGCGCCCCCCTAGGGTTTCCCCCACGCTGCCTTCTGGAGTCTTCTACCACCGCCTATTAGAAGTCATCTGAGCCCTTGTTTCAAGTCGGTTTGATCCGACAGGCATACGTGAATCCCACCAGGCTATAAATAAAGGGGCAGAACCCTCCCGGAGGAGAGCCAGATCAAGAGATGAAGACCCTGAAGCATTAGATAGATATCCACTAGATCTAGGCTAGCAATCAAGAGAGAGATTTGAGAGATAGAGTAGATGAGTAGAGATTCGGAGGAGTCC
Organism: Eremochloa ophiuroides; assembly: GCA_038502445.1. Lineage (NCBI taxonomy): Eukaryota > Viridiplantae > Streptophyta > Magnoliopsida > Poales > Poaceae > Eremochloa > Eremochloa ophiuroides. The sequence goes on from JAHLJS010000003.1 coordinate 86,651,499, forward strand.
CGGCCTGTCGGAGCTTTTTCGTAGCTGTGTTCGTCCTGGATTCAGCTCCCTCGCCCGGAGTTGCCTTCTGAGGTACTTTTGTATTCAACATCCTGATTCAAGTAACCATTTGTTCTTATTCGTTCTTAAGTTTACAATTCTAATTGAGTGCTTTGATCTTGGTAGCTCCTTGGTTGAAGTAGTAGTTTATAGTGTAGACGTGGTGTCTGGGCTTATAATTACTTGTGAATGTCCCCTGATTGGCCGGATAGTGTTAGATCGCGTAGGTGACAGCTGCGTTGAGTCCTATGTAATACACTTCCCGTTGATAGAATCGATAAGTGTATAAGTGTCTGGTAGGAGGGAACTCTGATTTCGCCTCTTATTCATGTCATTGCCCGATTAGAAGCGATATTATTCAAAGTTTACCGGTTGTCGGATCTAGATAATCATTTGTTATCTCCTCATTCTTGATATTCTCTGGATTGATTGTATTATTGGGTTAAGAGCCAATAGACTTAGTCAGTATCACCCACTGTTCCTTTAGGTTAGATATTAAAACCGGGATTGTCTGGTGAAGTGCTACATCGGTGTTTTATCTGTGCGCTTGCGGATACCTTGATAATAATAATCTTTAATAGAGTGCAGTTAATTTATACCAACAAGCATTTCTGGCACCGTTGCCGGTGAACGGTTTGCTGATTTTGGCTTAGTCTATCTTAATCTTGTATTATACTTTTATCTTTTATCTTTTACCTTTTAAAGTATGGAACCTACGTCCAACTTTTATATGAATATAGAGCACCATCGGGATCGTATCTCCAGCCAAAAGAATCATCTTTACCTATCACATCATCTGGCTATGAGTTATGCCCGAGATTAATTAAGTTAGTTCAGGATCATATTTTTTCTGGTAGTTCTAGCGAAAACCCCTATTACCATTTAGCCGATTTTGAGCAGACATGTTCATGTTTGCACATTAAGCGCATGGCAGATGAAACTTTAAGATGGAAACTCTTACCGTTTTCATTAACGGGAAAAGCAAAGAAATGGTATAATCGCCATGTTGGGATGTAGCCAAGGAGATTGGGAAGTATTGCGTGCTAATTTTTGTCTTAAATTTTTCCCTATCGAAAAGGTCCTAAACTTCGTTTTGAAATCATTGGCTTTAAATAATTAGATAACGAATCATTAGGCAAGGCTTAGGAACGCTTTGATGGATTTATAAATTCTGGACCTAATCTTGCTTTGCCAGAACCTATACTTTTGCAACATTTCTTTTTAGGCCTTGATGATAAAAATAAAGAATATCTTAATTTGGTCCGCAGGAGGAGCATTTATGCATGTTACTGCTTTACATGCTAAAACTATTCTTACTAATATTTTAATTGATCTTCCTGAAGAAAAAGAAAAGTTGTTAGAAGATAAATCTTTTGTCGTTTGATTCTAAACTTTTATCTGATTCATTTCAACCTTTACCTGAACTATCTAATGAGAAGGAGATAACTCCTATTTCTGATTTTATGCTTGAATTTGAGGATGAACTTTTTGATGATTATGGAAACACCTCATGCTATCATAAAATTATAAAACCACAGGAGTCTATGAATTTTAAAAGTTTTACTATTTCATATCCTGCTGATTTAAAATTGCTTAGAGAGATAACTAGAGAATTGATTTTTGTTATGAGTAATGAATGGTTGATAGAATCTGAGTTTTCAAATGATATAATTCATTTAAATTCTCCTGCCATTACTATTAAATGTCAAATTGATGCATATCCTTTTAATGCCAGTTGTAGGTATCAACATCAAGTCTCTTACATTTGCTGAAAAATTCTTGAAAGATATGCCATTAATTCCTACAAATAAATTATTGAAAAATCGTTCAAGACATATTATTCCTAGTTCAGATGTTTTATGTTCTCTTCAGATTGTAATTAATGAATTCCGAATTTTGCTGAATTTTTATATCTTTGATGTTTGGGATTAATGATTGGGTTACCAATAGGAAAACTTTGGCGAGAAGGTTGTACGGGCAATTTAGATATTAAACTTGGGAAGGGATTTATTCTCTCAGTGTCCTATAACTCATGCATTAAAAGCTAATGGCAGAGCCACCTCCTGAGTTAGATCCAATAGAAGAAGTTAAGGCTATGTCATTTGAGAAATTTATTGAACTTAATTTAGAGGATGATACTCAGTTCTTCATTAATGAAGAAGAAGAGGATCCGATTGATCCTGAACCTCTGGATGAATTTACTAGAGCCACCTAAACCTTCTATTGAGTTTAAGCAACTACCTTCTGGTCTTAAGTATGTTTTTCTGAATGATGATCAAAATTCTCCCGTGATTATTAGTGATAAACTTTTTGATGAAGAGTCTTTTAGATTAATAACTGTCTTAGAAAAACATCGTGTTGCTTTTGGTTATTGATTCCAAATCCTTAAGAGGATTAGTCCTGTTTTATGCACCTTCCAACCAACCCAGAAATTACACCTTCTAGAGAGCCCCAACATAGGCTTCAAAATGCGATGAGGGAGGTTGTTAAGAAAGAGGTCTTGAAACTTTTGCATGCTGGGATTATTTATCCTGTTCCGCATAGTGAGTGGTTAAGCCCTGTTCACGTTGTACCTAAAAAGGGTGGTATGACCGTAGTTAAAAATAATAAAAATGAATTGACACCCCAGAGAACTGTTACAGAATGATGAATGTGTATAGATTATAAAAACCTCAATAAAGCAACCAAGAAAGATCATTTTCTGCTGCCCTTCATTGATGAGATGTTAGAGCGTTTGGCAAATAATTCTTTCTTTTGTTTACTTGATGGTTATTCTGGATATCACCAAATTCCTACCCACCCAGATGATCAAAGCAAAACCACTGTTACATGTCCTTATGGAACTTATGCTTATCGTAGAATGTCTTTTGGATTATGTAATGCACCTGCTTCTTTTCAAAGATGTATGATGTCTATATTTTCTGAAATGATAGAAAAAATCATGAAAGTTTTTATGGATGATTTTTCAGTTTATGGAAAAACTTTTGATGATTGTCTAGAAAATATAGATAAGGTTTTGCAGAGATGTGAAGAAAAGCACTTAGTCCTTAATTGGGAAAAATGTCATTTTATGGTTAGAGAAGGAAAAGCACTTAGCCCACTAGGACTGTTGCTGACAATCTGACTCTAAAGATCATCAACACCAAGTATTGCAAACATCTAGCTTGGGGGAGGAGCATCCTCTAGTTATCAGGTAACTATGCGATTATCGAGTCTGTTTTATAAAGTCATAAAATACCAAAAATATATGGGCACATGAAGGTCCACGCTCTTAAAGATGTTTCCTAATTGGGTAAAGATGCTTAAACTTCTGCTAGAAATATAAAATCAATCACTTACCATGGAGTGGTACTAAACCTAACCCCTCTTCATGAGATTTGGTATTTTTGTTGAAAATTGAGTTTCACAGGAAAATACAAGATCAAAGAGCTAGTCAACCCGACACCCTTACGCTGCCGATACACCTGCTCCCAGAAGGATCACTCAATTTGCAACATCAAAGACCCTGTCAAACATCCAGCTTGGGGGAGGGCACCCTCCATTTAAAATCCAGCTAAGTATAAGTTTCCCACCTTATTATTATTACCATATCGCTTTTTCAGCGTGAGTTAGCTAGTAAGATAAAATTAGAAAACCAAATAAAAACTTAGTTATATATTAGAGTTGTCTTAGAGTAGTGTCTATAGTCAGTCTAGGTTAGAGTCAAATAAAAACTGGAGAGCATTAAAAATTTATCTTGGAGATGATGAATAGTAGCTCTGCCATAATTTCTTTCAAGTGCCTAGTTTTTAACCTTAAATTCTCCCGAGTTTTGGATACTACTGTTTTGGCTTAAAAATTTACTCTGAATCTAAAACTTGTGGAGGCATATGCTTGAGCTAAGTCTAGGTGATTGATTGATATGATACATGAAGGTTGAGCTGCTATTTATCATATTCCTAGCAATACTAAGTTCTGGAGATTTATTTTAAATTTAAAATCTTACATGATGAGCTCTTGTATGACAAAGTGTGAATTCGTACCAAAGCCATATATAATACAGTTAGAGATAGGAAAACATTTGCACATTTATGCTGCTTGCTTTGCATTGAGTTTAGTCAACCTTTATTGTATACCTTATGAGAGTCTTGTCATGCTTTTAAAATTAAGATCACTTACACACTCCACCCACATATGCATTACTCCTACTCTGGGAGTAAGCGCAATCATTTTCCACTTCCAACCAGATTCACCTTAAAAATGTTTTTCTCCTACACTGGAGTAAACGTCCAAAAATATACCCTATAGGACAGCCCCTATTTAATTGCTCTAAGTTCTCATCATTATCTCTCCAATTATTTATATTCAAAGGATGCATGTGGCTATGCAAAAGTATTGAAAAAAAGAGAAAAGGGAGTAAAAGATGGACAAGTGTCCCAGCAATTAAAACAATGGGTACTTAGATGTCCGCCTCCCTATGAAAAAAAGAAGAAAGAGAGAGAGAAATAAAAGAAGAAAAAGAAAATAAAGATAGCCCATGTTTTCCCGCGAAAGTTCTAAGTTTAAAAAAAAAGAGAGTGAGTCGTCTTCAAAGAGCAAAAGTAGAATTAGGATTAGCCACCTTATATACACCCATCCACTATATTCCATATACATGCACATCTTGATTTGATTGTATGACTTGACTCTCTGGGGATCCATTGTTTGACTTTACAATATATGAATCGCAAGTATGCTCATCCTTGTTATTGCCGCTCCTATAAGCTCCACTATAATCCTTAGTTGTAGGAAGGCATAATAACATCATTAATGCCTCAGTGAGATCCATAAATACCACATATATTAAGAGACTCGAGGGTGTTATACAATTAAGCTCTGAGTTTTATTTCGAAAACTTGCAAATCTCCGGAGTGTTGGTACTGTGAAGAATTTGAGACATAGTGCTTGACTTGATTGTTCTATCTTTCGATTGCTCAAGATTTATGCGGAATCTGTAAAGACCTATAGTTAAAGGTAAAATGGGTAAGTTTGAAAGTTAGAGCACTTTTGTCTAATCCGGAGGAGAATTTCTGTTTAAAAGCATGTGTACTTGGAAAGTATGAAAGCATCGTAGCAACTTCCTGATCCAAATACTTTGGCAGATTAGGCTTAGTTTGTTTGCCAAGAGACTGGCAAACAGGTAAGCTTGGGGGTGCTGTAGACGGTGGAATAACGTCAACTTTTATTAGAACTTTAGACATGAAAGGACACATGAATACACAATCGTCTAGGGTTTTAACTGACAATTTCCACGAGTTTTGCATGTTCTGTATTTTCTAGGGGCTATTCTAGAAAAGCATAAAAGAAGGGTTAAAGAGCATAAAAGACACGAAACTTAACCGGTAAGGAAACATTATCACGAAGACCTTAGAAACCTCTGGAACACACCCGAGCAACCGGGGCCCGAGATCCCACAAAGTGGGGCCGGCCGGCCCTAGGGTCGGGCCGGCCGGCGCCCCCCTAGGGATTTGGCCCCCGCTTCTGGATTCTTCTTCCGCCGCCTGTTAGGAGTCATCTCAGGCCCTTTGTTGAAGTCGGTTTGATTCTACGGCGCACGTTCGTCCCACCGGGCTATAAATAAAGGGGCAGACCTCCCTGGAGGCACCCCCTATTCCTGAGCTTCAATTCAATATCTCCAGTTAGGGTTAGATGTAGCAATTAGGAGAGACTAGTTTTTCTAGATCTAGTCTTGTCTAGAGAAGTAGAGAGATAGAGTAGAGGAGTAGAGATTCGGAGGAGTTCCGGCCTGTCGGCGCTTCTTCATAGCTGTATTCTTCTGGATTAAGCTTCCTTGCCTAGAGCTGCGTTCTGAGGTACTTTTGTATTCAACTTCTAATTCAAGTAAGCATTTGTTCTTATTCGTTCTTATGTTTCCAACTCATATTGAGTACTTTGATCTTGGTAATTGCTTAGTTGAAGTAATATTTCGTAGTGTAGGCGTGGTGCCTAGGCTAGGTTTACTTGTGAATGTCCCCTGATTGGCCGGATAGTGGTAGATCGTGCAGGTGACAGCTGCGTTGAGTCCTCTGTAGTCCACTTCCCGTTGATAGGATCGATAGGTGTATAAGTGTCTGGTAGGAGGGAAATCTGATTTCGTCTCTTATTCATGTCACTGCCCAGTTGGAACAATATTATTCAAAGCTTACCAATTGTTGGAACTAGATAGTCAATAGCTATTCCTCTTTCTCGATATTATCTAGCCTAGTTGTGGGGTTAAGTTCATCGGCTTGGTCATTATCACCTACTGTTCCTTGTGGATTCGATATTTAAAACCTCTGGGTGAAATGTGACAGTGGTATATTATCTGTGCGCTTGCGGATAATCTGAATACAATCTTATTTAAGTAGAGTGCAGTTAATTTATACCAATAGAAGGACAATCTCACTAATGCCTTGGTAAGGATACAAAAATACCAGATATATCAGTGATTCGAGAGTACTACAAAAGGAGAAGGTAAAAGCTAAGTTTATTGACAAAATTACATATGCTCCAATTGACTTAACTAAAGGAAGAGAGTGATCTGTTTTTAAGCTATTCTGTTCTTCAACTACTCAAAGATTCATGGTAGACACTTTGAATTCCATAGTACATGCATGACTAGACTAGTTTTATATAATGTACTCTCAAGTTATGTTTTAAATGCTCCATTCTCTCTAAGAATCTTACATCTTAAAAGCAACCTTTTCCTCGGGACGAGCAAAATCCTAAGTGTGGGGGTAATTGTTGACACTTGTTATCGTCCAAATTTTATTATCAATTGTCCCTGTATTAAACATGAATATCCAGTAGAATAGGGATTATTACTGACAGATTCCACAAGTTTTGGCTGAATTGTCTATTTCCCAGGGGATTTTCCAGAAAAGCTTAAAAGAAGGATTAAAGAGTATAATTACCACAAAACTTAACCGCCAAGGAAAACATCATCACGAGAACACTAGAAGCATCTGGAACACACCCAAAGCACCGGGGCCCGAAACCCACCAGGGTGGGGCCGGCCGGTGCCCTCCTAGGGTTTCCCCCGCGCTGCCTTCTGGAGCCTTCTACCACCGCCTATTAGAAGTCATCTGAGCCCTTGTTTCAAGTCGGTTTGATCCGACGGCATACGTGAATCCCACCGGGCTATAAATAAAGGGGCAGAACCCCCCCTGGAGGAGAGCCAGATCAAGAGATGAAGACCTTGAAGCATTAGATAGATATCCACTAGATCTAGGCTAGCAATCAAGAGAGAGATTAGAGAGATAGAGTAGATGAGTAGAGATTCGGAGGAGTCCCGGCCTGTCGGAGCTTTTTCGTAGCTGTGTTCGTCTGGATTCAGCTCCCTCGCCCGGAGTTACGTTCTGAGGTACTTTTGTATTCAACATCCTGATTCAAGTAAGCATTTGTTCTTATTTGTTCTTAAGTTTACAACTCTAATTGAGTGTTTTGATCTTGGTAGCTCCTTGGTTGAAGTAGTAGTTTATAGTGTAGACGTGGTGTCTTGGCTATAATTACTTGTGAATGTCCCTTGATTGGCCGGATAGTGGTAGATCGCGTAGGTGACGGCTGCGTTGAGTCCTATGTAGTCCACTTCCCATTGATAGGATCGATAAGTGTATAAGTGTCTGGTAGGAGGGAACTCTGATTTCGCCTCTTATTCATGTCACTGCCCGATTAGAACGATATTATTCAAATTTTACCGGTTGTCGGATCTAGATAATCATTTGTTATCTCCTCATTCTTGATATTCTCTGGATTGATTGTATTATCGGGTTAAGAGCCAATAGACTTAGTCAGTATCACCCACTGTTCCTTTGGGTTAGATATTAAAACCGGGATTGTCTGTTGAAGTGCTACATCAGTGTTTTATCTGTGCGCTTGCGGATACCTTGATAATAATAATTTTTAATAGAGTGCAGTTAATTTATACCAACACAGGCAGACCGCACCGTCGAGCGACGAGGATGGAAGAAGTGGGGTGACCAAGTGTTTGATAAAATGTCACAGAGGGGTGAACTCACCGGCTAGAAGAAGAGGTGGGGGTATGCAATCCATGCCAGCTAACTAAACATAAATTTATCCTAGCCAGGCCCAGCAGCACACGCAACCAAACAGATGGGTCTTGGCCTTGCTGGGGGCAGGCAGATGCTTACCTGGGTTACTTTTGCTAGCCAGGTTAGCTGGCGAAGTAAACCAAACACACCCTATAGTGCCTAAAACACTGAGTAACCTCCTTCTCACCGTACCTCTCGGGACATTTTTTTTTAAAAAAAAACTTGAACATGAGTAGGATGGACAGAACATAATCAATTATCACTAACCTAGCACTGCAAATATAAAACCAGCTTCTTTTCTAACCACTTCATTTTTTTCAACTCCCTCCTCAACTGGTTTCCAACCTTTGTTGTTTAGCTTTGTGTAATTGGAAGGCCCAAATACAAAAATAAAGGATATATTGCCAATATTGCATTAGAAGAGTGTCCCATGCGTGTGGCCTGCTTTCACCTTTGATTAAGTTTTCTTCCTCAAGATAAGGATAGGACCCCTCAGCTCATCTCTTTTAATTTGCTTATTGTGTAAGTAACCAAAACCAAGTATAATCAAAGCATATAACGACATAATTTGGGATATCATTGGGATTTACACATGGTTTCTTTGTTTCTTCTTTTTGACAAAGCACTCAGGACACTTCCTCCTTTCTTCCTTTAAGCTGGACTAGAAAACACAAAGATCCTTTACGTGCTGCACGCGCGAGGAGTCTGAAATCCTTTGCATTGTGGTCATGCAGCTCCAAGCGGATCATCCGTCTTCACATAAATGACTAAGAGCTTGTGAATTCATAAAAAGGAGTTTGAATTAGCAGGGTCCTGTCCTCATTGCTTGCTGGAACAAGGGAATTTCTCTTTATTTGCCTAATTTTCTTCATTTCCTTCTTTGTATCTTAATTTTCCTTCCCCTGTCTTTCTTGTTTGAACTACTAATTGTAACCCTCTTGGTTGCTTTTAATAAAGTCTTCAACACGGGCTCCTGAGCCCTCCTGTTCTCTAAGAAAAAACAAGGCAATTTCTCAGCAACCAAATAGCGACTCACCGACACAATGATCCACTGTTTATTCATATTGGCGTACTATCTATATCCCAGAAAGGATGCAATTATGAATTTGGTCTATCAAACTACCATAGGCTCGAATAAGTTTATATATGAAAAGTGATATCAACATTTTGACTCTAAATAATTATACTCATCAAGTATGTTTGGTGATGAATCTAATGAAACTTATTTAATATGATTAAATATTGATATCTTTTTTTATATAAATGTGATCAAGTTTTAAATATCTTGACTTGGCATTGTTGTATCATTACATACTTTCCAGGACAGAGAGAGTATATATAGAATTGTCCACGTAGCATCTCATCTATAAGAAAATTGAGCTAAAAAAATAAATCCAATCTTTTGAGATGGAGAGAGTATATATATTTAATGCTTGTGCGATCATAAAAAATATCGCCTTAGCTACACTTATACTAATAACACTATAAATAACTAAATTTATATTTACATCAATGAAAATAATTTATATAAGTTGTACTTTAAATAGATTTATACATTCTAACTCAAACACTAGGTATTAATAAGAACTTCTATTATTTGTCTCTTGGAAATAGTGTTATCCTAAATGCTAAATGACAAATAGTCAATCGTCACAGTCTATCCATATGATTTTCACAAATCTGGATTCTAGTTTGAGGACATTAGAAGAACTGAAGTTAGAGATCCAATTTTGATTTTGTTGAAACCACATAAATAAAGCGCCATGGAATGAAAGCAAACACACACATGGATTATTCCAGACACGCGCGCGTGTTTCAGTAATAAAATAAATAAATTATACATCCTGTAATCTCACATAGACGATCACATCGAAGCACAAGGCAAGGGAAGATGAATTTTTAATAAGCTGCTTGTAAACAAACGAAATTAAAGGTCTCCACTTTGTTCTGGAGCAGATGATCCTTTTGATAAAAAGACCCTTCCATAAAGCACCCAATAAAGTTAATGCATGATAAGGGAAAAATACGTAATTAAACATGAACGTGCTATGCATGAGAGATCGGTGAAATGCAGAGCAAGTTTTCTTCCTAGCATTAACATTTGTATGTTGGCTCCGGCGCGGAGAGGTGTGCCACATCAGATTTTGGTACGGCACACAGTAACGCTGTCGGCCGTGCTCCCTTTTTTTTTCCTGCCCGTGACGGCTTCCTCCCTAGCCTTTGGTTGCGTGGACACGGTTTGGGCCACGTCACCCGAAATCCTCCTCCACACAAATTTCTCTCGCATCCTCTCCCTCGGCCTCTCCGAGGCGACGGCGAACGGGGCGACCTGGGGGCGACGGTGCCGCCACAGCCGGCGTACTGACGCACCGGCGCCCGTACCCCCACCCCCTCTGTTCCCGGCGTGGGTGACTTTCGCCCATCTCTTCTCTTCCCCTTTCTCGCTCTTTATCCCCATCTCTTCCAGTGCGGGCAGGGCGGCGGCACGAGGGGACCTCCACGGTGGCCGGCCCACGGTGCATCAACGGAGACCCCCGCTAGGCGGCCGCTCCTGGCCGCGGGTGCTAGCGATGTGCCACCACTCGACGTGCCTTCCTTCCGCCGGTACGCGTCTCTTCCTCTGCTCCACGAAACCCTAGCTAGCTGTCATCGTCTCTTCTCCTCGGTTCATGAGGATGGAGGCGCGTACATCAGCTTCGGGAATCTTGACGGCCCCCCCCCCATGCGTTGGCGAGCGCACCGGGCCCTGGACGTGCGCCGCCTCGGCTTGGCCGGCGCTGCGGGTGGGCCCCAGGGCTGCGACCGGGCTCCGGATATCGATGAGCGCGACGCTGGCACGGCCGCGTCCCAACTTGAGTGGCCCGCAGTGGTGGCTGATGGCTGGCTGCAGCCCCTCGCCTGGCCACTGAGGACGTGGATCCCGCACGTTGGCCGCCGCTTCTGCCCTAGGAAGCCGGATGCCAGCGCCGGTCCAGGCCGCGGGGGAGATGGCTGCTGACCAGAGAATACCCTGCCGTTGCGCTGGTTAAGTTGCTCTGTCTCTCTTGCTCCCCCACCATTTCGTCGCCGGCGCCTGGGACGGATGTGGATCTGGACTCACACCTGCGGATGTGGCAGATCCGGTGCCTCAATGGCTGGTTATTCTTGCATTGGTTATTTTTTGGTAGTTTTTTCACCTCCAGTTCTATTCATTTTATATGTTGTTTTTTATAAGGTGTTCTGCTGTCAAAGTTGTTATTTAATTTCATGGCACAATTGTAGTTAGATAAATCTCTCTTCAGTTTATCACCGGGATCTATTCTAAGATGCTTATTTTCTTCTTTCTGTTTGAAAACTGAAAGCTGAGTGCTGGTCAGGTTATCACACAGAGCCATGATACAATGCTTATTTACTTCTTTCTGTTTGAAAACTAAAAGCTAACTTCTTTTATCCCTTCCTTGTATGATTATGCTGCTTTACAAAGCCTTTTAGTTTTATATGTTGATAGGAGAAGGCAGTGAAATATGGCTGTTCAATTTTTGTCAGCTCAGTTACAGTTGTTTTGTATTCTTACATCTACTTTTGTATCTACTATAGGTGCTCTCCTTGTTTAACCATATCAGATACAGTTACTGCTCTCTAAGTATAACATTTACCTCACTGATTATGTTACCTTTGCTCTCCAAGTACTATAGTTTGATTCCAAGTAAAGAGCAGTCAATGCTACCTATTGTAATTGCATAATAAGACCTATTTTGTGCAACATTAATACTGGGTATGAGGGTTCCCTTTCTTCCTCTTCGTTGTGGCATGAGTAAGGTCTCCGCGCTCGCGTGCTCTGGGAAAGGCTCTTTTCTGTGGGGTGTGCTCTCCTTGCAAGCGCTGGGCCCGGGCAGATGTGTGGATCTGGCTCGTGGCCTTCATTGCTAGCGGAGCCCCACATCGGCACATCGGGCCCGTTGCGCATGGCGGAGGTGCACTCTGTAGCTCTCCCCCTCCCCTTTCCTCAGCTCCATCTCCTCACTTCAAGGATCTTGGCCACCCTCCCCTGGGTGGTCTGCTCCCACTGTTCTCTTGTTTTTAAATGCGTGGATCATGTGCAGATGATGAACTTTTCGTAGACTAAGACATTGAGGTCTTGGGATGTGCGCAATGATGAGCTTTTCTTGGATTGAGACAATGGAATTATGCAATGGTTATGTGCTATTTCATCCTTCCGTGATTCTAGCCGTTTGTTTTAGTTTTGTGATTCAATGATGTCTTTGCTTCACATGATTTGTTGGTGGTTATATTTCTGAACTGCAACTTTTATTAAAATGTGTAGCTCTATATTTTAATAGAACTGAAGGGCTAACACAATTGCTAATACTTATGTCTGGTCTTCACCACGAAGCATTTTTAAGAGCTCCCTAACCAAATAATGGCACTGATTCTTTACGAGAATAGTGATATACAGAGAAAAAAGATCAAAGAGTGTATAATTTTAGGACCTGCAACCTATCATATTAACAAATAACAAGTGTGACCTACTGGCAGCTCAGAGCCTCAGAGCTCAGAGCTCAGACACGAGTGGAGTGGCCGGTTCCTCCCTGCCACGCCACACCCATCTTACGCGAAAAATGCCGTGACTTGCGACTTCGATGGAAACGGGCTGGCCGCTAGCCGATGGGCCTCTCCTCAAATTTAAATATTTTTTCTGTTATTTTTAAAATCCGATTTTCCGAAAAATATTTGTACACAAATCGGGTTTCCACAGGCGGTTCTCTTAACAAATCTCCTGTAGAAATCAGATTTTCACTGGCGGTTCATAAATAACCGCCTGTAGAAACGGTGATTTCTACAGACCTCGCACGCGGGCGGTTGGCTAAAACGCCTGTATAAATGTGTTGCCAACCGTCACTATTAAGCTTTTGTGTACCGGTGAAAGTACACTTAATAAGCAAGGAAGACATGATTGCGATTGCAAGGTTCATGCCAAGTTGGATTATACATCAAGTTTCTACCAAATCAAGAGTTTTTTTAGACAATGGAACAAAGTTCCGGTCTCTATCAGATAGACGATCGAGCACACACCCCGCACAATGATGAACCAACACAAATCTATATATGTTCAGTGGAATTATAAAGCGCGAACCTCTTTTTGAAAGTATATAATGCCGATCTCACCAGACAAGACTTGTGATTTATATATGTGCACGTGTAACGTGTTGTTCGAATAAAGAATATGTGTATATATGTGCTCGTTCTAGAATTGGACAAACAGCCGTACCGCCAGCTCTCCAAGACTCCACTGGCAGTACTAGGCCACTAGTTATTCTTTTAGCAGTTTAGCACTCCCATCTCTTGTGAAATTTGTGTCACACTAGGTAGTATGTGCTCCATCTGTACTCATAAGTTATTGTTTAGGATAAGAACATGGTCTCCAAAGCATGATTTTGACTTCATATTTCTACAAAATTATTTATTAAAAAGTGATATATGCATACTTTTATTAAAGTATATTTAAAGACAAATTTATTTATATAGTTTTCATATTTTTCATACTTAATAATTTAAAAGTTATTTATGATTTATATCCCCAACAATGTTTGATCAAAACTTTTTTTTTTAAAATGACAATCTTTATGAGCACAGAGGGAGTACTACGCCAGATCTTGAGAAAAAAGTGCGCCACCGTTTATTAGTTGTTACCCCCTTTCTTCCAAATTGTAAGTCACTTTAAGAATCTTGAAAAGACAAAACATCATATCTGACCAGAATTGTAGAGATAAACATAAAAAAACTATGATAATAAATAAGTATACTTTGAAATATATTTGATAAAGAATGTAATGGTACTTAGTTGATATTATATTATTATTTTGTTATATAAATTTAGTTAAAATTGAGATAATTTGACACTCTAAAATTCTTAGAATGACTTGTAATTTAAGACGGAAGGAGTAGTCAGTAATTTGCTCCATGAAAAGGCACCAAACGAATTTTTATTTGTAGGATACTTGAGGTACTACCCTGCAAATCTTCTCCTCCTCATCAAGAATAAAGCTAGGCACCTACTGGCAACTCAGAGCCTCAGACCTCAGAGCTCAGACACGAGTGGAGTGGCCAGTTCCTCCCTGCCGCGCCACACCCATATTAGGCGAGAAATGCCGCGACTTGCGACTTCGACGGAGACGGACGGGCGCTAGCCGATGGGTCCCTTCCCTGAATTTAAATATTTTTTTCTACTATTTTTAAAATCCGATTTTCCGAAAAATATCTGTAACCGCTTGTACAAATCGGGTTTCCGCAAATGGTTCTCTTAACAAAACGCCTATAGAAATCAGATTTCCATAGATGATTTCTACAGGCCTCGCGCGCAGGCGGTTGGCTAAAACACCTGTACAAATATGTTGCCAACCGTCACTATTGAGCTTTTGTGTACTACTGAAAGTACACTTAATAAGCAAGAAAGACATGATTGCGATTGCAAGGTTCATGCCAAGTTGGATTATACATCAAGTTTCTACCAAATCAAAAGTTTTTTTAGACAATGGCACAAAGTTCCAGTCTCTATCAGATAGACGATCGAGCACACACCCCGCACAATGATGAACCAACACAAGTCTATATATGTTCAGTGGAATTATAAAGCGCGAACCTCTTTTTGAAAGTATATAATGCCGATCTCACCAGACAAGACTTGTGGTTTATACGTGTAACGTGTTGTTCGAATAAAGAATATGTGTATATATGTGCTCGTTCTAGAATTGGACAAACAGCCGTACCGCCAGCTCTCCAAGACTCCACTGGCAGTACTAGGCCACTAGTTATTCTTTTAGCAGTTTAGCACTCCCATCTCTTGTGAAATTTGTGTCACACTAGGTAGTATGTGCTCCATCTGTACTCATAAGTTATTGTTTAGGATAAGAACATGGTCTCCAAAGTATGATTTTGACTTCATATTTCTACAAAATTATTTATTAAAAAGTGATATATGCATATTTTTATAAAAGTATATTTAAAGGCAAATTTATTTATATAGTTTTCATATTTTTCATACTTAATAATTTAAAAGTTATTTATGATTTATATCCCCAACAATGTTTGATCAAACTTTTTTTTTTAAATGACAATCTTTATGAGCACAGAGGGAGTACTACGCCAGATCTTGAGAAAAAAGTGCGCCACTGTTTATTAGTTGTTACCCCCTTTCTTCCAAATTGTAAGTCACTTTAAGAATCTTGAAAAGACAAAACATCATTTCTGATCCAGAATTGTAGAGATAAATATAAAAAACTATGATACTAAATAAGTATACTTTGAAATATATTTGATAAAGAATGTAATGGTACTTAGTTGATATTATATTTTTATTATTTTGTTATATAAATTTAGTTAAAATTGAGATAATTTGATACTCTAAAATTCTTAGAATGACTTGTAATTTAAGACGGAGGGAGTAGTTAGTAATTTGCTCCATGAAAAGGCACCAAACGAATTTTTATTTGTAGGATACTTGAGGTACTACCCTGCAAATCTTCTCCTCCTCATCAAGAATAAAGCTAGGCACCTACTGGCAGCTCAGAGCCTCAGACCTCAGAGCTCAGACACGAGTGGAGTGGCCGGTTCCTCGCTGCCGCGCCACACCCATATTACTTGCCAGTTGTTGCATCAGCAATGGCTCGCCTCGCCGACAGCGTTGCTGCCTTGCTCCTCTTCGTCTTCCACCTCGTCTCCGCTGCATCTGGAAGCAGCAGCGTCGACGTTCTTGGGCGAAAGGCAGGCAGCATCGTCGCCGCCGCCAAGCAGTCGCCGCCGGCAGTGGAGGCGGAGGCGGCCTCGGAGGGGAGGTACGCCGTGATCTTCGACGCCGGGAGCACGGGCAGCCGGGTGCACGTCTTCAAGTTCGACAAGAAGCTCGACCTCGTCCCGATCGGCGACGACATCGAGTTCTTCTCCAAGGTTTCACTTCATCTTCAGCTTTCAATTATTTCAGCTTCAAAAAGAAAATAGACTCGACGAGCTAGTGCACAACCATGCATCCATCGTAAGAACAGTGCATGTGGCGTGCCGAAAACGATGCAATAGACCACAGTGAAAAGTTGGTGGTGGACCTTATGCTGCACACGGGTACTTGGGGCTCACACAGCATGTGACATGTTGCCTGTTGTGGTCCTGACATGCATGGTCCTCAAATCTGGATGCTAGCACGTGCTCTTTAGCAATAAAAAAGAAAGAAAGAAGAAAAGAACAAGAAATGGAAAATAAATTTGGAACCAGCATTTCTTTCATTTGCCATCTTTATATATGCATAGCGAAGTTACTGGTTGGATTATTATTGATAGATTACTGTGTATGCATGTTTTGTGACTTGTTGATGATCCAGATAATGCCCGGGCTGAGCTCATTTGCGGGGAAACCTCAAGAGGCTGCAAACTCTATACTCCCCCTTCTTGAGCAGGCTAATAAGATCGTCCCTCTCCGGCTTCAGAAAAATACTCCCCTCAAACTTGGGGTAAGAGATTGTTTTCTTCGTTATCTAAGTTCATCATCTACTGAAAATAAAATCACAAGACCTCGTCGATGCAGGTTGTTCACACTTTAGTGTATCTCAAGTAATAGTGCCACACTCTATTTTGGAAGTCCTGTTTGGTCTCGAACTGAAGCGTTTCTATCAAAATTGCAGGCAACAGCTGGTCTAAGATTAATCGGAGACGAGAAGGCAGAGGAGATTCTTGAAGCAGTATGTGATGGGTGTGTTTGGGTTGGGGTTAGGGATGTGACGGCTATGGCAGGGTTCGGGGGTGCGTGAAATAGGGGCAGCGGCCATGTGCGTAAGGGACAGATATAGGAGAGAGAGGCGACTGGCTTAGAGAGAAGGGACAGCGGAGATAGAAGGCCTTAGGCCTATTCTTTGCTTAAAATTGAAAGGTTACATAGCCCCTATATGTATAGTTCTAGGAGACTTAGCCTCTAAGCAATCTAAACCAATCCAACCTAACCTTTGGGCCCAACGCCCTCCTTTGGGCCTCGTTGTGCCTCCTAACTCTAGGTTGGAGCCTCTCATTAGAGGTATGGCATCACTCCCCCCTCCCCCGGTCGGCGTGTCCTCGTGCCGACATAATGTCTAATTGTTGACATCTTTGGGAGGGAAGGCTTTCCCTCGTAGTATGGCCTCGATGTGAGCGTGGATTTGGCCATTGACTGGTCAACGATGATGACGTTCACCCGTGTGCGGGTTGGTGTGGACTCCAAGCAGTCGAGGAGGTTACTAATGTAGCCGTAGAAGTAGTAGTTGTGCGAGCCCTTGTTATTGGCACCTACTTCTTGGCGGCTTGTCATGAGGAGTGATCGACGTACTGGTGGCCACCATGGTGGAGTGCAGCATCTATCGGGGCGGGGCGATGTAGACGTTGTCGACGTGGATGGGTTGTCAGCCCAAATTGTCGATGAAGACTGCGGTGGTGGTAGACACCGTGCTACTCTGGGGCCATGTGCGCCCAAGGAGGATGTTCATCAGTCTACCATTGTCGCATGCCGTAAACGGAGGTAGTTGCAAGCTGAGCGCCAGTACTTTCATGCGCCTTGGTCTAGCATGATGCGGCAAGTGTGTAGAGATGATTATTGAAGAAGAGCAGCCCTTGGTCCATAGGCCAGGCTGGTGCTAACGTGCCATCGGCTATGACAAGGGTGATGATGCAGAGGTCCCGTTGTTGGAGAATGGCTTGGTGGAGGTTGACGAAGGCGATGTTGGCTAAGTCAAGGTGGTCAGTTGCGTTTGGGCGTCAAGCTCGGCTTGCCGAGTTCATCACATTGCATGGGGTTGGTGTAACTTGGCGGTCCATCCTTTTGAGGGATGTTGGAGCAACAAGGGTGAGGACTGTTGCCGCAGTATGCTGGGAAGGCACCGTTGTGAAGGTCATGGGGTTGCCGTTGGTACTAGAGTTACAAGGTGGAGGATTCCCATGTCAGGTGGCCAAGGCTTGCTTGCTAAGGTGTCCCGAAGATGATGTCGACGTCGTTACCGATGTCGAGGAGGTAGGTGTCGATGTTGAAGTTCTCTGCGTCGATACGGAGTGGCTCGATGAATCTAGGCACTTCATTGCCGCTCCCAATGATAAATGTGTTGTTGATGTGGTGCTTCAAGAGGCCAATGAGGCACATGAAGTTAATGTAGATGAAGTTGTGGGTCACACCTATGTCGATGAGCATGTGGTCACTGGTGCTGAGGATGCCGCCTGCCAGGCACATGTTGTGCTAATCATGCATGCTGACTTCGAGGCGACGATCATCATGAGGAGGTTGGCATCAGGGTCATAGTCATGGGTGCGGTGCTTGTCACAAGTGATGTAGATGTTGTTCAGTGCTTGTCACAAGTGATGTAGATGTTGATCCGCTTTCACTTGTCCAACGGATCACCTCGAGTTGGGGGCCAATGTACTTGTTGGTGCATTGAGCGGAGTGTTCCCCGTCCACTGGCGCTTGGTTTGCTTTCCTATGTCAATATCGAATTTGGTTTATGTTGATGAGATGAAAAATTGCATATCTGAGTTTCTTATTGTTGGGGGTATGTTGTCCTCCGAAAAAGAACTCGCAGCCGTTGAGCCATGGCAGTGGATTTGTCACATCGTTTGTGGGGAAGAATGGCCTGGCGTAGTGTTGTTGGAGGGTCGACGGTGTCTTTGTTGCTGCCAATTGCGGAAATTGTTGTGGAGGTATAAGTGCCTTGGGGCGTGGGGGAGGCGTGCGTACATGTGGGAGAGAGAGGCCGCGCGTACATGTGGCTGAGAGAGGGGAGAGAGTGGAGATAGAAGGTCTTAAGCCCGTTCCTTGTTGAAGGTTGGAATGTTACATAGCTCCTATATTATAGTCCTGTGAGACTAGGTAAGTGACCGAAACCTATCCGAGGGCGGTAGCGATGGCAGCACGGTGCGTGGGTGGACAGTACCCATGCCAATACAATACCATTGGGTACTATTCATGGCAGGTCAACTTTGGGCCCAACGCCCTCCTTTAGGCCTAGCTGTGCCTGCTAACTCTGGATTGGGGGGTCTCTCTTCAGATGTATGGCACTGTAGCTTACCATCTTGCTAACCAAATCATGTCTTATTGTCTTGTAGTCTAGATACAACGTTTTCTTTCTTAAGTATTAGTCTGTTTCTAAATGCAGGTTAGAGATCTTGTCCAAACCAAGAGCAAATTTCAGTACAACCCCAAATGGATCACTGTTCTCGAGGGAACTCAAGAAGGATCTTACCTATGGGTGTGTGCATTCCTAACTTCTGTGTTGTCTAATTTCCTTCTTTTCTGTCTCTCTTTTTTGTCAAAAAAATGTGTAATACATCTTGTGTACTCAGTTTGTAAACTATGTTGCATGTGGCACATGTATGTGTACCGTAGGTTACTCTGAATTATCTGTTAGGTAAGTTGGGAGGGGACTACTCGAAGACGGTTGGAGTCATCGATTTGGGGGGTGGATCAGTGCAAATGGCATATGCCATTTCCACGAATGCTGCTGCAGATGCCCCAGCTGTGCCTGATGGGAAGGATCCATATATTACAAAGGAGTATCTCAAGGGGAAAGATTATAACCTCTACGTTCACAGGTTTAGCAAACATTATGTTTTATGTTCAAACTTTAATTTAAATTTCAGTAACTTTTATCTTCTGTTGTAAACAATAAACTATGATGGCGCTTACTACATCGTTTAGTGCAAGTTTGCAGCTTTTCATTTGAATAATAGTCATTAGCTGGACAATGATGATCCAGTAAAAAATCATTAAACCATAATGAAAGTTTTTGTGTATAAAACCATGAACCATATATGTTCTATCATATATGTTCTGGTTTGTGACTAAAGAAAGTAATCTTCCATGTTTACCTCTCTGCAGTTACTTGTACTATGGCATGTCTGCTGTTCGAGTAGAGATCCTGAAGGCAAAGAATGGGCCATTTAGCCACTGCGTATTGCGTGGGTTCAGTGGTATGCATATCAATTCATCGTTTTTTTTTTTTCCAGTTACTAGCATATATATATATATATATATATACACACAAATGCAGAAATGCTTACTCGTGGAATTGCTACCATATCATTCATTAAGGTACATACAGCTACAATGGGAAGGACTATGACGCAACAGCGTCACCCGAAGGCGCAGTGTATGACAAGTGCAGAGAAGAGATAATCAAGGCATTAAACCTGAGTGCACCATGTAAAGCAAGGAACTGCACATTTAACGGCGTCTGGAACGGAGGCGGTGGAGCTGGCCAGGACGATCTCTACGTTGCATCTTTCTTCTTTGACAAGGCTTCACAGGTTAGCAACTCCAGATCATACATATGGACATGCTAAAGAAATTAGGTCTGTTGAAAATGGAGTGTGATTGAGGGCTCATCCAATGAATCACTTGGCAGGTTGGCTTCATTGACAGTGAGGCACCCAGCGTGAAGTCCACCCCGGTGGCGTTCAAAGCTGCTGCAGAGAAAGTTTGTTCGCTGAGCGCCGATGAAGCCAAGGCAGGGTACCCTGATCTCTATGATGTGCCATACATATGCATGGATCTCATCTATCAGTACACGTTGCTTGTAGATGGCTTCGGTAAGTGCAGATAAAATGCGTGTTTCCATATCTAGAAAACGGATGATCGATATATCTGAATCTGATCATCAATTTAATAAACATTCAGATGTTTGAACAAACCAATTCATTAATTAAATGTGGTTTATGCAGGTTTGGCTCCAACAAAGGAGATTACTTTGGTGTCTAGAGTGAAGTATGGAGAGTTCTACATTGAGTCAGCATGGCCTCTGGGCACTGCCATTGAAGCCGTTGCACCCAAGAAGATGAACCAGGATGCTTGAGCTAGTCGATCTCTAGCATGGTCGCATCGCACCGTTGCTGATTCATGGACGTGGCATTGATACTTTGTAATAATCACTTATGAGAAATCAGTCGGAACTGCCGCTGATGTTCTGAAATAATTTCAGTCTAGATCACGATGACAAATTTTATCGGAGCTAAGAGCCTAAGATTGATGATGAGAACCTCTTATAAGAGATAATAATGCAGATCATTTAGTGCCCTTGCAACAAGTCAACAAGTCCCAATGCATCTTGAGTTTCATGATTAAGTTTACATCCATTGGCTGATCAAGCAATTCGTTTCAACAAAGCATTTGATGTCCTTGCAAAACAAGTTTTTTATTTTTGATTTGGTCGTTTGTCCCACGAGCAGAGCCTAAACAGAATTCATAAATAAAAAAGGAACCAGTTGATAGGTGCCTGGCCAATTAACCTAGTGGCAGATCAGCCACTAGTTTCATGCATTTGCAAGCAAGTACTGACCAATTCTGACCATGATCTTGTAAAAAAGGGGATCATTCTGGTGTTCGCATGAGCTTATCAGCCTAAATCAACACTACTTTTCAACCATGGAACAATGTATTTCTCGCACAACAAATCGGCATAAGTCAAAATCTGTGCTTCTTTTCACCCAGCCAAAATCAGCTGGCCTTTGGGAATTGGATCACGTTAGTTTGTTGTGTCACTATTGTTGCATGTTTTGAAATATGGTTCCTTTGGAAACAAAAACAAGAGATCAGATTCACCACCGAAAGTATGGACACTGAAGTTTCCTTAAATCAGTAACAGAAAATATCTATTGTCATTATTATTATAAAAGTAGTTTTAAAAGATAGCCCATTTTTATTTACAAAGATGGACATAAAACTTCCCATCTCTAAAAATACTAGTGATTTTTGAGGGTGACGGTCAATTTATGTTGACAGTTCAAAAGAAAAAAACAGTCGGATGAAACTTTATATCAATATTATAGAGATCAACAAGATCATTAAATTTGTAATTGATAAAATCTTTATTTGAAATTATTTAGAGTGCCAAAAATTCTCTTAAAGTTTTTATATTTAAAAATTCAAAATTTGGTCTTTAGCGTGCTCGGATGTTAACTTGGCCCATACATAAGTTTTAGTTGCCAATACGATCTATAAATTTGTGGTTGATATTTTTTATAGTCATTTAGAGTGTTCAATTTTAAATTTATATTATTAAGATTTTGAAATTTAGTGTTTAGAATTTTCAAATGACTTCAGATATTGTCATGATCTATACCAATATTTATTATAATAAATATCCTCATCCGCACTAATAAACATTGACATGATTTAATTTATACCAGTATTCATTTTAATAGATATCCTTGTAGTCTCTCCATCTCAAAATACATGACCTTGTAGGATTAAAAAATGTCCCACAATAGTTGACGCTACAGCCCCAGTATATGTCAGATCATACCCAAGGCACCATCAAAAACGTCCGTTCCTGTCGTACACTCGCCTGAACTGAATACTGGTAGGGTTACTATCGTTGCGCGCTAAATTATGGTTGTGTCCCTAATTAACTCCAGGTTGGGCGAATTAGCTTTACCTCCATCAGCTAGTGATCGGCATCAACTCTGACGGCATTCGAACCTGCCACGCGTAATGACAACGGGAACTCTGCAGAACGGTAGACTAGTAGGGAGAGAAACCTTCTTCCAATTCGTGGAAGCAACAGGGACAGCGCCAAGACTTCGCCGGCGGCGCCTCGGAGGTTGACCGCGCGTACACATTACTACACAACAGCGCTGGGGCAGCGGCCGTCCGGGTTCCAACAGTGATCACGATGACGAGTAGTTTCGGTGTACCGGGGGAAGCTTGCGTTCGCGGCGGGTGGATCGCTGCCGCTGTGGCTTCGAATTCCCTCGGCGACCTGGACCTGGAGGGTCGCGTCCATGGAGGCTCTCCTTCCGGTGCGATCTCTCCCTTCTTCACGGGCTCCTCGATGCCATTAGTCCGCATCACCAGGTTTTGCCTTTGCTACTCTAGATCTGTCTGGTCTGGAGCCTTGCTTCTGATTCTGTAATCCTTTGAGCAGTTGATCAACACACTGTTTCTGCCTTGCTCCTGTGTCCTGTCTGCCAATGGACTTCGGTGTGAACTAACCAACTGTGTAGCAAGGAATGCATCGACTTCACTCGGCGACATAGATGACTATCTGAACCATGTCCCCGGGAAGTTGCTCGCGGACGATAAGCTACGGCTCACCAGATACCTGGCCGATGCAAAGCTGATGCTGAAGCTTCAGCGGCAGCTGCCCCCTGGCAGTGGCGACCAAGAGCGTGCGAAAACAGTAAAGCTCCTCGTCGACAAGGCCATGTCTTCCCTCGCGATGGAATTCTGCCACCTCCGGATCTGGAGACGTGATTATGACTGGGGTATCTCGCCTCTGTCCATCTGGGAGTCCGTCAGGCGTAGCTGCCGCGACAGTTCCACCAGTTCCAACTCTGACTCGGTAGCCTCATGGAAGAGCTCTTCCACTGTTTCCTTCACTGGCAGCGACACTAGTGGCAGCTCAAGCGGGTTCCTCTCGGTCTCGGCTCTATTTGAGGACATGTCCGTCCGAAGTGACAAGCGCATGGATCTTAATCGTCTTATCGACAGAATGGTGTTGTCCACGCTTAATGACATTGCAGGCGTCATGATCCAAGGCGGATATGAAGACATGCTCCGACGGGCAATCGATCGATACTCTGCTCAACTTGCCAGGTATGTGTATGCGTTGGGTATATATATTTCTAATATGAAACTAGGTAATGAGCGGTCCACTAACAGGCAAATTTGGTCTTGCTGCGGGTTTCAGAGGTGGTTTTATATTTTCCAAAAGTGATAATAGTTCTTGTTTGATCTTTATAAACTTTTGATTAATTTATTTTATATAATGAAAATACGGAACTAGTATCAATATTATTCTAAAAGTGTTATCTATATGTTGATGTTCTATCTAGAGTTATTTGGATCTTAACCTGTTGTTTTCAATAATAAGGATTAAGTCTATATTTGCCATCATTTCTTGCCTTTGTCTAATTTTAACTCCAAACTAAAAACCATCTAACTTTGACACCCAACTATCAACGATGTTCATAGGGCTATCTCAAAACCACCAAAAACCTTCTCTGGGTCAAAATTGATTTTTGACAAAGATAAAAGCTGAAGGCCAAAAATGACTTAATCAAGTAATTTGGTTTATTTTAGATGTTTATTATTTTTATATATTAAATTTACTTATTTATTGATAAATTTTTTATATATTTTTTTCTGCACAATTAGATTTTTATCATAAGAAATTGTTTTAAAATTATTATAAAATAAACTTTGGTACCAATTTTCTAAATAATCTACCTCATTGAGATCTATAACTTTCATTTGGGTTAATTCTCCTCTATCCAAGTTCGTTCAAGCAATTCGAAAATTTTAAATTTTAAAATTTAAGGACTTCAAACATAATTTTGTGACTTTCTCTACGAGTTTGGCTTTGGTAACTTTTTTTTTGTCCGAGTATGTTCGAACAATTAAAAAATAATTTTCAAAATATTAGAACTTCAAACATAATTTTAGTTCCGTAAGTGATTTCAAAAATAATTTTAGCACTCTAATTGATTTTAATAGAAGTAGTCATCAATTACGAAGTCATAGATCTCATAGAATCATAGATCTCATAGAGATCTACAAGTTTAGTTTTGGTGATTTGGCCATACAAGTTCATTTGAATAATTGAAAAAATGAATATCAAAATATGACAATTTTAGTAAATTATTTAAAATGAAGAAGTTGCTACAATGTTTTATACCTCATCAAGATCTACTCCTTTGGTTTTGGTCTTTTCTCCATTCAGTTCCATATGAACAATTTCAAAACAATTGAATTTTAAAATATAAAAACTTCAAACATATATTTCATCCATCCTAAATTATAAAACATTTTGGCATTTCTAACATAGATACAATATATATTTTGGTGCATATGGAAAACTATGAACCTAGAAAAGCCAAAATGTCTTATAATTTGAAACAAATGAAGTAGATTATATTTTGAATAAATTTGGAATCATAATTAGAATAATAAAATCCAATTTATACCAAAACCAATACATATTAACCAATAAATAAGTTCAATATATATATTTTTTTGTAAATATATACAAAACCAAAGTACTTGATTAAGTCCCTTTTTCGTTCGTCGACTTGATCTTACCTTTGACCAACTTGAGCACCTCAACTAGCGAAACTATTGAATTTTGATGTCCGAAAGGTTTTGAATGTTTTTTAAATGGTTCTAGGTCAACATTAAGTGGCTTTGATACTTGATGTGTGCCAAAGCTAGACGATTTCGTAGTTAGAGGTTAAAATTAGACATAAAAAAGAATGAGGGTACAAAGTAGGCTTAATACTAATTTTAATAAATAATTAGCGTTGCTACAATCAATAACATGAAAAGAAATACATCAATTCCAAATAACTACATATAAATTATAATTATGTAGATAACATTTTACAAAATAAGTTGGTATTAGTTTTATACTTTTGTGATTTATAAATTATTAGATGATAAATTATATTTTATTGTTATTTTAATAAAATAGAAAATCACCTCTGAAACCAACAAGAGAACCAAATTCGTATGGTTTTCACAATTGGACGGCATCCATGACATGGTTTCTTAGTTCAAGATTGAAAATCGAACTACCATACAAGTTATATACTTTAGCTTTCTACTCCTCCGTTTCAAATTATATTAAAATGACATGTTAGAGGCTAAAAGTTATAGTTTGGAACAGAGTGAGTACTTATTAGGAATGACTAACTGACACATGTCCAACAGTTACCTTGAAATCCTTGACATCACTAACATTTTGGACGGTCACAAGGAAGAACGCAAAGAAATTGTACTGAAGGTTTGGACAACGGCGATGCACATAATCGTTGGTTTCTTGAGTGAGATGCAAAGACAATTGAATGGAAAGAATCTTGGTTATTTCAATCAACTCAAGGAGGATTATTTCTTAGCAATTGCAAAGCAATGTGTCAGGAAGTTGCTTAGTGCAGCTGATTCTATGTGCATTCAGATTCAGGGTGCACCAATTGATCCAATTTACATGGAGACCTATACATCAGTTAAGCCTGATCTATCCAAAATGGTAAATCTGGTAATGACGTACCAAGCACTGAATTATAGCATGCCGACAATATTAGCATTGCTGTCAGGTCAAACTAAGGGGTTTATCCTTGCAGAGAGTAAAGGGCTAATAAACCGATTGTCAGACATGTTTGTCAAGCTATCTGTTGAGCAAAACGATCCGGTGATAGTGCGATGCTTGGACATCTCTGACACTGGTGTCCATCCCTTCACAAGGCATGTCATGGCTCATGTGCGAATGCTGGTCCAACACAAGAGCACGGTCTGTCTAATGCTCAAGGGTGATCTGAAAGCATTCCATGAACTGGTTGCGCTGCTCATCTCCTCTTTGGAGTCTATGCTGGATAGGAACTCAAAAGGTTTGCAACTCCCAGGGCAGGAACAAATGTTCCTGCTGAACAATGTGCATTTCATGCTTCAGGAAGCCAAGCTAGAGAAAGATTTGGGATGGATCCTAGGAGAAGGGTGGCTGTTGCAGCGCCATGACCAACTCGACATGTTCATTGCAGGATATGTAGATACTTCATGGACACCTGTCATCTCTTGTGTGCTAAGACGGACCCGAGTACGGGAGATCTTGAGGCCGGCCGACAAGTTCATTTCACTCTTCGAGACGACCTACCGGGTGCATAAAACTTGGAAAGTCAGTAATCCTCTGATCCGAAATAAGGTGCGGGAGGCAATATTTCATAAGGTTATTCCAGTGTACCGAATGCATATGGAGAATTTCTCGGAGAAGCAGCAACAACCTGCAAGGTACAGCTTTGAGCAACTGGAGTCACAGCTGCAGGAATTGTTCGAGGGGTAACGATGGATGTGGGTATATCGTTTACAGAATGTTTTCTTGTTTGTATTTGATCAAAGTTGAGAGTATTATTAATATATTCTTGTATACAGATTTGATTAATACTTTGGTCACAATCTATCAGTATTCATATTTTCTTGTATATAGATTTGATTAATATTATTTTGTATAAATTTGATATTTGATTTGTAGGGAAGTGAGAAACAGTTGAAAAGGGATGATAGTTGTAATGCTATTAAATAAGTGCTGTAGTGAGATCTCATTAAAAATTGTTTGTTGACTTTTATTTTAGGGGAAAAAAAAGTGAAGAGCTAGATAGACACCACACCGCTCCTTTCTTTGGCTTTGAAACTATGGACGGAATGGTTTGCATTGGCATATCATGTTTTATTCTGTCAATTTTATCCTTATTATTACCCACGGCCACATTCCGCCTTCTGTTTTTCATTTATCTTGAATTGATCATTTCGTGCCACAGGCTGGGGCTTGCATTGTGTTCTTGTTTTGCTACCCTTTTTTTTAAGGAAAAACGTGCTAGTTTGAGCGGTCGTGAAAAAAGGTTGGTGTGGAGTGAAAGAATGCACGAATAGGTCTTCACTAGAAACCACGCACGGCGTTGCCGCGCGGCTGCCTTGAGTGCGACCATTACTGTGGACTGTGGAGGCTTAGCCCATGTGCCTCCGATTCTTCCGTCAAATATAGAAAGGATTGATATATGCTTCAAAAAAATTTGATATAAATTGACATGTTTTTATTCGATCAGTGATGCAAAAGTATACTATTAACAAAATTTGAGATTGTTCTATATTAACTCAATTAAATTAAACACTTCCTCACACTTGTGACTTTGATATGCATGGGCAATCGATAATTCAAACAGTTTAGATACATATCATCTACCCATCCCAAATTTGTACTCTTGTTTAAACTGAAAATCTTCAATAAGGTAGTTCGGCTCTTGTCACTTCAGCATAGCTGACTTCAACTTACCTAGGATTGTTTTGCATGATGTAATGTTGTCTGACCAAAGACGAAAACACAAGATGAAACAACAAATGCAAGAAAAGGATTACAAATTTCTATCTTCCTTGCTAGCAACTATCGAATACAGAATATGTTTTGCAGAAAGCCTCACAAACTTTCAATGGCCCTTTTTGCAGCGGATTGCTGATATTCAACCTTTAACGATGGGCTGACCAGTGACCACCTCTATTTCTAGTATCAATGTTTCAAGTCAGCTTCCACTATATACAATGGAAAATTTGTGTACAGTGAACTGTCATTATTTAGGTGTTCAGTATGGCTTCAGATTTCTGGTTTAGGTATTGCTGTCAGGTTACACCGCGACCTGATTGCTCATGCTGAGGTCCATCATCTAAACAAACATTCTTGGGTCCATCAAAGTTGAGGATATCAGTGTTACCATCTGTGCGCTTCCAGCTTGAAGGGAGCTTTATGTACTTATCATTGAAGGTCAGAGTTACGGCCACCTAATCTGGTCCTTATAAATAGAATTTTAACATGACCAAGACAGTTGTGAGTATATAGTGGCTAAACTTTGACATGATTTCAAAGATGTGAATCTGTGTTAGATATTAGTCAATTACACCTGAAATATGAATCATGAGTTTAACTTACCTTTGATTGGCTAAATTAATGTTATTAGCCCATCACATGATGGAAGCAACCAGGTTTTTTTTTTACAGCTTGTGAGGATCTATCAAGAGCACGTCAAAATCAAGTAGGCATGCATCCTAGTGGGAAAGTTTGTAAAATTACAAAAAAAAAAATGTTACAAAACTAATACAATGAGAGTGACAGGAAAGCTCAGCACTAAGCTATGTCATCGTAAATGTACTATAGTAGTGCAATAGGTTCACCTACAGCCGAGTGTATGAGCGTAGGCTCCCTCTTCTTATCTTTTAGGCAGCAATTAAGCGTGGATGACCCAGAAAATCAAGGCATGATTTGTGGAGAAATGCAGTTCCAGCTGAGAAGAATCATTTAAGCATTTAAGAAATGATGAGTCTATTAAGATTTTAAATTACAATAACGAAACTTAAGAGCACATGCTAGAAGGACGCGAGATCCTGTCGGTTGTGCAGCAACGGCTCCTAGTATAGTATTGAATTGATTATGTCATTGTAATTCAATCCAATCCCATTGAACTAACACAGAGAATAAGAACATGGTTGAGATGATGGCCCAAGAACATCAAGAACAAGTTCCTAGAACTAATTAAATCATTCACTGGCTAGATGTGAGCAGCACGACCACAGGGCCTTGGCTGACAGTATATCATTTTATATTGAGGTGGTGAGAGTGCCGCCGACCGTCTCAGCACTGAATCGCAGTGGTGGCGGCGATGTTTGTATAACGATAGAGATGGGATTTGTACATATCAGCAAGGAAAAAGGAAGAAGAAGAAGAAAAAAAAACCTTATGCTCATTTTATCGAGCATGTTTGATGCAGCTTTCATGAAAGTGTAGAGCTCGATGTCCGAATGTCCGATGGCAACGTCGAGCTCGAGCACATCTGCACATGAAAGCAGGAGGCATGGAGAGGCTGCAGATGCCTCGCCTGAGACGGCACTGTACTGTTTTCTTCCCCATCGCCGCAGCGGGATCTATGCGGACTCGCCGGGACGGAGGTAGCATAGGTGGGGTGGCGACCGCAAGCTGCCGCTTTCCGCCGCCTCTGCGTTCATGCACCGCCGCAGGCGCTGCTGGGACCACGCGCGACGGCGCGAGTGTGCCGCGCTCGCCCGCGCTAGGTCCAGGCGTCCAGCCCGCGAGCCAGGGACGTCGCGCTCGCCCGCGCTGGGTCCGGGGAAGCGTGCGGGGTGAGAGAGGGGTGCCTGCGGCTGGCCTCTTCTCGGCAGGAGGGAGCCCGGAGCGGGCTGGCCCCGAGCAGGCTCCACGCGCGGGACGCGGCCATGGTTCTCGTGGCTCTGTGACGAGGACGTGCGCGGCGCTGAGCGAGCGAGTGGGGGCCACCGCCAAGCTCGAGGGAAAGCTCTAGCCAAACGCCGGTTGCTGAGTTGTGCTTGTTTCAGACGTTGGATCAAAATCAGATGGACCAAGTAAAAAGAGCGACGTACGTGCTCGAGCATGGCTCAAGATTAGAATCATAGAGATAGAGGTCTGATTGGGCCGGTCCCATTCACGTTCAGCCCACTCACATTCGGCCTTTTCACTGCCTGGTCTTCGTGGACCTCCCGCCACGGAGCTTTCAGTGCACGCTGAGCCAGCAAATTCATGGCCGCCATGATTTGTTTAGTTCCTCTGATCACCCTTTTCAGAACATTCCCCTCATTGGTTCGAAAACCTTTCCACTCTAGCTGAATTGGGAGTAGGTGCCAAACACATATTGACAACAAGAAGTATAGTCTGCAGTCTGGGATCGGAGGAAGGAAGGCCGGAAACGACTTTTTAAATTTTTGGATGGCTAGTGTTCTTGCACCAGCACCTCACCGTGTTCAAACACGTACGGTACGGTTTTTGTGTCCACTTTTTTTGTTTTGTGTAAATAAAACAAGAAACGTACGCACGTGTGGATGAACATCAATTTGCATAACTCATACAATTAGAATTAGGCCCTGTTTAGTTTACAAAATTTTTTTAGATTCCCCGTCACATTGATTGTCCTTTCCGCATGCATAGAGTATTAAATGAAGTAGTAGCTCTTGCATTTTGTACTTTTTACCTGGGTTTTTCGAGACAATTTTTTTAAGTCTACTTAGATCATGATTAAAAAAAAGTTATCAAATATAAACGAAAGTGCTATAGTACCAAAATTTCTCAAGCTTTCTAATCTAAACAGCCCCTTAGCAGGCGTCAACATTGAAACGTCGTCTGGACTGAGGAAATTTATGGTAGGCCGCCGCAGGTACAAGCTGAAAGTACGTAGTTTGTACTGACGCTTTCTTCCTTTGGGAACTGGTGGGATGATCCCATCGAATTGGACCAATGCAGTAAACAGCTAATATGTGCGGCGCCCACCATCCATGGTCACTGCAACTCACTCTCACTTCGACAAGCCGCAAGTCCACAATTCTCGTACCTCCCGGCCGCAGCATACTTTGACTTCGGCAGTGTGTGTTATATGGTCCAACTTACTGGAAGTACCCCGCAAAAAATATATAAAGCTTACTATTAGTAGAAGTAGTTTGGTCGGAAGCCCATGGAAGAAAGCATACTATGTGTTTATATATCAACTATCACAAAATTATTTTTTCGCAACACGTGCTTCTTTTAGAAACAATCTGCAGCCAACTCTGCAGTGACGTCCGAGGCCTTATTTAATTCGTGGTGTAAAACTTTTACATGTCACATCAAATATTTTATAGGATATGTCACATGGGATGTTCGGATACTAATAAAAAGACTAATTACAGAACTCGCAAATAAATCACGAGATGAATTTATTAAGCCTAATTAATTCGGCATTAGCAAAAGTTTATTGCAACACCATGTTGTTAAATCATAAACTAATTAGACTTAAAATATTCGTATCCCTCGCAATATGTGTAATTAGTTATTTTTTCGTTTACATTTAGAACTCTATATATGTGTCTAAATATCCGATGTGATTAGATGTAAAGTTTTGGTGTTAGAACTAAATAAGGCATGATCCGCCTTTAGAGGAAACGCATTGGTAAAAGTGACTTTATTTTCAACCACTTATACACCAACGGTCCGAATCAAGCCATCTATACGGGGACATGGATTGTTGGACCCACTGTGTGATTATTTTCTCTGTATTTTGTACCATATCTTATATTTTGTCTCTTTTTTTTATCGGATAATAGATCCGAATCTGGATCATTCAGATACTGATATCTGTCATATACTTAAAAAAATGTGGGTTTTAATATTTGAATACGGATATGGTCGGATATTAAATATGCATATTGAATTTTGACGGTTTTACAATGAACGGATATTGAAAATATTAGTCCTATTTTTATCCCTGCGCATCACAATCTCACTCTCTTCCTCCCTCTTTCATTTGAGGGGCGTTTGGTTGCCTTCTGTACCTAACCTGCATTGCATCTGGCATGCAGGCTCCCGTCGACCAGGCTCCCATGATGCAAGTGTTGATGTTTGGTTGTTTGAGTGTGTAGATGTAAGATACAGGGAGAATTTGTTTAGTTGACTGAGAATACTGTGTGGGGGCCGCATGAAAGCCTCTCGCACGGTGTCACGTGCGCGCCGCGGGAGCTAGGCGCGCGAGCCTGGCTCCGGAGAAACGAGTTACCATTTGGTTTCCCGGGAGCCTGGCCGCCGGACGTCCATTGCATGCATGTGCGTGGCCTGGCCCAAGATCAGGTAACCTGGCATCCAAACACACGCATGTCGCATCTCCGCAGCCTGGCCGAGCCAAATACGGCTAAACCAAACGCGCCCTTGTAGTACCTTCTCTCCCCTGCGGCCGGCAAGGGTGGTAGGCGCAGTGGCCCTCGACGCGAGGCTCCCGCCACGGGTGGCCTTGGCGTGTGACCTTCCACATGGCGGTAGCCCGTAGCCCGTAGCCCCTCGGAGCTAGCATGGGCACAAAGGCATTGCAGCCCAGCGGCCCACGGACGCTAGCTGGATCTGGAGGGGATGGGCTTGATGGTAGGACAGTGCTCATCGCTGCGTCTCACCTAGTTTTTTTTTTTTTTTTTTTGAAAATTTAATATCAAGTTTGATCCAAATTTAAAAGGTCTGACTTAAGTATGGAACTAGAATAACATATTTCGGAACAGAGAGTGTAGCTAGCTACTAGCCTGACGATCAATAGATGCATAAAAACAAATTCGAATATTCTTCCTCGGTAGGCCAAAATATTTGACTTTTTCCCTGGGTAAGCCAAACGAGCAAGTAGTGGATAAGACACTTCTGGGATTGGTAGTACGTACAATAATGTATGAACAGATTTTGGGCACGTGCCAAAAAGCTACCTGCTTCCCCATGACTACGTGCCTTTATACATTGCGTGTTTGAACAATCAGTGCAGCGTGCATACGTGTCCAGTTATATATATTATTATTATTACTATGTTTGAGTTGCCGCCGCGCTGCATGCTGTGTGTGCACACTCAGCTCACTTCTGGCTCACCGACGTTTTCACCACATGCCAGAACTGCAGAACCAGAAGGATACCCTTCCTCCTCTTTCTGATCCTTTGGCCTGAAGAAAAGAAGAAGATTAATGACCAAATGGTCTTTTGCTTAGCTGCTGGCCGTCGTACTTTGGTTGGGTAGTAGTACATGCATCGTCATTACACAGTGTACGCGTGGAATGCATGATTTATTATACGATGTGCCTCTTTAAAAAGAAAAAAAACACGATTCGTACGTGCACATCGGCAGATGTGTTGTCGCCCTCGATGCACATGCGTATGTCAGGCGACTTATCATAAGGAAACGATAGGGTCGTGATGCATCTTTGTGCTTTACAGATACAGAAGCTAGTGATCAGGAGCGTGTGGAATGCATACATGCATGCATGCCGCGATAGCCGATATGCATATGCCCTGTCTCTTTCCTCGGATCAAAAGGGGTTGGTGATGCGATTGAAGGACGAAAAAAAAAAACGTTTTGGATGTTCGTGCCGATAGTTTGACTAGATTTATAGAAAATACGTGCAACATTTATATCCCCAAATAAATTTGTTAAAAAACTAGACTCAAAGATCTATCCAATGATACTAATTATATGTTATAAATATTTATATTTTTTAATATAAATTTAATCAAAAATATTTCTCGGGAAGCGAGAACGATATTTTTTTTAGGGACAGAGGGAGTAGATTAGTAGCGGTATTCCCTCTGTAAAAAAACTCATATTTAGAAAAGTCAAAGATTCTAAATTTTGACATAATATACATTAAAAAAATTATTAATATTTATGATTTATAATAAGTATCGCTAAATTAGTCATGAAATATATTTTTATAATATGACTAATTAGATGTTCGATTAGTTGTAGATTAATGTGTTATATAAACTCACACTAGTAGAGGAAGGGGCTTTAGTCCCGGTATCCCAACCGGGACTAGGAATCCGGGACTAAAGGTCCCAGTCTTTGTACAGACTAAAAAAATAATTTGCATCCCATGAGATTCGAACCCAAGTCCTATGAGATTCGAACCCAAAACCTCGGGCATAGCATCACGCATGACTTACCACCCCACGTACAAAACACATGTGACTTCAGATAGGATGTTTTCCTTTTGAACTAGCGCGTAGATGACCCCACCAACCGGGACTAAAAGATCCTTTAGTCCGGGTTGGTGTTACGAATCGAAACTAAAAGGTCTAGATCTTTAGTCCCGGCTAGTGATACGAACCGAGATTAATGTTGAACCTTTAGTTCCGGTTGGTGGTACCAACCGGGACTAAATATCTTTAGTCCCGAAAAAAAAATGCCGAGACTAAATGCAAAACTTGATGTGGATCTAAAGTCTTTTCTCTACTAGTGTTAGTTAAATATAAATATTCTTTGATTTTTCGATAAGCCAGATTTGCATTCTTTTAGAGATTGGAGATAATTCATAGTAGTATATAATTGGCTTGTGGATCATCCTGCATGTTTGTGTCGATCTCATCTCACCTGATAGTGATATATATCATCATGCATCACACGCATGCAAGCAGCAGCCAATTATACTGTAGCCGACAATGCACGGCAAGATGAGATGAGGTAGCAGCTACTAGCTACAGTGACAAGTTGTTGCTGAATTGTCCATGCATGCACACACGGCACGCAGACGCCGCTAGCTTTTTCCCTGCTGGCCTGAAATAAAGCTCCGACGATCCAATGTTAGGCGGCCATGGATCGATATAAAGCTGCTGCCATGCCAGTACGTACTTACACCTGATAATCAAAGCAACAATGCGGTAATTACTTAGTATACTATCTGAATTGCCAAGATCGACCGCACATCGATATATCGCGCTGTCGCTCGTTAATTCGTCACTCGATCGGGCTGTCGTGGTGCGGTGCTACCTCAGACTACCGACACCGCTGATACACGTGTCGCCGAAATCTCCCACCCCACGAGAGTTAACTCCGATAAATAAGCGATAATAAGTTTTCACCTACGGTTCTAATAACTGGTTGGGACTATATATATAGGCCTAGTTAGACCTGGTTGCTGTTAGATATGGTTCAAACTAGAATCTTAATTACTACTTCGAACTAGGTTCATACTAGTTTGGAGTAAGGTTTTTTGATAGTCTCTCTCTCTCTCTCTCTCTCTCATACGAACGAGAGTGTGTATATTATTGCATTAAGAAATGGAGAGTTGTATATTACAAGCATTTGCGATCGATGGCCGCTGATTACAGGGACTACATTGTGACACGAACATCCAAAGGCACTGGTCCGCGTACGTGGTTAACCTTCCACCAGGCTTACAGGCCGCTTGCGCGCGCCAGGCCGCCAGCCTGAATCCAGCGATTGCCCTTGTCCTGGATGATTTGCAGTAGGCAAAGAAGAAGCGCGAAAGCTTCCACACCTGCCAGGCCCAGGACACGAGTGCAAATAAATAGTCCATGCCTGCACGCTGACTGGATAGGAGACGTTTCCACCAGCTTAAAGGTGTGCTTGCTGCTTGGGGTCACTGTCTGCCATGTCTCTCAAGAATGCAGTGCCATATATAAGTCCCGAGTGTAGGAGCATTTGGACTTGTTGTCTAGCTATTTGCTTGCCAGGTATCTAGATTTAAAAATATTTGTCTAGCTAGAACAAAAACTGTTACTTCTTTTTCCTTTTCTGATGTGTTAGTCTCCCATTTGTTAAAAACTTGACATATTTGACCACACGAATTTTGTTGGCCAAATCTGTTGATGTGTCAGATTTTTGCTGTTTATCTGTCATCAAATCTTTTTTAGCATAGAATCTATATATCAAACTTTTTTTGTACGTTCGATTATGCTTTAGGATTTATGCTCTAGGCATCGCTATAATGACTATTGACTAGGACCACACATCAGCAGTCGTGAAAATCACACCACATAGTTAACTCACTCCCATCAACTGCTTTGAACAAAGTCTAGATGGAACTTGTTTGCATCTTATCTAGTTGTAACTGATTTGTTATGGCTAGGTATGGTTAGAACTGGTTTGTTGCTCATTT
This sequence comes from Eremochloa ophiuroides, assembly GCA_038502445.1. Lineage (NCBI taxonomy): Eukaryota > Viridiplantae > Streptophyta > Magnoliopsida > Poales > Poaceae > Eremochloa > Eremochloa ophiuroides. The sequence continues at coordinate 86,687,510 of JAHLJS010000003.1, forward strand.
GGCTCGAACTAAGTTTAAACTGTTCTGACTAAGGTTGGGTTAGTTGTTCTAGGTATAGTTCTAACCGGATTCTGACTAGCTCAATGCAAACTAGGTTTGTGACCAACTCAAACTAGGTTCTAACTGGTTCAAACTAGGTATGGTTAGATCTGGTTCAAACTAGAATCCGACTGGTTCATACTAGGTTCTAACTAGTTCAGGCTGATTTTTTAGTTGTTTTGGATAAAGGGTATTATTCTCATAAAATTTACTAGTTTTGAGCCGTTAAGTTGCCTTGACAAGGTGGTGAGGGGTGATGGCAACTGAGAGTTGACTCCACTAAATGATAAAAGATTTTGTAGCCATGAATTCTATGGGCTCAACCAAATTGGAGAAATGAACACAATTCTTGATAACAAAGTCAAACACCTCTACCCACTCTTATCTATGGTCGCCCTCGAAGGTACTATGTGTGTTGTTGCTTAGCTTGACCGGTGCAAGTTGGCACCGTTGTTGGCATTGTTTTTTTTCCTTTTCTCATGGGCATTGGGCGGATTACTAGCTAGCTAAACATTAGTCCGAATTAGCTATAGTACATCCAAACAGAATAAAGACGATAATATGTGAGCTAATTTTTTAGACAAGTTTTAGAATTATTAGTTGTTAGCCAACTAGCTAGTCAACCTCGCGAATTTGCACTAATATTTTGCCTCAATGTGTATTCAAATATGTCTTAACATAGACAAATGTCTAGTGTTACCTTTTCCTCGTTTTTTTTTGGTTTAACGATATATATATATATATATATGTGCTCGTCTCTCGATATGATTTTTCCCATAAACTGTATAGTACTAATAGATGAGTGAATGAATATGTTTTCTAATAAAAGAAAGACGAGTTAATTAATGAATATAGAATAAAATTTGATGGGGCGCATGGTTTCCACGAGGTGGGCCCACACCCATGGATCAACCTCAGGAAATGGGAAACGAAAGAACGGGGCCGGCCATGCCAGTCGAATCGAAAGCTGCCAAAAGCATGTGTCACATATCATTGGCGGTCATGGCAGGTCGACACGTGTCGTTGCCGTAGACGGACGTCGTCTTCGTGCATCTATCCAATCCATCCCATTGCTTACGTTATCGATCCCACCAGGGAGAGAGAAAGAGAGAGAGAGAGAGAGAGAGAGAGAGAGAGAGGCGCAGGTTCTTCCCCCCTTGCACACGGGTGGCTTGCGTGGAACCAGCTCGATAACTACGGCCACTCGAGGGCAAACTAGTCACAACGTGGCCGGGTCATAATCAACATAAAAATTGTTTGACTACACACTCACCATTAATTTCATAGTGAGTTTGAACATGTTTACGAGCGCCGATGGGTAGTTCTGCATTATATGAACAACAATTCCGCGATGTATACGTTTGCTGTACTTTTCCCTATTTATAAATATTACAATAATAATTACTGAACTTAGTAGTTTATTTTTCTTAAATACACAAAACATTTGCGTATTATTATAGTTAAGGTACAAGGCTTAATATAAAACAAATGCGCTTCTGCTTAGCGTCCTAAGTGGTCTACTTAATTACAAGCATAGACTGGACCGTCCTATTATACAGATTTTAAATTTTGGTATTACCCAAATGTGTTGGCGCAAAAAGTGGTTCCCTAAGCCCAACACACCAGCGAAGCCGGAAACGACCCTTGAGGCAGTAAAGCTCTCGCAGATCCAGCTATCTTCGAACCCGGTCTGAGAGTGTCAGTAACACCCAAGCGTGCCAGTCAATTTGACCTGCAATTGACAAGGAAAAAGATAGTAATCAGTAATCACAGGGCGGAACTAACCGGTGTGCCCAGGTAGTTCCAACTGTATGGCTCGAAGAGCCGTTGTAATGGGAGATCGACTAGAAAGCCGATTCCGTTATGTTATGAACCGATTGTAGCGAAACATGCATTATAACCCAAGTTAACCGATTCAGATATGAATTCAATGACATATACTTGCATTAGACGGAAATATGCTATAAAAGATGTAGTCACAGCAAGCTAACATGATCATAAGATGTCTCAATGTAAAACAAGATGAAATCGGCTACTTCAGCCGATTTAGTGTATACGGGCAACATACAAGCCTATAAAGTAGACAATGTTTCAACTCTCCGGCTAATAGATCTAAATCACAATCTTCCAACAGTGGAGATCGAGCGGATCGAGGCAGTCATGATGAAGTTGCAACTTAAATCCGTTAACCTTTGAATCTAGACAATGTTTATTTTATTACTTGAATGCGACCCGTATCTAATCTTGATCCAAAATACAACCGGCTGGTGCAAAGCATTCTATCTTATCAATATAAAATAGATGGCAAGCATAATTCGTTGAACATATAGATCTATTAGATATAAACCGACGCATATGGATCAAGACAGGCAAATTGATGATTGGTTTAAATAATAAACAATAAACATAAGCAACATCGGTAACTTAATGAATCCAGCTAAACTGCCAAATTTAACTAGAACCGATAACTAATCCATGCATGCAAACCGTCTCAATCTATAGCCTGTCTACCGGATGACATTAACTAATAGATTAATCAAGCAAACAAACACGAATTGATAACTAATCCGCGCGTGAAAACTGTCCTAATCTGTATCTCGTCCACCGGATGACGGTTAACACAGATTGATCAGGTAAATGTGACAGAACCGCCTTAATCATAGGGCCCACGTGCGCCATCAACATCCCTAAGGACATCCGGTTACTGTGCACGAGTTCCCTAATGACCTAGGTGGCCTGCCGGGTCTCCTAGGAAACCCAATTTTCCCCGAGGATCTCATTGTAAAGACATTGCAAGTATTACAACAGTTTACAAAAATAATCTAAATCAGAGTACAAGATGCGGAAGTATTACATATCTATAGATTAATAAATATAATTTTTACATTACCCAGATCAGAGCTTCGTAGTGGAGCAGCAGTATACAACTATACCCTTGCCCAAGGGTTGTACCATCAACACATCTTCACCCGTGCACGATCCAACAACCGGCACGGTCCTAAACAGAACTTGAACTCTCGGCTCACCTGCAACAGGGGTTAACAAACCCTGAGTACTTGGGGTACTCCGCAAGACTTACCCGACTAAGGGTGTAAAATGAGACTCAGGAATGCAAGTTATAGGTAAGGCTAGCAGGAGAGAGAAGGTTTGCAGAAAAGCATTGCTAACCAACATTTTAATTATTTATCATCATAATCATAGTCATAATTCCAATAATCAATCTCATCTATCATCAATTCTCAACTTCCTTTGATCATTCGGTGAACCTAGTTGCGAACCACTTTTCGGGGTAGGTGTGAGGATCAAGTCTCCATTAACCGAGGAGCACGTCGATTCGAATCCAGAAAAATACCCAGCTGGGGATTCTAACCACACTGCATATGCAGCACGCCGGCATACATATACCAACCTGTCATCTAGGTCTTTCTATCCCGGAACCGGTCCTGCGCCACCCGGGAGCACAGTACTCCACTCGTCTCCAGGCACGCCGGCCACGTGGGTACACGCTACTCCCGCCATCTCTCCACTCCCAGTGCGTGGTTGTCGGTTCCAGCAATAGAGCCACCTGACTCTAGGCTTTCCACATAGGTATGTGGCTAGGCTGTTCATCATGATCACAGCAGGCCTACAACGAACGGTCCCTACTTCCTTCCTGCCGTCAGACTTGCATTGGGGCCTAGCCCGAATACAATACTGCCCGACAGTTTTATTATCATGCCTGAAGAGTAGTGTGACATGGGAAACGCCGTCCCATGAGCAGGCCACTCAACGAAACACATTTTGGGTGATACCGACCAGTTCCAAACTATTCCGAAAGCGACCATGCATCGGGACTCTAGCCCGAATACACATCGACCAACGGATAACAAGTTCTTCACCAATCATAAAGTATATACATGTACATAGCACAGAAAATAGTTTTTCTTTTATGGAATTCTAATTTCATTAAGCATGCCTAGCATTTTTCAAATTATTTATTTAAATCAGGTTTCAAGGTAGTTATATGGGACAATGCATTTGGATGGGCAACAATCAACTCCTAGCAACCTAATGCAATAGATTAACTCGAATTGTAAAGGATTTCATAATAGAGGGTTAATGCACCGGGGCTTGCCTGTTGCTCGTAGAAGATGGAACCCTGAAAACAATCACCGAGAAGATCCACGTCCACCGAGCGAAGACCGTACTCGAGGTTGCTTCGGATAATAATTACCGCGCGTTCACTACACGAGATAATAACGCAATGCTCAACATGATGGTATGTATGCCATGATGCATGCGATGCAATAAACTTAATTTAGAAAGTTGAGTACAACTTTCCTTCACGGTAAAGTTGCAAGCCAACAAAACTAACTTGTTTTATTAACAACTAGGGTTTCATTTGATTATCTCGTAAAACAATTTATTCTACGTTTATATAAGGGAGAATTATTATCATCTTACTACAAGAAGTATGTTTAACTATTCCTTTTTACCCATGAAATTGCATCTAAGAATTAAACAAGGCAACATCCATTGACCCATTAACGAGTGTTTGCTATGAACATTTTAAATACACCTCAACCCATGGATTACAACTATTCAAGGAATTAAGATACCAAGGAATAGTAGTGGTTTTGTGTTTCCAGGTCCACAATCAACTCTAAAGTTCACATTGTTCCTAAAAGGGATTAGGGTTTCTTATTTATTTTTATTAATCATTTTATTGACCATTTCAACCGTCGTAGAAAGTCGCTGCACAACTATTTAACTACTTTTAAAATACCAATAAGAAACTCATCCTCACCTGCCTAGGGTCATTAGGGTAGACGACCCAAGGTCTTCAACCAATCCAAAAACCATACAAACCTAAAGTGATTATAATTTCTATTGATTTATTATTCAATTACCCTAATGTTAATTAATTAACTAAATAGACTAATTCCATTTGGTCCCCAAACCTTGCCATCAGATAGCTCTAGACCCACAACAGTACTATATAATTTTTCGTGATTTTTGGAATTATCTAGAATTTATTAAAATTCAATAAACTTGCATTTATGAATTAAAAGACACATTTTTATCTACTGCAGAAACTGATCAAATACATTATTTAATATTTTTAATGCATTCTACATATCACAGAGAGTTCACACAAATATTTTCATGATTTTTACCATAGTATATTTATTCCTATAAAAATAACAAGATTCAGCACTATTCATATCATAACAAATTAGAAAATCAATTTTATTTCACGGGAAAATGGAAAAACTTAATTCAGCCCGAGCCGGCCCACGAGCAAGCAGGCCGGCCCAACTAACCTATCAAGGCCGCGCCCTCACTCTTCCCTCTCTCTCTCTCTCACTGCCTGACGGGTCCCACCCGTCAGGATCTTCTTCTTCCTCCTCTGGCTGGCACGCGCGCGCGCGCACGCGACGGCACCCGGCGGACCTCACCGCCGGCGACCCCCGCGACGAACCAAAAGCGCCGACGGGCACCCTGAGGATCTAACGGACACGGTCTAGCGCCTAACACCTGCCCTAGTCGCCTCCGGCGAGGTGCTCCGCGCCCACGGCGGACGCCACCGGCCGGCGGACGAGCACTGGCCGCTACGGGCACAAAAATACTAAACCGAGAAGTTGGGGAGAACCAGGAGCTCACCACGATGCTAGCCACGCAGAAGGTTGGGTCGGAGAAGGACTGCAACGATGATCTTGACCACAACGGCGGACGCGGCGGCGTGCTCCGGCGGCAACAGTCTGTTCCAGGAACACTGGGACACCACCGATCAAACCAACGCAAGCATGAGAAACCGAAGACCGCAAGGAGTCGAGAACACGGGTTAGAGGACCTCAAATCTCACCCAATCAAGCTTGGCACGGCACGCGGCTCGCGGCGGCGCTCCGACCGTCCGCGATGACGACAACGCGCGCTGCGACGCAACCCGGACACCACGGCTCTCACTAGCGGGCACAACCGACGCGCAAGGAAGATAGCTAGGTGTTCACGAGATGGAGAGGGTGGAGATAGCACGGTGGCGGCGAATTTTTGGCCGGAAGGAAATAGAGGTCACCGGCGGCCGGGAAGAAGAAGGAGAAGAAATGGAGGCCGCCGGCGTATAAATAGGATGGGAAAACGGGTTGGGGAGGGAGAAGAAGACCCCGCGAGTCAACATTGCCGATCGTGGGAGCAGGAACGCGCGAGGACGGCCGCGACGCGCTCGCCCACGCCGGCGGTCAGAAGAACAGGGGAGGGAGGACGAAGCCCACTCCCCGGCTACTGTAGCTCAACTACTCCCTTTGACTTCTTTTGAAAAATTCAGTCCAATCCAGGAGGAAAATGGGAAAGTGGTAAAAAGCAAAATTGTAGCCCTCTGAAAGTTGAACACTTTTCGCTTTTGGACCAACTTCAAATTCTGCCAAATTTGAAAACTATTCAAAAGGGGGTGAATAGGGTTTTTGAATTTCAAACTGTATTTTTAAAATTACTTTTGATTTTACACAACAACTTGAAAAATGGCTAAAATAGAAGTTGTTCCCCTCAGAGAGCTTTACAACTTTCATTAAGGAAGTTTTGTCAGATTCCAATTAATTTTTGAAATGACATTTCAAATTTGATTTTTAATTCACTGTTTTGAGCCAAATTCAAATTTTTACAACAGAACTTCAAAATCTCCAAAAATAAAAGTTGTCACATTTAAATAGACCTACAACTTTAATTAAGGGACCACCCCAAGATTCCTTCTATATTTTGAATTAGGTTTTTGGGGCCAAAATTAGGTTTAAACAGAAGTCTGATCGGGGACTAGAAAATCGAAATTTTATATAATTACCTCCCAATATTCAAATACCAAAGTTGTCCCATTTAATGAACTTTACAACTTTTATGTAATAAGTTTTGTCTAATTCTTAATAATTTTCGAAATAAAGATTTAAATCTAAACCTTCAAACACAAATTAGGGTTTAATTTGAAATTTCAAATAATAACTTAGAAATCGCCCAAAGTAAGAGTTGCTCAACTTTTCAAAAGCTAGAAGTTTTATTTAAGGCTCAAGACCAAATTCTGACTAGTTTTGGAATAGAGTTTTGGATCCTATTCTAGGGTTTATGAAGGAGTTTTATTTTATCGTCCAGATGGGATTTGACCAAATGCAATTAAACTAGTATTTATGAAATCAAATCACTCTAGGTTACCTATGCACAATCACATGGAAGAATAAAAATTGTTTTAGTTAATGCACCCTAATGATGAGTTTATGCAGGATGATTTGCATGAAATCATGATGACATGGCGGTTTTTGTTACAGTAACACCAGGGGTGTTACAGTAAACCAGCGTGAATCATCCTTGACTCACTGTGCTTCCCGCGTCCACCGGATGACGCCAAAGAAACAGAGCTTAGCAAGGACCCTGGTCCGCCATGCTTCCACGTCCACCGGATGACGCTAAAAAGACATAGTTTAACAGGGGGTTGACGATACTTACAAGCAAGCCTGCGTCCACCGGATGACACCCAGCTTGGATGAAGTAACTCGCCGGACTCGACTGACTCTAGGGTTTGTTGGCCGGAGCCGAAAATTGTGTTGTATTGATGTTGTTGTTGTATTTTACAATGGCTGAGGGCTTATATTTATACCCTGAGCGTAGCTAGAGTCCTAATCGAATTACAACTCATTAATAGATAAGGAAACCAACAAATTATCCTATATCTAAGGTAACTTGGAGTCGCAACTTCCCTTTCATAACGGACTCCGATCGTGATCGCATCTTGGCAGTGCGGACTCTAGACGACGTCATCAATACCGACGCTGCACGCCTCCTGTCACCTTCGCCCGATAACCGATTCACCGTTCAATCGGCTATTTTCCTTCCTTCCGCTAGACGGAATCTGCTTCCGAGATCGGTTATCCTCCTCCGGTATCGGCTATCGGCTCCCAGCCCAAAATTTGGTATTAACACATGCCCCCCAATTTTGGAATAAACTGGTTTATTCCGAAATTAGCGCTTGAGCCTTCAAATAGCCAAAACGCAGCTTCCCTCTCAGCACTTCAAACTTTCGCACCAAAACGAAACCCTAAACCGTCGCAACTTCCGCCACGGGCTCCAATCCGCCGCTGTTAGTTTTGATTCGCCGCCGCCAGCTTCGATTCGTCACCGTCAAATCACTCCCGAGCTAATGGCGACTCCTTCCGAGGTCCCTGAGGTATCAATTTCATCGATCCGCCCCCTGATTTGTGAATCCCTCTTCAACCTCACTGAGTACGAGTTTCAAATCCAGGTGTTGAGGAATGATATTCTGATTCCACTGAAGGACATCCCCAATACCTACTATCTGGGCCCGATGGACGATCCGATCCCCAAAGACTTCATCATTCAAGAAACCAACCAGCTCCCATTCCGAAGCTCCATGATGGGCGCCTCCTCTTGGGCCAAATCTTTCAGAAATTGGCCAAGCGCACCTGCTGGGTGGAGGAACTGGTTCCGTCGTGTCGCGGTGAAGAAGCGCGCTGACTGGGAGATGCAACCCCTGAGCCAATGTCTTGACCTATCATTATCAGAGATGACAAGGAATGAGCCGCTCCTGATCGCTGCCAGTTATTTTTGGTCCAACTCCTTGAATGCTTTCGTGTTTGGAGATGGTCCAAAAACCATTACCCTGAGCGATATCCATATGCTCACCGGGCTTCAGATTACTGGATCATATGATTTCTGGGATCTTTGCTCCAGTGGCAAGAAGGACCCGTATTTCCCGAAGCTAGACACATACAAAGGATGGAGTGGTTATATTCAACACCACCAGAAAAGCTCCTCTTCTGTCAGCGAGAAAGAACATGTCGCATTCTTGACTATGTGGCTTGAAAGGTTCGTGTTCTGTGGCGCCACTGCCGGGCCAGCATATCCTTATCGGGTCTTAGCAGAGAAACTGGCTCAAGGGCACTCTATCCCCCTGGGCAAACTCTTGTTGGGTGCAGCATATAGGCTTATGAGCCGGGTATTCAGTTCCTTGATCATAGGTGAAGAAGTGCAATGCATAACAGGCCCTTGGTGGCTAGTACAGCTATGGCTCAACCTGTACCTGCATAAGCTGGTAAGGACACAACTCCAAGGCCTCAACTTTCCATCTACCGAGTATTCAGAGGAGGAAGACCCAAAAACCAGAGGCTGTCAAAGTTTTGGTGAAGCTGCCTCTGCCATAACCATCTCAACCTCAAAGGGCAATATACTGGAAACATTATACAGGGGCTTGGGACCAAATGCTACTACCTGGTTCCCTTATGAAGATGAAGATGAATTTCCAGCGCCCTCCAGCTTCAAATTCAACAATGGGTGCTCTGATGACGAGGCTATTAGTATCTTGAACGCAATCATCAAACCCTGTGCCTTGGCAGCAGACTTCAAACACCTTCGGAGCGCAAGCGGCAAGGCAACTAGCTATCCTTCTTATGAATTCTATCATCCAAATGTAGCAGCAAGACAGCTAGGTTTCGGCCAATTGCCCCCTCGGCTCCCTTTTTTGAATACATTGAAACCCAGGGAGAACATTACAGAGCACCTTCAGGCTGTCAGAATTTTTCAACTTGAAGCAAACCTGTCCACATTCTCGCCAAAGCCGTGGAATCAAATCTGCATCGCTCATCAGAGTTTTGACGATTGGTGGCAACAATGGCACGCTCACTTGTTCTGCCAAACCGTCCACGATAAATGCAGAGCCCTGGATTCAAACTTTCAATCTCCCCGAACAGTAAGTGTTCTCAGCCGATTCCAATAAAAACGGCTTTATTCAAACATGTTACTTAACAGATATTTCTCGCAGGACCCATCATCCAATCCACCAGAGTGAGTGGAATACTATCCACCTTGTCCAACAGCAAGACTAGGCTCCCGAGCGCCAACGCTGAGACAATTAATGGCAGGCCCTGCTGTACTGACCTCCCCTTCTGCTTCAAAACGACCAGCTGCATCTCAGCTTCAAAAGCATACTCCCAAGAAACGCCGATCAATAAGAAAAATTCAGGTACCCAGTAGCATTTTTCCTTTACTTCAGTACGCCCCGACTCTTAAATCGGCTTTCTACCAGGTGAATCCCCAACCAACTCAAGGTACCTTGGGAGAGAAACAGGCCGAAGAACCACCAGAATCTACCGGCCATGAGGAATCAGTTGCTCAAGAAGAAGGGATCCGGGAAGAAGGAGCAAAAACTCAGGTACTACTCACTGGGTTCTTCTTTCTTAAATGTCCTAATTGACCAAATCTTCTTTTCAAAAATACAGCCGAACAGCCCTTCCGAAGAAATCTGAGCGAATCTTGAAGAAGAGGAGTTGCCCCCTGAGAGGAATCCAGGTAACTCCTAATCGGCTGTTAGCAATTATCCTTGCTTCCATACTGTTCTTACTTCTGGTTTGCAGAAACCCAACTACCTGAGGCAGTGACAACCGAGGATCCGCATGCCGCAAAAGATACAACCTCTTTAGTCGAACAAACAGCATCGGCATCAACTCTACAACCTTCAGGCCCCATTCAGGTATCCCATCTCTGCCAGAAAACAATTAATCTATATTGTACCTTTTTTGATGAGAGAATGTATGCACTGTAGGCACCGAAGCCTTTGTCTCCTAGCTTTCCATTCGACATAAAAGAGTTCTGTGATAAAGATGAACTGGCCTCCTCCTCCGAGAGACTTTCAGAGCCAGATTTCAACAATCGGCTAAGTGCACTGTTACCCTATCTAGAGGGTGATCTGGTCACTCTGGCCTCGAATCCCGATCTGATTGATCAAATAATGGAACTCGTCCAGTAGCAACCCAATCTGTCAGCCTTGAAGTCCCTGCAAAGACTTGACGATCTTAAAGTTATAGCATCAGGGATCATCATTGCTCACAAGAACCTGGCAGAGCTTGAACAGCTAAGGAGCAACAAATCGACCAACAGACAAGAAGCCACCGGATTAGCCGATCGAGCCAGGTCGCTCAAGTCCTCCATCAGTACGGCCGAAACAGAATTGGTGACATTGAAAACAAGACGAGACCAGCTGAGAAAAGAATTGGAAGCAGTTGAGTCGGCTATCAGTGAGCGCGAAATCACCATCTCCACCAGCACGATCGAGCTCTCCCAGAAAAAGAAGGAAATCAGCAGCTTGATCGTTGCAGACAGAAAGTCATGCCAACGCCTAAACTTGTTGCAGTTCACTGAAAACCGAGATCAACAACCGCTGCAGGCTGGCCACGCGCTCCGTGCTGAATTAGTAGAACTGATTCGATCCTTATTATCTTTGTAATATGATGGGTATACTGCTTGGCATGTGCTGTTCACCCTGAATTTGACAACTTAGCCTGATCTGCATTTAGATTTTACACCTTAATACCGACTTTGTCTTGTCTCGCACTGACTCTGTTCAGCCTGATATACTTCTGTATGCGAATCGGCTTTCGAACTGCTTTGTACCTTAGAATCAATCACATAGCCTGACCTGTTCTGCATACGAATCGGCTTTCGGGCGTACTTCTTAGTATCGGCTTTGTTCGGCTTTCCTTTGGAACTAACCCCTCAGCCAGATCCATCACGAATCGGCTTGTGGGTACTCACAATAGGATCGGCTAAAACAGCCTAACCCAAAAAATCGATCGGCGTGCGACCATTGATGGCGGCGTTTTGTCTCCCTGATTTGGCAACTGTTCCGGATTCAAGAAACGTGGATTAACTGCAACCTAAAATCCGCCGTGCCGTCTCACTTCCCAAAGAAACCGCCTCAGTGCCCGTGTTGTCTTATAAATAGTTGGCAGGCTTGAGGCAATATCATACGCCATCGTATCCGTCTCGCCGACCAACTCTCCCGGCCGCCTCTTTGTTTCCACTTCGCTTCCGCTCTCAATCCTTGTTTACGACCATGGCCGGCGATGGAAACCATGGGAAGCGCCCGGCGTCTGAGCCCGTCGACGGCGATGAGATGGAACGGACTATCCGCCGCATCTGGGCCAGCGTCGCCCGAATCGAGCAGACTTTGGGGTAAGTTCAACCGTCAGCCTACCATCTCCTCGCTGTTTCTATCTGATTTGATCCGTTTCTGCAGTCACCAACCATCTCTCGTCAGCGGCATTGCTGGCTCCTCAGCCGGCCTGAATAACCCTGCCCCCGGCGCTGATCCTCCTCGGGCAGCCCCGGCGGATGGTGACGCCGTTCCTGCAACTGGGACGACGACCCCGGAAACCCCCGCCGCTGGTGACGCCGCCGGGCCCTCTGCTCCTGTAAGGGCTCCAATCAGGCGTATGATGCAAGTCAGTGGACGGGGAGTCCATAGCAGGTATCTTATTCTCCCTTTTCGTCGATCTTTAAATCTGGCTAAGTCTGGGTGCCTGATCTAATGGTCCCTTTCAGCCAACGTCTCCCGCTCCATCTTCCTTTCGTTGCACCGATCGGCGCCAGTTCCTCGGTGCGTCGCACGGCGCCACAACCGAACCTCCCTCACACTCCGGCTCGCAGCACCACCTCCGGAGCGGAATCGAACTCGGAGTCATCTTCGAGTTCCCACGACTCCTACACCGCCGCCGACGGCCGCCACTTCCACCATGAGATGGTGCGGTATCGCAACCTCTACTCCGAGGCTACCAAAGAGGCCGGCCAGCTGGATAAGGAGAACGAGGACCAGGCCGTCGCGCTCGTTGCCGCCAACATTGATTTGGCGGAGGCGCGGGCCAACCTCGCGGAGTCGCAGGCCGCCGTGGCAGGTAATCTCTCGTTTTGTCTGACAGTATGCACGGCTTGTTTCCAACACTGACCTTTCTTGTTTGTGCAGCTCTGACAGCACAGCTGCATGAACTGCACGCGGCTGCGTCGAGCGTCACCGACGTCCTGCGCGCGCGGGGGCAAACGCAGATAGAGCAGCTTGCGGACGTGCACCACCGCGTCCACCAGGTGGCAATGAGTGGCGTCCGTCACGGTGCCGCGGGAGCTATGGCCGCCGCCCAGATCAACTCCGGCATCGTGCTGGAAAACATCGAACCGGGGATCCAGGCAGGCCAAGACATGGAGGAGTTCGGCACGCTGATGGCCGCTTTCGCCTCTCATGCCGACGGTCTCTCCGTGTCCATCGACGCCGAGGACGTAATCCGGGACGACGTCAATAATCCAAACTAGATTGTATTCGGCATTTTGATGTATATGATACTTCTGAACTCGTTATGCCCGAAACAATCCAATTTGCAAGACTGTATATATTTTTTATTTTTGCTCTAAAGGCGACGCTTATCGCATCGGCTGTTATGCCCCATCGAGGATATTTCATTTTTGTGCTAAGGACGACTCGCTACTATGACGTCGGCCATTTTTGTCCTGAAGGCGACCCGCTTGCACGGCATCGGCTATTAGAGACAGACTCACATGAATCGGCTATTATCCCCCAACTGGGATGCTAGGGTAGTATTTCTTCAGATGCTTCCCGTTGATGGCTCTGGCGAGTCTCTGCCCTTCCAAGTCTTCAAGGATATAAACATTACCCAGAGCGCAATCCACCACACGATACGGGCCTTCCCAGTTTGGCGACCATTTACCGAATCGGCTATCTTTGGTACCAATAGGTAGAATGACTTTCCATACTAGCTTTGATTTGGTGAAGCTCTTGTTTTTTGCCTTGGTGTTGTAATACTTGGCCACCCGTACCTTATTCTTTTCAATGTATTCCAAAGCCCTAAACCGATGACGGTGCAAATCTTCTAAACTGTCCATCATAATGTCTTTGTATTCACCGGCTGTAAGCTTGTTTTGTAACGTGACACGCCGTGTCTCAGACTGAATCTCCCATGGCAAGACAGTAGCGTGTCCATAGACTAGCTCATAAGGTGAAGCCTTGATCGACCCATGCTGTGCTATGCGATATGCCCACAGTGCCTCGCTCAAATGCAAATACCATTTTCTGGGGTTCTGCTCAATCTTTTTCTTGATGACCTTGATCAAAATTTTATTGGAGGCTTCTGCTTGTCCGTTGGCTTGGGCGTAATACGGCGATGAATTATAAATCTTGATGCCCATGTCGTCAGCAAAGGTCATAAACTCCTCTGAAGTGAACATTGTCCCCTGATCGGTTGTGATCGTCTGAGGTATGCCGAACCTGTAAATAATATGCTCCTTCACAAATTCGATCACGTCAGCTGAAGTGGCGTTCCTCAAAGGAATGGCTTCTACCCACTTGGTGAAGTAATCAGTCGCCACCAAGATCCATTTGTGACCCTGGCTCGATGGTGGGTAGATTTGGCCGATTAGATCAATACCCCATCCCCTAAACGGCCATGGTTTAATTATAGGATTCATAGCAGAGGCTGGAGACTTTTGTATATTTCTAAACTTCTGGCATTCTTGACACCCTTTGTAATATTTGAAACAATCTTCCAGCATCGTAGGCCAATAGTAACCAGTCCTCCTGATGATCCACTTCATCTTGTGAGCTGATTGATGTGCACCGCAGACTCCATCATGTACTTCGCTCATCAGCTTTACTGATTCCTCTGCCCCCAGGCATTTGAGCAGCACTCCTTCAACAGTCTTGTAATACAACTGACCATCCAACAACACGTACTTGGTGGCTTTGTACCTTAGCTTTCTGCTGATCCGTTGTGAAGGATTTGCCAGGTAACCTGCTATCTCGCCCCTCCAGTCATCAGCTGATTGCTCGCTGTTACAAATCTCCTGCATCGGCCGATAACCCGACGCGTTCTGCGCCAGCCGATTAGCTTCCTGGTTCTGGGCCCTGGGGATGTGACAGAGAGATACCGTCATGAACTTCTTGATGAGAGCCTGGCACTGATCATAGTAGCCTCTGAGTATCTCGTCTTTACATTCATACAAGCCGAGCAATTGGTTGATGACTAGTTGTGAATCGCCAAATACTTCGACTGCATCGGCTTTTGCTTCATGCAGAAGCTGAAAACCTTTCCACGTGGCTTCATATTCAGCCTGATTGTTTGTGACAATCGGCCCTATCTAGAAAGCATACTCAAAACGCACACCCCGCGGTGAGATGAGCACTACTCCGGCGCCACCACCTTGCTTGCACGAAGAACCGTCGAAAAACATAGTCCATGGCGCTATATCCGCTACATTAACCGATCCTCCGTGATGCTGTGTAATGAAATCGGCTATCGCCTGACCTTTGACCGCCTTAGCCGATTCAAACCTCAAGTCAAACTCTGAAAGCGCCAGGATCCATTTGCCGATCCGACCATTTAAAATAGGCATCGAAAGCATGTGCTTGATGACATCCTCCTTGGACACCACCACACACCCTGAGGCAAGCAGGTAGTGCCTCAACTTGGTGCATGAATAGAATAGGCACAAGTACAACTTCTCGGTCGGTGTGTATCTTGTCTCAGGGTGAAGGAGCCGCCTGCTCAGGTAGAAAACTGCTCTCTCCTTCCCTTTAAAGTCTTGAAAAAGGGCCGATCCAATGGTATGGCTTTCGGCCGTCACGTACAACTTAAAAGGCTTCCCTGTCCGTGGCGGTACTAAGACAGGGGGAGTCTTCATGTATTCTCTGATTTCGTCAAAAGCCTTCTGTTGCATGTCACCCTATTTGAACTCTTGATCATTCTTGAGCTTCAACAATGGTGAGAACGGCAGCACCTTCTCTGATAAGTTGGCAATGAACCTTCTGATAAAGTTAACCTTACCAAGTAAAGACTGCAATTCCTTCTTGTTGGTTGGAGGTACGAGTTCATCGATCGCCTTCCTACTCTTCCTGCCGATCTCTATCCCTTTGCGGTGGACCATGAATCCCAGAAATTCGCCAGCTGACACGCCAAACGCACACTTGTTAGGATTCATCTTCAGACCATGTCGCCTTGTGCACTCCAAAGTGGTCCTCAAATCGGCCAGGCGATCTTTATTGCTCTTGGATTTCACCACCACATTATCTATATAAATTTCAACGACTTTGCCGATCAACTTGTGAAATATATAATTCATAGCTCTCTAATAGGTTGCACCGGCATTCTTCAAACCAAATATCATGACCACCCATTCAAACAAACCAAGCGCACCAGGGCACCTGAAGGCGGTCTTCGGGATGTCTTCATCAACCATAAAAATTTGATTATAACCAGCATTGCCATCCATGAAGCTAATAACTTGGTGCCCAGCAGCCGAGTCTACCAACATATCGGCTACTGGTATAGGGTAGCCATCCATCGGTGTAGCTCTATTTAAATCCCTGAAGTCAATATAGACTCGCAATTTACCATTTTTCTTATACACGGGGACGATGTTCGATATCCACTCGGCATATCGGCAAGCTCGAATGAACTTGGCTTCTAACAGCCTCGTGATTTCGGCCTTAATGTCGGGTAGAGCATCCGCTCTAAAACGACGTGGAGGCTACTTGTGTGGCCGAAACCCTGGCTTGATAGGTAGCCTGTGCTCAACAATAGATTTGTCCAATCCAGGCATCTCATAATATTCCCAGGCGAAGCAATCTTTGTACTCCTTCAACAGTTGAATCAGCTCCTGCCTGAACTCCGGGTCTGAATTGGCGGCAATAAACGTCGGCCTTGGTCTGTCGCCGGGTCCAACATCCACTTCTTCGAGCTTGTCGGCCGACGTGAATCCTTGCCCCGACTTACCCTCTGTGCCGTCGATCGGATTCTCCATTTAATAAAAAGACTCAGAGCCGATTGCCCTGATCGGCTGTTGACTCTCATCGCTGACCTTGATGGAGCCTCCTTCCCAAGCCTTGCCAGAGAAACAGTCATGATCCCCAGCTTCCCAGTATGTGGCATCCGCCGTCGCCACGCTGACCGAGTCGGCCAGGACCACTTCGACCTCATCGCCATGCCACTGAATGAGGCACTGATGCATGGTCGATGGTACGCAGCAGTTGGCATGAATCCAGTCGCGTCCGAGTAGCAAGCTGTAGGCACCTTTACTGTCGATCACGAAAAAGGTGGTAAGCAGTGTCTTCTTCCCCACTGTTTGCTCGAAGTTGATTGCCCCCCGAGTGTTGAAAAAATTGCCCCCGAAATCCTTGAGCATCAGATCAGTTTCTATTAGATCATCGGGACCCTTGCCTAGCTTGCGGAATGTAGTGTAGGGCATGAGATTGACAGTGGCACCACCGTCCACCAACATCTTCGTCATGGGCATGCCGTCGACATAACCTTTGAGATAGGGGGCCTTCAGATGTCGATTCTTGGCTGGCTTATCAAAAGTAGCTTGCTGTGCGAGCACTAACTTGGCCACTTCGTCCTCTGATCCCGAATCATCTGAGTCGGACTCGGTATCATACTTCTTGGCTCTGAACTCTGCAGGCAGCACGAACACCATCTGTGCATCGGCTACAGCCTTTCCATTATTTTGTGGAGGCTTCTCGCGCCACACCTGTTTGGCACACCCCTCAGCTTGGAGCTCTTTGTTTCTGAGCCGCTGCACCCGGCGCCTTTGGCTCCTAGTTAGATCCCCCGGGCACCACTGATTCTCTTGCCAAACCGGCTGTCGGCGTTCAACTACCGCTTCATCAAGCCGATCGCGCGAGTTCCTTTTTTCACGCCGATCCCGCGGGCTGTGGGGGCTCCCCAGCCTCTGATGCACAGACCGGCGGTTGACCTGGGACTGCCTGTACTCTCGGTACTGATCACTACATTCTGGGCAGTTGCGCAGCGTTGGCAGTCTCAAGCCTTCATTCCAGCAGTGTCGGAAGAATGGGCAATGCCAATGATCCTCCTCACCTCCCCGGTGGCGGGCCATTTCTTCGTGATAGCGCGCCTCTTCTTCTTCACGGAGCCACCTGCGGTACTCCTCTTCTTCGCGCTGCAGCCGCCTCTGATGATCTTTCTCTTTCTGTCGCCGCCACTTGTTCAGAAGGTGCTGGTGCGTGGGCCTCCTGCTCTTGGTGCCGCTGGATTCTCTTTGCTCCGGCTGCCTCTAATTCTGGTCCCTCCTTCCTTTGATCAGCGCCAGCTCCTCAGCTGTGATTTGTGCATCGGTATCAACTGAGGAGTTCTTCTTGGCCCGTTCGGAGGTTAATACCTTTACTTTAGTCAGAGGATTCGTGATCTGGACCATGTTCTGCCCTTTCGGGAATGGGAATTTGTCGATCTTCATCTTCCCCTCGGGAGGAGCCTCAAATTTCAACAAACCACGCCTAATAGCATTCTGGATTGCTGCTTTGAAATTGCGGCAGTTGTTTGTAGAGTGTGAGGTGAGGCCGTGGTACTGGCAGAACAGTTTTCCCTGCAAATCTTCAGGAGATGGCTTGACGTAATTAGCTGGGAAGGTGATGTGGCCTGCACTGACTAACAGGTCGAAGAGCTTGTCCAGCTTGCGCGTGTCAAAGTCGTATTGATCTTCCGCGCTCCAACCCTTCGGTACGGTCATGGGCTCTGTCCCCCATTTGAGCTCAATAGCAGCCACTTCTTCATTCTCTCCATCCTCTGAGTCGAAATTGCAGACGTAGGCCTGCTTGTATTTTGATTCCTTCTTGAAACTCTGGGCCTGCTGTTCTAATGCGACCACCCTCTGCATCACTTCGCTGATGCTGTTGAAGTTGGTGCCCACAAGCTTCTCTTGGACGTTTGGGAGTAACCCACTGACCACTATCTTGGCGAGCTGCTTGTCGTTCAGGTTCAAAGAGTAACACATGTTCCTGGTCTCCCTGAACCGCTTGATGAAAGCCGATCCAAGTTCATTCGGCTTTTGGCGCATGTTGGTGAGATCTGTGATGTCTTTCTCCCCAGTGCCAGGGAAGAAGTAATTATGGAATTTAGTCTCCAGATCTTCCCAGCCTTGAATCGAGCCAGGCTCCATAGATGCAAACCAACTAAACGCCGGCCCTGTCAGTGATAGCGGAAAGAGCCGAACCCTGTGAGCTACCTCGTACGAAGCTTCACCGAGCTGGGTCAGGTAACGGCTGATGTGTTCCATGGTGGTGATGTCGTCCTGCCCACTGAACTTGGAGAAGTCGGGTAAGCGATACCTGGGCGGCAATGTCACTCGGTCGTACCACTCGGGGTAAGGGCGCCTGTACTTGATTCCAGTCCCGGTCTTCGGTTGTAAACCGAACGTATCACGGAGCATGGCACTCATCTGCTCCAGCAGCTGATTGTTGGGTGTCTGGGCGTACCCCGGATGTGGCGCTGCCTGAAGGTCTTGATATGTGATCCCCTCATGGTATTCAGGAGTTGGGTTGGCCACGTCTGCCGCCGGCGTATTTCCAGCTGTCAGGTTCACCGCTGATGAGTTCATTGAGTTCACCGACTGTCCAGTGGCCTGCATGAAAGCGGCGAGCTCCTCTGGAGTATGATCATTGTATAATCTGGGAGAAGCTGCTATTTTTTGAGCCGAACCGGCCGCAGTGGCACCCTGCACTGGCGTTTTCGGCTGGCTCAGCTGTTGCGGTGAGGAATTGGAGGTCCTTGCCGCTGCTTTTGGATCTGCATCCTCTGCGGGTATGTTGAAGTAAACCGGACCCAGAGACTCCCAATCCTGCCGTTTGAGAATAGTCTTCATGATGTTATAGAATGTCTGCAGGAAGGATTTATGGTGATGGCCGACTGCTGAATAGGTGGCCTCCCAGGTCGCTTCTTCCAGCATCTGCTTGAGGTCGGCCTTGCACTCCTCTTCAGATTTATCAGAATGGCCGTCCATGATCCATCTCGGGAATGCATTCTTCTTCACTATAGAGCCATCACGCTGCTTGCTGAATGAAAGCAGGCAGGCATCAGCGAATTCCTCAACAATCTTGTTCAGCACTGCCGCGTCCTCCTCACTGAGATCTTCGACCCTGACCATGAGGGCACCGTCATCCCTGGAGGGGCCGTCCGCCGCAGCCTTCCCTTTTGCCATGGTCTTCAGTGAATGGTCCCACCGGGCGTGCCAAAAAGTGTGTTGGCGCAAAAAGTGGTTCCCTAAGCCCAACACACCAGCGAAGCCGGAAACGACCCTTGAGGCAGTAAAGCTCTCGCAGATCTAGCTAGCTTCGAACCCGGTCTGAGAGTGTCAGTAACACCCAAGAGTGCCACTCAATTTGACCTGCAATTGATAAGGAAAAAGATAGTAATCAGTAATCACAGGGCGGAACTAACCGGTGTGCCCAAGTAGTTCCAACTGTATGGCTCGAAGAGCCGATGTAATGGGAGATCGACTAGAAAGCCGATTCCGTTATGTTATGAACCGATTGTAGCGAAACATGCATTATAACCCAAGTTAACCGATTCAGACATGAATTCAATGCCATATACTTGCATTAGACGGAAATATGCTATAAAAGATGTAGTCACAGCAAGCTAACATGATCATAAGATGTCTCAATGTAAAACAAGATGAAATTGGCTACTTCAGCCGATTTAGTGTATACGGGCAACATACAAGCCTATAAAATAGACAATGTTTCAACTCTCCGGCTAATAGATCTAAATCACAATCTTGCAACAGTGGAGATCGAGCGGATCGAGGCAGTCATGATGAAGTTGCAACTTAAATCCGTTAACCTTTGAATCTAGACAATGTTTATTTTATTACTTGAGTGCGACCCGTATCTAATCTAGATCCAAAATACAACCGGCTGGTGCAAAGCATTCTATCTTATCAATATAAAACAGATGGCAAGCATAATTCATTGAACATATAGATCTATTAGATATAAATCGACGCATATGGATCAAGACGGGCAAATTGATGATTGGTTTAAATAATAAACAATAAACATAAGCAACATCGGTAACTTAATGAATCCAGCTAAACTGCCAAATTTAACTAGAGCCGATAACTAATCCATGCATGCAAACCGTCTCAATCTATAGCCTGTCTACCGGATGACATTAACTAATAGATTAATCAAGCAAACAAACACGAATCGATAACTAATCCGCGCGTGAAAACCGTCCTAATCTGTATCTCGTCCACGGGATGACGGTTAACACAGATTGATCTTGTAAACCAGCGTGAATCATCCTTGACTCACTGTGCTTCCCGCGTCCACCGGATGACGCCAAAGAAACAGAGCTTAGCAAGGACCCTGGTCCGCCACGCTTCCACGTCCACCGGATGACGCTAAAAAGACATAGTTTAACAGGGGGTTGACGATACTTACAAGCAAGCCTGCGTCCACCGGATGACACCCAGCCTGGATGAAGTAACTCGCCGGACTCGACTGACTCTAGGGTTTGTTGGCCGGAGCCGAAAATTGTGTTGTATTGATGTTGTTGTTGTATTTTACAATGGCTGAGGGCTTATATTTATACCCTGAGCGTAGCTAGAGTCCTAATCGAATTACAACTCATTAATAGATAAGGAAACCAACAAACTATCCTATATCTAAGGTAACTTGGAGTCCCAACTTCCCTTTCATAACGGACTCCGATCGTGATCGCATCTTGGCAGTGCGGACTCTGGACGACGTCATCAATACCGACGCTGTACGCCTCCTGTCACCTTCGCCCGATAACCGATTCACCGTTCAATCGGCTATTTTCCTTCCTTCCGCTGGACGGAATCTGCTTCCGAGATCGGTTATCCTCCTCCGGTATCGGCTATCGGCTCCTAGCCCAAAATTTGGTGTTAACAAAATGATATACAACCAAGATTTGGACAGCGATGCAACCCAAAAAGTTGGCTTGCGCCTGCTGCACGCATGACACTCCGACATCCAAGAAGAGCCCCTCATAGGCCTTCCGCCCGACATGCTTGATATTGATAGAGCCATGGTCAAGTTCATACACTGCATGACTAGGACTCCCTCGCTTTGAAGTAGGCACCCTGCAGAAGTTTTGAGCCACCACCTGCTTGCTCCGCAATGGGAGCACCGACTTAGCAAGTGATGACTGCTTGGGGGGGTGGAGTCGATTTCTTCAATACTCGTTTGGTGAAGCTATTAAGGGGGTGTACGCTAGAGTTATCGTTGTCCTCGGCAAAATGCTTCTCCCATGCACAATACCGCACTGAGCAGGCCAGTATCCGTCGTGGGCTTTGTGGGGCCAAAGCCTAGAGGATAGCCAACCTTGTCTGCATAGATGCATCAACACCCAAAGGGTGGTCCGCGCCACTCATGGTGGCGTGACATGAGCCTGTCCTACTCAGGCAACAAAGGCAGCGATCCCGTTGCCAACTGATGAGTAGAGCACGAGGGAGAAGCACACTTCGTCGGGGAGACGTCGTCGATCATCATGTTGAGTCGACACATATAGCCTTACCGAAAGGGTAGATGCACAAGCAAGCAGCCTTTGATGGGGCACCATCTTCCATAGAGGCCGTCGTTGGGTCTCCCGAGTGAAGGTGCTCTTGTGGCAAGCGATCCTGCAAACTCCTCATCATTGGGTCTGTGACATCACGCCCAATAAGTGTGGCGTCCGGGTACGGTGCCAGTGTCAATGTGTAGATTAGAGAGGCACAATACATGGTACGCCACACTGGTTGGCTCACTGTGACCGACCCGGGCTATAGCAGCACAGAAGTGTCATGGGGCCATCTCTCCCCGACAGCCCTCGACGCCTCCTTCGTTGGTGTTGACGTCCTAGTGGGGCCACACAGCTCCACCCGAGTCTGGTGGACCGCCATGTGCTAGTGGCTAAGAGCGAGAGAGGTGTTGGCGACGGCCCAGGTGATAGGTCCGAAGTGGCTAGAGGGGGGGTGAATAGCCAATTAAAAGCTTTCTACAACAACAAAACTTCATCACATTTCTTCTCAAATTTTTCCAATCTTGCCCCTTTCTTCAAGATATAGCATTTGCATCCAAATACTCTAAAATATGCAATATTGGGCTTTCTTCCATTCAATAGCTCATATGGTGTCTTCTTCAAGAGGCGGTGACAATAGAGCCGGTTGCTACAATAGCATGCCGTGTTGATTGCTTCGGCCCACATGTCCACACTCACGTTGTATTCACTAAGCATGGACCTTACCATATCAATGAGTGTTCTATTCTTTCTCTCAAGAAGGCCATTTGATTGAGGAGTGTACTTGGCCGAGAATTGATGTTTGATTCCAAACTCATCACAAAGTTCATCTACCCTTGCATTTCTAAACTCACTTCCATTGTCACTTCTCACTTGCTTGATTGTCACTTCAAATTCATTTTGGCTTCTCTTGATGAATGTCTTGAATATGCCAAATACTTCACTCTTGTCAACATGAAAGAAAACTCATGTGTAACTTGTATAGTCATCCACTATCACAAAGCCATACTTATTTCCACCAAGACTAGCATAAGTGGTTGGGCCAAAGAGATCCATGTGCAATAACTCAAATGCTCTAGATGTACTCATCATGCTCTTGTTAGGATGTGTGTTTCCAACTTGCTTTCCCATTTGACATGCACTACACAACCTATCCTTCTCAAATTGAACATTCTTCAATCCTCTCACCATGTCATGCTTGACCAATCTATTGAGTTGCTTCATTCCAATATGACCAAGCCTTCTATGCCATAACCAACCCATACTTGATTTGGTGAACAAGCATGTTGACAATTGAGCTTCACTAGCATTGAAGTCTACCAAATAGAGATTGGCATACCGAAAACCCTTGAATATCAAGTTGGTTCCATCAACACTAACAATCTCCACATCATCAATACCAAAGATGCATTTGAATCCCAAGTCACACAATTGAGCCACGGACAACAAGTTGAAGTTTAAACTCTCTACTAGCAAGACATTGGAGATGGACATATCATTTGAAATTGCAATCTTTCCAAGACCAATAACCTTGCCCTTCTTGTTGTCACCAAATGTGATACTATCAAGATTCCCATCTTCATTTGGCTTGATTGAATTGAACATATTTGATTCTCTGGTCATGTGTTGAGTGCACCCACTATCAAGCACCCAATGCCTCCCTCCGGACTTGTAGTTCACCTACAAAGAAATCAATTAGATTTTGGTACCCAAGTTTGTTTGGGTCCTTGGAGGTTAGTTACCAAGCTCTTGGGCACCCAAATTGCCTTCTTCTTTGGGTTCTCCTTAGGTGCACCAATGAACTTGACTCGCACTCCCCTAGCACCCTTTGTAAGCACATAGCAAGAGTCAAGTCTAATGGATGAAACCATAGGCTTGGTTTGCTTCATCATCCTCTTCTTGGAATATTGCTCCTTGTGCCCCACTTGCTTGCAACTATAGCAAACCACACCATTGCCCTTCACAAAGGTTGTCTTGTGAGGGATAAAGGTGGCTTTGCCCTTCTTGGGGGTATAGCCAAGACCCTCCTTGTTAATGGAGAACCTTTGACTACCCAAACAGTTAAGCAAGCGGGCATCTCCACCATAGGCATTGCCTAAGGCTAGAGTGAGCTCATGCACCTCTTTCTTGAGGTTCTTGTTCTCATCCATGATTTTAGCATCACAAGTGACACTAACAAACTTGGGTGAGATAGAAGTGGATGTGCTACAAGATGTGTTAGTGGAGGCAACAACAATAGATGTATCAAATAGATCACAATGGACACCTAGGTCACATGTTGTGGGCACATCCTCCACCTTAGCCAACTCCGAAAGTGATGAGTGTGCCTTCTCAATCTTGGAGTGAACTTCTTTTAGTGCCTCATGGTTTTCCTTTAAACACTCATGAGATGCACTAAGCTCCTCAAAGGATTGCTCAAGGAGTTTCTTCTCCTTGGCCAAAACTTTGCACTCCTTCACTTTCTTCTTAAGGTAGGAGTGTGTGTCACGCAACATGTCAAGGAGCTCCTCCTTGGAGAAGTCCTCCTCCTCACTCTCACTACCGCTCTCATCGGATGAGGATTGTACCTTAGATGGCTTAGCCATGAGACAAGTTGGTGTAGAGTCAAATAGAGAAGGCTTGCTTTGAATAGCAAGACTAGCAAAAGCCTTCTTCTTGGTGAGCTTGTGATCATCATCACTATCTTCATCATCGGAAGAAGAAGTATCACTATCCCATGTGACACAATATGAGTGCCCCTTCTTCTTCTTGAATTGCATCTTCTTGTCTTTCTTTTCCTTCTTGTTCTTCTTCTTCTTGTCATCATCATCATCACTCTCATTCTTGTGAGGGCAATCGGCTATCAAGTGATCCTTACTCTTGCATTCATAGCACCTCATGGTGGTGCTCTTGCCTCTTGTGAAGTCTCTCCTCTTTCTAGCACCATAGCCCTTCTTCTTCATAAACTTGCCAAATCTCCTCACAAGAAGTGCCATCTCCTCATCATTATCACTTGAGTTTTCCTCATCATCACTTGAAATTGGCTTCTTTGCTTTGCCCTTGTGCCTTGATGAAGTAGCCTTGAATGCAATGCTATTCTTCTCACCCTTGTCCTTCTTCTCATTCTCCTTCTCTTCCTTGACCTTGGCATCAATGTCATCTTGGTAGGTCTCATGTGTCATGACCTCACCAAGCACTTGTGTAGGTGTCATCTCATAAGAATGAAGCGCAAGGTCTCATACCGAGACGGTAAACATCTCAAGAAGCGATATGAGAAGTCCTTGTCATCAATCCTTTCACCGAGAGCCTTGAGATCACTAACAATTACACTCAACCGGTGGAACATCTCCGGTATGCTCTCATCTTCCTTCATCTTGAAGCTTGCATATCTATCTTTGAGGATGTAGAGCTTGGCACCCTTGACGGCGGTGGTGACCTCATATGTATCTTCCAACTTCTTCCAAACCTCATATGCATACTCTAAGTCCTTGATTTGTTCAAAGACTTTCTCATCAAGGGCACTATAGAGAGCATTGAGAGCAATGTCATTGAATTGGAGCTTTTCTTCATCTCTTGGTGTGGGATCATTCATGTCAATCACCACAAAGTCTTTCTCAACAATCTCCCACATCTTCCGGTTCATTGATTTCAAGTGAGCCTTCATTTGCTTCTTCCAATAGCCATAGTTAGAACCATCAAACTGAGGTGGCTTGCCCATGTGATTGATCAAGTTGTTGTGAGCCATCTTGAACACCGAAGGATGTTAAGCCTGGCAACAACGGTGACCACGGCTCCGATACCAATTGATAGGTCCGAACTGGCTAGAGAAGGGGTGAATAGCCAATTAAAAGCTTTCTACAACAACAAAACTTGATCACAAGGTTAGTAACAAATGAGGCGAAGTGAATTCTTTGCGCTAGCCTACTAGAGGGTTGCAAGCCTTTCTAACCGGTCTAGTTAGAGTCACTAGGAGCACACAAGCTAATCCTAAGTTGAGCTACTTACTCCTAGGTGAACAAACTAGCTACTTCTACCACTACCACTACACAAGCTACTACAACACAAGATTAAAATGCACAAATGTAAAGAGTAGGGTGTAGAGATGATATACCGACGTGTAGAGGTGGTAGCCAAACACCGAGAGAGATACCAACACACTCGAAGGTGGTGGTCACAATAAAATCCCAATCAACACACGGAGACAAAGATTTATCCCGAGGTTCACGTGCTTGTCGGCACGCTAGTCCCCGTTGTGTCGACCATGACTCGGTGATTCGGTGGCTAATCGACGACAATTGTCAAGCTCACCAAGAGCGCCACAAGAATCTACCACGAGAAGGGTAATTCAACGACACGAGCAATTTACTAGAGCAACCTTGTGGCTTCTCCGCCGGGGAAGGTGCAATACCCCTCACAAGATCACCGGGAGTGGCGGGAGACAATCTCCAACTCCGCCAAGCTCCTCCCTGCTCAAAGCTGTCTAGGTGATGGCAATCACCAAGAGAAATGAGAGAACTCCGCAGCAAACATGATCAACAAGTGCCAATGAATGCAAAGATCAAGCAAAGCACTTTGATCAACTCTCTAGCTCACAATGGATGAGAATTATGCAATCTATGTGAGTGAGAGTATTGTGAGGGTGCTCAAGAGGTGTATCAGCAAGTTAGAGAGCCAAGAGCGAGAGTATGAACCGGCTAAGTGGCTTAAATAGATAGGCACACACAAACATAGCCGTTACTCATTTTCTGCGCACCGTCGGACGCTAAGCGTCGGACGGTCCGCGTGGGGCGTCGGACTAATGATCCCGGTCCGACGCTTTTTTCCTCGGCAAATCGGCGCGTGCCACGTCAGCTCGACCGTTTGAAATCGACTGTTGGCGCCACGAACTGCAGACCGTCGGACTGAGCGAAATAGTCCGACGCTCGTCGGCTGAGGCCGTCTGACCAAAGCGCTGAGGAGTCCGACGTTTCCAGAGAGGTCCACGAGCGCCAAAATTCGTCGGACATCGGTCCGACGCTCGGCCTCGGACCAACGACGATTGTCCGACGCCCTCTGCGGATGCCACGTGTCGAACTACCGAACTATCGACCGTCGGACGCCGGAGACATATAGTCCGACGCTCGGAAAACTCCAGTCCGACGCTCCTATTCACTGAAGCGCGAAGACACCGTCGGACGAAACAATTAGTCCGACGCAGTGCCTCCGATCGGTCCGACGCCCTCAAAACACAGAGCTGCAGGGCTACCGTCGGACGCTGGGAATTGGTCCGACGCCTGTCGACCCAAGCGTCCGACGCTCGTTTTCAGCGCGTTTCAAGGTCGTGTCAAGTCCTTTGCTTATGTTGGCTTACACATGTTATATGTAAAACATTTCTTGTAAAGTGTTAGCCATTTTCAAAAGGTTTTGCAAAGGGTTTAGAGTTAGCCACTAGATCTAAATGCAATGCATGATCCAAACATCTAATGGCACTTGATAACCGTGTTAACCATGGAATTACTCCCCTCTTTATAGTACGGCTATCTATCCTAAATGTGGACACACTCTCTATAGTGTCTCGTCCACCAAAATGGAAAGAGCCCTATTGATATACCTTTGCCTTGAGCTCAATCCAAATCACCAAGTGTTGGAGTTCTTGATCTTCACTTTGATGGGCTTACTCCAAGTCTTTGGATGCCTTCATCACCTCCACACTTGATCCTCTAACCATCTTGTAATCAAACACTTAGGCATAATGGTTAGATACTTTGGTGTCATCAATTAGCCAAAACCAAACATAGAGCTTTCACCAGGGCAGATCGTTGAGGAAGATCGCTCGAAGCTGCCAGATGCCTCGGATTTGCTAGAGGCCAGCTCCCACGGCAGCTTGTAGTCACATTCAAGGTGTTAGAAACCCGTGCAGCGTGGGGTATCATGTATGTTGCTACTCATTGTAAGAAATAGAGAGAGTTAAGACACTTCCACAAGTAGATCTCTCGATATGCGGATGGCCGGATGGGGATGAGGAGAAGGGGGGGGGGGGCGACGGCTAACCGAACCCGTGGAGAGGGCCAAACGGTTTGCGTTGGTTAAAATTTGCATCACTTGACTTTATTTGTCATGCAACTAACGCATATCGTAGTAGCTTGTTGAAAAGTACTAGCCCACCTAATTATACTGTTTTGTGTATACTCTCTGTCCACAAATATCTATCATTTTCGTTTCTCGAGAAACAACTTGACTAAGTATGTATAAAATATATTAATAATTTTGATACATAATTAATATCATTGGATAGATATTTAAATCTAGTTTTTTAATAAATTTATTTAGAGGTATAAATATTACATGTATTTATCTATAAATCGAGTTAAATTTGTGATATGGAAATCAATAGCGACGGTCAATTAGAGACGCCGTATAGCAGGAACAATCCATTTCTACCTTATAGCAGGCTTTATATATACTACTACTAATCTACTACTATTATGCGGTAAGCACGTTGTCAAACATGTGAGGAATGTCCATTGTGCCCTTGGCCGTACGTCATCCTAATCCATAGTCCACCCTAACTGCACCCTCCTCGCTGGCTGGCGGGCTAGCAGAGAGGCTAGCTACTACAAGACAAGGCCATGGCTTCTATAAAAGCGAGGCCCAGTCCCTCCATCTCAAAAATTTCAAGACTCATGCCTCTCTTCCTTCCTTCCTTCCTTCCTTGAGGCTCTGATCTAGTAGTACAGTAGTAGCCACATAGATAGATACAATTACTACTGTAGAGCACGAGGTAGACAAACAGACAGACGACAGACAGCTAGCTAGCACATCTCGCTCAGCTCGTCGGCCATGGCGAGTGGTGGCAGCAGCAGCAGCAGTAGTAGAGTGGCGCCGGCCGCCAACCTGAACCTCCCAGCCGGGTTCCGGTTCCACCCCACGGACGAGGAGCTGATCGTGCACTACCTCATGAACCAGGCCGCCGGCATCCCCTGCCCCGTCCCCATCATCGCCGAGGTCAACATCTACCAGTGCAACCCATGGGATCTCCCTGGTAACTAATTAATTAATCAATCAATCATATTTGTTTGTTTATTCACTTTGAAAAAGCCAACGTATCCACGGTACACCTAGCTAGCTGCTGCTAGAGATTCAAATGGTTAACTTGTTGTCACTAAACTCCATCAGTGTTTCTCCTCCTCCTCCTTTTCTGCAGCCAAGGCATTGTTCGGCGAGAATGAGTGGTACTTCTTCAGCCCTCGTGACCGCAAGTACCCCAACGGCGTCCGCCCCAACCGCGCCGCCGGGTCGGGCTACTGGAAGGCCACAGGCACCGACAAGGCCATCCTCTCCACGCCGACGAGCCACAACATCGGCGTCAAGAAGGCGCTCGTCTTCTACGGCGGCAGGCCACCCAGGGGCGTCAAGACGGACTGGATCATGCACGAGTACCGTCTCACGGGCACCCATGACAAGAGCAGCACCAACAAGCGCAGAGCAGGGTCCTCCATGAGGGTGAGATGGATTTCTTGTTACTATTGTTTCTGCAGTTGCTTCCACGGCTACCTGACTTATATTTATGTTTGTGGTGTTTTGTTTTGTTTTTTCTTTCAGCTGGACGACTGGGTGCTGTGCAGAATTCACAAGAAGAGCAACGATTTCCAGTTGTCGGATCAGGAACATGAGCAGGAAGGCTCAACCGTGGAGGAAGCAGACACTCTTCTCATCATCAACAACAACAACAACACGAACGACTCTACTGAAAATCTTGGCCATCATCATGAGCACGAAACGGCGGCGGCCATGACGATGAGCAAGTCGTGCTCGCTCACCGATCTCCTCAACAGCATCGACTACGCGTCGCTCTCGCAGATGTTCCTCGACATCTCTGCTGAGGCCGAGGCCGAGCCGCCACAGCAATGCCCTCCACTAATCTACCCACCACCAGCAACGCAAACAGCACATCACCAAGCACCTATTAATAATAACAACTACGACAGCAGCAGCTACATCGGCTTGCCGACTGCGGTAGACGCAGTAATAGGCTCAGATAGCAACGGTGGTGTGAAGAAGAGGAAGAGAGTGATGGCCGTGGACGGCGCCGCCGCTGCCGCCACTGAATCCTGCTTTGATGATGGCAGCGACAGTTTCTTCAGTGGTAAGAAACTGAAGCAGCTGCCAAGTGATTCGAGGATCGCCGGCCATTTCGGCACCACAACAAGCATCAGCTACTGCAACCAGCAGCAGCTTGTGGACACTACGAGTGGTGGCTTTCAACAGTATAGCAGCTTGCTGCTGAGCAGCAATCCGTTGTTGAACCCCCAGCAGCTGCTCCTCAACACCCACATCGGGATGCAGTAGATACATATGCTGAAGAAAGGGCCGGGTTTGAGAATGAACTACTTCCTGTAGAAATCCACGGCAGACGATCGACGGATATGATTGAAGAGGATTATATCATTGGAAGGATTTGGAGCAAATTAATTGGGGCGATTTCTCTCTTTGCTTGTGATCCTTTCATTTTCATGTAATGTAAAATTAAGATTGTAAATTAGTGCCGGCTTTGTCCGGGCGGGGTGTACTGGAAATTCATGTGGCCATCAATGAATGAACGATGACCCACGCCGCCACGTTCCTTGTGATATGTACATATGCTGGCTAGTATTTTTTGCATGTGCGTGCTGTTCGAATCCTTATCCACTTGGAGACTGACAAAGTGATGACATGCTAGAGAGAATTATATTCCAGGGAGCTGGAAATGGAATATACCTGGTTGCTTCAATATACCTGGTTGCTTCGTGCTCATGTGCCTTTTTGTAGAGATGGACGACAGTTCCGTACTTAGTACGTAGACTTAGACACTTAGTTTTATATACTCGCTTGATGACCAACGTGTAGCTACTCCATATGTAGTGTAATGATGCTCTTGCCGAGGGGGATTTTCGGTCGAGCACAACCACGGTGGGCGCCTTGCGGAATCGAACATCTCGGGCGCAGTGTGCTTGTTCTTGGCGTTTTTGGTCAGCCTCAAGCCATAGAACGCTCTCACCTCGGTGTTCTTGCTCTGGAGCTCGACGTGAACGGAGATCCAGCCCTTGTTGACGCTGTCCTCCCGCCCGTCGCCGTCGGGGTAGAACCGGATGCACCAGTCGTGGCCACCGACGGAGAAGGTCGCCGACCGGATGAAGTTGCCGGCGCCGAGGCCCTTGAGCAGGCTGTACCCAGCGACGTTGAACAGGTGCCTACCCCGCGCCGCCTTGGGCGCGCATGTCGACTCCGTCGTTTCTGCAGGCCCGAGGGGCGCCGCCATCGTGGGCGGCCGTGACGGCGGTGTTTCGGTCGATCCGGGGTAGCGCCGCAGGCGTGAGCGGCACGTGCGGATGGCTGCCCTCCCGGTGAGCAGCGGCGGCGGCGCAGCGCCGGAGAGGAAGAGGAAATCGGCGTGGGGGATTTTTTCTCGTGCACAACCACGGTGGGCGAAAAGTTCAGTGGCCTCCATGGCCACACATGCTCGGTCTTAACCGACTAACTTAAAAACCCCCTTTTTACTACTTATCTGTGTTTTTGTTGAATCTCTTTTTTATGCAGGTCATCACCACTGTAAGTATCCCTTATCTCTCTAAAGCTAATCCTCCCATGAAAGACACTTATCTTGTATGCATGTTGCTACCTTTTCATCGAATCAGTGGTTCTCATTAGCCAGTTAGTGGTGTATCACCAGTCAATAGTTTTCTTCTATCATCAGCCAGTGATCTTTAGTAGTCAGCAGCCTTCATTGATCAGTGATGCTACTCAGTTGATCTTATCAGTCAATGGCTTTCATCAGCTAGCAGTGAATTCTATGGGGCAGTGGTCTTCACCTATCAGTGGTTTTCATCAATCAATGGCCTTCGTCAGTCAATGGATTTCATGGAATTTTCGGACCCTCTCTCCTTCTCTCAAACAGCCACTGGGTTTTCTTTAGTTGGTGGTCTTCATTTGACAGTTGGTTTTCTCAGCTACTGGTAGTCACATTCAAATGTCAACTTTCAAGCTAGTGGGAATTATCAGAATCAGTCAGTCATTTCTCTTCAACAGAACTAGCGCTCGTCACCAACCATCAGACTCCATCAGAAATCGGTTCCTCGGCAGCCAAGCATACAACCCTGTAACGCTAACATGTTTTCTCTTTTGTGCAGGTTTTGTTTTTCAATTCTCTTTTCCTATAATATGCATTAATTAAGTGTCATCTGTGCTAACCTTCATAGCAAATTAATATGCCTCACCTTTAATACTGCAAGTATATTTATATCCATGCAGGTTCTGGGATAGTAGCCTTTGCTAGCTATCCAAAGTTGTGACCCCTCATATGAGGGCATTACTCTCTGTTCTTGGTTATTATGTTCACTCTTTTTTATATGCAAATACATTCATTTGCATCATCTCATACATACATTACATAAATGCATTGCATTGCATGGCCCGGGCTGGCTGGCAAAGACCTGTCTAATCTCAGGCAACAGGACACAAAACCCTAGAAGAAGTCCTAAGAATACTTAGACACCAGGTCGCAAGCTACGGCTTTCGCGCTATTCTTGAACGCTAAATCCTAGAAGAAGTCCCACCCTACACGGGCACCAGGTCGCGAAGCTATGGCTTCAGCGCTGCCTTGGCACGTTATATAAATGACCAACCATCTTTTGAAGGAAAACAGGAAGCTAATATATTTTTTGCAGGGTTGAAAGACTTGCTAGCAAGTCAATATTCGACAACGCCATGAGCTCAAGAGAAGTCCCTAAAAAATGTGCCTTCTCAACTTTGGCATATTTTCACGCGACTTCCACAACCTTTGGCAAGAGGAACTTCGTACCTACATCGCCTTCGCCAAGCTCTTCGACATCTTCGGTGAACCATAACGAGCATCTTCACCAACGCCATGGCAAGAGGGGCTTTGCCACCATCTTCGACCACTACAACAGCTTCAGAGCCTTCGTCGACATCTTCGGCCTCCTACAACTTCACCGGTCGCTCCGGTTCTTCCTCTAGCCAACCAGCAGGAAAACCAGTTTTTTTTTGTGTTGTGTTGTGGAGCAAATGCAGGTCTCATGTACATTATCCATCTTATCCTGAAGCGAGGCCAAGGCTAGGCCTTCGGACGGCGAGCAGCCACCGATCCGATGCAGCTATCGTCCTCGACACGGTTGCCCAGCGAAGACGTAGCCCCCACGAACACCAGGAGCCCGCGAGGGATCCGCTGTTCGTGAGGGTCAATCGGCCCTTGACATGCCACAGCGGCTTCGTTCAGATAAGCAAATTAAAGCATCTTTTTTCCTTTTACAAAGGAAACGCATTCTATTGCACTTATCAAGTTCCAGATTTTTTCTATCAAAATCAAGCCTCCGGCTGACCAACAGAGCACGAGAAGTGTTCCTGCTCATGTGCAGTCTGCAGGTATTAAGTGGTCTCCAGAACTACATCTTCAGCTCGAGGGGCTTCAACAACTCTGCTTCCACTTCTACGACTACATCGGCTACACCAAGTGCGACCAAGGACCAGCTCATGAGCATCCGGCCAAGAGGGGCTAGGGGAGCACACTGAAAGGCGGAGCTCATTGTCCGATGCTCGCTGAGGGAAGACTTGGAGGCCTTGGAGACGAAGACCCTCGCTCACCTCAGAGGCGAAGACTTTGTGTATTTTTCAGAGTCGTGCGCGTGCTCTTTTCTCCATGCCCTTTTTTCCCACAGGGTTTTTGGGATGGAGTTTTTCAGTGAGGCGCGCACGTGTAGGTTGCGAAGGGCGATCCTCGCAACCGGGTTCGAGTTGTATTGTGCCTCTTCTTATATGAGTAGCTACTAGATCATGTAGCACCGTCCATAATCTAGTAGCTGAGGGGCTATATGTTGGGGAAGCCCATACGGCATATGGGCTATCTCCCCTTGAAGAGGCCCATACAAAATGTAACTTGACATCGTTATATATATTGCCAAAATAAATGGGGCAAGGGATCCCCACTCTTCTCCCCCAATCACTCTAACCCTAGCCACTACTAGATTCTGGATGTGCTGGAGATCCCCTTCTCCAACAATGACAAATAATGCAGGTAATTTAGGTGACCTTAATTACTTTAGGTTATTCTTAACAATGGCAGAGACTGTGTACTTTAGTTTAGATGCAAATTCAGGTGTTTACTCTAGATTTATTTTTAACAATTTCATTGTTTTTTTTATCGTTGGTGGTAACTTATATGAATATTTAGGGTTTAAGGTTATTTTTTTCATATTGGCATATATGAGTAGTTAGATGTATAGGCTTAGATACTTCATATTTTTTTTTCTAATAATAGAATAGATGGACAATTTTTTTTAAAAAAAAACTGATAGTTATTGTTATCAGTGAGGATCTCAATAATTTCTTGTTTTAAGTGTCCCGTGATGATTAACTTAAGGATCCAAAGAACTCGTACCAGTAAGATGCCGCATCACAACATTCTTGCTCATCCTTGTCTCTGAAAAAGGCAGTCCAAATAAACAGACAAAATACTACTCCAGGACAAACTAGCCAATTTAATTTAATCTCCCGAGAGAAGTCCAACCAAATGACGGGCTGTTCGGTTTGTTCATAAATTCAACGTTGACAGGCAGATCAGCAGATGGGCCTCCCGTAGCTGAACCTATGCCCACGCGTGTGTGCACACTAGGTACTGGAAACTAAAATTTTCCTGTGGGTGTTGGTGTTGGACCAATGCTAGGGCAAAACGTCATCGCCAGAGCTACTGCTATTTTAGTCGCCGCAGGACACCGGAAAGACAACGACGGCGGCGGCGCACGCTGCTCGACCAAATGCATATATACCCACTTGCTGGTTACCTTATTTATATATAGCATAAGCATGCACGATTGGTGATAGATGGTCCACAGTATGACAATATGCTCCATCTGTACTGAGATAAGTCCGTTTAATTTGGTTGATCCTACTACCCCATTTGGTTAAGGAAGTCTCCTCATTGGAGACAACCAATTTGTTTATGCTTATAGCCTTCTACCTTTAGTTGATAGATCTTTCAAACCATCGTACCACATGACAAGAAGATAATGCAAACAATGTATGTAGCTAGCTTTTCGTGCTGGTGTAGTCTACCTCTAATCCTCTATGCAAACCATGCTTTTGAACCGATCGCACGTACGCGAAGGCATTAAACTAGCTAATAAAGAATGATGTCCATGTTAAGCCTAATAACTGTGTACGATTGGTACCTTTTTTTTTTCTGAATTAGCTCATGTGCTGCAGAGGGTATCACTATTCACTAGGCTATATAAATAAATAATATATATATATATATATATATATATATATATATATATATATATATATATATATATATATATATATATATATATAAAATACAAAAAGAAGGTGATGACCCTGATGAGAGAGCTACGTGGATAAGAGAGGAGCGTGTGGTAAGGGTCCAAATCCGTTTGCTTAAGTCACACCCTAGTCCTAAGCATATCATAGATTATCTCTAATAAGCATGTTTACGAAAAGCTATATTGAAAGTTTTTGGGGGTTAATAGGATCTCTGTGTAGTGGCCTACTATATGTCAAAAGGCTAAATGCTTTGCGTTATCCATGATAACATGCACGGGTTGATTCCTTTTCTAGAATGAGCCAGAGTGGCCATTAATAATAATTGGTTCTATATATATTCTTAGAGTGACATCAACTGACGTGTTAGTGTTATTATCCTGACTCAGCTTGGAGTATGGTGCTTGGTACCAGTTTTGTCCTTAAATATCTTCTTTTAAAGTATTGTTGTCTTCTTAATTTATCCCTCACAATCAACCTTCACTACGGGAGAAGCCTATTTTGCCGAGTGCAGCACGCTTTGCCGAGTACCGAAACACGGGCACTCAGTAAAGCCCAAGTTTGCCAAGTGTTGCACTTGACAAAACAGGCGTTTGCCGAGTGCCAAAGAGTTCATGGCACTCGGCAAAGAGTGACATTACTTGGCAAAGCAAAAACGGAGTCAGGTGACGGCTGAAGCCACCCACGCCGTCAATCTTTGCCGAGTGTTAGGATTAGCACTCGGCAAAGAAGCATGCTTGGTAGAGGCACTCGGTAAAGGCCCTCTTTGCTGAGTGGCAGGCAAGGCACTCAGTAAATATTTTTTTTTTTGAATTTTGATTTCAAATTTTAATACAGTTCTTATGTATTGTATACAAGCAAAACATTTTTCAATTTGGGACTTTTTTTATATCTTTTTGCTATATTTCATGAATTTATTTTGTTTACATACATTTTTTCGAAAAAATAAATTTGAATTGTAGGTGCATAAAATAATGAAATCTATCTATTCAAAATATGGTATTTATGGTGTAGAGTGTATTTTGAGGACCGTATTCAGGAACTCACCCAAAATTTTGAACGCCTTGTTCACAAAACATGCACACCCGCTTGTTGTCGAAGTGTTTTTAAATTATATAAAATGCAAATGAAGTCCGAAAATCACAAAACTTGTTAAGGTGTCATGTTATCGTATGTAGAGACTATGATAAAAAATTAGGGAAGTTTTCGAGCAAGTTGCTACGTCGAATGTCTAAAACCTAGACATCTCCATAGGTTATCTCCTATTGATTTCTTTTGAGATTAACTATGACTAATTTGATCTTCTAATGGCTTGTAGGTGACTCCAAACTGGTGCGCCACCCACACCGATTGCTGGGCAGTTATAGTGGACAAATGGATTGGACGCGGATTGGCAGAAGGTGCACCAAGAAAAAAGTCAGAAGCGTATGCTGATGCCAGATGTACCTCACCATCAGGGCAGCGCCAACCTCAGCAAATATGCAATGTCATATGTAAGTCCTCCACCATTTGCCTAACCTAGCCACGCTCAATTCTGTATGATTTCTAACCATATGTTGTCTTTCTCGCAGTCGGCGGCGCACGGTGGCCAGCCAATTGGCCAACTCAGGGCGTATGCTCTGGCCCACATGGGGCCGACAAAGTCCAACATCCAGTACAACTCGGATGTAGGCCCAGAGGCGTACATTAACTCCAGCGTCCACACCCAGCTCACTGCATACACGGAGGCGACAAGGTCAGTCAATGGGCCGGACTACGATCCGAGGACCGAGGAGCGCCTTGATCCTCAGCTCGTGATGAGGATGGGGCAAGGCAAGAAGCATGGGTGATTTTGGCTTGTCAACGGCATCCTTGACCCTGGGCTCTACTTCTCTTCTCAACCGCCTCCGAGCAGCGAGCACCAGCTTTAGCATGCCCATAAGCCAATGACCGACAGTGGTGGTGGCACTCCAGGTAAGTATTCCAGTTTCATTCCGTCGTTCTTTGACTTTTTACGTTCCTTAGCTCTGCATTATCGAAACATTGGGGGTCAAATGTTGCAGGACAAGTTGCAGCTACTTCGGGCCCAGCAGGAGGCCCAGCTGGCTGAGCGGGAGGTTGAGCGGGCTAAGCAGGAGGCCGAGCGTCAGAGGATACAAGCTTTGAAGGCTCAGCGGGAGCATGATCATCGACAGATGGCAGCTTTGGTCAAGTTCATGCAACAAATTGGGCAGCAACAAGGTTGGAAGATCCCACAACAACTGTTTGCACCACCACCACCACCACATCGTCTAGATTCTACTCTGGTGAGTATGAATACGGATGTTTTACTTTTTATGCTCATTCTTAGTGTAAAATCTAGTGATGGCCTTCGTGCCGGCTTTGCTGATTTGTGGGCCTTCGTGTTGGATTTGTTAATGTGTCGGCCTTCATGCCGGAAATGTGGCTGTCGGCCTTCGTGCTGAC
The DNA here is from genome assembly GCA_038502445.1 of Eremochloa ophiuroides. Taxonomy (NCBI): domain Eukaryota; kingdom Viridiplantae; phylum Streptophyta; class Magnoliopsida; order Poales; family Poaceae; genus Eremochloa; species Eremochloa ophiuroides. The sequence continues at coordinate 86,725,414 of JAHLJS010000003.1, forward strand.
ATTTTTCTTGTAGGTTTTGAAAACCTCCCCATACATGGGAGGTGTTGCCGAATTTTTCAACTTTTCTTTAAACTGCTTACATATTTATCTTGTCACTCACGTGCAATCTCTTCTCTTTTGTGTAGCATCAATCGAGGGCGACGTCGAACTAGTACGGAAGGGTCGCCGGGGTCGCACGTTGGGCCATCCCAACCCTCACAGTCGCCGTGAGTAGCTTGCGGAGTGGTTTTTTATGTAATGAACATGTGAACTTTGAACTTGTGGACTTTGGACTTGTGGACTTGTGAACTTGTGGACTTTGCACTTGTCGTTTGTAAGATACTGTGGATTACGTGCTTGTCAGTGATAAATTTGATCGTTTGTCATATAAATATGTTGTTTGTGATATATTGCTGTAAAATTATGGTTTTTGATATATATATATATATATATATATATATATATATATATATATATATATATGCATTGTTGTTGACATGGAAAAGCAAAGAAAAAAATAGAGGTGGCATTGCCGAGTGCATTGACCATGGCACTCGGCAAAGAGAATTTTAAAGAAAATGAACGGACAAGGTTGGCACTCGGCAAAGAGGCAAGCTTTGCCGAGTGCGAAGAACGAGGCACTCGGCAAAGAGAGGCCACCTTTGCTGAGTGCTGCACGTTGTGGCACTCGACAAAGAGGATATAAAAAAACAAAAATTCTTTGTCGAGTGTTGCACTCGGCAAAGAAAATTTGAAAAAAAAAAGGCATGATCCTAGGATGGACGGCGTCAAATATTTGTCGAGCAGCCACCTTATTTTCTACTCCTCCTCATGCAGTCCTCGATGACATTGAGCACATGCACTAGGACTTTAGCCCTTGTATTATGGCTTCTCCCACATCCTCACGCTTTCTAGCTATTTAAGGGTGACATTATGGAGGATGTGGAAAGAATTGAACTATGACTGATGTAGGCATGGCGTGCTTAAGCTCAATGCCATTGACAACTGATGGTAAGTGAAGTAGAGGACAAGATTTCATACACTGCTTGTTGGGCGATGGCTCAGTCTATAAAGAGTAAGGAGCTAGAGGCAACAAAGTGGTCTAGGTGCAAGTATGTGTGTTTAGGCCAGTGTGGTGGGATATAGCGTCCAAAATAACCCTAAAGAGACTATCTGATAAGTCATTTATCGTTATAAGATGTTTTACGGGATATAATATCATGTTTTATAGTTGAGGGGTCATGCAGATATTTTTTCATACATTAGGGGGTCATATAGACTTTTAATATGCCACGTCAGCAAAACCGCATCAGGAGGTTATTTAGACGGTTTTCAATAGTTTGAGGGGTAGAATACCTAATTTATAGATGAGGACGGTAAAGTAGACAACAAACAATAGCTGAGGGGTCAAGTAGACTTTTTCCAAATTGATTTGTAGGGATATTCACAGACCAACCACTCATAGGAGAGAGAGGCGAACTTGAGGAAGGAGATAAGCCTGATGTGTGGTCCCAGGGTGACAGTGATTCAAAGTTGGAGGAAGAGCTCTGACTCGTGGTTTGGAAGGGCTGTAATTGTCTATGTGTTGGAGTAGATCCTGTTAAGTTTTTAGTCAATTTTACGGCATGCTTTAATCCATAAATCCGACAGTAACAATAATAACGGAATCAAAATAAGCATTGCAAATGCAGATCCGCTACTAAGACAGATTCCACCAAGTCCTACGATGAGCATCGCTATGCATATAGGAAATAGTACTAGAGACGGGATTGGATTATACCCTTGGGTGGAACCCGAGTTGGAACTCTGGGCACCACTGCTTGCCGTTGTTTCCCAGCGCCGGTCCTCGTATGCAAATGATGACGAGCTAGGAGCAGGAGTCGGTGACGGCAGGTGTACGTAGCGCCGACCCGCATACGCTCAGAGAAGAATGAAGGCTCGAAGACGAACAGCGAGCAGTCGCGTGAATGCGCTCCCCAAAAACTGTATCGCCCGTCTACCTGTGCAGGTACGCTTGACGGACAGAGTTCCGGAGGCCTGCTCACCGAGACCCCTTGTGCACGCAAGGAGCTCGGCTGGAGATGGCAGAGAGCAGCTCAAACTCAAGAACACAGTGAGCAGTGGAGAAGACAGTGATGACTCAGAGTGGGAGTGACCATGGGAGCGCCGTATTTATAGCCGCCCAGGGGCAGTCGGTTTTACCCCTTTGCCCTTTGGCGCTAGTGCGTTCCACGTCACTGCCACATGTGACCGTTGCCCCATGTGACCATTGTGCTGAGCGGCAAAACATGGCCCAGCACATCACGTCCGGCCAAGGCCAAGGCCCGAGCGTGGGCGCGGGCACGGGCGCGGCGCGGCTCGGCTCGGCACGGCTCAGCATGGCACGGCGGCGCGCGTGGTCTCTCCGCTTTCCCTTTTTCCTTGCACATAGGAGAGTCAACCAACATCCTATTTAAGTTAAGCTCACTCTCAATGAGTCTACCATGTGGTACTATTCCCATTTCCACAACATTTAATTGTGGGCCTTTGGAATTTTAGTGATTAATTGTTAGACTATGGGCCTACCCCAATTAATCTAACAATCCCCACCGAATTTCTAGGGCACACATTTAATGTTCTCATTTCATGAGTTGTTTGATATATCAGTGTTGGTCACAACTATACAATGGACTATGGCTTGAGTTGTCAGTTTTGCACGACGTAAGCTTTGTCCAGTTCCTTTACTGATACTAGGCTGCCTAAAGCATCCCCTCTGGTTGGAGCATATTAGTCACACTCCGGGCCTTTTCATAAGTATCTAGCCACCCAAATCTCATAGACTGTGACTAACAGTCGAACTCATATAGGTGTGTTCCTTTGAAGATGTCTGTAGGCCGACATCTTTGCTACTCTTTTAGCCACACGGATCACATTAAGGTATTTCACCAACCTGCCATACAATACGGAAGAGAAGTGCATTCTTTAAGAGAGGGATATAATAAAGGATCTCTTCCTTCAGTTTACTCATAACTTGTTTCGCCATTCTAATTCATGGGATTTCCGATCACATAGAGCAGGTTACCACTATAGTAGACTTCATGTGGGTCTCAGTCCCATCTCACTCGATGCACTGTCTATCATATTACGTGATAGTTCCTTTGTGAATTGATCTGCCAGATTTTTAGACGTATGGACGTAGTCCAATGCTATCATTCCGGAGTTTCTTAATTTTTTGACAGAGTTCAACCGCTGCTTTACATGCCTAGTGGTCTTGAGATTGTCCTTACAACTGTTTGGTTATCATAGTTCATGGAAATTGCAGGTACAGGTTTTTCAACCACCGGCAAATCCATCAGGAGTTCTCATAGCCATTCAGCCTTAACAGTGGCGATATCAAGTGCTGCTAGTTCTGCTTCCATGGTTGACTTCGTTAAGATAGTTTGCTTGCAAGACTTACAGGAAACAGCGCCACCCCCAAGTGTGAAAGTATATCCACTAGTGGCCTTTAACTCATCAGCACCAGATATCCAGTTAGCATCACTGTAGCCCTCAAGTACTTTTGGGTACCCAGCATAGTGAATTCCGTAGGTTATTGTTGCTTTTAGATAGCGCATCACTCTCTCAAGAGCACGCCAATGATCATCTCTGTTGACGGTCGTTAAGTACCAATTTTATACTGTCAACTAATGCCAAGGGAAGATCAATAATAGAAGCATAGGGGTTATTACTGACAAATTCCACGAGTTTTGGTGAATTGTGTATTTTCCAGGGATTATTCCAGATAGGCTTAAAAGAAGGATTAAAGAGCGTAATTATCACGAAACTTGATTGCGACGGAAACATACTTCATCAGTAAGTTAGAAGGATTCAGAACACACCCGAAGCACCCGGGCCCGAGACCCGCCAGGGTGGGGCCGGCCGGCGCCCCCTGCTAGGGTTTCGGCCCACCTTCTGGAGTCTTCTTACACCGCCTCTCTGGAGTCATCTGGGCCCTTTGTTCAAGTCGGTTTGATCTCACGGCGCACGTTCATCCCACAGGGCTATAAATAAAGGGGCAGACCCCACTCCCAGAGCACCAATTCATTCCTCCTGCTTCATTCGTCAAGAGTAGACAGAAGTTAGGGTTTCCAGAGATTAGAAATAGGGCTCTAGTTCTTCAAGTTCATAGTTTAGGCATCTAGCAAGGTTCAAGTAGAGTTGGGCGCTACGCTCGGGATTCTAGATCCGTTCGTCTGGAGATCGGTAATATTATCTTGTATCTCATTATGACTTTGCTTTATTTTAATATATTGCTACTTATTCAGTTCTTTGTTTATTCTAGTTGCATATTCGATATAGTTGTGATTAGTGATGATTATTGTCGTATGATCGTAAAGCGCCTAATTCAGTACTCGAGTGAGTTAGGTGATATACATTATCTAGACGTGGTGTCTAGATATATTGTGTACCTACGGTGGCACCCTGACGTGCCGGGTCGTGTGGTAGTCCACGTAGGTGACAGCTGCATTGGTTCCTCTGTAGTCCACCCCCCGTACGTAGGACTAGCAGAGCGCGGTCGCGAAGGAGGTGACCCTTGTGTCTTAATATCTTCATTAGATGATGCTCCTTATGATGTTTTCTGAGTTGATTATGCTATAGATGAAGATGTGTAATGTGGCGTAGGCTGTAGACTTTGTATTTAGTAATTACATAGGTTTCCTTTACTTTAGCCGAATCTCGAGATTGTCTTTTCTACATTAGTGAGTCTCTATATTCTATCTCTGGAATACCATTTACCTCATTTACTCAGTTATCATTTACCATTTATCATTGACTTATTTATCGCTAAAGCACTAGAGTTATGGGTTATCATAGGTCTGCACATTTATCTTTCTAATTATTATAGTAGATTATCTTAATGAGTAGAATGCCACCTTTATCCTTTTGGCATAAAACAAATTAACGATACTCGGAATACTTACCGGGTGAAGTGCTACAATGGGAGAATTGTCTATGCGCTTGCGGATATATTCTATAGTATTATTTTTAGGAGGCAAGTGAAGATTATTTTACCTTTGGTTTTTGGCATCATGTTAGGGATGACAACTTAACGTGAAGTGATGTTAAAAATACCAACAATCTCCCGGTTTTGAAGTGAAACGGCTAAGTTTGCTCACAGCATATGAGATGTCACGCCTTGTTGCACTAGCTAAGTACATCAGTGAGCCAATGATTTGGGAGTATCTCAACTGATCCTTCATTAGCCTTCGGTTCTTCCTCGGAACTAGACTTGGTTCATATGGAGTGGATACAGGCTTACAGTCACTATAGCCAAAGCGACTTAGAATCTTTTCCACATAGTGGGACTGCACGAGAGTAACCACACTATTTTCTTCTCTTAGAAGTTTAATGTTTAGAATGACATCAGCCACTCCCAAATCTTTCATGTCAAAATTTTCAGATAGAAAGACTTTGACTTCCTCAATCACATTGAGATTTGTCCCGAAGATAAATATGTCATCCACATACAGGCATAGGATTACTCCTTCTCCTCAACCATAGCGGTAGTATACACATTTGTCTGCTTCGTTCACAGTTAAGCCTGCGGATGTCATGGTTTTGTCAAACTTCTCGTGCCATTGCTTAGGTGCTTACTTTAGGTCGTATAAAGACTTCAACAATCTGCACTCCTTTTCCTCTTGACCTTCTACTACAAAATCATCATGCTGATCCATATAGATTTCCTCATCTAACTCTCCATTTAGGAAAGTCATCTTAACGTCCATCTGATGAACGAGAAGACCATGACATGAAGCTAGGGCAAGTAGTACTCGAATAGTAGTCAATCAGGCCATTGGTGAATAAGTATTGAAGAAGTCCTCGCCTTCTTTCTGGGTATAACCCTTAGCCACGAGCCTTGCCTTGTACTTTTCAATAGTACCATCAGGTCTGAGCTTTTTCTTGAACACCCATTTGCACCCTACAGGTTTGCACCCATATGGTTGGTCAACAAGTTCCCAAGGTCCATTACACATAATTGAATCCATCTCACTCCACACCGCTTCCTTCCAATAGTCAGCGTCGGGAGAGAAATATGCCTCCTTAATGGTTGTTGGAGTATCGTCCACGAGGTATATGGTGAAGTCATCACCAAAGGATTTTGCAACCCTACACCTCTTACTCTTTCGAGTGACCCTACCATTGTCCACCTCAGGACTTTCAACTGATATTTGTTCAATATTTTCTGTTGGCACAAAAGTGTCAGGAGCATCAGGAGATCCATGACTAGATATGCTAGGTACATTCCTTCTCATAGGAAATTCATTCTCAAAGAATGTAACATCTCTGGTTTCAATCACTGTACCGACTCTCATGTCAGGCACTCTAGATTCTATTACTAAAAATCTGTAGCCTACACTGTGTAAGGCATAGCCGAGGAAGACACAATCTACAGTCTTTGGCCCAAGCTTGTGCTTCTTGATGATTGGCACGTTTACCTAGGCCAAGCATCCCCAAGTGCGCAAGTATGAGAGAGTCAACCTTTTCTTTTCCTATTCCTCAAATGGCGTTTTATTATTGTTCGTTGTAGGAACTCTATTCAAGACATGACTCGCAGTCAATAAAGCCTTACCCCACCATTCCTTGGAGAGCCCCACAGTGTCCAACATGGCGTTAACCAAATCAGCTAGAGTGCGGTTCTTTCTTTCGGCAATCCCATCGGATTAGGGGGAATATGGAGGCGTCCTCTCATGAATAATCCCATGTTTCTCGTAGAATTGAGTGAACTCGTTGGAAAAGTATTCTCCCCACGATCAGATCGCAACTGTTTGATTTTCTTCTCAAGTTGGTTTTCTACCTCAGCTTTATAGACTTTAAAGTAATTCAGAGCTTCATCTTTTATTTTCAGCAAATACACATAGCAAAATCTAGTGCTGTCATCAATAAGAGTCATGAAATATTTATTTCCTCCTTTGGTCATTACACTATTCATCTCACACAGATCATAATGGATAAAGTCCAGTGGTGCCAAATCTCTCGCCTCTTGCACAGCCTTGTGGGGCTTGCGAGGTTGTTTCGCTTGCACACATGCATGACACTTAGATCCTTTGACCAAGTCAAATTTAGGGATTAAGTTCATTTTTGCTAAGCGCGTCATGCAACCAAAATTAATGTGGCAGAGTCGTGAATGCTAAACATTAGACTCATCATTATTTGCAACATGGTTCACAATTTTGTTACAAGAATCCATCAAAGAAAAGCGAAATAAACCTCCGCTTTCATAGCCCTTACCAGCAAAAGTTCCATACTTGGATACAACACATTTATTGGACTCAAAAGCAAGTCTAAAACCATCTCTACATAGTAGAGATCCGCTGACAAGATTCTTCTTGATAGATGGGACATGCTGCACGTTCCTCAGCTACACGATCTTTCCCGAAGTGAACTTTAGATTGATCGTACCAGCACCAAGTATAGAGGCATGAGTACCGTTTCCCATCAAGAGTGAGGAACCTCGCCCCTCTTGATAAGAAGAAAACAGGGAAATATCATGACACACATGAATATTAGCACCTGTGTCAACCCACCACTCAGGCGAGAGACATACTGAAAGGACTGTTGGCAAGTAATTAACATACCCTGATCCTCCAGATTCACTAATCACCATGTTTACTGTCTTCTTGGGTTTGTCCTTGCGGTCTGGGCACTCTTTTGCCCAATGGTCAGATCCACCGCACACAAAACAAAGACCCTTTTCCTTTTCCTTGCGTTTCTTCTTAAAAGTTGCAGGCTTGGGCTTGACTGTAAGCTTATTTTTCTGATTCTTTTTCTTGTGGGCAGCTTGAGGGTTCTTCCTTTGCACCAAGTTGGCACTAGAACCTCCCTCATCATACACTTTCTTGCCGCGGGTGTCCTTTGCCCTCGTATTCTCCTCAACATTTAGCGAAGCAATGAGGTCAGTCACACTGACCTCCTGCCTCCTGTGTTTCAGAGAAGTGGCAAAGTCCCTCCAAGTAGGTGGCAGCTCAGCAATAATAGTGCCTGGCCACAAACTTATCAAGCAACAGACACTTGTTGTTCTCGAACTCCTTGGCCAATATCTGTATCTCAATGAGCTTGTTCAACTATAGATCGGTCATCGACCATCTTGTAGTCACAGAGATTGCTCCATAATGTACAAGCTCACTGCCTGCGTCAGGAACCCCGAACTTGGCCTCAAGTGCATCCCACATATCTTTGCTCCGAAGGCAAATCCATGTACAGTGGTACCATACCCTCGTCTAAGACGCTGATGAGAGCCACCTTGAACAAATTGTCCGCATCAGTGAACTTGCCCTCTTCCTCAGAAGAAAGGGGCGGTTTCAGTGCGCTTACCCTTGATCACATGCTCACAGCGCATAGCGGTAAACCACAGTATGGACCTCGAACGCAATATCTTATAGTTTGCACCACCTATCTTTCAGCATGTGTGGTTTCAGTGACGCAGCAAAGCTAGCAGCTGAAAAAGACCTATACAGTTTTTGGATTGTTAAGTTTTTAGTCATTTTACGGCGTGCTTTAATCCATAAATCCGACAACAACAACAATAACGAGATCAAAATAAGCATTGCAAATGCAGATCCTGCTAGTAAGACAGATTCCACCAAGTCCTACGCTGAGCATCACTATGCATATAGAAATAGTGTTAGAGACGGGATTGGATTATACCGTTTGGGTGGAACCCGAGTTAGAACTCTGGGCACTACTGTTGCTGTTGTTCCCAGCGCCGGTCCTCGTCTGCGTCATGATGACGAGCTAGGAGCAGCAGTCGGTGACGGCAGGTGTACGCAAGTAGTGCCGACCCGCGAACGCTCGGAGAAGAACGAAGGCTCGAAGACGAACAGTGTGCTGTCGCGCGAATGCGCTCCTCAAAAACTGTATCGTCCGTCTACCCGTGTAGGTACGTTTGACGAACGGAGTTCCGGAGGCCTGCTCACTGAGATCCCTTGTGCGCGCAAGGGGCTCGGCCAGAGATGGCAGAGAGCAGCTCAAACTCAAGAACACAGTGAGCAGTGGAGAAGACAGTGGCGGCTCAGAGTAGGAGTGACTAGGGGAGCGGCCGTATTTATAGTGGCTAGAGCTGGGAGCCCTAGCCGCGCCCAAGCGCAGGGGGCCATGGCCACGGGCGCGGGCGCGGCGCGGCACGGCGACGCGCGCGTGGTCTCCCCGCTTTCTATCTTTCCTTACACATAGGAGAGTCAACCAATATCCTATTTAAGTTAAGCTCACTCTCAGTAAGTCTACCATATGGTACTATTCCTATTTCCACTTAACACTTAATTATGGGTCTTTGGAATTCTAGTGATTAATTGTTAGACTAACTATTGGCCTAGCCCAATTAATCCAACAGATCCACGGTGAAGCTGCTTGACGTTGGATATGGTGCTCCAGATCTAGAGTTGTCCCAAACATGCCATAACTAGTTGTGCACTTTTGCTATCTAGAAGTGGTACATATAGGTAGATCCATTTTTTTTGTTTTTTCCTAGAATTGGGACTCTAGTGATCTTTTTTTCATGCTGTAGTTTGTTTTTACTTGATGACCAAAAGCGCAACCAAAAAGCCAAATTGTGTACACCGTACCTATATATTCATACAAGCAATATTTGAACTAATAAGTTTTGAACAAGGAAAAAATATGATCGTGGCTTATTTTTTGTTGATTCACATTTCATTTTCGTTGTTACAATAAAAGCACATGTTCCTCAATTCGACGGCTTCCGTCAATAACAGCTTTATAATATGCTGAAACTTTAATTAACAAGAATAATGGATTCTTCCAGGAAGTGGATCTCAATGCAACTGCTACCTTTTGTTGATTTTCCATTTCCTGTCGTTATGATGCTAATTTTAACACAACACTTTCCCCTCTTATTAGACAGTGAATCCACATAATGGACTCTTGATTACCCCCATTGGTTGCGCAAGTATGACTTACAATTCGTTTGCCACTTGTGACATCTTCTTGCCAAAGGGCCTCTAGCTGAGTTGGTTAGAGGAACTCAGCGCACTTCTCAGGTACCTGGGTTCGACTCCCTGTAAGAGCGAATTTCAGGCTGGGGTTAAAAAAAAATCTCCTCGTCTATCCCATGGCCAAAGCACTTGTGACATCTTGAATGAAACCTATCTCTTTTTCTATATTTTTTTTACAACTAGTAAGACTAAAGAGTGGATAACTTTTGGTGCAACAATTGTTTGGTACTTCCATATGCCTACCCATGCGATCTCACCTCCCACCCTCTCCGAAGCTTCACCTGCGTAAGACTGTCTCTAATAAGGAGATGCAAACTCAAATATGGGTTTCCGATAGTACTGTTTTGGTCTCCAACAGACTACCCATTTAGGAGATCCATTTTGGATGCCATGAGATGCATAACCCAATTCTGGGTATCCTCTCTTCTGGAAACCCATTTGCTGAGAGGATTCTCTTTTAGGTATTGTTGTTGGAGAAGACTTAAAATGGATATTGAATCCATTCACTGTAGCGCAACCTAAACATAAAATGGGTCTTATTTTAGGTATTGTTGTTAGAGATAGTCTAATAGGAAACCTTTGCTCCCTCTCCCTCTGGTTTTGCATGCTCGCATGCAATGAATCCACGACAGGAGAAGTCAAATCAATATAATTGCCAATTAATGAAAGCAATCATGGATACAACTTCCTACTCCTGACTCCGCGTTGCCAATTAACACCGCCCTTCCTCCTCGCGACTCGGCGACCCCATTTCAATCGACGCCTTCGGTGATCACGCCCGTTCTAGCCTGCAATAAATAATCGATGATCCTCGCCGAGTCTGTGGATCATTCGCCAACTGAATCCTGGAGACGCCATAGCATTCAAACTATAATTCGGCTAGCCTGCAACAGAGCCACGGTGCCTGCAATCCACGGAGCCCTCAACTGAACCACGGTGCCCGCAGCCGGCCGCCAGCCGCACATTAGGAACGAGGTCTCTGGTCTCTATCTCTACATTTTCAAGGCTGGCCAGTTTCATTGCTTCTATTATTTATCTAGAAAAGTTTGCCCATGCATCATCTTTCTGTTCAGTTTTCCCATTTATTTTTCATATTAAACTTTCAACAATATTCAAGTAGCTGAAATTTCAATCCATGTTCCGCAATCTCTGGACAACATTCCATATGTCAGAACTGAAACTCCTCTAGCCGCCAGCCTTGACTGAATAAGGATGCAGCCAGGGGCTGGATGCAGCAGCACCTTTGCCATATGAATTTGTCTCAACCAAAACCTGTCGGTGCTAGTTTTGGCGGGGCTAACACCGGCTAGTAAATATGTGTTTTGCGGTTGAGGCTACAGATGGTGTGCAAGGAGGAATACAGGGATTATACTGGTTCAGGCCAAACAAGCCCTACGTCCAGTGGAGAGGAGAGTCGTGTTGCCTTGCACCGGGGTGCTTATAGTAGGGGGTTACAAGCTAGGCGAGAGAGGGAAGTGCTCTCAGGTCTCTTGTGAATGTCTAAGTGTTTAGACGTCGTTTGCTATGGGTACGTTTGTGTGGGTGAAAACTTAGAACTTCTCCGTCGTCCTAAAGCTGGCCTCTGCTCTCCCTTTTATAGTCGCAAGGGAGAGGCAAGGGCAGCTACGTATTTTACAGTGAGGAGTTGCTGTTGCCCGTTTGACTAGCTACTGCCTTTTCTCCGCGTCTCCGGGGTATGACTGTCTTGGTCCGCACGATCTTGGTGAGTTCCAAGGTGGGAACAGTCGTCTGACTGTGTCATGTCGGCCCGGATGGAAGGCGTGCTCGTCCTTCGGAGTGGACAGCGCAGTAGGCGCCTTTCCTGTTCTTGCGTAGCCCGTCGTCAGGGTGAGGCGCTGTCACAGTCGGAGTTGATAGATCCCGGCGAAAAATGGGGCGGCGCACCGTGGACCATAGCGTGGAGTCAAATCCGCTGCCAGGGAAATCCTGACAGGTGGTATGGCCGTCAGGGGCGTCCGAAGTGCAGTCGCGTCGAGAGTCTGTCCTGACGGGACAGTGCTTGTAAAGTGGTAGAGTATGGCCGTCAGGGGCGTGCGAAGCACAGTCGCGTCGAGAGTCTCTCCTGACGGGACAGTGCTTGTAAAGTGGTCAGAGAGATCTCTTGTGGTCCAAGATTGCTCCGCTGACATCACCTGTGCCTTGGATGCCTTTGCGAGATTGCGCTCGAGGGGAATAGGGAGGCTCGGGCGAATCGGAGATTTGGGGCGCCGAGGGTGCCGCTCTCCCGAGCTCTCCCAGGGAGGCTCGGGCGAATCGGAGATTTGGGCGTCGAGGGTGCCGCTCTCCCGAGCTCTCCCGGGGAGGCTCGGGCGAATCGGAGATTGGGGGCGCCGAGGGTGCCGCACTCCCGAGCTCTCCCGGGGAGGCTCGGACGAATCGGAGATTTGGGGCGCCGAGAGTGCCGCTCTCCCCAGCTCTCCCGGGGAGGCTCGGGCGAATCGGAGATTTGTATGGGCGCCGAGGGTGCCGCGGGGAGGCTCGGGCGCTCGGGCGAATCGGAGATTTGGGGCGCCGAGGGTGCCGCACTCCCGAGCTCTCCCGGGGAGGCTCGGGCGAATCGGAGATTTGGGGAGCCGAGGGTGCCGCTCTCCCGAGCTCTCCCGGGGAGGCTCGGGCGAATCGGAGATTTGGGGCGCCGAGGGTGCCGCTCTCCCGAGCTCTCCCAGGGAGGCTCGGGCGAATCGGAGGGAGGCTCGGGCGAATCGGAGATTTGGGGCGCCGAGGGTGCCGCACTCCCGAGCTCTCCCGGGGAGGCTCGGGCGAATCGGAGATTTGGGGCGCCGAGGGTGCCGCTCTCCCGAGGCTCGGGCGAATCGGAGATATGGGTGCCGAGGGTGCCGCGGGGAGGCTCGGGCTCTCGGGCGAATCAGAGATTTGGGCGCCGAGGGTGCCGCTCTCCCGAGCTCTCCCGGGGAGGCTCGGGCGGATCGGAGATTTGGGCGCCGAGGGTGCCGCTCGCCCGAGCTCTCTCGGGGAGGCTCGGGCGAATCGGAGATTTGGGCGCCGAGGGTGCCGCTGTCCCGAGCTCTCCTGGGGAGGCTTGGGCGCTCAAGCGAATCGGAGGTTTGGGCGCCGAGGGTGCCGCTCTCCCGAGCTCTCCCGGGGAGGCTCGGGCGAATCGGAGGTTTGGGCGCCGAGGGTGCCGCTCTCCCGGGGAGGCTCGGGCGAATCGGAAATTTGGGCGCCGAGGGTGCCGCCCTCCCCAGGGTTGACTGTCATTAGTGGAATGATGTCGTGGGCCTCTGTAGACGAGGCCTTCGTGAGCTTCGGGCGCGGCCTTCGTGGGCTTCCACTGGCCTTACTTGGGCCAGGCCATGTTGGGAATGAGCGTTTTTGCATCGAAGTTGGGTACCCCTAACTTTGGTACCGACAAAACCTTTGCGATTTCAATCCGTGTAATTTTACAGGTTTGTTTGACTGAAAAAGGCTGCCGCAAGATCTTATTTCACGTGAGAACTTGTGTTGAGTAGCCGGCATTACCACCCGTTGCTCACCTCTATCGCGCTGTTGTCGCCCAGCCCATTGCACGTTGCCCGCAGCACTACAGGTTGTCATAAGGTCAGTCCAGGTGTTGCTGAGTGCCCTGTTCATGATATGACATTTTAAGATTGTTTTCACTCCTGCCTATTGTTCAGGCCCGGCGATTGTAAGCCGAAGTGGTTTGATTATTGATTTTCAGATTCAAAATCATCGAATGTTATGATCGGCAGAATAATTTCTTTTTTTGTGTCTAGAACTGATGGACCAGTTACAAGTCTGACTGGTTTTGTGCCATGGATTTATTGATTTTGAATAGTCTTCTCATGTAAATTTTTTATTTTGTTGTGTTTCTTTTTCTTTAACACAATATATTTGTTTAATGATGCCTCCGTTCACTGTTCACTGTCTGGCAATTGGTATGCATCTACACAAACAAAACAAAATGTAAAGGAGGAAAAGGATCTCAATTCAGTAGGAGCACGTTCTCTACTCATGCTTCACTGGGGTCTGGGGAAAACAATTATAAAATTGACAAATATGAAAGCGGGTTCCACTGTATGGAGTTGCAGGCACATAGTTCCTTCAGATTTTTTTTAAAAAATGATTATGACAGTCAAAATAAATGAATATCTTATTTATCAGTTGTCAACTTGAGACACACTTATAGTGCTTTGAAAGAGTCTGTTAACAAAGTTCAGCATTTTTTTGAGTAATGCTTATGTATTTTGGTGACAAGTGAAGGACTGCGTAAGGTATTAAGGTAAGGATTTCAGAACTCTCTGTTACTACACTTTTGCTCTAATAGTTTCCATGTATTCCTTGATAAATTTCCAATACACTCTACAACTACTGTTTGTTTCATCTAAAGTTGATAATATGGCAAATTTGACATCCCCTGGTAAAAATTGTATGATATGAATAGCGATGAAAAAGAATTACATCAATGTATATGATTCGTTGCAGAGAAACCAAGGTATGAAGAGAGCAAATCATTACTCTGCTTTGGACCGGCATCATCTTTAAGGGGCAACATTTGGGCAGTAAGTGTCTATTCAATCTGTTAAATGCTACTCCCTTCATCCCAAATTGTAAGTCATTCCAAGAATTTTGGAGAGTCAAACTATCTAAACTTTGACCAAAATTTGGTCAAAGTTAAAAAAGTTTGACTCTCCAAGATTCTTGGAACGACTTACAATTTGGAACGGAGGAAGTATTCAATATGACTAAAAAACCTATCAGTAATTCCTAACCAGCAAAAGCAGTGCTTGTGTTCAGGTTTGTGTTGATGATTTTTTTTTTTTGGCCATGTAGATTTCTTTTAAATGGGCTTTTTTCTAAGTAGCAAGGTGCTCTCTGACTTCTCTGCTGGTAATGACTACTGCAGCTTTGATCATCCATTGTGCATTCATCTTGGCATATTACACTACCGCGGACCACCCTAGCAGCAATCCAGGTTTAGCCTCGCTCCTCGTCGTTCATGATCTAGCATGCCTTAGTGTTCATGGTCCGGCACATTCTTGGTTACAACTGACATAACTGGCAGTAGTTTATTAAACCGAGGACCAGTGACAGATCTGAAATCCACCTATGGCGAACTAGGTACTACCAAGGGCTCATTCGGCAGGAGGGACCAGGTTTCGTTCTTGACCTGAATATACCAATTTTGAATACGGGCAACTCTGTTCCAACCGAAACGAGCCCCCGGAAGTGTTCCAAATTAAAAGAACGTACCCTACTTTTTTTTGGGACAACCTAATTATATATAGTAGAGTCTATGAACCTGCGACTTATTAACACTCTCGTGACTGTTCATTTCACAAGCTATGCTTTTCTATTAAAGAGACAAATGTCACTTTAACATCGGTGTTTAATTTTACCATAACGTTATTTTGTCATGCGATTCATGTGTTTGTTACATATAAATTTATCATACCATAGCAACGCACGGGCACGCTACCTAGTCTAGGTAGAAATGTAAAATAGGTCTGAATATATTATTCTTGAGAAATGGTAGAGATATAGACGTATGGTAGAAATGTAAAATAGGTCTGAATATATTATTCTTGAGAAATGGTAGAGATATAGACGTATGTAGTTTGTATCTAGATAGTGTGTTGTATGTAATGTATAGCTCCAAACATTTTTGCAAAACATGCATCGCATCTTTCCAATTTCAAGATCTTAACATAGTCACTTTTAGATAAAACTTTGGATAATCTGCTTATGACTAAGTTAAGTTTTAGAAAAAAATCAACAGGTAATCTCTTTTTCTTTCAAAAAGTAAAAGGTAGCAGAGGTTAGTCTGAGCTCACACTCAAATTCAACTTAAGCTTACAGAAGAATCTATTTGTAAAACTCAAACCCCAACTCATACACTCATCTCTTTCGAAAAGATATTCCAATTAAATCATGTGCATTCACATGGGTATACTTGTGTGCTCTTTTTTGTTTGGCCTTACCTTGGGCTTTTATTTGGGGTTATAAGTACCTTAGAAGGACCCTTTAGTAAATAAATGAAAAAAAGGAAAGGGGCTTTCCTTCCTCACCCAGTCGGCAAGACAATTTCGGCGTGGAGCCATCACCTTTCTCGCCCTGTGTCACTTCTCCACCCTCCTCATTGGCCTAATGAAAAAACCAATCATGCCAACTTTCTTCTCTCCTATCTTGTTTCTGGCCCAACACGCCATGATCGGATACGAACGGATATCACTAATATCATATTTGTTTTCATATTTTTACTCGGATTCGGATTCGAATACGGATAGTATCAACAATGTCGAATAGGATACGATTGGATATCGACATCATAAATATGCGATTTGAACATTCAGATACGGATACGGTATCGGATGTTGAATATCCGGGCTCGGATACAAACGGATAAAAACTCCTCTAAACGAATTCGGTCTCGAATATGATCAGAAAATATCCGTACCGTTTTCGTCCCTAGCCACAACCATTAACATGTGACATCATTCTTGGTTTCTATTCGGTCTTTCGCAAAAATACCTAGCCTAGCAAACGAGTATCCCCACTATACAGGAAGCTTTGTGGAGGCAGGCAAAAACGGTTTGGCATTGCAACCGCCTCCAACTAAAGGCCTTCATTAATCACTGATTAACAAAGGCAGTTATATTGCCCGCCTTGGTTAATGAATTAATAGAGGAAGACTCTATTAGAAAACCGCCTCCGTTGATATACATTAACCGAGGTGGTCAAGTTAGTGCACCCGCCTTCGCTAATGAATTAACCGAGTCGGTCGCTTTGGAGCGCCCGTCTCCATTAATGAATTAACCGAGGTGGTTGGACCCTATGTACCCACCTCCGTTAATAGTTTTTTATTTAAAAATATATAATTGAATTTGAATTTCACATGAATTGTACTTGCGCACACAAACACCAATGAAAGGAAGTACATAGAAAACGAAGCATATATATATATATATATATATATATATATATATATATATGGAAAATATTTTCTACTCTTAGGGAGTAGTTACTCCTATGTTTATATCTTTAGATTTAGGCCATATATGATCGAATGAAGTATATGATCATACTAGACCATCTATGGTAGTATATTTATCAAGCATGTATGCATGCATCGAGTATGTGATCATACTTATTTTATATACTACAGTAAGTGGTATTTTCGTAATATATTAAAAAGTATGGGTTCCCTTAAATTTTTTCGCATAGGAAGATTTAGAGCACCATAATATGAGTATATAAACATACTCAAAGTGATAAACAAGTATGAACACATACACAAGGTGATTTTTTAAAGATGGGAGTAACTACTTCCGGGATATCCAACTCCAAAAAAAACCTCGTCACAAGAGGTGCTTACAGCAAACGCGTATCAATAATTTGGAAACTTGCTTTGCTCCAGCCATTACCCATAGCCCCGCCTCATCCGTGACAAACTTAGAGATGTCCGCAACTTACAGATGTCCCGTGCTTCTTCGTTCGGGTCGTAGTCCTTGTCTTCTACTCCTCCATGAGGTTTCTTCGGAGGCGGCAATATTAGGGATACCTCGCCGTCATACTCAGTGCTCTTTGATTTGTCTTTGTCGGCACTCACATATGGGGTAGGCTCACGCCATTCGCCTTGGGGCTCGGGGTTCTCTCTGAGTCGCTATCCATTAATGCAAAAGAGCTACGATGACAAGAGTTATAACGACATTTCGTATAGTTTTAGATACAAATGGAATGATTACATATAGACCATGTCAAAACATAATACCTTCATTTTATTTATCGAGAGAATTAGTTCTTTAGCCCTAAACGAAACATGGCTTAGTTTTTTCGCCTTGTTTTTATTGAATTTTATTATTTGGCCTCCAAATGAAATTTGATTATTTTCTTGGCCCCACCATCCATTTCGTCAGTTAACAAGCACATGAGGGGCGATAAAAAGACTAAAATACCTTTCTAACCAAAATATATACTTCAAAAAATCTTTACTCTTCAGTACGTCATCAGATGAAGATGATTTTTTATATGAAAATTGTAGATCTCGATGAGGTCTGCAGCTATTTAGTTTTGAGTTTTTTTTCATTTAAGGATGTTTAGTCGCTCAAAAAAATAATATAAAATTTTAGCACCATAATTTTCGTGTACTGGCGTGTGACATATTAGAAAATAACATCTTTTTTATATGAGGTTAAATGAAGATACTTTTTATACCAAAGTTACAGTCCTCAATAAGATCCACAACTTTGTAGTTTTGAATTTTTACAGTCAAGTCGTTATGTTATTTTTTAATGTGTCAAGCGCCAGTAAGAGATAGTTATGGTGCCAAAAATTTATATTGATTTTCTGAGCATATAAATATTCTCAAATGAAAAAACTCAAAAGTATAAGTTGTAGATCTCATCGCTACAATTTTCATATAAAAATCATCTTCATCCAATGTCATATTGAAGAGTTATGATTTTTTGAAATATTTTGGTCTTATGGGTATTTTGGCCTTTTTGTCACCCCTCAAGTGCTGGTTAACTGACGAAATGGACAGAAGGGTAAGAAACTATGAAAATTTCATTTTGGGGCCAACAACAAAGTTCGATGGAAACATGGCCAAGAAATAAAGCCATGTTTCTTTTAGGACCAAGAAACTAATTCTCTCTTATTTATCTAATGACACAATTACATGCTTTTTCAATTACATATATGATGAGTATGGATACAAAAGCTAAAGAAAAGTACGAAAAAATTTAATAAAAAAATAATTTACACAGGTGGCGCATATTTTACCCAGTTGTCATCACATCGCTACTGAACTGGTTGCTTGTATAAGGTATACAAGGGAATTTTATCATCATAGTCGCTGCCTCGGCTTAGAAGGGTTCACATCATTGCATAGTCCATTGCCTCAACACATTACTAGAATAAAAAAGAGTTCATCATTGCATATGTCATATAATAGATTATTAATCAAAGTAGTAGAACCTTATCACATTACTAGAATAAAAAAGTTCATCTATTGCATAGGCCACAGAATAGGTTATCAATCAAAGTAGTAGAGGTTATCAAAGCCGAGTAAATTCGAAGTTATAACTGTATGACTAAGAAATCAACTATGTAGAGTTACCGAGAGTTGATTTGTTAGCATGTACAGTTATAACTCCAGAACGACCAAACCAAGATTTATATAAAAAAAAGTTCAAGCAACATAGAAGAACTTGCCTCCCAATTCAAAAATACCCATCAACATAAAGTAGTCGTAGTTAGTAGTAGTAGAGTAGTATGATGGGTAGTAGGAGTGGTACAGTTGTAGAGTATTACTTAGGAGTAGTAGTAAGAGTTGGAGTAGGAGTGGTAGGGTAGTATAGTACTTAGGAGGAGTAGAGTAGTAGTACGAGTGGTAAGTAGTGTTAGGAGAAGTGAGAGTAGCAGGTAGCATTGAGTAGAGTAGTAAGTAGTTGTAGAGTAGTAGGTATAGTAGTGTAGTAGGACACAAAATGGTAAGTGCTCCGGTGACAAAATGGTGTCACACACAGGTAATTCAGGCTGGTTCGATAGTTTGGGTCTCAAAACCACTGGTGGACGGTTTTTGGGCCTTAAATCCTGGGTTGAGCTTCTGAGGAAGTGTGGCGGCACATACGTGCCAGGATTCTAGAGGTTGCGTTGAGACGATGACAAGTCTAGGTAAGAAGCGGGGCCGTCAGAACAGATCGACAAAGAGGGGTGTTCTAGAATGCCTTAAAGTTAGCTGATTCAACTAGTAGCTTAGAGATTAAGCAAGGAGTTAAGTGAAAAATGTATTAAGACTCTATAAATTATAAATAGGAGAGAATTGCCCACACTTTCACTCTTCATCACTTCTATTAGATTCTTTAGCTCTCTCCATCTCTTCCTATAGTAGTTGTGATCCGTAGAGGCTTTAGTCATAATTTAATCAGTAGATAAAGCATGTGTATAATACATAAACAATGATAACACATAGAAATAATATTGTTATGAATAAATATTTAATAATTAAGCATATCAATTGTTCAATCGATATTATAATTATATCGACGGCAAGTCCAGGCAGGAAGCGGGGCCATCGGATCAGATTGATAGAGGGGGTTGCTCGGGTAGCAGATATCGACCCTAAATATTGATATGTTGATATTTGATTGTTGTTTAGGTATATGACTTTGATTGTCGACCCCCACTTTGAATCCGTTTGTATGAATAAGTAGCTGCCCTAAACCACAGTGATTTCGTAGCAGCGGTTCCCATTTGGCCTGGAATCATCGGATTGCAAACAATATGTGCTCTCTCCTGAATCGCCATCACAAGTACCCCTCAAAAAGGCGGTAGGTTCTCATCCACATAACTGAAAATAGGTACAAATTAATTTAAGGAACACAGTAATGGGGAATTCTCAAATATACTGGGTGCGGGAGCCAGCCCACGCCCAAACTCGTGTCGGAATCGGAGGCCACCCACGAGGCTCAATTCAAGTTTTTTTCCCATTTTATTTATTTATTTATTATATTTATATATTCGTAATGATCGGCCTTTTATTATAAATAATAAATGCATATATATATACTTCCTCCATCTCAAATTGTAACTCAATCCAAAAAATTTAGATATCAAGCTTATTTAATAAGATAAACTTAGACAGAGAGCTATCGGAGAGGAAGAAGAGAAGGCACAACGGAGAGCTTAGACGGGACGCGAGCGAATGAGTAGAAGAAATAATCTCCGGCCCAGGCCACCGCCGCCCATATCTCTGGCCCTGCCAGGTGCCCACGGTGCAATTCCATCACACTCAAAACATCCTTTTTTTAAGAGAAAATTGGTTGTGTAGCATCGAAAGATCACGATCTACGTAAAATACCATCGAAAGCTTACGCCCTCACAAAATATCACCAAAAGATTACACCATGAACTGAAAATAGTATTCTTCTGTTATTTTAAAGTGACGGAAGTGACGGCACTCACCGTGAACCAAAAGATCGCCATGTTCTCGTGGATGCTCGCCGCGAACAGGAACGGCTCCTGTGGCACCACCTCCATGCTCCACCACGCGCTGCAGTGCTCACAGGTTACGCCTCTAGGAGCACGCGCCTGGACGTGGACTCGTAGAACCGGCACCAGCGTTAGCAGCAGGTTCTGGCGGCCAGCACAACGCGCGTCCTCGCTGAGTGAGAGCCGCCACTACACAGACACATGAGCCGCTCCTACGAATCTTTACTGTGGTAGTGACGCGTCCAGCAGCAGGTTGCGGCGGCCAGAAGCAGCGCATCGCCATCGCCCGCAATAGAGAGCCACACGCGGACGCTGGTTGGTGCTCGCGCCGAGGTGCGTGGCTATGCCGATGCCCAAGTCTCCCGTGCTTGGGCACCAACCGGTGCTGGAGGCCCGGAGCTCAATGACAAATGCCGAGACGCCGCAGACTTCGATGACGTTGTGGTGAGGTTGGTTCCTCAAGTAGCAGGTGAAGTCAAACACGACGACATCGTCATGGTGTGCGAGGGAGTGCAGCCGCGGCCTGACATCGCCGCGCGCCGTCTACGCCCTTGAACTTGATGCCCGACTTCGCCGTGTTGTGTGCCCGTTTTCAATGGCGTTCGTCCGCCCGCCTCGTTGCCGGTGGTTCCATGGGGGCCGACGGAAATGCCCGGTTAAGGGCCCGTCTCCGTTTTCTGCGCCCGTGCACCCACGTAGGCGCTGGCACGCGCGAAGCTAGAGGCGGCCACGACAACGGAGAGGCACGACAGGCGATCTCGTAGGCAGAAAGGGCACACCCTTGCCGCCGCCGGTAAACCCCTGGCGTGATCTTGCGCGCCACCTCCAGCTGCTAATTGGCGGGGTGGGCAAGCGAGGTGGAGATGGCCATGGGCAAGATATGGTAAAATGGGACCGGGGGCTCAGCTTGACAGAAGCAACTGTGCTTGTTCTATTTCCAGGTAACGTTGCATCCTTTAGATGGTATTTTATGGAGCGGTCCATCTTTCGATGGTATTTCTGGGTTACAGTAATGCTGGCATCCGGACGTTCCCCTCCGTCTGACGCGCTCGCAAGACATCACGTCAGGGGCACGGCTCCCAAAATATGTGCCATCTGTTTAAAATAGCGGACTATAGCTCCGCTATAGCGCCGTTATAGCTGTAGGAAGGACTTGCTGCTAAGCTATTCGTATTTCCGCTATAGCACCGCTATTTACAGCTACTTACCGCTATTTACCGCTATAGCGTCGCTATTTACCGCTATTTCATATTTCATTTGCTACTAATTTGATATTTTGGACAATTAAATTTTTATGAACCATGTTATAATGTCATATTGTTATTTGATAATATTATCTACACTTGTAGAACCTTAGAAATGTATTTGCGTTTATCAAATATCATATTTGCCTTGTTTTAGCATCAATTATTGATCTTTTTTCATAATTTTCTTATAAACCGCTATCTGGCATACCTTGGCTATAGCTCCGCTATAGCTTTATAGCTTTTAGAAAAAATATGCCGCTATTTGCCATATCCCGCTATTTAAAACTATGTATGTGCCTCTTTTCCGCATCCACATCCGCTTCCACCACCACGCGCTCGTTCCCCGCCACGCCATGGCCTTCTCCACCGCACTGCCCATCCCCTATGGCCCAGCTTCAGCGTTCGAACGGGCTGGGCAACTGCAGCAAAACAATGGGCTGGTCGACACTGGGATGGAACATCTTAAGTCATCAGTTTGCAGCACGGGAAAAATATGTTGCAAAATATCTTAAAAATCAATTGTTGCAACACTAAAAAAACACATGTTGCAACATCTCAAATCCCCAGTTTCAACAACTTAAAATCGTCTATTGCAACATCCGAAAAACACATGTTACAACTCTCAAAAATAATAGTTGCAACATCGAAAAACACATGTTGCAACATTAAAAAAACACATATCGCAACATCTCAACTTGATGGTTGCAACATCCCAAATTGTTAGTTGCAACAACTTAAAATGAACTATTACAACATCCAGAAACACATGATTGCAATTCTCAAAAACCGATAGTTGCGACATCGGAAAACACATATTGCAACATCTTAAAATCAATTGTTGCAACATTCAAAAATATATTGTTGCAACGCCACAAAATCCATTGCAGACGCGAAGAGGAGGGGAAATAGGGGAGGCACATGGGTGGGGCATCGTCAGGGTGTGCAGATTGAGCCATCTCCATGGCCGTCGTTGCCTGCTGGGTGGAGAGGAGACCACCACGCCACTGGATCTGCGTGGTGCTCATGGATCCACCACGGGAAGGCTTCCCATGGCTGTAGTCGAGAGGTTGGGAAGGCGCGCCAAGGTGGATAAGACATGCCGGGCTCGAGATGGGGTAGAGGACGTCGCCTCCATGGACGCCCCGATGCGTGCTCGACCTCTGGCTTAGGAGGAGAATGGAGGAGGAAGCACCGGAGGTGGAGAAGGAAGCCGCACCGAGAAGAGAAAGCCAGGTTAGGGCTGTTGGGGGGGGGCACGGGGTGGGCGGCGCCACCAAGTGTAAAGAGTGCGAGGATAAGGATGGAAGGAGAGGAGCGAATATTTTTTCAATGCAATAGAGCGAGCGAGCGTCAGGGGTGTGTCTACGTTCGTTCGGGACGGGTGTCAACCGTCGGACGGACACCCGTCCCGAACGGACGACGCACAACATTACTGTCTGGGTTATCGTAATTTTTCGATGCTACAAGACTAATTTTCCCTTTTTTTTTGTTATGGAGGTATACAATACTCCCTCCGTTTAAAAACATAGTTCGTTTGACTTTTTTAAGTACAAATTTGACCACTCGTTTTATTTAAAAATTTGTGCAAAATATCACTTCCTTTTGTTATGGTTTATGACTTGCTTTAGTAATGAAAGATATTGAATAATGACTTAAATTTAACTATACTTATATGAATTTTTTGAATAAGACGAGTGGTTAAACTTAGACTAAAAAATCAAACGAATTATAATTTAAAACTGAGGAGTACAACACATGCACGATCAAGGTCACAATCGCCATCAGCTTCGCCTTGTTGTGTCCTAATAATGTCCTTCACTGCACACGGTCTCGCACTGTCGCAGTCTCCTCTCCAACCTCACTACTCTATTTTTTAAAAAAGAAAAACAAAATCGGTACTCTTGTCTTATCCGCCCCGCCACACAAGTCGGCCACACAAAACCGCGCTCTGAAATCCTGATCCCGAGACGCCCGCTCCGCTTGGCCGCTTCACTCCACCCCGCGCCAGCGCCACCATGGAGCTCGCCACCGTCGCCGCAGCAGTCGCCTCCGCCGCCTGCGCGCCAGCACGGGCCTTTCTCCTCACCCCGCGGGGTCTCCGTCTCGTGGAACAACGGCCCCTCGCTCGCCTCCACCTCCCGCTGTCTCTCCACGCCCTCGCGACGGCGGCGGCGGCTGCGGTGGCTCCCCGTCGTCACCTCGGCCGCCGTGGAGCTCCGCGAGGCCGCTTCCGGGGGCGGCGACTCGCTTCGTGTCACCGAGACGCCGCAGCCTGGATCCAGTGTGAGCTGAGCAGAGCTCCCCGCCTGCCCCGCCTCCGGCGGCGGCCCTCCCCTAGCTTCCTTGTCCCGCTTTGATTTTTACGGCCACCTCTGTTCTGTGTGTCCTCCTTCGCAGGTTAAGTTCAGCGTGGAGGTGCCTACCTCCATCATTCACGAGTGCTATCAATCCACGCTGCAGGAGTACGCCAAGCGTTTTAAGGTATCATTTCTGTACAGACTGGCTGCAATGCAACCCATATGGAATTTCTAGACACATTGGTTCCTCTACTATGAGGTTGATTATGTCGTAAATGTTTCCAGGCACAGCAAGTCATTAAGCTTTATTACTTCAAATTTAACGTATGAATGGGTCCTGCTTTATGCAGTGCTTAATTAGAAACACTGATATTTTTGTGGGTGTGTGGCTAAGTGTATGTTCAACATTCTCATGGAAATTGGAAACGATCAGCCGTACTTGCATGTTCCAGATTCTGTCCATGTCTGCAGAATTCGTATCAATTCATCGTAGCTTCACAAGATATCATTCAAAGATATCGTGACTGCAAAATGGGGCATATATATGCCTGTACAATGCTTCTTCAGAGAATAATGCTGTCTGTCAGTTGTCACTCACCATGTGATGCCTGTATGTTCTACAGTCTGTTCTGATGCCCATGCTGTTTCTTCTTGTCAGGTTCCTGGATTTCGGCCTGGGAAGATCATTCCAGAAAACATTCTTATAAACTATGTAGGACCGCAGCATGTACAGGATGCCACAATTGAAGCTATCTTGAAACGTACACTTCCTCAAGCATTGTCCTCGGTAATGAACTCTTAGTCCTCTTTCGGGAAGCATCTCTGATGTCTATGATCATAAGCTGTTGGTTTCAATGCTCTCATGGAAACTAAAATGCAGTTTTGGTAGTATTTTTATTGTATCATCAGTCATCTCAGTGATGGTGAAGATGATATGATGAATCTGTTAATTACTATATGATAAGAAGACAGTGTCATCATGCATACTGAACAGACAACATGGCAAGGTGATCTTCAGGCAACACTTTCTACTAACATTTACAATTATTATGTATGACATAGCCATGTCATCATGCTTACCGAACAGACTGCATGGCAAGGTGATTTACAGGCATTTATGTAGAAATTTGATGTGCACCTTTTCTGTACTCTAGATATCTCCCTAGTGTTTTGCCATTCAAAATTTAGTTTAAATTTTCCTTACTAAATGTCTCCTAGTGAGATTCCCAGTGCTATAACTAGTGGTGTGTTTTAGGTACTAATTAAAAACACTAGGAGAAACACACTATTTTTGTAGTGTTACTACAGCAGCTAATGTTTTTTTTGTTGTAAGGTAGAGGAGAGGGCATTAGAAGATTCAGTTCGCATTCTGACTCAGTTTGATGATATGAGAAGTTCTTTCTCACTCGATGACATGTTTAGGTAGACAGTTCTGTCATACATATGATCTACTCATTTCATTTTTAAAGAAAATTGACAGTTCTCAACAAATAAGTTCAGTGCTAATATAGTATCATGTAATCTTGATGTCATATACTTTGTTACTGTCAAATTGTGGTCAGATATGATGTTGCTGTGGATATTGTCCCTGAAGTCCGATGGTTATCCAAAGACAAATATAAGAACCTCAAAGTTGTCGTTGAAATAGATGAAGCTGTTGATGCAGAAAAGGCGGCAGAAAAAGAGCTTCAACGACGTCATAAAGCTCTGGGCTTACTTAGAGTTGTGGTTGACAGAGGCCTCCAGGTAATTCTATAGTTACACTGATATGTAACAAAATAATGACACCTTTAGTATCAGTTAGTTATTCTTAAAATCAGGCATGTCTGTTTTGAAGCAAATCCTGGACCCACTCATTTTACTTGAAAGTAGGGACTTTCAGCATATTGTTTGTGTTCCTCTCATACATTTATATTCGTATTTCTTATTTTGTCTCTGCTCCGTCAAATTGACCTTAAAAATACCTATAGTGCTAGGCAAAACTGTTCAGGACCGGTAGGACCTCTAACTAGCTAGCTCTCAACTAAAGTGATAGGATGATAGCCCTGGTTGTTCTGCCTCTGAGAAATAGATACTGCCCCCTTCCTGGCAATTCTCCATTCAAATATTTCTACCGACAATCAAATTTGCTTTGTTAGTACAATCCTGATCTGATATTAGCATCAGTACTTGTTTTATGGCATAAATCCATTTGCTCAACAAATGGTTGTAACATTTATCTGTGCAAGATGCAACTGGAGTCTAGAGTTCTTTGTTCCATTTCCCCTTCAAATGTTTCCTTGTAAGCAACATGCTTTATTTTTGAAATGCTACTAGCTTCAACAATGGTGGACCATTTAATTAAATATATTTTAATGGTTAGCATCTACCAAATATTGTGTTATCTAACTACATTCATTTTCTTGGATATATGTAGATTGGTGATCTGGTGGTACTAGATATATTTGCAGAAAGCATTAACAGTGATGGCTCTAAAGGTGGAAAAATTTCATCGGCCGAGAGTACAGGTTTGTCAAATTTTCACGCATCTGACTTACATGTTATGTTCATAACTTTGCCTTTCAAATTTATTATGAGTTACCCCTTATTAGAAAAAATGGTATTCTAATGTTGTATATAAAAACTATTGCACCTAAAAGAAATGTTGTTATGTCACACTTGTTATGTTTGGTGCATTTGTTTCCCTGTAATTGATGCATTGAAGTGGCTATTAAATATATTTGTCTGCTGAGTTTGTGCAACAGTTAGTTTGCCTACTGAGACAACTGACTTGCATTTCTGGTTTCTTTTAAGTCACAGTGCTATATTATATACCTACTATGATTTTCAGGTTTCCACTTGGACACTGAGGAAAATAATAACCTTGTTCCTGGATTTCTTGGTTCATTGATTGGGATTCGTCCCGGTGAGACTAGATCATTTCCTATTCAGTTTCCTGAGTCATTTGAGCAAGAAGGTCTACGAGGTGTCCGTGCACGATTTACTGTGAGTGTTATTTCTAAAACAGCACAGTTAAAGATTTGTGTTCATGCTTTTCACTAATCACTTCACTTTGTGCTTTATCACACACATATTACAAGATCACTACAGCAGAGGGTGTACTCGCTTAGTTGTAATCACTGCAGCTGGTACTCACAATCCCATTTTCAATGTATTGTGTAAGGTTGTGTGTAAAGAGCTCTTCTACAGAGAGTTGCCAGAAATGGATGACTCACTTGCTGTAAAGCTTCTTCCAGGATGCACTACCATAGACGAGGTTTGTATTCTGTTCCTGTAGTGAAGTACTCAGCTTTCTTGGACATGTGCCAATAAACCTTTTTTTTATTAGTGCCATTTGATCCTAGTGCATCTATTCAAATATTATCTGTAAACTACTAAAGTGTGAACAGCATATAATTGTTGGTTAATTATCTTTTCTGTCTTAGTAATCAGCTCTGACTATTGCAGGCTCAAGAACGTATTTTGAAAAGATGTAAAGAAGTAGAGAAAACGGCCATAGAACAAGCAACAGATAATGCAATCCTTGATCAGCTCGGGAAGGTATTGCTCTTACTTCTGAGACAGCCTATCAATTCTGAAGTCTTGGTGCAGGGTAGATCATTAACATGATGTGATTTTTTTCAATTTTTTAATTCTTTTGCACCTTCTCTCCTTGGTTTGCTTAGTTGGTTGAGGTTGATAGTTCCTCGTGCCTTGTTTCAAGAACAAGGCCAACAACTTTATGGAGCCAAACTTCTGCAGCTTCAGGTACTAAACAGTATAACAATCAACTAATTTTCAACCGATCCTTTCTGAATAGTGTAGATTTATTAATTCCTGCAGGCAGAAAGGAAGCTAGATAAAGACCAGCTAGCATCCTTATCGACCCAGAGGTCAGTTCAGGCATACCTAGAAGATGAGAAGGAGAATATTACAAGAATCATTAAACAGATGCTGGCGGTTGGTGATGTTTTCAAATCTGAGAATTTACAGGTAATAATAATACCTGAGTTTTGTGTTTTTTCTGTGGGGTTAGGATGATGCTAGCAAACCTCCTAGCTTTCGCCTTTAGTTGAAGTATCTATTATCAGCATTTACTAATAACAGTCATCATGCAGTACTCAACTGAACAGCTCATCAAGGAAGTTGAAAACTCCATAGCAGAGTTCAAACAGTACAATCAGGACTACGATGAGGACAACATCAGGCAGCAGGTATTTAATTCCTTGACTTGATTTGGGTTTTTCTGGTTGTGAGTTCCTTCATTAAACTGCAGCCTAGCTATTTTTTTTTTCTGATTTAACTGCAATTTTCATTTTCTTGGTATTATTTTTAGTGTCTTTTCATCTCTCAGATGTCAACTATCAATGAATCATAAGTTCTAGCTAAAAGGGATTATCTGCCTAACCCTATCTTTTCCCATGAATTGAAAACCTCAATTTTATGTATCTCTATGTGGGATTCAATGATGCAGGTCCAGGATGTTCTAGAGGCAGCGAAGGTGCTTGAATGGCTCAAGCAGAACTGCACGGTCGAGTATGCCAGGCGCTGAGTCTAATGCTGCTGGGTCAAGGCTCTCTGAACGTCAGAAAGATGGTCGGTGTGGCAGTGGGCAATTTTGTGACCTTGGTCCTTGCTAACCAATCCATCCAATGAAGAATCTTGCGCATAGCAGACCAGTGCTGTGATCAAGAATTTGTTTCTATATAGCATAAGAAAGAAGTATACTATATTTTGTAAGTAGAATGCGAGTTCGCAAGCGTTGTACCAACTCTTAAAGAGGATGTAATTCACATTGCAACAGATCACTCTTATACAAATATAAATATCAAGTGAATCAAGAATTCTATACAGGCTCCGTTGTGCCACCCTTATTTTCCAGTTGTTCAGTTTGGATGTGATGTGTTGGACTATGTGCTCGGCTGTTTTTTTTTATTTTAGCCCTTTTTGAACAAAAATTACGTTTGACCCTTTGAATGTCTTAAGTTCTTCCGTGGACCCTCTGTTTGGCACCATAATTCATGGCACCGAGTTAACATGCCTCGGCGCCATGAGTTATGGCACCAAGGTTTGGAACTAGACAAATGCGTGGCGCCTACGTGGCAAGAGCTTGGCGCCATAGATCGTGGCTCCAACCTCGGAGCCACAGATCGTGCCTCCGAGATATGAGATCAAAATCACGTCCCCTCTACCCCAGGCCGAGAGAGGTAGGATGAAATGAGGGCGGCAAAGGGGGCGATGCTGGCGGAGTTGGCGCGGCTCTGCGCGGACGACGAATCCAATGACGGTTGCGCGGCGTTAGCGTTACGAGGCCTCGGGGTGGAGGTGGCGGCATAGAGAAGAGAGAGCGACGAGAGGGTGAGAGCAAGAAGAAAGGGAAAAGAATCCGTGGCCGCTAATATGGTTCAAAGCTCAGAGCCACGATCCGTAGCTTTGAGGTCAGCGCCATCATTAGCTTCCGGATTTGGGATACATATAGTATAATCATTTTAAGTTATGTTTTATATAAAATATGTAAATTGTTTGGATTTGGGGGATGGAATTTCACCCGAATTGGTGTTCGGGATATATTCAGGTTTGAAGTTCGGGTTTGGATTTTGAGTGCTCAGAGACTCCACCTGATCCGAATCCTCTCTGTTGCCATCCCTACATGCACCACCCACACACTAGCACGCACAGGCATCCACACACACACACACACACACACACAGAGAGAGAGAGAGAGAGAGGGAGAGAGACACTCACACTCACACACACACACACACAAGACACACGCACAGACATATCTTTAACTCAACCAGTCCAATGTGTTTCACTTGCTAGAATTCAATAGTTGAGCAAGGTGAAGATCCGGGAGAATGCGTGCAACTTGTTTGATTACTCAGATCATGATGGATCACTCGAGCTTCCACCTCGTGGATGGCGAAGATGCCCGGGTGGGATTCGTACGGATGCTCATAGTTGTGCCCGGGCTACCCGCTGAGAACATACGCGAACGGCTTGAGATCCTGAACGACGAGCGGCAAGTGATCATCAGCTTGCAAATCCTGGGTGGTGACCACCACCTGGCCAACTATCGCTCGATAACCACCGTGCATGAGTCGGTGTCACAGGATTGGCGCACGCAAGTCATGGTTGTCGAGTCCTACTTGGTGGACGTGCAGCAGGGGAACACCATCGACGAGTCATGCATCTTCATTGATACCATCGTCTGGTGCAACCTCTAATCCCTCGAGGGCATGGTTATCAGGCAGGAAGCGATGGAGGCAACAGTGCCGCGCAACAAGCACAACCACAACTAATTACTACTTGGCCAGCCTGTGGGACACTCCATGAATTTGGCTGCCCCAAATTGTTATTCGGCAGAATAGTTCGATACATCACTGATACATGTAGTATAACTGTCGTAAGTTATGTTTTATGTAAAAAACGTATCATGAGATGGAATTTCACCCGAATTGGCGTTCAGGACAGATTCAGGTTTGAAGTTCATGCAGTTTTGGGTGCTCAAAGACTCCACCCGATCCGAATCTGTCCTGTTGCCATCCCTATGTGCACCACCCACACACTAGCATGCACACGCACCCACACTCACCCGCACACACAGACAATATAGACATGTACAGAGACACATCTTTAACTCAAATGGTCTAGTGTGTTTTTCACTTGCTAGAATTCAATAGTTGAGCAAGGTGAAGACGGGGGACAATGCGTGGAACATGTTTGATTACTTGGATCACGATGTATCACTCGAGCTTCCACCTCGTGAAAGGGACGGCGCCGAGGTTGGATCATGAGCGGGAGCTCCTGGTTGTGTTCGGGCTGCCCGTCGAGAATAGACGTGAGTGGCTTGAGGTCAGGGACGATGAGCGGCATGTGATCAAAAGCTTTCAGATCCTGGGCTTGATCACCGCCTGGCCAACTATCGCTCAGTAACCATCGTCCACAAGCTCACATCACATAATGGGTGCCCGCTAACCAAGGTTGTCGAGTCCTGATTGGTGGACGTGCTGTAGGGAACACCATCGAGGAGTCACGCATCTTCGTTGACACCATCGTCCGTGCAACCTCTAATTGATTGGGGGCACAGATGTCAGGCAACAGACGATGGCGCAACAGTGCCATACAACAACCACAACCACAACTAATCGCCATGGGGCCAGCCGGTAGGACACCATCGCTACTAGGCTGCCCCAAATTTTTACTCGGCAGAATGGTTCGATACATTATTGGTACATATATTATAACTATTGCAAGTTATGTTTTATGTAAAAAACTTACATTGTTCGGATTTTGGGGATGGAATTTTACCTGAATTGGTGTTCGGGACGGATTCAGGTTCAGGTTTGGGTTTGGGTTTGGGTTCTGAGTGCTCAAAGACTCCAACCGTTCCTAGTCCGCCCTATGGCCATACCTACATGCACTACGCACACACTAGCACACACACGCATAGGCCTGCTAATGGGTCGGGTTGAAACGGGTTTAATGAGTTGGGTTCTCAAGTGGGTACACTTTGGACGGGTAGAAATGGGTTGACTTACTGAACAGGTTGGGTTGGGGTGGGTTTAATAGAAAAACGGGTTGGGACGGGTTGGGATTGATATCTCGTTTTTGTTGGCTTGAATGGATTGAACCCGCGGATGGATGTTATATTAATAAACATCTGACAGTGTCGATTATCATGAAGTTGCTGCCTGATATATTAAATCATCTGCAACAAATTTTAATCGATTTCGATAAAATATTATGGTGTGAACACGAGGTTTTATTTCTAGGGTCCGGCTTTGACATGGGACCCACATACACATCCGGCAGTGCCAGTTGGCATGAAGTTGCTGCTTGCTATATTAAATCATCTGCAGCAAATTTCAGACAATTTCGATAAAATTTTAAGGTGTGAACGTGAGGTTTTATTTTTAGGGTCCGGCTCTGACGTGGGGCCCAAATACACATCCAGCAATGCCGGTTGGCATGAAGTTGCTGCTTGCTATATTAAATTATCTGCAACAAATTTTAATCGATTTCGGTAAAATTTTATGGTGTGAACACGAGGTTTTATTTCTCTCCGGCTTTGACGTAAGGCCTACATACACATCTGGCAGTGCCGGTTGGCATGAAGTTGCTGCTTGCTATATTAAATCATCTGCAACAAATTTTAATCGATTTCGGTGAAATTTTATGGTGTGAACGCGAGGTTTTATTTCTAGGGTCCGGCTTTGACGTGGGGCCCACATACACATCTGGCAGTACCGGTTGGCATGAAGTTGCTCATCTGCAACAAATTTTAATCGATTTCGATAAAATTTTATGGTGTGAACGTGATGTTTTATTTTTAGGGTCCGGCTCTGACGTGGGGCCCATATACACATCTAGCAGTGCCGGTTGATACGAAGTTGTTGCTTGCTATATTAAATCATCTGCAACAAATTTCAGCCAAATTCGATAAAATTTTAAAGTGTGAACGCAAGGTTTTAAATTCAAGGTTCTATTTACGGGTTGAAATGGGTTGGAATGGGTTGGATTGAAGATAGAATGGTATGGGGTGGGGCGGGTTGAAAAGAGAATTAATTTGTTACGGGTTGGGTTGGGTATGGGGTGGGTATTAACCCATTAGCAGGGCTACACACGCATCCACACAAACATGCACACACAAGACACACACGCAAACAGACACATTTTTAACTCAACCAGTCTGATAAGTTTTCACTTTCTAAAATTCAATAGCTTGAGATGCGGGATGACAAGTGGTGGGTGATCATTAGCTTCTGGATACTGGGTGGTGACCACTGCCTGGCCATCTACCACTCGTTGACCACCGTGCATGAGGTGGCGTCATAGGATGTGCATCCAGTCACCGTGGTTGTCGAGTCGTTCTTGGTGGACGTGCTGCAGGGGAACACCATCGAGGAGTCGCACATCTTCGTCGACACCATCATCTAGAGCAACCTCCAATCCGTCGAGGGCACGGTTATCAGGCAGTAGGCGATGGCGATAGTAGTGCCGCAAAACAACCACAACCACAATAGATCGCCGCCAAGCCGGCCGGCAGGACACCATCGTAGCTGGGCTGTCCCAAATTGTTACACGGTAGAATAGTTTGATACTTCACTGATACATATAGTGTAAGTGTTGTAAGTCATGTGTTATGTAAAAAATGTAAATTGTTTGGTTGAAATAACTATCAAACATATCCCCACTCTCTATTGACCTTGAAACAACTGTGAAACATCTCTCTATTTCTACCCATTTGGAAAAGCAAAAGTAGTCCAATGCACCTAGCCATTAGCGGGTTTACAAGCACGGTTTAACTTGAAAAACCCTGGTCAGTGGTTCTTTCTCTTGCAATCATAATATAAGCATACGACAAAGCTTTTGTTATTTCTTCTAGAAGAAATACCCCATTATGAATTTAGTAAATTAAAGAGAAACTGCAAACAAACAACAAAACCTTCACTTCGATGACAAGGTACGATGTTCGGTTTGCTTGAGGAACATTTCTGATATAGTTGTGTGTATTTGCGGCAAAAGTATTTTATAATTTAAAAGGTTGGTCGGTGTTGGTCGATTAAGACAGCAGGACGATGGTCATGGAAGTCGAAATCCGCTAAGGAGTGTGTAACAAGTCACCTGCCGGTCCGAATCCTCTCTGTTGCCATCCCTACATGCACCACCCACACACTAGCATGCACAGTCCACCACCCACCCACACCCACACACACTCACACACACAAGACACACATGCACAGACACGTCTTTAACTCAACCAGTCCAATGTGTTTTCACTTTCTACAATTCAATAGTTGAGCAAGGTGAAGATGGGGGAGAATGCATGCAATTTGTTTGATTACTCAGATCACGATGGATCACTCGAGCTTCCATCTCGTGGACGGCAACG
Organism: Eremochloa ophiuroides; assembly: GCA_038502445.1. NCBI lineage: Eukaryota > Viridiplantae > Streptophyta > Magnoliopsida > Poales > Poaceae > Eremochloa > Eremochloa ophiuroides. Next base: position 86,759,750 of record JAHLJS010000003.1, read on the forward strand.
ATGCCGAGGTGGGATCCATGCGGATGCTCATGGTTGTGTCCGGGCTGCCCGCTGAGAACAGACGCGAACGACTTGAGATCCTGAACGACGAGCGGCAAGAGATCATCAGCTTTCAAATCCTGGGCGGTGACCACCAGCTGGCCAACTATCGCTCGATAACCACCGTACAAGAGTCGGCATCACAGGATGGGCGCGCTCAAGTCATGGTTGTCGAGTCCTACTTGGTGGACGTGCAGCAGGGAAACACCATCGACGAGTAGTGCATCTTCATTGATGCCATCATCCGGTGCAACCTCCAATCCCTCGGGGGCATGCTTATCAGGCAGGAAGCAATGGCGGCAGCACTGTCGCGCAACAAGCACAACCACAACTAATCGGTACTTGGCCAGCCTACAGGACACCATGAATTTGGCTGCCCCAAATTGTTATTCGGCAGAATAGTTTCGGTACATCACTGATACATGTAGTATAACTGTTGTAAGTTATGTTTTATGTAAAAAAAATGTATCATGAGATGGAATTTCACTTGAATTGGTGTTCAGGACAGATTCAGGTTTGAAGTTCATGCAGTTTTGGGTGCTCAAAGACTCCACCCGATCCAAATCTGTCATGTTGCCATCCCTATGTGCACCACCCACACACTAGCACACACACGCACCCACAATTACCCGCACACACACATACAATATAGACATGCACAGAGACACATCTTTAACTCAAATTGTCTAGTGTGTTTTTCACTTGCTAGAATTCAATAGTTGAGCAAGCTGAAGAAGGGGCAGAATGGGTGGAACTTGTTTGATTACTCGGATCACGATGTATCACTCGAGCTTCCACCTCGTGAACGGGGACATCGCCGAGGTTGGATCATGAGCGGGAGCACTTGGTTGTGTCCGGGCTACCCATCGAGAATAGACGTGAGTAGCTTGAGGTCTGGGACGATGAGCGAAATGTGATCAAAAGCTTCCGGATCCTGGGTTTCATCACCGCATGGCCAACAACCGCTCAGTAACCATCGTCCACAAGATGACATCACAGGATGGGTGTTGACGGTGGATAACGTCAACTTTTATTGGAACTTTAGACATAAAAGGATACATGAAAACATAATATTCTAGGGTTTTAACTGACAGTTTCCACGAGTTTTGCATGTTCTGTATTTTCCAGGCGCTATTCCAGAAAAGCATAAAAGAAGGGTTAAAGAGCATAAAAGACACGAAACTTAACCGCCAAGGAAACATCATCACGAAGACCCTGGAAGGGTGTGGAAGCACCTTGACGAAGATGGGCCCGGAAGCCCACACTTGGGCACCGGCCAGAGCCAAGGTGGGGCTGGCCGGCCCCATCCCCTAGGGTTTCGGCCCCCGCTTCTGGAGTCTTCTTCCGCCGCCTCTTAGGAGTCATCTCGGCCCTTTGTTGAAGTCGGTTTGATCCTACGGCGCACGTTCATCCCACCGGGCTATAAATAAAGGGGCAGACCCCCCTCCCTGAAGCATCAAGTCATTTGGAGATCAAGCCATCCAGAGCCTCTCTAGTTCATCAGAGCCTCTCTAGTTCATGGCTTTAGCCTAGTTAGATTAGAAGTAGAGGAGTTCTAGTTCTTCAACGGGATCTGGAGCCCCTGGCGTCTGTCTGGAGCGCGGAGTTCGGTATAGTTCTAGTTCTTTTCTCTTATTGCATTCAACATTATGATTTGGGAAATATTGTTCTTAATCTTATATATGTTCTTAATTGCAATAGTCATTGTTCACTTTGATTATATGTTTAGCATAGTTAGTTTGATCCTATTGAATTTATGTAATTACTCGTATAGAGTTCGTCCAGAGATATCATGGATGAATGATTGGCAGTATGTAGACGTGGTGTTTAGATATCTTGCTTATCTGTGAGTGCACCCTGACGTGCCGGGTCGTGTGGTAGATCGCGTAGGTGACAGCTGCGTTGAGTCCTCTGTAGTCCACCCCCCGTACGTAGGACGAGCAAAGCACGGCCGCGAAGGAGGTGACCCTTGTGTCTTAATATCCTCATTAGATGATGCTCCTTTACATTTAATCATGATGTAGGTAGAGCTAAATAATGATTGCTAGATGTAATTGCACCAATCATAGTATTCATTTACGTAGTTATTGAATTACTTTAGATATTAATTCCTTTATCTATCCATTGGCTAGCTATTGTTATGACTAGATGAGCTCTGATATTTACCTATTTATGATGATGACTGATCATGTTTATCCTATATATCTTTATCATGTGACTGATCCTTGTTGTGGGTAGGATTATAGTTATGGTTTATCTTTTACATTAGCAGTATAAGTTATAGATATAATAAGTCCTACGAAGATCTTCCCAGTGGTATAAATATAAATCGACAACCTGGTGATACTTTAGGTAAAATGCTACAATGGTATAATTACCTGTCCGCTTGCAGAATTGTTCTTAGTTTATATTTATTTTTATTTCCGCCAAGTCACATGGAATAATATATAAAACCTTTATTTATTCTTAGCATATATAATTAGGATTGACAACCCAGTTCATGCTAAAGAATGTTGGTAATAGATAAGTGGCTAGTTGCTAATGATCAGTTAATTAAAATACCATACATCTTCTAATCTAATCCCTAATGTTAAAAGTTATAAAGTTATATTGGGCGACATTAGTAGATGTCAACAATGGGTGCCCGCTAACCATGGTTGTCGAGTCCTGATTGGTGGACGTGTTGTAGGGAATACCATCGATGCGTCACGCATCCTCATTGACACCATCATTCGTGTAACCTCTAATTGCTTGATGGCGCGGATGTCAAGCAGCAGACGATGGTGCAGCAGTGCCACACAACAACCTCAACCTCAACTAATCGCCATGGGGCTAGCCGGTAGGACACCATCGCTACTAGGCTGCCTCCAAATTTTTACTCGGCAAAATAGTTCAATACATCACTGGTACATATAATATAACTATTGCAAGTTATGTTTTATGTAAAAAAACGTACATTGTTCGGATTTTGGGGATGGAATTTTACCCGAATTGGTGTTCGGGACGGATTCAGGTTTGGGTTTGGGTTTGGGTTTTGAGTGCTCAAAGACTCCAACCACTCCGAGTCTGCCCTGTTGGCATCCCAACACAAACTACACACACACACGCATCCACACAAACACGCACACAGACACAATTTTAATTCAACCAGTCTGATAAGTTTTCACTTTCTAAAATTCAATAGCTTGAGATGCGGGATGACGAGTGGTGGTTGATCATCAGCTTTCGGATACTGGGTGGTGACCGCTGCCTGGCCAGCTACCACTCGGTGACCACCGTGCATGAGGTGGTGTCACAGGATGTGTGTCCAGTCACCGTGGTTGTCGAGTCATGTGTGGTGGACGTGCTGCAGGGGAACCATCGAGGAGTCACACATCTTCGTCGACACCATCGTCCAGAGCAACCTCTAATCCCTCGAGGGCACGGTTATTAGGCTGCAGGCGATGGCGATAGTAGTGCCGCACAACAACCACAACTATTACAGGCACGGTTTAACTTGAAAAACCCGGGTCAGTGGTTCTTTCTCTTGCAGTCATAATAAAAGCATACGACAAAGCTTTTGTTATTTCTTCTAGAATAAATTCCCCATTATGAATTTAGTACATAAGAGAAAGTGCAAACAAACAAGAAAACCTTCACTTCAATGACAAGGTACGATGTTCGGTTTGCTTGAAGAACATTTCTGATATAGTTGTGCGTATTTGTGGAGAAAGTATTTTATAATTTAATAGGTTGGTCGGTGTTGGCTGATTAAGACAATAGGACAATGGTCATGGAAGTCAAAATCCGCTAAGGAGTGTGTAACAACTCACCTGCCAGTCGGAATCCTCTCTGTTGCCATCCCTACATGCACCACCCACACACTAGCATGCACAGGCCACCACCCGCACACACACACACACAAGACACACATGCACAAACACATCTTTAACTCAACCAGTCCAATGTGTTTTCACTTTCTAGAATTCAAGAGTTGAGAAAGGTGAAGAAGGGGGAGAATGCGTGCAATTTGTTTGATTACTCAAATCATGATGGATCACTCGAGCTTCCATCTCATGGACGGCGACGATGCCGGGGTGGGATCCTTGTGGATGCTCATAGTTCTGTCCGGGCTGCCCACTGAGAACAGACGGGAACGGCTTGAGATCCTGAACGACGAGCAGCAAGTGATCATCAGCTTTCAAATCCTGGGCGGTGACCACCACCTGGCCAACTATCGCTCGATATCTACCGTGCATGAGTCGGCGTCACAAGATGGGCGCGCGCAAGTCATGGTTGTCAATTCCTACTTGGTGGACGTGCAGCAGGGGAACACCATCGACGAGTCATGCATCTTCATTGATGCCATCATCCGGTGCAACCTCCAATCCCTCGAGGGCATGGTTATCAGGCAAGAAGCGATGGCGGCAACAGTGCCGTGCAACAAGCACAACCACAACTAATCGCTAATTGGCCAACCTGCGGGACAGCAAGAATTTGGCTACCCCAAGTTGTTATTCGGCAGAATAGTTCGATACATCACTGATACATGTAGTATAACTGTTGTAAGTTATGTTTTATGTAAAAAACGTATCATGAGATGGAATTTCACTCGAATTGGTGTTTAGGACATATTTAGGGTTGAAGTTCATGCAGTTTTGGGTGCTCAAGGACTCCACCCGATCCGAATCTGTCCTATTACCATCCCTATGTGCACCACCCACACACTAGCACGCACACACACCCACACTCACCCTCACACAAACAGACAATATAGACATGCACAGAGACACATCTTTAACTCAAACAGTCTAGTTTGTTTTTCACTTGCTAGAATTCAATAGTTGAGCAAGGTGAAGAAGGGGGACAATGGGGGAACTTCTTTGATTTCTCGGATCACGATGTATCACTCGAGCTTCCACCTCGTGAACGGGGACATCGCCGAGGTTGGATCATGAGCGGGAGCTCCTGGTTGTGTCCGGGCTGCCCGTTGAGAATAGACGTGAGTAGCTTGAGGTCTGGGATGATGAGTGAAATGTGATCAAAAGCTTCCGGATCCTGTGTTTCATCACCGCAAGGCCAACAACCGCTCAGTAACCATCGTCCACAAGGTGACATCACAGGATGGGTGCCCGCTAACCATGGTTGTCGAGTCCTGATTGGTGGATGTGTTGTAGGGAACACCATCGAGGAGTCACGCATCTTCATTGACACCATCGTTCGTGCAACCTCTAGTTGCTTGATGGCACGGATGTCAGGCAGTAGACGATGGTGCAGCAGTGCCACACAACAACCTCAACCTCAACTAATCGCCATGGAGCTAGCCGGTAGGACACCATCGCTACTAGGCTGCCCCAAATTTTTACTCGGAAGAATAGTTCCATACATCATTGGTACATATAATATAACTATTGCAAGTTATGTTTTATGTAAAAAACGTACATTGTTCGGATTTTGGGGATGGAATTTTACCCGAATTGGTGTTCGGGACGGATTCAGGTTTGGGTTTGGGTTTGGGTTTTGAGTGCTCAAAGACTCCAACCATTCCGAGTCCTCCCTGTTGGCATCCCTACACAAACTACGCACACACACGCATCCACACAAACATGCACACACAAGACACACACGCACACAGACACATTTTTAACTCAACCAGTCTGATAAGTTTTCACTTTGTAAAATTCAATAGCTTGAGATGCGGGATGACGAGTGGTGGTTGATCATCATCTTCCGGATACTGGGTGGTGACCGCTGCCTGGCCAACTACCGCTCGGTGACCACCGTGCATGAGGTGGTGTCACAGGATGTGTATCCAGTCACCGTGGATGTCGAGTCATGCGTGGTGGACGTGCTGCAGGGGAACCATCGAGGAGTTGCACATCTTCGTCGACACCATCGTCCGGAGCAACCTCCAATCCCTCAAGGGCACGGTTATTAGGCAGCAGGCTATGGCGATAGTAGTGCCGCACAACAACCACAACTATTACAGGCACGATTTAACTTGAAAAACCTGGGTCAGTGGGTCTTTCTCTTGCAGTCATAATAAAAGCATGCGACAAAGCTTTTGTTATTTCTTCTAGAAGAAATACCCCATTACGAATTTAGTACATAAGAGAAAGTGCAAACAAACAAGAAAACCTGCACTTCTATGACAAGGTACGATGTTCGGTTTGCTTGAAGAACATTTCTGATATAGTTGTGCGTATTTGTGGAAAAAGTATTTTATAATTTAATAGGTTGGTCGGTGTTGGCTGATTAAGACAACAGGACGATGGTCGTGGAAGTCAAAATCCGCTAAGGAGTGTGTAACAACTCACCTGCCGGTCCGAATCCTCTCTGTTGCCATCCCTTCATGCACCACCCACACACTAGCATGCACAGGCCACCACCCACACACACACACACACACACAAAAGACACACATGCATAGACACATCATTAACTCAACCAGTCCAATGTGTTTTCACTTTCTATAATTCAATAGTTGAGAAAGGTGAAGATGGGGGAGAATGCGTGTAATTTGTTTGATTACTCAGATCATGATGGATCACTCGAGCTTCCATCTCGTGGACGGCGATGATGCCGGGGTGGGATCCGTGTGGATGCTCATAGTTGTGTCCGGGCTGCCCACTGAGAACAGAGGAGAATGGCATCAGATCCTGAACGACGAGCAGCAAGTGATCATCAGCTTTCAAATCCTGGGCAGTGACCACCACCTGGCCAACTATCGCTCGATAACCACCGTGCATGAGTCGGCGTCACAAGATGGGCGCGCGCAAGTCATGGTTGTCAAGTCCTACTTGGTGGACGTGCAGCAGGGGAACACCATCGACGAGTCGTGCATCTTCATTGATGCCATCATCTAGTGCAACCTCCAATCCCTCGAGGGCATGGTTATCAGGCAAGAAGCAATGGCGGCCGCAGTGCCATGCAACAAGCACAACCACAACTAATCACTGCTTGGCCAGCCTGCAGGACACCAAGAATTTGGCTGCCCCAAGTTGTTATTCGGCAGAATAGTTGAATATATCACTGATACATGTGGTATAACTGTTGTAAGTTATGTTTTATGTAAAAAAACATATCATGAGATGGAATTTCACTCGAATTGGTGTTTAGGACATATTTAGGGTTGAAGTTCATGCAGTTTTGAGTGCTCAAGGACTCCACCCTATCCGAATCTGTCCTGTTGCCATCCCTATGTGCACCACCCACACGCTAGCACGCACGCACACCCACACTCACCCTCACACACACAGACAATATAGACATGCACAGAGACATATCTTTAACTCAAACAGTCTAGTGTGTTTTTCACTTGCTAGAATTCAATAGTTGAGCAAGGTGAAGAAGGGGGACAATTGGTGGAACTTGTTTGATTACTCGAATCACGATGTATCACTCGAGCTTCCTCCTCGTGAACGGGGACGGCGCCGAGGTTGGATCATGTGCGGGAGCTCCTGGTTGTGTCCGGGCTGCCCGTCGAGAATAGATGTGAGTGGCTTGAGGTCAGGGACGATGAGCGGAATGTGATCAAAAGCTTCCGGATCCTAGGTTTGATCACCACCTGGCCAACTACCGCTCAGTAACCATCATCCACAAGGTGACATCATAGGATGGGTGCCCGCTAAACATGGTTGTCGAGTCCTGATTGGTGGACGTGCTATAAGGAACACGATCGAGGAGTCACGCATCTTCGTTGACACCATCGTCCGTGCAACCTCTTACTGCTTGATGGCACGGATGTCAGGCAGCAGACGATGGTGCAGCAATGCCACACAACAACCACAACCTAAACTAATCGCCATGGGGCTAGCCGGTAAGACACCATCGCCACTAGGCTGCCCCAAATTTTTAATCGGCAGAATAGTTCGATACATCAGTGGTACATATAATATAACTGTTGCAAGTTATGTTTTATGTAAAAAACGTACATTGTTCTGATTTTGGGGATGGAATTTTACCTGAATTGGTGTTCGGGACGGATTCAGGTTTGGGTTTTGAGTGCTCAAAGACTCCAACCATTCCGAGTCCGCCCTGTTGCCATCCCTACATGCACTACGCACACACTAGCACACACACGCATCCACACAAGACACACACGCACACAAACACATTTTTAACTCAACCAGTCTGATAAGTTTTCACTTTCTAAAATTCAATAGCTTGAGATGCGGGATGACAAGTGGCGGTCGATCATCAGCTTCCGGATACTGGGTGGTGACCACTGCCTGGCCAACTACCACTGGTGACCACCGTGCATGAGGTGGCATCACAGGATGTGCGTCCAGTCACCGTGGTTGTCGAGTCCTGCGTGGTGCACCTACTATAGGGGAACCATCGAGGAGTCGCACATCTTCGTCGACACCATCGTTTGTAGCAACCTCCAATCCGTCGTGGCAAGATTATCACGCAGCAGGCGATGGCGATAGTAGTGCCGCACAACAACCACAACCACAATAGATCGCCGCCGAGCCGGCCGGCAGGGCACCATCATAGGTGGGCTGCCCCAAATTGTTACACGGCAGAATAGTTTGATACTTCACTGATACATATAGTGTAAGCGTTGTAAGTTATGTGTTATGTAAAAAATGTAAATTTTTTTTGTTGAACTAACTATCAAATATATCCCTACTCTCTATTGACCTTGAAACAACTGTGAAACATCTCTCTATTTCTACCCATTTGGAAAAGCAAAAGTAGTCCAATGCACCTAGCCATTAGCGGGTTTACAGGCATGGTTTAACTTGAAAAACCTGGGTCAGTGGTTCTTCCTCTTGCAGTCATAATAAAAGCATACGACAAAGCTTTTGTTATTTCTTCCAGAAGAAATACCCCATTATGAATTTAGTACATTAAAGAGAAAGTGCAAGCAAACAACAAAACCTTCACTTCGATGACAAAGTACGATGTTCGGTCTGCTTGAAGAACATTTCTGACATAGTTGTGCGTATTTGTGGAAAAAGTATTTTATAATTTAATAGGTTGGTTAGTGTTGGCCGATTAAGACAACAGGACGATGGTCATGGAAGTCAAAATCCGCTAAGGAGTGTGTAACAACTCACCTGCCGGTCCGAATCCTCTTTGTTGCCATCCCAACATGCACCACCCACACACTAACATGCACAGGCCACCACTCACTCACACACACACACACACAAGACACACATGCACAGACACATCTTTAACTCAGTCAGTCCAATGTGTTTTTACTTTCTAGAATTCAATAGTTGAGAAAGGTGAAGATGGGGGAGAATGCGTGCAATTTGTTTGATTACTCAGATCATGATGGATCACTCGAGCTTCCATCTCGTGGACGGCGACGATGCCGGGGTGGTATCCGTGTGGATGCTCATTGTTGTGTCCGGGCTGCCCACTGAGAACAGACGAGAATGGCTTGAGATCCTGAACGACGAGCGGCAAGTGATCATCAGCTTTCAAATCCTGGACGGTGACCACCAGCTGGCCAACTATCGCTCGATAACCACCGTGCATGAGTCGGCGTCACAAGATGGGCACGCGCAAGTCATGGTTGTCAAGTCCTACTTGGTGGACGTGCAGCAGGGGAACACCATCGACGAGTCGTGCATCTTCATTGATGCCATCATCCGGTGCAACCTCCAAGCCCTTGGCAGCAACAAGCACAACCACAACTAATCGCTACTTGGCAATCCTGCGGGACACCATGAATTTGGCTGCCCCAAGTTGTTATTCGGCAGAATAGTTCGACACCTCACTAATACATGTAGTATAACTGTTGTAAGTTATGTTTTATGTAAAAAAACGTATCATGAGATGGAATTTCACTCAAATTGGTGTTTAGGACAAATTCAGGTTTGAAGTTCATGTAGTTTTGGGTGATAAACGATTCCACCCGATCCGAATCTATCCTATTGCCATCCCTATGTGCACCACCCATCCACTAGCACACACACACACACACCCACACTCACCCTCACACACACAGACAATATAGACATGCACAGAGACACATCTTTAACTCAAACAGTCTAGTGTGTTTTTCACTTGCTAGAATTCAATAGTTGAGCAAGGTGAAGAAGGGGGACAATGGGTGGAACTTGTTTGATTACTCGGATCACGATGTATCACTCGAGCTTCAACCTCGTGAACGGGGACGGCGCCGAGGTTGGATCATGAGCGGGAGCACCTGGTTGTGTCCGGGCTGCCCGTCGAGAATAGATGCGAGTGACTTGAGGTCAGGGACGATGAGCGGAATGTGATCAAAAGCTTCCGGATCCTAGGTTTGATCACCGCCTGGCCAACTATCGCTCAGTAACCATCGTCCACAAGGTGACATCAAAGGATGGGTGCCCCCTAACCATGGTTGTCGAGTCCTGATTGGTGGACGTGCTGTAGGGAACACCATCGAGGAGTCACGCATCTTCGTTGACACCATCGTCTGTGCAACCTCTTATTGCCTGATGGCACGGACGTCAGGTAGCAAACGATGGTGCAGCAATGCCACACAACAACCACAACCTAAACTAATCGCCATGGGGCCAGCCGGTAAGACACCATTGCCACTAGGCTGTCCCAAATTTTTACTCAGCAGAATAGTTCGATACATCACTAGTACATATAATATAACTATTGCAAGTTATGTTTTATGTTAAAAAATGTACATTGTTCTGATTTTGGGGATGGAATTTTACCCTAATTGGTGTTCGGGACGGATTCAGGGTTTGGGTTTTGAGTGCTCGTAGACTCCAACCATTTTGAGTCCGCCCTGTTGCCATCCCTACATGCACTACGCACACACTAGCACACACACGCATCCACACAAACACGCACACACAAGACACACACGCACACAGACACATTTTTAACTCAACCTGTCTGATAAGTTTTCACTTTCTAAAATTCTATAGCTTGAGATGCGGGATGACAATTGGCTGTTGATCATCAGCTTTCGGATATTGGGTGGTGACCACTGCCTGGCCAACTACCGCTCGGTGACCACCGTGCATGAGGTGGCGTCACAGGATGTGTGTCCAGTCACCGTGGTTGTCGAGTCCTGCGTGGTGCACGTGCTGTAGGGGAAACATCGAGGAGTCGCACATCTTCGTCGACACCATCGTCTGGAGCAACCTCCAATCCCTCATGGGCACGGTTATCACGCAGCAGACGATGGCGATAGTAGTGCCGCACAACAACCACAACCACAATAGATCGCCGCCGAGCCGGCCGGGAGGACACCATCGTAGGTGGGCTGCCCCCAAATTGTTACACGGCAGAATAATTTGATACTTCACTGATACATATAGTGTAAGTGTTGGAAGTTATGTGTTATGTAAAAAAATGTAAATTTTTTGGTTGAAATAACTATCAAACATATCCCCACTCTCTATTGACCTTGAAACAACTGTGAAACATCTCTCTATTTCTACCCGTTTGGAAAAGCAAAAGTAGTCCAATGCACCTAGACATTAGTGGGTTTACAGGCACGGTTTAACTTGAAATGTCTAGGTTAGTGGTTCTTTCTCTTGCAGTCATAATAAAAGCATACGACAAAGCTTTTGTTATTTCTACTAGAAGAAATACCCTATTATGAATTTAGTACATTAAAGAGAAAGTGCAAACAAACAACAAAGCCTTTACTTCGATGACAAGGTACGATGTTCGATTTGCTTGAAGAACATTTCTGATATAGTTTTGTGTATTTGTGGAAAAAGTATTTTATAATTTAATAGGTTGGTTGGTGTTGGCCGATTAAGACAATAGGACGATGGTCATGGAAGTCAAAATCCACTAAGGAGTGTGTAACAACTCACCCGCCGATCCGAATCCTCTTTGTTGCCATCCCTACATGCACCACCCACACACTAGCATACACAGGCCACCACCCACCCACCCCCCCCACACACACACACACACTCACACACACACACACACACACACACACACACACACACACACACACACACACACACACACACACACACAAGACACACATGCACAGACACATCTTTAACTCAACCTGTCCAATGTGTTTTCACTTTCTAGAATTCAATAGTTGAGCAAGGTGAAGATGGGGGAGAATGTGTGCAATTTGTGTGATTACTCAGATCATGATGGATCACTTGAGCTTCCATCTCGTGGACGGCGATGATGCCGGGGTGGGATCCGTGTGGATGCTCATAGTTGTGTCCGGACTGCCCGCTGAGAACAGACGCGAACGGCTTGAGATCTTGAACGACGAGCGGCAAGTGAACATCAGCTTTCAAATCCTGGGCAGTGACCACCACCTGGCCAACTATCGCTCGATAACCACCGTGCATGAGTCAGCGTCACAAGATGGGCGCGCGCAAGTCATGGTTGTCGAGTCCTACTTGGTGGACGTGCAGCAGGGGAACACCATCGACGAGTCGTGCATCTTCATTGATGCCATCATCCGGTGCAACCTCCAATCCCTCGAGGGCATGGTTATCAGGCAAGAAGCGATGGCGGCAGCAGTGCCGTGCAACAACCTCAACCACAAGTAATCGCTACTTGGCCAGCCTGCAGGGCACCATGAATTTGGTTGCCCCAAGTTGTTATTCAGCAGAATAGTTCGATACATCACTGATACATGTAGTATAACTGTTGTAAGTTATGTTTTATGTAAAAAAACGTATCATGAGATGGAATTTCACTCGAATTGGTGTTCAGGACAGATCCACGTTTGTAGTTCATGCAGTTTTGGGTGCTCAAAGACTCCACCCGATCTGAATCTGTCCTGTTGCCATCCCTATGTGCACCACCCACACACTAGCACGCACACGCACCCACACTCACCCGCAGACACATAGACAATATAGACATGCACAGAGACACATCTTTAGCTCAAACAGTCTAGTGTGTTTTTCACTTGCTAGAATTCATTAGTTGAGCAAGGTGAAGAAGGGGAACAATGGGTGGAACTTGTTTGATTACTCGGATCAGGATGTATCGAGCTTCCACCTCGTGAACGGGGACGGCGCCGAGGTTGGATCGTGAGCGGGAGCTCCTGGTTGTGTCCGGGCTGCCCGTCGTGAATAGAAGTGAGTGGCTTGAGGTCAGGGACGATGAGCGAAATGTGATCAAAAGCTTCCGGATCCTGGGTTTGATCTCCACCTAGACAACTACCGCTCAGTAACCATCGTCCACAAGGTGACATCACAGGATGGGTGCCCGCTAACCATGGTTGTCGAGTCCTGATCGGTGGACGACGTGCTGTAAGGAACACCATCGAGGAGTCACGCATCTTCGTTGACACCATCGTCTGTGCAACCTCTTAGTGCTTGATGGCACGGATGTCAGGCAGCAGACGATGGTGCAGCAGTGCCACACAACAACCACAACCTCAACTAATCGCCATGGGGCTATCCGGTAGGACACCATCGCTACTAGGCTGCCCCCAAATTTTTACTCAGCAGAATAGTTCGATACATCACTGGTACATATAATATAACTATTGCAAGTTATGTTTTATGTAAAAAAAGCGTACATTGTTCGGATTTTGGGGATGGAATTTTACCTGAATTGGTGTTCGGGATGGACTTAGGTTTGGGTTTGGGTTCGGGTTTTGAGTGCTCAAAGACTCCAACCATTCCGAGTCCGCCCTATTGCCATCCCTAGATGCATTACGCACACACTAGCACACACACACGCATCCACACAAACATGCACACACAAGACACACACGCACACGGACACATTTTTAACTCAACCAGTCTGATAAGTTTTCACTTCCTAAAATTCTATAGCTGGAGATGCGGGAGGACGAGTGGCGATTGATCATCAGCTTCCGGATACTGGGTGGTGACCACCGCCTGGCCAACTACCGCTCGGTGACCACCGTGCATGAGGTGGCGTCACAGGATATGCTTCCATAGTCACCGTGGTTGTCGAGTCCTGCGTGGTGGACGTGCTGCAGGGGAACACCATCGAGGAGTCGCACATCTTCGTCGACACCATCGTCTGGAGCAACCTCCAATCCCTCAAGGGCACGGTTATCATGCAGCAGGCGATGGCGATAGTAGTGCCGCACAACAACCAAAACCACAACAGATCGCCGCCGAGCCGGCCGGCAGGACACCATCGTAGCTGGGCTGCCCCAAATTGTTACATGGCAGAATAGTTTGATACTTCACTGGTACATATAGTGTAAGTGTTGTAAGTTATGTGTTATGTAAAAAAATGTAAATTTTTTGGTTTAAATAACTATCAAACATATCCCCACTCTCTATTGACCTTGAAACAACTGTGAAACATCTCTCTATTTCTACCCATTTGGAAAAGCAAAAGTAGTCCAATGCACCTAGCCATTAGCGGGTTTTCAGGCACGATTTAACTTGAAAAACCCAGGTCAGTGGTTCTTTCTCTTGCAGTCATAATAAAAGCATACGACAAAGCTTTTGTTCTTTCTTCTAGAAGAAATACCCCATTATGAATTTAGTACATTAAAGAGAAAGTGCAAACAAACAACAAAACCTTCACTTCGATGCCAAGGTACGATGCTTCGGTTTGCTTGAAGAACATTTTTTATATAGTTGTGCGTATTTGTGGCAAAAGTATTTTATAATTTAATGGGATTTGATATTTATCTATCACCAGATGTTTTCCAAAGAAATCTGTAAATTTCTCACCATATGATTTGATATAAAGATTCATGCTGAACTTCTTCTCCTTCAACTAAATGGGAGGAGGATAAGGGTTGGAATAAGAAGGAGATCTAGACTACATCTTCCATCCGTTGATTAAGAATGTAATAGATTTTCCCAAGAAACATGCATTGACACATAAATGTATCAATTTCCTAATTTAATTTGTGTCCAGAAATTTTAGTGTATGGATTTTTTATTTTATATATGTGCAAGACACATTTGGGGGCACATACAACTAGTGTGGTGTGTTTTCACACACTGGAAATCAATACTTTAGCAAGGTGAAGATCGGTGAGAATGAGTGCAATTTGTTTTTACCAAAGAAAGATGCACGAAATACCTTATGGGCGTGTGGCCCAACTACACCACCAAGATGGCTGCTAGAAAGGACAAGAAGATGCTAAACTAGATATATGCTGCTTATGGTGGTGGTGGAGATCGAGTTACGTTGGTGGGGAAGATAACACTGATATTACACATATAGAGATGAAGAAAACACCGGTATCCCACATATGGGCAGGGCCTCAAGTGGATTCAAGACCAAGTGGATCATCCACGAATTCTGATATGATTGCTACATATAGGGGCTAGATTCACTTTCAAAAGTCTCATATATGATTGCTACATAGCATGAAAAATGGCACTTTAGTTTGTCACAAACTAATATCCATATGGTTCCAAATATAGGTTAATTTAGAATTTTATACAACCAAATTTTTTAAACTTCTCCAACCAAATATACAATAGGTTTTGGACATTTCTCAAAAACGGGCGGCCACGTGGTCTGACGGTCGGCTTCTTCCTCATGCCAGCTGCCTGCCTGCCTCCTCTCTGGCAAACCTCTTCAGTGACACTCTCCTCTTCAGCACCCCTCACTTACATCGCTAACCAAGCTCTAGCGCGCCTGCAGTAGCCTGCCATCCCCCCCTCTCACTGGAGCTTTGGCACGGCCTCCTATAACCTAGCTCCGCCGCTACCAAGGTTGTGCCGCCCCCACCTCAACCTAGCCTGGCCACCTCCACCATTGCATGGGCCCTAAACCACCCAACAACATACCCACTGCCTGGCCGATCTTTCTCCCCAAAACCTTCCCTTCTAAAAAGATAGGAGTTGGCGAAGAAGATAGGGAGTGCTCATCAAAACCCTAACTCCGATATCGAGAAGCAGCACAAGCAGCAGCAGTAGGAGTAGGTGGAGGAGGAGGAAGCGTACCTTACTATATCTGCCATGGTCGCCACCAGATCCACCCAAAGCCACCATCCATTGCGAATGAGGAGGAGGAGGAGGAGGCGTACCTCACCGGATCCACCATGGTCGCTACCAGATCCACCCCTGAGGCCACCGTCCATGGCACGGTGGGGCATGGGGAGGAGTTCGTCGGGTGCCAAAGAGAGAGACAGAGAGAGAGAGAGAGAGAGAGAGAGAGAGAGAGAGAGAGAGAGAGACGTGTGCAGGCGGGCGCATGAGTTGGGAAATGTTCGTAAATAAGTCATTACCATAGGTTTTGCAGCTTAGAGGCCTAATACTTCGTTATTTACTTGCTGCTTACACCCTTGTATATAGCTGGGTATAACCTATATATTGCCATACCATTTGTATCGTCTACAACTTGGTACTACTGTCTCATTGGTTGTGTTGTCTAAATTTCTAGAAAAAGAATATCTAAGTATCGTGCAATGAGATGGATGTGACTTGGTAAGTAATGTTGCTTGTTGATCATTTTGTTTTACTAAAATGTTTTTAAAATTTTGTATGCATATATCTTCTATGCTAAGCTATTAACTCAGCTTAGCTTTATGGTGTGGTGTGTTTTCACTCACTGGAAATCAATAGTTAGGCAAGGAGAAGACGGGTGAGAATGAGTGCAATTTGTTTTTACCAAAGAAAGATACACGAAATACCTAATGGACTTGTGGCCCAACTACACCACCAAGATGGCTGCTAGAAAGGACAAGACGATGCTAAACTAGATGTATGCAGCTTATGAAGGTGGTGGAGGTCAAGTTACGTTGGTGGGGAAGAAAACACCGGTATTTCACATATAGAGATGAAGAAAACACCAGTACCCCACATATGGGCAGGGCCTCAAGTGGATTCAAGACCAAGTGGGTCATCCACGAATTCTACCTAGCTCTGAGAGAAATTGTAGACACAACAATGCCAGCCTACGTTTCAATCCCTAGTACGACGTTCGGTCTTCTTGAAGAACATTACGTAGGTAGATATGATATGTATCTTTTTCGAAAAGTATTTTACAATTTAATTTGTGTCAACAAACATTAATATGCGAATTATTTTGTTTTGTATATTTTCAAGATGAATGGTTGTGTGGAAGGTACACAGCAAGCAAGCCACCGTAATAGATTCTTTGAAGCCAATTCAACCCCACCCTCACTACATCTTCTTGTCCGCTAGATTTGTGGAGAGTTCATAGATTCTGAGGCTGATTCCACCCCAGCCACACTACAGCTTCCTGCAACACTGCTTGGGAGCTATCGATCCTAACACATATCGTCCTCAAGAAGATTCCAAAGTGTTTCTCCAAGAACGACCTCAAGTGGGATGCACACTTGCTCATTCAAAAAAAAGTGGGATGCACACTTCCCTGATTATTTCGAGCACCACCATGGCTCCCTCGTCGCGACCCTTGAAGTCACTACCAAGGTGTTCAGCAAATGGTGCCCCTATATTGAAGGCTCCATCGATGACATCAATTTGGAGGTCAGCAAGCAGGCCCACCAATGGGATCACTCTGTGCTCGAGCGTGCCACCGCTGACCCTGGTCTCATAGTACTCTCATCCTGCAACCCAGGTCAGTGTCTGAGTGTTCGTCTGCTTTGGATTCCGCCGTCGATGGCCCAACTGGGCACCTCAACAAAAATCTAGCAGACAAGCTTGATCTTCCGACTTCATCAACTATCCACCCGCGATGTTCCATATCTCCCAGTTGAAGTATACTGCTTTGTCATCTTCCCCAGGTGTCACCCTCTCCTCTTGATCTTAACAATTTAGTTTCCTAAACAAGTAGTAGCCAAGCGTGTCATTTCTCATTTGTTGCATGGTGTCTCCAGTCCAGCAGGCCCTCATCAAGTGGTCTAGGCCAGGTGGCTTGACTCACTAGCACGATGGGAGGCTTTAATCACCATCAAGAAACGCTTTCCATTTGCCCCTGCTTGGGGGCAAGCAGACCGTCATAAACTCCTAAACTTTATTCACTCTGCCCTCCAACTACTCTTGTTGCCTATCTAAATTCTTTGTTAGCATTTCTAGCCTTTGTTTAACCCAGTGGGTACGAAATTTTTGTAAGTAGCATTCCAAGTACCTAATGCTAGATACAAAAATTCATGTAATGGCAGTACCTGGTACCCCTTAAAGGACTACAGAAGCGCAAACATAGTTTTCTACAAAATCTTAGAACCCAAAATACTGTATATTTCCAAACTTTGGAGCTCTACATAGAACCCTGAACTTCCACGCTTCTGGAAGTATGTTTAGAAGTTACACACTAGTAGAGAAAAGATTTTTTATCCACGTCAAGTTTTGGTTTTAGTCTCGGTATTTTTTTATGTGTTTAGAACTAAAAACCTTTACTCCCAGTTTATAACACCAACCGGGACTAAAGGGTCAACATTAGTCATGTATTGTATACTAATCAGGACTAAAGGCCTAGACCCTTTAGTGTCAGTTCGTAACATCAACCCAGACTAAAGATAGACCATTTACCAACAAGTACTAAAGGATCTTTTAGTCCCGGTTGGTAACACCAACCTGGACTAAAGGATCATCTATGGGTTGGTTCAAAAGAAAAATAACCTACCTATAGTCACATATGCTGTGTAGATGGGGTCGTAAGTCACGCGTGAGGCTATATATGAGATCTTGCGTTTGAATCTCACGAGCCGCAGAGATATGGAATATTAACACATTATTTCTTTTTTAGGTTGAGAAGACAACCGGGACCTGGATTTGAGAAAACTAGGACTAAAAGGGGTTTAGAACCGGTAATAAAAGCCATTTATAGAAATAAGAAAAACATAGTTTGTTGATTTATACTCCCTCCGTCTCTGATTGATTTTTTTTTTACTTGACTTAGTAAAATATCTCTAATGATAGACTAAGTTCATGAAGTCCAAAAGTAAAAAAAAAAAGTAACTTATTTGGAGACGGAGGGAGTAAGCATTATGGATCAAATCCACAAGTTACCAGGTACATTTGGATTGTTTCTAAGTTATCCCACAAGTCTTGTGTACTTAGAACCTTTTCAAACAAGTCGATCGAGCAATATGCACAAAGAAGAAGCTAGAAAGAAAAAAATTAAAATGACCAAGAATTTTTTTTTCTTTTTACTAAAGTTCGGCTCCTTCCAAGGACCTATGTCTCCACTGAAAAAGCCATGAGTGGCCACCAAAGGGCAATCTATGTTCGGGTCCATTTCAACCGCTTTCCACACTTCACTATTTGACTTCTTCCCTTGCGGAAGCGAAGTGGAAGCCCACATGGCTCATCACAAGCATAGGAGCTTGCTAGGCGATGCCTAACTGTCTAGGAAGCCTGGCCTCCCAGGTAGGAAATTCATCACTAATTACATGATAAAGCCGGCCACAAGTGCCTAAGGATTTGGAATTCTCTATTGTGCTCACAAGCTCCTAATT
Source organism: Eremochloa ophiuroides (assembly GCA_038502445.1). Classification (NCBI taxonomy): domain Eukaryota; kingdom Viridiplantae; phylum Streptophyta; class Magnoliopsida; order Poales; family Poaceae; genus Eremochloa; species Eremochloa ophiuroides. The sequence goes on from JAHLJS010000003.1 coordinate 86,779,065, forward strand.
TCTCACTATGTCGACTCTACTCACAAGATATCTTAGAATTCTCACAAAGAAAGAGTGAGCACATCTAGAGAGTCTTTTGCATTAATTGTAAGCATACTGAGGCAACATCAACCCCATGAAATGAGGAGAGTGGTATAAATACCCCACACTCACAAGCTTGACGTTATATGAGTCTAGTCCTAGAAGGTCCAGACCAAGTTTGGAACTTCTAGACTTGAACAAAACTATTGGAAATAAAAAAAAAGAGTAAAATGCGCTGTGGGTTCTTAAACTTTTGCCCACTTCTTATCTAGGTCCATGAATTTTTTTTCGCTCATCTGAGTCCATGAACTTTTCTCCACTTCTCATCTAGGTCCAGGTACTTTTTCTTCGCTCATCTGGGTCCATGAACTTTTTCTCACTTCTCACCTAAGTCTATAGCATGCCACATAGGACTCTACTTCCTACGTAACCGTTGATGTGGCACTAAAATGTGACACGCTTTATTTTAAAATTTTTATTATAGTTGTACATCTATGTGTTCCCATGTTTAATTCATAATAAATAGTTGGTGTACCAAAACATTTAATTTGAAGTTGAGATTTTTATGGTGATGGATGATAACAAAACATGGCTAGTATAAATATATTACATACCTAAAATTAGTAAATTAATTACTACAATAAAAATAAGTTTTAATTGCAACCAAGCATGTGATGCAAAGATAAATCTAAAGTTCAGGAGCACAGGACCTGCAGTTACGAATTAAACACAGGAGCACATAGATTTACATAGATCTACAGCTACATAAAAAACTTTAAATTAAAGCATATCATATTATATATCTATTGCATAGATCTATTCATATTAAGTCTAACAAAATCAGATTTTTCCTTTTTACGATTTTTCCATGATTTTATACAATTTTTCAAGGTTTCAGCCAGTTTATAAAATTAAAAAAAAAGAGCACGTGGTGCCACATCAGCGGCCACGTAGACAACAGAGTCCTATGTGGTCTGCTGTGGACCTAGATGAGAAGTGAAAAAAGTTTATGGACCCAGATGAGCGAAGAAAAAGTACCTGGACCTAGATGAGAAGTGGAGAAAAGTTCATAGACCCAGACGAGCGAAAAAAAAAGTTCATGAACCTAGATAAGAAATGGGCAAAAGTTTAAGGAACCCACAGCGCATTTTACTTAAAAAAACTAGCAATTAGACCTAGAATAAGCATATGTGTCTAGAATTTTGGAGAAATCTTCAGAACTTCTAGAGAAAACTACTGAACTTCTGCAACTCAACAAAATAACACAAAACCTCACAAATCAACATAACTGTTCACTCTATAATCTAATTTTTATGATCTTGGACTACAGAAAGCTTATTTAGAGACCTAACCATCCCAACTGATAACAAGCTCAAAGACTAACAAGTACAAGTATTGAGACACATCTCGTCCTAACGAAACGTGCAACATCCTCTGGCCAACCAACGTGGTCACGTCGCGCGCAAACAGCGGTCGTCCGATCGGGCGGTCGAACGGTCTAGATCAGACGGTTCCCGGTCATTTTAAAAAAAATCCTCGAATGCTGTCATTTTACAAAAAAAACCCTCAAACTCTATTGAAATCAACCCACAGTCGAACCTCCTCTCTCAGAAAGTTTTGCAAAGAAGCCCTTCGCGGGTTTCCGAAATCAACCCGCCGTCCACGTTGTTTGATGGGCCAGCCTGCCACCGCGCCCGCACTATTAATGGGCCAAGCTGGGCTAGATTTGGCCCAAATGGTGATCTCCTTTTGGTGTCTTTTATTAAATCTCATGACATGCTGATTTTGTTCATTTAATACAAAAATAATTAGAGCTCCTAAAATCATGAAATTTTTTGTGTAGCCACTCCATGATGTACTCTACAGTAGAAAAATATTAAACTTCAAAAATCAGGACTTTTGAAATGATTTAAAATAACCTCTTTAATTAATAAATGTACCTTCCATTATTTCTACACATTAAATTATTGAACCAAAAATTATGAAATTTGTTTTGTGGCTACTTTGCGATGTTTTCAACCACTATAAAAAAATTTAAGATAAATTTCAAATGTTTCAACAAAATGTTATCCCGTGCTTAGTAAATAAATAAATTAAAAGGGGTTCGTGCTTGATCTTTATAGGACTCAAAATATATACACAACAAAATGGAAAATCCGCGGGTAACATATACAGTCATGCACAAATGATAATTTTGAAATTCTATTCTTCCAATTCTATTTTTTTACCTCTTACCCATGCTTGTTGGATGGATAAGAGATGAAGGAACTAAGCAATATAATCCTTCATCTTCAATATATATACTCTCACTTTAGTATCCTAGACAAAAACTTTTACGAAAAATGATCCTACCAGCGCTGTCAATAGCCCATACAATGGCCATAAGCGACAACGCCGCGAACATTTCTAGTATTTATTATTCAGATATCTAACTTCTGAAGGGTATCTATACACGCAGTGAAATCACGAATGCACACAAAAGGCAGAAACGATGCGAGAGTAACGTGAAATAAAAATGTGAATAAATATAGGAAAAGAGGTGAAATCATGAAGACAACGTACCTTAGGATCCGAAGAAAGCAAAAAAGGCGACGACAAACACCAGACCGCAACGAGCACCCACCAAGCGAAGGCAGGAAAAGGCACTAGGAGCCGCAGAGCAGAGGAACACGAGTCCATCGGATTATGGCCATCCATCCATCAGAAATCGGATTTATGTAGTGGCCGATCGAGGAAACCAGCACTCCAACCAAGGGAACGCGAGAAATAACTTACACGGGTGCGGAACACAAAACTCCATGGGCCTGAGAAACATAATGCTAGGATGGTCAGGTTAGTTTATCTATACCTATTAATAAAGAGAGAAGATTTCTTTTTTTTTATCATGGTTTTTTTTCTGTCGTCCGACTAGCGCTGCCCAGTCCCGCGGATCACGCTCCCACCGGCTGCGGACTCTGCTCTCTCCCGTGGGATCTATCGCAACCGCGCCGCACTCTCAAGGTACCCAGCTGCTCGTCCGCGCGTGTATCATGGACTCGTGGCCGTAAAAATTTTGCCTCCTTTTGGTTTCGTCTGGCCTCCCTCACCCTCACTCGAAATCGACTAGGGTGAGCAAAGATTTACCAAATCAACAACCCAGGTACACGACCAAACCGAGAACAACCCAGGTACACGACCAAACTGAGATTGAATCAAAACTACAGCAGATCTAAATCCAAATCGATTTCTTTCTCATACTCCGATTAGATCGAACATAAAACCGGAGAACAAATTTTAAATAAAAAAAATCAGAGAGAACATCATATGGAGTTGCTCCATATCGGCAGCGGCGCGACCAGCGGGCTCCGCCTCGACTCGCTCGCAGGGAGCCTCGAAGTGGCAGGGGCTCTGCCATGGAGCTCGAGCAGCACATCAAGGGCTTCGGCAACTTCGACCCCATCTAGCGCCGGCTCCGTCGTCATGCTCAAGAATGGCACCAGGATCCGAGCGCCCGAGGCCTCGCGCATAGCCTACTAGGACGATCGAGCCCAGGCTCATGCTGCTACAGGAGTGGAGCTTGTTCGGCTCCATGCTCTGCTCCTCCTACGTCGCCACCAAGCTCAAGATCTGGAGCGACAATGGGCTTCCCGCTCGCCGATTGCCAGAAGAACTTCCAGTACATGAGTAGGGAGGTCAAGCGCAAGATGCTGGATGAGTTCGACTGCTTCCTGCTCGAGTATGGCCTCACCAAATTCTACTAGGGCAAAATTTCAGTTTTTTTTCACACTTTCTAACTACCCGTTACTACATGTCATTACTATTTTTAATGGACCATGTTAAAATTTTATCTATAATGGGCCATGTTTAAATCTTATCTTAATAAAACGTGTATTTAGTCCGATTTAGTTTTCTATGCTCGGTTGACATTAGTACCATATAGTAAAGTGAGAAAGGGTAATTATGTGAGATATAAATAAAACAAGGGACATTCTGCTAAGAAAACTCATATCTTTCTTAGTTTTTCGACAAAGAGATGTTGACATGCAAGTCAAACATGTATAATAATTACTTTTTTCTATATTGGTTATGAAACCAATTGAGTTAACGAAATTTTTTCTGACACTCTCCAGCTGCAACACACGTCACTAACAATTGAGTTGATGAAAATTTATTTTAATACTCTCCCGTCGCGACGCACGGGCACTTTTGCTAGTAAAATAATAAGTAATAAAAGATATAAATAGAAGTAATAATAATAGCATCAAGAAACGCTAGGCCAAAAAGGAGGGCGGGTTCGAGATCCGAAAATAAACCTGTTTCTCACACGGCGGCATGGACAGCGCCAGATTGAGGAAGGAGACGAAATGATCAATGCTTGGGCTTCAAAAAGAGACTAATAGCGGCAGTCTCCAAGCTAGGCAGGAGCTACCGTCGAGGGACTACTGTTGCAGAAGCCACTAGCGTCGCAACACCACCCCCTTTCTGATCTGGGCCATCTAGGGCCACAGTGGACCTTGAGAATTCGCTAGCAGGTTCACAGATCTCAGAGTTCATGGGCAGTAGGAAGCGCTCGGCGAAATGGAGATAAGAGCATCCACCGATGAGTTCAACCAAAGCTCGTGGGCGTTCACCTAATCACCTCAGCATGTGCTCGTGTCCCCATGCAATGGTTCTTGCGTATTAGTATTCTCCTCTTGTTATTTGCATGTGTTCGCAAGATCCCCTCAGGCCTTATTCGTTTTCAGAAAATAAGGAGGATTGGAAGGGAATGGAGAGGATTTTGACTTAAGTAGGGATTTAATCCCCTTTAATCCCTCACAAACCCCATGGTTTGAGGCCTAAACGAACGAGGCCTCAGGTGGTAGGACGTGAAATGGCGCATGGCAATGATGAAGGGAGCAAGCAATGAAGCCTAGGAGGGGACCGGCCCAAGTGGTCCCTACTCCCTAGGCCAGGAAGGCGGTTAGGTCTTTTCACGGGGCAGTGTATTTGGTTGTGCGGATAGCTCTCGGTACTAAAGAATATTTTTTGAAATAGGCCAATGTTAGTTTCATCTCACATAATACCCATACGCTCATAGAAATAGTTTCCTTGTGTGGTTTCTTGTAAAAGGGATCGTCGAGGGAAGGTTAATACTTCCCTTTCCTCCATTTCAATTTCGCTTTCTCATTACACAACTTTCGTTGCTCGACCAACCCATGGTGTTCGAGACTAAGGTCAATAATATATAAATCTTAGTCACAACCAATGACACCAATTTTCATGCAATTCTACATTTGAGGTATGATCATATGACACATATTTGATATGATCATTCGCAATGACACCTATCCAAAGTTGATCAAACTCGTTAGCTTGTCAATTGTTTTGTAATCCAACCATCAAAACCTACTATAGGGGCCAGATTCACTTTCAAAAGGCTCGGATATCATTGCTACATAGCATGAGAAAAAAGCACTTTAGTTTGTCACAAACTAATACAACATATTGTTCCAAATATGGGTCAATTTAGAATTCTATGCAGCCGAACTTTTTAAACCTCTCCAACCAAAGGTTTTGGACATATCTAAAAATTGACCAGTCACGTGGACTGATGGCCGGCTTCTTCCTCGCGCCAGCTTGCCTACTTGCCTCCTCTCCGGCAACCCTTGCCAGTGACACTCTCCTTTTCGGCGCCCCTCACCCTCATCGCTGACCAAGCCCGCCCGCGGCGGATGCCATCTCCACACCCTCTCATTGAAGCTCTGGCATGGCCTCCTCTACCCTAGCTCCACCGCCGCCAAGGCCGTGCCGCCCCTGCCTCAACCTGGCCTAGCCACCTCAACCATTGCAACGGCCCTAAACCGCCCGAGAACCTCCCTACTGCCTGGCCGGCCTTTCTCCCCCAAACCTTCCTTTCTAAAGCCATGGGAAGTTGGGAAGAAGATAGTGAGTGTCACCAGAACTGTAACTCAGAGATCTAGAAGCAGCAGGAGCAGGAGCAGGAGCAGGAGGAGGAACATACCTCACTGGATCCACCATGGCCACCGACAGATCCACCCGAAGCTGCTGTCCATGGCCGCAAAGGAGGAAGCGTACCTCACTGGATCCACCACGGCCGCCACTAGATCCACCCGAAGCCACTATCCATGGTGGCAGCGGACGAGGAGGATGACGAGGAAGCATCGCTCGCACACCGTCACCACGCCACAGAATCTGGTAGGGAAGGCGAAGGGGCGCCACTAGACCACCAGATCCTGCCGTCATCCCACCGCTTGCCGTGCTGCTCGCCCGCCATCACCACGCCACCGAATCCGGTGGGGGAGGAGGGTGCGCTTGGCCACTGGATCTCATCGTCGCCCTGCCGCTTGCCGTGCTGCTCGCCTACCGTCATCACACCACCGGATCCGGTCGGGGAGGAGGAGGGGCGCCGCCATACCGCCGGATCAGCTCGCCCGTTGTTGCACCGTCGCAGAAAGTGAGAGGGGATAGAGAGGTGGGAGCTACGCAGGGCCGGGAGGGACAGGGAGGGGAGGAGCGAGGTGCGGCTGTGTTGGGGCTGCGGCAGGGAGAAGAGAGGTGGAGGTGGCTACTGGGAGGAGAGAGGTGGGTGCGGCTATGAGAGAAGTGGGGTGGCGGCTGGGAGGGAGTAGGAGATAAGGAGAGAGGTGGGGCTAGGGTTTACCATATATAAAAACTAGGGTGTTATTATAAGAGGTCCGCCTCCAAAAATAGGGGTATTTTTGGAGGCGGGCCACTTATAATAAATGTCTCGGTTAATATATTTTAGGATAACCGCCTCGGTTAATAGATTTTGCGAATCGGTTTATTATAACTGCCTTGGTTAATAAAAACTAACCATCTCGGTTAATGCCGGCATTAACCGAGGCGGTTATCCTTCCTGCCCAAGTCGGAAAAAAATGCAAACGCCTCGCAAAGATTTTATGTAGTAGTGTAAAATGTTTCTTTTTAATTTTGTATGCATATATCATCTATGCTAGCTATTAACTAGTTGCAGCTTTGCATTATGGACGCATAGAACACAAACTAACTATTGTTATAACTTTTATTGATCTTTTTGGAAGTTTTTTGGCTTTCCCAGTCAGTGGTCGGTGGATGGGAATTTCTACCCAAGGAAATGAAATGCCTCTAAAATCCCTCTACGGCTTCCCATTCCACTAGGTTTTTACCCCCCCCCCCCCCCCCCCCCACCACCACCACCACATCCAAACTAGCCCTTCTGCTTTCACATTCTTCTTCCCCATGGTTTCAATGGACATAAAGATACCTTAACCACTTCCTCTAGATCTTCGACTAGCAGCATGGGAAGATCAATTTATTTGTCTGTTCTACATGAGTATATTCTAGATACATGTTACATATATAGACAATAATGCAAATTGTAGCACTGATAAGAGGGATTGAGGATCGATGTTAGCCAATAATAAACATTAATGCACACTAATAGGCCTCTCAATTTAGGCCTAAATCGAAAGCCCATTAGAATTGGGAATAAATCGGTGTTAGAATCAACCAACGCCCCCCCCCCCCCCCCCAACACACACACACCCCCCGCCACACCCAAAAAAAAAGTAAAGAACAATAGGAGGATCTACTGGCCTTTAGTACATTAAGGTTTGGATTTCTTTCGGTTTGGGAGGGTACCTTGTGTTTCCAAACTAGATAAGGCTCTAGGAGGTTGTCAGACCGATTGTGTACAAGGTGGTGAAGCAATGGTGGTGCTTCCAACTGTGATGGTGGAGAATGGTGGTTGTGTGGTGCTAGCAGCATGGCATCAACGCCAATCAATACTTTGATATTAACTGATTTGTGTAGGGCAGCAGTCAACGGTGTCACCACCTGGGCTAGGTAGGAGCTGGTGGTGGTAGGGGTCAATATTTGCCTATAAATAAATCTAAAGTCTACAATATGAGGCCTCTCGATTTCATCTTAAATTGAAATCCCCCTAGATTTGGGGAGGGGGTCATCAAAATCAATCAATTACAAAAATGGAACAGAAAGAAGGACTTGCCATCCGTTTAGTTTTAAGGTTTGGGGCTATCTGGTGCTGTCGGACTAGATGAGGCACTAGGGGGGACATCGTACCTGTTTTGGGGCAAGACAGGAAAGCGACATGGTCAAACATGTTAATCGAGCGGAAACCAGCAGCCGGGGCATTGCCAACTGGTTTATCGAGGTCAAGTTCCTAACCGATTCGTGTGGTGACTATAGGTGGTGGCGCTGTTGGAGCCAAATGGGAGGTGGCAGCAGCAGCACTCTATCCGTCGATGTAAGGTTGGTGGCACAAGAGAGAGGGATATGGAGGGAGGAATGGTGGGGTGTGAGAGAGAGAAAGAGAGAATATTCTCCTCTTTTTTATTTGGGTGTGATGTGGGCTGCAGGCGAAATAATAAGGCAAGATTGTTTGATTGGCTAGAGGTATCCGTGTAGACACTTTCGTAAATAAAAGAGATGAGAAATGTTGCACGAAATAGTATGAAATGAGTGGGTTCAAGAACTAACAAAAAGGTGCGAGAATTTCACTCCATGCTTCATGTTAGTAGTTGTAGTATGTGTGCCAAGTGCCATCATCTTGGTCCCCAATACCCAATCCTCGAATCCTTGCCTCATTTTCCATATATGCGCATATATATCTTTAGAACTTATGATGAATTTTCTATGTTGTGTATATCTATGTGACTATTAACGAACTACATTTGTGTGTAGCAGTTCATAAGTTATGCACTTGTGCTGAAATTTATTGTTGAGTGTTTTTTGTAAAATTCAAATTGCCATCAATATTACTCAATGTATCAATGCAGAGAGAAGTACCCACAGGGAAGCCAAAGGCAAACCAAATTTCCCATGCAAGCTTTCAAGGGACAAGGACTTTTCCTCGGCACAAGGATTGGGATGAGAAGCCATTTTTCGACCAAGAATTCCCCATTGCCATCTCTAGAGCTCGACAATGGAGTATCCACAGCATATTAGTAATGCAAATAAAAATTTAATCGGCATGTCATGCATATTAGTTATGCTCTTAAATCAATTTTATTCTCATGAAAATATTATAAAACCTATGTGTTATCTTTAAATAGAGTTTGAAGTGCACGCTTTATAAATGGCGATGTATTGCTTGCTTTTGGAAGGTGAATTGTTTTGGTGTTGGTTCGAGGAGCTCAAAGATTGAATCCGAGCACCTTCGTCCCCCACGACTTAACAAAATTTCCCTTGAGTTTTAACAAAGCGACAATGCTATGTTTGGGATTTAATTCTGAGAAATCCAGTTAAACACTAGTGGTGTTATTTTGCTTCTAGCTTTAGCCCAACCTCCCTCCTAAGGTTCTGTGTGGATGTTTTGATTATTGGTATCACGAGTGAGCAGAGGTGCTCGCTTTAAAAGCTGTGCGCGACTCTGGGATTGCCCAGAGTTCACGCTCACCATGGTCAGGGCGCGCTGTGGCTGCCGCTGCCTCCCTTTCTGCCTCTTTGTCGCGTCCGGGTCGTCGTGTCTCCGTCGTCACTGTCGCTGTCACTCCTGCAAGCACTGCCTTTCCCGTGCTGCTGGGTGCCTCGGCTGCCGTTCCGGCCTGTGCTCGCGAGCGCGCTGCCCATGCCCATGCCCATGTGTACGCTTTGCTGCCTTACTGCCCATCTCTGTCGACCCTCGCTCCTGTGGTTGCCCCTTGTCGCGAGCGCTGCAAAGCATCTTTGTCGTCCCTGTTGCTCATTTCCCGCGTCGCTGTGCCTCGGTCGCCGCTCTGGAGTTCGCGCGGCCGGTGTCGAGTTGGGCAGAGTGAAGTCACTTCGCCCCATTTTGTCGCACCTCTGGTCTTGCCTTCGAGCGAGCTGCTCAGCTAATCCTTCGTCGTCTGCAAACACTGCCCTCCCCGTGTCGCTGTGTACTCCGACTGTCGCGCTCGCCATCGCGTGCTCGTGCTCGGAGCGCAGAGCCGCTGGTGTCGCGTTCGGCAGTCTACTCAAGCCGCTTTGTCGCGTCTTCAGCTCCGCCTGCTAGCGATGCTATTCACCTGACCCCGCCCGCCGTGCCCTGAGCCGAACCAGCGACAGCTCCAATTTCGGAGTTTTCTCGTCGTCGGCTGTGTTTCTCCCTGTGAGCAGCTGTACGAGCCGCCTGGTCCCTCGTAATAAGATTCGCGACACTCGAAGCTTATCACTCCAATTCCTTGCACCTCTCAGTAGCCCAGTGAGTTAGCTAAGCGTTCAATCCACATCGAGCCACGCCCTTGCAACCCAGCCGGCGAATTTGGAAATTTCGTCGCCGTGTCAGTCTCGGTGCGCCATTGCCCCGTCGGTCGAGCGCGGCCAGCTCCGCGAGGCCTTCCTCGTCCCCAAATGTCACTCATTCCAGTTCCTAGGTGAGCTCCTGTTGCTTGAAAGCCGGCCTGTTTGGATTTCTTCGGTCCGTGTTCGCCGCTTCGCCGCCGTCGCCGCGCGTCTGTGCGTGGGCGCCCCTGCCCAGCCGCGCAGAGCAGTTTCGGTCGCCGACCTTGGCCTCGCAGCTGCCTCCTTCCTTTGGTACGCTTAGAGCTTGTTTGCCTCGCATGCGCGCAACCGCTCAGCTCGGAGCAAGGCACGCACCGGCCGGCAGCAGGCTTGCTCTGTCTCTGCTCGTTATTTAGCTCGCCGATATCATCATGATGTCACGCTTACATAATATGGTTGCTTTTCCTCTTGAGTAACAAAACAAAATACATTAGAAATACGAGTATTCCGTATTCGTATATATATATATATATATATATATATATATATATATATATATATATATATATATATATATATATATACACATTTTGCTCTAGCAACCAGCATCCTCTGTCCGCCTCTTGAGCAGCGGCCTAGCTAGTAGATTAAAAGATAGGAAACGTGTTTCTCCTACCTTGGTATAATGTGATGACCTATAAATATTTTCTTAAACATAGTGAATCATATTCTTGGATCTGAAATAAATCCAGTTAGCTTCCCAAAAATGTATACTTTATGAGAAAGTAATTGGTTCCACTATTTATTACAAATTTTGAGTCTATAGATTAATATTGATAATAAACACTTGAGTAAATTTATGATGATTAAATAATTAAGTTAGACGCATGCTTGGTATGTTTTGCTGTCCTGAATGTCGTTAATATGTTTATTTGCTAAAGCATGCATTTGCATTACGCATATCATAATAGGAACGATGTCCTACCCATGGATGGATTCCTTGGAGAACTTGGTGTTGATCCAAAAGATGGCATAATGCTGTTCACGTCATGGAGATCATATAATGGAGATGGAAATGCTAACTGCTCTTTATATTATTATTTACCCGGGCATGCCCCGGTTCATAACCCCTACTTTTTGCACTTTTAATATAACTGTTGTGGATTAAGTTTTGAGGAGTTGAATGAAAATCACATGCATATATAGCCTTATCCTATGAGTCCTACTAGTATGACAGGATCGTGTAGAATGCTATGTAGGGCTACGGTAGAAGTCAAGTGATTGCCTGTCACTCGCGAGACACAGGAAATATTATTGTTATTATTATCTTATATTATCATATGAGATATTACAGGTGGATAATAATTGGAGACCGGACGGAACGGTATTTTGGATTAGACTTGGTTTGGCACCTGAGCGAGGCTCTGGTTACAGTTGTTCCGCCTGTGTCACTTAGGAACCGTTCGAACTGGATGCTAGTCCTTGTCACAGATTTTATCCCGAGCACGTACTTGCGTATGGGAGCTTGGAAAGCGAGCTCTATCTTGTCTTGGGTTCCGACTCTTCCGGACCGGCTCGGCTGTATGGTGGCGGGGAGGTGGAGGTCTAAGCACCACTGTCGAGGAATAATGCCGGCATGTAGGGGCTTATAGTTCGAGTTGGACGGGGATCTGTGTGCCCCAGACAGGATACAAGTAAGCTAGTCTTTGCTTTGTACCTAGGGTGCAGGCGGGACGTGTGTTTCAGGGTACCCAGCTGGGATAATGGTTCGCGAATCGCCTGTCTCTTTTGAGCCGGTAACGACTTGGCTATTATCTTGTTTCGTAGTAAGAACTGGAACTGGAAAGAGATAAAATGAATCTGATTGCTTACCAACTGCTTGAAAGTAGTAAAGGTGCTAATCTAGAAGTGGAGGTTAATGAACTAATATGACTGCTAATAAAAGTCAAAAATAGGGATGAACTATTAGTAATGCTTTCTCGCAAGTTTACACCAGCAAACCAAAAAGCCTTGCATATCCTTGAAAGTCTTTTATTTCCTCCTGACGGGTAAGTCTTGTTGAGTACAATTGAGTACTCAGGGTTTTATTTTCCCTGTTGCAGGTAATAGGTGAAAGCTAAAGCTAACTCTTGTGTGTGGAAACCTCGTGGTGGGCTCAAAGAGGATTTCCTTACGCTGCTATTGTAGTTAATTTTTATAACTCTTACAAAATGGTTTTATAAAGAAAAGCTTAACATTGTAACAAGCATTTCCTGTATAATTGTTTATCATGATAATTGCTAAACATGTCTCTAAATAAATGTTTATTTCTGCTGCAACTTTATTTCCATGTTTATTATGTTGCAAGATAAAATATGTAAACCTGCAATACCAACTTTCATTCATTATGCAATAAATGTTATTTCTGCTGTTAAATACGCATGTCATGAATAACTCTGGTATTCCTGTAATCCTGTGATGTAAGAAATGATTAAGAATGTTGTAAGTTTTATTCCCTCATTTATGATCCTGCTGGAAAAATATGGATTTTCGAGTTCTCCCGCCTGGGTGTGCTCGACAGAACTGTTTGAATTAGCTAACTCTTGAGGTACTTAGTGTCTAGTGGAAGACAAGTGCCTCTATTAGTGTGTTAATTCAGGCGGTTCTGCCACAATAGGGGTATGTGATGTAAAATACACAAGGCACTTTGAATAGGAAGCAAGCTATATTCACAGCACAGGCCAACAAATATTGGCATTCATAATCCTTTTGCCTCATCAAGATATCATTCTTATCTTCATTGAAATGAATCAAGATTTCTGGGGAGCTTCAAACCTTGATGCACTATTCCCTGAACATAGTAGACAAGTGTGAGACAATATTGCAAGGATACAAGTTATATTGATTTGTGAAGTATCGTCTCACACATAAGCCTACATTTCATAATAGAGCTAACCACTAGGGCAACAACAATGTGCATGTGAAAAGTTCACCTTAAGATGGGGCCATGAAAATGGACAACAGTAATTACCTAGTGCACAACGTGTATGGCTCAAATGCACCTTAAAGTAGGACCCGCTCTTTGATTAAAAAATCAAGCAACTCACCAAACCGTCTCTCCTCTCGCCATGAAAGGAGCCAGATGGGTGAGAGAAGAGAAAAGAAAAAAAAAATTTTTTTATTTCTTACGGTCGCACCATAGGCTTAAGGCCAACTTTTGGTGTCAATTGCATGTGGTGCATCTGCATAATGTATATGATTTATTCCTGTAGCTGAAATAAATGCCTAATGTCACCTTTTTGACACATTGTGGTTGCCCTAATGAAACGGGTACAGATAACAACTTGCAACAGAAGCTCTCTCCAAAAGAGTTGATTTGACTAGGCACTCTCCATCACATTTGCCCAGGCCAGGCTTAGTAGTATTGTTCTTCTCTGCAGGATACCTACCAAATGGCAGGTTGGAAGGGCTAGTTTGACAGGCACAAAGAATGGTTTTTTTAGCTCCAGACCTCTTCAGCATGGCAATCAGGTCAGAAAGCAACTCTCATGCAATGACATTAGTACGAAATTAACTTTCAGCTGTACAGTTGAAAGTGAAAGAACAATGTAAGAAGTCCTATCCTAACCTTATGTTTTAGCAGGGTACAAATCCTTGAAACCACCGCTGTAGAAGATAATTAGATCGTTGTGTCCACTTGGATCCTTTCCCATCCGTGACGTCACTAAATCCATGAATGTAAATGTTGTCAATATACGAAACATATATAGCATAGAAGAACTAAAAAATTATATAGTAACTTACATAGATAGAGATGTTTAATTTATTCAGATCTTCACCGGTTACAGTACACGTGTCTGTGTAGGAGATACGATTTCTTTCAAAGCCATTGTTATTCTAACGTGAACTGGTAAAATGTTGGAGGAGAGTACTTAGAGCGTATTCAACAACTAGCTATTTAGCTAACTATTCTGATGTGAACAAGGAAAAAGCATGAGAGAGAAGCCACTAGCAGTTCACGTATCACAAGAATATGAAAGAGGAGCATGTATATCTAATAGTACATAGAAAAATGAGAATATATAAAATAGTCTTTGCTCTCTCCTCCCATTTCCTTGTCAGGTAGCGCTATTACAATGCCCTTGGAAAGCAAGCACACCTAGTCCAATGGCAATCCTGTGTATTAGGGAGAAGGGACGGACCTCATCGAGCTCTGTGGTGATCCTATTCCACTAACCACAACATAGGCACGACCATCAGCAACGGGTCGCTTCGCTCCATGATCTCCCATGATGACAGCATAGGATGGTGGCATTAAGGGTGTGTTAGGAGGGCTCCTCAAATGTTTCTTTGAAGGAGTCGGAGCTGGAGCCGGAGGCGGAGAAGAGTCCTGCTAAACATACAGAGCACTGTGTAACACAACTAGAAAAGTGAATACCGAAAGAAAGAGTTCCTCCCATCTTTATCTCTTGTGTGCACAAATGAACTTATTCCTAACAGCAACCATGGCGACACATGAGAGGATGTGGCAGGCTGTTGGGTCGGTCTGTGGGCTATAATTTTGGGACCAGAAGAAGCTCGGGTGGGTCGTTGGGAGTGGGCTTGAAAAAACGACGTGGATCCAACGGCCTGGATAATGACCAGGTCAGAGTTGATGCTCACGTTGGGCCCCACCACGGAGAGGAGCAATCGCCAATCGAGCAGATGACAGAGCTGAACGACTGGTTGTGAGCCTAGCAGGATCTCCAAACCACCAAACCAACGGACGACACGATACATTTTGGCCAGGAACAAAGGAAGCCAAACCCCGCACAGCCAGCCCTTCTTCTCCGGCTCCGGTACATTCCCTTGGCTGCCCTGCCCTGAATCACCAATGGAAGCAGCAGTGGCTGCCACGTCCTCCCTGCTGCTGGTCTCCGGCCCCAGGAGATCATCGCCAGCAACCTTGCCTTCTCCCTCCTCGTTGCTGATTCGGCCTCCCTGCCAGAGCTGCTGCTCCTTCGCCTCAACTACTGCAAAGCAGCAGCAGCAGCAGCAGCAGCATCTGGCTTGCTGCCGCGCTGCACCGAGGCTAGGCAGCAAGGGGAGGAGCAGGACGGGCTGGAGGTGTTCTTCTAGTATCACTGGCCGCTCATCAACCGCCGTCTCGACAGAAAAATGGATTCTTGACCCTGCAGGTCAGGTTTGATGGTTTTCTGAATGTCTGAAACTCTGAACGCAGCTTTCCTTTATTTTATTGTTCTCCTCATATCATTTACTACTCACTTCACCTTGGTTATTGTTCACCAGCTAGAATGGTTAGTAGCACTACGTTTTGCTTTCAATAATTTGCATGCCTGCCCACTGAGGAGTTTGGTGTACTGTGTCATTGGTGTGCACCGTGAGCTGAAAAACGTGTGTCGTGTGTGCTTCACCATTCCTGCACGCCTCGTTGCAAAGCGGAGCTCAGCAGCATTATACTATTCTCTTTCAGGTGACGGTGATTGGCGTCACATCGGCTACAAAGTTGCACGGCCTGGCGCGATTGAGATAGTCTCAGTATGTACACCCATCCTTTCCGTACTTAGGAGTATGTCCATATATCATGCATTGTGCTTTTACTCAGCATACCAGCTATATCCTCAGACTGATGCAGTGTTACAATTAACATTATGAGCAGCTTAGCAGCCCATATGCATATATGTATATCTAAAATTAACATGTATATGTACTGTAACTGCAACATGACACATACTAGTCACCTTGAGAGTTAAGACTTTGAGCTACCGTACGCACTATAACTTAGGCTCCGTTTAGATCCCAGTTGCAGTTGCAATTCTGCACTGTAGCACGTTCGTTTGTATTTGACAACTTTTGTCCAATCATGGTCCAAGTAGGCTTAAAAGATTCGTCTCGTGATGCACATGCAAAAAGTACAAACATGCAAACATTTCGTTTACATTTAATGCTCCATGCATGTGCCGCAACGTTGATGTGACTAGTCGCAGTTGCAATTTGCACTGGATCTAAACAGAGCCTTAGTCACCTTGACAGTTAGAATTTCCATGTGTTCGTTCCAGGATGCGGTAACCGTTGGCCGAGTTGCTGACAAGGCTGACATAGTCATCCCCGTTGCCACAGGTCAGTTCTTGCAAGAGTTCAGTCACTGACTATGTTTGCTGATAATACTCTGTCAGTTCAGCCTGGGATAGATGATAAGCAACCGTGGATGTAACAATGCAATGGAAATATATGGAATGCCTAGCCAAGCTCCGTTCAGGAGCCAGGAGCCAGGGCCAAACAAGCAGCAATCCAATCTGATCATGTATCTTGCACTGCCTGCAGTTTCAGGAACGCATGCTCGGCTGGAGAAGAAGGGCGGCAGCCTGCTGGTGACGGACCTGGACAGCACCAACGGCACCTACATCAACGAGCGCCGGCTCAACCCTGGATTCCCCGTGCCCATCGACCCCGGCAGCTTTCTCATCTTCGGTTTGGATCCAACGATTCCGTCCAATTCATCAATTATATATGTGTGCTAAAGAAGCTGCTCTTGGTTGTGAACTGTGAAATTTGCGTTCTGCATGATGTCTTGCAGGTGACATCCACTTGGCGATGTTCCGTGTAAGGAAGATGATAGCTGAGGTGCCCAGTACTAAGGCCGAGGGAGGTCAACAAGAAACCGAGACGTCCGAGGTAGTAGCGTCTGCAGTTGAAGATACTGCAAGCTAGCTAGCTAGCAAGCTGTCTGTCTCTATCTGAACTTCTCGACTCAAGAGTAGAAACAGAACCAGAATGTTCAGAATAAGCGCACAAACGCTGTAGTGCTGTCTGTCAGGACTCAGGAGCGAGCTCCAAGAAGACTGAAGAGTGCCAGTCATCTGTAGCCAGGGGACAATGCACAGATCTGGTTGGGTGTAATAAAAAAATACAATGGCATCAGCTACGGTTCCACCTGAAATGAAGCAAACGAAATATATAGAGAGAGTAACGCATAATGACCATTTGTCATTATCGAGTGAAAATGTTATAGAAGGAATGAAACCAATCTAGTGTTTCTTGCATTGTGTGATCCAATGGAAGGTAGAATGATGTTGGGATCGGAAATGAAAATAACCATTATTCATGCACAAGAAACTTTTATCATTCTAATCTATTATCACCGTTGGGCAGAAGATAAAGTAGAACAACAAATTTTATTAATCTTTCATCTCGACATCTATTTCACTTAGAAAACGGGTTAGTTCATGGACCTGCTCAAGAATGAGAGAGGGAGGAGAGAAGATATAGACTAAAAAATTATTTATATATGGGGTTCACACTATGAAATAGCAATGAGCAATGGCATGGCATGAATAACCTAATTGTAAACGTCCTAACAACTACTCTAGTAAGCTAAAGCTACAAACAACTACCACACAACCATCGAGGCCAAGAGACGAATATAATATTTATCCATGTGGTTTGGTTGCTTGCCCACAATCTAAGTCTACATTGTAGTGAGTCTCCAAGTGATGATTTACGCGCTTACTAGCCGCTCAAGCTAGATCCATGACTTGAGTGTCGCTAAAACAAGCATAAGGTGCACTCCACATAGCCACGAGTATTCCACTAGGGTTGCTCCTCGTGATCTTTCGCGAAAATGAGCACAAGATCCCCTTACATTTTCTTGATCGGAGGTGGCAACAATTACCAACAACCCCTCAACAATCTCCACTCCACTGAGTCGTCTAGATAGCATGAACCACCA
This sequence comes from Eremochloa ophiuroides, assembly GCA_038502445.1. Classification (NCBI taxonomy): domain Eukaryota; kingdom Viridiplantae; phylum Streptophyta; class Magnoliopsida; order Poales; family Poaceae; genus Eremochloa; species Eremochloa ophiuroides. The sequence goes on from JAHLJS010000003.1 coordinate 86,796,979, forward strand.
AGAGTTATAAAAAAAAAAACAAGGCTCAATCGATGAACCAGTTCCACTAGATGCAAATCAGCAAAGCAAATACACTAGATCTCTCCCAATATCAGTTTGGATCAATCACTAGCAAAAGAGATGAGTGGGAGGAGTTCTTAGAGGCTCACACAAGCGTTGGATTGCTTATAATATATGCCAAGAGAGGCTAAAACGAGCACGATCAAATGATCCCGAACCCACATCCGTCGAGCCTTGTTTTGGTTGGACAGAATCCTCAGATGGTAGGGACCTGAGTGGGCCTGGGCTCGAGCTTTCTCCCCGAGCCATCATCATCTTTCTTCGATTGGAGCCATGAGTCATGGAGGACCATCTTTCCTCCGACGGACGGGGATGCACGAGCGCACCCGCTGGATTCCCCTCGAGCCCTTGGTTGTTTAATCACGCTGTGAAGATGCTAAGCAAAGGATTCATGTAACGCTTTGTATTAGGAGTACTCATCATCAACATGACAACATGTATATCCTATATGTGTTTTTGGTTATCCTAACGTTTTAGGTTTGATTCAGATATTTGAGAAATCCTAGAAATTTTTTTCCCGTCAAAATTGAAATTCTTGGACGTGGTAAAAGCATGACCGGAAACTTTGGGAAGCCATTCGATGGTTAAAATACAAATCTCAGTGAATTATTTGACATGGCTTAGCCGAAGTTACAAGTATTACATGCTGATCAATCTATTTCGGTTTTCTCAAAAGCTACATTATTGATCGGCTTATGACTTATGTATCCAATAGAAATTACATAATAATAAGATAAAAGTGACCAATAAAGAAAGAATTGGTGTATCACTAGTAATATACAGAACCATTTGATGGTTTGGATTACTCGACGTAATAGTTGCTCCAATATTGGCAAGCCAGACATTGGGGACACACCAGACTCAGACAAAGTTTACGGTGAATGAGACGTAAGGATGAACCTCTGATTCACCTCCCAGACCAGCAATCGCCACATCATCTTCGACTTTCCAGTAAATACTGCAATTCAAATGTTGCATTTAGTGAAAAATGAGACAAAAGATGTGACTTAAAAATGTAACGACTGCACTACAAGTCTACAAACACTGAATTACCTATGGGCATTGCCACAAAGCTCCTCTAAGATGCTCCTTACTTTCTTCTCGCTCTTTGTAGATGGAGCAAGAACGGCAGACTAATGCAATAGAAATATCAGCATCAGACAAGATATGCAACATAGAGTTGAGCATCAGAGAGTCAAACAGCAAAGCAAATTACCAGGAATGATGGTGGCAGACCATATCTAAGAATGCTTTCTACAAATATACGCACAGCACAGAAGTGCATCCACGAACTGAATACCTGCACATAAATAACCAGGCAACCCTTTATGGAACAGGTCCTTATGAAAGAACTTTTAGGCAAGAGGGAATTAACCCAGTCAAACACAGGTGCCGTTCTTGTCAGGCAAGCAAGATATGCATGAGAAGGAATCAAATCAATATTAGCTAATTATATAACCACAACAACAAAGCATTTGATCCTCGATACATTGGTCATGTTTACTCAAGCAACCATCGAAAAAAATCAAGTGCACGAGCAAATATCTAAAATCTAGCCAAGGCCACAGGCTAGTAGTCAGAATTTTTTATGATGAAATTAAGAGTTCCATATTCCTAAACCCATAAAATCAGGACACACTCAGTGTCCAGTAACACCAAACATTAACATAACGGCTTTCAATATAAACATATGGTCTAAAATCAAATTCCTAATCAACGTTTTCCTGACAATCACAAGGAAAACAAAACCAGTTGCATTTTTAAGGAAACAGATGCTATTGTGGGTAGGATGACAGGATTACTAGAATATGTTGGAAAATACTAACTACCTCGCTGTAGCTTGCATAGCACCATTGCAGAAGCAAGGTCCTCATTGTTTCCTGGTCTTGCAGTAAATTCTCCATCTCCTGCTTTCTACTTTCTTGTGCTTCAGGACTATACTCAAAATCACGAACCTAGAACAAAATGGATAAAACTTAGCAAATGACAAAAGACTAAAGATGAGTTGCCAGATTAACGTAAAAAACATAAGGCGTCCAAGGAAACCTTACCTGGAAACCCTTCTCGCGAGCACGGACCTTAAAGTTGTCAACAACCTTAGCAAAAAGTGTTACGGTGTAGAGTGCATACTCATTGTCTTCATAGAGGTGTTTAGATGACCTGGGTACCTATAAAATCATGTTCAGCTCAAAATGAAAGGGCTGCTGAATACTAAATACGAATATACATATACGCAATGAAATAAGGGATATAGTTTAGAGCAACTTGAGAGCCTTTTTTACAAAAGTACGATCCTCCCAAGGGCAGATTAAAACAGCATTTAATCTCTTTTAAATGAAAGTTTGAACAAAAACTTGCCAATTTAGGAGTTCTAAAACAGGCTTAAAAGCACCATAAATGAAGCATAACAGAAAATTAACAGTACCACAAATGTGTCGAGTGATTCATAGCTTGACAACCAGTCTTTTTGGGAGTACTTCGGAACAATAGCAAGAAGTGTTACTAGATGCTCTGAGCTGATCACATCCTCTGGTTTCACCAGATTGGAAAGATCACGAACTGCTAAGCTGTCACAGAAGAAAAGGCAAATTAACCAGTGCATAACAAGACACAGTTTACCTCACTCTGCTTTCCTATTTTCTTTAGGTAAAGACAAAGGAATTGAATAATAGTTGGGATCACAGCTAACATAAGCATAACAAATTCCTATGAAAAGCTAGTGATAGAAGTATGGCAATACCTCCCACTTTGCTTTCTGTTGATTGCACTAAGTTGGCTCCTTACATTGTTATATTCTGTGGCTCGAACCTACAAAACAGAATATTTTTTATTCATTGTAAACTCAGTTTCCAGCCAATAATATTACAGAAACCATCATCATGTAATACCACAATGAAATGAAGGTCATAAACTTGAGACCAAACCCCATGTGGGAAATACAGCTGACAAGGAGCAGGAAAAAAGGTGTACATAGAGTTGGGAAGGAATAATCATAGGCAGATAGATATTCAAGGGGTGTTATCTGTGAAATACATGGGTTTTCTTGAGAAAATCTGGCATCAATTTCTCATTACTTTGGACCCTAGTTGTGATCTGTAAATTTGAATAAAAGGAATGTGACAACTGAATGCTAGTGAAAGAAGTAGAGCTAATGGTAAAGTAACTAGCCATGCATCATTTAAGCACCAATTGTGGGAAACAAAAAACACATGCAACCCCTAGAGGCCTAGAATGCTTTTGTAAGAGCACAGAGCTCCTTTTAACTCTAGTCTAGATATTTTTTTTTGAAAAAAAAAAACTACAGAAGTCAGCGGAGAATTATAAAAGGCAACCTTAGTCCACATCCAATATCCAATAGGATGCTAAATCAATGCAGTAGAGTAGTATGCACAAGTCTGATTATATGTGATGTTAATGTTAGTTGATCTTTACAGAAAGTTCCGACCCAGCATCAGAGTTGTGTTAAGAGAAACAAACCAACCTTCATGTCGTCCTCGATCTTGGCGACCTGCGACTGGATGCTGCCGACGATCTCCTTGAGCGGCGACATTGTGGGGTACTTGCCCTCGTCCCACACGAACCTGCACGCACAACACAAACAAGCTAGCTTTTGAGCTACACACAGGTTGAGGCAACAAACCGCCCATCCGAATCCGACCGGCGGGCTGGACAGGAGTACAGGACAGTAGGCAGGTCGCAGCAGACCTGACCTGGTGAGGTAGGTGTCGACGGGGACGCCATCAACGGTGAGGGCCCCGCCGTCGACGCCTCCGGCGCGCTCGAGGTCCTCGATCTGCCTCCGGATCTTGTGCGACACGCCCTCGACGAACACGTTGGACTGGCGAAGGCGAGGGAGGCGAGTGAGGCAGAGCGACATGGAACCGAACCATTGCTCGGGGCAGCGGCGAGCTCTAGAGATGGGAGACGGGATCGAAGTCAGGAGCTGGGCAGCCCAAGCCGCATACCTTGACGAGGTCGTCGCTGAGGGCGAGGAGGGAGTCGAGCGTGCCGACGCGGAGGTCCGGGACGTTGAACTGCGCGACGTGAGCGGGAGGTCAGGTCAGGCGAGGCCAGCTTTCCCTTTTAGATGATCCGTGTCCGGCGAGGGAGGGAGGGAGGGAGGGGGAGTGGAAGCGACGGGAGGGATTACCCGGTACAGCGGGGTGTCGAAGGAGTGGCGAGAGACGCCGTCCTGCAGGCGCGACCAGAGCGAGGTTGCGGTGGCGCCGGGGGACTGCACGGGGAGAGAGACGATCCAGTAGCGGGTCGCCATCGCCGGTCGCCGCCGTGGAGCACCTCGTCTGCTCTGGGATTCTGATGCCGACGGATCTCGTCGTCGTCTCGGCGAGGAGGGAAGGGGGAACGCCGGGGAGGGAGGGGATGAGTGAGCCTGGGCTGGGCCCCTGTTAGAGGGAACGACGGCAGGCCGGACCAGGCCGGGCCGGGCCCGTTATTTAGCAACGTGTCCGATCCATGGCCGTGGCCGGCCGAGCTCCGTTGTCGGCAGGAGCAGAGTCGGAAGGAAGGCACCGACCGCGTGGAGAGGGGAAAAAAAAAAAAAAAAAGGACGTCACTAACGTATCCAGGGACTTCGTCTTCGGCAGCTGGGTTTTGCTCTATGCAAAACGCCAAAACCCAAAACAGTGAAACACCGTGATACTTTTTATTGGCGAATTCTGGAGTGCAAGATTTTTTTTTTTGTTTAAGCCTCAATTTAGAGTTTGTTTCGATCTATTAGCAATTTTTAGCCGGCTAATCTTTAGCAAAAAAAAAAAAAAAACAGTTTAGATTCACTCGTCAACAACTCAACATCGGTTGACAGAGTTAAAGTTGTATAAAAGAACTGTATTAACATCTACTCCCTCTAAGTCATTCTAAAAATATTGGACAGTCAAAATATCTCAACTTTGATCAAGTTTATATAATAAGATAATAATATTTAGAATATCAATTAAGTATTATTAAATTCTTCAATTAATACATTTTCATACTATATTTATTTGTATCGTAAGTATTTGTATTTTTCTCTATAATTTTGGTCAAAGTTGAGATTTTTTATTCTCTAAGATTTTTAGATTGACTTGCAACTTAGAACAGAGGAAGTATTAGCAAAGTTCATGGATTCGCTAACAGATGAATAGGTAATGGTCCCAACGTCGCAGACAAGCCCCATGGCTCGCCGAATCCTCTGTGGAAGCTCGGGAATGGGCGTGACCATCCTCTCGTGGCCGTTGCTAGAGAAATCAAGTTCAAATCATTTCTTTGGGTTAAATCAAATTCAATCTTCTTGTTTGGGTGTAAACTCTTGTGGCAGTTCACAAAGAAGGCAGATTCAACCTTCTAGTCTGGGTGTAAATGGAACAAGGGAGTGGCTAGCGCCCGGACGTCCGGCGTGTGTGGGCCGTCCGGACGCCCATGCCCCATCAGACTAGCGCGCGCGGACAAAAGCCCCACCACCCTCGGCCTGCATCCCCGCCAGGCTGGACACCAAAACCCCCCGGCCCGCATCCGCTAGCCCCAGAACAGAAGGGGGAGGCGTCCTCCTGCGCGCTTCAACATCGCCAGCCGTCCCAGGCGCGCTTGCGCGTCACGCAGCGGAATCGGCGACCGGCAGCGCTCCCCACCTTGTCCCACCCGGCAGCCCCGTCCCCATCCCCTGTGCATCCTCTGTTCCCCCACCACACCTCTGTCCTCGCTCCCCACCACGCCTCGTTCCCCAATCGTGCCCTGTCCCCGTTCCCCATCGCCATGTTCTCCCACTGCGCCCATCCCAAAGAGCATGAAACACTTCGAGTGCAACCTCGCAAAAATATGTAGACGATGTAGTGCAACATCGAAATATAAATAATACAACATTGCAAAACAATGTAGTGCAACATCTAGAAATTGTGTATTGCGACATACAAAATAATATACTGCAACATCTCAAATAGTAGTATTGCAATGTCACAAAATCTTTCATGAAACATGGAGTACAAACAACTCAAAAAATCACTTTTCAGTGCTGCAACATTTGAAAAAGGTAATTTTAACAATTAAAATCTCCTATTACAACAATTCCAACATTAGAACTCCCTTTCTCACATGAATCACCCCTATTCCAAGATTCTGAAGTCATTTACTGTAACATCCAAAAAAAATCCTCTGCAACATAAAAGAAAATCCACTGCACCACGGAGAAAAAGTAGCAAAAAGGCGTACAAAACAGCAAGGAGATAGGTTCAAGATGCACTGCTCCAGCCCGTGGCGGCCTGACCCTTCGAGTTCGTCAGAGGAAGGAGGGAATAGAACTCTAGAGCTCGCCGGAATACTAGCCACTGCCGTATTCCTCAGATCTAAATCTAGAGGAAGAGAAGGAGGAAGAGGAGGGCTCAGATCCAGAGTATGACCGACCTACCTCGTAGGAACCACCACCGTCGTCCTCTTCTCCGGTGGAGGAAGCAGGAGCCGGGTCACCGGGGAGCGCAGGGTTGCAATGAAAGTCGTGGATGGAGGAGAGACAGAGGGAGCGCGGGCGGCCAGGGCGGTAGCGACCTGGGCGTGGCATGGCACCCGTCCCCGGGGGCACGACAGGCTCGGAGAGCGGAGCGGCCGCGAGCTGGTGCGGGAAAGGAAGGTCACAAGATGAGATAACGAGGAAGATGAGATAACGAGGGAGGAGGGTCACGTATGAGAGGCCGCGTTGGGCTGGTGTTGTGCGGCCCGTCAACGAGGTGTCCGGGAAACGACGAATGTTCGAGGAAAAAAAAGCGTGGGGGAGGCGGGATGCGGGCGACACAGCCAGACGAGCATTACCGATGGAACAATTTTTCTAGGAATCAATTTCAGTTGCCGTCTGGTTGAATTGGGATTAAATCTCCAACAGCATTTTTCTAAGCATCATCTCTGCCCCTACAGAAGAAGCTCAAATGATGCTCCAGCTTCGTCAATTGTCGCCACTGCCACTGGTAACTCACAAGGATCAGTCCAGTGCAATTGCATGGGACGGGAACACTTGCAAATTGCAGACACGCATTACAACCCTGTTTAGATCCACTGCAAATTGTAATTGCAACTAGTCACATCAACGTTGCGGCACATGTATAGAGCATTAAATGTAGCCGAAATGTTTGCATGTTTGTACTTTTTGCATGTACATCACGAGACGAATCTTTTAACCCTACTTGGGCCATGATTGGACAAAAGTTATCAAATACAAACAAACGTGCTACAGTGCAAAATTACAACTGCAACTAGGATCTAAACGGGACCTACATTAGCATTGCAAGCATAGAATAAATTGCAGCACATGGTGCAACTCATTCAGGACTGAATTACACCTCAACATGATGCAACCTTTGTGTTCTTAAGCCAGCTTCATCTCCAGCTAACAGAATGAGCTACCAGATAATAATAACACATTAGACCAAAGCAGTGGAATTTCAAAGTAAGAACAAAAGGCTGGAATTCAACCAAAATGCATAATCTCCCACATGCAAGAACCATGGATCCAACAGCAAGATCATTCACTAGGCAATGCAGGCAATCCAAAAGTTCAATGAAACAGGATTCAATAGACAGAATCCCATGTCCACTATCTACTCAACTAAAAGATAAATTACAGAGAGTCTTGCAGCCATTTCCCACGCTCAGTAACAATGTTCCATTAAAATGTTACAGCTAACATTTTTTACTGTATGATGTACGATACAGCAAAATCCTAATCGTATATGATATACACCAAAATCCTAAACACATCAACAGATATAAATTGTGTCAAAATAGAGCAAATCAAACAAAGGAAAGACACCTGACCAATCAGAACAGACAATTCAAAATGTCTTGCCACATTCATAACAGAAGGCCATTTGTTAAAAGGCATCATCCAGATAATCAAACGAAAACCTGGCAAATCAAAACATCAACACTTCTACGATTCCTTTACTGCCCATTTTCAGTGTAACTTCACATGGGCCACAGGAACTATGAGAGCTCGAAAATAAGTGACAAATACAGAAGATAAGATTTAAGAGATGGGTCACAAATCCAATCAATAGAGAAGTACAAACTACGGCTACATTGATACAGACTACTATTCAGTTAAATACTAGATGGGCTAGTGCGTGAAGGATTAACAATTCCTGCCTAGATCCATCCTAACATCACTTACACCAAAAATCACTCATCTACCAAATAGTAGACAAACATGCAATCAAACCAATCATGATGTCGATCCATAAAACAAAAACAAATAAACATAAGAATTAGATAGGAATCGAAGTAAATTTTAAACACTGCTCCTGCCCTTAAATAGCATAAATCTAAACAAAACAAAAATAAGGTTGCCAATCATGCAATCAGAGCTCTGTAAAGTCGTATCATCAACAAATTGCCATGTAACACTTACACAACTAATCAGTACATTGCACAAACGAGTATAAGAACAAGAATACAAGCTGGAAAACTGAAAGACAACCAGTACATATCATAAATTTATGACAAAATGGAAGCTGGAAATCTGAAAGATAACCAGTACATATCATAATGACAAACATATTATAAATTCCTTTAACACAGGTAACAAGTAAAACAAAACTTCAGATGTAGTCTTTCAAAATTTCTCACATTTCATATCACAATGTCAAAAACGTTCGGGACAAGGCTTATAAAAGTTCTAAATATGAAGGCAAAACAGCATCTAGATAAAGAACCAGATAAGTATGATAGGACATTAAGCCACGAGCATCTGGCAAGTTGGGACAACACAGGCAACGGTCCAGCAAGCGCGGGCAAGCAAGCGCTCAACGGTAGGACTTCTGGAACCTGGCGCGGGCGCCGCGACCACCGAACTTCTTGGGCTCACAGCGTCTGGGATCAGCAACGAGGAGGGTGCGATCATAACGTGCAAAGATATCCTTGACCTCCTTCTTGGCGGCCTCGTCGACGTACTTCTGGTAGTAAGCGACGAGCCCCTTGGCGACGGCCTGGCGGATGGCGTAGATCTGCGAAGTCTTCCCGCCGCCGCGGACGCGGATCCGCATGTCGATGTCCTTGAACCTGGACCGCCCCGCCAGCAGGATGGGCTCGAAGGCCTTGAGGCGGAGCATCTCCGGCCGGATGAGCTCGATCGGGACGCCGTTCACCTTGATCAGCCCGCGCCCAGGCTTGGTGTAGGCCACGGCCACGGCCGTCTTCTTCCGGCCGAAGCACTGGACCGTGCCCGCGGCCGGGCGCTGCAGCACGGTAGCCATGGTTCTGGGGATCGCAGCAGCGCGACGGCGGCGGCGGCTCGCTAGGCTGCTGTGGCTCGGGAAAGTGGCGGCGGATTTGGGGGGGGACAAAAGAAGGCGACGCTTTTATAGCATGGATGCAAAGAGTTAGGGTTTTGTGGGATCGCCGGCGCTTAGAGAGGATGACATGTGGGGCCGAGTTGTTTTGTATATGGTGTCTGGGCCCAATTCTATGGTGAGAACTAATTGGGCTGGGCCTTAGAAGGAAGGAAAAGTGGTCACTCTTGAGGCCCAAGTGTTCGTTGTGATAAAAGGAGACGGGGAAAGGGGGAAGAAGCTAGGGTTTCGGCCCTCGAACGCTACTTGATCTTATCCGAGCGCGCCGTCCGGCGGCGCCGCGGCGGCCGGAGTCGCCTCCAGTGGCCGTGTTGCCCCCGGCGACCTGCAAGGGTTAGTGGGTTGGTGGCGCGGTCTGTCGGAAAGAGGCGGCGCTGGCGCCCGCGGTTGCTGTCGGCGACGAGCGATGACGACTACCCGCGGTCGGAGCGCGCGCGATGATGGCCGCGCGGGTTCACCCCCAAACACAAAAACAATTCGCGATGTTCTGCTTTCCTTTGATTCGTTGTTTTCGGGAAAAAAAATAGAAGTCATTTTTATTAAAAAGTTTTTTCTGTCTGTTGAATGGTTTCTGTCTTCTGTTTGTGCTTAATCGCTTTATTTGGGGTGTGATTATCTCCTTCGCGTCATTGACAAAGTGATTTGGTTCCAGACTGATATCTGCCACTTCTCGTTTTTGTCGGTTCTGTTATTGGGGGTACCCTTGGATCCTTGTTCGCAATCAGTGAATCTTCTGTTTTGGTCACCTTGTTGGGCTATTAATAAGATGGTGAACATTTTGCATACAGATTTTACTGATGTAAACATCTGCATATCATTAAATTTCTCTGCATCAGTATCAATAGTCCTTGAACTTGCTTAGTAAGATTAGTTTCTACCACCTGTTGCAATCCTCTGCATATCTGAAATTAGTTCATATTGTCGCATTGATAACTATCCTTATGGTTAAACATTTAGAATCCACTTGTGGCCATGTGTAGTATTGTGTATCTGCCTCAATATATGTTGTTTGGCTGCTTTTGCTCAGAATACGTGCTCAACAGTACCATTCAACTGAGGGCTCTGTTAGCTAGCATAGAAAAACTTCTAACTTTTCCGTTAGGCTTAAAGTTTAACCTGACGACATGTCATATATTTGGGACTTTTAAGTTGCCCCTATGGCTTTTATTTTGTGCCTGTGGGATGAACACGTCCCAACATTTACTCCATTTTTTCACTTTGTCAGCTAATAGCCATACATGTTTAGCTGATCATTAAGGATGGGAAATGTACATGTTTCATACTGTGTTGTATATGTTCTGCTCGCCTTGAACACAGCTTGTTTCAGAGTACGTTAGCCCGATTGCAATTTGTCCTGCAATTTGCAAGTAACGTGTCCTTTTTTTTTTTTTTGTAGCCTTCGGTGTTCCCAGTTTTATAACTTGAATGTCATTTTGTGGTGGCTGATTTGTTTCCTAGTGTTTTTGTTCAACAAGGAGGTGAAATGTCTCTTAGGCCAGTGTTTTTGGTGATTCTACTATGCATCGGTTTACCCAGTTTTATAACTTTAATGTGATTTTGTGGTGGCTGATTTGTTTCCTAGTGTTTTTGTTCAACGAGGTGAAACGCCTGTTAGGCCAGTGTTTTTGGTGATTCTAATATGCATCAACAGCAAGCTTGTGCTTGTCTTAAAGCTACAGGTAGGATAATATGCTGAACTTATTTGCCTTGTTAATAATGATGTAGGTTTACAGAAATTTACTCACGGTCGACTGCTGTTGCTGTGATTCTGAAGCTAATTGACTTGATGGCTCTCAAAGAAGCCAAAAGATTTTGCTGCCTTGCAGAATCAAGTTTTGAGTTGAACTAGAGCTGCAAAATTTAGAAGCTAGTCCACAAATTTTCTTATTTTCTCTGAGAGGTGCATGGCTGCTGTATTTTTTTTTTTTCTCTGGAGTATTGACTGACGCCTACTGCCCGAGTGTAGATTCAGTGTGATAGTGGGTCATTCTGCTGCGATTTATAACATGTTCAATGTAAACAAATTGAATGCCGGAATGAGTTGTTAAACATGTGACTATTGGACATAATATATTTCGAAGTATTCCTCAGGATGTGTGCTGCTATCCGTTTACATGTGAACAAATCGATTTCCATGATTGTCAAAGCTAATTAGAGCTAGCGAGAATGAAGAGCTTTTCTGTGTTTATGCTGTGTGCTTTTCTCAAACAAGCAGGACGACATCCTGAATGAACATATTTATGAAGCCCAAACTTGTGAATGCAATATCATATTTCAATAGGAAACATGTATCGACTGTCAACTTCAACTCGTCCTGGCGTCCACTGCGCCTGCTCAGTCGCACACGTCAGTGCTCGCTTGGAAGATTGCAGCAACTGGCAGTTAACGGCAACTCACTTGGAAGATTGCAACAACCGGCAGTTTACGGCAACATTAGTTAATCGTGTGATCGAAAAAATCAGTGAAAAATTCTGAATGTTCACTGTTAAGTTATATTTTCATCTTTGCATATATGTTGGGAAGCATTCAACTAGAGCGCCGCGATATTACTTGAGGTCGATCATGGGACCTCTTAATTCAGTGTTCATTCAGCAAACATCTGATCAATCTGGTTTCCGCCCTCTGTAAGCTACATGATGAGGATTGGTGGATTCAGAACAGTATCCCCTCCATCAAGCGCAAAGGTTCCTGATGCAACCATGTACTCAGAAGCAACTTCCCAGATAAAAGCCGCATGGCACTTGATGCAACGATAACAAGGAAACTCTCACATACAAAATAAAAAATTAAAAAAAAAGAGAAGCGGATGCTTTGGTTAACATTGACCTCCTCTATCCTGGATTTCTTCACAACACAGTGAAATGATGGCTCCAGCATATGCCAGCAGCAAGATGACAATATGACAGAAGAATATGGTTTCATTCCACAATGTTCAGAAACAGCAAAACTATGTCTCTCTTTCATGATTACATTTAACATATACCTTACAAAACAACAAGCCTTTGACTTGACAGTATACGCTTCAACTTGTCCAACAAATCCTAAGGTAAAAAGCTTTCCTAAAGATAACCTGAATATTACAATCTATCTATTTTGTGCAACTGAGAAAACCTGGGAGCCTGTGTCAGTGAAGTGTGTTACATTAGATTAGCCAAGATTCACACACCCCTTTCTGTTTATTTTCCTCTGTCAGATCTTGAAAATCTAGTAGATCTATGCACCTTCAGCTTAATTGCCGGCACCTTTCTAGACAATGCTTGCCAGATCATCTGGACTGCATCATCCTTCTGAGATGGAAACTGATACTCAAAATGTTTATCCACCTCTCTGAGCCTATTCCACATCTTTGTCCATTGTTGTTTGCTTACACCTACTGAGCAGGCTCATCAGATAACCTTTTTTAACAGCATCAGAGGAACGGACAAAGATCGAGAACTTTGAATAATCCAACACATCCTCATAAGGTAGCTCAATGTTGTCACTGATGATAACAGGGGACACAGTGGCTCACTATCGCATCGAACAGGCGATTGGAAGAAGGGGTGTCCCCAGCAATGTTTAGGCAAAATTTTGACGAGTGCATTCCTTGGCTGGCTTTGCTGGCCCCATGGTCCTGGACACTTCCAAAGGAAAAGTAAACATCCTTTTCATCCTTGAGCATATAGTATAGCTCTTGTCGAATGCTCCCTCCCTGGGTATGGATGATGCCACATATTAAATTACAAAACGTCAATTGTCACTAAATGACAGAATCACTTAAAATTGTAGCATGACAGTTCTTAAATAAGAAAATAACAACTAGCTGGCAGCAATTGGAATAGATTCACACAGTCATTTCTTGGCATAATATTTCATACATGGTACCATTTGTTAATGTAAAAGGGTTGAAACATGGGGAATATGTTAATTATCAATTAATATCTGGAACCTAATAGCTTGAGAAAACAAACATAAACCAAGAGTCTTTCCGACAAAGATAGAAGATTGAGAAAGCTGTGTAAACCTCAGTGAAGATTACCAAATTACACAAACTTCATCCAGAGGTACAAGGGATAAAACAAGTTGATGCATCTAAATAAATCAAGAAAGGGCCTTACGCATGGTTTTAGCCACCTATTACCTATATGCATTTTAGTTTAGAAACCCATTTGGTGCATGGCTACATAATAAGTTTATGTTACTAGTAACTACTATAAGCACAGGCTAGCCAAAGTTGTGGCCCCTTTTAACTATCCAAACACATCAACATTTGAACTGGCAATTCCATCAGGATTCATGGACTTCAAAGAAATAGAATAATTATGTACTAACTATGACAGGGAAAAAAATCCAAGGCTTTTGTAGATCTATTTAGTATAAACCAGCTCCACGTGGATAATCCCTTTTTAGCAATATAAGAGTGATGATTCCTACATCATTGAAGTAATGCAGTCATAAGTTAATTTCACCAAATTCCAAATTACGCTACTCTTCCTGTACAGCTTGCTAGTTCCTGATTTATATTTGGCAAAGCTAATTTCACCAAATTCCAAATTATGCTAATCTTACTGAATAGCTTGCCAGTTCCAGATTTATATTTGACAAATTTTGCTAGAACAAAAGGAGGAGTCTTTATCACAGAAGACGATTTTTTTTCTATGTTACTGGATTGCTACTAGCAGAATGTTCAAAGCTTGACGGTTTCATTTTGATTAACTCATAGAATACTTCTCCTAGTAGAGTGCCCAATGCTTGATAGCTTCATAACGATTAGCTCACAGAACCAACTAGTAGAATGTTGAATGGCTCACAGCTTCATAATGACTAACTCACAGAACCAACAAAATTAATCGCCAAACTGCAGCAAGCACAATTACCTCCTTCCTGTAAATTGCACCCCGGAAGTATAGCAGGGTCGGCCGGTCATCGAACCCAGCCGAATCATTGACGAACGTCTTGGCCATGTGCTTGTACGGGCGCAATGACATCCTTCTCCAAGCTAGCCACCCTCGGGGGGTACCTCCCAAAGTCTGACAGCACGAACACGGCCGGAGACAGCGCCGCCCGTGCGTGCAGCAAGCTGTTGGGGTGGTGCGCGACGATGACGTGGTCGGCGCCACCGAACCTCCTCCACTCCGGCCGCGCCGTGAGGTACCCCACCAGCTTCTCCTGCAGGGCCCTGTCCCTGCTGACCTTCTCGGGCGGCACGGGCCGGGAGTGGCGGTTGTAGCTGAGGGACGCGAAGAAGGGGACGAAGACGAGGTCGGCGTCGCGGGGATCGGCGACCCGCACTGCGGAGTGGCGGCCGCAGGGAGGCGGAGAGGAGGAGGAGGTAGAGGAGGAGGAGGAGAGGAGGTCGAGCGTGAGCCAGTACTCCACGCTGTGCTGCTGGTTGAGCCCCCCGGGGTAGCGCGGCGGCGGCGGGGAGCCGGCGGTGACGTCTGGCCAGATGGAGTCAGGGGACGGCGGCGACCAGCCGAGGAGGCCGAAGTGGAACTCGGGCGGCATGTCGTACATGAAGACCCTGACGGCAGCGGGGGCGCGGGGGTCGCATCTGAGGGCGCCGGCGGCCGGGGTAGCGCCGGAGGTGGAGCTGGATGCTGAGGCGGAGGCGTCATCGGGGCGGCCGTTCTCGTCGAGAAAGGAGAGCTCTTTGCCGGCGGTGGCGTTGGAGGAGGAAGAAGAAGAAGAAGCGGTCACGGCCGCGGGGACGGCCTTGGGGAAGGAGTGCGGCGGGACGGGTAGGCCGGTGTCGGCGGGCCGCCAGCGCGCGCCGACGGCGGCGAAGAGGAAGATGGTGGAGGCGACGAGGACGGTGGCCGCGGCGAGCGGGAGGAGGAGGGTGCGGCCGCGGGGCGCCATGGGGCAGCGCGGGTCATGGCTGGACCACTGGAGGCGGCGGGAGGAGCATGGCCGGGTGCGGGTGGGGTGGCGGATCGATCTGATTCAGTTTTGGAGTTGGAGAAGAGGAAGGGAGAGGACAGAGGACGCGTGAGTCCCCCAGGTCAGGTAAAGCATCTTCTTCGGCTGTGTTCGGTGAAGCTGAAGTGCTATAGATAAACGCTGAAGTGCTGTAGAAATACTGAAATCTTGTGAGAGAAAAATACTGCTGAAGTGCTGAAAAATAAGCGCTTATAAGCGCTTATACCCTCAACCGAACGCAGCCTTCTTCTTCTAGCCTTTTCGTAATCCGCACTAAACTCGTTCATTTCTGTTGTCCAAAAAAAACTCGTTCATTTCTTGTGTCCTCGAAAAGGAATTCGATCCCGTGTCAAAAGAAAGAACCCCCCTGCTTTTGCAAAAATAAATGGGAGGAAGACAAATCTTTAACTTATATATTTTGTATGTAAATACATAAAGTAAACAGGTGTACTACGTGGATATATTTCATAGTATATTTAGGGGAAAAAAACTAATTTGATAGCATGGTGTCGGATACCAAAGTTTAGGGTACCCAACTTCAATGAAAAACGATCATTCTCAACGCGGCCCGGCCCAAGTAAGGCCAGTGAAAGCCCGCGAAGGCCGCGCCCGAAGCCCACGAAGGCCGCGTCTACGGAGGCCCACGACGTCATTGCACCAATGACAGCCAACCCTCGAGAGAGCGGCACCCTCGGCGCCAATTCTCCGATTCGCTCGAGCCTCCCCAGGAGAGCTCGAGAGAGCGGCGCCCTCGATGCCTATTCTCCGATTCGCCCGAGCTTCCCCATCCCCCTCGAGCGCAATCTCACAAAGGCATCCAAGGCACAGGTGATGTCAGCGGAGCAATCTTGGACCACAAGAGATCTCTCTGACCACTTTACAAACACTGTCCCGTCAGGCGAGATCCTCGACGCGACTGTGCTTCGCACGCCCCTGACGGCCATACCACCTGTCAGGATTTCCCTGGCAGCGGATTTGATAGGCCCACTACGGCCGTCCTCTCCACGGTATGGTCTACGGTGCGCCGCCCCATTTTCCGCCGGGGTCTACCAACTACGACTGCGACAGTCCGAGCGCCTGACGACGGGCTACGCAAGAACGGGAAAAGCGCCCACTGCACTGTCCACTCGAAAGGACGAGCACGCCTTCCATCCGAACCCACCTAACCCCCGGGAAGTACTGTCCAAAGGCCGGAAATATGCCCGAGGGGAGATATCACCCTGCTCCATCCCATCACGCCTCCAGGAGTCCCGAGCCTCGGGAGACAACGCCCCGAGACGACTCGCCCTCTTGTCACATCGTGCGGAAGAACAGCCATCAGGTGTGACCCTACGGCATGCCATAATCTGACGACTGTTGCCGCCTTGAAACTCACCAAGATCGTACCGACCACTACGGCCATACCCCGGAGACGCGGAGAAAAGACCGTACCTGACGATAGTCAAACGAGGAACAACAACTCCTCACTGTAACATACGTAGCATTGTAAGCACTGCCATTGCCTCTCCCTTGCGACTATAAAAGGGAGAGCAGAGGCCAGCTTTAGGGACCCCCCGGAAGTCCTAAGTTTTCACTCACACTTACACACCAATAGCAAACGACTTGCATACACTTAGACACTCACAAGAGACCTGGGAGCACTTCCCTCTCTCGCCTAGCTTGTAACCCTCTACTACAAGCACCCCGATGCAAGGCAACACGACTCTCCTCTCCACTGGACGTAGGGCTTGCTTGGCCTGAACCAGTATAATCCCTGTGTTCCCCTTTGGACACCATCCATAGCCTCAACCGCAAAACACATATTTACTATCCGGTGTTAGCCCCGCTAAAACTAGCACCGACAGTTGGCGCGCCAGGTAGGGGCCTTTTGCGTGTTGATCCCGGTTGCGGATGGCAGCCAACGTCCCTGCACTTCCTGCTGGCGCGGTGCTCTGGTTCGGGAACCTTGAGTTCGTGGCCACTGGCCACGGCCTCGAGATGAACCTCCGCCCAACCTGAGCCCCGGGCCATCATCATCCTCACCCCGGCCCAGCAGGTGGCTGGGAAAGGGACCCCGGCGACACCTCCACCCGTTTCAGGGAAACGGAAGGAACGCCACGCGCCGCTCCCGCCGAACTAGGCGGGGGAGGCGCATCCGCGTCAACCCGACCAACCCGGTGCCTCCCACGCGGGACACCGCCTCTATGATCGTCACCAGCGCAACGCTGGTAGCTCAAGCAACTAAGTCACAGTTACCCTTAAGCTTTCAGGCTTTGTTCATATTTGTGGTCTCGGAATTGATAAATAAGCGTTCTTTAATTATCACAAATTTTGAGATTTAAACTGAAATCTCCCTTGCGTCTGAACCTCTCCAGCACTCTTGAAAAAATCCGTGAAACCCGAACAGGCAAGAGAACACCCTTAGGGCATGGCCGGCCAAGCCGCGAGACCGCCTACGCCTTCGGGCTACGGCACCTCCACTCACCACCCATCGCCCGACAGGTGACTTACGCTTCAAGGCAGTTTCATGGAATTTTTCAAGTATGCGACGAGGGGTGGACACTTGGGGACTGACGATCTAATTTCCTCTGCGCCTTTTCGATCGCTTTTTCAAAAATTCCGCGTCGAACTCCTTTCTGCACTCTAGCAAAACTTGCGAGATCCAAAGAAGTAAAAGGACACTCTTAGGGTAGGGCTAGCCGAGCCGTGAGATCGCCTACGCCTCCGGGCTACGGCACCTCCACTCACCACCCTCCGACCGAGGGTCGACTTGCGCTCCAGAAAGATTTCGCGAATTTGACCTAAGTGCGAGAAGAGAGACGGGCGTTTAGGAAATTTAGTAAAAAATGATCTCACTCGAGCCTTCTCTGAGTTACCTAGCTGTGTGCGCGACAAAGTGGGAACCCCTCGGGTCGGACTGGCACAGCTCTGGCTCTGCCTACGCCACCGAGGCTATGGCATCCCTAAAAATGCTAAGTCCTCAACTTTCATCACAAAGTCTAATATTTACATGGGCACTCGGCCAAGACTTATTGTTCACAGGACGACAGAGGACTTCAGGTCACAAGCTCACACCACGTGGGAAGAAGCCATTCATCGTCACCGAGGTGCTATGCCCTGGCGCATACAAGCTCGCGAACGAGGAGGGCGAGGTCTACAGCAACGCTTGGAACATCGAACAGCTACGTCGCTTCTATCTTTAAGATTCCGAGTATTGCACTATTTTGAAAATCTTGAAAACAATAAAAAGACCTGACTTCTACTCTTTTTACATGATTTTTAGATTTTCAATCCGAGCCTACACTCGGGAGTGAAATGACCCTTTATTTCACCGCACAGTAAAAGCGAGGCTCGGCCTAACCTACGGAAAGGCCGACCCTCCCTCGGGGGCTAGGAAGGGGGGAACCCCCGGACTTTCCCGAGATTCAACAATTTTGGAAACGCAAAAATTTCGAAACTCGTCGAATTCGTTTCTCCCTAAAACACGCTTCCTTCCGGAAATCAAGCATGAACTTATAGAATTCGGAAGAGTGAGGGAAATCCCAGAGAACAGAGCCGGCCGAGTCGGAGACCGCTTACGCTCCAGGGCCACAGCATCTCCCCTCGCCACTCCGCGTTCGAAGGCCAACCCGCACTCGGAAAAACCCTATAAGATCTACGCTCGGCCAAGGAAGGAAGCTCAGGAGGAAACGCCTAAGCCTTTTTTCTAAGGATTCTTTCTGCCAAAGTTCCTAGGACATCGGCTGCGTCTATGCCGTTAAGACTACGACACCCGAAAAGCGTCCCCCGAGGCTCGATGGCCCGGGCACAGGATCAGCAAGAAAAAACGTCTAAGGAAAAAAACACGAAACAAAGCGAAACAAACATTCAGCAAATATTTACATAAATATTGAGGCCACGAAAGGCCATATTGTTTGTTTCCTCTCAAGCCACTTACGAAAGGTTACTTTTTACAAGGGCACTATGGCCCGCTTCTTCTTCACGGCAGGTTCAGGGAAGGGAGCTCGACCTCGGCTTGGAAGAGGCCCGCCAGCGCTTCTCCTGGCTCCTTCATCAAATCCTCCAGCGCCAGGAGCTCGGCGTCGTCGGCTTCAAGGAAGCCCTCGCTGACAGGGTCGGCGTCAAAATTCCCGTAGTGGGACTTCACGACCGCCAGTGTCTTTTGGACAGCCGTCAGAAGGGCCTCCTTGATCCGACCGCTCATGCTGCCGTGGAGTGCCTCCAGTCGGCTCCGGAGCGACATCCCCGAGGGTTCTCCACCGGTGCCGACGGAGTCAAACAGTGCCCGCGCGACCTTCCGCAGGTCCCGGTGTTCGGCCACCTCGCCGTCGTAAGCCACCTGCAGAACTGTGGGAGCAAAGCACGGAGATAAGTAAAAATACAGCAACCAACCGAGACGAGCAGAATAGAAAAAATACAACGCTGCGCTTACGGTTAGCCTCTTCCCGAGCCTTCTGTGCCTCCTTCCCGGCCAAGTCCGTCGCGCCGAGCGCCAGGCGCAACGCCTCCCGAGTCTCATCCAGGTCGAGAGCCAAGGCCTCGGCGGCCGAAATCTTCTCGGCGGTGAGCTCTCGGGCGGCGTCGCGCTCCCTTGTCATCGCGGCCAGGGCGCTCTCCAACTCCTGCACTCGCGTCTCCGAGGCAGCGGCTCGGCCCTGCGCCTCCGTGACCTCTCCCTTCAGGATAGTGTTGTCGACACTAACTTCCGCAAGCTTAGAGGTCGCGGCGGCGAGCTCGCCCTGGGCGCGGGCAAGGGCTTTCCCCTTGAGGTCGAGCTGTTTCCAGAGCCCGAGCCCGCCACGAAGGAAACAGGACTTGTCCTGGGAGGTGTGCATGAGGTCCTGGAAAGAAGAAAGAAGCGGAAACGGTAAGAACGATGCTCATATGCAGGAAAAGTTTACAAGACACGGGGATTTACCTGAAGCTGGGCCGGGAGGTCCTTCTCGAGGACGTCGGCGATCGCACGGAGCCCCGCCGCTGAGCTAAACCCGAGCTCCTGAACGGCGTCCCACTTGGGGGCCTCGAGATCGTCCCGGAGCGAGAAGACGGGCGGCGCCTGAGGGTCCGCGCGGTCCGCCCACTCGATCCGGGAGGCGGTTAGCTCCCGAGGCTGAGGCCCCCTCAAGGCCAGCGCCCTGGGGCCTTCCTCACGGGCAGGGGGAGCTCCTGTGCTGACGTCCACGACCGATGACCCCGTGGCAGCAGGCTCCGTGGGGACGGAATCGGCTGGCGCTCCCGAGGCGTCTCTGGAACCGACGGTCGAGGCCTCGGAAGCCCGTGCTGGCTCCATCTCCAGGTCGATCACGGGCACGACGACGGCGGCCGCCGCCGAGATAGCCTCCCCCGAGGGAGGAGCCTCGGACGCCACGGGCAGACCCGTGGGGGGACGAACTTCCTCGCCCGCCGACCGGGCACTCCCCCCGGCTGTGTCATGGCCCTGCACCTTCAGGACCTTCAGGTGCGACACCTGGAGGTCCGCCCCCAAGCGTTTCCTGAAGCAGAGAAGGAAGAAAGGAGCGCTCATGAAAGGATCCCCACTAGAAGGAATTACAGGTAAAGATATTTACCTCGTTTTCGGAATCACCCTCTTCTTCTTCGTAGCGCCCACGCTCGGCGAGACGACGGATGGAGTGGGCTGCGCCGGCGGCGGAGGAGTGGGCGCCAACCCGGTGTCCGTGCCAGCGCCGCCCAGTGACGAGGGCTCCGCCTGGGCGCCGGGGGTCGTCCCGACGTCACCGCCCCTCGACGGGGAAGCTTGAGCCCGGGAGGGCCCCAGCTCAAGCGCCGGCGTCTTGGCGCCGGTGGGCTCCAGCTCCGGCGGTGTCTTTCTAGCACTCCCCCCGCCTTCGGTCGCCGCACCGACCAACGACGCGTCGGCGGGGAGGGTCCGCCGAAACATGGGACTCTCGGTCCCCCCGTTGGAACCTCGGGGCATCTCGGGCGCCGGGCCTGAGCCCGTCCCCGGCCCCTCCAGCCGAACCACGCTGCTGATAGCGGGCGGAGCCCCGCCTCCTGATGTCGCCCTGCCAGGAGCCGCGTCCTTGGACGCGGTCTCCGGCAAGTTTGCCCGAGGGTTCGGATCACGAACCCCGGTACTTCCGCCGGCAGACGCTGACAGCGGAGCCTTTCCAGGCTCGTCAGCGCCCACCGCGGGCTGTGTGGCCGCAAGCGGCCGGTCAGATTCCATCAAATCAAAGATGAAAAAATCATATTCTTCTTCATCATCGTCGTCGCCGTCATCATCGGTGGGGGTATCCACCTCAGGCTCCCCGGCCTCCCTCAGGCGGCGGCGGCGCTGGGAGGACTCCTCCACCTTCCGCGCCCTCTTCTGCTTTCGGGCGGTCGCCTTGTCCTTCCTCGCCTTCTGCTCCGTGGCCCAGAGGCGGTTCTGGGTTCGCCGCTCTTTGTCCTCCGGGACGGGCGGAAGGGAGGCCTTCCCAGTCCTCGAGAGGCCCTACGAAGAACGAAGAAGAAAGGTTAGGAGGAAGATGGGGAAACCAGCGGCCCGATCAAACGAACGACACTTACCAGCGCCGGGAAGCCCGCGCAGGGACGCATGGCACCTGGTTCACCTCCTCCCTGGTGGGATGACCCCTCACCATGTAGCCGACGCGGCGCATGACCTCCGCCTCGCCAAGGTCATGGGCCAGCATCACCGTGCCCTCCCGCTGCGACCCGGTTACCATTTGATGGAGCGCCAGGCGGTGCTCCATCAGAGGTAGCACCGTCCGCATGTGGAAGTTCTCCGCCACGCCGGCCCCTGTAAGGCCCTTTTTGTTCAACTCCTTGAGCGCGTCGAAGTACACGTCCAGGTGCTTTGACTCCTTCGACGGGCACCCCCACTCCCATTGGGGAAGGGGAGCCATGAACGCCCTTCTCGTGAACTTGGGGAAGAGACCCCCGTCGTTGCGAAAGTAGAAACAGCCACTGTGCCACCCCTTGTTGGAGGAAGGGGCCCTACAGGGGATGTACAACGAAGAGTGGATCACGAGGCCGCACCCCCCCGCGCGCTGGATCTCCCGCGGCTTCCTCGCGCCGACCCATTTGGTGTACCAGTCGACGCGGGAAATGCGGCGCCACAGGTTCCAGTGCGGGGGCACCCCGAAGTAGCCTTCACACAGGGCGGCGAAAATCGACGCCTGTGTGATGGAATTCGGGGTGAGGTTGTGGAGCTCCAGCCCGTTCTCGAAGAGGATGGCCCGGCAGAAGCGGCTCGGCGACGAGCCGAGTCCACGCTCGTGGTAAGCAATAAAGCTCACCACGTACCCCTCGCCGGGGTTCGGCTCCTCGTGGTCGCGCGGTGGCACGGGCTACTCCGGGTACTGCGCGTCGCTATGAGGACGCAGCAGCCCCAGAGTGACGAGGCGCTCCAGCTGCACCTCCGTCACAGTGCTCCTCGGCCACGGCTCCAGTCTGAGGACGCCGGCGGCGGCCGCGGCAGCGTCGGTGGCGGCGACATCGGCGGCGGCGTCGACAGCGGCGGAGGAGGAATCCATGGCAAGCGAAGGGGGGAAGGACTGCGGGAAGAACGACGGCCGTGGCAACAATCTCTCTCGAGCAGGCAACGAAGGCGAAAGAGCAGGCGACGAAGATAAGAAAGCGAACGGTCATGCGAGCGAATGGCTAGGGTAGAAAGAAAAAACCGTAAGTTTTTCTTATATATTCCGTCGGCGGATCGTGGGTGGATGCGGAGGATCCGCCGCATTAACTGCGTGGGGCCCGCCACGATCCCCACGCCACCGCCATCGCCGCGCATGCAAACAGCCTCGACTGAGCCGAACCGTCGCGTCCGTCAAGCTTCGCGCCTCAAAAGGTGAGCCGAATCATTACAACTGCGCACCTCGATTCCGCCAACATTCTCTCCTTCCCAACGAAGGAACCCCGGGCTCGGGCGCTCGTTACATTCCCAGGGGATCGAAGACTGGCCCTCCGTGGCTCGAACAGTCGCCCCAGGGAAACCGAGTTAGGGACAGCTTGTAGATGGGTCACGGAAACGGCCAGTATCCCGACGCCCGAAACGTCACAAGGGACATCCCATGCTGTGTCCAAGTCCTAATAGCGTGTCGGTTACGTGGAATCCCTCATTGGGAGGCATCAGGCCATCGGGACCCATCGAAGGGACCCGACATCCACTATCTGACCCTTGGAAAATATTTGGAGTGTGCTCAGGCCACTAGCCGACCCCTAACGAACGGGGCACGGACCTCCACTTGGACCAACCCGTTTGAAGCTCACCGGAAATGCCGAATCGTGCCCCAGCAGGGAAGTCGAGCAGGACCAAACCTTCCTCTTTCCGAAAAAAGAGTGTGAAGGTCGAATTAAAAAAGGCAGGGAAGAACCCGACAGATCTCCGATACGAAAACGGAGGCTCGGGAACTTGCCCTGCGCCTTGGAAAGACCACCGAACCACCTCCCAACACGATGGGAGGCTCGGGGGCTCTGCTTCCAAGGAAACAACCCTCCAAAATAAATCGAAAAACACCCGAAAACTAACAAACACGATACTAAGCTTTTGAAGGGATATATCATCCCTCCAAAGCCTCGGGGGCTACACCCGGCGGGTGCACTCGCGCGCAACCACCAGAAAAAACAACCCATACTTTATCTTTTTAACAGGAAGAACCAGCGTGAACCTGTGGAGGAGTGCCTTCACTCCGCCACAGGCTCGGGGGCTACTGTCGGGTACCAAAGTTTGGGGTATCCAACTTCAATGCGAAAACGATCATTCCCAACGCGGCCTGGCCCAAGTAAGGCCAGTGGAAGCCCGCGAAGGCAGTGCCCGAAGCCCACGAAGGCCGCGTCTACAGAGGCCCACGACGTCATTGCACCAATGACAGCCAATCCTCGAGAGAGCGGCACCCTCGGCGCCAATTCTCCGATTCGCCTGAGCCTCCCCGGCAGAGCTCGGGAGAGCGGCACCCTCGGCCCCAATTCTCCGATTCGCCCGAGCCTCCCCAGGAGAGCTCGGGAGAGCGGCACCCTCGGCGCCCATTCTATGGTTCGCCCGAGCCTCCCCAGGAGAGCTCGGGAGAGCGGCGCCCTCGGTGCCCATTCTCCGATTCGCCCGAGCTTCCCGATCCCCCTCGAGTGCAATCTCACAAAGGCATCCAAGGCACAGGTGATGTCAGCGGAGCAATCTTGGACCACAAGAGATCTCTCTGACCACTTTACAAGCACTATCCCGTCAGACGAGATCCTCGACGCGACTGTGCTTCGCACGCCCCTGACGGCCATACCACCTGTCAGGATTTCCCTGGCAGCGTATTTGATAGGCCCACTACGGCCGTCCTCTCCACGGTATGGTCTATGGTGCGCCGCCCCGTTTTCCACCAGGGTCTACCAACTACGACTGCGACAGTCCGAGCGCGTGACGACGGGCTACGCAAGAACGGGAAAAGCGCCCACTGCACTGTCCACTCGAAAGGACGAGCACGCCTTCCATCCGGGCCCACCTAACCCTCGGGAAGTACTGTCCAAAGGCCGAAAATACGCCCGAGGGGAGATATCACCCTGCTCCATCCCATCACGCCTCTAGGAGTCCCGAGCCTCGAGAGACAGTGCCCTGAGACAACTCGCCCTCTTGTCACATCGTGCGGAAGGACAGCCATCAGGTGTGACCCTACGGCATGCCATAATCCGACGACTGTTACCGCCTTAGAACTCACCAAGATCATACCGACCACTACGGCCATACCCCGGAGACGCGGAGAAAAGACCGTACCTGACGATAGTCAAACGAGGAACAACAACTCCTCACTGTAACATACGTAGCATTGTAAGCACTGCCCTTGCCTCTCCCTTACGACTATAAAAGGGAGAGCAGAGGCCAGCTTTAGGGACCCCCCAGAAGTCCTAAGTTTTCACTCACACTTACACACCAATAGCAAACGACTTATATACACTTAGACACTCACAAGAGACCTGGGAGCACTTTTCTCTCTCGCCTAACTTGTAACCCCCTACTACAAGCACCCCGGTGTAAGCCAACACGACTCTCCTCTCCACTGGACGTAGGGCTTGCTTGGCCTGAATCAGTATAATCCCTGTATTCCCCTTTGCACACCATCCGTAGCCTCAACCACAAAACACATATTTACTAGCCGGTGTTAGCCCCGCTAAAACTAGCACCGACACATGGAATAGAAGTTTGTCCACACACGTACAATATGTATCTGTTTATGGTTGTGATAGATGACATTCTATATATATCTCTACAACTAAAAAGTGGCAAAAGTTTTCGTCCACCCGGCGCTAATCACCGCATGCCCTGCGATCCTTACCCTCCTGCAAATCACCGTGTGCCCTGCGAACGGCGTGTCAATCGGCAACCGCCGTGTGCCTGTGAACCGCCCGTCCGAACAATCCGTTCTTTCCAAACAAAAACTGGCGCACACAAGGTTTACAAGACCCCACAAAACTTACGATTATGAAAACTTTTTTATAATAGTATATCACACGTTTGTACATTAGCTATTGTGATACTAACACACGTTTGTATATATTTCCGTTGCAACGCATGGGCACTCACCTAGTATTAGAGAAAAATAAGATTGTTGAATACATAAAGTAAGACATAGTTCCTAAATTATATTGTTATTAATAAAGAGACAAGTTGATGGTTTGGTTTTTTTAGAGATAATGCCATACACAAGTGTATGCATTATATTGATTGTAATAGCAAACAACATATTATATTATATCGTTGTTTGCTATTTTTTCACGAACGTGTTCTAAGAATGTGGTCGGAAAAAAAATGTAAACAACATACGAAAAAATTCAACGGAGACCAGAGTCGCCTTAAGGTAAAAAAAAAATGAATATACATATTGTTGCACATCATGTAATGGTGCTAAGATCCAACATGACAATAGCACTTGCACTTGTCATATGCATAGGCAGATAGGCTAACATCACAATCTTTCAAACATCTGCATTACATGCAAGAAATATAACATAAATATTATGATTTATATGGTATATGTATATAAATAGAATTGATATGAGTGCAAATAAAACGGTTGAACATCTAGTGTTGGTGATCCTGAACGATCTTTCAAGCATTTGCATCTGCAAGAAAATAATATAGCATAGAATAAATAGTTTTTGTATTAGGAACTAAAATGGGTGGAAATAAAATTGTTGAATGTAACTATGTTACAACTCAATACATATCGCCAAATAATACCTTTTGTCCTCTTTTCAGCTATTTCTAGCCAAGATCACTGTCAAAGTTTGACTATCATATACCAGGTTCAAAGTTTATCATTATTCTTTAGATTTATTATAACATCTTATAAGAAACAAAAAAAAAACATAACAAACTATATATGCCAACAAAACAATGGACTACAGAAAGACATAATAAGGCATGGGCATGGGTACCATACTACCATTAGTTTCTTCTTTGTCAAATAACCCTATTGCTTTCAGTATAAATAAATGGTTGATGTGAATATCAATTGGTCCCACACTCAGGGCATGTTTGTAATAAAGGAACGAAAAAGGCAGGAATGAGAGAGAACACATGAATAGAAAAAGGAATGGAGGTGTAAAACAGATAATTAAAAAATGTAGGAATTTTATAGAAATAGGTGTTTGAAATGCATGAATATAACTGGTACAGGAATTTTGAAGTTAGCTGTAAACTCAATGTTTTAAATTAAAATTAGCAGTAAATTTTTTTTTTCTTTGTACAAAGCTGGTGCATACAGAAAAGGGCCCCATAACTAGTATCTTCTTATCCGTTCTTCACTCAACTCTGCTGCTCTCTCTATTTCTCTTTCTCACTGGAATATCCGTGACCTTGATTAGCCTGTGAGAGCGCACGCAAGCGCTGCAGGAAGCCAGGAAACATTCCCTTAGCTCAGCGTGTGGATGTTTCATTTCCTCCAAAAGTAAAGGTTTGCTCGCCGTTCCAAAGGAAAGGTCACTGTCATTCCTTTTTCCAAACACGATCACAGTGAACAAAACTATAGAAACTCGATTCCTCCATTTTTACTATGTTTTTCCCGTAGACCAAACGGGGCCTTAAAGTGCTATAGAACGCATGAAACGTAAATAGACTGGACACAATACTAAGACCACATTTAATAGAGCTTCCACCGGTTCTAGTTTCTCTTACGCATTCACTATTAATGCATTCTTCACATGAGCTCTTCTCCTCTCCTCTTCTCACAGAGACAGTGGGAGCAGAAAATTTAGTTTTTTCTTTGCTTCACCTACTTCTACTGACTCAATGAGAGGAGAAGATAGGAGAGAGAGAAAAAGAACTCATATGAATAATGCATGAACAGTGAATGCGTCAGAGAAGCTGTAGCCGGTAGGAGTGTTGGTATTTTTTACATCACTTCACGTTAAGTTGTCATTCCTAACATGATGCCAAAAACTAAAGGTAAAATAATCTTCACTTGCCTCCTAAAAATAAAACTATAGAATATATCCGCAAGCGCATAGATAATTCTCCCATTGTAACACTTCACCCGGTAAGTATTCCGAGTATCGTTGATTTATTTTATGCAAAAAGGATAAAGAGGCATTCTACTCATTAGGATAATCTACTATAATGATTGGAAAGATAAATGTGTAGACCTATGATAACCCATAACTCTATCGCTTTACCGATAAATAAGTCAATAATAAATGGTAAATGATAACTGAGTAAATGAGGTAAATGGTATTCCAGAGATAGAATATAGAGACTCACTAATGTAGTAAGACAATCTCGAGATTCGGCTAAAATAAAGGAAACCTATGTAATTATAAAATAGAAAGTCTACAGCCTATGCCATATTACACATTTTTATCTATAGCATAGTCAACTTAGAAAATATCATAAGGGGCACAATCTAATGAGGATATTAAGACACAAGGGTCACCTCCATCGTGACCGTGTTCTGCTCGTCCTACGTACGGGGGGTGGACTACGGAGGAACCAACGCAGCTGTCGCCTACGCGGACTACCACACGACTCGGCACGTCAGGGTGCCTCCGTAGGTACACAATATATCTAAACACCACGTCTACATAATGTATACCACCTAACTCACTCGAGTACTGAATTAGGCGCTTTACGATCAAATGACAATAATCATCACCAATCACAACTATATCGAATATGCAATTAGAATAAATTAAGAACTGAATAAGTAGTAGTATATTAAAATAAAGCAAAGTCATAGTGAGATACAAGATAAGATTACCGATCTCCAGACAAACAGATCTGGAATCCCGAGCGTAGCGCCCAACTCTACTTGAACCTTGCTAGACGCCTAAACTATGAACTTGAAGAACTAGAGCCCTATTTCTAATCTCTGGAAACCCTAACTTCTATCTACCCTTGACGAATGAAGCAGGAGGAATGAATTGGTGCTCTGGGAGGGGGGTCTGTCCCTTTATTTATAGCCTGGTGGGATGAACGTGCGCCGTGGGATCAAACCGACTTAAACAAAGGGCCAAGATGACTCCAAAGAGGCGGCGGAAGAAGACTCTAGAAGACGGGGCCGAAACCCTAGGGGGGGCGCCGGCCGGCCCTATCCTGGTGGGTTTCGGGCCCCGGTCGCTTCGAGTGTGTTCCAGAGGCTTCTAGTGTTCCGATGATGATGTTTCCTTAGCGGTTAAGTTTCGTGGTAATTAAGCACTTTAATCCTTCTTTTAAGCCTTTCTGGAATAATCCCTGAAAAATACACAATTCACCAAAACTCGTGGAATTTGTCAGTAATAGCCCCTATGCTTCTATTATTGTCCTTCCCTATGCATTAGTTGACGGTATAAAATTGGTACTTAACGACCGTCAACAACACCCCCAAGCTAAGTCTTTGCTAGTCCCTTAGCAAAGTTGACTTGAAATGATTTATTCAGGGTTCCATAAAAATGTATAACTCCTAACAGATACTTAAATATTTAAACAGAAATTCTTCTCCGGATTGAAATTCATTAATCCACCTTTCAAACTTATTCCTATTCTTTTCAATCGTGGGGCTTTTAAACTAAGTCTTGGGTAACTGAGAAACAGAATAATCAAGCAAGCACTAAGTCTTTCATCCTTTGTTTCAATCATTGCTCCAGATATTTTTTTGAATAAGTATATAATTTTTATTTAGGAAATAATGAGAGCCTACTAATAAGATTGCAGAGGACTACTAAGCTATACATCATGATTGAATGTGTGAATGTGATCAAATTTCATTTTTGAACTCCTATGCGTTATCCTTTCTTTTCTGTCTTTCTGAAGAGTGTGGGCTATCTCCCAGCGGATACTTTTTGTACCTATTTTTTTTCTCTCAGGCGGGTGTCTTTGCACCCATTATTTTTCCCTCTTTCTTTTTTTTGGCACATACCCTTTTGATATGGCATCTTTCAGGCTCATACTTCTTTGGTATGGCATCTTTTAATTTTATAACCCACACTCTCTGTTGGACTTTTAAGAGAGAGACTCGTGCATAGAGTGAAGACTTTTTGTGCATGTGAATTCAATCATGAATGCATAACAGAATAGTCTACTTAAATCATATTAGCAGAACAAATTATTATTATATTTGTTTTAACTTTTGAAATGTCTGGAGTTTTAGGTATCACTCAGAATGAAATAAATAGCAACTCAAACCTCCTTATATCATATCCGTCAATTACTTAGAAAAGCTTATGCTACCCACTGATATCAAGTTTTAGAATAAATTTTCATGGTAGATAAACTTCATGCAATTCGTAGGAAAATTTCAATTTAAACACTAAGCAATTACAGAAAATTACATTTAAACAATTTAAATATCTTTTTGATTTTTCTCTAGCTTCAAGTTCTAATTATTCTAAAGACAAATTGAATGCGGAATCTAAAGCAAACTTAATTATACAGTTTATTATTTTTTTGGATTTTCATTTTTTACTCAAGCAGGAATTTAATGCAATAACTAAAGAAAGCGGCAAATAAATTTTTATTTGTTTTCTTATTTTGTTTTTTTAGCAATATTAAAATTGACAGAATTGAAGACTGAATTAAATACTGAAATAAAGAACATATATAAAGGTGAGAGGTACTCACCTAGCGGGGATCTCTCCCAAACTGGATGTTCCTATGCTCAGTAATGTGGTGGAGGTGTGAAAGGACCATATAGACTAGAGGGGGGTGAATAGCCTATTAAAAATTCTAGCAAAATACTAGACTACACATTAGTAGATAAGCAAGCGAGACAAAGCGCTAGCTCTACACTATTCTATGCAAGCCACCTAACACGATATGCTACTCGCAAATAAAAGCACTCAACACGCAAGAAACCAACTCCTCCGTACCTAAGGAGATGGCACCTAAACAAGTAGTAAGCGCAAGGAAGAAAGATCGAGTGGATTATACCAATGGGCTTGATTGATGTGAAGTCCGCACGCCGTGAAGACCAATCACCGGGAGATATCCAATATGAAAACCAAGAGATCAAACCCAATAGAATACCGGAAAGACACAAGTCCACTCGAAGGTGGAGAAGACAAAGAACACTCGACTTTTTACGGAGGTTCACGTGATCGCCGTCATGCTACTCCTCGTTGTGGCACCGGTCTTCCTTGGTGGATTGCGAGCTAGGCTTCACACGCCAATCCCTCACCGGGAGCCACTCACCAACACAAGAGAAGTGGCTATCAATCACGAGCAATCCACTAGAGTTGGTTTTGGCACTCCGCCGAGGATAACCACAAAACCTCTCACAATCAAGTCGGTGTAGCCTTGAACAATCACCAATCAAGTTTGCACCAAAACAACCTCCTCCAAGCCGCTAGGGACACGGCAATGCCCCAAGAGAATAAGAACTCAGCCTTGACTTGCTCTTAAGGGCTCTAGAATGCAAATCACTAGCAATGATGCACTTGAGGATCACTCAACTCAAATGGATGAACAAGAGATGATCAATTGAGTGAGTGGGAGGCTTAGGATGCTCACAAAGAGTATGCAAATGATTCAAGTGTGCAAGAGTTATCACCAAGTGACCAGGGAACGAGTATAAATACCCCTAAGTGCAATCCTAGCCGTTACCCACTAAAAAACAGCCGTTAACACGTTTTTCGGGGCGTCGGACCGACCGTCGGACTGGTTCCGTCGGACCAATCCTTCGCGTCCGACGCTCGGATGGCTGCCACGTGTCAGCACTCGTTCAACCTCAGCCGCTGGATTGCAACGGCTACTACTCGCGCCTAATAGCAGACCGTCGGACTGTGGGCACCGGACTAAATGCTCCGTCCGATGCCCTGTTCCCAGTATACTGCGTGCGTTCCGTCGGACTCTTTAGCGAACACCGTCGGACCAACGAAACGTACAGTCCGACACTTCCAGAGAGGTTTGAAACCGAGAAACGCTCGGCGTCGGACTAACCCTCAGCGTCCGACGCTCTCAGATTGTGCCACGCGTCACACCTCGCTGCTCGGCACCATCGGAGTGGAGTGGGCAATGGCCCGACGCTCGTTTTCCGAGCGTCCGACGCTCGCCATTGGCCAGAACTAGGGTTAGGCGTCGGACTCTACTCAATGGTCCGACGCTGCCCCTCTACACAGTCCGACGCTCACTTCTCAGCGTTTTTCAAGTCTATTTCTCACCCCTTGCTTCTATGTGCTAACACTCAAGGTCTTCAACACTTGTGCATAGTGTGTTAGCATTTTCAAAACATTTTCCAAGGGTTTTCAAAGCTGTTCTCTAGGTTGGTTAGATCAATGCACATGAGATGCAACCTAGAGCACTTGAAAGTAATCCAACACTCGTTCTCCCCTTAATAGTCGGCTATCTATACTAAATGTAAACACACCCACTAGGTGTCTTGTTCACCAAAAGAAAAACCTATTTGAATTATACCTTTGCCTTCTCACTTGATTACCTTTGCTCCTTCCATGATTAAGCTTTCCTTTAGTCATCACCATTTTCCTTTAGGCTTCACATCATGGATTGACCAACCTAAAACCTTGCCATCACTAGCAATCTAGGTTAGCCCTTAGAATGTCATTAATTATCAAAACCAAACTAGGGCTTTCAAGGTGGCGGCGGGTATCCTATCTGATGTATCAAATACTCCAATCCGCTCTGCGTCTGCTGCTATCCTTGATAGATCTGATCATGTCGTTGGTCCGTGCTGTGCTGCCATTGTTCATGCTGGTAAAATCTGTCGTCGACCTGCTGCAGCCACTGCTCGTGCTGGTGCAGTGTGTCGCTTATCGCGTTTTGTCCCTGTTCAATGTTAGTGAGACACATAGATAAAGCTGGGAAATCATTAGCGTTAGCCGAAAAGTGCAGCTCAGGCGGTCGATAGTAGCCATCTTCCGGTGGTGTGGAACGGATACGGTCCACCAGTGGTGAAGTCCGTGTTCCCGCGTGTAGAAAAAGATGTTCGTCCTCTATGAAAATCATTTGCTCCCCAATCTGCTGCTGCTGCTGCTGACGAAGATTCTTCTTACTGAAATGTGGCCTGTTCCTCCCATCCTGCATATGCAGTCCACTGCTGGCGTGGCTCCTGCGTTGATCCCTGTTCACCAAAATTAATATAGTGGCAATAAGCTGGCCCAGATGGTGCTGGGTCAGCTCCAGTGAAATTAGTTCTCGGTGCCCTGCTGATGCGCACGGACGAACACCTGCCAACATTAGCTCTACTAGCTGGAAAATAAAATTCTGAACAGAATAAATTCCTAACTCCCTGTCTGGTAGTTCGTACTTATTGTCATAATTTTTATAAATCATAATTATTTTATTATTTCGGCGTTTGAGCATGTGAGCACGAAAGAAAAAATCATAACCAATAATTCTGCAGGCATCAGAAATGTAAATAAGTATAGCATTTGATAATAAACCTAGCCCTGCAGCTAAACATGTAATCTAGGAAGTAAAAGAAATACTGCACTTTTTAATGGAAGGGACAGTTCTCCAATAATTCAACATCATTTTTATAGGTGACGCCTTTCTCTTTTTAATCATGATATATAACAAATGCAGCTCATCTTGTTTAATAGTATTTAACTCCTCTCTAGAAAAGAATATAAAAGTTAGCCATTTAAGCATGAATCTCAGTGTGGGGTGATGAACTTCTTCAGTAGTATATTTTTATTTTATCTCTGGTTTCTTTGCAGTTATACTTTCCCAAAAATTATCTTTATCAAAGTCTTGGAGAGTTTCAATTATATTGACCACACACTGATTATTGAATCCTAACGCTAAACTAAGAGTTTTCCATGAGAGCCTGAAAGGTTTATTAAACATTCTAAAATTAACCTCATCATCATCAAAGTCTAGGGTGCTAATAAATTCTATAGTGAGTAACTTGCTACCCTACTCATTAATTTGCCATGCACCTTCCCATCCAACATTTCTAAAAATAAGCTCAAACTCGGAATCCGTTCCGGTTTCTTGGAGCAAAGTGACATAAAAAATTGGAGTATGAGTAAATTTCTTATTTTTAACCACATTTATATCTCCCTCTGCGGTCTAGTTGGTAATGAAATTTGAGTGATGCTTGTGAGCTCATACCTCTCTTCTGGTTGGGAAGAGGATGAAGGGTTGTCATACGTGAAGGGTGACGGAGGATCGATATTCATGTCGGAGCCGACAAACGATGGCACTTGTGATGATGATTGACTTCGTATTGTGCGGTGTGAGAAGGCTCTTCCAAGGGATCGAATGACACCTTTCATTCTATTGCTCATCTTGCCTATAAAATGAAGAACACGAAGAACACGACAAGAACGAACAAGAACACAAGAACAAAACAAGAACAAGCAAGAATAAGTGAAGAGAAGTGATCAAAGTGGTGATCTCTCTTCTAGGTCTTCTTGCTAATCCTCTTCTTTACTCATTCCCTTGCTTAAACTTGAATCAAATGAAAGGGTTGTGAGAGTTTGTAACTTCAAGCAGCAAAACAGAGTAGCTAGGTGCTCTCTGGAGTGCAAGTGAGTGAGTGAGTGAATGAACGAAAGGAGAGGCAGAGAAGAGGAGGAGGGGCATCGGCCGACGTGGGTATGGGGCCGGCCGACCCCACCTGGTGTGCTTTGGCCCTCTACTTTTTGAAATGTGTCGATATTGCTCTCAGGTCTCTCCAAATGCATGTGTGTTGGTGCTCTTTCTACTGAAATGAAATGGATGGAGAATAGTGCATGTATGAATAATTGGGTTTGGATGGTAGTGAAAGGTGGTGGTTGATGATAATGCTTGAGGTGACTTGATGTGATGATGGTGTGTCCCATATGTCTCCCGTATTTATACCGTATAATGACACAAGAATGAAAAACTAAATTACTTTTATGAATCTACGAAAAATTAAAATTCTAATGATGGTCTTTTTATAATTTTCTGCCACCACAGTAAATTTTACTGACGGGGGTTTAATACTCCGTTAGTAATAATCACATGGGGCTTAAGCTTTAATCTTGCTATGCTTATTTTTATTTCTTTTTAATAATGCAATTTAAGAGGAAATAAATATGAAAATTTCAATGCAAGAATAAAATTACCGATAACTACCGAGTTACCACCCGGCGAAGGTTCGGGGTTTTTTTTGAGTCTGCCGATCCGGACTTCTCCAGTTGAATTATTCTTCATGATTCATCTCCGATGTCGGAGATGTTGTTACATCTTGTTCTTCATGACACTTCAACGTTTGGCATTGCTCCAGTCTTGGCTTGAATGCGAATTGCTCTTCTTGCCATTGATGGTGAATGTGATCTCTCCAGCTCCGACGTTGATGGTTGCATTTGCAGTGTTTAGGAATGGTCACTCGAGGATGAGGGGTATCTTCCTTTCTTCCTGCATGTCAAGTACTATAAAATCTATAGGAATGAAAAAGTTGTGGATTCTTACCGGAATATTTTCTGCGATTCCTGCGGGATAGCGAACCGATTGGTCAGCTAATTGCAAACACATTATGGTTGGTGTGAGCGTAGAATAGTTTTGTTGAAGACGGTCTTGGGCATGACGCTGACACTTGCTCTAAGATCGCATAAAGCATTTTCGAACATCTGGTCTCCTATTGAACAATCAATAATGGGACACCCTGGATCCTTCTTCTTAGCAGGAGAAGAACTCAGAATTGCCTCACTACACTCTTCGGTTAGCTTGACAACTTCAGTAGAAGGTAGTGGTTCTTTGTTGTTGAGGATGGTTCGAAGATACTTCGCGTATGTAGGTACCTGCATGGCATCTGACAACGGAATATTGACATATAACTTCTGAATTACCTCTACAAACTTACCAAATTGATCATCCGTTTTAGCTCTTCTTCTTCTGCATGGAAACGGTAGGAGGGTTGTATCATGAAAATCTTGAGTTAATTCTTGATCTTGTAGTTTAACTGGTAGTGAAGGTGGTATAACTTCTTCTTCTTTGTTGTCCTTTTCAATCTCTTCTTCTACCTGCACTAAATGTGATGGTCTACGTGCCCCTTTTGGGTAAAGTGGATCGCGTGTAGATTTACCTCCTCTAGTAGATATTCCTTTTATTTGTTCATGGTTAGTGGCAAACAAAGTAGAAGATAATTGTGTAATTTGTAATTCTATCTTTTTATTAAATAATATTTGATCTTTAACAGCAGAAGAGAAATTATCCAACTTAGAATTAATTCCTCCTAAAACTTTATTATTAAAAGTAAACTTCTTATAAATACTTTCATTAATTCTAGGTTGTTCTAATATTAATTCTCTCAAGGGTGGTTGTCTCTGATTTGAAAAATTATAATTACCCTGGTACTTATCTTGGTTGGTTGACCGAGGTTGATTCTATTCTTGCTTCTGAGAAGTAGACTTGATGACTGTACTAATATCTACTGAGGGATTTGCAAACTCAACTCCTAAAGATCCTTCATATTGATTCTGGGAATTGAATGCATCCTGAATAGCTTGACGATCCCTTTCATGATTGGCTCTTTACACTAACCAGTTCAACAGTACAACCATCTTGGTTGACAGTGCACACACTTTCTCTGGAACTTCTTCACTCTTATGGCATGTCTAAGTGTTGTTTGTACAATTCTGATTTTCTGCTATCCTTGCCATAATATCTTCAGCTCTTCCAGGAGTGAGTGACTAAATGATCCTTCAGTAGTAGCATCTAGTTGCTCACGTGACCTTTGAGTTAGTCCATGATAAAATGTTTGCACGAGCAACCACTTTTCCATTCCATGATTGGGACAATCTGATATGTAATCTTGGAAATGTTCCTAGGCTTCTGGAATAGATTCACCTTTCTGCTGATAAAATTCTGAAATCTTTCCTCGTAGAGCATTGGTTTTGCCTACTAGGAAAAAAAATTTTATGAAAGCTTTTGAACATTCTACCCATGTCTTGACTCGATCTTTATTCTGATAAAACCACTGCTTTGCCGTTCCCTCCAATGAGAATGGAAACAAACGAAGTAGCACGACGTCTTGAGGAATGCCTTTGATGTTGATGGTGTTGCCAATCTCCAGGAAATTCTGCAGATGGATACTTGCATCTTCATCTTTCTTTTCACTAAATGTGATAACTTGCACTATTTTGATGAGGCTTGGCTTGATCTCGTAATCATGATCTCCAATGTTAAAAGTTGGCCCAACGCAAATATTCTCAGTGTTTGGTGCAGAGAATTCACGCAGAGTTTTCTCAGCCATGGCTTTACAAAATAATGTACGACCTTTCTTCCTATGGTTGTTCCTAATTGATAAGAGTTAAAGTACACAACCAATCCTGCACTTACCCTATATAAGATATTTAAACATAAACAAAATACGGGTAAGTCTGCTAAAGCAAAAGGTTATGGTTATCTATAAGTATTTATGTCTATAGTTATTTTTATGTTTTTCTATAATATTATCTATGAAGAACTCTCCTATATGAAATTCTAGAATAAATATCCTGGCAAATCAAATCAACGAACGCAATAAATTATCCTAATGAATACAATTGCCATCCCAGACAACAGCGCCAGAAATGTTTGTTGGTATTTTTAACATCACTTCACATTAAGTTGTCATGCCTAACATGATGCCAAAAACCAAAGGTAAAATAATCTTCACTTGCCTCCTAAAAATAATACTATAGAATATATCCGCAAGCGCACAGATAATTCTCCCATTGTAACACTTCACCCGGTAAGTATTTCGAGTATCGTTGATTTATTTTATGCCAAAAGGATAAAGAGGCATTCTACTCATTAGGATAATCTACTATAATGATTAGAAAGATAAATGTGCAGACCTATGATAACCCATAACTCTAGTGCTTTACCGATAAATAAGTCAATGATAAATGGTAAATGATAACTGAGTAAATGAGGTAAATAGTATTCCAGAGATAGAATATAGAGACTCACTAATGTAGTAAGACAATCTCGAGATTCGGCTAAAATAAAGGAAACCTATGTAATTACTAAATACAAAGTCTACAGCCTACGCCACATTACACATTTTTATCTATAGCATAGTCAACTCAGAAAACATCATAAGGGGCATCATCTAATGAGGATATTAAGACACAAGGGTCACCTCCTTCGCGATCGCGCTCTGCTCGTCCTACGTACGGGGGGTGGATTACAGAGGAACCAACGCAGCTGTCACCTACGTGGACTACCACACGATTCGGCACGTCAGGGTGCCTCCGTAGGTACACAATATATCTAGACACCACGTCTATGTAATGTATACCACCTAACTCACTCGAGTACTGAATTAGGCGCTTTACGATCAAATGACAATAATCATCACCAATCACAACTATATCGAATATGCAACTAGAATAAACTAAGAACTAAATAAGTAGCAATATAATAAAATAAAGCAAAGTCATAATGAGATACAAGATAAGATTACCGATCTCCAGACGAATAAATCTGGAATCCCGAGCGTAGCGCCCAACTCTACTTGAACCTTGCTAGATGCCTAAACTATGAACTTGAAGAACTAGAGCCCTATTTCTAATCTCTGGAAACCCTAACTTCTGTATACTCTTGACGAATGAAATAGGTGGAATGAATTGGTGCTCTGGGAGGGGGTCTGCCCCTTTATTTATAGCCCGGTGAGATGAACGTGCGCCGTGGGATCAAACCGACTTAAACAAAGGGCCGAGATGACTCCAAAGAGGCGGTGGAAGAAGACTCCAGAAGGTGGGGCCGAAAACCTAAGGGGGGCGCCGGCCGGCCCCACCCTAGTGGGTTTCGGGCCTCGGTCGCTTCGGGTGTGTTCCAGAGGCTTCTAGTGTTTCGATGATGATGTTTCCTTGGCGGTTAAATTTTGTGGTAATTAAGCACTTTAATCCTTATTTTAAGCCTTTCTGGAATAATCCCTGGAAAATACACAATTCACCAAAACTCGTGGAATTTGTCAGTAATAACCCCTATGCTTCTATTATTGTCCTTCCCTAGGCATTAGTTGACGGTATAAAATTGGTACTTAATGACCGTCAACAAGGAGCTCTACTAAATGGAGCCAACTATCACATTGACACGGTGGAAAGTGGCATGGTTTATGGGCAAACAAGAAAAGGATAGGTCTCGCACTTTAGTGATGATGAAGACCAACCAGTTTACATCGTCCGCGCAAGGATGTTGACAGTTTCCTATATAGATTGATGAATAAATCTAGGACATCAATCGTGGTCGTCAGATCAAAAAGTAGAGCAATAACACGAAGATTAGAAGAGATTAGAACAAGAGAGACAAAAATAGATTAACTTGTGATTTGATCAATTGTTAGCTATCTATTGGGTACCAACCTTTATATATTTTTGGGACGGCTGGTCTTTCAAGGATACAAGGGAATAAAAGATGAAGAAAACCCTCATGTTATTAGTTTGGGCCATGTCAATTTTATGGTCCCGAAGTGAACCCATATATATCTGAGAATAATAACTTTCGACATGTTCTATAAGTAGTGGACTGGTCTTGCTTTGTTTTGGCCTATGTCATCAAGCGTTTCCAGCTCCAAATAATAAACAAATAAACTCAATTTCCTCCTCCATGCAGGTAGTGGTGCTAGCTGATGGTAGAATGGCCAGACACTCTATAAATGGACAAGTTTCTCTGACCAATCTGTTTATCAAATCGGAGTGAAAGTTTTAAATTCAAAATACATGTTAGCAAAAAAAAAAAAATCAGAATGCATAGTGAGGTGTGTAGGATCCTATTGGATGGAGGATGTTTTTTTAATTCAGATTTTTTTTTTCTCAATCACGTAAAAGATTTGTGAGTTTTTTTATTAAGTTAGAGAAAAAATGGATACAACACGTCTACACGGTGCACTATGGGTCAAAAGGTTTACAGATTGATACAGATACGAATATGAATATAGATATAGATATAGATATAGATACAGATAAACATATATAGATATAGTTATAGATATAGATATAGATACAGATATAAAAATAAAAATAAAAATTATAAATAGATATTAAATTTAGTGAAGTTAGTTTTTCAACTAATAAGACAAGCGACCTATATATTTTAATTGTAACTAGCTGAACACCCCACGCTTCGCGTGGGGAGGGGTGGGAAAAAAAAAGGAAAAAAAACATTGTAAACAGTGACGGGTGATACTGTTTTCTAACGGGTTGGCATTGTTCTATAACGGGTTGGTATTATTTCATAGCGGGTAGGTACTGTTACACAACGGGTTGGGTACTGTTCATAACGGGTCGGGACTATTCCATAACAGGTATACTGCTGTTCCTTAACGGTTTTTACTGTTCCTTGACGGGTTTACTGCAGATGAATAGTAACGCATGGGAGATGAGCGTCCGTTACTGTTCATTACTGTAGTTAAGTCGCCGCGTTTATATGTCTCTGTAGATAGATGCAGAAGTGAGGCATCAGCATCTCACATTCACGCGCTGCTTGCTGCATGTTCATTACAATGGCATGCCATGCATCGGGATTTTTCACATTTAATTTCACACCCTGAAGCAGTCTCAGTCAGTGGCATTGGTATGTATCATTGATATATCTGTATCCCAACTAGTGAGCCAGTCCATGTAGAGAGATCTCTCAACTGAAATTCATCTATTGTTAGCCATCTGATCTCCTATAATATATATATACATCTAGGACTGAGAGTGTACGATCCATCCATCCCCTCCACCGTACTTCTTCCATCTCCGTCAGGCGGCGGCGCGGGTACGGTGTCCCTCGATCTCCGCCCTCCATAAGATCGACGACGAACGCGCGGCCGGCATGGCCAACAAGAACAAGGTGGCGGCGCTGCTCCTCTGCTTCCTCTTCCTGGCCGCGGTCGCCGCTGCCGAGGTGTTTGCGCTGGTTGTGCATTGCATGCAGATAGATCTCTCTCTGCAGTCTCCATCGATCCATTGCTTGCTCTGACCCTTCCCAACTCTGAAGATTATCGATGCCGGCAATGGGGTCGACGACGACGGTGAAGAGATAGACGACAAAAGCGGCGCCGACGGCCACCACAAGCACAAGAAGGATGGCAAGGGAAACCTGAAGCCCTCTCGTAAGTCATAGGCATGTGGTTCTGTTCAGTTCTTCCTGCTGTCTTAATTTGGCCATGCATGCATGGATATCTGATCTGATCTGCAACAAGTAGTGATCAAGTGCTGATGAGAACACGCACGCGAACGTTTTTGGTGTTGCAGAGTGCGGCGGGGAGTGCCGGCGGCGGTGCTCGAAGACGCACCACAAGAAGCCGTGCCTCTTCTTCTGCAACAAGTGCTGCGCCAAGTGCCTGTGCGTGCCGCCGGGCACCTATGGCAACAAGGAAACCTGCCCCTGCTACAACAACTGGAAGACCAAGAAAGGAGGGCCCAAGTGCCCATGAGAGCCCGGCCCGGCCCAACATGCGCTTTCTCGGCCCGTGTCTTGTTGTGTACCTACTAGATAGGAATAATAACCTGCTCTTGTTTTGGTCATACATTTTGGACTTTGGATTGGAAGTATATATATCCTCTGATCTAAAAAAATATTCAATATGAAGGATTACTTATATACTATACTAATAATCAAACAAAAAAAATAAGAATTCAGTGTACTCTTTTTGCGCTGTCGCGACTTGCAAGCGACAAAGCAGGGCTAGTATTCGTCCTAATCTTGCCAGACACGGGTTGCTTTCTACTACCTAGTAGCAGGCACTAAAAACCGGAACCTGCACGCCATCAGATCGATGATTGGTCGCTACCAAAAAATCGAGTTTGTATCATAATTCATCAATCAGGTTTACAAGACCAACAGTTTGACTATTGTGAATTCAGGATCAGATGCTACGCCTAATAAACTACCTAAACTAGCCATTGCTCTCACTCCGTTCCAAAAAAAAAAAAGATACAATACTTAATTTTTTCTAGGAATCAAACAATTTTAAATTTACCAAACTTTATTAAAAAAATTTAGCATTTATAATATTGTCACAATAGCATATTCATAAATGTTCATACTATTTCCTATAAATGTAAGTTAGATTTAAACTTATTTTTTAATTGATTACAAATCTAAAGTTGCACAATTTTTAGAATGGGTACTCTACTATCTTAGGACATGCCTATTGCCAAAAGGTGCTAGACCGGTTGGTTTAACACTCTCGTTGGCACCCCGCCCTTTGTCTGGTCCTTCGAATAAGGACAATCATAGTCGGCCCCACAAAGGATGATGCATCTGCAGGTTTTGGTTAGAGTTAAACTACATTAAGTTTTATGCAAAACATCATCAATAGTTAAAACTCTAAATAACTATATTATGAAAAATATATTTTAGAACAGATTAATTGAATGATACTTTATCCATCCAAAAAGAGTGTCGTTATTTACTTTCAAAACATCGCGTTTGACCGTTCGTTTTATTCAAAAAATTAAGCAATTTATAAAATAAATAAATGATTATTAAAGTATCTTTAATGATAAAACAAGTCATAACAAGATAAATAATATTTATTAAAAATTTTGAATAAGATAAATAGGTCAAACAAACGTGTCTAAAATTCTAAAACAACACTCTTTTAGGATGGAGGGAGTACTTATTTAATATAATAAACACTAGTACTTTCTTGTCAAAAAAAAAAACACTAGTACTTTTTATAAATTAGTTACAGTTAGGATAGCTAGCTTGAGTAAGCACTATCATATACTATACTACTATTTTTTAGGACGACAAAGGAAGTACCATTGGAATTGAAATCCCATGTGCTACCATGCATGTTAATGCAAACTCGATTCCTTCCTTCTGTGGTTCCGTTGAGGTTCAGTGGCCTGCATATCCTATCAACTCACCTGTAGGCTGTAGCAGTAACAGTAACAGTTCCAGCGCCATCTCAACTTTCAGTCAGCTAGCCCAGCACATCGATCGTTTTTCCCGCTTCCATTGGCGTTGGCGTTGGTGTCGCCGGTAGCAGCGTCCGATATTGGACGCGAACCAGACACGACGCGATGTCTTCCTTCCGCCAATGGCAGACACGCTGGCCCACCTTTTCCCCTCCGATTCGCCCGGTCGCTGGATGCTCGTATGGATCCCTCGATGTGACGGCCGCCGATCCGAATCCTCAGCCTGTGCACAAATAAAGCCACAAACACATGCTCTCTCCGTCCTAATAAATATGCAATTCTCACGTTTCCGAAAAATTAACTACCACAAACTTTGACTAAAATTATATAAAAAAATACTAACTTTTACGAGACAAAATAGTTCAAGTTTAAGTCTAGTTTAAGTGAATAATACTCACGCCCAGTTTAGATTCACCGCCAAATACCAAAAGTTTCATCACATTAATATTTAGACACATGCATAAAAGCATTAAATGTTGATAAAAACTGAAATTAATTTAACAACTTCACAAAATATTGCGAGACAAATCTTTTAAACCTACTTGAACCATGATTAAACATTTATTACAAAACTTAGCACGTTGCTACAGAAATTTTTTTACAAAATTGACAGATTAAAAACACCTCCTCACATTTATATCTATAAATTGGTTTGCTATAAAAGTATATTTTATAGTTAATCTGATGGTACTTATTTAGTATTGTAATTGTTACTTTTGGTCAATATTGAAAGATTTTAATTATTGAAAGATTTTAATTTCTCGAAACACATGACTTGCATTCTTTTTATGGATGGAGTTACTTAAAATTCATTCGATAACTTTTCTTTAAGATTATGTTTGGTTGGAAGGCGAGACATAAACAAAGTGGGTATTATTTGCTTCGAAGATAGGTAGGATAGGTATAGAACCATCTTTAACCCCAAGAAAGAATATTCCTCTAAGATAGATGGCGTTACCAAAAGTTACTCAAAAGCTGAGATATAAAAGTTCGTCTCTCATCTTGATGCCATTTTCTTCTGTACAGCTTCTCTCTTTACCGTACCTCTAATCAAACACATAACTGGGACGACCCTAATCCATTCAACCAACACCAGGTTGGAAATGGCGCCATCCGATTCCACTTGTTGCGAAACCAAACACACAAGGCTCTTTTTTCATGCATGCCGCATGCGTTCTTCTGACTACTACTCTTCTTCTTTACATGCATTGACCCCAAAGCAAGTCGCCGTCTTGTAGGTTGCAGCTACCTAGCGTTAGTTGCAGATGAACGCTAGCCAAGCTGTCTGCGTGCTCATAGGAGCACTCATGTGTTGGATCTGTC
Organism: Eremochloa ophiuroides; assembly: GCA_038502445.1. NCBI lineage: Eukaryota > Viridiplantae > Streptophyta > Magnoliopsida > Poales > Poaceae > Eremochloa > Eremochloa ophiuroides. Next base: position 86,840,814 of record JAHLJS010000003.1, read on the forward strand.
AAACACCGTAGGAGTCTCCTTCCAATGATTTAATGAAAAACGTGCTCAGCCATAGTGGCTGAAAAAGATCCACAGGAGGAGAGGAGAGCGGAGCAGAAGAGAAGGCAAGGCAACAGCTCCGTCCATGGGTAGCATGCAGCTCAGGTCCAACCAAGTTTGCGGTGCTGGTAGCCAAGCTGGCGGAAAGGGAAGAGGGCTTCAATTGCACGCGACTCCTCCCCTTCATTTCACATGCAGATCGACTCACATCCCATCCATCCGTTCGTCCTTGGCAATGCAAACGGACGCCAGCCAGCCAATTCCATCCATCAGCCGGCCGGTGCATCATCTGCATTCATCAACCACCACTGTTGCCCACACCCACATGAATGAATTGAAGCCAACGATTGGTAGGGGACCTCCGGACCTGGACCTTTCCTGCCTAGTAGGCTTATTGGCACCATCCCTCTATCAATCCTGCAGGCTTCTTCCATCTGTTTTATGATGCTAGCAGCCAAGGTGAGATTTTTATATATACATAAATAAACATGCATGATGATGAGCTGCAGAAGCTGAATTTTGTTATGTCTAGTATATGTTTTATTATATGCCTTGCTCCACTCTAGCTCTAATGCTCCATTGACTGATGGCATGCAACAGAGATACTGTACAGTACTGTGCATCTGATCTTGGATGGCAGTGCGTGGCCAGACATTCTGGACAGAGCGGAATGGCAGAGCTGCTGATCGATGAGAGCTTCCAGTGACAGTGTGTGTGTCCCATGTTGGCGTCCTGTTGCTTGCATGATTTGATTTGATATCATATTAGTAGTATATAACAGTGGAGCCTGCCTGCCTAATACTCCTACTGTGTTGATCACATTATCCACCAGGCAGTACTTGTAGGGCCTCCCTCCTTACTCTGGGAAGATTCAGGCTGCTTTTAGTCCAAAAATTGCTTCTCTCCTCTCCCCATACTCGATTGTACTTTCCGCTGCATATAACACTAAATGAATAGCACTGTTGCATGTTGTACTTTTGCCGTGGCTATCTCAAGATGATTTTTGAGTCTACTGGGCCATTATTGGACAAAAGTTGTCAATACAAACGAAAGTGCTACAGTTGCAAAAATTCCCAAAACTTTCTAACTAAACGCACCCTCAATTCAATTCATCAGGTCAAATAAATTGACCCCCTGGTTTACTAAGTGTAGTACGAGTAAGTACTTAGTACTAGTACTAGCTAGCTATTAGGAGTACCTGCCAATTGGCAAAGCATTTCATCCCATCCACTCTGTACTTGCCTAACTTTTTCAACATTTGGTTTTAAACGCTGCTCGTGCGTTTGATCCCATCCACTGTATTCTATCATCATTGACATCCTGAAGGACCGAAAACGACGACCAGAGGGGGGTGAATGGGAGCCTCAAAATTTCTTTCGAAATTAAGTGGCTACTGTCCCAACTTCACCACCAAGCACACAACAAAGCACCATAATGTCCACAACCCAAATGAGTGGGTAGGTGTTCACTAATAACACAGCGGGACACCACAAAGCCAACGTAACAAGCGGAAATCGAATCGGAGCTCAAACGCGCAAGCTGCGGACCAAACAAGATTGTTGGCAAAGCTGAATTTACTGTAGCAAATCAGCTACTGTAGCTGCACGAAAACAACAGCAACAATAAGCATGAACTCTGCACTGCTGGGCACTCAAATGCTGCTTCTGCAAATCGACAAGAGCAAAACAAACTGCAAGCTGGAAACTGTAACTGCAAACAAGCAGAGAGATAGATCGAGCGGTGATGCTTCTCACTGCCAAACACAGCTCCAGACAGCAGGTCTGCTTGCTGCCGAGGAACCCTGTCCTGCTGCTTGAACAGATGCTACAAAGATTCAAAACTAGCTGCTAGATGGTCTGTGTAGGGAATTCAATCAACAGCATGCAGCTTCAAGCAGTGATTAGATTTGAGAGCAAATTAAATATTCCTAACACTATTGCTTGATAGAGACACTTTTACCAGCTCGAGACTAATTCACGTGAAGTAGTACTACACTTGCTTGCTGCTAGTAAATGATGTGCACCTGCAGTTTGTTCAGCAAAGCAAGGAGGTGCTGCTGCTGAAAGAAATCGCTAAAAAGCCAAGGAAGGATAGAGCTAGTGCAGCACACACAGCGCCTAGCACACGGCGACTCTGGAAACAATGCTGCCTGAATTCAATCCCACTGCACGAACAGCAATAAGAACGGAAGAACAGCTTAAGCAGACAGAGAGGAAGCGAACAAACGTCCAGCCATGGGAGCACTGCGGCTCAGCAAGGAAGGCTACAGACTCACGAACAGAAAAAAGAATGGGGCAAAGAATCCACAAAATCCGACGCAAAGCTCCATGAGACAAGCTGAAAATTTGCACAGGTGAAACTCAACTAACCATGAACCTATCCCTAAGAAATCATCACTTAAAACGAACTCAAACCCCCACAAAATCAGATCACATGTACGAATGAAAATGGGAAAAAAACTAAGAACACATGGAAACAAAAATCACAGCAACAAGTGACAAATTCCGGAGGAGTTACGAGGTTAGGGCCTCGATTCCCAACTCAAAACATCATCAACAAGTTGCTAAGAGTGTTTAGGATGAGCCTCTCAAAAACCCTAAACTAGAAAGAGAAATTAGAGAGAGAGGAGATGAGAATGAAAGGCTAAAGGGAGGGGATGGCTGCCATCTCATTTTAACAACTTATTACATTTCGCAGTTTAGTCTCTACTTGCTCTCTACTCCTAATCAGACGAGCCAGCTAGCCCTAGAACATTCTGGAACAGCCTGTCTCTGTAAATGTGTAACACTCCTGTTGTTACGGTTAATTAAAACTTGCCATGTCATCATCCTTAGTTGCAAATCATCTCGTATCAAACCTGATCCCTGTGTACTAATTAAAACAATTTTTATTTCCACATTTGATTGTACTTCGGTATCTTTGAGTGACTTTATGATTTAAATAATTGTTTGTGTGTATGCCTTTAAATCCAAATAGGAAATAAAAAGGAAAACAATTAAAAACCCTAATCGGACCCGAAATCCTAATTTAAAAAATAAAAGGAATTAGGTGTTGGGCCTTAAACAAAAGTTGTAAATTTTTAAAAGTTGAGCAACTTCTATTTTGGGTAATTTTGAAGATATTAAAAATAATTTCGAATAAAACCTTAATCTAGGTTTTAAAGTTTAAACTTGAAATGCAAATTCAAAAACTAGCTAGAATCTGATGATGGCCCCTTAATAAAAGTTTTATCCCTTGCAAAATGGAACAACTTTCATGTTTAGAGATTTTAAAGTTTACCAGTGGAAATTTAAATTTAGACCCAATTAGTATTTGTTTAATTAATGTTTAAAATGCCATTTCAAAAAATTCAAGAATTAGGGCAAACTACTTTAGTTAAAGTTGTAGGGCTTTTCAATTTGAACAACTTTTATATTTGAGGATTTTGATGTTATGCAGCAAGATTTCAAACTAAACCCTAAACAGTGTTTTGAAAATTAAATTTGAAATGCTATTTCAAAAACCATGAAGAATCTGGTAAAATCCATTTAATGAAAGTTGTAGGAATTGACAAGTAGAACAACTTTTATGTTTTTAGATTTTCATATTGTTGAGAAAAATTGGGAGAATTTCATTGAATTGCAAATTGAATTCAAATTTGATTTTTACCCCCTTTTTAATAATTTAAAAACTAGGCAGAATTTGGACATGATTCAAAAAGCAAAGTTGAACTTCACAAAATTTGGCACAACTTTTATTTTTGGGGATTTTACAGTTGCTACAGGAAATAGGGAGTAATTTAACAAAATAGCTTTTGACCCTAACTGCTACAGTACCAACAGGGGGGAGGTCCGGCTCTGCCCGCGGCAGGGCGCGCGTGCCACGCCGCTCGCCGGTGCTGCCCGGGGCCGGCCGGCCGCGTGTCGCCGATGGGGACGGGTCCGTGGGGGCCCCGGCCACGTCGTGGGGCTGCCTCGGTCCTTTATAAACTGTTCCAAACCGCCGCCGTCGTCTCTTCTTCCTCCCTGTTGCCGTCGGCTACCTCTCTACTCGCCGGCCGAATTCTCCATCTCTGCTTGTCTTCATGCCAAATTGTATGCACTACTAGTTTCTCCACCTTATTGCGAACCCGTAGAGTCTACTCGTGTGTCCTATCGTCATCCGAATCGCCGGGCCGCCGGCGTTCTTCTTCGCGACAGGCGGAAGCTCCGCCATGTTTGGTCGCACGGGACCAAGCCGTTCGAGTAAGTTCTAGACTGTGTCAAATCATGTCCTAAGTTCTCCTTGGTGTAGTGAAGCTCACAGGCTCACTGCTGATTCTTTTGGTGGCCTAGACACGCCAGAATGGGAGGGTGCCGCCGGGTCTCTGTCAACGTCGAGTCTCCAGTCCCTCTTCGTTCCAACCAGTGCGAGTAGCAAGGGCCGGTGAGTTTCTGGGATCTCTTGGAGGGGTTGGTTTAGGTCTGGGGAGACCATGGTGGCCGGAACAGTCTCACCGCCGGTGGCCAAGCTTGCCGTGCCGCCATGGCCGAGGCAGGGTTTGCTCCAGCTTACAAATCAACAGAATAGGCACGTAGGGAGCTCGCGGGGTCTCGGAACATGCGTGTGGGTGCTCGCCTCGCCGGAGGGGCATCACCGGCGGGCCGCCGCGGCCGGTGCTGCGCGCGCGCTCATGCCCCGGCTCTGCTCGGTCGAGCAGTGGGGAGGTAGGGGAAGGCCTGGCTCGGGCCAAGCTGGGCCGGCCCAGTGGTGGAAGGCACCTGGGAAAGTGCGGGAGCACGCGGGTCGACCTGCTGAGTTGGGCCGGTTCGGGCCGAAATTAGGTTTTGCAATTTCTCACGAATTAATATGTATTTTCTGATTTTCTGATGAGGTGAATAGTAAGGCACTTTGTAAATTTTGTATGAATATTTTTGTGACACCAAAAATTATGAAATTCAGTGTAGAGGCTCCCTGTGAAATATGGAACACACTAAAAAATATGAAATAATGATTTTCAGCACTTTATACAGGGAATAAAAAAATGTGCCTTTTAATTAATAAAGGGATTTTTAGGATTTTTGTAGGTCAAAATATTAATCCAAAAATTATGAAATTTGTTTTGGTAATGTTTTAGGATAAGTACTATCTATAGTAAAATTTGGAGCTCAAATGGAAATAATTTAATTATTTCTTATTTATTACTTGATTAATTGATTAATTAAGAAAAGGTTATTAGGATTAAGTTTTAATAATTTGTTAAATCTTTTAGGGTTTGGTTAAACCCCTTGTAGCACCTGAACCCTGCTGTTCCAAGTTTTGATGATCATTTACTTTGTATGAATAAAATGAATTACTTTATGAAGTAACTAAATGCTAAAAAAATCCTAATTGATAAATTGATTAATAAAATGAGTAGACACCCTAATCCACTCTTGTGTGGTGTGATTTTTGGATTGAGTAATGTCCCTGGATCATTAACTTGAGATGACCCTTGGCACCTTGGTTAGTGTTTGGGTTATTAATTAATTGTTAAGTGAGGAACACTACTACTTTTATGTTATTCACATATGATGATAGTGTTTAATAATTGCTTAAGCAAAGGGTTAATAGTGTTCTAGGGAGGGGGAAACTAATTCGACTCTCAACGACTATTAAAATAATCAATAAACCAAGATAGTTAATATTCGATAGTGATTAGTTTAATTGGCTTACAACTTTATCGTAAAGGAAAGTTGTACTCAACTTTTAAATTGAGTTTATTTTCTATTGATTAGTGATTTTGTGCATCTCCTGCATCATGGCATACATATCATCATGTAAGTGTTGTATTATTATTTCGTGTAATGAACGCGCGGTGATCTGAAGCGTGTCCCGAATAAGGTCTTCACTCGGTGGACATGGATCCTTCTCGGTGATTGACTTCAGGGTTTCGTCTACTTCAAGTAACAGGCAAGCCCCGGTGCATTTGCCCCTCCTTGTTATTTAAAAATATTTATCACTTGAGTTAATCTACTGCATTAGGTTAATAGGAGTTGAGTGATAACCCATTGATGCATTACCTTTCCTTGACCACATATTATACCTGAGACCCTGATTTATTTAAAGTATTGAAAAATGCTTAGTCCTGCTTAATGATAGAGTTGCAAAAATGCTATCTTGAAAGCTGTGATGATATGAAACAAATGAATCATTTTATGGGATTGGTATTGTCCTCATTTGGTAATGGTGTACTTGGCCAGTCCATTATCATCAACGTGCATAGGTTTTCCGTTTGGTTGACCATCTGTTTGGGTTAGAGTCCCAACGATCCTTGCCATCGGAAAAGAGATGCAAAAAACCGGGTGGCCTACAGTGTACTTGGGTTAGAGTCCCAATGCATGGTGTCCAACTGGAAAAATATTTAGGGACCATTCGTTGTCGGCCTGCTATGATCATGACTTTGCAACTAGCCACATACTACCGGAAAGCCTCTGACTCCGGTGGCTCTACTGCTGGAACCGACAACCATGCACTGGGAGTGGAGAGATGGCGAGAGTAGCGTGTACCCTCGTGGCCGTCGTGCCTGGAGACTAGAGGGGTACTGTGCTCTCGGGTGGCGCAGGACCGATTCCGGGGTATGAAAAGCCGTGGTAGGCGGGGTTGGCATATGCAAGCTTAAGTGCTACATGTGCAGTGTGGATAGGGATCCCCATCTGGGTACTTCTGGATTCGAATCGACATTGCTCCTCGGTTAATGGAGACATGATCCTCACCCTTACAGCGAAGAGTGGTTCGGAACTAGGTGTTTTTAAGAATGAAAAGGAAATTAAAAGTACATTATATACGAGAATTGATATTGGAATTATGTATATGAATAAAATAATATTGAGATCAGACAATGAAATAGGATAGAAATTTTTTTCTGTAAAATACTTTGACTCTTGCTCAAGCCTTACCTTGACTCCCCTCAGCCTGCATTCCTGAGTCTAATTTTACACCTTTAGTCGGGTAAGTCTTGCAGAGTACCCCATGTACTCAGGGTTTGTTAACCCCCTGTTGCAGGTAAGTTGAGTAAACAGTTCTACGAGGGATCGTGCCGGTCATCGGATCGTGTATGGATGAAGATGTGTATATAATGAAACCCTTGGACAGGGTGTTTAGTTGTATACAGCTACTCCACTGCGAAACTCTGGTTTGGGATAATGTAATTTATATTTGTAATCTTATGTTTAAGTAATACTTCCGCACTCTTTACTCTGATTCAAATTATTTGTGTAAACTGTTGTAATACTTGTAAGATCTTTACAATGAGATCCTCGGGGAAATTAGGGTTTCCTATGAGACCCTGACGGGCCACCTAAATCAAAGGGAACTCGTGCAGACTAGTCAAAGGTCCTTAGAGACGATGACGGAGCACGTGGGCCCTATGATGAAGGCGGTTCCGTCATAGAATGTGATCGGACGACCCCGCTTCATGCTCGAGTTGCCGTCGCCTTGACGCAACCTCGGAGATTCCGCCGCGTGTCGCCCCGCTTCCCGCCGGAAGCAGCTCCGCCCGGGTTTTGAGGCCCAAACCCGAAAACCGTCCTGAACCGCGTCCCGCCGGCCCGCGTACCGCTCGAGTTCCCTTGACCATGTTCAATCACGCCTATCGAAGTCAGCAGTGTCCGCCACAGCAGCTGGCGCTCCGGCAGTCCAAGTCCCTCGGCCCAAGTCCCGCGTCCGTTCTTCACCGCTCCCAGTCTATCGGCACGGCCCGCTCACTTGACCTTCACTCCGCCATCCGCCACTGCCTCCGAACCCAACACCTGCACATCACAAGCCGACCAACATGCCAAGTGAACTCCGTTGACAATCACTCATCACAATTCGGACCAAGTCCCCACTTGGGTCCGCACATCCCATATGTTCGTTCACTTATTGTACCACTGATTGTGTGCTTGTAATTCTGATGACACCAATTAAGAGTTTTCTTTATGTCAAAACTTGAACTTAATAAATAAGGCTGGTAATAATTGAGAAATGATTTAACTCCTATTTGCTATTAGGTTCACACAAGTCCATCCACTTGTCAAAGGAGATGGTTTTAATAACTCGTAAGTGATGTACTGCCAATCCAAAATAATAACAAAACTGTTCAATGAAATGCCGTGGTTCAGAAATATTTCGCCAATTTTTACCCAGTATATTAGTTTTGTACAATGGAGGTAGTAAGCTTTTTACTGTATATTCAAGAAAAGGACCTCATATAATAGCACCTAATAAGTGCGGACCCAAGTGGGAGACTTAGTCCGGATTGTGATGAGTGATTGTCAACGGAGTTCACTTGGCATGTTGGTCGGTTTGTGATGTGCAGATGTTAGGCTCGGAGGCAGTGGCGGATGGTAGAGTGAAGGTCAAGTGAGCGGGCCGTGCCGATGGACTGGGAGCGGTGAAGGACGGACGTGGGACTTGGGCCGAGAGACTTAGGACGCCGGAGCGCCACCTGTGGTGACGGACACTGCGACATCGACAGACGCGATCGAACATGGTCGAGAGACTCGGAGCGGTACGCGGGCCGGTGGGACGCGGCCCAGGAACGGTTTTCGGGTTTAGGACCTCAAAACCCGGGCAGAGCTGCTTCCGGCGGGAAAGCGGGGCGACACGTGGCGGAATCTCCGAGGTTGCGTCAAGGCGATGACAACTCGAGTATGAAGCGGGGTCGTCCGATCATATCGACAAAGACACGCTTTTCTAGAATGTTTTAGGGCCTAGCTGGCTCGCCTAATTAGCAGCAGTGGTAGTTAGGGGTTATCTGCAAAATTGTAATAAAACGATAAGTAGGACTGGCAGCCCCTCCCCTCTCTTCATCTCTCCCATTTACGTTTTTCCCTTCTCTTCTTAGGGTTTGCTTGTTCTAATTTCTTGAGAGAGATCCATAACTGAGATTTCTGGTTGCGTAAGACTGAGTTTTTCGATTTGGGAATGGAGGCCCTAACCTTCTAGCGTCTCTATGGTTCAAATTTTTGTCTCGGTGATTTTCGCAGTTCACCTGTTCTTGTTTTCTCCTTTTTTTTCCTCATGAGTTCGATCTGAGTTTCATAGAGTTTGGGGCTGTCTCAAGCGATGATTTGTTGGGAATAGGTTCATGACTAGTTGAATTTCATCCGTGCTAATTTTGGGCGCAAGAGCTTTTGAATCGAGTGAGATCCTTTCGTATTTGTGCTCGCCTGTTTTCTGCGCGTTGTTCTCTGCTCGTCGATGTCGGACTATGGTTCTTCGTGTGCGCTCACCTGAGCGGTGCTTGTACTTGGCCAGGTCCCAAATCAACCGGTGCTCATCTGTGTTTGTTACCATGCGACGGTGTGCAGCCCCACCAGCGCTCCCTCTTCCCGCTTGATTTTTCTACTTCGTGTCTACCGCTGTTTGTTCTCTGTACGTGTATGTGGTGCATCAGGCTTCCGTTCGAAGCTACTCGAATGGATTCAAGTCACCATCATCAGGTTCAGGGTCGCTGCTGCACAAATCGCTGAACTCCAGTGCCGAGCTGTTCTGTTCGTGGGCATCGTACGCAGCTTCTCCGTGTCCGGTGGCCTCTCGTGGCTTTCTGGTACTTGAGCTTTTGACACCGGACAGGTAAACAGTTTACGTAGCGCGTCCGATGATCATCTTGCTGTGTCCGGTGGTTTGCTAGCTCTCTGTACGTGATTCTAGTAGCTGTTAGCTCTTCGATTTCCATTTGCCGAGCAGCAGGCTTGCAGCAACGATCAGCAGCACTAAGTGACATACTTTATAGGATTTACGTGTAGCTACAGTAATCGACTGCTACAGTGCCGGTTCTGCTACAGTAATTTCAGCAACACTAGTGATCTTGTTTTGTCCACAGTCTGCGCGTTTGAGCTCTAATTTGGTTTCCGTCTTTTGCGTTGGATTTGTAGTGTCCCGCTGTGTTCTTAGGGAACACCCACCCACTCATTTGTGTCGTGGACATCACAGTGCTTTGTTGTGTGCTTAGCGGTGAAGTTGGGACAGCGGCCACTTAATTTCGAAAGAAATTTGAGGCTCCCATTCACCCCTCCTCTGGTCGCCGTTTTCGGTCCTTCAATAAGTCAGCTTCCTCAAAAAAGAAGTGCTGTGCAGGTGAAGGACTTAACTAATGCATTCCTAAAGAAAACTGATACAGTTGGATTACTATTCAAACTGAAACCAATTTAGCTTTTCATTTTTTCCCTTTTCCAGTTATATAGCTATGAATTAGGAGATGAATAAGAATAATGGCATCCCCCAATTAGCTTTCCTTTTTGTTTTCTTCAAAGAATTCTATAGCTATTAGGAGAGGAGATGAATAAGAATAATGGCGTCCCCCTACCTGCATATGTTCCCATTTCATTTGGGAAAGTTGTCAAGCAGAGTAGGAATTTATACCATCTTTTTGTCAGTACAGCAATGGTGAGGTGAATATATGCTCAGTGTTTATTCTTTCTGAGAGAACAAAAGTTGAAATTTTTTTCAACACCGGTTCCACCACAGAAGACAAGTTCGGCTTCTGAAAACGACAATTCAGTATCTTTGTCACCAACTTTGGATCGACTGTACTCTACCGGTATAGTCAATCCAACCGCGGTACGGTAAATCTTTTTTTCCCTGATCTCTCAACGACAAAGAAGATATCATGGTATCTTTCACGTATCTATTCCAGCCTCATTCTTAGATGGTCGTCACCCTAGCTACACTGCATTTGTTTCGTGTCCATTTACCCTGTATGGAATAAATCTGCCTAAAGTTCCTAGCTACATTGGCTTACGTTTGGACAAATCAGACACACACATGCATTTGAGCATATCACAGGTTCAAATGTGGCCAAATGGGCACAAAACCTGAGCTCTGAAGACTGAAGTTAATGGTGGCCATACCCCACAGATGCTGTAGCTACCCTCCAGGAATGCATTGCACTTGCCGCATGCATTCAAGTAAGCTGTTTATATCACACAGCTATACAACACTGCAACTTCATTGACCAATGGTGACCTGATGAATTGGAACACATGAGCCAATAAATCAAACAGTTCAACTGGTCAGATGTCAATCAGGGAAGAAAATAGAGGGAAGGTGGTGCAAGCAAGCAAGTGCGCAAGGCGTAGAAGCCGGACGACGAAATGAAGAAGAGTCAATTGGAGAGGAGTGCTTCTCTGTCCAACCTCAACTCGGAATGTGCATCCAAAGAAACCTCTTTCTCTCGTGCCGGTGCCTGGTTTTCTTCTTTTTCTCTGTGTATAACTATGCCTCCTACACAATTCTCTGGATCTCCCAAACCTGACCAAATTGGATGTGCAATTTCCGTTTCTTTTCATGTTTCCTTTGTCGAGATGTCGGTGTCAGTAAATGGCCGGAAACATTTTCTCGGCATATATTAGCAGCTAGTGTGTATATATGAGTGTCATCTACGGAAGACACCTCAGACGTTCTGTCAAAGTCAATTCAGATCTAATCTTGTCCACTAATGGGCCTACTATTATTACTAAAAATGTTGGTTAGTTGTCCATGCTGGTCATTGACAAATAATATAATATAATATATATATATAGTAGTCATCAAACTGCTACCTTCAGTACTGTTCCCTTCTGGTAGCAAAAACCACAAGCTAGCAGCATATAGCCTTCTGTTACTTGTTAGCGCAAATCATTTAGCACTACCAACAGAAATAACGACCAGCCTAGTTCACTTAACCGGTTCACCCACACTGTGCCAACGTACTCACTCATGAGCAAGAAAGATTAATTCAAAATAAACAGGCATAAGAATAATATATCTGATCTGATCCGTGTAAGTTCCTCATTGTTTTAGGAATAAAATCAGTGTGACACGCACTAGTGTTGTGTAAACCCCAAGAAATTTCACTTTTTTCCATAGCTATAGTGTGATTCATCAAGTACCATTGGATTTGGATTACTAAGCACTAACATGACTCCCTCAAAATCCATCTGGAAAAATGTAGAATTAATAAACAAGAGTGCACGCATGATTACTTTGGAACCGTGCACAAACAAGGTGTAGAGCTAACTAAAGAATTTCCGCAAGTGCTTCGTGACTCATAATCCACCTGGAAATAAAGTAAGACATGCAGACAAATGAAAGATTGCTAGCAATTAACACACACGTTGCAATAGTTATCATTAAGAAGCAGAGATAGTGAAAATCCTAATGATTCTTAGCAAGGATGTTGGGTTACTTCATGACTCACTATACATATCTTTCTCTAAAAAGGTAGCTGGTATCTATAAATTGCGCTGTGAAACTAGTGATACCACCTGAAACTGAAACTGACAAAATATAGCAAAAGAGTAAAGGCATTGCCATTTCGGTGTACAATAATGCCTGCAAAACAAAATTAAAGGTTGGCGCGCCAAGACAAAGGCGACAAAGAAGTGCTGGTTCTTAATCTTCTTGTAACCCGTGATCCTCTCTATTTAGCAGCTCATCCTCCTCCTCCCCAATATAAAAAGTCGAATCCACCCTCCGACTCCAAGGCCATGATATATAGCAAGAAAAGAGTCTTTTTTTCCCCTTCGTCTTCTTCTTCTTCTTCTTCTTCTTCTTCTTCCTATATACTCTGATCTTCCAGCTCGATCGATCGATCGATCGATCAAACCCAGAACATATGGGGCCACAGCAAGACCGGCGGTCGATGGCGAACGGCACGGCGGCGAGGAGCAAGGAGGAGGCGGCGAAGGTGGTGCACTACCGGGAGTGCCAGCGCAACCACGCGGCGTCCATCGGCGGGCACGCCGTGGACGGGTGCCGCGAGTTCATGGCGTCGGGCGCGGACGGCACAGCGGCGGCGCTCATGTGCGCCGCCTGCGGGTGCCACCGCAGCTTCCACAGGCGCGAGGTGGAGCCCGCCGCCGCGGCCGACTGCGACTGCTCCTCCACCACCTCCGCCTGAATAATAATTCGATGGTGGACGCGCTTGCTTGCTGGCTGTTCTCTGCACATGCGAGAGCTAGCAGGAGGTGAGAGGATCATGGGGGCATTGAAATGATTGGCATAGTAGGTGCATTATATTCATCAACCGTATATGGACCGATTTTTTTTTAATTTCCTCCTCTCCTTTTTCTTCTTCTTCTCATCTTTCATTTGTTCTTGATGATCTTCAGTGAAGAATTTTATTGTGTGATGTAAGATATGTGTTTATCGTTGGTATTTGGTGCTTGTAAACTGGTGACGTGTGCATGTCTGTGCTAGCTGTATATATATATAAAGTCGATCGAGTGGTTTCCAATTTCCATGTTACTTTCCTATAAACAAATGAACATGAATCTATATACATACTCCGATCCCTATTTGGTGTACCTACTTTTTCAATCTATTTATTACACCTGTTCTGTGCTATCTTCTTGTTTGTAATTTTTGTTGCTGACTGACGAATCACACAGCTGGATTTTCCTCCATCCGGGGTGGTGATTCTGCATTATTTGGTATTTTTCTTCTTCTTCTTGCTTGAGGCCTTTCTTTTTCGATCCCCTCCCTACGATATATATCTCACTTCCTTCCAAGTCTGATCTTAGTATCTTATTACTCCTACTTTGGTTAATGGCTATTATGCAATAAAAAAAAAGTGTGGATTACCGGAGTAGTACCGAGGTGCTGGTGCCGCTGCCGCCGGCCTTTCCTTGTACTGAAAGGATAAGTCCACTTTGTTTTGTTTAATAACTGAATGGGATCATCACTATCTCTATTATACTAGTATATGTAATATGTTATGCTCCCCACTATCCAGAATATCATCATGTTTGTCTGGGCATTCAAGACTCTGCATGTGGACTATGTATGCATGGTTAAGCAATTTGCCAGTTTTTTTTTTTTTTTTTGGTTTTCCCCCTTGATTGATGAACAGAAACTATCTGTCAAATTCTCCGTTGGTGCTAGCTGTGCTGGTAACGACCCAATCTCGGATCAAGAAAAGTGGAATATATACTGTGCATGCAGTAGACCTGTAGTAGTGCGCCGGATCGGACCGAGCTAGCTAGGCACTTGCATGTTGTTGTCAAACCTTGTCGACAATTGCCGCCATATCATGTTCGCATCATTTTCAGTCGTCTCACCACTGTCACTCAGATATTGCTGCCTGCCAGTGCCAGTGCCAGTGCCTCCCATCCCATGAACACTACTGCCCGATCGATGTCCTTCAAGTTACTGTCATCAAGCCCACTCACCAAATTCTTAGTACTATATGCTGATATGCATTAGTTCAGAGAGGTTCAGATCAAAGCAGGGTTTGCATGCTTGACGCTTGTTAATCTCACACTCCCCAGGCAGATGGAGGATCTCTGAGTCTCTCGCCATGGTTTTCAGTTGTTACAGTTACAGTATGGTGCTGATATTGATATGCAGACCAGGCCAGGCCAGGCCAGGAACGGCTGGCCGGCAGCGGCATGGTGGCGGGTCCAGCGGCAGGCCATCGATCTCCCTAATCCATGGATCCGCCGCCCGCTCTGCACTGCATCTGCATGCTCTCATCGATCCATCGGACAGATGATTGCTATGCTATGGCATGCGCTCTATAGTTGCCACTGCCAGCTAGCTTTGGTGTGCTGGACCCCGGGCGGTGGCCCGTGGATGTGGATCCATCGACGACCCATCCAAATCTTGGAACAGGTGACGTACGCACGCTTCCACATGGACCATTGCTCACAGATCATCATAGACGACAGATCCACTGGTGCGTGCAAATCGTGCGCGGCCACCGACATCACAGCCTTGGTTTGTTCCTTGATGGACGGAGCCCGCTAATCTTGTGATGAGCACATGGCCGGCAGCATAGCATATCTGTGTGTGCATCAGGTGTTCAGAGTTGCAAAGTGAAACTGAAATAGATTTCCAGCAAATCTCCTGCCGTCCTTTTGGGGAAACAAAAACAAAATTCAAATCGAATTGAATCAACTCTCTAATCATAGAATTCAATCATGCTACTCCCTTCTCTATCCCAAATTGTAAGTCATTAATTTTAAAAATCTTGAAGAGTCCAACCATCTTAACTTTGACCAAGTTTATATGGTATAATAATAATTTTTATAATATCAACTAAGTATCATTAGATTCTTCACCAAGTATATTTTCATAATACACTTATTTGGTGTCATAAAATCTTTATATTTTTCTCTATAATTTTGGTCAACCTTGATGTACTTTGAATCTTCAAGATTCTTGGAATGACTTGCAATTGGGGATGGAGGGAGTACCAAAGTTGCAAGATAGTAGATTCTACAGAATTTTCAGGAAAAGAACATTTATAACCAAAAAAAAAAAAAACTGTTCAATAAAATGTTCAAAGCTAGTAGGATCCAATACCAGGACCAGGAAGAAAACTAGCCCAGCCTAGCAGATAGCCTTCTTCCTCCCTCGCGCAGCCCGTTAGCGGCCTGCTCCCCTTCCACCTGGCGCGGCCCAGCCGGCCCGCCTCCCTCGGCAGTTCAGTGCAGGCTCCAAGCTATGCTAGGCCTTGGGCCTTGGAATCAAGGAAGAGGATCGGAAATGGCTCCAAGGCGGACAGAGACAGGCCTCTAACATCTCTCGGTTAGCTTAAAACATGATGGGACTCAACTTAATGCTATTTCACGTAATGGTGATTTTTCAGAGGTATATTATGTATAATCTCTCCTATAATTGGATTCATTAACAAAGCTATGCCCACCTAAAAAATTATTCCCCCGCTGAGGGCTGCAACCTTTATGCACCCAGAAAAGTGTACACAGATAATTGACTCCATCAAAATCGAAGGCCACGAGGGCATGTAATCAAGGGCTGTAACTCGAAGTTTGTCAAAAACTCACGCCCCCACCTCCCTTCCCCCGACCCCGTTTGCGCGTTGGAACCGGTGACCGCGATCAGCGCGCGCCCCACAACCCCTCCGCGATCCCGAGAACCTCACGCGCCCTGTCGACGCACGCGGCCTCCCCTTCGCGCCGCCGCCGCCTCGGCCTTGATCGACGCCCTTGCGAATCAGTAGATTATTAGTACGAATGTGTAGATTATTTGGGTGAACCTAAATTCGATCTCCACCAGACGAGGAAATTCTAGCATCATCTCCGGTTCTTGTTCCGTGGCGTGCGTGCAGGCCAGGATGGAGATGCTCGGCCTTCTCCGCCGTCGGCACGGACGGGGAAGCTGCTGTGCCCGTGCACCGCACATCTGGGGGACCCTGCCCGGGCTTCGCCGCCGCCGGGCCCTGGTGCTCGCGGCGCCGTCGGTAGCGGGCGCAGAGGCAGAGGCATACACGGAACCCGAGCAGGTGTTACTCGAGCCCCTCCTCGGCGTCCAGGTCCGCGGCCGTGCCATCGCGTCGCGCCAGCTCCAGGCAAGGGACACGCGATTAGCTAGACCTTGCAGCCTCTCTGCATCCCGAGCGCGGCGCGTGCTTGCTGATATGTACAGAGTCACTGGAGGCTGACGCCATTTTTGTGGTGTGTTGACGGTCATTAAGTACCAATTTTATACCGTCAACTAATACTTAGAACGGGGCAATCATAGCAACATAAGGGTTAATACTGACAGATTCCACGAGTTTTGGTGAATTATCTATTTTTCAGGGAATTATCCAGAAAAGCTTAAAAGAAGGATTAAAGTGCATAATTACCACGAAACTTGATCGCGAAGGAAACAAACGTCATCGGCAAGATAGAAGAGTGTAGAAGGTACCTGAAGCAAACTGAGCCCCACCTGACAGGTGGTGGGGCCGGCCGGCCCCAAGGGGGGCCGGACGGCGCCCCCCTAGGGTTCCGCCGCCGCCTTCTGGAGTCTTCTTCCATCGCCTCCGAGGAGTCATCTCAGCCCTATATTAAGTCGGTTTGATCCAACGGCACACGTTCACCCCACCGGGCTATAAATAAAGGGGCAGACCCCCTCCCAGAGCACCAATTCATTCCTCCTGCTTCATTTGTCAAGAGTAGACAGAAGTTAGGGTTTCCAGAGATTAGAAGTAGAGCTCTAGTTCTTCAAGTTCATTAGTTTAGGCGTCTAGTAAGGTTCAAGTAGAGTTGGGCGCTACGCTCGGGATTCTAGATCTGTTCGTCTGGAGATCGGTAATATTATCTTGTATCTCATTATGACTTTACTCTATTTTAATATATTGCTACTTATTCAGTTCTTAGTTTATTCTAGTTGCATATTCGATATAGTTGTGATTGGTGATGATTATTGTCATATCGCCTAATTCAATACTCGAGTGAGTTAGGTGGTATGTATTATGTAGATGTGGTGTCTAGATATATTACGTACGTACGGAGGTACCCTGACGTGCCGGGTCGTGTGGTAGTCCGCGTAGGTGATAGCTGCGTTGGTTCCTCTGTAGTCCACCCCCGTACGTAGGACGAACAGAGCGCGGTCGCGAAGGAGGTGACCCTTGTGTCTCAATATCCTCATTAGATGATGCTCCTTATGATGTTTTCTGAGTCGGTTCTGCTATAGCGTAGGTTGTAGACTTATATTTAGTAATTACATGGGTTTACTTTACTTTAGCCGAATCTCGAGATTGTCTTACTATATTAGTGAGTCTCTATATTCTATCTCTAGAATACCATTTACTTCATTTACTCTGTTATCATTTACCATATTATTATTGACTTATTATCGTTAAAGCATTAGAGTTACTGGTCATTATAGGTCTGCACATTTATTAATAACCTTTTCAATCGCTATAGTAGATTATCCTAATGAATAGAATGTCTATTTATCCTTTTGGCATAAAACAAATCAATGATACTCGGAATACTTACCGGGTGAAGTGCTACAATAGAAGAATTATCTGTGCACTTGCGAATATATTATATAGTGTTATATTTTTAGGTGGCAAGTGTATATTATTTTACCAATGGTTTTTGACATATTGTTAGGGATGACAACTTAACTTAAAGTGATGTTAAAAATACCAACATGGTGGTTGCAGGAAGTGGAGGGCGCCGTGCAAGCTCTCGAGACCCAGGGAGGCATTCCTGATCCGGTGCGGTTTTATAATATAATCAGCTTACCCGTGATACTTAGTTATTATCAGTGAAGTCAACTGTCAAAGGTTAATGCTTCAGGTGCCAATTAACAAATGAGTTAACTTAAATCTTCCATATTTAAGTTGAAGCTGACAGAAAAGAGAAATTCTGCTGAGGTTTGAACTAGCGGGTTTACTGCCTTATTAACAGCGATAATATGCTGGAGCCGAAGCTTCCTATTTGGAGATTGTTTAGAGCCTCGTATGATCTATACTTACCCATAATAAATCAGCTAACAACATGTAGTTAAGATCACATACTCCACATGCTTAACTGAATGACACTATTGTTCCTTTAGGTAGAATTGATTTGATTTGACAAAGAATACATGGAACAACTTTTGACGGTGGATAACGTCAACTTTTATTAGAACTTTAGACACCAAAGGATACAAGAATACACACTAGTCTAGGGTTTTAACTGAAAGTTTTCACGAGTTTTGCATGATCTATATTTTCCAGGAGCTATTCCAGAAAAGCATAAAAGAAGAGTTAAAGAGCATAATTACCACGTAACTTAACCGCCAAGGAAACATCATCACAAAAACACTAGAAGCATCTGGAACACACCTGAGGCACCGGGACCCGAGACACCCTAGGGTGGGGCCGGCCGGCGCCCCCTGCTAGGGTTTCGGCCCAACTTCTGGAGTCTTCTTCCGCCGCCTTTGTGGAGTCATCTCGGCCCTTATTTCAAGTCGGTTTGATCCTACTGGCGCACGTGCATCCCACCGGGCTATAAATAAAGGGGCAGACCCCCCTGGAGGCATCAACCCATCATTCATTCAAGGCATCAAGTCCTCAAGCCATCAAGAGCCTCCTAATTTATCAAGAGCCTCCTAATTCATAGTTCTAGCCTAGTTAGATTACAGAGTAGAGGAGTTCTAGTTCTTCGGCGGATCTGGAGCCCCGGCGTCTGTCTGGAGCACGGAGTTTGGTATAATTCTAGTTTTTTCTCTATTATTGTATTCTTCATTATGATTGGAGAAACATTGTTCTTAATAGTTTATATGTTCTTGATTACAATAGTCTTTGTCTACTTTGATTACATGTCTAATATAGTTGGTTTGATCTTATTGAATTCATGTAATTGCTCGTATAGCGTTTATTCATGCGTACGATGGATAGATGATGAACGATATGTAGACGTGGTGTCTAGGTATTTTGTTTATCTGCGAGTGCACCCTGATGTGCCAGGGTCGTGTGGTAGATCGCGTAGGTGACAGCTGCGTTGAGTCCTCTGTAGTCCACCCCCCGTACGTAGGCCAGCAAGCACGGTCGCGAAGTTGGGTGATGACTCTATTTCACATCTTTCCTAGATGATGCCCTTTGCATGTGATCATGATATAGGATTAGTCTAACAATGATTGCTAGATGTAATTGCACTAATTAGAGTTATTCATTGATGTAGTTATAGAATTACCTTTGATATTAATTCCTTAGTTTATCCATTGGCTAGCTATTACTATGACTAGAGAAGTGCTCTGATGATTATCTTTTATCTATGATGCTTGATCATGCTTATCACCTTTATCTTTATTTACCTTGTGACCTCTGCCTGTTATGAGTAGAGTAAATGACATCGGTAATGTCACTTATCCATTGTATACTATCACTATCAATATAATAGATTGTAGTTTATCATAATCCTTCCCAGTGGTATAAATATAAATCGACAACCTGGTAGAACTCCCTAGGTAAAATGTTACAATGGTATAATTATCTGTCCGCTTGCAGAACTGATCTTAGTTTATATTATTTATTTCTACCTAGTCACATAGATTAATATATAAAACCTTTATTTATTCTTAGCATTATTAATTAGGATTGACAACCCAGTTCATGTTAAAGGATATTGGTAATAGAAAAGTGGCTAGTTGCTAATGACAAGTTAATTAATTACCATTCATCTTCTAATCTCGTCTCTCACATTAAAAGTTATATAGTTATTTTTGACGACGTTAGTAAATGTCAACAACAACTAAGCTCTAATTCTGGTGAGGTATTGCATTGATTTAGAATTCAAAATAAGTGACTCAGGGAGTTTCAAAACTCTGTTACCAGATATGCGCCCAACAAAGCTCAAAATGTTCTACTTGAAACTAGAGGAAAGTTTGCCTTTCTTAGCCTTATTTTTTCTCTGTAGACAAGTTCAAGTTTAATTGAAGGTAGCTGGCAGCTCATCTTTACTACGAGACCAGGGACAGCAGCGCCCATTCAGGTGGAGTAAATCAAAATGCTGTACATGTTCCATTTAGTATTTGTATATGTATTCTTTCATCTTTGGATTGGGAAAGCTCTAGAAAGATGACTAAATCTATTGTCGGTTCACATTTCATGCAGAGGATATTTTTTTGGAGTTGACTCCTTCCGTATCTTCCAGGAAGTTTATCTCAGAAAGATGATACAAGGGTGGTCAATGTTGTCAAATTTCAGAATCAGTTGGTGATCTGAAAGTAGAGGTAATTTCTATGCCAATATCACCTGAGTCTCAATTGACATGGGCCTTTATAGATTTGCATGTTTCCTAATCGGTCCTACATTCCATAAAGAGTTTTATTAGTTTTCATGGATTTGAACTACAGTGAAGTTTTGGTGCCATGTTAAATGTGTGTGCACACACCTTAATCTTATTCCAACATAACTGATGAATTATTAAATTACAAGGAATCAGGACATAAGTCGTTCTCTATTATCGAAGGCAGAAGAAATTGTGCTGCAAGGAGGACTGCAAGCGCTGTGGGGAAGGAGACCTGAAGCAGCCATGCTTAGGTAAAAAGAATCAGTAAAGGTTTATCCTAATTCCCCCTGATATTGGTGAATATTTTTTATAATCGTTGTTCTTTGAAACAAATTGGTTGTTTTTTTACAACATTTCTTTCAAAGAATCAGTAGATGACTCCCTGAAGCTGGAGTTGATAATGAAGGTCCACAAACCAACATTCAGGAGGTCCAAAAATCAACATTCATGCCATCAAGGTATAAGCAGTAAATCTTCCCTGGGATATCTCCATTTTCTATGCAGCCAAAAAATATCAAGCCTTAAGTAGTCCCTAAAGATTTCAGAACCTTAAGTAATGCCTCTCCATATATATAGCTTGATCAATTTATGTTCTATAACACCTGTTTGTAGAAACAATCTGCTACAGTTCGGAAGGAACTCACATCATTGGTGGATCATGTGATGGAAACCAGAAAAATATATCATTGCTATTTGTGGCCATTTCAAGGCATTTGGATTTATCACTTCACATTTATGCATGATCAGGAAGCATATTTATAAATAATAATTGTCTGTCGACAAGAGCTAACAAGTGCCATGGTATATGTTGTTTTGTGACATTCTTTCTTGTCCTGTCATGTGCCTTCCAACTGATTCTGTTCATTTTCTGTATAAAATGTTCACTGTCAATATATATTTTTGGTGACCATAATAGTGAGTACCTTCTTTAGGTGTCTTAAGTCAGTTTTGTTAACAAACTTTCCTTGCAATACTGCCCTGTTCCATTATGATAATTGTTTGAAAAGGAATCAGATGATAACTAATTGGTGCTAATCTGGCAACAAATGGTTGGAAGTTTTGAACCGAGAAATGTCCCTGATGGAGGCTCTGCCAAAGTGTCAGATGGAGTTACAGATTTCTAAAGATTGTTCCTATCTACCCTTCATGCCGACGCAAGACTGATCGAGGCCTAGGTGATACAGGGCACCGGCTGATCAACCGAACCCCGAGGTGGATGCAACATTGTGCAGGTGTATGCGGGGTGACTTCCTCTCCTGGGCTTTCCGTTCTGATGCTTGATTTAGCTATACTAGTCTTCTGCTGGTATTAGGTTCAGAACTCGCAGTGTCAATTGTTTTGTAAGCATAATAAGGCCTAGGTCTCCAGTGGAGTTGTGGCTCCTCTGTTGACTTTTTTTTGATAAAACAGATTTTGTTGATCTTTTGAGTTTACAAATTTCAGGTCCCTTTAGATTAGTTCTTTTGGCAACTCCTCTTTGATGCATAATTAATTCCTTCACACTTATACTATCTTTTATATATACAGGTCATACCAGAGGAGCAAGAGTTTCACAGATTGCAGAATCAAGTTAGATGGAACTTTTTTCTTCTACGTGCAAAATAAGATACCTTTCTGTTTTACTTTTCAAATGTTGTGGCATTCATGTGCTTCTCTAAAATAAAACCGTGGCGTTAACACGTGCATTATGGGCGTGATTGGTTGCCCCGACCCGGCCGTCATAAGGGCCATCCAGCACCGTGTGGTGCCGTATGCCCGTGTTTGGTTGCCTCCCCTAGACCTTTTCCCCGAACCCCTTCGTTCTCCTCCCCGCCTCCATCCCGGCCCATGCCATATCCTCGCCCCCCACCTTCCCTCTCCGTCCGGGACGGCGCGCTGCTTGGCAGGAACCCTAGGCCGTCTGCGCGGGAGATGGCGCCATCCCGTGCATAAAAGGCGCGCGCGCACGGTAGTTAAGGTTACCGCCACCATTTCTCCCCTTTCTTGCCTCCGGTTTGCGCTTTCCTCTCGTCTCGCAGCTTCTTGTGCTCATCCATCTTCCACCTCCGGCAGACCACTCCGGTCTTCCGCTGCTTGTTGTGGTATACTCGATTCCCCCAACTCTTTATTGCTGTTGTTTGTGGATCCATGTTTATTCTCTTGGCACCCTGACTGGGGTTTCTGTTGTTCGAGGCATAGATCTGTGCGATTTATGATGTTAGCACGCATGTTTTGTAGCCAGATCTGTTGTCTAGGTATGATTTGGGCTGGATCTGTCAGTTTATTTTTGCTTGCTGCACATATTGTCGATGATGATGCCTATTCCATACTTTAAACTGAGCTGCAGTGCCTAGGTCGATGATTAGAATGCAAAAGGCGTCGGAGGAGCACCTTTATGGTGTGGCAGCCATGTCTAATTTTTATCTGTATGATGATTTTGTTTCTTAACATAGCAATAGTGGTTCATCTCTTTCTAATACCTGTCATGGTATATGTTTTTAGACATGGATTTCAAAGGTAGACGCCGTGCAGCTGCTGCTATGGTTGTAGCTGTGGCTATGTGATTTTTCACCTGGTTTAGGAGAAGGGTAGCAGATGCTCGGTCTGTTACCTATGGACCTTTGACAGAGAGGGACCAGCAGAGGATTCACAACCTTAGGTACATCTATGAATCAGATGATGTACATTGTGTGAACCTACTTAGGATGCGCAAAGCTCCTTTCCATCAGCTATGTGATCTTTTCCGAAGTAGAG
Organism: Eremochloa ophiuroides; assembly: GCA_038502445.1. Taxonomy (NCBI): domain Eukaryota; kingdom Viridiplantae; phylum Streptophyta; class Magnoliopsida; order Poales; family Poaceae; genus Eremochloa; species Eremochloa ophiuroides. The sequence continues at coordinate 86,864,060 of JAHLJS010000003.1, forward strand.
AGTTGGTAACCGACTCTATTCATGCAACTGTTGAAGAACAAGTTGCCATGGTTTTGCATGTTGTTGGCCATAATGAGAGGTTCAGAGTTATAGATCTGACATTTAGGAGGTCGGTTGAGACAATAAGCAGGTTCTTCCAAAGGGTTCTCTATGCAGTAGGGGAGTTGAGGAATGAATTGATTGTTCCTCCAAGCACCAATGTACATCCTAGGATCCTTGGGAGCAGAAAATGGTATCCCTACTTTAAGGTAGGTTTTCCATGGTGACAACTTAGATCATCCCAATTAAACTGTTGCCTGTCTAATGTAAACCTAAACCAATATTTTTCTCTTCTTTTAGGACTGCATAGGTGCAATTGATGGAACACATGTCCTAGCTAGGGTGCCTAAGAAGATGCAAGCTGCATTTAGAGACAGGAAGCACACCACCACCCAAAATGTTCTAGCAGCAGTGGACTTTGATTTAAGGTTCACATGTGTGCTAGCTAGTTGGGAGGGTTCTGCCCATGATGCCCTCATACTATCAGACGCCCTAGAAAGGCATGATGGCCTTTGAGTCCCACCAGGTACACTGCAATCAACTTGTAGGCATTATAAGACCTCTTGGTTAGTTAGAAACTATATGTCTGTCCTTTCTAGAAAAATTTTATCTTGTTGATGCTGGCTATGCAGTCAGACTAGGTTTCCTGCCACCTTTTCGAGGTACAAGGTACCATTTGAGGGAGTTTGGGTCTAACAGACCCCAAAACCAGAGAGAACTCTTCAATCTTAGGCACTCATCACTGAGGGTGACTATTGAGAGAGCCTTTGGTGCTTTGAAGAATAGGTTCAGGATTTTTGACAATAAACCCTTTCATCCATACAAAACCCAAGTTAAGCTTGTGCTTACATGTTGTATTCTGCATAATTGGATCTTGAGGCATGGTCATGATGAGCATGTACCAGATGAAACTTCCTGGACACCTAACACCAATGACAATGCTGCTCATCCAGACCCTATCCCAGACAATGGTACATAGGCACAGCAGAGGAAAATATGGGCTGGTCAAATGTGGCAGAACAGGGGATCTTCTAGGGTGTAGTGTTCTAGGACTTGAACCACTATTGCTTGTTATGATTAATTCCTGTATGTATGAGACTTAAGGCACTGTGCAATGATGTGACAATTTATTGTAATAAGTTGGAACCTTATCCATTATTCTGCTTTTTTATTTGTGGCTCATGTCTTACTTCTGTTAATAGGACATGGCTTGGATGGGTGATCAGATTAACATCATTGATGAGGCAGAACAGGTAGTGGCTAACGATGGGGTACCTGTAGTTGCCTTGGATGATGACATCCTGTTAACACCAAATTTTGGACTGGGAGCCGATAGCTGATACCAGAGGAAGATAGCCGATCTCGGAAGCAGATTCCGTCCAGCGGAAGGAAGGAAACAGCCGATTGCACAGTGAATCGGTTATCGGGCTAAGGTGACAGGAGGCGCGCAGCGTCAGTATTGATGACGTTATCCAGAGTCCGCGCCGCCAGGGTGCGATCACGATCGGAGTCCATTATGGAAAGGAAAGGTTGGACTCCAAGTTACCTTAGATATAGGATAGTTTGTTAGTTTCCTTATCTATTGATGAGTTGTAATTCGACTAGAACTCTATCTACGCTCAGGGTATAAATATAAGCCCTCAGCCATTGATATCAACACAACATCAATACAACACAACTTTTGGCTCCGGCCAACAAACCCTAGAGTCAGTCGAGTCTGGCGAGTTGCTTCATCCAGGCTGGGTGTCATCCAGTGGACGCAGGCTTGCTTGTAAGTATCGTCAACCCCCTGTTAAACTATGTCCTTTTAGTGTCATCCGGTGGACGCGGAAGCATGGCAGACCAGGGTCCTTGCTAAGCTCTGTTTCTTTGGCGTCATCCGGTAGACGTGGGAAGCATAGTGAGTCAAGGATGATTCACGCTGGTTTACTCGGTCAATCTGTGTTAACCGTCCTCCGGTGGACGAGATGCAGATTAGGACGATTTTCACGCGCGGATTAGTTATCGATTCGTGTTTGTTTACTTGATCAATTTATTAGTTAATGTCATCCGGTAGACAGGCCATAGATTGAAATAGTTTGCATGCATGGATTAGTTATCGGCTCTAGCTAAATATGGCAATTTAGTTAGATTCATTAAGTTATCAAGATGTTATTTGTTGTTTATTGTTTATTTATCAGCATAACATCTCTTTGCCCGATCAAGATTGCATAGTATTGGCCTCAGATCTACATGAGAGAATGTTCATTATATTCCGTCCATGTTTATGTTTTGTTATGATATTTATTCGATTTGGCCAGTATTATCGTAATCTTGTTCGTACGTGATGAGAGAGCTTAGCAAGAGTCGATCTGAATGAATATAGAGCCGCTGGCCTTCTAGACCAGCTTTGTATTCCTTTAGATCTACTTGTGGTTACTTTCAAGAATAAATCTAAATTGATATAAAGCCGCAGGCCTTCTAGACCAGCTTCGTATCAGTTTCAGATTTATACTTGGGACTAGTCACCGTTAAGTTTTCTGCTTCACGGACCCTGGATCGGCTAATTAGCCGATGCAGTTGTGCTTCACGAGGAAAACCAGTTAACCGATTGTTCCCTGCCAAATCGGTTAAATAGCCGATTTCTGTCTGTTTGACGTTCAGACAGCCTGAACTGAATGATTTGACATGTTAACATTAATCGATTGTGCTTTAATCTATTATAACTATCTGCATAAACTTATTTAATGTAGATTGTTCTATCTGTTCATACATATCAATCGATTATGCATCATTTCAGTATCTATTTCTGTGGCCAAACACGTATACATGCCGGAATCGACTCTTTAGTCGATTTCCGATTGAATCGGCTTTCAGAGCCACATAATTAGAACTACCTGGACATACCGGTTAGTTCCGCCCTGTGATTACTGATTACTATTTTTTCCTTGTCAATTGCAGGTCAAATTGACTGGCACGCTTGGGTGTTACTGACACTCTCAGACCGGGTCCGAAGCTAGCTGGATCTGCGAGAGCTCTATTGTTTTCAAGGGTCATTTCCGGCTTCGCTAGTGTGCTGGGCTTAGGGAGCCACTTTTTGCGCCAACACATCCCTGCCCCTCCCCCTCAGCCCAATGGCCCCATGCATTGGACACCAGCTGTGTCTGGGTTCATGCTTAGGAGGTTCCATGACCTAGTTGTCTAGGGTGTCAAAACTAACAAGGGGTTTAAGGAGGTCCATGTTAGGCAGGTTGCCAGCATGGTCTCTGAATTTGTTGGGGGTAAATGTGACCACCCAGTAGATTTACAATCACCTGAAAAAGTGGAGGCAAAGATGGGTCAAAATTGTTAGGCTAAAGGACCTGAGTGGTGCTCTTTGGGATGAGGAACATCACATGATAGTGCTAGATGATGAGCATCTGCTTGGACATACAAAGGTTAGAAAAAATTATCTTACATAGAGGCCTTACTTAGCATTACTAAATTTCTAATTGTTTAACATGTGCACTATCTAGGACCACCCACTTGATGCTAAGTTCCTCAACACACCTATTGAGAACTATGTTCAGATGGAGTCAATCTTTGGTGGTAGTTAGGCCACTGGCAGGTATGCTATGGGTTCAAATGAACCTTTAGGCACTGCAACTGAGTTGGGATAAGGTGACATAGATGATGGGGAAGGAGTGCAGGGCCAAGGTAGGAATGAAGCACAGTCTGCTAAGGGAGTAGATGGTGGTGCTGAGAGCTCCAAGGGCTATGAGGAGAAGGAAAGGGGTGGGAAAAGAAGGAAGCTATCCCAGGTGGAGGTAGACCTCATGACAGGCATGATGAGTCTGTTGGGGAGGAACTAAAGACCCTATAGCACAATGAGGTGCACCAGGACCTGTATGGATGTGTCATGTCCTGCCCAGGATACTCACAGGAGGCTCTCATGTTTGCCCTTGTGTACTTACTGAAGAACAAGGCCGAGGGGCTTTGCTTCGTGCAGATGACAAAGGCTCATAGGATACTGTGGCTTAGGACCTACCTGAGCACAACCTACTTTGCTTAGGTTGTTGTGGCCCAGGCCTCTCCACTTTTGCTAATTGCCACTCTAACTGCCTTATGCTAATCTTTTGATTCATACCACTGACCATGTGTGGTAGCAGTAAGACATCTAAGGCCTTATGGAGGCTCTCTGTATTTTTGTATAGCATAGGACGCTTTATGATGGGTGTGAGGCCAGGATTAGTTGGGGTTCTACTGTGCCACTTGGTAGGATTAGTTGCCTCCAGAGCTCTATTGTGGTACTAGCATGGAACACTTGAGGGAGTAACACTGCTGTTTCATTGCAGTTATGCTACTACTATGACAGTTAGCTGTTACATTCATGTTACTTTGCTCTTAATTTGCTAGTAAGCTGGTACTGTGTTACTTGCTGTTCAATTCATGGTAAGTTGCTTTAACTTTGACAGTTCAGTGTTGTTTCATGCCTGTTTCATCCCTGATGAACTGCTACTGTGGTAAGTTACACTGTTGTTTCATTGCAATTCATGGTAAGTTGCTTTACTTTGGTAGTTCAGTGTTGTTTCATGCCTGATTTATCCCTGTTGAACTGCTACTGTTGTTTTTTGGCCTATGATGCTATCACATTAAGTCTGAGGTGGCCTTTTCTCTACTTTATTGGATCTTTATTCATGGTTGTCATCAAACCGTGACAAACGTCCATTCCCACCCAACTGAGTCATGTCTACCTGTTGGCTTGGATGGACGTTTGCCACGGTTCCATGCCTGCCATTACCCCTTTTTATCTGTAATTTACAACTATTTACTGCCACCTGTGATGACTAAATGTAATGTAGAACTGATTGCAACCATGCTGAGGCCTGCTGTTGTTTCTTGTCTCATGGTTGTCATCGAACCATGAGATACATCCATGCCCAAACAACATGGTCTCTGTGATGGCTTGGGCTGGATGCATCTCGTGGTTTCATGCCAACTATGAATTTTACATCTTTGTTGTTTAGAGTTCACAATTCCGATGATGATGGGTTGCCAAACCAACACTGATGCTTGCTCTTGTGAGGTCCTGGAACATGCAACCCTAACTGTGTAACTGTTATGTTCTCATTGCACTCATCGAACCATGTGAGACGTCCATTCCCAAGCAACACAACATCTGCACCATGGATCTGTGATGGCTGGAATAGATGTCTCACATGGTTTCATGGCTGTGATGATTTTTCCTCCCTTCTGGGGTTCATGTTCCTTATGCTCCAAGTGCGTATAGCATGTGAAGTGCACAAAAATCTGAGAAAAATACTTAGTTGATTAACTATTGTATCAATCTGCTCATGGTTCTTTTGTCTGTCATCTTTGAAGGCATCGCATGGCTTGGTATGTGGTCTATCATGGCAGAAAGCCAGGGGTCTATCAAACCTGGGTAGAATGCAATGCCCAGGTAACGGGTTTCCCTAATAACTGCTACAAGAGTTTCGATCGTCGGCAAGATGCAGAAGCATCCTACCAAGAGTTTTTTGGTTCTGATCGTGCGCCCCTGTTAGTGCAAGGTCCTAAACCGTCGGCTGACAGAACAGCCCTGTTAATCATTGTTTGTTGTATTCAGTTTGCTTTACTGGTAGCCCTGATTATTTTCATCTATGTCCGTACAAAGTCGTGCCAATGATGCAAAAGTTAATCATCGGGTATCCTTTTGTTTGAAACTGATGCTACGCTCCTCTGTTCATGGAGAGGTAACCTTACCATTATTCATCCTGGGTGTTTGCACTTCTAACTGTGCTGCCAACCAAACACGGGCTATCGGCACCAGGCCATGCCACTAAACGCATCATGCGGGCAACCAAACACAGTGGCAATCGGTCTGGACGATGCCACCCAAGGCAACCAAACACAGCCTCTGGCATGTGTTCGGCAGGGACAAGTGCAGCTGGGACAGGGGTCGGATGGAACCCCCATCCTTTGGGCAACTAATCACACCCTATACTATGGAGTAAAGGAGCTATAACATTATTGTGAGTACCATTGGCGGATTGGAAGTTGTTGGCCATGCTGCCCATGCAGGCCTGCTAATAATTAAATGAACTTTTGTCATGTGCTACACCATAACCAATAGGCCTCTGCACCGCTACACTTCTTTGCACTATTTATATGCGTATTGCTGCCTGATTGCCCTGCGAGCTCCACCAATCTCTCAAAAAATCGCTCTCATGTTAACATTGAGATTGACTTCCGTTTCCTACGGCCTTAGTGGTGCCGTTTCATGAGGGGAGTACATGCAGTGACGTAGATATAGATGGATTAATGGTTACTCTGCCACGCAGTGAAATCCCTTGTATGTTTTTCACCCTGCAAGGCTGCAATCTCTCATCATTATTTCGAATGGTAGACATCGGAAACTATTAGGTTTAGTCCCACATCGGTAATTGATGGTGGAGCAGCACAACATATAAGGCGGGGGCAGTCCTCACCTGTCAGGCTAGTATATATAGTTCGAAACTTCGAATGATCTATAATTCGCATAAACAAATTTTCCTATTCGGCCCTTCCTTTGCACTGGTCCGGCCCTCTGATGGCTCTAATAATCTCGTGATTGTGAATTGTGATTGATATGTATGCTTAGCTACTAATCAATGCTTACGCTTCTCTCCCTAGAGTCTAGAATACCTAGTTGCTACTAGTACTTGCTAGAAGCTTTGCCTTCAATCAGCATACAACACATGCCAATGATGGGTAAGTATTATTATTTCAATTCGAATTCTTCACTGAAAGCTATTGTTTTCCATGGCAGCACTACACATTTGAAAGGATAGGGGTTGGAGAGTGGGGAGGGACGGCAAAAAAATAATTAAAAAAAGCAGAAGTTGACCATCCGTCTGCTTGCTGAGGGGTTGTTTAGTTGGAAAAAAAATAGGTTTTAGTATTGTAACACTTTCGTTTGTATTTAATAACTTTTGTCCAACCTTGATCTAAGCAGACTCAAAAGATTTGTCTCAACATGTATAGAGAAACTATGTAATTAATTTTTTTTACCTATATTTAATGTTTCATACATGTGCCACGAAATTGATGTGGGGAGTATCTTAGAAATTTTTTTGAGGAGTTTGGAACTAAATGGGGGCCTGATAGAGAGTGCAATCGGTACCACACAAACTACGTTCACTGTACTACCAGCATTGAGTACTCGACAGTGATAGCCTAGCCCTAGCGTTTTGCTGTCAGCTGATCACCTGACAGTGATGCACATTTCTGAAATTCGATTCTGTTCGATGAGCCTGTGGACGGACCTCTGAGTCGAGCATGAGAAGGATCAAAATATGAAATGCAAATTCGGTTCTAACTCCTAATAAAAGTGGGCAAGAGGACTTTTTACCGCGCCTATGAATCCACATGTGCTATCTAATCAGTGGTTTAAATTAGGTCCGCTTTATTTTGCATATATCTCTCCCTTTCTTAATATTAAAGCTAGACAAGTTTCTTCTTCTTCGGCCACATAGCCCTAGCCTTTTTTATTTTTCTTCGTAAGTCATTATTTCTTCTATTTTTTTTCTGTTCGATGTGGTCCAGCTTATTTTTTTTTAGAAAATTTTTTTGTCCGGACACCATGTTTTCCAAAGTTTTGTTTTTTTTTTGCCCTTTTTTTTCCAGTTGCGGGTTCTTTCTTATCTTTTTTCTACTCTCTCAAAATTATAAAATGTTTTTGTATTTTTTAGATTTATAGTTTAGGTGTGTATAGCAAAATCTATATAAGAATATAGAAATGCCAAAATGTCTTATACATTAGAACAGAGGAAGTATCCTTTTGTCCCGCTAACTCTATTCCCTGAAAGTTTTGTTTTCCCATTGCGAGCATGTCTTGATTTATTTTTTTACACATAAACATGAAAAATAAATTTAAAATACAACATTATTAGTTTTTGAACACTTGACACATCCTCTCTAATTTAAGAACCAAAGATTCTCACTTCAGGTTGAAGTTGTTGAGATTTGACTTATAAAAGAATTTGAATCAATCGATGGTCCAACTAATTAAACCGTCAACTGAGAAACCTTGAGCAATGTGATCAATTCAGTCTAAAATGTGTCTCCACGCTATACTTAAGTACCAATTTAATCCTGAATGAGGGCTGCCACGTGAAAAATTAAGAGAGATCTCGTCATAATCGCCCGTAGACATACCACTCAAGACATATTAGCAACTTTCTCCTTGCTGATTTTAAAGATATTAGAATTGCATTAACTGGTCTGAAAAAGAATCACAACAAAATTACTACTGCCTGTGGACCTAGAAAAAAAATTATATGCGATGGTGTCTCATAAAACCACCGTGCGACACCACCCGATCCCCTCACTTATGTAGGGAAAAAAATCTTTTTTTTCGCCATACTTCTATGAACACCTCCGAAAGACTGTGTCGACAGATCTCGAGATTAATTGATCAACTTGATTAACACCTAATTAATTGCAGATGGGACCTATGTAGAATAAGACGAGGATCTCACACGAGATGTCATTCTATGACTTCACATAGAATTTTTTTTCATGTGAACTTGGTCAGAATAAAAACAAAAAATGAGGTTGCGTTGTTGAATATTATTCAAACTGCAGCACAACAAATAACATATAGTAGTAAATTCCATTCTGGTATATGGCTGGAATGTCTTGAGCAGGACGAAGACCAGCATAAAAGAGCTGCAATCCCATACCAAGTCAAATATACCGGGCAATACCGGACGTGGTTGCATGTATTTTTTTTTCCATTATGAACTTTGGAGTTTGAACTTTGAAATAAGGTCTTATGAACTTGCTGAATGATTGTTTGGTAAAAATATTATTGTGATGAAGCATAATTACGTCATAAGTTAAGTCGTTATATAATTAAATATATTCATATATTATTATTATTATTATTATTATTATTATTATTATTATTATTATTGTTATTGTTGTTGTTGTTGTTGTAAAGTTTGGAACTGTACATCGATATTAGCAGGTACAGGAATGTTCCATTCTAATAGCTAAAACGAAAGGACCTCCGAAATGAAATTTACCAAATAGTCTGGTCCCTTCTCTCTCTATCTGTGTCAAATTCACCATAAGGATTGCACTCGATTACAAGAAAACAAATGAACTTACTATGTATTATGATACATGTTATTTACGATAATGAAATACTCTCTCCGTATAGAAAAATGATGTCGTCAAACATTGAGAATATAAATTGTGAATAACTTTTAAATTGTTGAATTTAAAAATATGAAAACTATATAAATAGATTTGTCTTCAAATATATTTTCATAAAAATATACATCACTTTTTCATAAATATTTTTATATAAATATAAAGTCAAAGTCATTCCTTGAAGACCGTATCATTGTCTAAACGACATCTAAATTCTATACAGAGGGTGTACGTGATGCAGTAATGTAGTATACAATCCCCACTGATTTATTATTATAATCTTGTGGTAAATATGTAGTAACTTACTCTCTCTGTCAAAATAAATATGTAATTCTCACTTTCCGAGGAATCATCCATTGCAAACTTTGACTAAAATTATATAAATAAATACTCACTCTTATAAGACAAAATAAATATCATAGATTGGTTATGAAACATATTTTCATAAATTTATTTCGAGATATAATTACTAATTTTTTTATAAAATTGGTTAAAGTTGATACAGCTTGATCGACACGCTTCTTATAGTTGCATAATCGATCAGGTGGATGGATGGATGGAGTAGTATGCTGTATATCCTAAAAATAATTCGCACCTATCGGTAGTGTATATCGGCTATATATCACCCGTGCTTTCTTTATAGCAAAAACAGCTTGGGAACTGAGCGCGGCAGCAGCAGCCGTCGGAGCTCTCCATCATGTCGAACAACAAGCAGTTCTCCATTGAGGACAGCTGCTTCTGGGGCTCGTGGAAAAAACCGCCATGTCTCTGTCCCTGTCCCGTCAACACCTGCTGCGGCAGCGTCGTCGTCGTCGGTGGCACGTCGCCGGAGATGGGTGGCAGCGCCGGCGCACTGGCGCCGGACATATGGTCGAAAGATAAGGAAGGACGACGGATGTCGACTGCGGCGGTGGGCCGATCGCCATCGACGGCAGCGTCGTCGTCCTGCTTCACCGGCGGGGATGAGCTCTTCATGAAGCCTTTGAGCAGCATGGATATGTTGTCCACGCTAGAGGGGTACGACGACGACGACGGGTGCCGCCGGCCGGCGATGAGCAGTTGGGTGACCTCAGCTGTGGAGCCGCCGTAGCCGTAGCTATCATGGGGACTGGTGGTGGTGACGTTGTGATTGCGGCCGACGACATGGCCGGCGGCGGTGGCGCCGGCGATGGCTGCTGCGAGTGCGTGTTGCTCCTCGATGAGCTTCTTCTTGAGGCGAGTGTTCCAGTAGTTCTTGATGTCGTTGTCGGTCCTGTGTGGGAGGTGGGAAGCAATGGCCGCCCACCGGTTGCCCAGCAAGGACTGGAGGTGGACGATGACGCGCTCCTCGCGCGCCGTGAAGTTGCCGCGCCGGATGCCCGGCCGGAGGTAGTTGGTCCAGCGGAGGCGGCAGCTCTTGCTGCGGCGCATCAGGCCCATGTTGACGGGCACCAGGCGCCACCTGCCGGCGCCGTGCCTGTGGATGTAGGAGACGAGGATCAGGTCCTCCTCCGGCGTCCATGGCCCCTTCTTGATCCCCGCCTTGTCGCATTCGCACCACGGCGGCCTGCCCATCGATCCTCGTACCCCAGCCAGCTGACGACGATGTCTCCGGCGGTCGGCGGCCGGCCGGTGCACTGGCTGCCTGCCTGCAGCTATGATGATTTTTTTTTTTGGTTGGACACTGTTCCATGAAGCGTGTGGTGGTTATATATATATAGGAGTACATAGGACGAGAGGTGGTACGGTGCATGTGAGAGATCACTAAGTTAATTACCAACCAGATTGCTAGCAACCACCTGATGCGATGAGATGATTATACATGTTTTCACTAATTTAATAATGTCGTGTCGTCTATTGTTAAGCTCTACATATACCTTAGCTATGTGTATTGTTGTGCAGGCATACGTTCCCTTTTCTGTCGTGGACATCAAATGGATCATATATCATAGAAATTGACCCCCAAGCCCACTTTATTAAAGAAATGATTACCCAAAGAGAGAGACTTGTTTGCTACTGTTGACACTGTTGTGCAAAATTTAAGGCTAAGGAAAGATATCGTCTAACTAGGGTCTCTATAGGCTTTTGAATACTCACTCATGTCAATTTATTCTGCTGTGTGTGTAGGAAAGATATCGTCTAATAACTAATAACCAACCTAGCTTGCTAGCAACTATCTTCGCTGATACGGTTTGTTCTCACTCGTATCTATAGCTTAGAGCTTAGGCCATGGCTTTCAAATCTATCCACTTGACACAGTTGTCGACCTCAAGTTGTTTTAGACTTTTGTTAGTGCTTGCAAACCGTCAGAGTCACCTGCAGAGGAACCGCGTAGAAGCAAGTACAGCGCAAACTTTTCACTTTGTGCAAACAACATCACATAAATCACTAGAGTTTGACACAGGCCCCCTTTAAAGAAAGGATCACCAAGAGGAATCGTTGGTTGCTATTGACTTCTGTTGTGCAAAATTTAAGGCTATGGTTTTTAGGCTTCACTGCTAAAAAATGATTTTTTCAGAGAGGATTTCTTTTTTCTTGAGGTGGCTCTATCTATTAGCGTCTCCATAGAGGCCTCGAGGAGAGGCTTTTGAGAAGATTTCTTCTTGAGGTGGCTCTATCTAGTACCGTCTCCATAGAGGCCTCGAGGAGATCTTAGGTCCCTAGCAACTGAACTACCTTTAGAAATATGTTTTAGAGGTGGTTGGCAATACCAACTATCATTAAAATTTTAAAACAAAAGCTTCAAAGATGACTAAAAATTTGCCCAGACCTACTTTCACTAGTACAGTGGAGCTCAGCACTGGCGGTTGTAAACGTATTTGTACTGGCGTTTTTTGAACCGCCAGTGCTAGGGGGCCATTAGCGATTTTTACTGGCGGTTGCTTGTGAACCGCCAGTACAAATCGATTTGTACTGGCGGTTCACTTAAGAAACCGCCAGTAAAAATAATTTTTCAAAAATCGTGTTTTAAAAATAGCAAAACAAAAAAAAATTAAATCTGGGAAGGGATCCACCGGCCAGCGCAACAGAAGCCGCGGTATTTTTCGCGCAAAATACACGCGCTACGCGGCCGCGGGGGTTTGAACCCGCGACCTCTCCCTCGCGCGTAACCTCCTCTAACCACTCTACCCAACACTCACATATGTTTTAGTTGTATTAGGTTCGCCACATATTGTTTCGCACCCGATAGCAAATTAACTGTTTGAGGCTATAAACGAAGTCAAATGAAAAAGTTGTCAACTATAAAGTTTCATAACTTTTCGAGATCTACAACTTTTATGTAGACAGTTTTTCCATCTGAGGCCTTTTCCAAAAATTTAAAATTCAAACTTTGACCGTATTTTACGGCAACAAGATGATTTCAAATAAAAATATTTTCAACTACAAAGTTTCATAACTTTTTGAGATCTACAACTTTCATGTAGACAATTTTTTCATACGAGGTCATTTGAAAAAATCAAAAAAATTAAAATTCAGATTATTTTTACAGGCAGGTCACTTAAAGAACCACCACTAGAAATCGATTTTTAGTGGCGCTTCCTTAAGTGACCCACTAGTAAAAATAGGCTATTTTTACAGGCGGGTCACTTAAGGAACCGCCACTAAAAATCGATTTCTAGTGGCGGTTCTTTAAGTGACCCGCCTGTAAAAATGGCGCTGATTTCTAGTGGCGGACGTCAAGCTAAACCGCCAGTATAAAAAAAAATACATGGTACCACTGTAGAGCTCCTGTGTACTAGTGTTTAAAGGTAGGATGACCTAAGGAACTTCGTGTTTGCTACAATTGACACTCTGTGTGAAAATTAAAGGTACTAGGGTTTCTAGGCTTTTGAATATTCATGCATGACAAGTTATTATTCCACCATGTGTAGGATTATAGGAAAAATATCATTTAAATAATAATCAACCTAGCTTGCTAGCAACTATGTCATCGATACAATTTGTTGTCACTCGTGTCTAGCTATCGCCTAATAACTTATCCTTTCACTCCTGTGAAAGGACCTAGCATGCCGCCTAGAGAGGGGTGAATAGGCGTTTCTGAAAAATTATAACTTAAATGCGGAAGCTTATTAGTGTATGAGCTTCCAATTACTTGGAAGCTTCTAAATCGGATAAAACAACCCCTCACAAGACAAGCACAGAGTATATGGAAGGTATAATTAACACCTAAGAGGTAGAAACCTGCACCACAAAGATTTGAGCAAAGAGTGAATTAATTCAGCACTGGAAACCAATACTGGACATGTCCGGTATCATACCGGACAAGTCCGGTATTTGCGGGTTGTGCAGAAACCTTCCGAAGCTTGCTCTTTTCGACTCCAAGTTTTGTCACAGCCTGCAGGTACTTATTAGAGAATGTGAGTCACACAGAGAACCTGCAAACAAGCTCAAATACCAAACTGAATCACAAATATCAAATAGAATGCAAATGAGACACGATGTTTGTTTTACCGAAGTTCGGCACCCCCTCGGGTCTTACGCTCCGTTGAGCCGGCTGCGAGCAACAACAAAGGGTCAGCTCTAGAGGACGCCACAGGTCAACTCTAGCCGCGGTCTATTTCACCCGCTATGCTCCTTCCACTAGATGATCTCTTTTGTGGAGAGATCGAACCGTTACAAACTTTCCGTGGCACACCACAAGTTCTTGGGTGCTCTCCGGCGACGCCTAGCCATCTAGGACCGAAGAGTCCAAGAGTAAGAAATGCGAAACACAAGAAACGACGATTTGCATAAGTGCTCAAGTGATGGCTTTCTCTCTAATTTGAATTTCTCTCAACCCACAAAAGGATTTCTTGATTTAGAGCACACACTCACTAAGAGAGGGTTAGAGAGGGTTTGGAGAGCTCTAGAATGAGTTAGGAAGCCAGCAGAATCAGCAGCCCCAAAGGTGGAGGCTTAGGGGTATAAATACTCCACTCTCCAAAACTAGCAGTTGGACTCTGTCAATCCATACCGGACATGTTCGGTAGGCATACCGGACATATCCGGTATTACTTGACACTACCAAAACACTAAGTCAGTGAAGTCCGAAACTTCTGACGAACAGTCGAAACTTCCGGTCCATCGGAACTTCCGACAAACATCGGAACTTCTGACGCTCTGCGCACCGAGCACAGAGGGAAACAACCCAGCACAATTAGTTCATACCTGGACATGTGACTTGGCAACGCACCTAGCACCGTTACTACCGACGAGACACCGGTAGTACCGATACAAGACCGGTAGTACCGATGCACAACCGGTAGTACCGATCACAAGAGAGAAGAAAGTCAGTAGAGAGTGCACTCGAGAGAGAAGCCCATACCGGACATGTCCGGTAGGCACATGTTCGATATGTACAAACAGTGCACACTCCTTTAGGTAGTTTAGCCTATCTCTCTCATGTCTCACTTGGGTTGGTTTGAGCACTTTTGTAGGATCATCTATCATATGTTGCATCCCTCTTAATAGTATGACATTCCTATTTACTGAAGTCAAATTGAAAAACTGAAATTAAACCTCTTGAGTTGATCTTCAACAAATCATTGCCGCTTTCTTCCATCTCCATGACCTTGGGAATGGTTGCTATATATGAGGATAGATTTTACCTTGAGCATAGCCATCTTGAGCATGTGACTTGATTCCATTCATTAGAGATTGATTTGGCCCAAATGTATCAAGTCACTTTCATCATCAAATGTTGTTAGGACTTTGATTCTCCACAACAATGTGATCTTCAAGCTTGATTAATACCTCGACTAAATGCAAGTACTTTTCTTCTTCACCCTAGCTAGGTTCTTCGGCCGCCTAGCCCTTGCTTGCCCTTCACCCTTGCTTAGTACCTCGAAGACCTTTCCTTGCTATCTTCACCATCTCAAGCCATTCAACCACACTTACCTTTGAATCCTTCATTTGTATCCACATGAATCACCTGGTGTCTCACAATAGATAAGCCTTGGCATTAATTCCATATTCATTGTTGTCTTGTGCTAAATAATTGATTGCCTTTGCAACAACCATCATTTTGACTTTAAACATCATTCCAAGTACATGTGAGATAAACCTTTCCCTGTTTCACACTTAGTACACACATTAGATCTTTTAATCATTGTTGTCATCAAATCATCCAAAACTTACTTAAGTGCTTGATGCACTTTCATCCTGCCACCCTTCCTTGTCCTCAACAACCTTCCGATCGTTGTGTCCAAATAGACTGACCTCTATATACTTATTGGCGTTGCCAGTCCATCTCTACTTGTCCCTCCTTGCCTCCTTGGCCCAATTGTCATTGTCCACCTTTGCCTGCAATAGACGATGGCCTAGCCACACTGCATGTGCTGCTCCAGCCCCGTGCCTCCCTAGCTGCCTCCTTCGATCGACCTATCCGAGTAGCCTCTCCCTCCCTCCTTCGATCCACCTATCCTTCTAGCCTCTCCCATGCTCTTTTCTAGTCTCATAGGAGTCTTCGAGCTCGAACCACCTGAGGCCATTACAACATTGCCTTAGGCATTATTTGAATGCACATGTATCCACCTTTGTATTGGAGTGGGTTGAACACACGTCAATCCGAGTGTGTGGTGGATTAAGGTGCATACATGTGTATTCGAACACAAGGGCTTAAAAGACCTCCATTTTCTAGCATAGGAAACATGATCCAATATATTTGTGGATTGCTATTGGGCTTTGAGGGAGGTTAAGCAAACCAACACATTCAACCAATACTTGTTCATCATAAGAGAGAGAGAGAGAGTTAAATGCGCTAGAATTCTGTGAACTTGTCGCGGTGTACCATATAGGTCCATGAAATTTGAAAATACATTTTTGGGTCATCTAACCTGGTTAATGCTCACATGCGTGACTGCGTTTTTGTGCCTCTGTGCGAAGGGAGGGTGTAATTTTTAGAGATAGTATATGCAAGGGGTTAAGTGCAAAAATTCACTCCAAAAGTTGTCATGCCACATCAATGAAAAAGTTGACAAAGCATTATGAATTTGAGGTGCATCACTTGACAAGTTTAATTACTCAAAAATGTATTTTAAAATTTTACGGACCTATAGGGTATTTAGTTACACTCAATTGGAAGTTGGAAGCACTATAGTAGTGTTTTATTTTTTGCAATAATTGTCCAATCATGACCCAAATGGGCTTAAAAGATTTATGAGACAATATTTTGTCAAGCTATCAAATTAGTTTCAGTTTTCATCTTAATGCTCCACGCTGTCCAAAAATTGATGTGACCAGTTTGATTGGAAATTAAAAAAAATCTAAATGAGACTATATGGTACTCCCTCCATCCCTTTTTATCTGTCGTTTGTGCTTCCCAAGAAACTAACTTTAATTAAATATATCATAAAAAATATTAATATTTATATTACATAATTAGTATCACTAGAAAGATCTTTGAATCTAGTTTTTTTAATAAATTTATTATAAGATCCAAATGTTGCACGTATTTTCTATAAATTGAGTTAAATTTGCGGCACGTACACTAAAGACCGACAAATAATAAGGGACAGAGCGAGTACGCCATGATAAGTTCACGGACTTTCGGTGCATTTATTTAACTAAAAAAAACCGGCACTTGTTCATTTTGTTGGATCAATTCCGAAAGATGAAGATGATGTCACAGTTGTTCCAGCCCAACGCTCTCTCGAGCCGTACATCATCGATATGCAGGTCCAGCCCACAATGGGAACGACCCTCGTGGCCAGTTGTATCTCCTTTCGACCTTTCTTCCCGAAAAACCGAAATTTTGGGTGGCGGGCTTCGGCTTCCCTCCCAAACCCAAATTCCAAATCCACCGAAATCCCCCGCGCGTCCTCACAAAAGCTCCCGCCGCTCCGGCATTCCTCGGATCCCACCTCCAATTCCCTTCCCCCAACCTCTCCAAGCTCCGAAAATCCACTCGATCCGGCCCGGCCGATTGATGCGGCGATGGTGCGCGAGCTCCGCGTCGACGCCTTCTACGCGCGCCTCCGCGCCGCCGCGGCCGCCGCGGCGGGCTCCTCCTCCCCGCTCCTGATCCTGCCGTCCGCCGCCGACGCCGACTCGCTGTGCGCGGTCAGGGTTCTCGCCCACGTCCTTTCCGCCGACTCCATCCGCTTCTCCATCTACCCCGTCTCCTCCGCCGCCTCCGCCAGCGCGCTCCTCGCCTCCTTCTCCGGCACCGCCTCCTCCCCGCTCTGCCTCGTCCTCGTCAACTGGGGCGCGCACCGGGACCTGCGCGCGCTGCTCCCCCCCGCCGCCACCGCCTTCGTCGTCGACTCCCACCGCCCCGTCCACCTCCACAACCTCTGCGCGCGCAACGACCGCGTCGTCGTCCTCTTCACCGCCGACGACGAGCACACCGCGGATCTCTCCTACGACTTCGACCTCTCCGCGCTCGCCGACGCCTCCGACCTCGCCGCCGAAGCCGACGCCGACGACCACCTCCGCGGCGCCCCCGACTCCGACTCGGAGGATTCCGACGCCGACGAGGATGATGACGCCGGTGCCGGCGGTGGCAGGAGGAGGAAGAGGCGCCGCCTCTCCGAAGACGACGGCGACGACCCCGACGCCGAACCCGACCCCGTGAGGCTCTTCGGGAAGCTGCGCCGCGAGTACTACCGCCTCGGCACCTTCCATGGCAAGCCGTCGGGGTGCCTCATGTACGACCTCGCCCACGCGATGCGCAAGAACACCAACGAGCTCCTCTGGCTCGCCTGCGTCGCCCTCACCGACCAGTTCGTCCACAACCGCATCACCAACGAGCGCTACCAGGCCGCCGTCATGGAGCTCGAGCAGCACATCAACGGCTCCGGCAACCTCGACCCGTCCGGCGCCGGCTCCGTCGTCACGCTCAAGGACGGCACCAAGATCCGGGCGCCCGAGGCCTCGCGCATCGCCTACGAGGACGAGCCCAGGCTCATGCTGCTGCGGGAGTGGAGCTTGTTCGACTCCATGCTCTGCTCCTCCTACGTCGCCACCAAGCTCAAGACCTGGAGCGACAACGGGCTCAAGAAGCTCAAGCTGCTGCTCGCCAGGATGGGCTTCCCGCTCGCTGACTGCCAGAAGAACTTTCAGTACATGAGCATGGAGGTCAAGCGCAAGATGCGGGATGAGTTTGACCGCTTCCTGCCCGAGTATGGCCTCACCGAGTTCTACTACCGGAGCTTCTTGAGAGTGCATGGGTACAGGTCCAAAGTTTCTGCTGCAGACGTTGTGTATGGTGTCACAGCGTTGCTTGAATCGCTGGATGCCGAGTCCAAGGACGCAAAGGAATCTTCAGTCGCTGAGCAGTTTTGGGTTGCTTACTCCGCATTGTCACTGAGCAATGCTGATCAGCTGCGAAAAGGGATGCAATCTGCAATTGAGATACAGAGGGCGATACTGAGACAAGGAAGCTCGGCGATTACGAAGACAGGGTTTATTCGGAGTGCCAAGAAGTTCCGCTGGGTGAAGCTTGACGACCCTGTGGACACTAACAAGCTTTGCCATCCGCAGGCACTTACCAAGTTCTGCTTCTTTCTGCTGGATGCTCTAAAGGAAAGGGGTGCAAGGGTGAAGCCACTAATCTGTGCTTGCTTAGCAAAGGAGCCTGAGAAGGTGCTAGTTGTCGGGGTATGTGGGAAGCCAAGGCTTGGGGCTGTCCAGGGGAATGCGTTTGGTAATGCTTTCAGGTCTGCGGCAGAGGAGATTGGTGCGGACTACTTCCATGACATGTTTGAGTCATCATGGATTGTTCTGGATGTTGTTGCTGTCAGCTCTTTCATGATTCGATTAACAGAGAAGCTATGATCAGAATCAGATGGCATGAGCTTTGTTGAACACAGATCATTCTCGCAGTTGGGAGACTCAGGCACGATTCTCTCCAAATAAAGGTGCTGGAGGTCAGGTGGTACACTACAAGCATTTTCCTAAATACCAGTTCACCTGCAATTTGACTAACCTAGTGGTAGCAGGCCTGATTGGCATTCTGCTTTCTAAGTTTGAGCTGCCCAATGATCATGACTTTGACTTCAGAAAGCTGAGAATGAGTTTCCTCTGTTTTAACGCCCCCATTAGCCAGTGATAGATCTATAGGTTCAGATGCAAATCTGATTCTAACATAGAGGGGGCAAGGTATATTTGTTTACTGTTTTTTCCTTTTATCTGATAGAATGGATGGTTGTATCGGTATCTGCATAAACATGCTTGTGAACATTTGTTGTATTCAATTCTGTATCCCAAGTCTCTTGAAATCCTAAAAGTTTATAACAAGTGCCTTTATAAGCCTGCTCTTGTTTGTATGAACTACAAGTTGTCTTAAGAGCAGTGTTGTTTTCTATGACAAGTAATGCTGAAGCAAGTTTGAAGTGGCCACTTTCTTTTTGTCAGTGTGTTGCCTGTAAACCTGTGCTGTGTTAATCATTACTGTTGTAGTGCGTTAACAAACCTACACCATTTATATTTATATTTGTATGTACAAAGAAATGTCATGCATTCGTTTCAGGTAATCTCGTGGTTCAAGATAGTTCAGGTACCTTAGCTACTCTGGAGCATCGCTTTCTCAGTGCACTGGGCAAGTGCTCTTAAGCACCTTATATTGCTTTATACAGAGATTAGGGAACTGTTTTGGTTGTGGTCTTGTGGAGTTGTAATTGCTGTGTCCATCCACTAAACTAGGAGTCACGATACATCAATCTTGAATAACACTGCCCTCATGTTCACAGTACAACCTTGTGAGATTCGTATCCTAGAGGTTAATGTGAGTATCTGACACAGTTTTAGTGATTTTATTTACACATTGTAGACAAGAACTTAGATGTCTCAACCAGCCATTTCAAATTCATGATTCATGACCGAAAGAGTAGAGCAGAGTTCCTTTCCTGTTGTTAACTGAAATGCTAAATTGCTAATTTTATCCTTTTCACTTCTGCGTGCATACTTTAACAGCAAGAAATGTTGGCCATCTCAATTTGATCTGAAGCATCTAAAGTTATTTTCAACTTTAAATTAGTTCTTGTGTGAAATTTCCGTAGCATTGTATGGTTGGCACTTGCAGTTTTTTTAATCCGGAGATGTTTATTTCCTCCACAGTTACAGTAGTTGGAGTTGAAGTGCTCAGAGAATGAGAGAAGTCAGGAATCAGGAATCCTTTGTCCAACTGAATTAGCTGTATTTCTGTCTCATCATATAACTAGTCAACTGAAATTTCCCTGTTTTTGATTCTTCTCCATCTCATGTCATATGCATGTGGTTTTCTAAAGTAGTTTATTGCAGTTGGTCATGCAAACCGTATCATATCCCTGTTTTCTGGAAGAAGATTGATATACATTGTCTTTTTTTGAGCAAGGTTAATATACTTTGTTACCTGCTGAACATTGTGCTGGGATAATATACTGACAAGTTTGAGTTCCCCCCTCTTATCTTCCTGGAAGGCTGGAAGGCACCGAAGTGACGACATGTGGGCTTTACAAATTCTGGCCCAGGGCCTCAAACTGTTTGGGCCGTAGACGTGTGGACTAGAAAACATCCAGATTTAGCCTATTTTCTGTTTTCACCCCTTCTAATTTCTGCAATCCGAATCCCCGAATTTGTCTACATGTTTCAGAAATTCAGACGGCGGCGGTCGTCACCGGCGCGCGACGAGTAAGGATGGTGCCGGGGCCTGCCGGTTCTGGCCATGGGCGCGCCTGGCTGCAGCAATTGCTGTTACCAATCCGCAAGCACGGCACTCCACCATCGCCGTGGGGCGGTGGTCCATCTCCACACCACCGTCTGTTTGCTAAGTTTCCTTCCTTCCTTCCGTACACCTGCTTTGCTTTCATTCTGCTTTAATAAATCATTGACCAAATGCCTTTCATTCCAACAACCAGCAAACCATTTTTCCAACGCCCAACTCGTGTCTTCCTGTATTTAGGTCTAACGATTATGTCCAATCCAATGTCATTCAAGGTTGACAGTTGCTGCCTAACTGTTTAACTGTTTAATTATATGTGGATGCATATATGTCGGTTTTATGAACAGCTGAATTTTTTATGACGAGTTGACATCCACCTCTATGTTGTCTTCTGGCTCTTTTGCTTGATTTTCCTCGTTGGAAAGGGGTGTAAAGTTCTTACGGTAGGAACTAAACAGTGCCTTAGTTTGTCCTCAATTCATTATAGTTTATCTTGACCTGTTCAAAGGCAACTGAACACTTTTCTTATCTCCAAATGATCAACTGATGGATCTATGATGATACATTCATACTTCCTCCGTTCTAAATTATAAGGTGTTTGACTTTTTTACCACAAGTTTGACCACTCATGTTATTAAAAATTTGCAAAAATTATCACTTCTTTTGTTGTGACTTGTTTTATTAATAAATGTCCTTCGAGAATGACTTAAATTTGACTATGTTTGCACAATGTTTTTGAATAAGATGAGTGGGCAAACTTGAGGTCAAAAAAAGTCAAACGTCTTATAATTTGGAATGGAGGGAGTATTAATTATCTTCTATCTTTGATTTAATTTACAGATGGCACTAAGTTGTGCCAAATGGATCAACATCTTAATCAATCTCTTCTTGCACTGGAGATTTGGAGCTTGAGTCTGGAGCACGTATCTGGTAATGTGGCATGTCTTGTACCTTGAATGGCATATCAATCCTATTTATTTTGCTTTGACAGCAAAAACCTGCGTTTAATTGGTTATGGAATGCATGTAATGCTATTGTATATATGCCTTTGGTTTGTGACAAATAAAGGATTTGATGATGATCAAGTTATATTACCTCTTTGTTGCATAAATATACATCAACAAGTCACCAATAGATACTTGGAAGCATCTCGCATTGAGCAAGTTATACAAGCGGTAGATACGTAATCAGCAGTTTAAGGCAAGCAAAAGGGGCTAGCTTGTACAAGTTTTCTTACTATAACTGTCATCAAGGGGCTACTTCCATCTTTGTTTGTATCTCCCCTTCTCTATTGTGCCCCATTGTACACATAGAAGTAGATGTGAAACCTAGCTACTCCAAGAAGTTACTTATTTACTTATGTAGGGACTAGGGGTTACTTATGTAAGGGTTACTTATATGGCAGAGATTCTAGATTTTTCTACATGCCAAAACTATTTTTATGAAATGTAAATCTTAATGAGCTTGTTGTAACTTATGCATAACATTCTCATGACCATAAGGTGGATGGGACTGGATTAGCAAGCTATTTGTTACTCAACAACAAAAGAGTTGGCTAGCTGAGGTGGTCCTTGTGGTGCTAGTCTGGTTTGTAGTGGGACGTAGCTACCAACTCTGCTGTCATATTTATGGCGTAAAAATGTACTCTCATGTGAACTAAGAAAATAAGATATAGACAAGTCAAAGCTTGTGTAAAGCTGGTATTTCTGAAATAATCATTTGAATCAGCAGTGCAAGTTGAAAGGTCTTCTCTTTTTTTTTTTTTTTTTTTTTTTTTTTTTTTTTTTTTTCTCGAATACGCAGGGGAGCTGTGGATCATTGTATTAAAAGATAGAACGATCAAATACAAAGCTGGTTCCACGGCTCGAGTTAGTTTTTCGTTACATTCGCGCTCTTTTGTTTATCGTATCTTCATGCTCTACGCTCTTACAATGGTATTGATTTTGTTGTCTATTTATCTTTCGGTGGCACATTCCTGCTACAGTTTCAGTGTTTCTTGCAACCTTAACTTAAGCTGTTAAAGGACATGTGCTTTTCTAATTGTACCTCTCATAGACCACATTTAATTAGAGGTAGAGTCAGGCCTGCTGAGTACCTAGAACACTGTTGAGATTCATTCTAGTAAAACTGACACAGATACTGTGATGTCAACTTAATCTCACATCATTCATTTTTTTCGAAACCTGGCAGGAGAAAGGAAGAAAGTTAAGTACAGGATAGGCCAGAGGCCTGAAAGGCCATAGAGGGTGCACACAATCTCACATCATTCTCAGCAGTTGTTCAGGTCACTGTAATTTCTTCAACAGCTGTGCAAGTTTTTCCATGGGAGACAGGGTTGGGCCAATGACTGATCGCTGGTTCTTGGAAACAAGTTGTGATACTGAGACATACATACGTGTATATATGTCTGCACATAAAGATACTCACGCAGCTAATAATATAAATATGTGCTTGACTGACAAAATGAGAACAACAAAAGTAGCATCTGTGATGTGTTTGTATGACACATTAAGAGAGTAGTTTCTGTTTTTTTTTTTTGAACAGGGGAAACAGCAGGGGAGACACCCATAGTTTCTGAAAAATTGGTTACATCAAGCCACTTAGAACTGACTAAAGTCCTTTTTCAATCAGTGCTATTTTAAAGCATACACCTGTTTTCATCACACCGTAGACTCACATCATAAATCTCGTAGTACTACAGTTTGTGAGTTTTACAAATTTGGACTGGAAGTGTACTTTTAGTTAAGTGAAAGCTTTGTTCAAACAAAATATTCATGCATGATGTTGTTGTGGTCGTCAAATCTTTTTTTTGTTACATTATCTGCATATTAAAGAACAACTTAAATAAATTATAATGACACTATCCTTATATGCATTGTATGCTTCTCCTGAGGGCTGAGGGTATCCTCTATCAGGGGCCAACTGGTGAGTCCATTGCCCTTGTGCAGAAATAAAAGAGACAACAACTTATGTCTGTCAGTTGAAAACTTTACATGGAATGTGCATCTGCACATAAAACCAATGCATGCTTCAGCAAGAATAGTTTAGGTCTGTATGAAGACAAGAAAGTTGAAGCCTCTGCGCATAAAGACTTTATTTTCTGTTGGTATTGATGAGCTGTATGGTTAGCTTTGCACTAGAGACTTCTGAGTTTAGAACCAATGATCTGTGGTCAGACTGAACTGCCTTTCAGCATGTGCTTCAAAATTTTGAGTTAATGGTTTTCAGACGACTTGAACTTCAGAACCCAAGATTGAGTTTGCCCTATTATCAGAAGTTCAGAATAGACATGTGGACTATTATTCTTTGGTGAAACCGACACCCAACTTATCTGTTTCACTATGCTGCAAGAAGTTTCCTTGAAGGCAGTGTAGCTTGCCTATGTCGTCCAGAGGTTACATAAATTGACCACTCATGAGTCATGACTCATACTTGGATTGGTTGTGCACTTGTGTTGACACATTCCACTGGGGCGGTCAGTTACACGTGAATATGTGATCCATTTTTGGTCCTGCCTTGGTCCTCCTGTACTCTGATGGCTCTATCGTGATTAAGATGTATGCTTCTAATTTGTGCTTACTGTGTGCTCTCTGTAGGTACATAGTTGCTGGATGCTTTGCATGGATTTATTAAATATATGAAGTTATTATGGCCTTGCTGGCAGAGCTTGACTGGAAAGTTAGAGGGGCCCACCACTTAATATAGTAAGACTACATGAGAAAGAGGGGGTCAGTTCCATGCTTATGCTTTAATTTGGCCATGGACCACCCTGGTCATCACTAAGCTCTTCCCCTGCTTGCCTTCAATCAACATACAACACATGCTCATGAAGATTGATCAAGTTCAGCTAGTGTCTCATATTTCTTGGTTTGAATCACTGGCTTGCTACAGATGACCCTCACCCCTCATTCGCCTTTCTGGCAGTGGCAAGAACACAAATGGTTGCTGTCCTTCATTTGGTTGAAGACTTAGACTATGACTTGACTTAAAATTCCTGTCTGTTGTTGGTGCAGAACAAAGTCTCAACGTGTATGCATATATGATTTCTGGTCCAGTGCCATCTGATATTCTGATCTGAGACATCTAGCTGCACCAAGCAAGCTTGGTCAGGTACTTTCATCAGGTGTGTGACATTTAAAAAAAATTTGAAAAGGTTTGTGACATTGGGATTCAGAGAGGCTAGACGGCTGGCAGCACAATCAAAGCTTGAGATGTCATCAAGCTAAGCTTGCTCTGTCAGGTCAGTTTTGCCCTCATCTAACGACCTAATACAACTTTTAAATTGGACATTTTTTAACAAAAGAAATATAATTTTTGTTATTATTTATGTCAGTAGCATGCCAGGCTCAGTGTCTTGTGCCAGCGGTTGTGGGTTTTGGCTTATGCTGTTTTTCTATCAGCAGTATGTGGTAGCTTGTCTCTGTTCGTTGGCCAGTAGGTTTAGTTACCTGTTGTGCATTGTAGGTCACTTAACACTTTGAATTATATGCATTGGCACACAGCACGTTCTCGGAGAGTTTTCTGTTTTTCTTCAAATGACATAAAATATATCAAAGGACACGTCAATCGAATACTGTCATATACATTCCCTGAGATACTGACATCAGCAGTCTGAGTTACACCTTTGGATTCAGTTTGACATGTATCTAACTAGAAATGCCTTTTCTACTTATGTTGATTGCTTGCTACTTGCTAGGTGACATCTACTACCTCCTCCGTCCCTAAATATTTGTAGCTGTTCGTGTGTGTGCCATAAATTTGACTCGATTTGTAGACAATACGTGCAACACTTGTATCTCCAGATAAATTATTAAAAAACTAGATTGAAAGATCTTTCCAATGATAATAATTATGTATAATAAATATTAATAATTTTTAATATATATTTAGTCAAAGTTGTTTCTCGGGAAGCGCAAATGACAGTTATTTAGGGACGAGGGAGTATGCCAATAGTTTGTACTTTGCACCATGGGTTCAAGTATTTGAATTTTTCATTGCAAGCTGTTGCATAAATGCTTTAGCACGTGTTCAATTTTGCATGGGAAGTATTAAACATTTGAAAGGAAAACGAATGATTTGCACCAAATGAATGCGGGAGTGTGGGGTAGGATTGGGGGAGTGGGGAGGGATAGGGCAGAAACTAATAAATAAAAATCAGAAGTTGGCCGGCTTTTTTTCTGCACTAAATGTGATCAGGGACCATCTGCTTGCCGATCGAGACTGCAGTTGCTTCACCTCTCTGCAGGTTCGTTTTTTCTATTTATTTATTCATTTATTTATTTCCTTGAATACACCTCTCTGCAGCATGTATATATCTAACAAAAATAAATAGTATGCTACTGCCATTCTGCATTCATATTTAAAGACAGTAGAAAAGAACTACAGCAACAAGTCATGGCATGCATGGTTTACTCCATGCTTGCTAGAGAAATGGAGCTTATCTCACTTGGTCAAGGACGTGGATGTATGGCAAGACCACACAAATTTAAGTTCTTTGTTGAGGTGAACTTGGGTACCTATTCGTATCTTCTTAATTAAAAGGACACCTAGTTTATTCAAGTTTGGTTGATTTTCCTTTTTTACTCCATATACTGACTAGGCATAGGTATAAACTTTCACTACAGACATGTATAATTAAGTCTATTTACATTTATTTTGTTTATAAAAGGAAGTAGTTCTAGCTCTATCAATGGACAGATACAAACAAAACACTACTGATTCAACTAATCTTAATGCACCTCAATTATGTACGAGGAAAATATCAAATACAAGTAACGTAATTACATCATCTTGAGTTCTTGACATGCTTACATGTCATTTGGTCAATTGCTTATTCCTGTTACTATCTCTTAGAGCATGATGTACATTTACAGCCCACCAATAGTTGGCAACTTGGCATATATTTCTCTCACAAAGTTTCTTGGAGCACGTGTATTAGTTGGCTGTAAACTTGCAGAGCCTGTTTGATTACAAGGGCCGATACAAACAGGAGACTAATATGTGGCCTAATTTTTAGCCAAGCCTTCAACTAGTCATTAGCCAACTAGTTGGCGAACCCCAGCCAATTTAGGCTAATTTTTAGCTCCAACGAAATAGCCGTAGCCGATTCAAACAGGCCCTTATTCTGATTGGCAGTGTCAGACTATCTACCACAAGTAACATGTCACTAACTAGATGGCTCCAGGAGTTTTGATTAACTATGCATGTATTGTTCTTGTCTCATGCGGTCTCATGCTTGTGTAAAATAAAATGTGTATATATAAAATTCTCCTAAGGTAACTTGCACCGACAAATTCTCCAATTCATCTCACGTGTATTGGTTATCATGTTCACTTCTTTCTTGGAGCTAAAGCAGCATGGGAACTGAGCAACAGCCGTCGGAGATCTCCATCAGCTGGTCAACGACCTGCTCGGTGGCCTCGTCGAATAACCACTTCTCTATGTAGGACAGCTGCTGCTGCTTGGGCTTGTGGTAATCGCCATGCCCCTTCAACGCCTGCTGCTGCTGCAGTGGTGGCGTTAGCAGTGGTACGTCGTCGGAGATGGGTGGCAGTGCACCGCCAGACTTGTGATCAAAAGACAACAAAGGGTTGTCATCCTGCGTTGGGGAGCTCTTCATGAAGCCGTTGAGCAGCTTGGATATGTTGTCCATACTGGAGGCGTAGGACGACGAGGTGTCACCGTTGATGGCGGCGAATGGCAGCGGCGAGCACTGGCTGATGAACTGGGTGACCTCATCAGCTGCATCAGCTTGTGTGGTGCTGGCTGGGTGGGTGTAGCTGTCCTTGGAGAAGGTCATGTCGTGATGGCAATCGGCATGGCCGGCGGTGGTGGGTACCAGTATTATGGAAGGTTCTGATGGGGGAGGTGGCGCGAAGATGGCACCGATGGCTTGCTGCTTCCGGAGTTTCTTCTTAAGGTGAGTGTTCCAGTAGTTCTTGATGTCGTTGTCGGTTCTCTGTGGGAGGTAAGAAGCAATGGCCGCCCATCTGCATATGCATGAACCAAGCAATTCACATACATGCATGCTGAGGTCAATCTATCTCACCAGCTCCCTGATAAGCTCCTAGAGGTGAGGTGATGAGAAGCTGCCGGTACCTGTTGCCTAGCAAGGACTGGAGTTGAACGATGATGCCTTCCTCATGGGGGGTGAAGTTGCCGCGCCGGATGCCGGGGCGGAGGTAGTTGGTCCAGCGGAGGCGGCAGCTCTTGCTGCAGCGCATGAGGCCGGTGTTGATGGGCACGGAGCGCCAGTTGCCGGGTCCGTGCTCCTGGATATAGGACACCAGGATGATGTCCTCCTCCGGCGTCCATGGCCCCTTCTTGACCCCGGCCTTGTCGCAGCACGGCGGCCTGCCCATCGTCCGGCCGGCCACTAATAGCTAAGCCTAAGTTTGCTAACCTGTCTCGCGCTCCCGCGGCCGGCAGCTAATAAGCTTCTGGAGTTGTGGCAGTACACGGTAGTACGCTGCCGTCCCAAGTATGGCGGTTATATATAGGAGTAGGACGAGAAATCGAGGTGCGTTTATTTGGTTGTGAGACAGTGAGAGTGAGCTCCTTTTCACTGCTGCTGTCATCAAATTAACTAATAACCAAACCAAGCTTGCTACCAACTACCTGCGCGCTGATGATTTGTTTTCACTTATGTCTCACATTTAATAAATTGCTACATAGACATTTTGATGATGTGTAAAAAGAGAGAAGAAATGGGGTTTATACGGATGAAACTCTCCTGACAGTAACCAACTCATAGTGAGTGATGAAATTAAATGTTTATATAAAATTTAGAATGAACCTATGTATTGAGAGTAGTTAATTGTTTCATTCAAGTTTTATTGTATTTTATCTAGTTAGCATTTTTGGAAATGAAGTTACGAAACTTCTCACTGAGACTGACTTAATATGTATGTATATATAATATAATATAATATAATGTTGTACATGTATGCTTTCCCTTTCACGTGAATCATAGAAATTGACCCAAGCCCACTTTAAAGCAACGATTTACCTAGAGGAACTGTTTGCTGCTATTGACTACTACTGTGTGAAATTTAAAGCTATGGGGGTGTTTAGTTCCTCTCAAAAAACTCAAAACTTCCGTCACATCAATTTTGCGACACATACATGAAACATTAAATGTAGACAAAACTTTTGCATGTTTACACAGTTTGTCTATAAATTGCGAGACGAATCTTTTGAGTCTATTTAGGCTATAATTGAACACTTAGTGTAAAAAATTCCTCGCTGCTACAGTGCCAAAAACCCAAAAAATTAGGGATCTAAACACCCCCTATATAGGGTTTCTAGACTCTAGACTTTTGCACACTCTCACTCAAGGCAATTTATTCCGCCGTGTGTAGCCGGAGTTGGATGACAGCTATGTTCCAGCGGCAAGCTGAAGGTTCTTGCAAATTTGTTTTTAAAGTTTAGATAGTTTTTTGACATTATTGTTACTTTGTCTCTCCCATCTCTGCATACATACATGTACTTGCCCAGGTAAAAAAACATGATATCCTAAAATATGTATTGACAAATTTTGATTTGAGTAGAACTCAGTTTCGATTGGTCACAGAAATAGCTAGTACCATTGGATTTTGTTAATAAATGTACTATTTTTTTAAAAAATATCCCTCCGTTTGAATGGGTCGACGGAATTGAGTTTCAAAATGAGAGACATGCTGAAATGACATTGGACTGTGATTTAGTTCCCACACATTTGGATGTCTTTAAATTGGTCATCCGAAATCAAAACACGCGTAAGAACCTTGTCCCGCGTATATAGTGGCGAATGGCGGCGAGCCCTGGACTGTGAAGGAGCATGGTGATGGCCATCACCCATCGGGTATAGCCTTTGGAGCTCTCGCGTTTATAGTGGCATCGATTCAACCGAACCAATGCTGAGCTTCATAGGTATGTATTGGGAGTGTTGTCTTGTGTTGTGAAAATACCATGTGGAATTGTTGTGTCCAAGATCTAATTCCAAAGCATCCAAACATGAGGCACTGAAGATATACAATTCCAAATCCCCAATACCAAGCTGAATACCAATTAAGGCGACTCAATTAACAAAGTGCTTAGCACGCCTAGGGTATCTCAAGTTCTACCATCTCTGATTTTGGTTTTCCAAAGCCTCACACAACAGAAAACTTAGTTTATCTCTTTCTAGATAAGGAATGCCAGGGTATATGTTGTAGTGGGAGAACATGAGTTACATGCATTTGGTAGGATATCTAAAATCTCAGAAATTAAGGGGGTGTTTGCCCGGGCTCCTCTGGTTTTCACTAAAAAATGGTTTCTTCGGGAAAACGTTTAGTAAAGACTCCTCCGGAGGAGCGAGAGCGCTTATGAAACTTGAATTAGAATTCGGAAAATTAACCCATATTTGGTGTTTCTCTGGACTAGCTATTACAGAAACGAGAATCACACTTTCAAATGATTCTCCCTGAGATGTTTGTTTTTTTATATTTGACAGCGCGATTCTAGCAATTCTACAAGGTCTCTGAAAGATTTCTCGCTATCAAACACACTACTTTTTTTTGTTATTATGATATTGGTTAGTCCATCTCTATGTGATCAAGTGAATGGACCCGGCCGGTCGGCCCACATCTGCGTGATCGAGTGCATGACTTTCTCAAGTGATGAAGTAGGTCCACCCTCATAACACGGCAATTTGCAGTGTACTCCCTTCGTATCGAAATTAGATGAAGTTTAAGACAACGATACGGTCTTCAAAGCATGACTTTGACTTCATATTTCTATAAAAATACTTATTGAAAAATTATATATGTATACTTTTATGAAAGTATTTTTGAAGACAAATCTACTTATATAGTTTTTATATTTTCAAACTCAATAATTTAAAAGTTATTCATGATTTATATTTTCAATGATCAAGACGTTTTCCAAAACATCATCTAATTCCGATACGGAGTGAGTATAGTTGATCGACGCATGCATTGGCATGCAAGTTATATGAAGAAACTGATCCTCATCTCCCACATTTGCGTACGGACCAGAACTTGATTGGCACCCACACATCCCCATGCATGAAAGATCCTTTTCTTCTTAATTTATTGTGAGGATCACAATAAAATCGATCGATCAGGATCTCGTCACTCTTGATGATGATGCCCTAGCTCCATTACTGATCGCTGTGTATACATCTCTGTGTTTGTGTCTGTCTCTACACACACGTACATAGTATATAGCCAACAAAAGTATATAGGTATATATATATATATATATATATATATATATATATATATATATATATATATATATATATATATATATATATATATATATGTAAGCATGTAACGTGTATATATATAGATATATAAATAAATAATAACAATGTGGATCCGATCAGCAGCAATATATACAGTATAGTGGCCATGCCCTGCCACTGCCATATATACAGTATATATAGTGGCTTGTTGGGCTAGCTAGCTTGTGGGAATTTGGGGTTCCACGTCCTCCACAGCCCAACCCGTCGCTTTTCTCCCATTTAATAATCCTACGTCCCGCTAAAAAAAACTATATTGCCACGTGCTCGTTTAGTTACTGATGATCCTATTTATTATATATATATAGCTAGCTGTGCGTTCGTACGGGAGAAGAGCATACTATTTTTTTTGTTGCACAAGTTTTCTGAACCATTTGGTGGGAATCTTATTAGATGCACACATATATGTATACTTTCGTTAGTTCTGTTCGGCTAGGCTGAATTGTACGGTTGACTGGCTAATTATTGTAAGAGAAAAACACTATTGAATGATTAGCTGATGCTGGCCGCTAAGTTCAAGTGAACAAAACAGTGCCCAGCGCTTTTAGCATCGTATGATCAAGTTAGTGCAGCATCTTTGTAATTCATGCATGTGTCCTATCAATATATATATATGTGTGTGTGTGTTCTCGTCGGATTTTTACCTCCCTATTATGGAGGTTTTGGACCTGCTCTAAAAAATGTGCTTCACAAATTTTACCATGTAGAAGCTCTGCAATAAAATCTAGTCCTTGGGAGCACGACTTTAGGTGCTCATACAATTCCAATTTTTTTTTCTAGAGTACAGTTGCGTGGAACTGAACCTATTGAGCTACAATAATATGGATCAGAACTAAAAAAAAACATAGAGTAGAGGTGATATAGGTGGGCCATATATAAATGCTACTTTAACTGTTACTTTTATAGGGAAAAAACTTGAATTGTTGCTACTTTCGCCCCAAACAGATTCTATTGTCTTATTTTGGCTTCTTTTCAAATATAGAACAATGATTTTTCTCTCATAATAGAAATTCAACTTTGATCTAGCTATAGGCGGCGGTCCATCTTGCTAAATCTCCCACCTCCTTTCTATACTCCGAACACTTGAGGTGGCGCCTAACTGAGGTCGATTGCCTCTCTCTTCCTCAACACTAATTTCAATTTGCCTTAGAATATTAATGCCTAGGATTGCACTTGTTTTAGGATGAAGGGAGTACTTTTTTTAGCCATTTACACATATATATAGTTATAATACGGTGTAGTACTTTTTAAACCATGTGTTGTTATCAAAAGTACCAAGCTCGCACATCAATCCACACCCACTCCTTAACTATGCATTCTTATCTTTCGCTGCAAAACTAACAGTATAACAACCAGTAGCTACCCCTGCTCATATCTTAACTACGTTGACCTTTCAAGATACCCATAAGTAAACATTAAGCACACAACTGTACAGTACTACCTCAGGTCATAAGAGAGAAAAGGGCTTTGCACGGCTTAGTAGTAGATGCTGGGGTATATGGGCCGTAATGGCAGCAGGAGTGTGTTGTGTGCGGACGAAAAGTCCTGTAATGTAAATAACCTAGGAGTATGCATGTAATTACAGAGAGTACTCACCACGTCAAAAAAAAAAAAGTTTATAGCAACGGCCTATTTTTTAGGGGCGGCCCTTACAAATGGCTCCCAAACGAGCTGCTCCTATAAATCTATTTATAGGGATGGATGGTGTTATGAGCCGTCGTACCTGCCCCTATAAATACGACGTCGAATATTAAAAAATAAGTACTAAAATTTAAATTTTTCAAAACGACATCGGATGAAGAAATAATCAAAATAAAACTTGTATCTCAAAAAGTTATGAAACTTTGCTATTTATAACTTTTCCATTTGAAATTATTTGATGCTTCAAAATTCTATACGAAATTAAATTTTGAATTGTTGAAGAACTGTGATTTCTCTTTTTAATCTCTAGCTAAAACTTGTAACTAGTCTTTCTTCCTCATACTAACTCCAAATGTGATGTTTTTTGCTAAAAATTTCTAAAATCATGCACTATCAAGTTATTTTCTTCTTACTACTATTATTTAGTCATATTTTATTATAAACATTTCAAAATTTGAATTAAAAAAAACAACTGCAAACAACATTTTGCAACATCAAATGATTTCAACTGAAGAAGGCATGAACATAAAAGTTGTAGAAATCATCAAGATCGACACTTTTATTTTGGTCATTTCTTCATATGACAAACTGATAGTGACACTGTTTATAAAATTTACATCGTGCTGATATAGTTTATGAAACTACAATAGACATATATAAGATTGTGAACAATGTTACTAACAAATGACAAAAATAAAAGTTGTTGAGTAGCTATACAACTTTTTAGTTGACAAAATTTTCATTTGAGTTCATCGTGTAGAGGAAAACTACATTGGAATTTCTCAAGTTTAAATCTTGATTTTTGTAAATGACCTCAGATGGAGAAACAACTAAAATAGAAGTTGTAGATCCTAAAAATTTATGAAACTTTGTAGTTAACAACTTTTCAAAACCAGCTTCTTAAGGAAGACTACGTTTGAAATTCAAAAAATTGAAATTTTTAAATGACCTCGGGTGGACTAATAGCCAAAATGAATGTTGTAGATCCCAAAAGGTTATGAAACGTTTTAATCGGCAACTTTTTAATTTGAAATCATCTTATCAAGAAAAATTATGTTTGAAGTTTTTACATTTGAAATTCAAATTTTATAAACAACATCGTATGGAAAAACTCCCAAAATATAAGTTGTAGATCTTTTGAAACATCATGAAACTTTGTAGTTAACAATTTTTTCATTTGAATTTGTTTATGGCCTCAAATAATCAATTTACATTCAGTTTATGATAATATGTGGAGAAAGAAAAATGCAATATAGATACAAATGACGATGAGATGAAGTGATAGAGGAGGTAATGCTTGAGCGAGAGGTAATTTTTTTTAAAAATCCTAGTCGAAGCAAAGTGTGCAAAAATCACGAGAAAATACCGCTAGTATGGAGTGGACATGTGGCTAATCGGTGGGAGTCCTCCCTATGTGTATAATATATTTTTTCTTTTTTTTGGTAATTCTTTTTGTGGTTCTGGAAAAAGTTTAGTAGGGGCGGTTCAATATCCCTACAAATCGATTCGTATGAATTGCTGACCAACGGCCCCTGCAAACTAGCCATTTGTAGTCATGGTTGTTTAGGGACGATCGGAAAAAATTCCATAGCTACAAATGCTTATCAGCCACCCCTAATGTTTATGTAGTAATGACTACTATACTAGTACATCATACTACTGTACTCTCCATAATTAATTAGGAACAAACAGTTAAATGAAAGAAAAGGAGTCTGTTTAATCGCGTGCCATCTTCGACCACCCATATACGTACTAGGTACTACTGTTAGCAGAATTCGACTGCTTCTTGTTGTTGACCCAACCCTTGGTTATATATGTCATAGATATGGTCAACTAGCTACGCCGTAGTGCAGGCTTGATCGATTTCTTGGTTTAAGCCCAAATAAAATGAACTACCAACAATGCAAGTCTGGGCATGTTTAGATACACCTTCAAATTCCGAAAGTTCTAGTCACTTCAATTTTTAGATACATGCTTAAAATATTAAATACTAATAAAAACTGAAACTGATTTGACAGCTTTGCAAAAAGTTACGAGATAAATCTTTCAAATCTAATTAGATCATGATTATTAGACTACTTATTGTAAAAGTTAACATCATACTACAGTAAATTTTTTTGCAAAATGTTGAACGTAGACACCGCCTCTATCTCTAGGTCTTGCAAGCAGGCGGATATAGGAGTATTAAATAAATCTAGCTACTATGACTTCTAATTTGTGATTAGAAGTTTATGTTAACTCTCCGGTTGAGGCAAGACTTATTCTGTTGGGCTCCTGGCATCAAGCCCAAGCTCTCTGGGCCAAATGTTCACCAAGGGCGTGATTGGTTCTGAGAAATGGTGACCCTGGCTCGTATCAGCTGGCCAGGCTGGGCTGAGCTAGGACAGGTTAGGTGCATCCGTGCATGCGAGTCCATACTGTTTGGTTGGCTGCACAAGAGATCAGCACAACAGTTGTTTGGTTGTCTGCTGCCACTTCACTCGCCTCTCACAACAGTACAGAAACAGAATCACACTCGCCTTTCTGTTATTTTGCTTCTACTTTAATTTCTCCAATACTCCTACGAATTTTTTAAATAATATTTTTTAATGATTAATTGCAAATCTAGTATTTGGATTCTAAAAATTATAAAAATAGCATCCTGTCGGCCGCTGGAGAGCCGATTAGGGACCTGTCGGCCGTTGAGTAGCCGATAAGCCCCTATCGGCCGCTCCACAGCCGACTAGTATCCCACGCTAACAGGCGGAGTCAGAGATGTTGGGCCTATCGGCCGCTGGCGACCCGATAGGGACCTGTCGGCCTGTCGAGGAGCCGACAAGTCCCTATACAAGGCGCGGCCTTCTCCTTCCTCCCGACGCCGCGCGCTGTCACTCTCTCTCTCTCACCGTGCGCTCGCCGCCGCCGTCTGCCATCCCACCGCTCCGGCCGCTGTCCGCCGCCCTCAGCCGCTGGATCCGGCGGAGGGCCCCCCGCTGCCGCCCTCCACCCTCCCTGCGCGGGCGCGGAGGCCCCGGACGGCGCCCCCCACCGTGCGTCTGCGAGTGTCTGCTCGGTAAGTTTTTTTTTCTGTTTTTTTCTTTATAAATTTCATTAGTTTGGTAGATTTGTTAGTTATGTAGATTTGTTAGTGATGTAGATTTGTTTTAGGGTTAGTTAAATTTAGTTAGTATATTTAGTTTTAGGGTTAGGTTTAGATTTAGTTTAATTAGTTTAATTAGTATATTTAGTTTGTTTTAGTTTTAGTTTTAGGGGTTAGTAGTACTTGTTTAGT
Source organism: Eremochloa ophiuroides (assembly GCA_038502445.1). Taxonomy (NCBI): domain Eukaryota; kingdom Viridiplantae; phylum Streptophyta; class Magnoliopsida; order Poales; family Poaceae; genus Eremochloa; species Eremochloa ophiuroides. Next base: position 86,900,051 of record JAHLJS010000003.1, read on the forward strand.
AGTACTTGTTTCTTTAGTAGGGTTAGTTTATTATTTTTTATTTTGTTTAGTAGTACTTGTTTATTTGTTTATTTGATTTAGGGTTAGGGTTAGATTTAGTTAGATTTAGTTTGATTTAGTTTAATTAGTATATTTAGTTTGTTTTAGGGTTAGGGTTAGTTAAATTAGTTTAGAGTTAGTTTTAGTCGTAGATTAGTTTAGGGTTAGTTTCAGATGTAGATTCGTTTAGGGTTATTTTTAGTCGTAGATTAGTTTAGGATTCGTTTTAGTTGTAGATTAGTTTAGAATTATTTATAGTTGTAGATTCTTTTAGGGTAACTTTTAGTTGTAGATTATTGTACCGCATATGATTTTAGGGTTATTTAGTTTTTTTTATTATGGTTAGTTAGGGTTAGGTTAGTTTCTTTAGTTTTTTTATTAGGGTTAGTTTAGTTTATTTACTTAGTTAGGGTTTGTTTTTGTTTATTTAGGTTAGTTTATTTAGTTAGTTAGGGTTAGGTTAGTTGATTTAGTTAGTTAGGGTTAGTTTATTTCGTATTTTGGATTAGTTTATTTATTAGGATTATTTATTATTATTTCAAGAATAAGTACTGTTTGTTTATTTATGTAGTTAGTGTTAGTTTATTTAAGTAGTTAGTATTAGTTTATTTTTAGGATTATTTTTTATTTTGTTTAGTAGTACTTGTTTATTTGATTTAGGGTTATTTGAGTTAGGAATTTTTTCCCTATTTATATTAGTATTCGTAATTAGTTTCTTGTTAGGGTTTAGGGGTTATGGCGATATTCAACTGACAGTGTAATTTTAACGATGGGAGTAGGAATAGTCGTCCGATCTAATTCGTTTCAGAGTTTACTATGGCAAGGGTAAAATCAGAACTGGGGATAGCGGTGTAGACCTTAGTCAGTTCCAGTTCTTTGACACACAACTGAACTCATCGTTGCATCACAGCCGGAGACAAGTATTAGCCTGGTTGCATGAATGGTTTGGTTTTCCGCCGTCGCAGCAACGTTTGAAGATTAGTATGTTGGTGCCCAGGTTAATGGACAATGGATAGAGATGGGAGCTATACGAGGCAAGTAATACGAACAAATGGAAGTTTGTCAGTAAGGCTTTGGAACGTGGGTATGACAATATCATGCTTGTTCAGTTTGTCGATGGTGCCATGCAAGGAGAGAGTAGCAGCACAGTTCGAGAAATAGAGGACTTAGAGGCCACAAACGAAGAGTAGACCTATGTTCACGATTCTGACGGTGTTTAGTTGGGACAGAGGATACTGGACAACAAGAATATGCAACAAATGCTGAGTAGACCTTGGTTTCCGATTCTCAAGGTGTTGAGCATTGGACAAATGATGCGGAAGAACAAGGTTTCAGTACAAACATGGAAGCTGACAAGGGCGAGGAGGATGAAAGAATCATGGAACAGATAGAACTTGACAATGCAGAGTACCTGGCATTTGTGGATGAGCACGCTGGCAGGAGGTTCGAAGACGAGACCAACATCCCCGCGGAATGGACTAACTTCTCACCAGATGCCATGACGGTGGACGATAGTCATCACTCGGCGTAGGAGTATTCAAGGACGGAGGTGATGCAGGGACAGATGTTTCATGATAAGGTTCATCTGCAGTACGCCGTCAGGCGGTGGGCTTATTTTAATAAGAGGCAGTTTAGGGTTGTTATTTCTAACCCCAAGACGTGGGACGTTAAGTGCATCAGCCCAGGGTGCACTTGACGTGTTCATGGTCATATGCCACGTACGGAGAGCAACTTCATAGCTACTATTGTGCAACCACATAGTTGCTTGCTGGAGGCGACGCTGACCAAGCATCGAAACATGACAGTACAGTTCGTGGCAAATGAGATGCATGGGGAGATTGTTGAAAAACTTGGCATTTCTCCTTTCCGAATAATGCTGGCTATACGGAACATATATGGCTATGACATATCTTACGACATGGCTTGGAGAGCAAAACAATTAGCTTTGGAGAAGAGATTTGGAACGTACAAGGATTCATATCACCACCTTCCAACACTCTTACAAACCCTACAAGCTAGAAACCCTGGCACCATAATTGATTATGAGGACTATATCAACGTCGACGGAGACCGTGTCCTTAAGAGAGCCTTTTGGTGCTTCGGGTGCATGAAACGGGGCTTCAAGTATTGCCGACCTGTGCTATGCGTGGATGGTACATTCCTGACTGGGCAATACAGAGGTACTTTGCTAACAAGCTATTGGGGTTGATGGTAATAGTCAGGTTGTTCCCATTGCTTTTGCTTTGGTTGAATCGGAGAACAACGAGAGTTGGTTGTGGTTCCTTAAGTGGGTGAAACGAGTTTTAGTGGAAGGAAGCGAGAATGTTTGTGTGTTGCATGATCGGAATGCAGGTTTACTGAACGCGGTGCAGAAGTTGAAGAATAGTGAGGATGCAGAGGTTGAATGACCCGATATACAAAGTCGTTGGTGCATGAGGCATTTAGCTGTAAATTTTTATAAACAGTTCAAGAGCAAGCGTTTGCAGGACCTGTTCAAGCGGCTATGTAAGCAGAAGCTTCTGAACCTGGTGACAAGCGTCCATACTGCCTTGCTTGCGGTGAAAACCATTTGAGGAAAAATTGTGATATGTATCCGACAGAAAGGCTTCCTGATGGTACGGAAGTGCGTCTTATTCCACATCGATCATCTCGAAAGGGCAGTCGAGGTGGCCCTTCCGCATAGCAATGCTTGGAAAGTGTTGTAGTTTTTTTAGTATGTACTACTTATATTATGCAAGTGTTGTAATTTTTTAGTATGTACTAGTTACATTGCGCAAGTGCTGTAATATAAGACTTGTAATGTTGTAATTTTTAGTATGTACTACTTATATTACGAAAGTGCTGTAATATAAGACTTGTGGTGTTGTAATTTGTTTAGTATATACTACTTGTATTATGTAATAGTTCTGTATTATTAGGATTTCAGTTTTCTACAATTTCGAAATGGTTTTAATTTTATTGTTCTGAACAATGGCAGGTATGGAGCTGATCGACCCCGTTGTTGACTAGAGGCACCACTCGAACTTGGTGGATGGGTAGCTTCCACCAGCCCTCCGCCTACGTACCCACGACGAGCTGTAGCTGCTTGACCTGCGCTGGGTTCCGAGGTAACTATTGTACTTACCTTGTACGAAGTTTTGTGACACATTGCATTGTAGTAATCTGTGTAATATTATTGCTTACAGGCTACGTGCAGCTGGTCTTCTCCTGTTCGCTCGTCTTGTAGAGCGACACTGACAGCGGAGCGCACGTTTCCCGGTGGACCGTGCCCTCCTCTCTGCTTGGGTGGACCGTTGGCGACCGGAGACGCACACGTTCCACCTTCCAGTTGGCGAGGTCTCCGTCTCTTTGGAGGACGAGGCCATGCTCTTCGGCCTACCCCTCGCCGGTGCTCCTGTAGGCCCGTTTGTCGTGCCCAGGGACTGGGAGGACCAGGTACTGCAGCGGTTCCACGGTGCGCTCAACCCTCAGGCCGGACAGGAGCAGTTCGGCTTTCACGACCGCCACGGCCCGCCCAAGGCGTGGTTGTCTCAGTTCTGTGTGGAGAGGCTCACGGAGGCCGACCCCGAGTGGAGGGTGCAGCGACACCTGGAGGCGTACTTGTTGTGCCTGTTCGGTTGGGTACTCTTCACCAGCTCCCACCACGACACCGTCGACAAGCACTTCATCCACTACGCGGTGCAGATAGCGTACGCACCACTTGACGCTATCTCCCAGTGCAGTTGGGGCTTGGCGGTGCTGACAGGTACGTACCGAACACTGTGTGACGCGTGCACTCGGAGGATGGCGACAGGCACGTTGGCTGGTTGTCCGCTGCTGCTGATGCTATGGTCCTTTGAGCGGTTCGACATCGGGAGGCCGACCCAGTCGTCGTACGAGGAGTACGACGACGGGATGTACGTGTTCGACGAGTTTGGTGTGCCCGACGAGATCGACGCGCCGACGATGGGCACACTTTGGTTGCGTCGTGCAGATTGAGGGCGCATGCATGTATGATCACAAGTTTCTATGGATGTTACGTACTAATGCATTACTGTTCTGTCCAATCGTATTTGTGGTTTCCATTGCATTAAATGGAGGCAACGCTCTAGTACGCTCGAATTACGAACATTTCTTGTCTTCTCGAACTTATTACCGAAATGATACGAACAAGCACAACACATGAAAAGGCATGTGTGGACCCTAACATGCCTTTGCAAATTAAAACATACAACGAATACACGAAATGGCATGTGAGAATCTGAACCAAACAAGGGTTAAGACTCTCTGCACTAGACCTAACATGCCTTACGTAATTGAAACATGCACCACACACATAGACGGACAATCGGACAGCCTACTAGTAGTGCTGCCACATATTAAGCTGAGTGGCACCTTCCTCATAGTGACCGCCCATTGGCGGAGGTGGTGGCGGTGGCGATTTCGGCAGAGTGCCACTGTTCTTGTGATGAGGGCAGCGGCAGTACAGGTCTGTGCATATTGGCTCCTGCGATGTGGCCGCACTGTTGCCTCCTTCCTCATCTTCCTCCTTGTTGTGGCTTGAGCTGTAGCTTGGGCCGAGCGAGCCGATGCGGTCCTACAGGTACCAGATGTACTCCAAATGCGGGGTAATAGGTAGAGGGTCCACCCACTTAGTGAACCCGCAACTGTCTTCTTCCCACGAGGTCTGCGATGAATAGATTTATTAACATTCTTTTATGTTGCGAAATACATTACTGAAAAAAGACAATAAAACACTACATATGCATAGGGACACTTGAAGAATCGCCGGCCCGCGTGTATCCCGCCCTCGGTGTACATCTGCACAAGGCAGTCCTCACCATGCCTGCATTTTGGCCACACTTCTTTATCCTTCTTCACGTACTCCCTCAGAGGTCTTTGTGGACCATAATCGCTCTTGCTCTCTTCTGGAAACCTGTCGATGGGTTCCTCGAACTCATCGGGACCAAGACTACCCCCATCATCCCATATTATTGGCGATCCCTTGCTCTCCACCGTGCCCTTGAGCTTCCCAACCCCAAACCCCCATTTCTTTGGTCCAGACATCTTGTATTGCTGGTGATGTTCCCCCAGCACCGTCCCATATTTATAGAGGCAGCCGAGGGGTGACATTGCGTTTTAATAGAACTGAATTAATGCAGGGTTAATTGAGTACTCTGAAAAGGCTAGATTCTCAGTCCACCAAAGTCACTGAAAAGGCTAGTCACTGTGTAGTCACAATCACTGAAGAGGCCATGAATTGAATTGACAACTCCCTGAAAAGGCTATGCACTGAAAAGCCTATTCGCAAGACCTCTGAATCACTGAAAAGGCTAGATTCTCAGTCTGCCAAAGTCACTAAAAAGGCTAGTCATTGTGCAGTCGCAATCACTGAAGAGGCCATGAATTGAATTGACAACTCACTGAAAAGGCTATGCACTGAAAAGCCTATTCGCAAGCCATCTGAATCACTGAAAAGGCTAGTCACTGTTAATTCTGACTGATTGAACAGGCTACTCTTGATTTGCCAATACACTGAAAAGGCTACTTGTTGTGTAATCTGAGATAAGGAACAGGCCACTTGCACTTATTTGTGTTCTACCATGCACTTAAAAGGCTAGGGCATATGCACTTATTGCGAAAAACAAACTCTGTAAAGCCTATAAAGGACTAAGTCTGAAAAGGCTAGGGTCAATGAAATTACTGCTTTACTACATGCCTGACCTATTTAAAGACATCCGACGAGTTAGCATACCACACATTTTCTTCTCCAAACCCTCCTCATTCAACTACAATGTCGTCATGGACAACTGACCTAACTCAGCTATCGTCGTGGCGTGAGCGGCCAAAGTGTCGTTGTGGGTTTGTGACTAGGTTGTGCGTGTGGATAGAGTTGGACCGACACTATGGGTGTAGATACTTCGGGTGCCCAGATCTGGATGACGACTTCATGGTACTATCAACAACTTCTTCTTTTATTTCTTGTAAACTATACACAATTTGATCATTTACATTCACACATGTAGCCTTGCAAGTAGATCCAATGGGTGGATCGGGAGATGCCCGCATGGCCACAGAGGCGCACGAAGGAGCTTGAAGACAAAGCTCAATATCTTCTGAGGATGAATGAGGCTCGTGAGGTTGACCGCAAAATCAGGGAGAACAAAGAGTGACGGATCGGGGCCGATTCGGATCCGTCTCAAAGCTAAGGAGGAAGATCTTGCCAGGAGGAGGGAGGAGTGTAAGTGCAATCAAGCCCTAAAGTGGGTTTTGGTGATAATGACCACGCGATTAGAATACTAATGAGATTTATCAAGACAATGGACAGGCAAAAGCATTAGGAGGATGTAATCTTATGCAGGTGAACCCCTAACATTTAAAGGATGCGGCATCCGATTCCAAGGAGGTTTAAATTCGTTTTGATTTTGAAATTGAGTATAGGAAAGCCGTACTATTAAGGGGGATGCTGAAGAAAGGTTTGAAAGTGTGACCAAGTGCAAATCTCTACACCAAACATCCCCACTTCCACTGCCAAAGCCAGCCACAAAATTCCAAATCATTCTGTCTTGGTTTGGCAGCCCGGCACTGCCGCTCCAAGCCCGGCACTGCCGCGACTTGTTTTGATTGTTAGACTCAAGGGGGCTTCTTAGCCTCCCTCCTGTCGCCCCCAACGGTCATCTCTGCCATTTCCTCAGTTCTCAGACCAGAGAAGCCACTTTCTTGCTCTCTCTCACTCCCAACAAGCTCTCTACTCAAAAGTTTGAATCCTAGTTTGAATCTAGAAGAGTGTGAGCCGAATCTTAGCAAGAACAAGCTTCTCCCCACTGATCTTCAACTTCCTCAAGCACTTGGTTCGCGTTCAAGCCAGTGGTTTGCATTTGTTACTCTTGGAGCTTGCTCCTAGCCGGCTAGAGCGTCGCTCGGTGAGCTTGCCAATCTTGTGGCAGCCCCGGGAGGTTTATAATCACCCTCACAAGCTAGTGGAATCACCCCCTCTTTTCAAGAGTTAACTCTCTTGACTTGAGAATGAGGATTGGGCTTTGTGAACCCAAGTTTCCTTTGTGGAACCTCAACAACGTGGAGTAGGCAAGCCTTTGTGGCGAGCTGAACCACGGGTTAAATCTTGTGTCACTTGTGTTGCTTGTTTGATTCTCTATTTGTTTAGTTTCTTGACTTCTAGGGTTTGGTCCCGATCTACGAATTGGTGGTGTTCTAGCTGCAAGGAAAGGGTGTGCTAGGGTCTACACATATCTGGGAACATCAGTAATTTGTTCGATCTAAATTTCCCCAAGCAGTTTTTAAATTGTGTAGAATTTGCTCTGCGAGGTCCAGCACTGCCGCTCTGGGAGCAGCAGTGCCGGGCAGCCCGACAGTGCCGCTCTACAGGCCGGCACTGCCGCGCTTGTTACTAACCTCCATTCGCGAAGATTTTTCACAGGCCTATTCAACCCCCCTTCTAGGCTAGTCCGTGATCCTACAAGTGGTATCAGAGCCGGTTACCTTAGGTTTACGCTTAACCGTGTGAGGTATGGCCAAGAACGGTGAAGCGGAGGCGAGTACAGCTCGTGAGGTTCGTGGTGGCAGTGGTGGTGATGATCTCCACACCACCGACAACAGCAGTGACAGCGTGTCGATGGCAAGTCAATCCACGCTGCCACCAGCTGAGATCTCCGAAGGAGAAAGAGATAGAAGAAGAGAAGAAACAAGATTGAAAAGAGAAGCAAAAGAAGCTAGAAGAGAAGAAAGAAGAAAAGAGAAGGAAGAGCTGAAAAGAAAAGAAAAGAAGAAAAGCTAAAAAGAAGAGAAGAAAGAAGGCTGAGAAGAGTAGAAAAGAAGAAAAGAGAAAAAAAGGACAAGAAGAAGGCCTCAAGTGATGATGACTCAAGTAGCACCGAAGATGGAGATGATGATAGCACTTATCAACCTACCAAGAGTAGCAAGAACAAGAAAGGCAGCGGCTACACCGACTATGGAGCCGTATCCTTTGATTATTCATCTTTATCTAACCTTGACACTAGACGTGTCATCTGTGCCCGCGGGAAAGTTGCCTCATTTCTATGGGACAAACTTTGCTAAGTGGAAGCACTTGATGAAAACTTATCTTGTAGGTCTTCATCCCGGGATTTGGGAGATTGTGCATCATGGCTTGGAGGCACCGGTTGATCCAAAGAAGCCCAAGCAAGCTGAGTTTCGCAACATCCATCTCAATGCCCAAGCTACTAGTGTTTTGCTTAGTGCTTTGGATGGAGATGAGTACAACAAGGTGTTGGGTTTGGAGGTGGCCAAGTAAATTTGGGATACCTTACACATGGCACATGAGGGTGTTGACAAGGTGAGAAGGTCCAAGATTGAAATATTGATGGCCAAGCTCAACCGGTTTGCAATCCATGAAGGTGAAGGGCCATAAGAGATGTTTGATAGGTTGATGGTCATTGTTGGCAAGATTAGAGGTCTTGGTGGCACCGAGGTGAATGATCATAAGGTTGTGAGGGTCATATTGGAAGCTTTCACACCAAGAAATGAGACCCTTGTGACTTTGATTAGAGAGAAGAAGAGATTTGAGCAATTCAGTCCTAGTGATGTTCTTGGGAGGCTTTTGACATGACATGCATAGAGAGGAAGCACTTGAGAGGAAAAGGCTTGGGGAGCTGCAAACCAAGCTTGAGGACATGAAAATCAAGGATGTAGCACTCAAGGCATGCAAGAGAAGCTTGCAGCCCGCAGCAAGCAAGCAATCCACATCAAGCAAGCAAAAGGGCAGCAAGCAAGGTGGTTCATTCAAGTCAAGGGCAGCCAAGAACGTCAAGGAAGAAGTGCCAACAACTTCATCATCTAGTGAAGAAGAAAGCTTTAGTGAGCAGCAACAAGAACATATTGATCACTTTGCTTTGTTCATGAGAAGATTTCACAAGGGAATCAAGAGCAATGACTACAAGTTGGTGAAAAGAACCTTTCCTAACAAGAAAAAGAGAACATGCTATAATTGTGGTAGCACGGAGCATTTCATAGCCGATTATCCCCATGAGAAGAAGGATAAGAGGCAAGACAAGAAGTACCACAAAGAGGGCAGCAAGAGAAGGTACAAGAAAGATATGGGAGAGGCTCACATTGGACATGAATGGGACTCAACCGTGGACAGCTCAAGTGAAGAGGATAGAAAGATTGCAACCATTGCCATTCAAGCTTCATCCTCAACACCAAAGCTATTCAACAACTTGTTTGATGATGATGATGATGATTGTTTCCCTCACACTTGTCTTATGGCAAAGGGTGAGAAGGTAAAAACCAAATCCAAGGCCAAAACTCCCTCTCCTAGTGACATCTCGAGTAGTGATTCTAGTGATTGCTCTAGTGATGATGAATCTAGTGATGAAGAAATTGATAAGCTAACTAAGAACTTGGATAACAAAACTAAAATGTTCATTGCTAGACTAATGGAAGAACTAGAGAGCACACAAGTTGAGCTAGCATCTAGAGATAAGACTCTTATTAAACAAGAAGATCTCTATATTGCTAGCAAGGAGGCTCTTGCTTTGAAGAATAGTGAGGTGGATTCTTTGCAAGTGGCTTTAGTCAAAGAGTAAGAAGCCCACACTATCACTAAGAAGGCTAATGTTGACTTCAACCAAAGATACAATAGCTTGTTAAAAAAGCATAATAAACTTGAGGATCAACGTAAGCTTCTTGCTGATAGTAACTCACTCCTCCTCGAAAGCAAAGGTGCATCTAGGTCTTCCACTAGTCAAGCATGTGAACAATGCACCAAAATTGATTTAAATGCTTATGCTACTAACCTTGCCAACTTAGAGACAATGAAGAAAGAAGTGGCAAGGCTCAATGCCTTAGCTGCTAGTAAGGGCAAGAACTTGCAGGTGCAAAATAGCAAGAGCAAGGTTAGAGAGCAACCAAAGGTGCAATACAAGGATGGAAGGCATCCACACATCAAAAGTGGCTTAGGCCATGTTGCTGGGGGTAAGACCAATGGAAGATACATGAAAAATGGAGTGGAATGTGTTAGGTTTGAGAGGAAGGCACAGATTGGTACAGAGAGACCTGCACAGACCAGCAGCAGTGCCGCGCCCTAGGGCGGCAGTGCCGGGCCTAAAGCAGCAGTGCCACGCCCCAAGAAAGGGAAGGCCACCAATCTGAAGCTTGATCATTCCAAAGCACATATCCAAAGGGTGCCCCAACAGAAGAAGGTTTTCCAGAAGCCACAAGGAATCAATATGGGTGACCAAAAACATGTTTGTGCACCAACAAAAGCCAAATATCACCCTGAAAGTTTGGAATCTTGCTATGTGTTGAAGAGTAACATCCGTGGTAAAGTTGTTGCTAAGATTGTTGTTCAAGAGGCCAGCAAACATGTAGGAAAAGCAATTTAGGTTCCTAAGATACTTGTGACTAACATGCAAGGCCCTAATGCTACTTGGGGACCTAAATCAAGGAACTAAATTGTTTTGCAGGCATACTCCTCCGATGGATCAAGTTCTGTACTTGATAGTGGATGCACAAATCACATGACCGGAGAGAAGAGTATGTTCAGCTTATACTCCCCTATCGAGAATCCAAGTGAAAACATAGTCTTTGGAGACAACTCGAAAGGGGGAGTAATCGGTCTTGGTAAAATTGCTATAACTCATGAACATTCAATTACTAATGTTTTACATGTTGATTCGTTGAGTTACAATTTGTTATCTGTATCACAATTGTGTGAGATGGGCTACAACTTATTTCTTTACGGATAAGGGTGTGAAAGTCACTAGAAGGGAGGATTGCTCTATTGCTTTTACAGGTCGTTTGAAAGGGAAGCTTTACCTAGTTGACTTCAACAAAAGTAAAGCTAACCTTGAGACTTGTTTAGTGGCAAAATCTAGCATGAGCTGGTTGTGGCATCACCGGCTAGCTCATGTTGGGATGAGGAACTTGGCCAAACTTCTAAAGGACAACCACATCCTTGGACTAACGAATGTTCATTTTGAGAAAGATAGGATATGCAGTGCGTGCCAAGCCGGAAAGTAAGTAGGAGCACCACACCCACCAAAGAGCATCATGACAACCACCAAGCCATTGGAGCTAATTCATATGGATCTCTTTGGACCCATGGCCTACTTAAGCATTGGGGGTAACAAATATGGACTTGTTATTGTTGATGATTATTTCCGTTTCACTTGGGTATTCTTCTTGTATGATAAGTCCCAGGTACTAGACAATGTGAAGACATTCATTAGAAGGGCACAAAAGGAATTCGAGCTTCCCATCAAGAAAGTAAGAAGTGACAATGGGACCGAATTTCGGAACACCCAAGTTGATAGCTTCCTTGATGAAGAGGGCATCAAGCATGAGTTTTCAGTTCCATACACCCCTCAACAAAATGGTGTAGTTGAACGGAAGAACCGGACTCTAATTGACATGGCAAGAACAATGTTTGATGAGTACAAGACGCCGGATCTCTTTTGGAGTGACGCCGTCAACACCGCTTGCCATGCAATCAACCGTCTCTACCTACACAAGAAGCTGAAGAAAACCTCATATGAGTTGCTCACCGGTAACAAACCAAAGGTGTCTTACTTTAGAGTGTTTGGGTGCAAGTGTTTCATACTTAACAAAAGGCCCAAAACCTCTAAGTTTGCACCTAAAGTTGATGAGGGTTTCTTACTTGGTTATGGATTAAATGAGCATGCCTATCGTGTCTTCAATAAGACCACCGGTCGAGTTAAAGTCACGGTGGACGTGACATTTGATGAATCTAACGGCTATGAAGTAGAGCAAATTGATTTAAGTGTTGTAGGAAAGGAGGATCCACCATGTGAAGCAATCAAGAAAGTAGTAATTGGTGATATAAGACCACAAGAAGACAAGGTTACAGAGGTAGAAGGACCTCAAGAGAAGGCCACTGCAGAAGCTGCTGCTGCAGGGGGCCCGGCTGTAACAACCCTAAAATCCAAACACCAAACATCCCAACTAATTAAAATTTTTCCACTTTATTTTACCAAGTTCATTTCATGTGCGTGCATGTAGGGGTTAAATTCACAAATAATATATGCATGATCTTTGCACCTTAATTCCCTCCTAAAATTAGGTAGACAGTTTATGCATTCACATTTAGATTTTAGTTGCAATTTATTGCTTGGCTAAATATGAATATAAGTGTAAACAATTGTTATGTAAAATGAAATTTGAAAAGGAAAAGAAAAAGAAAAAGAGGGAGGGGAGGGAAAGCAGCCCAACCAGGCCTGATCTAGCCGCGCGGCCCACAGCACCATGCGGCCCGTTCCTCCGCCAAACCCACTCGTCCGCGTCGTTCCCGTAGTTGGGCCGGCCCAACCTCGTGCGCGCGCCGTCGCCACTGCCGAACACATGCGCACTCGCGCCCTCTAGCAGCCGCTGCCAGCCCGGCCCTGCCTGTCAGCCGCTCTCGCTCTCCCCCACTGTTCTTCTTCTTCATGGAGGCGGGAGGGGAGAACACGCGATTTGCGTGACCTCGGTCCCACATCCGGCAGCGCCACGCCCCTGGCAGCTTGTCCCCCGCCTGTCCCCTCACCTTGGTCGCCAAGGCACCGCGAAACCCTAGCCGGGCGCTCGCCACAGCCCTTGATCCCCGTTTGGCGGATCACGGCCGTCCGCCATTGGAGCCACTTAAGCTCGGCTATAAAACGGGACTGCCCGAGCAGCCCTAGCCCTATTCCCACTCGCCGCCGCCACGGCACAAACCACCGCATCCCACCGCGCCACCGAGAGAGAGGGAGGAAGCGGAGCAGAGAAGGAGTCACCGCCGGAGCGCCGCTGCGGCGGAGCACGCCGGAGCCGAAGGAGGAGACGGAGCCACCGTCGCGGAGCTGCACGGCACGGCGAACAACTGCACGGCAACGACTCGACACGGTCCCGCTATCCTATCACCACTTGACACCACGGTGAGCTGTCCGCGCCCCATGTCCAACCCTGCCCTGCTAAACTGCCATGGCGTTCCGCCTCTGGGACGCGCAGGCATGAGCCACCACCGGCTCGGGTAAATCACTTGCACGACGCATGAACACGACCAAGCCAGGCCACTGGAATGCGAGCCCTGTTAAGCCTGGAACGCAGCACGACGCGTTCTCGGTAGAGTGCGCTCGCCATGAACGCGTTGCGCTGTGACCACGATCGTTCCAAGAGCCACCAATTGCCAACCGAGTAGGTTAGTCGTCGTGGAGCAACGCCACGACCCTCTCGTTCGATCTACGAAGCTACTAGCACCGGTGAGAGCCCATCTGCCCTGTTCGTGTGTGCCGCAACCTCGCCGGGGCGCCGCCGCGAGCCGTAGCCACAAGGAGGCCCAGCCTTGACTCGATTCGCTGTTAATGGAATCATATACCTTCCTAGCTACGCCGAATTGATGGAGCCGCCTCGGTTTTGTCCAGTACTCGACCATAGCCGCCCCACCGACGCCTGCCGCCGCCGGTATCACGCCGCCGCCACAACCGAGCACCCTGGGAGCCTCAGTAGCCAAAATTGGAGGTCGAACCCTCGTCGCCAAAGAACTTGTACACCAAAACCGACCTCTTGAGAGCCGATTATGCCTTGCGGGGGTCGTTATTCCGCAGTAACCTCGCCGCCGGCCGCCGTGACACCTAAATCCGGCGACTGGAAGCTCGAGCTGACTCTTTTTGACCCATTGGACACCTCATGAGACCGGTGGCGAACCTTCGGAGCCATCTTCGGTCACCAACGAGCTCGCCGGACCATCACCGCCTCGCCGGCCGCCGGCGACTCGTTGTGACATTGACTCGAGCACTTGGCGGGTGCTGACGCAAGCACGGGCGCCTGCGTGGGTGCACGCCACCTCGCTGTAGCCGATCACAGACCCGGTTCACCGTGGCCCGTAGACTGGAGAAGGAAAGGAAGACCTGGTTCACCGTAGGCCGAGACGTCGGTCCACCGAGCCGACACCCTTGAGATCACCAAGGACCGCGTGCATACTCACCTGGCCGCACCGTGCACAGAGCCGCCACGTGGCGTGCCATTGAGACGACACGTGTCCCACATGATGACGTCATGATGACGTCACGATGACGTCACGGACCCCGCTGGCCAGACGCCGTTGACATGGTCAACGATGACGTCAGCAATGACGTCATGCTGACGTCAGCAGATCAGTGCCAGCCGAACCATTGACCTGGTCAACGTGAACAGTGCCTCGACCAATCCCGTGCTGCCACGTGTCACCCCCTGATTAATCGGCCATTTTCTATTTTCAGAAAATAGGATAATCTTCAGAAATTCATAACTTATTCATACGATGTCCAAAAATTGCGCACCATATACCAAAATTCTCAGAAAAATGAGATCTACAATCTGAGGCTATGTTTGTGTGCATTTGGGTCTTTATTTTATTGGATTTTTCTAAAATACTTGTAGGAGTCGCTGACGCGACTATTTCATATTCGATTTTAGAGCCGGAGGAGAATCTGACTGAGGAGGATGACCACGAGTACCTTCAGGAGTTAGGCGACGACTACGAAGGTGCCACATCCCACCCAATCCTTAGCTCCTATTACACATTGCTAATGATGTTCATGCTACTTGCTTTACGATCATGAGATAATTATGTATAGGTTGCATGGTAGAACATTGTTTTCCCTACCTTGATTAGACTTTATCCTGCTACCCGCTGTTAGGTTAGCTGCTACTTTTATACTGTTGCTCTACCACTGCTTGCTACTTATTATATGCTATATGGTGGAAATGGGACGGTTATATATATGAACCTGATTATAACCACTGGGAGAGCGTGCTGCGTGAGTCTCATGTGCGTGGTGAGTGTCAAATGTAACACCCCTGGTGTTAGTGTAACTAAAACCTGCCATGTCATCATGATTGCATGTAAATCATCCCGCATTTGACCCTGTTAAGTTGCATCAACTAAAATCAGTTTTATTCTTGCATTTGATTGTGAATGGGTAAATTATAGTGATTTGATATGTAAATATTAGTATTGGTGTGTAATTATCTAAATCCAATTGGAGAATAAAAAGAAAATCATTTTTTAAACCCTAAATCGGACCCAAAACCCTAATTTAAAAACTAAATGGAATTAGAGGTTGGGCCTTAAACAAAATTTGAAAATCCTTAAAAGTTGAGCAACTTCTATTTAGAGAAATTTTGAAGTTATTAATAAGAATTTCAAATAAAACCCTTATTTATGATTTAAAGTTTAAATTTGAAATACAAATTCAAAAACTAGTAGGAATCTGATGATGGTATTTTAATAAAAGTTTTAGCCCTTTCAATATGGAACAACTTTCATTTTTGAATATTTTGAAGTTTACAAGTGAAAATTTAAATTAAAACCCAATTAGTGTTTGTTTATTCAAATTTAAAATACCCTTTTAAAAACTATCAAGAATTTGGGAAAACTCATTTAATGAAAGTTGTAGGGTTTTTCAAGTGGAAGAACTTTTATCTTTGGGGATTTTGAACTTATGCTTTGAAATTTCAAATTAAACCTTAACCAGTGTTTTGGAATTCAAATTTGAAACCCAACTTCGAAAATTAACAAGAATCTGACCAAACTTATTTAATGAAAGTTGTAAAGCTCAACAAATATAACAACTTTGATCTTGGAAGATTTTCAAAGTTATTGAGGAAAATCTAGAAAATTTAAATGCATTAGAAATTAAATTCAAAATCCCTCTTTACCCCCTTTTGAATTATTCAAAATCCCTTTGAAATTTGAAATTGGTTCAAAAACCAAAGTTGTGCAGAATTAAGAGTACTAAAACTTTTGTATTTACAATTTTCTGAGTTCCCACACTGAAATTTGGAGTAATTAATCGAAAATAGTAGAAAGAATAAGGTCCTGCTACAGTAGACGGACACAGGAGCTTGCCTCCTGCCTCTGTTCGCGAACAGAGCCTCAGGTCCGACCGCGCGGCGATGCCGCCCGGCGCTGCCGGCTGCCTGTCGCCGGTCGTGTGGAGTCGTGGGGGTCCCGGGAGCTTGTCCCCCTCTTGTTCCCCTCTTCTCCCACCTTATTAAGCCGACGGCTGCCCGCGTACCTCTCTTTTTCCTCCATTGCCGCCGCCGTAGAGCTTCGGTTCATCGGCAAATTCGCCGTTACCATTGAGGCACTATCCAATTCCTCTTGCCAGCAGACTTACCACCTCCTGGCGCACTTCCGTGACCCAACCGTATTGCCTCTGGTCTCTTGTGTGCGCCGGAACGCCATCGGCGCCTCGGAGTTCGACCGGAGCGCCGCCGTGACGTATCCCACCGCGACGAGACCGTCCCTGCGAGGTAGGTTCCTTTCCAGTCCTCGTTCCGTGCCTTTTGACACCCAGGAAAACTCATAGGCCCGCTTGTCTCTATATTACCGCTATGTAGCCGACGGAACGTCGACGACACCCTCAGTTCGCCCCGCCGCCGTGACCTTCAACGTCGACGAACCCTCTCGGACCGGCGTATGCTCCAACTAGCATGCGCGTCACACTCTGGTGAGATCACTGTTCCATTAGGTATAGTGGGTTTGGTCCCTCGTAGTCTGCTACGGCCGGAACGCGCCTTTCCCGACGAGCTCCGAGCCGGCCATCCACCATAGTCGCGGGAGAGCTCGATCCGAGCCGTAGGTGCCCTCTGTAGTGTGACAACGGGGTTGACAGCGCGGGGAGAGCAGAGGGAGAGAGAAGGCAGGGCCGGTCTGTGGCTGGTTGGGCCGTCTCGGGCCAGATTGGCTTTTCATTTTCTCCCGCAAATTATTATTCCTTTTCTATTATAAATTAAAATGAATAGTACTATCATTTGTTATTTTCATAGGAATATTTATGTTGAGCTAAAAATCATGAAAATAATTGGGTATGCTTTCTGAAGTATGTAGTATTTTATAAAAATATTAAATATAAGATTTGGAGACTTTTTGTAGGGACTAAAAATCAGCATATTAAATGATAAATGCAACTTTGGGCAATTTTAATAAATTCTAGATTAATCCAAAAATCCTAAAAAATTTTGTGGCACTGTTTTAGGGTAGAACCTATCTGTGGGATAAGTTTGGGCTCAATTTGAAACTATTTGATCACTTGTTAAATAAATATTGGGTTAATGGGATATTAGAATTGATTTAAACAAATAATCCCTGTAGTTTGGTGTGACTTTTGGATTGATTGAGTTCATGGATCTTTCACCATAGTGATCCTTGACAAAAGTAATGAAGTCACTTGTTAGTTGTAGTAAAGTTGTGCAGCGGCTTTCTATGACTGTAAAAATGGTCAATAAAAAATAGGAAATACGAAAACACCATTTTACTTTATGAGAAATATTTTGCAACTTTACCGTGAAGAAAAGTTGTACTCAAGGTCAGTTAATTAAATGTTTGTTCTACACTTTCCATTCATGTCATTCCGCACCATGTAAGTATGCATCATTATTTTACGTGTAGAGATCGGCTTCTCGGAGGAAATTCTTGATTGCTCCCCGACGGAAGAATAATTCGTCGAGAGAAGTCAAGTGGATTTCTCTGGTTTTCTGATGGAAGTGATAGACCTGCAACACAGGCAAGCCCCGGTGCATTCAGCCCCTCTATTTATAAAATTTTTATAACTTGAGTTAATCTATTGCATTAGGTCGATAGGAGTTGTTTGATAAACCCATTGATGCATTACCTTCCTTGACCACAAAAATCCTGAACCTGTTTTGAAACAAAATGATTTGAAAAATGCTTAGCCCTACTTAAATAAATTAGATTTGCATAAAATGCTATTTTTGAGCTGTGTGATATATATATATCTATGCTAATGATTAATTCATGAAAAAGGGAATTGGTATATTCTCGTTTGGTGACTGTGCACCTGATCAGTACATTGTCACCGACGAGAAGGGATTTTCTTGCTCGGTGGTTGTGAATTTGGGTTAGAGTCCCAATGCTTGACCACCGGCGGAAAAGGGATTTGAAAACCGTTGGGACACTTGTATTTGGGTTGGAGTCCCAATGCAATGTCACCGGCAGAAAAAGAATTAGGGACCGTTCGTTGTAGGCCTGCTGTGATCGAGACTTTGCAACTAGCCACATACTATGGAAAGCCTCTGACTCCGGTGGTCCTACTACTTGAACCGACAACCACGCACTGGGAGTGGAGAGATGGCGAGAGCAGCGTGTACCCTCGTGGCCGGCGTGCCTGGAGAGGAGAGGAGTACTGTGTTCTCGGGTGGCGCAGGACCGGTTCAGGCTTAGGATAAGCCGTGGTAGGCGGGGTTGGCATATGCAAGCTTAAGTGCTACATATGCAGTGTGGATAGGGATCCCCAGCTGGGTACTAATCGATTCGAATCGTCGTTGCTCCTCGGATATGGAGACTTGATCCTTCGACCTACAATTGAAAAGTGGTTCGGAACTAGGTGTTTTTGAGAATGATTAGGAGTTTGAAAGTATGACGATACATGAGAATGAATTTGGAATTATGGATTATGATTAAAATAAGATTGAGTTAAAATATTAAAATAGGATAGTAATCCTTTTCTGCAAAACGTTTTGACTCTTGCTCAAGCCTTACCTTGACTTCCCTCAGCCTGCATTCCTGAGTCTCATTCCTTTTTCTTAGTCGGGTAAGTCTTGCGGAGTACCCCAGTACTCAAGGTTTGTTAACCCCTGTTGCTGGTGAGCCGAGAGTATGGTTCTACTTGAGACTGTGCCGGTTGATGGATCGTGCATGGAAGGTTATGTGTATATGATATAACCCTTGGGCAGGGTATATTGTTGTATGCTGCTACTCCACTACGAAACTCTGGTTCGGGAACATGTAACTTATATTTGTAAACCTATGGTTATGTAATACTTCCGCCCTCTTTACTCTGATTCAAAGTATTTGTGTAAACTGTTGTAATACTTGCAAGGCCTTTACAATGAGATCCTCGGGGAAATCAGGGTTTCCAAGGAAACCCGAAAGGCCACCAAGGTCGCGGGGAACTCGTGCACAGTAACCGGATGTCCTTAGGGACGATGATGGTGCACGTGGGCCCGGTGATCAGGGCGGTTCTGTCACATCAAATGACCAAGTGGGATATGAGACAAGCCTGAGGAGCAAGTCGTGCCGGGGGTGCAACCTGGGCATCCCCACGTGTGATACCTGTGGCGGGTAATGCTTTAAGCGGTGGTTCCGGGTGGGATAGCCTTTGTGGTTTGAAAACCGTGGACGGAGGTGCTATGATGGCACGGGGAGAGTATCCCCTAGGTGGAGAAGCCTGCTTGGTCGAAACCTAGGACCTGACTAGTGACCGGAAACATCTGGACTCCTTTTCTACTCACTCGTCTCTGGTGGGCGGGGAACGGCTTGACTATTTGGTAGGGTGGTACCACTACTGCTAGGTTGAAAGGTGAAAAGGGTGGGCGGTGACAGATGGAGAGATTCCCGTACCGTCCTAGATGCGCAGTACCACTGGTTGGGCCTGGTGCTGCGTCTCCCAGTCTCAGCATGACGGTGTTGGATCCGGAATATCCCAGTGCTGAGTGGTAGGGTGGTACCGACCTAGGCAAGCAAGCACCCGGAATTCTGCCTAGGTGTTAGCGCAACACCTATGATGGCTAATCTTGTGAGTAGCGAAACCTCTGCAGAGTGTATGGTTGATCGATCGATACATAAGCCAACTCGTTGGCTATGGACCTTTCCTAATATTTCTGCAACCACTATTAGATGAGAGCATATTCTTTTCTCCCCCTGGATGATGTTTTCCGGCAGTATGCCTGTTGTGGCAATGTGCCACTGAGATAGGCCCGAGAGGGAGTTGGGCTTATCGAACGAGTGTGAGGTGTGCGTACGTGAGATGTGGTGATGGGATTGGGTTGATGGTGTTGAATTAGAAGATAAAACCTGACTATTAAATAATGATTACAATTGCATAGGAAGACCCAGCCTATAGGTCTACTTGATTAGCCCTGCATCCACTTCCCACAAAGCAACTGCTATCATAGGTGGGCTCCGTGGCCAGTACAAATCGTACTGATAAATTTGCTGTCAGGTGACGAGAAAGAGTACGACTTCGATGGAGACGATTGGGAAGAATAGGGTCGCGTGCTACACTCAAGTTGGCCGTGAAGGATGAATCGCTTCCGCATCTTCTAAGCTTCTCTGAATGTTGATTCCGCCAATGTGGCGATGTAATAAATGTTTATGTAAGACTTAATTGTCGTTGTATGGATCCTGGTATCAACTGAGATATGGGTAATTTCATGGATTGTTCCAAGCAATCTGTTGAATTACAATTCGAGCCTGTGGATTTCCCTTCGCGGAAATCAAGGTCGTTTCACCGGCAGTGCCAGCCTCAGGCCTGGCAGTGCCGCTCCCCCAGACAGCAGAGCCATCAACCCCTACAACTGCTGAGAGAACACCGCTTCCGAGGGATGATCTTGCACCTGTTCTTGAAGTAGATGAAAATGATTGGCCAGAAGAAAAAGAATAAGAATCCATTGATCATCCAAGGCTACGTCAAACTATTCAACAGGATCATCCCGTTGACAATATCCTTGGGAGTCTTCGAAGAGGGGTAACCACTCGTTCACATTTGGCAAATTTTTGTCAATTTTACTCTTTTGTCTCCTCTTTGGAACGTCTCAAGGTAGAAGAAGCACTTGGTGATCCGGATTGGTTGTTAGCCATGTAAGAAGAGTTGAACAACTTCGAGAGAAACCAAGTATAGATTCTAGTTGAAAGACCCAACACCAACATCATCGGCACCAAGTGGGTATTCAGAAACAAGCAATATGAAGATGGAATGGTGACAAGGAACAAGACAAGATTGGTGGCTCAAGGATTCACTCAAGTAGAGGGCTTGGACTTTGAAGAAACATATGCACCGGTAGCAAGACTAGAGGCAATCCGAATGCTTCTAGCCTATGCTGCCCATCACAACTTCAAGCTATATCAAATGGATGTGAAGAGTGCATTTCTTAATGGCCCAATACAAGAGTTGGTATATGTGGAGCAGCCACCGGGTTTCAAAGATCCCAAGTTCCCAAACCATGTCTATAAACTCCATAAGGCGATCTATGGGCTTAAGCAAGCACCAAGAGTAAGGAATTCTTGCTCAAACAAGGCTTTGAAATAGGCAAAGCTGATCCTACTCTTTTCACTCATAAAGTTGGTAAAGATTTATTTGTGTGCCAAATATATGTCGATGACATAATATTTGGTAGTACTAACAATGTCTTTTGTGAGGAATTTAGTAGGACCATGACTAAGAGATTTCAGATGTTCATGATGGGTGAGCTCAAGTTCTTCCTCGGGTTTCAAGTCAAGCAATTGAAAGGAGGAACTTTCATAAGTCAAACCAAGTACACCCATGACATGCTCAAGAAGTTTGACATGGCGAATGCAAAGGCTATCAAAACTCCCATGCCAATCAACGGACATCTTGATCTTAATGAGGAAGGGAAAGCCATGGACATCAAGGTATATCGCTCCATGATCGGCTCTCTACTCTATTTGTGTGCATCTAGGCCTGATATTATGCTTAGTGTGTGCATGTGTGCTAGATTTCAAGCTAACCCTAAAAGAGTGTCATTTGATGGCCGTTAAAAGAATCTTGAGATATCTAGTGCACACTCCAAACCTTGGCTTGTGGTATCCTAAGGGCTCTAAGTTCGATTTGTTTGGGTATTCGGATTCCGATTACGCCGGTTGCAAAGTAGATCGAAAAAGCACTTCGGGGACGTGTCAATTCCTTGGACGGTCCCTAGTGTCTTGGAGTTCTAAGAAACAAAATTGTGTAGCCCTTTCCACCGCCGAGGCCGAGTATGTTGCAGCCGATGCATGTTGTGCACAACTACTTTGGATGACGGCAAACGCTTCGTGACTTTCGGATGTCACTTTACCAAAATCCCATTATTGTGTGACAATAAAAGTGCCATAAAGCTTGCAAACAATCCCGTAAACCACTCAAGAACCAAGCACATTAACATCCGACATCACTTCTTGAGAGACCACGAAACCAAAAGAGATATCGAAATACGCCATGTGAGCACCGAAAAGCAACTAGCCGATATCTTCACTAAGCCTCTCGACGAGTCAAGGTTTTGCGCCTTGCGTAGTGAACTAAATATCCTTAATTCTTGAAATATGGTTTGAAACTTAGCACACAACTGTTTGCTTAAGCTAGGTTGTTTGAAAAGGATTTAAAAGTTCAATTATGTCTTTCAAAACTATATTGATCGTGTGCTTATGCAATCTTGGTCACTGCTTTTAATTCTTAGTATTTCTGACCAAGTGATTGCACAAATAATAGCCTGTGACCTTATTCTTGGTGAAGACCAGAATAGGTCTATGTTTTTTGATCTCATTTAAATCTCGCTATACTTTATCTTTTACCTCTCTAATCGTGTTGTCATCAATCACCAAAAAGGGGAAGATTGTAAGTGCAATCAAGCCCTAAAGTGGGTTTTGGTGATAATGACCACGCGATTAGAAGACTAATGAGATTTATCGAGATGATGAACAGGCAAAAGCATTAGGAGGATGTAATCTTATGCAGGTGGACCCCTAACATTTAAAGGATGCGGCATCCGGCTCCAAGGAGGTTTAAATTTGTTTTGATTTTGAAATTGAGTATAGGAAAGCCGTACTATTAAGGGGGATGCAAAAGACAGGTTTGAAAGTGTGACCAAGTGCAAATCTCTACACCAAACATTCTCACTTCCATTGCCAAAGCCAGCCACAAAATTCCAGATCATTCTGTCCTGATTTGGCAGCGCGGCACTGTCGGCCCTAGGCCCGGCACTGCCGGCCCAGCAGCACTGTCGCTCCAAGCC
Organism: Eremochloa ophiuroides; assembly: GCA_038502445.1. NCBI lineage: Eukaryota > Viridiplantae > Streptophyta > Magnoliopsida > Poales > Poaceae > Eremochloa > Eremochloa ophiuroides. The sequence continues at coordinate 86,922,836 of JAHLJS010000003.1, forward strand.
CGGCACTGCCGCGACTTGTTTTGACCGTTAGACTCGAGGGGGCTTCTTAGCCTCCCTCCTGTCGCCCCCAACGGTCATCTCTGCCATTTGCTCAGTTCCCAGACCAGAGAAGCCACTTTCTTGCTCTCTCTCGCTCCCAACAAGCTCTCCACTCAAAAGACTAGTTTGAATCTAGAAGAGTGTGAGCTGAATCTTAACAAGAACAAGCTTCTCCCCACTGATCTTTAACTTTCTCAAGCACTTGGTTCGCGTTCAAGCCGGTGGTTTGCATTTGTTACTCTTGGAGCTTGCTCCTAGCCGGCTAGAACGTCGTCCGGTGAGCTTGCCAATCTTGTGGCAGCCCCAGGAGGTTTGTAGTCACCCTCACAAGTTAGTGGAATCAGCCTCTCTTTTCAAGAGTTAACTCTCTTGACTTGAGAATGGGGATTGGACTTTGTGAACCCAAGTTTCCTTTGTGGAAGCTCAACAACGTGGAGTAGGCAAGCCTTTGTGGCGAGCTGAACCACGGGTTAAATCTTGTGTCACTTGTGTTGCTTGTTTCATTCTCTATTTGTTGAGTTTCTTGACTTCTAGGGTTTGATCCCGATCTACGAATTGGTAGTGTTCTAACTGTAAGGAAAGGGTGTGCTAGGGTCTACACGTACCCGGGAACATCAGTAATTTATTCGATCTAAATTTCCCCATGCAGTTTTTGAATTGTGTAGAATTTGCTCTGCGAGGTCCAGCACTGCCGCTCTGGGAGCAGCAGTGCCGGGCAGCCCGGCAGTGCCGCTCTACAGGCCGGCACTGCCGCGCTTGTTACTAACTTCCGTTCGTGAAGATTTTTCACAGGTCTATTCAACCCCTCTTCTAGGCCAGTCCGTGATCCTACAAGGAGTTAAGCTTGCGTGAAGCAATCATCAAGCGTAAAGAGGAAGAGCTTAAAAGTCGAGAGGCAGCACTCAAGAACAAGAGGGATGCAGCGGAACCGTCTTCACGGCGCGACAACAAGGGCAAACAACCACGCTGCACCCAGTAGAACAATGTAATAGACCCAGCAAGTTAAATTCCCTAAGGCATGTTTATAAGAGTCTGTGGCCTCTTACCAGAGTCACACACAGATGCCATTGCAAACCACCGTTGTGTTCACTTTCCCTAAAGCATGTTAGGATTAGGTTTGGTATAACCTAGAGTACCACACAGGCCACGCACCGCTCATTTCATGTATCGCTGGGTTACTCTTTTAAATTGAACATGTGCTGTTTTAATTCTATTTCTCATATTTTACAACACACTTCATTTGTAGAACAGTCTTGAAACATGCGAGTAAGTTTTCGGATCGAACCGTGTAACGAATATGAAAAAAACGTGAAAATGAGCATCAAACATGAAACTTGTTGGTGGCCTGTCGGCTTACGGTAAGCCGACAGGCCTATCGGCCGCTCGCCAGCCTACTGGACCTATCTGCCCACCAGTAGCCGACAGGCCTGCTATCGGTGCCGATTCCCGCTGCCGACGGTTGTCGGCTGTCTGGCAGCTGACACGTAAGCCTATCAGCTTCTGGACGGCCGACAGGGAAGGATGCTAATTTTGCAATTTTTTGAATCCAAATACTAGATTTACAATTAATCATTAAAAAAATATTATTTTTTTAAAAATTCATACTCTACAAGGTGGAGCTCCTGTCATTTCTCAGTGAAAACAAAATCATGCTCGCATTAAAAGCAGATCAAAAAACAAACCAGTAAAAGATGTTCACAGCAGCCTTTTGTGGCCAATGCACATGATTAGCTGTGGATGAAAATGGTACGGATATTTATTCGACCGTCCGTTCGACCGAATCCGTTTAGAGATGTTCAGATCTGTCCGTATCCGAGTCCGGATATTCAATATCCGATACCGTATCCAAATAATCAAATCATATATTTATGATGTCGACATCCAATCGTATCCTATCCGGCATGGCTGACACTATCCGTATTCGAATCCGAATCTGACCAGAAATATGAAAACAAATATAATATCAGTAATATCCGTTCGTATTCGATCCGTTTTCATCCCTATGATTAGCCCTCAAAAAACAAATCATGCGCATGATTGGCCCTCAAGGGCGACACTACGTGATTTCTTCTTGTGCCAATGCACCACGGTGAAGAAATTTTTGTGACAATAAACTGAAACTTTATCATATAATTCTTCAGGTCCTTTGCAATTAATGTTATCGATCATATAATATGTATAATTCTTCAGGTCCTTTGTTTATGTCCTGTTTGTGCTAGTCTGGATCTATTTCATGTACATTTTTATTAGTTTATTTCGAGGATGATCTTAATCCTAATTTTTGACATGGGTAAAATCCTAGAATCTTTGATATGAATGGTATTAGTATAGGTCACGCTTCCCTCCTTTCCTCTCAAAGGAGAAGAGAAGATGGGTACCGGGTACTAGTGATGCTCTTCGCAGGTTCAATGGCAGACAGCAGGAAAAAAATGTTTATCATCAATAAAAGTAGCATTATTAATTCCCGATGTCAAACAGAGAATCAGTCACACCGACCATGCATGCTTGCCCTTGTCTTGTTCTTCCTCGAGTACCAAAACAAGCCATGCACAAGTTCATTGAACAGTACTGCACATGCGTATCAGTGGATCTGAAGTTCTGAAGAAGCGTCAACTTGTGACGTTAATTAACTTGCATTGTAACGCGACGACTGGAGCAAGATAGTAAATCCTCTTTTATATCTATGTCAACTTGTAACATGTTGCAAGATGCCTCTTCGTTCGGTGAAGTCTCAAATGTAGTAGTCTATCTTATATATATAAATATAAATAGCTACATCTAGCTATATGGGGCTCCTAATATAATGCACGCATGGTTGATGCGCAAGTTCGGTGCCTATAAATAGCTAGCAAATGATCCATGATACAGGCACCGATAGTCAATTGAGCTGTTTGCCCATCTCCATTTGTAGCATCTCGAGTTTTGCTTATATATTAGCTTGCCGGTCCCATCCAAGAAAGATATGGCTTCGTCAGCTGTTGCTTCTCTGAAGGAGGCCTGCTTGCTCGTCGCCGTGTGCGTCATGCTTCTCCACTCTTCGATGGGACAACAGCCACCGACGGAGCCTGCATCCCCGCCTTCCCCTTACACGGGGCAGCAGCCACCGCCCTCACCGCCAGCGCCCACGCCGACACCGACGCCGGTGGTGCCATCGCCCATGGCGACGCCGGCGCCGGCGCCGTCACCCACCACCGTCAGCTGCAACTATAGTGACTGCGGCTCGCAATGTACTCAGTCTTGCCAAGCCAGTTACGCACCAAGGAACTGCTCGAGCTTGGTGGAAGGCGCCTTCAACGGGTGCTACGAAAGCTGCACCAACCATACCTGCCCTGGCAAGTCCTGCGTCCACAGCGCCTGCGGCTACGGCACCTGTTCCTGCAACAACAAATACGCAAGCAGCTGCTGTGAATCGTGCCGTGCCTCTGCTTTTCCAGCCGTGGCTGGTGCCTACCGAGACTGCCAGAGTTACAACGAGAGGTACATGGGCTACTGCATGATGTACTGCTATGACAGGTGCATGGGCTCCAAGAACTGTACTGCTGCCTAGTGCGCGTAAGAGATGCTCAGATGCATGCATATATGAGTGCCGCTTGATTGGCTTGTGCGTCGTCCTGGACGTGCCAAGCTGCCAGCCAGCGGCTCAGATCAGAGGCTCCATCTGCTCCCGATGAGTTTCTTAATAATCTTGTCATCTACATCTTCACGTTAATTTCAATGCATTTCCATGTGTATTCACCTGTAAGCTCTCAATCAAATAAAACAAAGAGAGCTTTGAGTTCTCTATTTAGCTAATCAGTATAGATAAATGTTTGGAGGGGCACGCTGTCATGTATGAAAACGGATTCGACTGTACTATGAAATATGTTTGCAAGATATAAGCCTGAGGTTCATAGTTTTTGGCCTCATATAACGGCCTCTGAGAAAGGGATTTAGTGTTTCCCAAATCCAAGGCCCTAAATACCAATTACTACAAAACTTGACCACCAAATCATGCATTAGGGTAGAATAGAAAACCCAATAGCTCTTGTGACGAGTACTATTTATTTTTTATTAGCCCCAACACCTCAGGGAGTACTATTTTTTTTTTAGCCCCAACACCTCAGGGACGACGCCGGGGGTATTCTTAGGTATTCCTTGAAATAATACTCATGTTTTTATACCACAATGAATATATATTTCTTATACTAAAATAACTATACACTACTAGATTCTGGTTCAAAGGCCCAAAAACCCTCGGCAAAGAACCTTCGGAAATTTTTTGGTCGGCGAGAAGAGGGTCATTGCCGAGGGCCATTTATTAGGCACTCGGCAAAGCATTTGCCGAGGGCCTCGCCTCTGCCCTCGGCAAAGAAAAGTGTCCGTTAGGCTAGCTGTTCCGTTGACGGGTCTTTGCCGAGGGCCAGCCCTCGACAAAGAATTTATTTTTTTTCAGAAATTTCTTTGCCGAGGGCCAGCCCTCGGTAAAGAATTTTTATTTAAAAAAAACAGTCTTTGCCGAGGGCCCTTAGTTAAAACCCTCGGCAAAGAAATTTTAGTTTTTTTTAAAAAAAAAATCTTTGCTGAGGGCCGGCCCTCGGCAATTTTTTTTTTTCAAAAAGTCTTTGCCTAGGGCCACCAACCATAGCCCTCGGCAAAGAAATCTTGCAGAATTTTTTTAAAAAAATAAAAGACCATTTGATTACAATTTAATACAAAAGTAACATCATTGTGTAGATTTCTCATACAAATAGATTCATTCATAAAGTCCAAACACTCGCAGAGACATACATATATGATCAGCCATTACAAACATGTAATGTTCCATCAATAAGTCTAGTATCAGCTACTTGTATCCAAAACAAATACTAACACCTAAATCAGCTTTGAGTAGCAAACCATCCACAAACTTGCTAATTAGTACCGTAGCATACCCTGAAACCAAAACCTATCCTGCAATCTGTAACATGTTAACATAGATTCAGGATCATGTAAGTTAATATGCTTCATTTTTTGTTAAATTAATTCGATCTTAAACAATGTGTATGTAGATTGGTACTTAGGGAAAACTTGAGGCCTCATTGTGAAATTGGTTTTCGGTATCTTTGAAGCTTACTTATGTGCCGAGCAAGTAAAATCATGTAGTAAACAGATGCTCTAAAAGAATCCATCATACTGAATTGCTTCTACTAGCTGAGAAGAATTCGATGCCCTTGCTTCTTAGCTTGAGCTGCAGAAGTACTGGTAATTAGAAATTTTGGTAACCGATCACAGATGAAGGAAAATGATACGAAGTCAAGTGTGAATTTAGGCTGAAGGACACATGCAAGAATCTGCTCATTTACAACATTTAATAGGAAACTATATAGCCTTTCATGGTTCAGAAGATATAGTCCCTTTTGCTGGGGATCACTCTCTATCATTTCAGTAATTTCATAGCAGATGTTCTGTAAGCTATATGAACATGAATTCTAAAGTGCCACTTACTATATGTTGCCTGATCTCTTACTTGGAATCTATCAATTAATGTATGGGTGCTTATTTGCAGATCTCAGGATTTGGTTCAGCCAACAATGGCCCTCTACAGCCATCTAGGTAAGATATTGGTAAATCATGCAGAGTTTAACTAAATTTGCTAGGTTTGTAAATATACACCAAAGAAAGAAATTGTGAACTATGCAGGTTGTGAACTATCCAATTACACTTTATACAGTGGGCAGCTCACTAATTATACAGATAACTAAAAAAGTTGATTGCTTTCAAATTAAATGGCTAACCTCAGTTAGCTTAGTAGTTAGTATTAAAACTGCAAACAAAGATTTCATTCACCAAAATGTAACCAGCATAAACTGACCAGGTAGGTTTCTCTGTAGAAGATTTCATTCACTTTGGTCTGTCTTCACCCATCTTTGGTAACCTGGTCACACATTATGAGGTAAGAAAATTGTGGTTGGATATAATATATAAAAGAAGGTTCACAAAATGGCAATTAACTAGCAGAACAGAACAGTTAACAAGGATAAAGTTGGTGTCATTCAATTTACATTTACAGTTGGCCATTTGATCTGCAGAGTTTATTGACTTCAATGTCATATAGTTATCTACCACATACACAAAGGGCAGAAATTTCCAGACAAATAATTACTTTAGCAGTGAACTAGGCCTAAACACTTCTGTTTCAGAGAAATAAACTGAAGGAACAAACTAATAAATTAATGCTATGTTTAGGGATCCGAAACACTTGGCTGGGTCCATGCACTCATCAAACTGGCATTGATTTTATCGAAATCTATAATTTTTATGAAAAAATCATCTTCATCCCATTTTGTATTGAAGAGTTATAACTAGTTGCGACAAGTTGGAATAAGAATAAATCAGTTACAGGCTTTTGAAAACTGATTCCAGCTGACTGGGTGATGACGAGACAAGCCAGCGTGGCGCTCCACATCGGACCAGAGACGAAATTAAGCTAGCTGCGAAAGTTTGAGGACGAGAACGGTCGTTTTCATAGTTTAAGAACGAAATTGACCCGGCTGCGAAAGTTTGAGGATGAGAACGGTCGTTTTCATAGTTTAGGGACGAAATTGAGTCGGCTGTGAAAGTTTGAGGACTAAAACGGCCGTTTTTATAGTTCAGGGACTAAACTGAGTTTTCGGCGATAGTTTAAGGACGAATTTGACTATTCCGCCTTTGTTTTCTGTAGGTCAAGAGCCAACTGATCAGAGTAGTAAGAGCATCTCTAAGAGTTTGCCAAAATTTATTTGGCAAATCTTATGATTTGGCAACTCTCTAAAATGTATGGCAAGTGAAAAAAGAGCTCATCTCCAATAGTTTGGCATAATTCACTTGCCAAATCAAGATTAAACTTACGTCAGGAACTCTCAGACAAACAAAATTATGTTTATGTCCTTCCACCTCTTGAAAACTTACATCAGGAACCCTGGGACAGAAACAAAATTAGTTTTTTGCCCTTCCACCTCTACTTAAGTCGCCGATCCGCGCTCGTTTGCGCGCGCATATATATGCGCGTGGAGGGGGAGATTTACCAAGTTGTTAAAATTTGCCAAGTTGGATGCAAAACTGTTGGAGGGGTGATTTCTTTAGTTTTGCCAAAAAATAAAGGATAGCAAGTAGGTTTGACAAGCTCTTGGAGATGCTCTAATACATCTACAGATACTAGCTTAGTAGAATGACATTTTGGTATTCCACTATATATAGGGTATCCAGATGAGCTATTTGCAAGTGATAAAAATAGTGTTCAATTTCGAAATGAGAACTGCAAACATATGTACTGACATAAAAATAGTGCATGCAGGATCACATCCTAGACCTAAAAGAAGCACTAATCTAGCAAGGTCCGAGGCCCTGATTGGAATCATCAAAACAAACCAACAGCTATATGCATCCATATCTGATGGTGAGAGAGGACCAGTACCTCACCTTCACAGATTGGATCCAAGGGAAGTGATGCTGGAACATGGAGGACCAGTACCTCATCTCTCTGTTATGAAACTACTAATAAACCATGGAATAGTAAGAAGTATACACCACAAGGAGATCGTTGGGGAGGTCGTAGGGTGCTGCAGCACTGTGGCTGGCCACGGCCGGCCATGCGGCTGCAGCCTGCCCGCGGCAGGCCACAGCCAGCCAGAGGGCGGCCACGGCCGGCCAGTCACGGCAGCAGCCTGGCCCGGCCCAGCACGGGCGCGCCGGCCTCCGGACGCGGCGTGACCGGCCACGACCGCAACAGCACGGCCAACGGCCGGCCAGACGCGGCCACGACCATGACGCGGCCGGCCACCATGGGAGCAGGCAGGGCGCACGGGCGGCGCTGGCCTCCGGCGAGGAGCGAAGGCGGCAGGGCTGGGCCGGGCGGCTCGGGCCACCGGCGAGGAGCGGGGAGGGCGAGCCACGGGTGGCGCTGGCGGCCGGCGCCCGCGGGAGGGAGGTGCGGGGCCATGCCGTCGGGGCGGTGGTCGGGAGGCGCGCGGACGGCGGGGGTCTGGCGGCGGGAGTGGCGGCGCGGGGTGCGGCCGGGCCGGGAAGGCCGGTGCGGGGCGGTGCCGCGGCGGCGGGCAACTGAGCTGGGGATGCCGGCGCGGGGAGGGGGCAGAAATGCTAGGGTTCCCAGGTTTGGGCCGGTTCCAGCCTATTTGAAATTTTTCTTTTTTTTCAAAAAAAAAAATTCTTTACCGAGGACGGGAGGCCCTCGACAAAGACCCTTTGGCCCTCGTCAAAGATTTTTTTATTTTTTTGTTTTTTGACCCTAGTTTTTTTGTCCTATAATACATTATTTTAAACTTAATTATAAAATTTGGGCCAATTTTGATTTATTTTGATATATTTTCTTAATTTATTTTGTTTCGTTGATTTTTTCCGAATATTTCAAATTTGAACAGCTGGTGCATGGAATAATGCAATTTAGTGCTTCCTAAAATGTTATTCATGGTATTTGGTGTATGTTGAGTCCCTATCCACCAACACATATCAAATTTCGAGCATCTTCTTCACGTAACATGACGAGCAACATGTCGGAAAAGTGTCTTTAAATTATATAAAATCCATATGAATTCCGAAATTCACGAAACTTGTCGACATGTCATGTTTATCACATGTGTAGGCTATGGTAAAAAATTGACAAGCTTTCGAGCAAGGTGTGACATCAGATCCCTGAAACCCAGACATCTCCACATGTTATTGTATGTTTCACATGTGGAGATGGGTTTCAGGTATCCGATATCACAATTTGCTCGAAACCTTATCAAATTTTTACCACAGCCTACACATGTGATAATATGACACCTCGAAAAGTTTCGTGATTTTCGGACTTCGTATGGATTTTATATAATTTAAAAACACTTTTCCGACATGTTGCTCGTCATGTTACGTGAATAAAATGCCCGAAATTTGATGCGTGCTCGTGGATAGAGACTCAACATACACTAAATACCATGAATAACATTTTCTAAATCACTAAAGTGCATTACTCCATGCACCTACAGTTTAAATTTAAAATATTCGGAAAAAATCAACGAAACAAAATGAATTAATTAAGGAAATATATAAAAAAGTCAAAATTGGCCCAAATTTTAAAATTGATATTTAAATGATGTATTAGAGGTCTAAAAAAATTGGGTTCAAAAAACATAAAAAACAAAAATTTCTTTGCTAAGAGTCCAAGTTGGCCCTCAGCAAAGAAATTAAAAAATAATAATAAAAACTCTTTACCGAGGACCTAAGACTGCCGCCGTGATCCGTCCCGCAAGATTTGCCGAGAGCCAGGCCCTCGGCAAAGAAACGGCAAAGAGGGCTGTTTGACTTGGCCCTCGGCAAAGAGGGCCTTTGTCGAGTGTCCGAGATTTAGCCCTCGGCAAAGCCTCAGTCTCTCGGCAAAGACTCTGTTTCCAGTAGTCAAACAGAGAATCAGTCACACCGACCATGCATGCTTGCCCTTGACTGGTTCTTCCTCGAGTAACAAAGCAAGCCATGCACAAGTTCATTGAACAGTACTGCATATGCGTGGATCTGAATTTCTGAAGGGGCGTCAACGTACTTGTGACGTTATTTAACTTGCACTGTAACGCGACGACTGGAGCAAGATAGTAGAGATAGTAAGTAATAAATCCTCTTTTATATCTATGTCAACTTGTACATGTTGCAAGATGCCTCGGCTCTTCGGTTCGGTGAAGTGTCAAATGTAGTAGTCTATCTTATATATAAATATAAGCTAGCAATATTGGGCTCCTAATATAATGCATGCTGCATGGTAGATGTGCAAGTTCGGTGCCTATAAATAGCTAGCAAATGATCCATGATACAGGCACCGATGCTCTATTGAGCTGTTTGCCCATCTCCATTTGTAGCATCTCGATCGTGTCATCTCAAGTTTTTCTTACATCCTACATATTATTAGCTTGCCGCCGGTCCCATCCCCATCCAAGAAAGATATGGCTTCGTCAGCTGTTGCTTCTCTGAAGGAGGCCTGGTTGCTCGTCGCCGTGTGCGGCGTGCTGCTCCACTCTTCCATGGGACAGCAGCCACCGACGGAGCCTGCATCCCCGCCTTCCCCTTACACGGGGCAGCAGCCACCGCCGGCGCCGGTGGTGCCAGCGCCCACGCCGACACCGACGCCGGTGGTGCCATCGCCCATGCCGACGCCGACGCCGGCGCCGTCACCCACAACCGTCACTTGCAACTACAGTGACTGCGGCTCGCAATGCAGTGAGTCTTGCCAAGCCAGTTACGCACCAAGAAACTGCTCGAGCATTTCTGTGGAAGGCACCTTCGACTGGTGCTACGAAAGCTGCACCAACCATACCTGCCCTGGCAAGTCCTGTGTCCACAGCGGCTGCGGCTACGCCACCTGTTCCTGCAACAACAAATATGCAAGAAGCTGCTGTGAATCGTGCCGCGCCTCTGTTATCCCAGCCGTGGGCAGTGCCTACCGAGAGTGCCAGAGTTACAACGAGAGGTTCATGGGCTACTGCATGATGTACTGCTATGACAGGTGCGTGGGCTCCATGAACTGTACTGCTGCCTAGTGCGCATATATAAGAGATGCAGGCATGAGTGCCGCTTGATTGGCTTGTGCGTCGTCCTGGACGTGCCAAGCTGCCAGCCACCGCCTCAGATCAGAGCCCCATCGGCTCCCGTTGAGTTTCTTAATAATGTTGTCATCTAGTACATCTTCTTCACGTTGCCATGCATTTTCATATGTATTCACTAGCTTGTAAGCTCTCAATCAAATAAAAAAAGGTGAGCTTTGAGCTCTCTGTTTAGGTAATCAGTATACATAAATGGTTGGACGCTGTCATGTATGAAAAGGATTCGACTGCTATGAAATATATGGTTGCAAGATCAACTCTCTATGTACGGTCCTATTCGTTTGACCAATCAACGGTTATTTTCAGTCACGAAACAATATTTTTCTCTCACAACAAATCAATAACAGCTAAAAACAACGCTTATTTTCAGCCCAAACAAACATGTTGGTCCGGCTTAGTGAGCTGGCCCGAGGTTCATAGTTTTTGGCCTGATATAAGCCTGATACGGCCTCTAAGAAAGGGATGTAGTGTTTGCTGAATCTTGACCACCAAATCATTGGGGATAGAATAGAAAACCCGGTAGCTCTTGTGACAAGTCCTATTTATTTTTTATTAGCCCCAACACCTCAGGGGTGGCGCCAGGGGTATTCATAGGTATCCTTGAAATACCCATATTTCTATACCACAATGAATATATATTTCGTACACTAAAATAACTAGTTGTATAAGCGTCCTCAGTTCTTGTTGTTTTAGAATAAAATGTTCTTGGAATACCCTGATATTGAATCTTGGCTCCGCCACTGCGATCACGTTGATCCTTCTGAAGGTTCTTCGACCCTTCAAAGATTGCGCTCTCACCAGTTGCATTGTTTGAGATGCATATATGATTTTATGAATGTACTCCTCTGCCCAGCTTCGGGCCAGGTTGGTTCCCTATTTTTCTTGTCAAATGGGCACAAGAGGCATAAATGCAAAGCCATCTCTGGTTTTTAGTCGCACAATAGGCAAATGTGATTACAAGGCCAATTTCTCACAGCAAGTTTGTACGTTGTCAATACTTTTGTTTGAATCAGCAAGGCCAAATAATTGTCACAAGTGCAAAGAATTTTAGTTTCCCTTCTACATACGCTCTCCAGATTGAAGTTGCCTTAAAGAAACAAATAAAAAATCCTTTAATTGTGCTAGGTACACGGATTTAGTAGTTGTCATCCACTGTCCACCTCCACCATATATGATCTTCTTGTTCATTGAGTTACACCAGTTGGACCAAGTCTCAAAGGGGCACACACACGAGAATAGTAATGATGCTCACATCCATGATTTGCATATTGAATGGTTGATTTTTTTTTTTTTGCCATTAATGAGTAGTGTTCCTGATCTCGAGCAGAGAATCAATCACCAGCGCTCTACTGGAGTAGTGGTTATTCCTTCATTCCTCGAGTACCCACACATCATGCATTGAAACAGCAGTGTGTAGAAGTGTATAATCTGAGGACGTCAACTTCTGACATAATAATATAAACTCTATGTAGTACGAGAGGACTGCAGCAAGGTAGAGTCCATAAGTAATCTCCTCAAGGCTCAAGTCAACCTTGCATCCTAACATGTTGCAAGATGCCCACGATCCGTGAAGTCTCAAAAATAAATATAATATAAACTTTTCATGCAAGATTGACAAAGTCACCATGGGCGTCTCGCTGTCGACGGGAACGTCGTCTACCACTGAAAACACAATGCCATTAAATCATAAAATAAATCTAGAAAAAGTATGACAATTAGGATTTGAACCCTGGAACACACACACTTATAAGCTCTCACTCAAAATAAAACAAGGTGAGCTTTGAGTTCTCTGTTTAGATAATTGGTATAGATAAATGGCTGGAGGGGCATGCTGTCATGTATGAAAAGGATTCGACTGTTACGAAATATGGTTGCAAGATCAAGTCGCTGTGTACCCTATATATAGAGAGATGGCAAGTTGGTCCGGCTTAGTGCGCTGGCCCGAGGTTCATAGCTATTGGCCTGATATAAGCCTGGTACGGCCTCAACAACTAGGAGTCGTGCCCATGCTGGCCCGGCCTACACACTCGTGCCATGCTTGACCGCAGCGATAGAAAATTCCGCGAGTGCATAGAATATCAGCATAACACTTCGCTTGGGAGTATTCTGGGTATTGAAATTCTATTCCGCGGTAAAAGCGCATACCTAGGATGATCAATTGATTAGTTACAATGACTAGCTAGGTTACATATAATCTGCAGACGGGGGTAATTATTTAATAACGATATAGAGCTAGTATGATAGAATAAAATAGGGAAGACGAGAATTCTAGATAAACTGACGTAGCCAGTGGGAGATAACCGAGTGAGTACAAGAATCCTAATTTACTTCGACTATAAGCACAAGTCTAGCAAGACTGTAGTGATATAGATAAACCAACAAATTAATGGTGTGCTGAAGCTGTTCTGGGACACAAGCATGTTAGTGTCACGTCAAAAGAAAGATATATCGAACACCTGGTGGGCGTGACGATGGCAGGGTTATCCCGTGCATGGACGTGGAGAATGTGGTGCTTTCATGTTCGGTTGAGCCCAAAACCAAGGGGAGTGAGGGGGATTAAAGGGAATTAAATCCCATATAAGTCAAAATCCCCCTCACCCCTCTCCAATCCCCTTGATCATGAATGGAACCGAACAAGCCTTGAAGGTACTGGTTTTAGTAGTAGCGGCAGTAGCCAGGGTCGAACGACACAGCGAGGTGACCGCACCACTCGCGTGGTGGTGTATGTCGCCGACGAGGATGTCCTTGGGTGGGTTGCCTTGCCCATGGACTTGGAAGAATCAACTAAAGAGGCTGGCATCGCTGATGCAGTGCAGCGTGCAGTTGTGGTGGCGTTGACATCAGAGGCCGCTTGGCGCCCATGGTTACGGAGACAACGTGCTAGGGCGTGACAGATGGAAGGTGAAGCCTCATGATCACTACTATAAAAATAATTTTGTGATACAAGCCAAAATATTGAGAGAGGTGTGCACATCGACCGTCTCCATAAATGGTTAGGAGAGCTCAAGAAAAATGTCCTCCTTGCAAAATCATTTATGGAGCGGGTGTCCTAAGGTGTCCGTCTCCGAAAATCATCAATTAATGGAAACGAGCATTTTAAGATGATGACTCCGTTAATCAAGGAGACAAGGGAGAGGAGCACTCCCATGGATTTTTTTTGTGATCTTCTTCATCGAAGCGAGTTATGGAAGGCATCAAAAGCCGAAAGAAGATGGACACACAGTGGTGGCTGGAGGCAACACTTCTGTCGAAGCGGCAGGTGTGGTCACCCCGATGGTCTACATCAGCAATGTGGATGCTGCAGGCGTGGACGACACAACGAGTCATGGTTGTCGTCTCCATCATATGCATCAAGTTTGCCATCTTCTGAGAGATGGATTTAGTGTTTCCCATATCCGGAGCCCTGAATACCAATTAAAACTTGAGCACCAAATCATTCGGGTAGAATAGAAGACCAGTAGCTCTTGTGAGGAGTTCTATTCATTTTTTGATTAGCCCCAACACCAAACACCCATAGTGGCGATCGCATCGATCCTTCAAAGGTTCTTCGATCGTTCTAAGATTGCGCCCTATTTCATTGCGTCATATCCTTGAAGCTACTTCTCCCACTAGTCTTGCATTGTTGTGCATGCATAAATATTTGTATGAATGCACTCCCCTGCCCAGCTTTTGGCCAGGTTCCATACTTTCTTGGCAAATGGGCACAAGAGGAACACAAACAAAGCCATATGTGGTTCCAGGTCGCACAATAGGAAAATGTGATTACAAGGCCAATTTCTCACAGCAAGTTTGTATGTTGCCAATACCTTCGCTTGAATCAGCAAAGCCAAATAATTGCCACAACTGCAAAGAATTTTAGTTTCCCTTTGTTGGCGGGGTGAACCTCGCGTCGCACAAGGCCGGGGGTTTCCTTTGCAACACGGGGGAGATCTCCGCTCGAAGGCGGAGGCTCACAGGAATCACTCACAAGAATTCTTACAGCATCATGAATAAATGACCTTCAACCCCCCTTTTACACTATAGTTACACTGCGTATTTATAGACTACAGTAACTGCCCTTCAAGTCAATTACATGGAAGTCCCTCCAGAGAAAAAGGATATTCCCTGAATATCCCTGAATCTATCTGATTCCCCTGAGGGCACATGGGTAACTTCTCCTCCTCGCCTCAACCACTCTCTTGCTTGTCGTGTAGCGGCCTCTCCTTTCGCCTCTGCCACGCCACCTTCGGACCTTCGCACTTGGACTCGGGCCGTCCATGGGGTGGCCGAAGGTTCCCATCTTCTTGGGGCCTTCGCGTACCATGTGGGGATCTTCGCTCCCTCTCTGGCTTTGATCTTCCGACGAGGGCTTCCTGTGTTCCCAGGCAGCAGAGCGAAGGTCCTGCTTATCGATGCTTCCTTTTCGTCGTTGTTGTACCGTGAAGGTCTTTCTTGTCCCGCGACTTCCTGCAATAAAAAACAGTAGAGCATTCTGGTGCCGAAGGCAGCGTGGTCGACCGAGCCCCCGGCCCCCTGCTACAACACCCTTCTGCATGGGCTCTCCAGATTGATGTTGCCTGAAAGAAACAAAAGGATCCTTTAAATTGTGCTAGGTACATGGATTTTGCAGTGTAATTATCATCCGCTATCCACCTAAACCATATGTGATCTTGTTGTTCATTGAGTTGCACTAGTTGGACCATGTGCCAAAGGGGCACATACACACTAGAATAGTCCGGATGCTCACATCCATGATTTGCAGTTGAATAGTTGAAAAGTTTTTTTGCCATTAATGACTAGTGTTCCTGATCTCAAGTAGAGAATCAATCACCCGTGGAGCACAACATTGTTCATTACTATCAAGTCTAATATAATATTAAGTGCAATGAGGCCACTTTTCTTTCATCATCGGGGTTCTCGCCCATTGCTCCTTTCACATGATGAACAACCTCAAGCTTCTTCTTCCTCCCCTCCCTACGCTCAGCAGTACCCCTCCTTTCCGCCTCTTCTTTGTGCTCCTTCTCTGCTGCCTCCTCTTTGTGTTTCTTCTCCGACAACTACAGACGCTCCTCCCACTCCTTTAGTTTTCGCAAATGCTCTGTCCTTCTCCTTTGACCTCAGTGTCAATCCACTCCTCAAAATCACATTGCGGTGGAGGGTGGTCCTGCAATACATGCAACTGTTACGCAACTAATAATCACCATCAAACTAATGCAGATTTGACGAAGGGTAGGGTCAGATGCGCAGTTGTCACACATCCAATACCTCCGCTTGTAAGTATCCTCTTTATCAGAAATAGCAACCCTGCAAGGATTGCCGCAGTAGCACATCGGCCTTGGAACACCGCTAGGCAGTGGCAAACGGGCAATGCATTTGCCACCAACGCACTATTCCAACTATTCCAATAATATAACCAATGAACCATATAATAAATCAATCCCTTTTTTTTTGCAAATTGCTATACTACCAACCAAATAGAGCAAGATGGACAATGACTACCTTGTTTTACTAGATTTACCATGCCTAGGCACCTCACCAATGAAAGTATTCAAGATCCTAAGGTTTCATTCAAAAGTTTTTTCATCAAACCCTAGAAGTTTCAAAAAAAAACCAATTAATACAACCCTATAAGTTTGGAAGCTCTGGCAAGAGGGGACGTCGGCGTGCGGTGGAGGCGCCAAACCCGCGGAGGGAGGCGTGCCAGAGGAGAAGAAGTGAGCGAGCGGGTGCAAGCATAGGAAGGTGGTAGGTGGGGTGGAGGAGGAAGATCGATGCTGGTGTAGGGTGATCAGTGGGGTCAAAGGTGCATAGGGTGTTGTAGGTGTGGGGGCTCATCTATTTAGCGAAGCCAGAGCAAATGAGTGGGGGATGCATAACTTCATCAATGACTCATCTGGTGTTCAAACAAATAGCTCTTGGTAGAAAGATCAATTTTTGTTTGAACACCATTTCTTACAAATAACATCAAAATTCGATTTTCAATAATGGCAATGTGTTTTGTGTGTTGAAATTTCCTGTTTTGTAATACCTCTCCATGATCATCTATAATTTTTCATGTGCATAACTAAATTGCGCTTTGCAATTTCATACAAATAATTGGATTTGGCTATTAAATTGAGAATAAACACGACTCACCGGGCATGGACTCCGATCCGATGATGTGTGATGGGAGGGACAGGGACAGCCGATCGAACACACAAGAAAAACTTATATAATCCTCGGTTGTCACAAATCAGTGGAAGAAGGAATGAGAGATACACTAAATCAAAGGACTACCGAGAGAAGATGCGAAGAACTTGCTTGCTTGTTGCTCCGATTGGTAGGTGCAGAGTGTCAAGTGCTCTAGTGGTCGCCGCCGAGAGAGCTTTTGTTATCTGTCGTTCTCTAGTGGAATTTCTGTTAGACTAATATAATCTTAGAGCCTGCTTAGATGAGGCAGGGCTAATTACTAGTTGAACTAAAAATGAACTCAACTTGTCTAACGAATAATTGAAAGCTAGGGCAAAAAAATTTTTAGCTTACCTATTAGACATATCCTGTTTCGATGTAGTAGGGTGTAGTTATCCAAATAGGCTCCTACTGGGAGTTTTAATAGGTTGCCACGTAATCATTTTTATAATGTGGCACTGCTTTTAGTTAAGAAGAGAGACGAAGATGTGAGTTTCATGCTCCTTGTCTCGGTTTCCCACTCCAAGAGAAGTTATAAAATTAAATGTACATGAAACAAAAGAATGAAGTTTTGATTAATAGTGATTGTTTCATCTACATTAATTTTATTGGATTTTACGTTTTTAAAGCAACGCTATGAGATACTCCACTGAAAATAGCCTTAATTAGTATTAGCCTTTACATTGTATACATATATATTGCCACTAGTGTGCTTTCATTATTAGGTCCCGTTTGACACGGCTCCACTTCACTAGTGAAGTCATTATTTTTAGCTCCGGCTCCATAAATAGCTCTATCGGTGGAGCTGGAGCTATTTTGGTAAATCTTTTGGTAAAACAGCTCTACGTATAGGGTTCCTCAAAATGTGCTCTCACATGGATGAGGTGAAGCCGGGAGAAGCCACTATTTTTGGCTCCTTCGCACCCAATAGCTCTATAAGAGCATGTTTTGGGGGGCTTCATTGGTGGAGCCATTTTATTTTACTTCGTTTGGCAGAAAACGGCTTCAAAGGGCTCCTGAAGCCGCTGTAGAAGCCCTGCCAAACGGGGCCTTAGTTGCACTAGTAGAGAAACTGCTTCTAGTCCAAGCTGGAAAGGCTTTTTAGTTATACTAGGTAGCGTGCCCGTGCGTTGCTACGGGACAATTAAACTTTTATATAAAAAATACACGGATCGTATGATAAGATAACAATACACAAATCCATTAGGTTTAATTTCCTAATACCAGTATTTATGTCATACTTAGATTATAGAAGCTGATGAAAAAAATAAATGAGATAGCTTTGAAGTAAAATGGACAGTATAAGCATGACAACTGAAATTTTAAATGAAATGTACAAACTGTTTGTCGTGCCAAAGTTAATCAAGTTTCTATTGGACAAAAACTGGTAGTTTCTTGAGAATAAACCGACCATCTGTTCAACTACTTTGATAAAGCTAATCCAAAAGGGTAACCTCCAACAAAGAATTGAATAATCTTATGTGCCTTCGCACTTCACAGTTAATAGACACAACAACCGGTCATAATGGTCAATTCATACAAATCAGAATCACATCAATTTTTCCAGTGATTTATAGTTGAAACCACAGATAATTTGCATGTAAGATTATAGTTAGTAGGTGTATACTCAACATTACATAAAAGATTATATAGTTTTTCCCTACAAAATTTGCTCAAAACATATCCCTGTGCAACTGCAATTAGCTAGCTCTAAACTGACACTTTATATCCAACAATGAGTCAATGACACTAATAAATCACAAGATGTGGTAGCTATAGGTAAATAAAATAGTAAAGACAAACCTTAAATGAACAAAAACGACTTGAAAAGATTGTCAAGCCTTCCTGAAACGATGAACTCTTTCACGGCACCTGCTACAGCACTTTGTTGAGTATCACACAGTTGCAGAATTGCAGTTCAAAGTCAAATATGTCATCAGGCTCACAGTTAGCCTCTTTTAGCACTGAACTGCAGCCAAAAAAAACATTAGTGGAGATTCCAATTAATCGCATCATTCTCAGTATATATTATAGATACTTGTCCTGTACATAGGCCATTCAAAGAATGTGTATTATACAGCCAAATTTAATTAAAAAATACATTAGAAACATTTAGTCAGATATAAAACATAAATTCTGAATTCTTGGTACGGCTACCGATCTGCCAATGTTTAAAACATAAATTCTGAATTCTTCGTACGGCTACCGATCTGCCAATGTTGTCTTCCTGAGACATCCAAACATTCGACTGACCTTTTGTCCCTGCAATGGCTATATACTCTATTAGTACTATAGATTAGTGAAAATAGAATGAAGTTGAATTAAGAATGATAAGCTGAGAAGCCTAGACAAAAAGCAGTTGTCTACATTTAAGGGGACCTTATTCTTTGAACCCACAAATAATTATATCAACACAGGTTGCATAAGTCTTAGTCTACTAAGTAAAAAAGAGGAGTTAAGGCAGTGTGATTACTACAATGGCGATCAAAGATCTTCGTTAAATTCAGAGTTTGCAGCGGTAAGTATATCCACTCATGTAAACACAAAAAGGACATCACTTAAACATTCACAACAGTAAAACACTAATGTAGGTATGGAGTCCGTTCCAAGCATCAAAACTGAAGCGGAGTCAAAAGAAAAAAAACTATTCATGGATTAAAACAGTAAAGCCCTTATCAGTTTCAAATTAAGAAAGATGGCTTGCATAACAAAAGGAATATATTCTTACAAAAAGAAAAAAAACAGGTTGCCGGCTTCATCATGTCATAGTGAATCACATTCATGGACTCCATGTTAGTTCATGTCACCTCATTGAAACCAGAATAAGAGAGCCGGGGAAATATAATAAACTATCGAGTGACATACTGTATATTACGGGTTCTATTTGAATATCAGTCCTTTATATGCATGAAAAGCTCAAGCTTTCACAACAAATTTGTATTATAGAAACTGAGTCATAAGTCCTAAAGAAAGTCCAGTTACTCTCAAACCAATCCCATGTTTATTATAGAAGATAAGCAGAATAAATATTGCAAAATTCCTTCTTCCAATCCAATGCAAATGTTCAAACACTACAGAATAAAGCATTAATTCGCTTGGCATTTGGAAGACCGTGTTTAAGAAAAAAAAGCGCGGGGGTTGGTGATTACCCTGCAGTGGTGATCAAATCCATCAAAATAATTTTACGAATCAATTTAAGGTATTTTTCATCTAATTTGATCTGTACTTGCAAAGCCATGAAAAATCAATGAATAGTTAATCTTGGAGCAAAGCGAGAGAATTGACAGTGCAAACCTGCATGTAAAGATTTGGGGACCTTTTTTTTGCAAGGAGGGCACACAACAACATCCTCAAAGCTAAGCATCTGCATAATTCTCCTCCTCTGTGGATTCAAGGAAGCACACCTCCCAATTTCATCGGACTTAGTGAGCGCCTGAACGTCTAAAATAATTCTCTTTCATCTTTTTCAGTAATTTCCAGTTTGTGCCGAACAATGGAAAAAAAAGAAGTGATAGTTAGTTGTGTTGAAGATAAGCTAAAATCATATAACACATGTAGAAAAATCACAACTAATAGCCAGTGTCCTGTGTCTATGCATT
Source organism: Eremochloa ophiuroides (assembly GCA_038502445.1). NCBI lineage: Eukaryota > Viridiplantae > Streptophyta > Magnoliopsida > Poales > Poaceae > Eremochloa > Eremochloa ophiuroides. The sequence goes on from JAHLJS010000003.1 coordinate 86,943,201, forward strand.
GGGGGCTGTTCCATCATAACCAAAGCAAATCGGATTATCACAAACACTCAGATCCTAAGAAGGCAATTCCTATGTTGTCTACGTGTGGGGAGAGCATTATTTTCTCAAATCAGACGAGATACAGGAAGGCCGGGAACTGACCAAGTGACTTGAGAGGATGACCTTGGCGCCCTTGCTGATGAGGTGCTCGACGGTGTTGGAGGCACAAAATTGCAACTCCAATGCGGTGCCAAATCCAGGTCCATCCACACGTGGTTCCTGCAATTGCATCGAAGAAACACATCATTTCGCTATCCAGATCGGAGACTGGGTGGTGGTTTGAATTCCAGGCATCTAGGGTTCATGATCTAAGATCATCTAACTGTACGACTGCCGGGGCATAGCAACTCCCTGCACGGTGGATCCAAATTTCAAACGCTCTGAATCAATATAGGAGACTTAGAGATCAACTAAACAATACAAACTATACTTCAGGTCCTTCCTCAGGAAGGAAAAAAAACATCCGAGGTGTTGGGACAGCTGCATACCCTTTCTTTACTTGCTCTATTACGCTGTAGTGCCAGTATCCATAAGTTGTACTATGAGTTCATGCAGTTTTACATGGCCATTCTGATATTCTTTTATGTGCTCTTTGAGTGACAGTCAGATAATTTCCATATGGACTCAAATTAAAATTGGGTATATCAAAATTTAGTCACTTAGTTGTAGATATTCCTGCATTTTTTTATGGACTTCTGAAAATGCATAAATAGATATCATCATGCATGTCAGGGAAACATCTGTAACACACATTGTGGATTAGCTCAATAAAAGAATCCAAATATATAATGTTTCATGTACCAATTACTTTTTTTTGAACGCACATGTGCCAATTACTAAATAAAGAAAAGAAAAACAGTAACCACCAAAAATTCATCTTTGCCACGGCCACTATGGACACCCAACAAGGGCAGGAGCGCTGCAGCCATGGATGTTCATCAAGGACAGTAGAACAAAGCGGCCAGGGTGAAACACACACACACCAGATCTATCCGTGAAGGGCATCAGGGAGGATATCATCGAAGAGAAATCAGGAATAAGAGGTGCTGACCTTGCCAGACGAGGTCTCAAGGTAGATCGAGATCGCTAGAGCGCAGAGGAGGTGTATCGGACCACATGGTGGAGGAATCGTTAGGATCAGCCATCCCCGAATCGTCGCATACGATGAGAGGGCCACGCTCGAGGCACTCCTGATCTCGGAGGAGCTTGTCCTCGCCGTGCTCCACCACCGCCCGCGGGAGCTCCCTGACAAGAATGCCCTATTGCTGCTCCGTCGTGAGCTACTCCGGTGTGAGGCCACGCAGGGCGGCGGCTCGACAATGTGGAGGGGGTTAGCGGTGGCGTCGATGTGGGTGGTCTGGGGCAGGGGGCAGGCGGCAGCACGGCAATGGGGCGGGGTGGGCGGCGGTGTCGATGCGGAAGTGGGAGTCAGGGCCTCGGGGGGAGGCGGGGTGGGCGCATCTGATTGCTGCGGAGTCGCGGAAATGGAGTGCGACGGTGAAACGAAAGCGTGATTTTCTTTCCTTTCGCATATCGACCACCGCGTGGGAGGAGCGTGCGGGGGAATCGCAAGATGGAGGCAGGCGGACGGACGACCCCAAACAATGTCGCACCAAAACAGTGCCTCCTTTCTAGTCTTATTAGTTGTAGAGATTTTGCTGGAGCCAGAGCTCTTTTGCTCTACTATACAGTGGTGCACAGCATATGGAGCCACTTCCGGTCGCTCGGAGCGGTGCCAAAGGAGCCCTATATATCCATCCTATTTAGCGTTTGTAAATTTGTCAATTACTAATACTGACATTGCATGCATGTGCCAACACGAAATCAATCATCAGTAACCATTTTGTTTATTCAGTTCATTGATCGAGCTGCCTAGCTTGCAGCAGATATGTAACTCAGGTCTTATTGTACATGTTGGTAAATTCATATATATGGCCACTGTATATATATAGTTAAGACTGCAAGCATGCTAGCTGATTAATTATTGTTCAGGTTAACTGTTGAAGGGCCTCTGGTTGCCGCAGTCCAAGTTGTCGCCGTAGGTGACCCCGAGCAAGTCGCAGTAGCGCTTGTAGAAGCCGATCCGGTCGGCGACGCGGCTATCGTTGCCGTGGCCGCACTCGAGGCCGCCGTTGATGATGTTGGTGACGACGCCGTAGCCCGGCAGCCTCCCCGCGGCGGTGTCAGCTGCCGACGGCGTCCACTGCCCCGTCACGACGGCGTGGCACGACGGCTTGGGCGGCTGCGGCGTCATCCAGAACCAGACGGCCGTCTCGAAGGAGACGGCGGGGTCGGACGCCACCAGGTCCGGGTCGCCGAGGGTGTCGGCGCCGATGGCCTGCCCGGCGGGCCCGTAGTTGTAGTTGTAGGAGATCTGGATGGGCCCGCGGCCGTAGTACTTCTTGCCGGCGGCGCACGGCCACTGGGCGCTGGGCTGGCAGTAGTCCGGCCCGGCGGCGCCGCCGACCTCCTCCTTGAAGCAGTAGCCCCAGGCGTAGGGCCCATCGGGCGCCGTCGGCCACCCGCCCGTCGTCTCGTGCGACATCTGTGCCAGGAACGCCGCCAGCTCGCGCTTCTGGACGTCGTCACCCCCCGTGGTGCCGAAGCCTGGGAAGGAGCTGGCCGCCGCGATGAAGGCGGCGTAGGTGTAGAAGCCGCGGGCCGGGCACGCCGCGTCGTTGCGGTGCAGAAGCATCTGGTTGAAGAGGGACTCGGTAATGATGGACGCCACGCTGCCATTGCCATTGCCGCCGCTCGTGGGTGGGCTAGGGTTGGGAGTGGGAGTTGGAGGAGACGGGGGCGGGGGGGCGCGGTGCTATTGCCGCAGCTGCCGCCGCTGCACTAGCTCTGGCAACCGGTGCCGCAGTAGTCGGAGGTAGAGCCACACCAGCCCCACTTGCTGCAGCAGAGGCAGGTGGGGCAGAGCTTGCCGCCGGCCTGCGAGCCGCACTGCTGATCGGTGCTCGGGGAGCTAGGGTTGGGAGTGGGAGGGGGAGGGGGAGGGGGAGGAGTGGCCACCATAGCCACTACCGCCAGTGCTCTTCTCATCATCGTGAGAAGCCCAGCAAAGTAAGCAACTATATATTTAGGTCACTGCTATAGCTATCTACTTGCACACTTCGATCGATGGATCTGTGCTGTTGGTGTGTGAACGAAGCGGTGGGCAAGCATGTCCTTATATAGGTACCATGGCGCAATATGGATGCATGCATGTAGGCTGCATGCTTGCGCAAGTTGACACGGTACACTAGCTAGTGCATGGTGGGCGGCTCGCCATTGGCTACCTTCTCTGTTTCTGTTACACATAATCCACTCTTGGAACCGACGAACGTGCGTACCTGCACTAGTTGGCCTAGTTGGCTGTCTTACGTATAGGATGATGGGAGGATTCTGCATACTACGAGTATTCATCATCGATCGATCTTAATTAACATTATGGATGAGAGAGACGACATATAGGTACGGTGCAGCGCGTGGCGCTCATTTTAACCATGCATACCCCATAGGTGATAGTGGCATATAGATCAACCCTAAACCATAATTAATCTCGGTCGCATATCCGATCCTCCATGCAAGCATAAATATACACACGCCTCATCGCACGCGCTAAACATTCTGTTACTATCCGCGTGGGATCAGATGATGACAACGTCCCCAACAACTAGTTTGGATAGCTATTATGACGAGCAGGAGCAAATTAGTCATTAGCGATGAACAAATAGGTGATCTATTTCACGTAGGCCGAGAATATATGAGATCGAAGAGCATGTGGGTCTAGTAATACGAATATATATAAAATAGTCTCCATATTTTGTATTGCATACGTTCAGCCTCTTGCATGGCTAGAATGGATTTTCACGAATAAGTGGTATATTTACACCCACCTCCAAGGGATGGACGAAACTAAAACCCTTCACAATGTACTAGTGAAGGTAAGAAATAAGTGGACTCAGATATAATAAAACAAGTCTCACTCGGTAAAAGCTGTTGTGTGCAAACAAACATGGAAACAGTGCTATCTACAGACGTGGGACCCATAGTGCAATAAAATATCTTATTTTTTCACCATCCATTTCATTGGCGCGGAGTACTTCAGTGTTCAACTGACAATGATGTCTTAAGAAACTGGGAGCGGAACAAGAACATTCATCTCTCCTGGTTTTTTTGGCATCATTATGAGCTGATAGCATCACTTGTCATAGTATTGTGAGTGGTGCTTATTTGCGCTCTCTTCTTTGGAAGCATCACTCACGAAGCACGCTATGGAGGGACTAAGGATGTGTTTGTCACCGGATGGACATTGTCAGAGGCGGAGCCACCACTAGGGCGAGCTAGGGCGGCCGTCCTAGGTCCCCTTGGCCAGGCACCACATTGTACTGTATATCCTGGCTCAGCGGATGTTAGGCTAAGTGGGATCGTGTCTAAGAGGCGAAGATGTTTGGGGAAACTGTACGAAAAAATGATGATATTTTGTTTGGTTCGATGCATTCTTCATACCATATGAGAATGACATGTGGACCAAGGGCAGAGCTAGGGGTAGTCGACCCCGGTACAATAGATATGACCCCATTGAGCTTGATCATCCCTTGTTTCGCCCCTGCTGGTGTGGGCTTACCCTTCTCATCTCCCATCCATCGGGACAGCCTCGCCGGTCGAATGAGTGGAGCTGCATGGGACCGTATATTTGCACCAGCGCGGATGAAACGTAGCACAATGGAACTAGACATCCGGTCACCATTTCTGATAGTCTCTATACGGATCGCGGAGATGCTGGTCGGTGGGAACCGGACATCCAAACACATCCTATCTAAAGTGGGCACATCTGAACATGCATCATATACTGTAAGCTGTAGCAGGATAACTTTTTAGGGCATTGAATCTGAGCCACGGGTGCACAGATGTGGGAGCCCTAACAAGTTGCTGCCGCATCCCTGAGAAAATGTGCGTCTTTTGCAGTTTGGCTAGCTTGAAAATATCAACGTTCTGTAGTATTGCAAATTGTTACTTATTGCCTACTTGGTTCAAAACAATTGTAGGAGTATAGGGCCCCGATACTACCACTTGGATCTGGAACCTACATGCTGATGCTCACGATTTCGATAGTCATACCGGTGATTTGGAGGAGATCTCCCGAAAAGTCTTTAGTGCTCATTTCGGCTAGTACGTTGTCTGGGGAGACTTTACTGATTCCAAGCAAGTCACTACTACGGAGAGGATTTTTAGGGATGACTCAAAATTAACCGCTCATAAGAGCGTGTTGGTATAAATCTGCAATTTATAGAAGCAGCTGGATATAGAGCCACCCCCTATAAATTATTTTTTAGAAATCACAATTTCAGATAAAAAATAGTAAAAAATAGCAAAAAAAAAATCAGTGGGTGTTGCTATAATTTCTTTCTGTAGTAGTGAATTTCACCTAGATTTGGCATTGAGTTACTCTAGCATGCAGACGTGGCCATGGATTCATCTTTTGGCTAAGGGCTTGCTTATTTGGATTCGCTATTTGATAATAGTTATGTAGCTAATAGTTATTATCTGATTTGGTTCAAATAGACTTAGTTTGAATTATATCACTACATTGTTATCTATAATTAACTCAAACTAAAAATTAAATAGTCTACCATCTATACATGTTTGGATCCAAAATAGATAGTTATTAGTAGATATAGTTACTATCTGCAGGGATCCAAACATAGCCTAAAGCACCTTGTGTGGCTAAAACATGCTGCCGACTCCCCCTTGCTGCTATACAATTAGAAGTACTACGTTGTCATTGGAGTGGGTTGAGATATAATTCAAACTAAATTCTACTCTAACCCACTTCAATACATATACATTCAAATAGATATATGTGCATCCAAATAAGGTCTCACGTGGAATGCAATGTACTATGTAGATACATGCTAGTGTATAGTAGTGTACGTACAATAGACCTCGACCACCGTAGATAATTTAAGTGGTTACGTAGCTGCATTGCAGGCCATGCAGATTTATAGGAACGCGTGCGTATGGAAAAAGATCAGATCGTAATCGTAGCAGCCTGGCGCTGGGCACTGGCTGGGCACTCGCAGGCAGCCAATTAGCAAGTCATCATACTCTCAGTTGGGCCTGGTGGTCAAATTTTTTACTTCGTCTACGTTCCAACTTGTCCTGACTTGGTGGGCAACTGGACATGCACGGTGGCGACGCATAGGCGGACAAGGGAATTTGCTCTGTTTGATATTGTATCGTGTGTGTAGAGATATCCATGCACGTAGGGGGTGAGCCGAATTAAGGACGAGTTTTCCTTTATTTCAATTATGTCAGGGGTAATCTTTGGCTAGGCAATGTCATAGAAGTCGTCTATGCATCGATCTAGACACATAGGAGTTCCATGCAACCATTATTTAAGATATCTATTTACAGAACAGAATATACGCATTATAATGTTGATTGGAAGATGCTCGATGGATGCAGATTTGAAGGCTAAACTGAACCTGCAACTTCAGCTTCAGTATGTATGACCGAACAAAGCCAGTTTAATAACAACACAGACTTGTATACATATATATAGATAGATATATGCTACACATATATTGTTTGCAATCATGAAAGGTAAAGGGAGTACCCAAGTGTATATTACATATGCTAGGTCGTACATGCATATGTAACATGTTGGATAGTTTAATTACTGATTATTAGTACACACTTGTCTTTTGAACATGTAAATCTGGATACTAAGCTGGCTACCAATCAAAGAAGTCACTGTCGGATCCCCATTAGAGAAGTCATTGTCGATGGATGCAATTCTTTGCCAGATAGAAGACCTTGTTCATGTATTATTGTTTCACTTTCTATATTTGTAGGCTTAGTAAAAACAAGATTAGTGAGTTTGTAGAGCTAATAGTGATTTACAAGAAGAGTTCTCATAACTGCATCTGCAATCTGTATGGTGGCTGCAATCGGATAAGTACCCTGTTAATTCATGGATGGATGCCAGGTAGAGCTGCCTTTCCGCTCCACTCAGTCCAAAGAGCTGTTGTTGTCCCACATCAACCAAAGTGGGAAGCTACTGCATCTGCCAGGCAGTTTATTCCTCCTCAACAGTCTGCAATGTGTGACTCAACAATCTGCAATGAGTGAAGGATTGGGTCAGATACAATGCAAGCTAGTAGAAAAAAAAAAACAAACAAACCATTAAACTGTAGTACTGTAACAGGCAGGAGAGTAAAATAAAAGATACGGTATGATTACCTGTAACCACTCACCTAGAATACATTTCAAAGTTACCTATTTAATTTGACGATGTTGCAACATCCGGTACCTGGACGGAGTGACGACAGCGTGACGCGTGGCGTGATGAGGTGATCCGGATGCTGGACGTCGGTACGGATGGAGGGTCCGGAAAACGTCTAGAGTGTTTTGCCCTCTGTGGTCACTCTCTAGAGTGCTTCGAATGAGGCTCAGCGTTGGTCCGGATGATGCACTGTTGGAGTAGGACCCAGCCTGAGATCGTGGACGTGGCTGCGGCAGTTGCAGCTGCGGGGGGTGGGCGAGAAGGAGCTGACCGGTGGGGCTGGTCGGTAAGAGTGAGTGAGAGAGAGAGAGGGGAGTACGGCGAATGACAGCTGTGGCCCAGCCGGAGATGGGCTGGCCCAACAACAAGGAAAAGAGAGAGGCCTGCACGGGAGGGCGGCCCGGCCGACTTGGCCTTGGGCCTGATGACCGCGAGCAAGGGAGGAGGGCGAGGCTGAAATTCTTTCTTTTAATATTTTTTCCTTTTTATTTTTCAAACAAGTTTTCAAAACTATTTGGATCCATTTGAGTTTTTGAATAAAAAACCAACCATCACAAGGAGAAAAATGCAACAATATGAATGCTTCATCATGTTTCTACTTTTATTTGATTTTAATTTTATAAAAAATATTATTCCTCTAGGTTCCATGCTTAACAAAATGTTTTAAAAATTCAAATTTAATTATTTGAAAAATATGCAAAATTTAGGGTGTTACAGTCACTAGATGATTTGTCTTGCATTGCAATTTTTTTATAGGCGGATTCGTTTTTCATTCTCAGTAGAAATCATACAGAAGAAAACTGCCAGTAGAAATCAATTTCTACTCGGTTTTCTTAAGGAACCGCCAGTAAAAATATTTTAATTGTTTTTTGAATTTTTCAAGTGATCTCATATGAAAAAACTATCAAAATAAAAGTTGTAGATCTCGAAAAGTTATGAAACTTGGTAGTTGATAACTTTTTATTTCAGCGAAAAATACGCTTGAATTTGTTAAATTTAAAATTTAAATTTTGTAAACGACCTCGGATGAAGAAATTACCATCATAAAAATTGTCGATCTTGAAAAGTTATGTAACTTTATAGTTGACAACTTTTTTATTTGGATTCGTGAAGTTGCCAATGATTATCACTGCATGCCGGTACCCAAGTGACGGTGATGAATTGAGATTAACACCTAATGACTCTCACCACCGAGTGCAAGAACAACCATGGGCACTTTGTACTGGCGGTGATGACATACATGTAGTAGTAACAAGGAGCAGAGGGGTGGGCACTTGTAATTTATGGATCAGGAAGAAATTAAAACGAATATATAGGCTCTGTTGGTTTCAGCTGAAAAGCTGAGCTGATTTGGGCTAAAACTGATTTATTGTGAGGGGAAATACCGTTTCAGAACTGAAAAATATGTGCTGTTTAGTTGAAGCGAACAGAGCCATAGTTATGGTCCGCGTGCGAAGGAGGTGACAGGAGTTTGACCTCTTCCACGCCCTATTCTTTTGACCATTTAGCACTTATTTCCCGGCACAAAACCATATTTTTCTCTCAGAACAAATCAGCATCAGTCAAAATATCTTTCGGAGTTAAATATTCTATGGGCTAGAACCGAGAAGCAATCCACCCTGCTCGTGCCGTAGATCAGCCTCCTGTGTGTAGCGTGGACCACCAGAGCTAGTGTAGAAATTATTTAGAGATGCATTGGATGAGAAGTATGTTTCCTTTACTTGCTCAATGGTTATATAGAAGAAGCACTACATCATATTCAAGCATTACTACCGGTTCAAAACCCTCCTTCACTGGTGAATTTTAAACCGGCACAACCATCTCAGCAGTGATAAGCTCATCACATCACTGCTGAGTATGCCAAACCGGCAGTATCGCTATCACTGCCGATTCGTGTTACCTACCGACAGTGATATGTGAGCTACCACTGCCGGTTGGAGTAACAAACCGGCAGTGATAGCTTAGCTATCCCTGCTGGTCGGCAATACAAGCCGGTAGTCATAATACTTCACTGCCGGTTTATATTGCCAACCGGGAGTGATATAATATTTATAATTTGTATTTTATTAAGGCGGAATAGTCAAATTCATCCTTGAACTATCGTCGAAAGCTCAGTTTAGTCCCTGAACTATAAAAACGGCCATTTTAATCCTCAAACTTTCACAGCCGGCTCAATTTCGTCCCTAAACTATGAAAACGATCGTTCTCGTCCTCAAACTTTCGCAGCCGGGTCAATTTCGTCCTTAAACTATGAAAACGACCATTCTCGTCCTCAAACTTTCGCAGCCGGCTCAATTTCGTCTCTGGTCCGATGTGGAGCGCCACGCTGGCTTGTCTCGTCATTACCCAGTCAGCTGGAATCAGTTTTCGAAAGCCTGTAACTGATTTATTCTTATTCCAACTTATCACAACTAGTTGTAACTCTTCAATACAAAATAGGAAGAAGATGATTTTTCATAAAAATTGTAGATCTCGATAAGATCTACAACTTTCTAGTTTTAATGTTTTTTATTTGAGGACATTAAGATACTCAAAAAGTTCATATTATGGTGCTAAAATTTTATATTAACTTTTTGAGCATCTTAACATCCTTAAATAAAAAAATTAAAACTAAAAATTTGCAGATTTTATTGATATCTACAATTAAAAATCATCTTCATCAATGTTGTATTGAAGAGTTACAACTAGTTGCAACCAGTTAGAATAAGAATAAATCAGTTGCAGACTTTCAAAAACTGATTCTAACTGACTAGGCGATGACGAGACGAGCCAGCGTGGCGCTCCACATCGGACCAGAGACGAAATTGAGCCGGCTGCGAAAGTTTGAGGAAGAGAACAGTCGTTTTCATAGTTTAAGGACGAAATTGAGCCGGCTGTGAACGTTTGAGGACGAGAACGGTCGTTTTCATAGTTTAGGGACGAAATTGAGCCGGCTGTGAAAGTTTGAGGACTAAAACCACCATTTTTATAGTTCAGGGACTAAACTGAGCTTTCGGTGATAGTTCAAGGACGAATTTGACAATTTCGCCTTTTATTAATTGTTCCCCGTTTAGCTGCTGATTTTTGGCTTCGTGAAAACCTGACACCAGCCTACGGTACTGAAGCACGAAAATCTGACATATCCCATGCACTGGACTCGGCAGGTTGCAGGTTACAAATATTGCGTTTGCATGCATGCACAAGTTGCATGTCTTCAGGAAATAGAGTCACAAAAAGCATGCAAGTTCAAATTATTACAACATAACATGTTCCACACATATGCAAGCAAATGCAATACACTTGTTCAAACAGACCTCTAGTACATGAACAAGTACAAACTCAACAATTCACATTTCATCGCCACGAAAGAATCAAGGGAAAAACTCATGACACAAATCTTTCTCATTCATGCGTAGGCAATGCATTCGCCAGTTGATCTCGAAAACGGTTCATATACGCAGCATCAGGTGGCATCGGCATCTGTTCAGGAGCGTCCACTGTGGCCGGCTGATTTTCACTTGCTTAAGGTGGCACATAACTCAGATAATTATCACGCCGATGAAAATGTGCATCATGTATGCCACTGTTCCTAATAAAGTTATGCAATGCACATGCTGCTGATATAATTTCTGCCTGTGTTTTGACGAATATGAAGGGATCTCCTTTAACATCCTAAACTTCTGTTTGAATACCCTAAATGCCCTCTCAACGACATTCCTAAGACTTGAATGTGCATAATTGAATGTCTCCTCTTTACCTGCGGGTGGGCCGCTAGCTCGGTACTCCGGCAAGTGGTACTTCGTCCCCTTGTAAGGAGCCAGGTACCCTAATTTGTTCGGATATCCGGAGTCAACTAGGTAATATTTACCTGCACAAACCACATCGATTAGCTTCTTTGCGGCATCACTTGATCAAAATCGGGCCAATCATCAGGAAGTTACCGTGAGGGGGGTGGGGGTACCATTTGCTCCATCTTGTCCTGGCATCATCGAACACCCGTGTGTCATCGACAGACCCAAGCCAACCAGCTAGCACAAATGTAAAGCGCATGTCGAAGTCACAGAAAGCCATCACATTTTGTGTTGTCATGCCCTTGCGACACAGGGGCTGCACCATAACTTTTTGCGGCACTATGCAAGGTATATGAGTCCCATCTATGGCCCCTATGCAATCCTTGAAATATGGGTAGAACCTACGGTCTTTCAACCGGTCATGCACTGATCTAACTCAGAATCAACTGGCTTCAATATATCCCACGAGAGTGCCACTACAGACTCAAGAACTCTATGAAAATTTTTAGACACTGTAGCCAACGGCCTTTCGACACGGTCATCGGCTTGTCTACAAGACTGTTGGTCTCCTAGCATCCACAAAAATATATGTAGAGCTTCTACTGATGATGACTTAGTAGTAGACCTAAGGCCATACTTCTCAACTAATAGGTCATGCAGGCTGGTGAACATAGCTGGACTCATTCTAAACATGTCGTAACAGCGTCTTGTATTTTGGAGTCTATCCTGCACCCATTCCAACCCACTCAGTTTGGGTGACCTATAGGGGCCCCTACTTAGGCACTTGTCCACATGCACAGCACAGTTGTTCATACCGTTCATGATGTCCTTTTCGTCGTCGGCCAACAAATCTAGGATTGCATCATCCACCTCATCATCCAAAGCCTCATCTTCCGACGAATCTGGTTCCACCACGATGCGGAAACCTGGCTGTTCCAGTTCACATGAGCAGAGATGTCAGAACCATGCATGACAGATGTCAAAACCATGCATGAGCACGAAATAAACCACTGGAGAACTGTCAACTGCCAGTTCTCATCGAAATGCACGTCACATGAATTATACAATGCATAAAAGTATCTCAACCAAATGTCAATACATAAAAAAGGTTCACACAGCACACACCAACACATAAAGTTCAAGTATGACACATGCAACGACACCAGGACGAAGAAACAAAGCACTAATTAAATTGCATATGGTCTAGGGCGCGACCCCAGCGATCGTCTTCAGGTAGACAAGTCTTCCCTCCGGACCGGAGTCGATGAAGAAGGTCATGGCTCCGTCATTTTGGCAGACCACGCCGATGGCAGCCCACAGGTTGCTCCCCTCAAGCACGCCCAGTTCCCTAGCCAGTTGCATGACATATTTCACCTTGGACTCCTTTTTCGGCTGCCTGTTGCACCTCTCTTTGGCCAAGTCCTGTAATGCCACAGCTTTGTTGTTCTAAGTTTTAGTCAAAGGGGCCATGCTGTTGGTGAAGCTTTCGACAGCTGGGCTCTTTGACTTCTTGCTTGGAGTAGATGCCGATGCCGTCGTGATGGTGCTGCTAGCCCTTTTGTTGCCCACACTGGGGGGGTCCTCATCTCCTCTTGGTCATCGGGCCCGAGTTCGTGCGAGTCATCATGGTCAATAGGAACAAATGCTGCTGAGACAAAGGCTGTGGATCCATCCACATGCACGGCCGGGAACATGCGATCCATCTCCGGCAGGTAGATTGGTCACCCTTCCTTGAACTTCTTCCAGTCAGAATGGCCCTGCAAAGTGCAGAAATATTAAACGTGAACATGATATCAGATTAGAACTGCATACCAAGGAAAAACTCACAGAAGCAGTGACTAACCTTGCAGTTCTCCTCCCACCAGTCGTCATCAGCAATCACAGAACCATCCTCCCTGCGACCTAAGCCGCTGGATTTGCGGCTTCTATCGATGAACGCCCATTGCTTCCTCAGCCGCCTGAACTACGTTTTTAGTTGCTCCGTTGTATGGGGCGTTTTGGCATACGAGTTAAAGTTGATGAGCAGGTTGCGCCAGCCAGTGTTGTTCATGGCACCGAGGACACAGGTTCCATTATCGACTTCTTGACACCATAACTGGCAGAATTTCAAGGAAACTTCCGGCTGCCAATTGGCCTTGGGGGTCCTAGCCAAAACCATGCATGACAAGAGAAAGGGCATATAACGACGGCAGGAAGTGGAGGAGATCAGAGGTTGACGTAGTTTGACTACCTGGACGGGGGCGTCGAGGTCGTCGATGCCGCCTGCGTTCGATGCAGTAGCTCCTCGTCCCCTGGAACGCCGTGGGGGGATCCACCAACTGTGGTAGCAGCCAGTGGAGCAGAGCGCACAGGATTTGGTCCGCGTCTCCCGCAGCCTCCTCCACCATAGCTTGCAGAAGGGTGTAGGGGAATGGGGGGGCATCGGCGGGAACCCACCAACGGCCCCCGGGTACGCGGCCATGCCTGGCCAGGCACGCTGCTCGTTTAGGGCGAGCGTGTCGAACCCTAACCAGGCGGGGCCCTGGCTGCCGGAACCAACCCAGCCGGCCGATGGGCCGCTGTACGGTGTCGCCGGGAATCCGCCGGCGTAGCCCATCCCTGCAGATCCGCGGCCGTAGAAGGTGGCCGGAGGGCCAACGCCGTAGGCTGGCCCCGCAGACCCGTCGGAGTAGCCGGGGCCAACGGAACCGCTTTCATAGGCCGATCCCGATGAGGAGCCGGCATAGGGTGTCCCCACATCAACACCGAAGAAGGAGCGTGTGCGGGAAAGGAAGCCACGGGTGGGATTCGCGTCCTAGTCGTAGGCACTGGCATTGTTGCCGTCTTCGCGTGGATCCATGGCCGAAGCGTTGCGAGAATGGTGGGGAAGAGCAGCCGCAACAATGGAGGGGAAGAGCAGCCGCGCACCGTTCTATACCGTTGGGACAGAGGAGGAGGGAGGGAGCTCGATACCGTAGCAGTATCACTGGCGGTTCCAGCAACGAACCGGCAGTGATACATAGCCTCACTGCCGGTTCGTGGCTGGAACAGCCAGTGATACTGCTGCGGTAACATCACTGCCGGTTCTAGCCATGGCAGGAACCGGCACTGATGAAAACCGTCACTTCCGGTAAGTAACAAGAACCGGCAGAGATGTTGTCTATGGATCCAGGAAAAGAAATTGTATAAAATCAATACATATCTGCTCTAAACCGAAGTCACTCGCGGTTCAGTTGGTTGAGTCTTTGTGCTTTGGCCTTGGTAGGCCTAGGTTCGAACCTGAGGTTCCTGTTGACGGTGGATATACCATAAAAATCCACACTCAAACACCATCAACAGGCTTCAGATTCAAGCAAGATCAACATAACATGAACATATTTTTTATCAATAACTAGTTCCACTTGTATTCTTAGCTTGTGAATGTAGAAAAGATCAAACAGAGCTGAAACGAACACTTGGGGCCCAATATCATGGTTCGGCAGAACCACATATTTGGGAACCAAGTCACCACACTTCAACAAATGACATAGGGAAGCAAATAGAAGAGAGTGGAGCACCTGGAGGGCCCACAAGTGGTCTGGCCAAACCACATTGGGGCCCACCAGGGCTCTGCTGACATGGCACGATCCGTGTAACTTCCTATCCAGCTCAATTCCACCTTTGGATCAAAGCTGTGTTACCAATCAACGGTGGAAGATTAAAGCACATGGATCAAAACGTAAACCGATAGAATCAAGACAAACCAAGTACACAACCATACTCTATGACAGATGGGGACACTGGTGGTGGGCCCACCTTGCCATAGGTGGTTCGGCCGAACCACCCATGGTGGGTCCAGGCCACCGACGCGCTCCACCGCCTTCCTGCATGCTTCCCACGTGATGGTTTTGCCACTGCCGTCCATTCAAGTCGGTTTCAATGACGGTTTATCCAAGGGCCAATGTGGAAAGGCACAAGGATCGCTGACGTGGCACCCCTCCATCTCCCCCTATAAATAGAGGCTGCATACACCCTCTCAAGACATGATTCATTCAAGATACAAGTGAAGAGTAGTGTAATTCCACCTTTAGTAGTAGTTGTAGTCTAGTGTGGGAGTTAGAGTTGAGTTGAGCTGTGCTCGGGGTCTCCGGAGTTGTCTACTGGAGAGTCTGGTATAGCTCTTCTATCTTTCTCTTTCTGTAAGACTTATCTATTTTAATATATTAATCCAGCTTTACTTCACTGAGTCTTTACTTAATGCATTAGTTTAATAGTATTGTTGTGAGTTATCATATTACTTGGTCGGTTTGCATTAGATTCTGATCCTGTAACCAGCTCACGTGTGTAGTTCATCGCCTGACATAGGGTGCTCTAGTTGCCTTGATCACTGCTAGAGTAGTAAGGTTTAGTGTAAGCGTGGTGCTTAGATTAGATCTTGCCTTTGAATGCCGCTTGTCGCACGGATTGTTTGTGGGTGCTAGCACGTGGTGACAGCCCTGTCTAGTGTTAGTATCCCTCCATGTGTTTTAGGCAAGTTCTTAAAAGGTAGGCTCCCATAAGAGAGTAGGCGCTTCAGGTAGAGGTTATATCCTCTATTGTCTCGCACTACCCCCTACACACTGGAAGTAAGGTAGCAGTCTTAGTGTACTTCGTCCATTTAATAGGATAGATCACATGAGTAAAGTTCGAATCGCAGGAACCTTTCTCACTCGTTGTCCTCCCACCTAGCTACACTACATTAGTTATCTTTTAGTATTTCATTTGTTATCCTTGAATCATCACCTTCCTATCATACTTCGATTACCCCCTCTGCACTAGTTGTGCTAAGTTGAGATAGATTTAAGGATCTCCTTCTATTAACATTTCTAGCAATCGCTTTCCCTTGGGATAAAATAAATAATGATATTTTGGAATACTCCCGGGTGAAGTGCTATAGCGGTATATTCTGTGCGCTTGCGGAATTATCCAATAGACAGAAGAAATACCCCTCAGGGCACTTCTGTCGCCGTTATCAGAGATAGTCTAACACCCTGTCTCTGGTGATTGCGCTAAGAAGTGTCAATAAGCATTTCTGGCGCCGTTGCCGAGGAAAGCATAGCCTAGAAATTTTAATAAGATCAAATCCAGAACCTATCATCAAATTAGTATCAATTAGTTGTAGTTGGGCTTACCCTTGCCTTTGCTTCTCTTTATCGTGAAGTAAGGCATACATGAGTGGATTTTAGTTTCAAGCCACAGCAATAGAAAATCCAGAGGCATCCACCAGGAGTTCTCGACACCGTTCAGTCTCCAATCGGAGGTCCAATTTGGTATTGGAACCACTCAAGGAAGGAGGCTCAGCACTGTCACCTAAGGAAGCTATGGCCGAAAAGACCATCTTCGAGCATTCTGCACCGTCGGCCGACAATGTAGCCACTGGTCCGCAGCTTAGCTTGGGGGATGCCACTTTTGAGCTCAAGCCATCTCTTATCAATATAGTGCAAGCCAACCCATTCAGCGGAAAGACCCATGAGGATGCAAATGCACATCTCTAGAATTTCCTAGAGTTGTGTGACACGATTGCCATAAAAGGAGTCAAGGTGGACGCCATCTGTCTTCGCCTTTTTCCATTCTCCTTGATCAAAAAGGTAAAACAATGGTTCTATGCTTATCCTGAAGACATTGGCAATTGGACAAGCTGTGCCAACGCATTCCTCATGAAGTTCTTCCCGATAGACAAAACCACAGTTCTTCGAGGAAAGATCTCAGGCTTTACACAACAAGTGAATGAGACAATTCCTGAAGCATGGGAACATCTCCAGGAATACATTCGGAAATGTCCTCACCATGGAATCCAAGAATGGCTCCTGATTCAAGGTTTCTACCATGGGCTAACCCCAATATCTCGTAGTCACCTTGATGCCACTGCTAGAGGAGCATTCACTTCGCTCAATGTCACACAAGCCAAGAATCTGATAGAAAAGATGGTGACAAACCAAGGGTGGAATGAAGATCGACTCCAATCCAAGAAGAAGAACATACATACCATCTATGAAGTAGATGCAATCTCTGAGAAGATAAATATCCTCTTGAGAAGGCTAGAAGAACATGCTAATTTCAAGAAAGATCGAGAGGCCATTCAACACTATGCTTCCAAGCATCAATGGAATCAGGTATGTAGTGTATCTTATTCCAAATTAAATCCTAAGAAAATAGACGCCATCAACAACAATTCAAAATATCCTCAACAAAGAAGATGGGCGTCGAACTCCAAGTTTCAAGGTAATGCAAATTTTGGTAATCAATTATCATTAAAAGATTTTGTTATGAATCAAGCTAAAATAAATGAAAGCATGAATAAAAAGTTGATAAAAATGTAAGACCCTTGAAACATTAAATGCTAAAATGGATGCTCTCGCTTCTTCTGTTAAAGAACAAATAAGTTATAATAAAGTGCTAGAGTCTCAATTAACTCATCTTGTTGCTACTACTTCATCTCGTAAAAATACTTGCAATACTTCAAATATCAATGCAGTGATCACGAGGGGAGGTAAGTCCACTCGCGATCCACCACATCCTAACATGGCAGGGAAGGCTGCAAGAAAAGACAAGAAAGATGATGATGAAGAAGAATAATTGCCAGCACCTGATGACAACACCAAGTTCTAGCGAAAGACAGCCCCGCACGAATATTATGACACCAACGTGCTGCTACCCTTCCCAAGAGCAAGGAAGCAAACCACCGACGAACAATTCGGGAAATTTGTCGAGGTAATTCGTCATCTTTATGTGAATATTCCATTACTTGACGCAATGCAGGTACCAACCTACGCCAAGTACCTAAGAGACATCCTCAACAATAAACGCCCACTGCCCACAACGGAAATTGTCAAATTGACGGAGAAATGCAGCGCGGCTATATTGAACCAACTGCCAACCAAGAAGAAGGACCCTGGGTGTCCCACCATTGACTGCTCCATTGGGACACAATACTTTGAACATGCACTGTGCGACATGGGAGCAAGCGTCAGCGTCATGCCAAAGGTAGTGTTCGACAAACTCAATCATACTATATTGTCCCCTACATCAGTACACGTGCAGCTAGTGGATCAATCAGTCCGTTATCCGGCGGGGATAGCGGAAAACATCCTCGTCAAGATACGTGGATTCTGTCCCCGTGGACTTCGTGGTCCTGGACATGGAAGTGGATGAAAAGACTCCACTCATCTTGGGGAGACCGTTCCGCAGCACTGCCAATGCACATATTGATGTTGGAGCTGGAGAAATTCAATTCACTATCAACGGGACCCTGGAGACATTCAAATTCCGACCGAAGGTTGAGCAATGCTTATTGATCCTGTTAAGGGAGATACATGCTTTCACTATTGTGAAAGATGTAAAGAAGCCCAAATCACAACCACGAGCGAAGAGCAAACAAATATTGAAGAGAAAGGTAATACAACCGACAATGCCTCCGAAGAAAATTCCTACATCAGCCGAAGAGAGAGATCCTATTGCAAGGACCTGAGCGAATAACTCTTCCACCAATGTAAGTACACTAACACTTAATTAAAGTTTCTTCATTTAATTGCTTATTTTATTTTAGCATTTATCTCCAACCCCTGTTTCTGTCGGCTTTAATTAAGCTCAACATTAAAATAATCAAATACTTGCACCCCTAAGCAAAGTTGACACCAGGTGGAGCCCATGGGGGTCGGCCGACCCCACCATGGTGCCACCCACCTGCCATCTTTTATCCAAATCAATCCTTGCCATGTCTTGCTTTGTTTCATGCACGACAACACCTTAAAATATTGCATGTAAATTTTGATCATCTAAATGAACTAGCATGGCAACCTTGGATCCTTCTCAGTCACTATTCTGTGCACTCACATGTCTTAGTGCTAATTTTGCTCTACCTAAACCCTATGTGAGTTGCCCTATAAAGAGCTGCAAGACATAAATTCATCAACTTGCACTCTGGGAGCTAGATTCTTTCTCTCATCTTCTGCTTTAATAAAATGCTGATGAGAGAAATACACACAACAACCATGAGTAGGCTGAGAGAAAAATTTTATCATGACAAAGTCCATTCTCTCTCTCTCCTTATTTTCACTCATGCAAACTTTGATCAAAACACCTTTTGCTAATCATGGGAAAGATTCTTACTTAAACCCTTAAGCAAATCATCTTTTGAAAGAATTCTCCCGTGAAGCCTCTCATGAGCAAACATCCACCAACCATGGTCATGTCTTACCCCCCTCCTTTGGCCCTTTGTTCCATTCATCACTCAATGACTCTATGAGCAAGCATCCAAAGGAGAGAAAAGTTGATGCTTCACCATGAAACAATAGACCATGCCATCAACCTGTGAACCTATGGCCGACACCATGTCTTCACTTGGCTCCAAAATGGAGGTGTTGATGGGTTCGGCCGACCCATCAATAGGCCACCCCATCACTCCAGCTTTTGTTCCCACCAAGAAGATAGAGATTCCCACAATTCCTTGTGCAAATAGAGAGGGGACAGGGTTCGGCCGACCCATCAAGATACACCAAATCACTCCATCTTTCTCTCCAGTCAACACACAAGAGATTCCATCAATAATTTGCACAAGTTGGTGCACTATAGGGGTCGGCCGAACCAGGCCAAGTGCCCCTTCACCCTCACTTCCTTCTCCATTTAACTGCCATGCTCGTGAGCTCATTTCTCAAACCAAACCACCAGCAGAGCACTCCGACACTCTAAACTCTCTCTCACCTCTCAATAAGGCTCTTTCCTTTCCAAAAAGAAAACCCAAAAATATTTTTCTCTCATCCTTGTTCAAGTGTTCATCACTCGAGGGAGCCAAGTAAGGTAATCATCAGGTAAGAGGCTCATTAAGCTAAGCTAACCCCTATCCGAAGCTTGGTTCATGTTTTTGTTTTGTGCAAATATGAAGAATCCATTCAAAGGCCGCAGCAAAGAAAGTGCGCTCAGCATTGAGCGGGAGTTCATCACGATGATCATCCTCCCATGACACGAGATACGACTCTCAGGGTCACAGGATGAATATTTGTCTGAGGCAACTGAGCCAAGCAACAACACCAAAAATGTAGAACAACCTCCTCATGATCATGAAGAATCCGAAGAAGAGGAAGAACCTGTTAGAACACAAGACCAAGAAACAGGCATTTGGGTCACTCCACAAGAACTTCTCGTCCTCAACGCCATCCACAACCGCAACTTTGAACACACCAAGGTAATTGATTTAGGACTCCTCCAACGCACAGGTATGTATGAGGAGTTCTTTGATATTTTTGGTGCAATAGGATGGGGTGAATTCTGGGATTTTTCTGGGTACCAAGGTAGCAAGAGTCTCACCTTAGAATTTATGTGCACAGTAAAAGCAACTAGAGACAACATCTATTTTTGCCTGTTTAATTAAGCCTATGATCTTACTTGGGATCAGTTTAGTGCTTGCCTAGGCTTCATGAATTGCACCTCAAATTTGGAATCTGCTACTCGTAGGTTCAATAAACTTGAATTTTGGCATGACATAACTGGGAAAAATAGAATGGGGAAACCACGTACTAGTCACATTTGCATTCCCACAGTGCGATTTTTGCATAGATGGCTAGGAGTCACTTTGTTTCCCCGGGATGATGTAAGACCTGTGAGAGAAATTGATTTAAAAATAATGTATGCCATGGTATATAAAATCCGAGTATCACCTGTAAAAGCCATGGTAGAGCACTGGATTTCTGCACCATCAAGAAGTGGATCATTTGATTTCACGTCCATCATCACAAAAATGTGTAGCTACCATGAACTGCTAAATGGATTTAATGATTACATACCTACACATAGAACCATTCTGAGTGAGGAATATTTCATAAAAGCTCATATTATTGCCAGTGGTCCCTAAGGAACAATAGAATTTAAATTCCATAATAGCGATAACAAGACTCACTTTGCCATGCCCAGAATTAAAACTATATAGGGGCCACCCTTTAGTGCCTAACATTGCAGGAGTAGGCGGCCGTTGGAGTTTTTCAGGACCTGCTACCCGTGCAAGAACGCGTGCTCCACAGCATAATGAATCATCCGAAGAAGACGACAGCACCTATGCAGGCAGCTCAAATGCCATGCAAGCCTCCAGCTCTGGAGGAGGGCGCTGGTCAGGGGCACAAAGTGCCAGATTTTCTTACTCATCTATGCAGGATGTAGGGACACGAAGCCATCGACATGACATGGAGTTGCTAACACATCAGTTTGGTGTGCTGCGGGCTAGCCATTAGGCCATTCACAATATCACTGCACAAACCCAGCAGCAGCTCCAAAATTTTCAGGAGCAGACTGGCAGACAGTGGGCTACCCTCTATGCACATCACAACATACCTCCACCTCCATATATCCCACAGCGCCCACAGCAGTTCCCGCGACCATATCCACCACAATATCCTCCTCACTATCCACCACCATATCCGCCACGTCCACCTCAGTGAGATAACTGCAAAAGTGCAAGCTTTGGGGGAGATTCTCTCCTCCACCAAGGTAAGTATTCTATCTCAGTATTTTATATTATTTTTAATTTAATGCATTTAAATAAAATAAACTAAAAACACCAAAAACTATTTTCTATTCATGTATGCTAATCTTTCTCATTGGAAATGATGAATAATTGCTCTGTTAATATTTCTTTAATACCTAGTTTACAACTTAGTATTTCTTTGAGTATGAATTACTTGGCCTATTTAAAATCATCATGAACCTGAAAACTTTATGGATGCTAAGTGCTAGAACTAAGTCTAAGTTGTTGTGAGATACGATATGGTAAAACAAGAGTTGCTATAATATTATTCTAAGCATGCATGATTACTGGAGATTTATTTCTTAAACAATCAAAACTTTATTGTTCCTCAATGGTGATAAAATTCCTACCACAGTCATATTTGCTACACATGTTTAAAACCTTCCAAATAAGCTATTTGCTTTGTATTGAGTTCTGTCAAGTCTTGTTGATCCTTATTGAGAGTCTTATTATGCTCGCAAGATCAAAATCACATACACACCACATATATATATGCTGCTTCTACATTGGAAGTACGCAATCACATGCCTTTCATTTCCACCAAATAAATGCTCCATGTATTAAAGTCATAGTAAATCTCTTTTAGTTATTATGGTAGAAGAGACAAAGGGCTATGCAAAATGAAAAGAAAAAAGAAAGAAAAATGGACACAAGAGAGTCCATAGAAAAGAAAAGAAAAATATATGAGCAAGTCTAGGCTCATGAATAAAGAAAGAAAAATTGATAGTCATGTCTCTAAAATTCATTAGAGAGAGATACAATTCCAAATAGAGGAGCATTATAATATTTTCCATACGCTTGCACATCTTGATCTAAGGGCATGGCACTTCTCCCTTTGGATCCAAGCTTTGGCTCTACAACATATGCAAAGTAAGTATGCTATACTCTTTCATTCCTACCTTAAACTCCACGTAAGCCATTTTTTTTAGATGTAGGATGACAAAGAGAAGGCAATCTTTACTTTGTGCCTTGGTAAGAAATCATACACCATTTGAGCGACATGAGAGAACCATATGAGGAACATTAAGTTTTCTTTTGAAAAATATTGCTAAAACCTCCAGTATGAAACTTGCAAAGAATGAGAAAATTAGTGCTCAAGTTAAACTGTTCTGTCTCTCAACCACCTAAGACAAAGGGAAAGGTCATTAGCCCCATAAAGGACTAGAGTAAAATGAGTGAATTTTTATAGCCAATTTTTCCATGCAAAAGGGAAGTATTTTGTTGTGCACATGGTATTATTGAAACATGAACATTGTAGCAACTCCTGATCCACCGAGGCTAAGTTTAATTATTTGCTCGGGACGAGTAAAGGTTAAGCTTGGGGGATCTTGTTGACGGTGGATATACTATAAAAATCCACACTCAAACACCGTCAACAGGACTCGGATTCAAGGAAGATCAACATAATATGAACATATTTTTTTATCATTAACTAGTTCCACTTATATTCTTAGCTTGTGAATGTAGGAAAGATCAAACAGAGCTGAAATGAACACTTGGAGCCCAATATCATAGTTCGGCCGAACCATATATTTGGGAACCAAGTCACCACACTTCAACAAATGACACAAGGAAGCAAATAGAAGAGAGTGGAGCACCTGGAGGGCCCACAGGTGGTTCGGCCGAACCACATGTGGGGCCTACCAGGGCTCTGGTGATATGGCACGATCCGTGTAACTTTCTATCCAGCTCAATTCCACCTTCGGATCAAAGCTGTGTTTCCAATCAACGCTGGAAGATTAAGGCACATGGATCAAGACGTGAACCGACAAAATCAAGACAAACCAAGTACACAGCCATACTCTATGACAGATGGGGACACTGGTGGTGGGCCCACCTTGCCATAGGTGGTTCGGCCGAACCACCCATGGTGGGCCCAGGCCTCCGACGTGCTCCACCGCCTTCCTGCATGCTTACCACGTGATGGTTTTGCCACTGCTGTCCATTCAAGTCGGTTTCAATGACGGTTTATCCAAGGGCCAAGGTGGAAAGGCACACGAATCGCTGACGTGGCACCCCTCCATCTCCCCCTATAAATAGAGGCTGTATCCACCCTCTCAAGACATGATTCATTCAAGATACAAGTAAAGAGCAGTGTAGTTCCACTTTTAGTAGTAGTTGTAGTCTAGTGTGGGAGTTAGAGTTGAGTCGAGCTGCGCTCGGGGTCTCTGGAGTCGTCTACTGGAGAGTCTGGTATAGCTCTTCTATCTTTCTCTTTCTGTAAGACTTATCTATTTTAATATATTAATCCTGCTTTACTTTACTGAGTCTTTACTTATTGCATTAGTTTAATAGTTGTGAGTTATCATATTACTTGGTCGGTTTGCATTACATTGTGATCCTATAACCAGCTCACGTGTGTAGTTCATCGCCTGTCATAGGGTGCTCTAGTTGCCTTGATCACTGCTAGAGTAGTAAAGTTTAGTGTAAGCGTGGTTCTTAGACTAGATCTTGCCTTTGAATGCCGCTTGTCGCACGGATTGTTTGTGGATGCTAGCAGGTGGTGACAGCCCTGTCTAGTCTTAGTATCCCTTCGCGTGTTTTAGGTAAGTTCTTAAAAGGTAGGCTCCCATAAGAGAGTAGGCGCTTCGGGTAGAGGTTATATCCTCTATTGTCTCGCACTACCCCCTACACACCGGAAGTAAGGTAGAAGTCTTAGTGTACTTCGTCCATTTAATAGGATAGATCACAGGAGTAAAGTTCGAATCGCAGGAACCTTTCTCACTCGTTGTCCTCCCACCTAGCTACACTACACTAGTTATCTTTTAGTATTTCATTTGTTATCCTTGAATCATCACCTTCCTATCATACTTCGATTACCCCCTCTGCACTAGTTGTGCTAAGTTGAGATAGATTTAAGAATCCCTTTCTATTAACATTTCTAGCAATCGCTTTCACTTGGGATAAAATAAATAACGATACCTTGAAATACTCCCGGGTGAAGTGCTACAGCGGTATATTCTGTGCGCATGCGAAATTATCCAATAGACATAAGAAATACCCCTCAGGGCACTTCTGGCGCCGTTATCAGAGATAGCCTAACACCCTGTCTCTCGTGGTTGCGCTAAGAAGTGTCAACAGTTCCCCAAAATTTTTTTGATGTTATTTTTTATTTTCACATCTCACAATTCAAACTAAATTTAGACCACCAAATGGTCTCAAATGGAAAACTTGTAAACAACAAAGTTATATAACTCATGAATGTCTATAACTTTTATTATAGTCATTTTTGTATTTAAGATTGTTTTATATGGCATTTCTAACAAACTACTATGTTTCCATATAACTTATGTTTGTTGGAAACATAGTAGTTTGTGACACATGCCATATAGAACAATCTCAAATGAAGAAATGACTATAATAACAGTTGTACACATTCATGAGTTATACAACTTTGTTGTTTACAAGTTTTCCATTTGAGACCATCTGTTGGTCTAAATTTGGTTTGAATTGTGAGATTTGAAAATTTACAGAGATATGAACAATGCACAGTCTCCAAAAAAATTTAAATGCACGAAATAACAAAATAAAAGTTGTTTAACCTGATGAGTCCTACAACTTTGTTGTTTATAACTTTTTGATTTGAGATCATTTGGGGGCCTAAATTATTTTAAAATACTGAATTTACATACTTTTTCAAATAAATGAGATATTTAAATTGTTCAAATGAAAACATCAACTAAACAAAGGTTGTAGGGAAATTCAATACAAATTTAAGGACAACATTTGTACAATTTTTAGAGTTTTCTATGAATTACTATAAATTTTAAACAAAATTTTACAATTTTAAAAAATATGACATCACTGCCGGTTGTGTTATAGAATCGGCGGTGATAGCTCGTATCACTGCCGGTTCTGTTGTGGAACCGGCAGTGATGCGAAAATAAAAAGGATAATGCATAAAAAAATTAGTTCAAGGCCGACTTCGAACCCAAGCCGTCGAGACCAAAGTGCAGAGACTGAACCAAATGGACTATGTGTGTATTCAGTGGGGGAAGAGTTTGATTTTATTTTTAAAGCTTTTGTTTGTTGGCTCTGATGATTTGTTGAAATTTGTAACTCAAAAAATGAACATTAAAAAGATCGAATAACATATTTTCTAAATAATATCGGAAGAACTCATCAATCTTTACAACTCCATATGATCTCGAATTCGATGCAAAAAATAGATAGCCCATACAAAATAATTATTCTACAACATGCCGTGTAAAAACAGATTCAAAAAATATAAGAAAAATTGAGGCTCCGTCATAAACAACATTAATTGCACAAAAAGTTCTAGAAACAATAATGCAGCTACAAACAATGGTTGCCACATAAATTATAATTGCCAAAAACAATTATTCTACGACATGCCACATAAAAATAAAGGAACAAATTATAAAATGCAACCATCTTCTTGATCATGAACAATAATATGGCTCTAATTGAAATTAAAGGTGGCAATGGTTTTAACTAACCTTTTAAATAGTGGATTTACCACAACCTTAATGCCTTCCTCAAGATCCAACGCAAATGTGCTCTCTAAAATGAAGGAAGTAAACAACTACAATAAGAATCAATCTACAAACACAAAAGCAATGTAAATCTACAAATCCAAAGAAGTGTGCTTGTTACTAAACATAAGCAAGAAGATCTTCACCATTCTTGAGCTTCCAAGAGTTTCCTTGAGCAATTCGGTGAAGAGCAGCCACAACAATGGAGGTCGTGGGGAAGAGCAGCCGCAACAATGAAGGGGAAGAGCAGCCGCACACCGTTCTGTTCCGTTGGGATAGAGGAGGAGGGAGGGAGCTCGAGCTCATACCGCAGCAGTATCACTGTTGGTTCCAGCCACGAACCGCCAGTGATACTGCTGCGGTACCATCACTGCTGGTTCCAGTCATGAACCGGCAGTGATACCATGCTTCACTGTCGGTTGGCCCCTGGCCCAATCATTTGGGGTTTGAACTGGCCCATCACTGCCGGCCCAAAACAAACCAGCAGTGATGGGCCGGCAGTGATGTTTGAATCTGTAGGAGTGAAGTGCGATATATGCATTTAGAAACTCTTATATATCATACCTTATGTATCATTATGTGGATGTGATCATGTTTATGTCATGTTTATGCGCTAGTCTTGATATATTTCATGTACATTTTTATTAGTTTATTTCAAGGATGACGATCTTAATGTAACACCTCTGGTGTTACGGTTAATTAAAACCTGCCATGTCATCATCATTGCATGTAAATCATCCTGCATAAACTCATTTTTTGCTATGCATTAACAAAACTGATTTTATTTCAACATGTGATTTTACATAAGTTCTTAAGAGTGATTTGTTATGTAAATGTTTGGGTTTGTATGTTATTATCTAAATTGGATTGGGTAACAAAAAGAAAATCAATTATAAACCCTAAATCAGACCTAAAACCTCGACAACAAAAACTAAGCATAATTAAGTGTTGGGCCTTAAACAAAAGTTGCAAATCTTTAAAAGTTAAGCAACTTCTATTTTGGGAAATTTTGAAGTTATTAAAAATAATTTCAAATAAAATCTTAATTTAGGTTTTAAAGTTTAAACTTGAAATACGAGTTCAAAAACTAGTAGGAATCTGGCGATGGTCCTTTAATGAAAGTTTTAGCCCTTACAAAATGGAACAACTTTCATGTTTATAGATTTTAAAGTTTACTTGTAGAAATTTAAATTTAAAAACCAATTAGTGTTTGCTTAATAAAATTTAAAATGCCATTTTAAAAAATATCAAGAATTAGGGCAAACTACTTTAGTGAAAGTTGTAAGGCTTTTTAAATTGAACAACTTTTATATTTGAGGATTTTGATGTTATACAGAAAGATTCCCAATTAAACCCTAAATAGTGTTTTGAAATTTAAATTTGAAATGTTATTTCAAAAACTATAAATAATCTGGTGAAGCTCATTTAATGAAAGTTATAGGACTTGACAATTTGAATAACTTTTATTTTTGCATATTTTCAAGTTATTGAGAAAAAGTTTGAGAATTTAGTTGAATTTGAAATAAATTTCAAATCAAGCTTTTACCCCTTTTTGAATTGTCAAAAATCCATTCAAAATTTGGATTTGGTTCAAAAACCAAAGTTGTTCGACATTTTTTCAAGTTTGTATACAAAATAAGGAGTAATTTTGCAAAAAGGGGAGATGGGTGTTTGCTGCTACAGTAATCCGGAGGGGGGGTCCGGTACCTTGCTCTGCCGCGCGCCGGCCGCCGGCGATGCCCGGGGCCGGTCGAACGCGTGTCGCCGTCGACGCCGGGTCCGTGGGGGACCTCCCCACCCCGCACATCCCTCATTCGCCCTATAAATGTCACGGTTGTCACCGCTTCTCCCTCCCTTGCACCATTGCCGCCGCCGACGAGCTTCACGGCTCTGCAAATTCGCGGTCTCGGTAGCACTAGCACCCAATTAGTCGTGCCAATGGTGGCGCCCTGCCCTTGCGCTCCGGTTGGTATTCCCTGCGTCGCCGTTCGTCAATCGAAGTGCCCGCTCGGTCTCCTTCTTCCTCTGGACCGGCAGTAATGCCGCGGTGAGCGTCTCGCCACCGCGAGCCCGTTCCGGAGAGGTTTCCCCTTAACTTTCTCTTGTTCCCTGCTCATATCGTACTTATATTGCTTATCGGCCCGTTTTCTTCCCGGTTGCATCACAGGACATGCTGGAACATCGGGTACGCCGCCGGTGTTTGCTGCCGCCGCCGCCCATCCGTCGCGCATGTCGCTTCAACCCTTCTCCGGTTTCATAAATGTGAGCATCGTTGCCTTGGTGGTCTGCAGATCCTTTCCCAACCCTCGGATTTTCCTTTGACGAGCTCTAGTCGCCGGAACGCGGTTGTGCCGCCGTGCGCCGCGTGCCCGCGCCGCCAGGGCCGCAGTCGCACCAGCTACGAAACCCTAGACGCACATTCAGCCAACTAGATCGCTTCACAAGGTTCTGGGTAACTCGGTGATACCCTCGCCGTCGCCGGAGGACCGCCGGCGGCGGGCCGTCGCGGCTGGAACCGCAGCGCGCATGCTGGAGCGTGCAAGCGAGAGGAGGGAGACGGGTCTGGCATCCCGGGACCACCTGTCAGAGGGAGGAGGAGGAGAGGCCGACTGGGCCGTGCTCGGCTCTAGTGGGCTGGCCCAGTGGCGGAGCCATGTTGTGAGAGGGAGCGTCGCGCCGGGCCGGCCTACCGAGTTGGGCCATCCCGGGCCGAAACGGCATTTTCCTTTTTCCCAGTGAATTAGATGTATTTTTCCATTTTCCTGAAAAATGAATGGTGCTAGTGTTTATGATTTTTGTAGGAATTATTTGGCTGCACCAAAAATCCTGAAAATAATTTTGGGTATTATATGTAATATGTAGTATTTTAAAAAAAATATTAAAAAGTGATTTTCAGTAAATTCTTTAGGAACTAAAAATGCTCCTCTTAATTAATAAATGGGACTCCTACGATTTTTGTAGACTAGAATAACGATCCAAAAATCATGAAAATTATTGTGGTACTGTTTTAGGCTGAGATATGGCTATGGGAAAAGTTTGGGTTCAAATGGAAATAGTTTACTTAATCACTATTTAATACTCTATAAATCGATCAATAAAATGAATAGAAACCTTGATCCAATTTAGGGGTTATGTGATTTGGGATTTTGTGTTAACCTCGGGTCCCTATCATGTGCTGACCCTTAGTGTCTTGCTAAGTTGTTAAGGCTTATATTAATCATGTTAATTAAGATATTTAAAGAAACTTCAAGTAGATAGACCAATGGTTATTAAACGTTAGTAGCCTATACACATGTGATCATAGCATTTTTATGAATCACTTAAGTGAGTACTGGGCATCGTCATAGGAAGGCTAGTTCACCTTTCCAACAACTGTTAAAATAGGTCAATAAACCAAAGTGGTTAATACTCGATGGTAATTAGTTTCGTTGGCATACAACTTTATCGTGAAGAAAAGTCGTACTCAACATTCTAAATTAAAGTTTACTTTTAAATTCAATGCATCTCTGCATCATGGCATACATATCATCATGTTATGTGTTGCATTATTATTTCGTGTAGTGAACGCACGGGAATTATTATCTGAAGCGTGTCCCGAGTAAGGTCTTCACTCGGTGAACGTGGATCCTTCTCGGTGATTGACTTCAGGGTTCTGTCTAATTCAAGCAACAGGCAAGCCCCGGTGCATTTGCCCCTCCTTGTTATTTAAAAATATTTATCACTTGAGTTAATCTACTGCATTAGGTTAATAGAAGTTGAGTGATAACCTATTGATGCATTACCTTTCCTTGACCACATATTATACCTAAGACCCTGGTTTATTTAAAGTATTGAAAAATGCTTAGTCATGCTTAATGATAGAGTTGCAAAAATGCTATTTTGAAAACTGTGATGATATGAAACAAATGAATCATTTTATGGGATTGGTATTGTCCTCGTTTGGTGATGGTGTACTTGGCCAGTCCATTATCATCAACGTGGATGGGTTTTCCCGTTTGGTTGGCCAACTGCTTGGGTTAGAGTCCCAACTTTCAGTCGCCATCGGGAAAGGGATGTGAAAACCGGGTAGTTACCAGTGTACTTGGGTTAGAGTCCCAATGCATGGTTTCTAACGAAAAAATATTAGGGACCATTCGTTGTCGGCCTGCTGCGATCATGACTTTGCAACTAGCCACATACTACGGAAAGCCTCTGACTCCGGTGGCTCTACTGCTGAAACCGACAACCACGCACTGGGAGTGGAGAGATGGCGAGAGTAGCGTGTACCCTCGTGGCCGTCGTGCCTGGAGACTAGAGGGGTACTGTGCTCTCGGGTGGCGCAGGACCGGTTCCGGGGTATGAAAAGCCGTGGTAGGCGGGGTTGGCATATGCAAGCTTAAGTGCTACATATGCAGTGTGGATAGGGATCCCCAGCTGGGTACTTCTGGATTCGAATCGACGCTGCTCCTCGGTTAATGGAGACATGATCCTCACACTTACAGCGAAGAGTGGTTCGGAACTAGGATGTTTTTGAATGGACGAAGTAAATGAAAGAATGTTGATATTTGAGAAGGAACTTGGAGATATGGTTAATGATTAATAATATTATTGAGATAAAATACTGAAAATAGGATTAGTATTGCTTTTCTGCAAAATCCTTTGACTCTTGCTAAGCCTTACCTTGACTCCCCTCAGCCTGCATTCCTGAGTCTAATTTTACACCTTTAGTCGGGTAAGTCTTGCGGAGTACCCCATGTACTCAGGGTTTGTTAACCCCCTGTTGCAGGAAAGTTGAGTAAACAGTTCTACGAAGGATCGTGCCGGTCATCGGATCGTACATGGATGAAGATGTGTATATAATGAAACCCTTGGGCAGGGTGTTTAGTCGTATGCAGCTACTCCACTGCGAAACTCTGGTTTGGGATAATGTCATTGTAATCTATGTTTAAGTAATATTTCCGCACCCTTTACTCTGATTCAAATTATTTGTGTAAACTGTTGTAATACTTGCAAGGTCTTTACAATGAGATCCTCGGGGAAATTAGGGTTTCCTATGAGACCCGACGGGCCACCTAAGTCAAAGGGAACTCGTGCAGACTAGTCAACGGTCCTTAGGGACGATGACGGGGCACGTGGGCCCTATGATTAAGGCGGTTCTGTTACACTTAATTAATCCTAAATTTTGACATGGGTAAAATGCTAGAATCTTTGATATGAATGTTATTAGTATCGGGGCATTGGGCACGCTTCCCTCCTTTCCTTTCAAAGGAGAAGAGAAGCTGGGCACCGGGTACTAGTCACATGCATGCTTTGCAGCAGGCCAGTTGACTGCAGAAACAGTTTTGTTATCATCAATAAAAAGTAGCATTATTAATTCCCGATGTCAAACAGAGATTCAATCACACCGACCATGCATGCTTACCCTTGACTGGTTCTTCTCGAGTACCAAAACAAGCCATGCACAAATTCATTGAACAGTACCGCATATGCGTACGTATCGGTGGATCTGAATTTCTGAAGGAGCGTCAACTTGTGACGTTAATTAACTTGACTTGTAAGTTGTAACGCGACGACTGGAGCAAGATAGTAGAGATAATAAGTAATAAATCCTCTTTTATATCTATGTCAACTTGTAACATGTTTGCAAGATGCTTCCTCGTTAGGTGAAGTCTCAAATGTAGTAGTTTATCTTATATATAAATATATAAATAGGTACAACTAGCTATATGGGGCTCCTAATATAATGCATGCATGGTCGATGCGCAAGTTCAGTGCCTATAAATAGCTAGCAAATGATCCATGATACAGTCACCGATAGCCAATTGAGCTGTTTGCCCATCTCCAATCTGTTATATATTATCAGCTTGCCGGTCCGATCACATCCCCATCCAAGAAAGAGATGGCTTAGTCAGCTGTTGCTTCTCTGAAGGAGGCCTGCTTACTCGTCGCCGTGTGCGCCATGCTGCTCCACTCTTCGATGGGACAGCAGCCACCGACGGAGCCTGCATCCCCTTCCCCTTAGACTGTCTCTAACAAACGACCTAAAGCGCTAACCATACCCATTTTGCGACGTGAACAGTGGTTTTGCCTCCTCCCGACGCCCTCCAACGGGGAACCCATACGTGCTAGGCATTTTGGGTTGGAGGTGAGAGGGGAGGCAAACTTGCCTCTCCCAGAGGCGTGACCCAAAGCCTCGGGCTCCTCGTCGCGCTGCTCCGGTGACCCGTCCGCGCCGCGCCGCCTTCCTCGCCGCCGGTAGGGAAGGAGGCCGCCGGAGCTCGGCGGGAAGCCGGTCCGCGGCAGCTTCGTGAACGACGACGGCGCGGCGAGGCGGATCCACGGCGTGGAGCTGCCGGCGCGTCGAGGTGGGCCCGCGGCGGTGCGGCGGTGCTTCCATGGTGGTCCACGGCGGCTCCACGGACGACGACAGCGAGGCAGGGCCGTGGCGGGGAGCAGCCGCCGAGGCGAGGCGGATCTACGTCGGGGGAGGCGGATCCGCGGCGTGGAGCTTCCGGCGCGTCGAGGTGGGCCCGCAGCGGTGCGGCGGCGCTTCCATGGTGGTCCACGGTGGCTCCACGGACGACGACAGCGAGGCAGGGCCGCGGCGGGGAGCAGCCGCCGAGGCGAGGCGGATCTGCGTCGGGGGAGGCGGATCCGCGGCGTGGAGCTTCCAGCGCGTCAAGGCGGGCTAGAGCTCGACCGAGGCGGCCGAGGAAGAAGAACCGGTCACCGGAGTTGAGGAAGAAGGCCCGTCGGAGTTGTTCCGGTCAGATCCGCCTTGTCAGCACCGGGAAGGAGCGGGGCGCGGCCAGGCGGAGCACTGGGGAGGAGCGGGATGCTGGGACCTCGGTGGACCGCGGCGGTGAGCTCGCCGGTCCGGCAAGGGGCGGCGCGACGAGGGGCAGGCGTTTGCATCGCTGTTGTTGGAGAGGCGATGCTTTTGGCTGCGTGACCCTTTCCCTGAGTACGACTCAAATCATCGAATGGGTCTTCCATTTGCATCGGGCTGTTGGAGATAGCCTTACACGGGGCAGCAGCCACCGCCCTCACCAACGCCGATGCCCACGCCAACGCCGACGCCAGTGCCATCACCCATGCCGGCGCCGGCGCCGGCGCCGTCACCGACCATCAGTTGCAGCTATAGTGACTGCGCCTCGCAATGTAGTCCGTCTTGCCAAGCCAGTTACGCACCAAGGAACTGCACGAGCTTGGGGGAAAACGCCTTCAACTCGTGCTACGGAAGCTGCACCAACCATACCTGCCCTGGCAAGTCCTGTGTCCGCGGCTGCGGCTCCGGCAACTGTTCCTGCGACAACAAATATGCAAGCAGCTGCTGTGAATCGTGCCGTACCTATCTTTCTCAGTCCTCAGGCCTGGCTAGTGCCTACCAACAGTGCCAGAGTTACAACGAAAAGTACATGGGCTACTGCCTGACCTACTGCTATGACAGGTGCTCCAAGAACTGTACCGCTACCTAGTGCGCGTAAGAGATGTACTCCCTCTGTCCCGCTGTCTGTGTCGTCTTGGCGTGACGATGCATTCATCGGGGACCAGCTGAACAAAACACAAGAGCCAGTCCAGGTGTAGTTCCTAGGTACTGAATCTAGACATTTAATTTCCACTCCTGAGCGTCAGTCGGACGGAGGGAGTATGCATGAGTGCTGCTTGATTGGATTGTGCGTCGTCCTGGTCCTGGACGTGCCAAGCTGCCAGCCAGCCGCTCAGATCAGAGCTCCATCTCTGCTCCCGTTGAGTTTCTTAATAATCTTGTCATCTACATCTTCACGTTAATTTCAATGCATTTTCATATGTATTTACTTATAATCTCTCAATCAAATAAAACATGGTGAGCTTTGAGTCCTCTGTGTAGCTAATCAGTATAGATAAATCTCTGGAGGGGAACGCTGTCATGTATGAAAAGGATTCGACTGTACTATGAAATATGTTTGCAAGATATAAGCCTGAGGTTCATAGTTTTTGGCCTGATATAACGACCTCTGAGAAAGGGATTTAGTGTTTCTCAAATCCAAGGCCCTAAATACTAATTATTACAAAATTGATCACCAAACCATTAGGGTAAAATAGAAAACCCGGTAGCTCTTGTGACGAGTCCTATTTATTCTTTTTATTAGCCCCAACACCTCAAGGTCGGCGCCAGGGGTATTCTTAGGTATTCCTTGAAATAACCATGTTTTTAGACCACAATGAATATATATTTCTTATACTAAAATAACTAGTTATATAAGTGTCCTCAATTTTTATTGTTTTGGAATAAAATGTTCTTAGAATACACTGATGTTGAATCTTGGCTCCGCCACTGCAACACCAGTAGTGGCGATCACGTTGATCCTTCAAAAGGTTCTTCGACCCTTCAAATATTGCACTCTCGCCAGTATTGCATTGTATGAGCATGCATATATATGTTTGTATGAATGCACTCCATCCCCTGCCCAGCTTCTGGCCAGGTTTCGTTCCACGCTTTCTTGGCAAATGGGCACAAGAGGCATAAATGCAAAGCCATTTCTGTTTCTTGGTTGCACAATAGGCAAATGTGATTACAAAGGCCAATTCCTCAGAGCAAGTTTGTACGCCATCAATACTTCCACTTGCATCAGCAAGGCCAAATAATTGTCACAAGTGCAAAGAATTTTAATTTCCCTTCTGCACACGCTCTCCAGATTGACGTTACCTTAAAGAAACAAATAAAGTATCCTTTAAATTGTGCTAGGTACACGGATTTTGCAGTGTAATTGTCATCTGCTGTCCACCTCCACCGTATATGATCTTCTTGTTCATTGAGTTGCACCAGTTGGACCAAGTCCAAAAGGGGCACACACACACAAGAATAGTAATGATGCTCACATCCATGATTTGCAGATTGAATGGTTGATTTTTTTTTTGCCATTAATGACAAGTGTTCCTGATCTCGAGCAGAGAATCAATCACCAGTGCTCTACTGTAGTAGTGGTTATTCCTTCCTCGAGTACGCACACATATGCACAACAGTGTGTAGAAGTGAATAATCTATGGACGTGTTGGGTATTAGCCATATGGTGTTTTGTATCTTGACTATCAGCTGTGTACCATCTCCGGATGGTAGAGGCTGGAACGTTTGGTTAAATGTTCCCTTATCTAAAAAGAAGTGAATAATCTGAATACTACGTCAACTTCTGACATAATATAAACTTGCTAAATACGAGAGGACTGGAGCAAGATACGTAGAGTCCATAAGTAATCCTCAAGTCAACTTTGCATCGTAACACATGTTGCAAGATGCCCTCGATCGGTGAGGTCTCAAAATTAAACTATGTATGTGTGTATATATATGTATACTATAAACAAAGCTAAAACTAGGGCTTCGAATATAATGGTCGATCCACAAGTTTGCTGCCCTATAAAAAGCTAGATACACTGCTCCAAATCCGATCCGATCCCATCCCATTCAACAAAGAAAAAACATGGTTTCATCAGCTGCCGCTCTTAAGGAGGCCAGCTTGGTCGTCGCCGTGTGCGTCGTCCTGCTCCACTCTTCCATGGGACAGCAACCGCCAACGCCATCGCCACCGCGGGCGCCTGCTGCATCTAATTGCCCATACACGGGGCAGACGACGACGACGCCACCGCCGTTCCGTTGCCGCCGCCGCAGGCTCCAGCACCGGCCACCAATTGCGGCCATAGTTACTGCTTCTCGCACTGTACTCCGATCTGCGAAGCCATTCGCGCCGCTGGTGATGCAAAGTGCAAGAGTGAGCTCGCCGCCAACTTCAAGGGCTGCTACCGCAGCTGCACTAGCCATGTGTACGTGTGCCATGGCAAGTCCTGCCTCCACAGTGGCTGCGCCCTCGGCCAGTGCTCCTCCTGCAACAGCAACCAAAATGCAACCAGCTGCTTCCAAGGGTGCGCCAGCGCTGTCTCCCCCGACTACCAGCGTTGCCAGCTGACTTACAACGACAGGTCTGTGCTCTACTGTATAACAACTGCCAGGACAGTGTCAGCAGCCGTTCCCTGATGACGGCGGATCCGGACGCAACGACTCACGACAACGGCCTTGCTGAGCACGAGGACAATGGGCCACGTCGTGGAAAGAGGAACAAGAAGCCCAATACGCGTGTACAAGGGCCCGAGTGGGCGTGACGCTAGGTTGGCCGGAGACCACCCAGATACAAGCCTAGCAGAGAGAGTTGAGAGGCTATGAATGAATGGAACCAAAACTCTTTACCTAAACACACCTCTGTTCTAATTCTAAGATTTGTCTGAATGTTCATCTGAATTCCCCTTCGTTGCTGCTACCATCTCTCTGCTTACATCTGGTATCAGATCTCCTCTTCGATCTTCTCACTCTTCCCTTCCTGTCGAGTCGATTGATTATTCGCAAACGCCTTGGGTTGTCGAGATCGAATCGGATGTGTTCCGGCCGATTTCCGTAATTCCTAGGCACGCGAGTGATCCCTCTCGACGCATCGGCGCTGGCTCACCCACCGCCGCCTCCACCTCCACCTCCTCCATCGCAATCGCACTACACACGGTTCGCCAGGAACCGCGGCGCCATGAATCCCGACTCGTTCGCGCTGCTTGCGGAGATGCAGCGGCTCTTCTTCGAGCAGAAATCTCAGATCGAGGACCGTTTCGCTGAGGCGGATCGGAAGTCGGATCTCCGCTTCGCCGATAGCGGGAGCTTCATCGAGCAGCGCTTGGGAGAAATCGATGTCGCCGTCACCAAGCGCCTCACCGACGTCGATGCCTCCTTCACCAAACGGCTTGCCGCGGTGGACGACTCCATCACGCAGAGGCTCGCCGAGTCGGACATCTCCTGGGAGCACCGCATCATCGACTCAGAGCTTCGCCAAACCAATCTCTTCGCCGAAGCGGAACGTCGCCAGGAGGATCGACTCGCCCAAATCATCCAGTCCGCGAGTGATCTGCAGACTTGGCGTCAGGAGTCCGAAGGCGCTGTTGATGATCTCAAATTGAAGGTGGACAAGCTGACTCGCTATTGGGATCGGGCCGTCCTTGACACCGCCACCCCTACCGCGGGTCTCTTCGCCCACCCTTCGTCGATACTGGAGCAGACCGCCGCGCGACCTTCTGCGGACTCCACGGCTGCTCGGCCCAACGGGCACCACATCACCTTGACTACACGGGTGGATGGAACTGGGAATTTCAATTTCCCACCATTTCCCGGCCAATGGTATGATCCCCACATCGACACCTCTTACTGCCTTGTGTACTGGTGATACGCGTGATGTTCATACTCGCACCCATCAGTCTGATAACCACTCCTCCAATTTTGGCAAACTTCCGAAACAAAATTTTCCTGGGTGATCCACAAACGAGTACACTCACCCTCATAGATAGGAAAATGTCAATCGCTATGCTTCGCTCTTTGATCAGCTTAAAGCCTATCAACCCAATCCTGATTTCCATTACTATACCACTCGATTCATTGATGGGTTGCGTGATGACATTCGTATGGTGGTCATTTTACAAAGGCCTGCTTCCCTCGATACTGCGTACTCTTTGGCATTGTTTCAGGAGGAAGTGGCTGACTCCGTGAAGACGCCGGGCGCTTACAAGGCTGGGTTCAAACCCCCGCATAAACCTCAGTTGCCGTATGTTCGACCGGACTTTCAAGACAAGACCGCAACTGAGAAGGCCCCTGTCAAAGAATCTGATGATAAGCTCCTTTGACTGCGTGCTTCTCGTCGAGCCAAGGGTCTCTGTGAAGTCTGTGCTGAAAAATGGGTTCAGGGACATAAATGTGCCGCTACTGTGTCCTTGCAGGCTATGCAAGAAGTGTGGGATTTCTGTGCTCTGGAATCATCTTCTGATATCTCTGAAGATTCTGATGAACAGCTTCTGTTGGTCCTCTCGCAGGACGCTCGTATTGGTTCGCAAGGACAGCGCACTATTCGACTTCAGGGTACTATTCATGGGTTACCTATTGTCGTTCTTGTTGATTCTGGCAGCTCCTCTTCTTTTTTGGCAGCATCGGTGGCCGCTTAACTACCAATGCTTCCGCAGACTCCCATAGCTGTGTCTGTCAAGGTTGCAAATGGGCAAATCTTACGTTGTTCTGCTGTTCTGCCTGCCTATCAGTTTTCTCTACAAGGGCATTTGTTTCAGCATAACTTGCGTATTCTTCCGTTGGAGTCCTATGATTTGATATTGGGCATGGACTGGCTTGAATGTTCAGCCCCATGGAGATTCACTGGAAAGCTAAATGGCTTTCGCTGCCATATGAAGGAGGTCAGCTAATGCTTCAAGGTCTGTCTTCTTCTTCTCAATCTAATGACCTGGTGTTTCAGATATGTTCAGTGGACTCTGCAGACTCCCCAGACACACAGTTGGCGTTACCTTCGGATATTCAACAGATTCTTGATGATTTTCCTCAAGTGTTCACAGTGCCCACAACTCTTCCACCCAAACGCGCTTGTGATCATGCCATACCTTTAGTCCCCGGGGCTACTCCTGTCAACATTAGAGCTTACCACTACCCTCCCCAGTTGAAGGATGAAATTGACACGCAGGTTAAAGCTATGCTGGAGCAAGGCCTTACTCAACCCAGTGCCTCGTCATTTTCTTCACCCGTTTTGTTGGTCAGGAAAAAAGATGGCACATGGCGATTTTGCGTGGATTATCGGTATCTCAACGCCTTAACCGTCAAGTCTGTCTATCCAATCCCAGTGTTTGACCAGTTAGTTGATGAACTTGGACAAGCTTCGTGGTTCTCTATATTGGACCTCTATTCTGGATACCATCAAATCCGGTTACAGCCAGGAGAGGAACATAAGAGAGCGTTCTCCACTCATGCTGGCCACTATGAGTTCACTGTGGTGCCATTTGGGCTGTGCGGTGCGCCGGGTACATTTCAAGGAGCTATGAATGGAACATTGAAGTCGTTGCTGTGCAAGTGTGTCATAGTGTTCTTTGATGATATTTTGGTCTACAGTTCTTCTTATGCTGATCATCTCTAGCATCTCCATCAAGTGCTGTCCTTACTCGCCGCTGCACATTGGGTGGTCAAGTTTAAAAAATGTCAGTTCGCCCGTCAAGAGATACACTACTTGGGACACATTATTAGTGGCTCGGGCATCCACACTGATCCAGCTA
The DNA here is from genome assembly GCA_038502445.1 of Eremochloa ophiuroides. Taxonomy (NCBI): domain Eukaryota; kingdom Viridiplantae; phylum Streptophyta; class Magnoliopsida; order Poales; family Poaceae; genus Eremochloa; species Eremochloa ophiuroides. The sequence goes on from JAHLJS010000003.1 coordinate 86,982,381, forward strand.
AGGTCCATGCGGTTCAAGAATGGCCTCCGCCCACCAATGTACGTGAGCTCCGCGGTTTCCTGGGTTTAGCGGGATTCTACCGGAAATTTGTTCGTAACTTTGCAATTATCCCTAAGCCTCTTACTACATTACTCAAGAAACACTCTCTGTTTGTGTGGACAGCGGATCAGCAAGCAGCTTTTGATACCCTTAAGCAGGCTTTGTGTGCAGCTCCTGTACTTAATATCCCGGATTTCTCTCAGCCTTTTGCAGTCGAGACCGATGCCAGTCAGTCTGGGGTGGGTGCAGTTCTCCTCCAAAAGGGCCATCCTCTGGCCTATGTCAGCAAACCGCTAGGAGTGAAACATCAAGGGCTTTCTACCTATGAAAAGGAGTACCTTGCCATCTTGGTGGCAGTGGATCAGTGGCGTTCGTATTTGCAGTTGGCTGAGTTCGTGATCTACACAGACCAAAAAGCCCTTATCCACCTCAATGACCAGCGTCTTCACACTGTCTGGCAGCAGCACGTGTTCTCCAAGCTGCTTGGTCTTCAGTATCGAATTGTCTATAAGAAAGGAGTTGAAAACAGTGCTGCTAATGCCTTATCACATCGTGTTCATACTGATGAGTCTTGCCTCACCATTTCAGTTCTCACACCTCAGTGGTTTGAGGATATCCTGGCAGGTTATCACCGGGACCCCCATGCATCAGCTTTACTGACTCAGCTTGCTGCTAACAGTGAGGTAGTTCCTCATTTTTTGGTTGACAAAGGACTACTCAAGTATAAGAACAGAATTTGGGTGGGCAACAATCCCTCCCTCCAGTAGCAACTCATTCAGTCTTTGCACAGCTCCCCGGTGGGCGGCCACTCCGGCGTTCCTGCGACACTCAAACGCATTCAAGCACTCTTTGCGTGGCCCGGCCTCCGACAACAGGTCACCGACTTTGTTAAGAGCTGTCCGATGTGTCAACAAGCGAAGCCTGAACAGGTCAAGTACCCAGGTTTGCTTCAACCACTCCAAACTCCATCGTCGGCTTGGCAGATTGTTTCCTTGGATTTCATTGAAGGGTTGCCTCTCTCTCATGGGTTTGACTGCATTTTGGTTGTGGTGGACTTATTCTCTAAATACAGTCACTTTATGGCTCTCCTTCATCCCTTCAGTGCTCTATCGGTGGCCAAGGTATTCATGCAGCAAGTCTATCGACTTCATGGGCTGCCCACAGCTTTGGTTTCTGACCGTGACAGAATTTTTACCAGTCAGTTTTGGCGCGAGCTTTTCCGCTTAGCCGGTGTGGAACTTCGCCTCAGCTCGGCGTACCACCCTCAGTCGGATGGCCAAACGGAAAGAGTTAATCATTGTATGGAGACATTTCTGCGTTGTTTCGCTAATGCAGCTCCGAACAAGTGGTATGACTGGCTTCATCTTGCTGAATTTTGGTATAATACTACTTGGCACTCTGCTCTTAATCGCTCCCCTTTTGAGGTCCTCTATGGTCAGTCCCCCAGATGCTTGGGCGACCCTTCTGCTGCATGTCCAGTAGCTTCTCTCGATGATTGGGTTCAGCAGAAGACATTGATGCAATTTCTGATTCAGCACCCACTTAGTCGCGCCAAATCTCGTATGAAGGCTCAAGCGGATAAGCAGCGTACTGAATGCTCCTTTGAAGTGGGTACTTGGGTTTACATCAAAATATAGCCTTATGTTCAGAGTTCTGTTGCCACACGTGCCAATCAAAAGCTTTCCTACCGCTGCTTTGGGCCCTATCTGATACTTGAGAAGATCGGTTCAGTGGCTTACAAGCTCCAGTTACCGGAGTCCTCTGCTATCCACCCGGTGTTCCATGTGTCTCAGTTGAAGTTGGCTGTGCCGGTATCACATACAGTTCACCCCTTGCCTTCTTTCATTGATGAGTTGCAGGTCCCTGAGTGTGTGCTGCAAAAGCGCGTCGCCAAGGTCGTCACTGCCGTTCATCTCCAAGCTCTCATCAAGTGGTCGGGCATGCCCTCCTCTCTCGCCACTTGGGAAGACATGGAGTCCCTGCGCCAACGCTTCCCACACGCTCCAGCTTGGGGGCAAGCTGGTCCTCGTCGGGAGGGGATGTCAGCAGCCGTTCCCTGACGACGGCGGATCCGGACGCAACGACTCACGACGATGGCGGATCCGGACGCAACGACTCACGACGACGGCCTAGCTGAGCACGAGGACAATGGGCCGCGTCGTGGAAAGAGGAGCAAGAAGCCCAATACGCGTGTACAAGGGCCCGAGTGGGCGTGACGCCAGGTTGGCCGGAGACCACCCAGATATAAGCCTAGCAGAGAGAGTTGAGAGGGTACAAATGAATGGAACCAAAACTCTGTACCTAATTACACATCTGTTCTAATTCTAAGATTTGTCTGAATGTTCATCCGAATTCCCCTTCGTTGCCGCTACCATCTCTCTGCTTACAGACCGCTGCTACAACAACTGTACACAGGGTGCGTCGTAAGAGATATGCATATATACATATGCATGCATGCGCGCCAAGCTGCCAGCAGCGGCTCAGATATAGAGCCCCATCGTCTGCTGTTAGCATTCTTGTGTAGAGTTCTTATAATTAGTCTTGTCATCATGCATATCCAGTAATATATATATGGTGTGCTTAGCTAATAATAAGTGTGTCATCGACTCTGCATGTTACTGTCATACTGTGTACGCTCACGTTTCTATACATTTCGTATGTGTTTATTAGTTATAATAAGATCCCTAGCACAACCAGGGATAAATCCCTGCCCTCTCCTCGCTCTGGCTACTGTAGGTGACGGAATGAAGATGATTGCAAGGATCATGTTCCCATGATCATACCCTTTAATTTTGGTGATTGTTGAGATGACAAGACATGTCTAGAAATAACATGATTATTGTAAGGATCACACGATTGTTTTCCTTGAAATACGCTTGTGTATGTGGTTCCTAGTATATACAAAGTCAAGAAACATCTTGCCCTTCATGCTAGCCTCTCCTACCACTTTTGTATTAACTTTAATGAATCTTGCGTTAAATATTTGGCCTCTAAATGATTTTAAATGAAAAGTTTGAACTCTATACAAAGCTGTGAGCTTTTACAACTATATATTGTATAAAAGTTGTCTTCATCCAAATTCATTTGGAAAAGCTACAAATTTTTTATTGCTATTCCTATTTTTACAGGCAAGTCACACTACCAACTGCTTCTATTCTAGAGACAGTTTGTAACACAAACTACCCTATATATAGAAATAACATTTCTAGGGGTGGCTGAAAACACCAACCGCCTTTAGAAATTGAATTCTAAAGGTGTCACTACTACACATGCATTGTCACCGCCAATTTTGGTATGAGCTGGTGGAGGTTGCATAGTCTAGCGGTGTGGGCTGACTACATCGAGGCAAGTGCAGCAGCGTGGGAGGTAGCAAGGATGGGGGGAGAGAAGTTGGCACAAAAAAGAGACAAGAAGACCAAGGGACGAGTGAGGGAGGAGATAAGGAGGGGAGGTACCAGCTGTGAGTCCTACATACATGAATTGTTCGTTGTCAGCCTGTCTAGAACCGTTGGTGAAAATCATTTCAATATCAAGCTTGTATTACAAAAATGTTGACAAAAATATCAATACTATATTTTGTAGGCATTTTAAAAATGGCCTATGAGGCGGTTGCGCCCATGGCATGCCTCGGTTAATCATGGCCAAGGCCGACCCAGCAACCAGCTCAGTAAAACTTTAACCAAGGTGGGCCATATAAGAGAACCGCCTCGGTAAATGTCACGATTTATTGTGACATCTCGTTCAAGACGGTTGAATGCAACCTAGGTTAAATTTCCTGTACTAGTGATCCTCCATTTTTCACCTCCAATTTGTATTATGAACAGTTGGCACTATGCTATAACAAACAGTTTCTAATGAATTGTTGGCACAATTGTTGTTGCAGAAATGTTTTTTTTTGTACTAATGAGTTGTTCGTGACAATAACCATTGTTGGGATGTTCATGATGGATCCACCTCCGGAAAAGGGGACACCACTAAAAAACATTTCAGCATTGGTGTGCGATATTAGAGTAAAGCCAATCTTGGTTTTTTGGTGTATTTCTGATCCATGTACCTCTTTTTAGTGTGCTATTATTCTAAATCTAAATATGCATTTAGGTTGTTCAGCATGCTTTTGTGTAATCCTAGGGACTAGAATTTCATAGTGGATATATCATTGTAGTTAGATGGATGTATCCCTCAGTAAGCTCTTATGGTTGTGCCTTTGGAACCTCACTTATTAGAGTCTGTTATTAGTGGTGGATCCAAGATTGAAGCTAAGGGAGGGAGAGCTGATTTCCTAAAAGACACAGAAATCATTTGAACTTTGACACCTTTTTGACAAACATGTTAAGACATGAAAGAAAAAAATGCAAGCAAGTGTGCCCAAGCCGATCCATCGCAGATTCGACTCTTGTTTTTCTTGGTTGGATGGATGCTGTGGAGGTGAGGTGTGCACGAACCTTCGGTGTGGGGCACCAAGGTCGGTGCAACAATTCATGTGTGACATAGAAGACGAGATTTCTTTGTGGACTGCGGCAGGGTTCAGGCACCTGGCCGCCCTGGTCATGTTTCGCCGCGAGCTTTGAGTATGTTTGCATCCCCTAGTTGCAAAAACATTTATCGTGTAATTACAATCGCGTGCGTGGGTGTAAGCCTGTAAGGCGAGGGGTACGGCAATCCTTGGTTACTATTTGTGGCTTGTAACAAACTCTTATCCTCTGCTTAATGAAAAACGTGCCAATGCACGATCTCGAAAAAATGCAAGCAAGTGTGGTACCATTAGGCTGCATCAGTTTTGAACAACTAAATCACCACCTACCTTTTTTCTACTATGGAATATGCTTTGCTTGAGCACAAATGGAATGCATTAACTATCAAAACCAATTTTAAAATAATCCATCAACGGAAAACGGGAGTAGCGATCCATTAATAACAAAAGTAACTAGAACCAAAAGAGATTAGAAAAAGAGAAGATGAATTGCAGAAGCAAAACTTGCTGGTGAATCAAGTGTATCCAACTCGATCTTTAGCATCTGACTTGTTGACTAGCTCCCACGCGAGACGACCATTGTTACTATAGAAAACATTTGCACCACCCTAATATGAGCCGGCGGTGATGGGCTTATCACCACCGATACATGAGCCTGCGATCAAAATTGGCACTATCATCACCGTCAGTTCATTTACAGAAGTGATTATCAGTGTCGGTTCCCAACTGATGGAGATAGAATTCACCACTAGCGGTGATGTGCAATTTAGAACTGGAAGTTATGACTTAATGCAGTAGTGCATAGGAGCAGGAAGGGCCGGCACTTGTGATTTATCAGGAATTGGCGATCGAAACAAAGGGTTGTATGTGTGCCAAGAAGGCGACTGGGGCTGGATCCCTTTTCCATAGGCTTAATATCCACTAGAAAAGGAAGCGCTACCAAGTCAGATTGTGAAGCCATAATATAGAATACAGATAGATAGTGGCAATAACCACAAGCTTTACAGCTGATAGGTTCTATACATCCATATGTACTACATGCCAAGACCCAAATTCATTACTACTGACCAATTTTCCCCATAGTTTAGAATATTGGTACAATTTTCACTCCAGAGCGTTAAAAATATTCATAATGCTAATACAAAAGCGGTAGAGCACAATTTGTAGCCATACTCATTTCACCAAGATATATCCATTCACTAAAATAGCGGCAGGTTTATTTAGTGCCAAGCATATAGTACCAATGTACCATGTGATCACATTTACAAAAGAGTGGCCTAGGTAGCTCCTGTCCGCTTACACGCTTGATGGCTTCCGATAGAAAGAACCCAAGTTGAGGCTTAAGGGTAAGAAAGAGCACTGCATCAATAGCCATATTGGCTTTTGCCTGCGATATAGAAAACTATTAACCAATCAGAACAGTACATAAGAAAAAATAAAACTAATGATAAATGGGGATTAAGCGGTACATAAGCAGCTCCCCCAAGAAGCAATGTAGGGTCATCCATCTAGATACTACCGACCTATGCTTGCAAAGAAGCCAACGAATCATCCCTAAATTTTTAGCTCATGTTTCTGCAAAAAGATGCATATCATGCAAATGTACTGGTAATAATAACGGAGCGCTAGCCATATTCATTGTACATAAATGAACATAAGATTTAAAGTTGTCATCAACTAAATAAGTGAACAATAGTTTCTACCTTACAAATGATCATTGGCACATAGGAATGGCGACACCCTTTATGTTGAGGGGTAATTTTAAGAATCATCCATATTTGATGCATTTCCTACTATCAAGTTATGCACTTCTGCTGTCCATGCTTCTTGCTTGTTAATCGATGCAAGAAGATCTAGCCCCATGCTAATTCATCCATGTTTTTAGAAGGTAACTGACACATTATGTATCATATTAGCTATAATACGTGAAGCTCACCAAGGAAGATATAGAATACAACATTGCACTATCATGATTTTGTGGTTCATGACATAAGTAATTGGAATAAGAAATGTAGTCTTGCATTGCACACTTATCGTTTACAAATGTCAGCATGGAACAAGAAACAAACTCTTCCATGTTCTCGTGTGTACATGTCAGGAGTCAAGACTCTAGGCAAACTGAGAGCATGCATCCCAGCTCATCACAATTGCCACTATATAGGACAACGATTTTGATCCACAAAAAGACTAAAAGCAATGGAACTGAACAAATTCCAGAAGAGAATCAGGGATGGCATGTGGTTTCACCGGAAAGTACTGTTGGAGATTATCCAACTAAAATTCACAAAAAAGTTGTGTAGATCTAGAGAAGTTATATGGGCATAGGGCACTCAAACAATCAGTTAAAAAAGCAAATAGCTATGTCTAGTGGCGAAAGCTAGGAACAATAATGAGTCAACAGGAGAGGAGCTCAGATGTGATCTCACATCCTCACCAAATTCACTGTCGAATTCGTCACCAGCATGGCATCATCCAGCTTCTCCCGCCACCGCCCAATGTCCAGCGCCATTTCTCCCGCCGTCATTTTCCCCTGCCTCCATACACTCGGCTGAAAAGCCACCACAAATCCACAACCAAATAAAAGAAAAAAATCGAGTACATCTACTACATACATCATCAAAATATTTAACTTTAGTCAATGACTCAATGTTTGTCCATGGTTTTGTTTATTGTAATGGCATCTGAAGTACAGATAGGCAATTGACGGCATTCAGTTTTAGATGGCCATTTTGGATAAGCCAAAACAGGCACTAACTTTGGAATGTAGGCTAGTGTTCTTTTTGCTTTTCCTGTGACAATAGGTGGTTTAATGATGCAGTGTGCAAGCTGTCTTTATGAAGTGTGAAATAATATTTGCATTGGTTTGGCGCCAAGTAGAAGTGTACCGAGGCATTTAGCTATCTACGAATCATGTCTGTAAAGAATAGTAGATAAAAGCATATCTTAATACTTCGAAGGTGGAAATGTGTACCTGTATAAGCTCCAAAGCAAAGATTATGAAGCTCGGCACCAAATCCAGTAGCAAAAAACTACATATGGGTGCTCCACTTCACAAAGCATGGACGAAAGAGAAGGGGTGTGCATACCTGTTTGGTGATCGTGACCGTTTAAAGCCCTGAAGGTTTTGACCTGGGCACCTAGCGCGGTGGCAGCAGCCCAGCGGCCCTGGGAAGGAAGAAATCATTTTGTAGTCAGCATCAGAACCAATAGTAATGCGGGACACCAGGTTACTCTTGTGATCTTATCTCCAGCATGAACTATATGGGCATTGTCTGGAAAACATGTAGCAAATAAGCAAAGGTATGTAGTGTATGTAATGGATCGTTGCCATTTTTTTTGTGCAGAGAAAATACAATTGTCTAATTCATTTCTGCAATTGAACCAAACATGTTTTTTTTCAGCGAAGAAACCTTGCCTTACAGATTATCTGGTAGAAGATAAAGTTGCATTGCAGCAATGAAGGAAACTAATGGATATGACTGCTAACTGAAAGGGAAAAGTAATTTATTGGCTAATAGACAACTAATATCCATGCTTTCATTGACATACATAAATATTGTTTTTGTCAATGTTCGGACACGTAAATGAGCTTCCATAATCAAAACGACTAAACATGGTTTTCCTCATATGCACGAAAACCCCTTTCTTGTAGGAACTGTATTAGCCGTATATGCCTGTAGGACAGACCAAGTTGTTTGAACCAAGAATAGAGATCTGGGGATAATTATAGGGAGAAATGTTGAAGGAAAGTAACAATATGATTTCATATATCTTGTGTACAAATCTTGGATGAAACCAACCGACAAGAAATCATTACTGACACCTGTAAGCACCTCGATCAGGCCCTTGTAAAGCGAACGGATGGCTGTTAGTGGTAGGCAAGATGTTGATGGAGGTGGCAATCATAATCAGAATTCAGAACCCTCGCAGAAGAAGGCACATAATCTCCCCGCAATAGAGAAAGGCCCAACAATAGCACACGTACGGCAATCTGTAGAATTAATCAGTGACAAAGTACGTAAATCCCATTTGAACAATAGCACACGTACGGCAATCTGTTATTAAAGAAGCCTAACATAAGGGTACTAAAGATGAATCTTGAATAGAACACAAATTAGAACTAAATGAGATTCGCAGAGCACATACGTACATGCAGAGAGAGCGATGGCGCCGTAGGCAGCGACGCGTCCGGCCATCGATCGCCGTGAGGGCTGGCCCCGCGCTGTAGGCCCTAGGCTGCCATGCTGCTAGTCGTGAAGAGAGGCACAACCTATATGAATCCCATCGATAGAAGCAGCGGGGAGGGGAGCAGGGAAGAAGTGCCGGGGAGGAGGAGATGTGTCGCAGCGGGGTCCAGGCCGGCATAGCATGGAGGCGGGTTGCGGGGCGGCGCTCTGCGGTGACGGCACCGTCACAGCACGCCCTCACCCCGCGCTGTATGTGCGGTCCTCGCGACCGTGGAAAGGAAGAGGACGGTGAGGCGCGTGCGTCCCAGGCATGGGAGAGGAAGGGCAGGCGGAGCCTGCAAGGAGGCGGCATGCGGCATCGGCGCCTGGAGGGTGCTGAGCACCTTGCTGCCCGCCCGCTCGCCCAAGGTCGCGCCGCCGGTGTGCCTGCTCAGCGCCGTGCCGCTCCCGCCGCCCGCTGCTCGCTCCAATGCCGCGCCGCGCCCCCGCTCGCCCAGCGCAGCGCCGCGCCCCCTAGTGGCAATTGCCGGAGATGGCGACCCGGGAGGCGGGTGCGGCCATCGGCGAGGGAAGCGGCGGCAGGGAGAAGGGAGAGGACGAAGAGAAGAGGAATGAGGGGAGGAGCTATGGGTTAGGTGCGCTCGATTACGGGAGGGGTCTCCTGCAAAATTTCGTGCGGGCGTTTTATTACAAAAATGATGATGTTTCTAAATTTTTTCTTCTTCACGTTGAAATAAAGTTTAGTTCAAGGAGTTCTATGAAACATAGTTGAACATTGTTACTGTATATCTGGACTTAATGTTACTGCGGCTTGATTTAGAAATTTTTCAAGTGCCTTTCTGCAAAATAGCTGAGGACACGCGTCCGCACGCTATGCTTCTGTGAGGGCTCCGAGCTCTGTGGTGCGCCGAATGTGGAGTAGTAGTAGGTTTTAAGAACTCTGATCTGATGGGCTGATACAGCATAGATGGAATAAGTGTTCTTGGGCTACACCCGAGAGGCAGGCAGCCCACCATGCCCGTGGCGTACATCATTTGTATGGCGTGGACTGCAAAAGAGAGGGTAGAAATTATTTAGGGATGCATTGGATGAGAAGTATGTTTGCTTTCATCAATGGTTGTATAGAAGTGCGAGGCACACATATATATTTTTTAAAAAACCTCTTTGATCATACGTACTCCCTTCATTTAGGACTTAGATGTCGTTTAGGACAATGACATGGTCTTCATTCTTCAAAGCATGACTTTAACTTTAATTTTTATAAAAATATTCATTGAAAAATGATATATGCATACTTTTATGAAAGTGTATATTTGAAGTCACATCTATTTATATAGTTTTCATATTTCTAAACTCAACAATTTAAAATTTATTTATGATTTCTCAATGTTTGACCGAAACGACATCATTTTGCTATACGGAGGGAGTAATAAAATCTTTTATAGGCATACTTCCCTCTTTCCTTCATGGAGAAGAGAAGTTGGGTGCCGTGTACTACTGATATGCTCACATGCAAGCTTTAATTTGCAGGTTGAATGGCAGAAAACGTTTTGTTTATCATCAATAAAGAGCAGCATTATTAATTCCTGATGTCAAAGGCAAACAGAGCATCAATCACCAATTCACCATGCATGCATACCCTTGACTGGTTCTTCCTCGAGTACCAAGAAGCCATGCAGAAGTTCATTGAACAGTACTGCATATGCGTATGAGTGGATCGGATCTCAACTTCTGAATGACCGGAGCGTCAACTTGTGTGACGTAAATTAACTTGCTTTGTAACGCGACGACTGGAGTAGCTAGGATAGTACTAGAGCTAATAAAGAATAAATCCTTTTTATTTATATCTATATATGTCAACTTGTAACAAGTTGGAAGATGCCTTCGGTGAAGTCTCAAATGTACTCTATCTTATATATATATAAAAATATATAAATAGCTACAGATATACTGTAGGGCTCTGATCCTAAGTTAATGGTGGATGGGCAATTTGGTGCCTATAAATAGCTAGCAAATGATCCATGATACAGGCACCGATCGATAGTCAACTGAGTTGTTTTGCCCGTCTCCATTTGTAGCATCTCGATCGTGTCATTTCAAGTTTTGCTTATAAATAGTACCTTTGCTGGTCCAATCCTAGAAAGATATGGCTTCAGCAGTTGCTGCTCTGAAGGAGGCTTTGCTCGTCGCTGTGTGCGTCATGCTGCTCCACTCTTCGATGTCGCCGTCGGCGTCTGCATCCACTTCCCCTCACAACAAGGGCCACCCTGCATCACGGGGTTGCCATGACAAGGGGCAGCAGCCACCGTCACCGCCACCGCCGACGGTGCCAGCGCCCACGCCCACGCCCTCGCCCACGCCCACGCCAACGCCAACGCCACCGCCACCGCCACCGCCAGCGCCCGTGCCGCCGGCTCCGACGCTGCCGGCGCCGGCGCCTGCGCCGTCACCTGTCAGTTGCACTGAGTGCGACTCGCAATGTACTCCGTCTTGCCAAGCCAGTTTCGTGCCAAGAAACTGCACGATCTTTCTCTATGCCGCCTACAACGGGTGCTATGGCAGCTGCATCAACCGTACCTGCGCTGGCGACTCATCCTGTGCCAATAGCAGCTGCGGCGCCGGGTGTTCCTGCGACAACCCCAATGCAAGCACGTGCTGTAAATCGTGCCAAAACGCTGAGCCCTCAGGCACGAACATTGATTACCAACTGTGCCAGAGTTACAATGATAGGTACATGGGGTACTGCATTACGTACTGCTATGACAGGTGCTCCAAGAACTGTACCCAGGGCGCGTAAGGGATGAGACGCGCGTGTGCGCCGCTTGCAGTGTTTATTCCGTTGGTTTGTGTGTGTTTGGATTTGGATTTCCCCGTGGGAACGGTCCTGTTTCCGTAGAGTTCTTAATCTCTTGTTATCTCATGTCCAATAATATAGAATAACTGAGGTGCCTTAGCTAAGTGAGTGTTACTGTATGCTCACGTTTCTATGCATTTCATATATGTACTCAATTTATAAACCCTTCTATCAAAAATAAGGCAACGTGAGCTTTCAAGAATTCTCTGCTTACCGTTCTTGTGTGTTTGTTCGGTGATCATTCGTCACTCTTAAAAAAAGAAACTGACGCTAGCACAAAACGCATACAGGCAGTTTCTCTTACTGTACATCAGTAGAAATCAAACAGAGAAATCAAACAGAAAAACCACCTGTAAAATAGCTTGCTCTCACGTGCTCTAAAATGCAGGTCACTAGCAATGATACACTTGAGAATCACTCAACTTAAATGGATGATCAAGAATGTGTCAAGTGAGTGAGTGGGAGACTTAGGAATGCTCACAAAGTGTATGTCAATGATCAAATGTGTAAGAGAGGCGACAAGTACCTAGAGATCGACTATAAATAGCCCAAAGCATTCCCTAGTCGTTACTCCATAGAAAACAACCGTTACACTTTTTTTCACGCTGTCAGATGCTGCGTCGGACTGGGTCCGTCGGACCAATCCTCCACGTCTGACGCTCATGATCTCGCCACATGCCTCAGAGGTTTGAAGATAGTCGTTGGATAGTAATGGCTACTCTCTCGCGCCAGTAAACAAACCGTCGGACTAATCCACCGATCGTACGACGCTTCCAAAGAGCTCCCAGAACGTTAAAATGCATCGGACTATCATCTGAGGCTCACCGTCGGACTAAACAACAGCGTCCTACGCCTTCAAACTAGTTACTGCGCTCTTCTACTCGTCCTCTGAGAAAATAGTCCGACGCTCACTCTCTCAATCGTCGCACTAACGACCATAGTCCAACTCTCACAGGTTTGCCGCCGTCAGACTTAGTCAAGTCAGCGCGTCGGACTAAGCATTTCCAGCGTCCGACGCTTTCAGAACCAACCAGAGAGCTATAGAAATCGTCTGACTTAGACCAACGTCCAGCACCGGACTAAAACTCACGGTCCGACGCCTAGCTGGTAGTGCTCAGAACTCAGGTGTTAGCCCTCAGACTCCAAACAATAGTCCGACGCTCTGTGAAGCCTAGCGTCTGACGCTCTAGTTTCACTGTTTTTGAGTTAGTCTCTCAAACCCTTGTTTTTATGTGCTAACGCCAAGGATGTTCAACACTTGAGCACAGGTGTTAGCCTTTTGAAAACAATTCTCAAGGGTTTTTAAGTCAATCTCTAGGATGATTAGGTGTTGGCCACTCATCAAATGGATCAAGGGTGATCGAAAGATCAGAGAGCAGCTTGGCCGATTGGCCGCTTGGATTGAATCGAAATCAACAAACTAGCTTACAAGAGTTGGTGGCCTGCCCCTACTTATATGGCAGTGGATCAGCCAACCACTACAGCATATTCCCAAATATAAAGTAGATATTAGCTTAACTTCTAAGCTACCTAACAAAAGCCGGGCGCTAAAAGTAAAATGCAGGAAAGTAAGATACAAGTAGTTAGGCTTATCTAACAATCTCCCACTAAGCCTAGTACTAGGTGATCTGCTTCACGCCGATCCTCATCCTCATCCCTTGGAACTTGGCCTTGCCCAGGACTTGGTGAGAATGCCCGCAAGCTGATCAGTAGTGGCGATGTGGCTGGCCTTGATGCTCCCATCCTCCAAGCAGTCCCTGATGAAGTAGTACTTGATCCGGATGTGCTTGCTCCTGTCGTGGAAGACCGAGTTCTTGGCCAGGGCTAAAGCAGACTTGTTGTTCACTCTACCACATCCACTTTCCTGCCCAGCATCTCCCCGAGCAGCCGAGACAGCCAAAGGGCCTGTGTTGCTGCAGTAGTGGTGGCAATGTACTATGCCGCGCAGCTTGACAGCGCCACCACCCTCTGCTTGATCGGTTGCCAACTGACCAGGCAATTACCCAGAAAGAACATTGTTCCACTGGTGCTCTTGCTTGTGTCGATGTCGCCGGCAAGATCACTGTCGCAGTAGCCTGACAAAGCGCGCCGTGCCAGGAGCCCTCTTGTAGTGGAGACCGTAGTCCAGGGTCCAGGCGACGTAGCGGAGGATGTGCTTGGCGGCCTGCAGATGCTCCAGCGTGGGCCGTTCCATGAACCGGCTCACGTACCCGACGGCGAACGCTAGGTCCGGCCGGGTATGTACGAGGTACCGAAGGTTGCCGACCAGCCGCCGGTAGTTGGTGGAGTCCACCTCCTCCGCCTTGCTCTCACGGCTAAGCCTCAGCTTCTCCTCCATCGGCGTGTGAGCTAGGTTGCAGCCAGTCATCCCGCCGAGCTCCAGGATCCGCTTGGCGTAGTGAGCTTGACGGAGGGTGATGCCAGTGTCGTCCTGGCGCACTTCGACACCGAGGTAGAAGCAGAGGAGCTCAAGGTCGCTCATGTCGAACTTCTCCTTCATCTGATCCTTGAACCTCTTCACCTCTTCTTCATCCGCACCGGTGATGATGAGGTCGTCGTCGTAGACTCCGACCAGCAGAGCAGAGGGCCCGCTGCCCCGCCGGTACACCGCTGCCTCGTGCGCGCTCTGGTGGAAGCCATCGCCTTCAGAGTGGCGTCCAGCTTCGTGTTCCAGGCACGCGGCGCCTGCCGCAAGCGTAGAGGGCCTTGCGCTGGTGGTAGACTTTGTCTTCCTTCTCGACGACGGCGAAACCTGGTGGTTGTCGCACATATACCTCCTCCTTGCGGTCGCCGTTCAGGAACGCCGACTTCACGTCCATCTGGTGGACCTTCCACCCCTCCTGAGCTACCAGCGCATGGAGGACTCGGACCGACTCCATGCGCGCCACTGGCGCGAAGGCGTCGTCGTAGTCAACACCCTCTTGCTGCACGAACCCCCTCGCCACCAATCTTGCCATGTGCTTGGTCACCGTCCCCTTCTCATCCTTTTTGAGCTTGAACACCCACTTTAGAGTGATCGGGCGATGCTCCGTAGGCAAGTGCACGAGCTCCCAGGTCTTGTTCTTCTCCACCGACTGGAGCTCTTGCTTCATGGCGGCCTCCCACTCAGGATCACCCTGTGCCTCCGCGTAGTTGGTGGGCTCGCCAGTGTGCGAGAGATGCAGCTGGGCGAAGAGTCGCGGCGCCTGCTCGGAAGGTTCTTCGTCACCGAGGATGTTGGTCATCCATCGGTACCGAAGAGGCTCGTCGTCTTAGAATGCATCCAAATGGTCCTCGTCCTCCTCCAGTGGTGTGGCGAACTCGATCGACGTGGTCGGAGCCATTGTCGAGGTCGGAGCAGTGCTCGGAGACTGCTCGGAAGTGCTCGGAGACTGCTCGGCGGTGCTCGGAGACTGCTCGAAAGTTCTCGGAGACTGCTCGGAAGTGGTCGGGGTCGTGGTCGGAGACCTTCTGACCAGTGCGCCTGTGGTCGGTAGCTCCCCCGGAGCTGTAGACTGCGTGGTCGGAGTGGTCGGAGCAGAGGCAGAGCTTGTAGCAGTACCCTCCTAGAGGCGCTCGCCGATGAACTCCTCGTCCGCCGGTGCATGCTCGCCTCCCACCTTGATCCAGTCCCAGCCACGGCTCTCGTCGAACACGACGTCGCGCGATACGCGCACCCGCTGGTTTGTCGGGTCGAAGACGCGGTAGGCCTTGGCGACGTCCGATGAAGATGCCGGGGCGGCTGCGGTCGTCGAGTTTCCTCAGCTGGGTGAGGTCCTTGACAAACGCCATGCAGCCGAACGTGCGCAGGTGTCCGACCTCCGGTGCCTTCCCATGCCAGGCCTCGTCTGGCGTCCTGCCCTGTAGCGCCTTGGTCGGTGACCTGTTCAACAGATACACAGCGGTCACCACAGCCTCACCCCAGAAGCGCATCGGCAATCCTCTCTGCTTTAGCAGTGCTCGCGCCATGGTGACCACCGTCTAGTTCCGTCTCTCCATGACGCCGCTCTGCTGCGGCGAGTACGGGGCGAGTAGTGGCGCTGGATCCCCTCCTCGGAGCGGTACGACGCGAACTCTGCGACGGTGAACTCGCGGTCGTTGTCGGTACGGAGCAGTCCACATCTTCTTTCCGCTCTTGTTCTCCGCCACAGCTCAGAGGTGCTTGATAGCGTCGGCGGCGTTGTCCTTGGTGGTCAGCAGAGCTACCCACATATAGCGAGTGGCGTCGTCGACGAGCAGCAAGAAGTAGCACCTGCCGCCGATGGTCGCCGGCGTCACCGGGTCGCAGAGGTCACCGTGGACCAGCTCGAGCTTCTCTTGTGCTCAGTACTGGGCTTCGGCTGGGAACGGAGCTCGGCGATGCTTGGTGATGACGCACGTGTCACAGAACTGCCCGATGTGGTGGATCGCCGGTAGCCCGCGCACCATGTCGTCCCTACAGAGCTTCCAGGAGCGCGTCGAAGTGCAGCGCTCATACCTGTGCCACTCTTCATCATCCTTCCGAGCAGCAAGGCAGAGCGGCTTCGCGGTGTTGAGGTGGAGGATGTAGAGGCGGTTGGCGCTACGCCATACCTTGACGAGCAAGTGCCGTTGACGATCTCAGATCCTCAAGATACCGTCCTCAATCTCCACCTTCGAGCCTCCCTCGTTGAGCTGTCCGAGGCTCATGATCGAGTTGCGGAGCGCCGGGATGAAGTAGACGCTGTGGAGCACCCTGTGCTCGCCGTCCTTGGCCTCGAGGATGATGGTGCCGACACCTTGGATCTCCATCTTTGACTCGTCACCGAACCTTACGACTCCCCGAGCCGATGTGTCCAGGTCGGTGAAGAGCTCGTGACACCCGGTCATGTGGTGAGTGGCGCCCTGTCCAGGTACCAGCCATCAAGCTTCTTACCGTCGCTGCCGATGTCAAGGTAGGCACGTGCACGAGGTTTCTCAAGCTCGAGATCGATACTCAGAGCTCGGAAGGTTGAAGCTTGAGGCTTGCAACACCCCTCCTCCTTGATTTCCACGCAGCCGTGGATGAGAAAGGCTGCGGCTTCCCCTTCCACTTCGGCGACATTCGCCGCTCCGCACTCTCGGTTCCGCCGTGGATGGGGGCAGTCGCGTGCGCAGTGCCCGGTGCGGTTGCAGTTGAGGCAAGTGTCGTCTTGGTTCGCCTTGCGTTCACCGCCGGCGCCACCAGCCTTGTTTGCTTGTCCTATGCCACCAGCACTGTCGCGCGACTTGTTCTTCTTGCTGCCGCTGGGACGACGACGCCGGTCCTTGGAGGTCCCGGTGCCCTCCTCTTTCTTCTTCTTATCGAAGGCCCACCACTGTTTGGCGGTGTAGAGGAGTTTGCCGAACGCCACCTCTGTTTTCGGCGTGCACTCGCGGTCCTGGACCGCCTTGAGCCGCCCGGTAACATCCTCGATGGTGAGCGTCCCGAAGTCGAGCATGGTCTCGATCGAATTCACGATCTGCCTGTTGACATTTACTAACGTTGCCGAATATAACTACATAACTTTTAATACTAGAGACGAGATTATAGATGTATGGTAATTAATTAACTGGTCATTAGCAACTAGCCACTTATCTATCACCAACATTCTTAGGCATGAATTAGGTCGTCATCCCTAATTATATATGCTAAGAATAAATAAAGGTTTCATATATTATTCAATGTGACTAGGCAGAAATATATAAATATAAACTAAAAACAATTCTGCAAGCGGACAGATAATTATACCATTGTAGCATTTTACCTAGAGTTCTACCAGGTTATCGATTTATATTTATACCACTGGGAAGGACTAGATAAACTATAATCTATTATATTGATAACTACTATATACAATGAATAAGCGGTGTTACCGATGTCATTTTCTCTACTCATAACAGGTAGAGGTCACAAGATAATAAAGATAAGTACAAGTGATAAGTAAGGTCAAGCATCATAAATAATAGATAAACATTAGAGCACTTTCTAGTCATAGTAATAGCTAGCCAATGGATAAACTAAGGAATTAATATCTAAGGTAATTCTATAACTACGTCAATGAATAACTCTAATTAGTGCAATTACATTTAGCAATCATTGTTAGATTAGTCCCACATCATGATCACATGTAAAGAGCATCATCTAGGAAGGATGTGAAACAGAGTCATCGTCCAACTCCGCGACCGTGCCTGCTTGCCTACATACGGGGGTGGACTACAGAGGAATCAACGTAGCTGTCACTTACGCGAACTACCACACGACTCAGCACATCAGGGTGCACTCGCAGATAAACAGAATATCTAAATACCACGTCTACATATTGTTCATCATCTACCCATTGATCGTTTGGATAAACGCTATACGAGCAATTACATGAATTCAATAAGATCAAACCAACTATGCTAGACATATAATCAAAGTAGACAATGACTATTATAGTGAAGGACATATGAATTTTTAAGAACAATGTTTCCCTAATCATAATGAAGGATACAATAATAGAAAAAGAACTAGAACTATACCGAACTTCACGCTCCAGACAGACGCTGAGGGCTCCAGATCCGGCTGAAGAACTAGAACTCCTCTACTTCTAATCTAACTAAAATAGAACTATGAATTAGAAGGACTCTTGATGAACTAGAAGGCTCTTGATGGCTTGACCAGAGACTTATGCCTTGGATGAAAAAATGGGATTGCCTCAGGGAGGAGGGGGTCTGTCCCTTTATTTATAGCCCGGTGGGATGAACGTGTGCCGCAGGATCAAACCGACTTAACCAAGGGTCAAGATGCATCGTAGGAGGCGGTGGAGGAACATTACAGAAGATGGGGCCAAACCCTAGCAGGGGGCGTCGCCTGGCCCCACCCTAGCGCCGGCTGGCCCCACCTAGCAGGGTCTGGGGCCCCGGTTGCTTCGGGTATCTTTTAGATGCTTCCCACGTCCTGATAACGATCGTTGCCTTTGCAGATAAGTTTTGTGATGTTTAAGCACTTTAATCCCTCTTTTACGCTTTTCTGGAATAATCCCTGGAAAATACAGAATATACAAAACTCGTGAAAATTGTCAGTTAAAACCCTAGGTTAGTGTGTATTCGTGTATCCTTTTGTGTCTAAAGTTTTAATAAAAGTTGACGTTATCCACCGTCAACACTGTCCCAAGGCTCTTCGGCATGCATTGCAGGAGCTTCTCCACAGCTCGCTCCTCGTTGAGGTCGGTGTCGCCGTTGATCGCCATCTGCTCCATCAAGCTGGTAAGGTGCAGCGCGAAGTCCTCGACTTTCTCCCCGGGCTAAAAGGCCAAGTCTTCCCAGTCCCCTCGGAGGCGCTGCAGCGTAGCACGATGAACGCGCTCTCCTCCAACGTGCCTGGTCGCGATCGCCTCCCAGGCGAGCTTGTCAGTCAGCTTGTTGGATACAGAGTTAACTATTTAGCAATCAATCACTGAAACAAAAACTTCGTGCACTCAATTCTGTACAGTGAAGAGAAAACGTGAACATGCATACATGTTCTCCTTTAGCTATACACTTCTCAAGTATATACTGGAATATGACAACCAGTTGATGCCACATAATTAACCCACAAGACTAACACTACAGAAGCTAGCACGCACTTTTATGTTCCTACAATGCATCTACGGAATTGAAAATATAGATATGCATGCCGCAATTTCAACCACCAACTAAAAGTAACAGCACATATACATTCTGTAGTCTTACTTTTATTTAGGCTATATAGAGCAATAGACATACCACATTCAGGATGTATATCTTTGTCACTAAAAATATAGATGAGAGGATGAGGATGGGAGGAAAACGGTGCAGACGGAAAGACCGTGAGCAGCCAAGAGGTAACGGAATTAGGGAGGGGCAGGTTAGACATTTTGCATGTCCAGCTGGCCACATGTCACGCAATCAAGGAGGATGGACAAGCTTGAGCTGAAAATCAATAGATTAAGGATCAAAGTGGACGTTTTGATAGTTCAGGGACTAAATTGAGCCTCGCGCGGAAGTTCAGGGACGAAAATAGCTATTTTGCCTAAAATTTTCCTAATTTGTTAGTTACCTATAAATAGTAAGAGAGAAAAGGCAGGGGCTCGTATGAGTGTGCAAATGGCAATTGTACACCAAGATTGTCGAAGATTCAGACAACGAACAGAACAGGATCTCACAACATGTGAAAAGAAAGAGTGTGAACAAACCAAACCGGCAAAAAAGCAAGCCATATGTACATATGAGGCAGCGAGCAGAGCACAACATCACAATATCTTGGAAGCAATTCTGATCGGATCAAAAACATACCTCGGTTATGCTCTCCTTGATGGGAAGAAACTGTCTCTGGTCAATTAGCAGCAGGTACTACAGCCATTAAATTTATATTTGTTCCTCTGTGCGAATTTTGGGGGAGAAAACTAATTAGGCCAATAGCTGATGCCAATTTATAATTTGATGGCAATCTGATTATATTTTCTGAATAAGAACAATACAGGGAACAAAATAAGGATTGCAAGTGCAGTTAGGCTTACATCGGAGACTGAGGAAAATCCTGCCACCACAGCGGAGGTCAGCACACTATGTTGTCTATCTTCTTGGGTTGGAACTTGGAAGCTGTAGATCAGGATGGTGAAGGAACACCTGGAGACATTGGCTGACAGTCAGGTTGGGAGCCGCACCAGTGGTCACTTGATGGGATTGCATATCACAGATTTGTCACAGAAAAGGTAGCCAAGCAGCATCGGGACGTGCAGAGGCCAAATCCAAGATTGGTGCGCCGGTGCCTGAAGACAGGAACCGAAGAAGGTGAGGGGAAAGGAAAAAAAAAAAAAAAAAAAGAAAACTTCAAAATCGATTCTGAAGGCCCTGTGAGCATGAGCCTGAATCAAGGCAGATGACATCCACCGTAAGGCTCTTGCGCTCCTCTAACCGCAACAGCAGCGCCCCGAAACCGTGTTTACGTCGCGGCCACGGCATCGGCGAGGGAAGGGGGAGGGGAAGCAGCGAAGAGAACGCACCTTCACCTGGAGGCCGCCGCGCCATGGGCCGCCCGATCTGGGACACCGGCGACGGAGACACGAAACCCTAGGCGGGTGCCGCCATCGCGCCGGGGCCAGTCGCGTAGGTCGGAGCGGTGGCGTTAGGATTTTAGGAGGTGTCGACGAAGCGGCTCAGTGGAGGAAGCTCCAAGGAGGTGGCGGTGGCGCCTGGAGGGTCGGAAGCGACGCTGCCGAGGAAGGAGCGGATGATAGAGAGGATGATGGACGCCGCTCTCCAATTTTTACGTGTGGAGGAGTCTAGGTAGACCAGGAGGACCCTCCAACAGTGAAATACACGTTAGGAAATTTGAACGGCAAAAAATTCTCGGCAGCAAAAAATAAAAAGGAAACAAAAATTTTGCTGACGTCACGCTGAAGTCGGGCTGACATCAGCACAACAGTAGCAAATGCCTCCCCGGCCTCCATTTTATTTGCGGTTTAGGAGATCTATTATTATTATATATTATGAGCCGGTGGTGACTAGTGATGGGTTTATCACCGCCGATACATGAGCCTGCGATGAAAATTGGCATGCATTGTCATCACCGCCAGTTGGTTTCTAGAAATGATCATCAGTGTTGGCATGGACGGACCTGGCATTGTGCACGGGTATTCCGGTGCATACCACATAATTTTGAGAAAAAATAATAGGTATTTAAGATATATACATGTATAATACGTATAAACTGTTAAAATTGCGTTTCTGTGCCATTTTCTACAGCAATTCATGTAGAATTCGAAAGCAGCCCACAACTACGTGAATCCGAACAGCCCATGGCCCATCTAACCTTCCCACTCACTTCCTCACTGCCCCCAAAGGCAGTGGCGGACGTACGTTGTGGCTGTGGGGCTACCTGGCCCCACAGGTTTTGGCCCAGCAAATGGACCTGCATTGTAGCATATACTAGCTGGCCCCACAGCTCCTACTAGTTGGCCCCACAGGATTTGATTCCTGGATCCGCCACTGCCCAAAGGCCTAAAATCTCAAATCCATTTAGGCCAGGGGGTAGGGCACGAGCGCATGGCTGCCCGCACGCACGAACCACGAGCCGCACTGCCGCCGCTCGCCCATCGGCCGGTCACCACCGCGCTCGCCAGCGTGGCCGCCTCACCGGTCGCACCCCCCTCCCGCTCGTCCGTGTAGCCACGCTTCCTCCACACGCCCTGCAGCGGAGCGGCCTGCGAGGAAGCTCGCCGGCGCTGCTCGCGGTCGTGGCCTGCCGACGTCGTGCCGTCACGGCCATGCTCCAAGCACCGCCGCTCGCCCGCCTGCCCCGCTCCAACTTCCAAGCGCGGCAGCGCCGCCGCACGGCCAGCTAGACACCGCCCCGACCCTGATCCCTACCTGCTCAACGCCGCCATGTGCATACCATGCTCCCAATTCCTGGGTCCGCCACTGAGTGTTGGTTCCCAACCGGTGGAGATGGGAGCTGGTTGTGACTTCATGTGTAGTGCATAAGTAGCAGGGAAGGGCGGCACTAGTGATTTATCAGGAAGGAAACAAAGTCCGTGTGAAGGAGGCAAGGGCTGGAGCTTCCATAGGCTTAATATCCATGGGCAGATACAACGGCTGTGTTCGGCTGGCTGGTCCAGCCAGCACCAGCTAGCCATTCAGTAGTGTTTTTCTCTCAGAACAATCAGCCAGCCAGCCGTACCGTACCAGCCAGCCGAACAGAGTGAACATACGTGGAATAAGTGTTCCTTGGGCTAGTCCCGAGAGGCAGCCCACCAAGGCCCTACCCTACGTCCGCCTTAAATTTTTTAAAATAATATTTTTAATGATTAATTAAAAATCTAGAGCTGTTATAAGAAAATAGCACCCTGTTCACCGGGCAGTGGCCGACAACAGGCCTGTCTGCTATGTACCCAGTGACCGGCATGTTTATGAGGCGACGACGACGTGGCAACCGATGGCTGCCGGCAGAGCCTATCAGGCGCCGACAAGACGCCAATCGGCCACTGGGCTGCTGATAGGCCCAGTTTGCCTCTGGAAAGCCGACAGGGCTATCGGCCGTCGGGAAGCCGACAGGGCTATCGACTTCCCAGAGGTCGACTTGTTTGCTATCAGCCCAATAGGGGTATATCATGTTTATTTTTATAGGAAAAACAAGGTTTTCCTGTCTTTTGGGACTGTTTTATTTTGCTCCAAAGATAAAGTTTGTAGCATGTCTACGACTCTGATTAAAGTCAAACCAAATATAGTTTAGTATGAAGCAAACTAACACCGCTCCTTTTTCAAACTATTTGAAGCAACACATATTCAATTATAAGAGTAAGCGAGCGATATATAGACACTATAATGCATGGCATCTGTGAAACTCTAGGTAGTTCCAGCCCTAGTCCTCACATACCTTAGGAAACTAAATACACGGCCGCCTCTATATATTTTTTAAAAATATTATTTTTAAAAAACTCGTCCGCCTCTATACATGTATGGCGGTAGAAATTATTTAGAGTTGCTTTGATCAATGGTTGTACAGAAGTGCAAGGCACGCATACTCCATTTTTTGTAACTCTTTGATCGTACCTTATTATCGTTATTATGTGGATGTGATCATGTCTATCTCCTTGGGTAAAGTCATAGAATCTTTTATATGAATGGTATTAGTATAGGCATGCTTCTCCTTTGCTCAAAGGAGAAGAAAAGCTGGGTGCCCTGTACTCTGATGCTCACATGCAAGCTTTAATTTGCATGTTGAATGGCAGAAAACGTTTTGTTTATCATCAATAAAGTGCAGCATTATTAATTCCTGATGTCAAAGTCAAACAGAGCATCAATCACCATGCATGCTTAATTACCCTTGACTGGTTCTTCCTCGAGTAACAAGCCATGCAGAAGTTCAATGAACAGTACTGCATGCGTATGAGTGGATGGGATCTGAACTTCTGAATGACCGGGGCGCCAACTTGTGTGACGTAAACTTGCTTTGCAGCGCGAAGTCCTGGAGCAGGATAGTAGAGCTAATAAAAAAAATAAATCCTCTTTATTTATATCTATATATGTCAATTTGTAACATGTCGAAAGATGCCTTCGGTGAAGTCTCAAATATACTCTACCTTATATAGTAGTATATATAAATAGGTACAGCTACCTATACGGCTCCGATCCTAAGTTAATGGTGGATGGGCAATTTGGTGCCTATATATATATAGCTAGCAAATGATACAGGCACCGAAAGTCAGCTGAGCTGTTTTCCGTCTCCATTTGTAGCATCTGCGATCGTGTCCTCTCAAGTTTTGCTTATCCTTAGTACCTTTGCTTGTCCAATCCAAGAAAGATATGGCTTCAGCTCTGAAGGAGGCCTTGCTCGTCGCTGTGTGTGTCATGCTGCTCCACTCTTCGATGTCGCCGTCGGCGTCTGCATCCACTTCCCCTCACAACAAGGGCCACCCTGCGTCACGGGGTTGCCATGACAAGGGGCAGCAGCCACCACCGCCGCCAACGCCGGTGGTGCCACCGCCACCGCCACCGCCACCGCCAACGCCGGTGGTTCCACCGCCAGCGCCAGCGCCCGTGCCGACCCCGACGCTGCCGGCGCCGGCGCCGTCAACTGTCAGTTGCACCAATAAGACCGAGTGCGAGTGGCAATGTAGTCCGTCTTGCCAAGCCAGTTTCGTACCAGAAAACTGCACGAAAATTGCCGAAGGCATCTATATGAGCTGCTATGGCGCCTGCATCAACCATACCTGCGATGGCGACTCCTCCTGTGCCAATAGCAGCTGCGGCGCCGGCTGTTCCTGCGACAACCCCAATGCAAGCACGTGCTGTAAGTCGTGCCAAAACGCTGTTCCCATGACCCTGGGCAGTGCTTACCAACAGTGCCTGCATTACAATGATAGGTATGTGTATTTTTGCATTATGAACTGCCTTGACAGGTGCTCCAAGAACTGTCCCCAGGGCGCGTAAGGGATGAGACGTGTGCGCCGCTTGTGTTTGTTTCGTTAGTTTGTCTGTTTGAATTTGCATTTCCCCGTTGGGAACAGTTCTGTTTCCAAGCTGAAAACCGTTAAAAATAAACGCTGATGCTGATTTTAGTCCTTCTACAGTATTTTTCTCTCATAAGAAATCAGCATCAGCGTTTATTTTCAGCGGTTGGTGCCTTAGCTAAGTGAATGTTACTTTATGTTCATCACGTTTCTATGCATTTCATATGTACTCAGTTTATAAACCCTTCTATCGAAAAAAAAGGCAACGTGAGCTTTCAAGAATTCTCTGCTTACTGTTCTTGTGTGTTTGTCCGGTGATCATTCGTCCCTCTTAAAAAAGAAACCTACGCTGGTACAAAAACCTATTTCTATCGACAGTGGGTTTTTTTTACAGGAGTTTTTCTTACCGTACGCAAGTAAAAATCAAACAGAAAAAACCACCTATAAAAAACATATCTTTACGTGAGATATTCTTAACAAATCGCTTGTAAAAATCATGTATTTATACTAGAGATTTTTTTAAGGAACCGTTAAATAATTTCTAATTGATTTTTTAGTTTTTTTAAATGGCCTCGTACGAAAAAAAAAGAGAGAGAAATGCTATATATGGTGACCGATTGTTTCAGTGTGTTTGTAGCCGTCCGATCTACTCTTATTTCTGTGCGCGTGTGTTCTGCGTGATGATACTCACTACTGATGTGATGGACTGATCGTACATCCGCACGTCGGCATAGTCCATGATTAGACATCGCAGACAGAGCTGTGGCGTGGCAGCAGATACCGAGGTTCTGTACACCACTGTTGGATCAGATCCTGCAGCTCCCAAGTCCCAAGTCCCAATGAAGGGAGCAATGCATACTCGATCTTTTGCTGCGGTGTGGGTGTATATGTGTCTCTCGAGGGGGCTGGTGTGTGTGTTGTGCGTGTCTGCGTGCGTGTGTGTGTTGTGTGTGTGCGTGCGTGCGTGTGTGTGTGTCGAGGGGGCTTGTGTGCGTGTGTTATGTGTGTGTTGTGTTGCGTGCGTGTCGAGGGGGCTGGTGATGGACATGCGGGGAAAACGACAAACACAAATGTATGTAAGACGAGCCAGTTTGTTTGAGACTATTTAGGAAGGACTGAAATTTTACGTACGTACCATGCAACCATAATATCGTTTGAGATTGTCTTAGGATTTCTTGACGATGTTTTTAAAATTTACTCGTGATTCAGAGCTTATTTTATTATATTATTGTTGTCTTAGGATTCTTTTTGACGATGTTTTTAAAATCTGCTTGCGTCTGTGAGCTTTGCTTTATTGTATTGTTGTTGTCTTAGAGTTTTTTAAAAAAATTTACTCTCTTAATTGGGAGCTTGTTCTTATATATGTTCACAATGTAGGAGTTCTGTTTTTGTTTGTTCCTGATTAGGATCACACTAGGCTTTTCAACTAGTGATCGCACTTCAGCAGTGGCTGATCCCCAGGATTTCAATCATAGGTGTACCGACAAAGAGCCTATTAGGAATTACTCCACAAACTCCACTACGGAGTAGCTCCACAAAATGAATTTCTTGAAGCACAATTTTAGGTGCTCTCACAATTCTAAGAGTGGAGTTGCACATGATTAGTTGACAAATGTACAGTGGAGCTGGAAAATGTGCAGCGGAGGTGTCTAAAATAGACTATAAGTGACGTACCCTCACTGTTCGTAAATAAATCAAATCCTAGAGAGAATATTTTATGTATTTAATAAGTGACAAATGTTCAAGTATTTTTTGTGGTTTTTTTTAAATTTTTTGGTTTTTTTGTGGCTTTGCAACAATATAGGAAAAGTTGGATAATAAAGTCATGATGATCTAACGTTGGTCGTGTGCCACCCATATCCAACTGCACGCACAACTGCTGACGCGCCGCACCCGCACGCCGTACATGCGATATGCTCTGCTCCCGCGTCATCTCCCTCGCGTCTCTTCTCAGAACAACTGAGTACTAGCCGGTTGTTTTAGGAGAAAATCCCTTCTATGTCATTGAAACTTATACTTATTGCTTTTGTGCCATTGAAAAATACAAGTTCTCTTCTATGCCATTACTTTATATTTTCTCTCCCTTATATGCTATTGCCGTTATATTCTCCATCAAAAATCTCACGTGCTAGGCTGAGAACGGACGGGAATTCAGGGTTAACACGTGTATGTAAGTCTAAATTATAACACGTGTACGTCAAATGGTAGACTAGGAAAACACTAGGATAAACGTATTTACATAAGTCTAAATTATAACACGTGTACGTCAAATGGCTAGACAAATTATGATACGTATGTCAAATGGCTAGGCTAGGTCAGTCTTCTTGTAGCGATGTAGACATACGCGGAGTAAAAATGGTGCCACACATAGCGCTAACGGATATTTTTGACGGAGAATATAACGGCAATGGCATATAAGGGAGAGAAAATATATTTTTCAATGGCACATAAGAGATAAGTATAAGTTTCAATGGCATAGAAGGGATTGGCCCTTGTTTTAGAGGGTCAAAGTAACCGGTTGTTCTATTTCCACTTAAACAACCGAATATCAGGTAGGTAAGCTTAAAAAAAATCATCAAAATAAAAGTTGTAGATCTCAAGAGGTTATGAAACTTTATAGTTGATAACTTTTCATTTGAAATCATCTTGTCAATTAAAACTATATTTGAATTTGTTCAAATTTTGTAAATGATCTCAGATGAAGAACCTACCAAAATAAAAGTTGTAGGTCATAAAAAATTATGAAACTTTACAGTTGATAACGTTTTCATTTGAATTCATCTAGGCATAAAAAACAATTAATCTATGGTCTGGTTAGGATAATATGTGGGGAACCACACTCTAATACAGACACACGTGATTGATGGATGAAGTGGTAAAAAAGTCTACGCGCGAGGGTTATTTCGCACAAAAAATACCACGACTTGCGTGCAGGTTGCTGACCAGTTGTTCTATCCCTACAATTAAAATTTGTTCTGCTATGTTTAAACCCAGTTTTCTGGAGAACTATTTGTATTATGAACACACTACTACAAAACAAGGATCAATTGTCTCTACGATCCAACTTCTGTCTGCTTATTATGTATAGCATCTGACTTGTTGACTGGCTCCCATGAGATGACCACTTCTACTAGAGAAAACATTTTCACCACCATAATATATATGAGCTGGCGGTGATGGGTTTATCACCGCCGATACATGAGCCTGCGATGAAAATTGGCATTACCATCGCTGCCAGTTTGTTTCCAGAAATGATTATCAGTGTCGATTTCCAACCGATGGAGATGGGATTCAGCACTAGAGGTCATGACATAATGTAGTAGTGCATAAGGAGCAGGAAGGGGCGGCACTAGTGATTTATCAGGAAGCAAACAAAGGGTTATGGTTCGTGCCAAGGAGGCAACTGGGGTTCGAGCTCTTTCATAGGCTTAATATCCATGGGCTGATACAACATACGTGGAATAAGTGTTCTTTGGGCTAGACCAGAGAGGCATCCCACCAAGCCCCTGCCCTGCCCGTCCGCCTCGAATTTTTTTAAATAATATTTTTAATGATTAATTGTAAATCTAGAAGCTATTATAAGGAAATAGCTAAAATAGCACACGATAGATTTTCATGGCGACGACGTGGTAGCCGCCAGCCTCTCGGCGCCGACAGGATGCCAATTGGCCACTGGGCCACTGATAGGCCCAATTTTCCTCTGGGAAGCCGATATAGCTATCAGCCGTCAGGAAACCGACAGGGCTATCCGTTTTTCAGAGGTCGACTTGTTTGCTATCAGACTAATAGGTGTATGTCATGTTTGTTTTGGTTAAAAACAAGGTTTTTCCATCTTTAATTTGAGAATGTTTTATTTTTCTGCCAAGATAAAGTTTGTTGCATGTCTACGACTCTTATTGAAGTTAAACAAAATATAGTTTGGTACGAAGCAACCTAATACCGTTCCTTTTTTCCAAACTATTTGAAGTAACACATATTCGATTAGAAGAGTAACCGAGCAATATATGGACACTATAATGCATGGCATGTGTGAAACTTTAGGCCAGTCCTAATCTTAATATATATGCCTTAGGGAAAACGCGGCCACCTCTGTGTATTTAGAAAAATATCATTTCACAAAAGTTCATCCGCCCCTATGTATAGTGTGGACTGCAAGATGGTAGAAATTATTTAGAGTTGCTTTGATCAATGGTTATATAGAAGTGCGAGACACGCATATATATTTTCTGAAACTCTTTTATCGTACCTTATTATCATTATGTGTTGTGATCATGTCTATCTTCTTGGGTAAAGTCATAGAATCTTTTGTATGAATGCTATTGTATAGGCATGCTTCCCTCTCTTTTCCTCAAAGGAGAAGAAAAGCTGGGTGCCGTGTACTACTGATGCTCACGTGCAAGCTTTAATTTGCAGGTTGAATATGGCAGAAAACGTTTTGTTTATCATCAATAAAGAGCAGCATTATTAATTCCTAATGTCAAAGTCAAACAAAGCATCAATCACCATGCATGCTTAATTACCCTTGACTGGTTCTTCCTCGAGTAACACAAGCCATGCAGAAGTTCATTGGACAGTACTGCATGCGAATGAGTGGATCGGATCTAACTTCTGAATGACCGGAGCGTCAACTTGTGTGACGTAAACTTGCATTGTAACGCGACGACTGGAGCAAGATAGTAAGTATAAGCTAATAAATAACAAATCCTCTTTATGTGTATGTCAACTTGTAACACGTTGAAAGATGCCTTCGGTGAAGTCTCGTGTACTCTACCTTATACAGCTATAGTATATAAATAGCTACAGCTATACTATAGGGCTCCGATCCCAAGTTAATTTGGTGCCTATAAATAGCTAGCAAGTAATCCATGATACAGGCAATGTTAGTCAACTGAGCTGTTTTGTCCATCTCCATTTGTAGCAACTCGATCGTGTCATCTCAAGTTTTGCTTATCATTACTACCTTTGCTAGTCCAATCCAAGAAAGCTGGATATGGCTTCAGCAGTTGCTGCTCTGAAGGAGGCTTTGCTCGTCGCTGTGTGCGTCATGCTGCTCCACTCTTCGATGTCGCCGTCGGCGTCTGCATCCACTTCCCCTCACAACAAGGGCCACCCTGCATCACGGGGTTGCCATGACAAGGGGCAGCAGCATCCGCCACCGCCACCGTCCCCGCCATCGCCGGTGGTGCCACCGCCACCGCCACCGCCACCGCCAACGCCGGTGCCAGCGCCAGCGCCCGTGCCGACCCCGACGCTGCCGGCGCCGGCGCCGTCACCTATCAGTTGCACCAATAAGACCGAGTGTGAATCGCAATGTCCTCCGTCTTGCCAAGCCAGTTTCAAACCAGAAAACTGCACGAGCATTCTCGAAGGCGCCTCCTTAGGGTGCTATGGCGCCTGCATCAACCATACCTGCGCTGGCGACTCCTCCTGTGCCAATAGCAGCTGCGGCGCCGGCTGTTCCTGCGACAACCCCAATGCAAGCTGGTGCTGCAGATCGTGCCAAAATGCTGCTCCTACAACCCCGGGCAGTGATTACCAACGGTGCAAGAGTTACAATGAAAGGTACCCCGGGTACTGCATTATGAAATGCGTTGACAGGTGCTCCCAGAACTGTCCCCAGGGCGCGTAATGGATGAGATGTGTTGTTCGGTACGTTGGTTTGTGTGTTGGATTTGGATTTGGATTTGGATTTCCCCGTTGGAACAACTCTGTGTTTCCGTAGAGAGTTCTAGAATCTCTTGTCCTCTCTCATGTCCAATAATATAGTAGTATAAATGTGTTGCCTAGCTAGCTAGCTAAGTGAACGTTACTATGTGTTCACGTTTCTATGAATTTCATATGTGTACTCAGTTATAATTAAGACTTCTGTCAAAAATAAAGCAATGTGAGCTTTGAAGAATTCGCTGCTTACTGTTCTTGTGTGTTTGTTCGGTGACCATCCGTTGTTATGACAAAAACAATTCGGGGCAGCTCGGTTTAATTTCCAGCCACGCCTCTATTATGACCTCCATGGAACCGCTAATCTTTTAGCTTGCACTGGGCGGTTTGGGGCAAAGGTCAATTTGTACTCAGCAAAGTCTTTGCCGAATGCAACACTCAAAGACCCACCGTCAAAGAGTCTTACGGTAAAGGCTGCCTTTGCCGAGAGCCGAATCACGTGCACTCGGCAACGGGCTCTCGGCAAATATTTGGCGCCATCCGTCACACAATCATGCCCTTTTTTTTCAATTTTTTTTGCCGAGTGCAACACTCGGCAAAGATTTTTTCTTTTTTAAAAAAATCCTCTTTGCCGAGTGCCGCGGCACGCAGGACTCGTCAAAGGCTGCCTCTTTGCCGAGTGCCTACCTTTGGCACTCGGTAAAGCTTGTTCGTTTATTTTTTAAAAAATTATCTTTGCCGAGTGCCTTGGTCAATGCACTCAGCAAAGCCCCCTCTATTTTTTTTTACTTCTATTCATGAAGAAACCTTCAGTCATAGAACAAGCAACCTGATATTATATTGGGATCATTTATGTTGTACAAACACTACAATTGAGTGTTTTGGCAATCTAATTACTCTTAAAAATAATTCTTATACTTTGCTTCTATACAGAAGCAAATATAAGTAAAGACAATGCTTCTATACCTGACCATAAGTGACAATCGAAACTACCAAACATTGTTCAGGATGTAGTCTCATTAAAAGTATTAAGGCATGCCGCATTCGCGGCCTCCCATGAGGTCCACGTAGCATCCATTTAAGTGAGACGGTCGATACAATTTACACGGTCTAGATGAATTGCCTCCGTGTCCATGCATGCATGCATTTCAAGTAGGGGTATTGGTGTTCTTGCATGCATACATAGCGAGATAGAAATTGCGTGTCCATGAATCGTTCTGCTGTCCTTCCATGCATGCAAGTGCCTTGGGGCATTAGTCTCCTTGCATGCATGCATGTTATTTCGTACATTGAATGATGCACGGTGAATAGATAAATGAACGGGTAGATGAATCAATGCGCTGTCTTTCCATACATCCATATCAAGTGGGCCTTTGTGTCTTTGCATGCAATCAGCGTGATGTCCATTCATACATGCATGTCAAGTGGGGCTTTTGTGTCCTTATATGCATGCGTGTCCACGTAATATCCATTTAGTTGCTACATTAGATAGAAATTCTACCATCCAAATGCAATCTGAGTGAGGCCAAGCTGCATGCATGCAAAAGCTTGTACCTGGATGCATCCAAAATCTTGCATATCATCCCATACTTCGCAATGTACAATATCATTAATGGCGAGCCAAAGAACCGGTGCCATAATTCTGCTACTTTGCCTATAAAACGGGACTGTCTAGGCAGCCTCCAAGGGTGTCCACGTATGTTCCATTTAGTTGGTGCATTAGATAGAAATTCTACGATTCAGATGAAATTATTCACAACCGGGCATCCTTCGAAGTAGGTGGATGCAACCCAAGTGAGGACAAACTGCATGCATGCAAAAGCCTGTACCTGTATACATGCAAAATCTTGCAGATCATACCACTACTCCACAAAACGTCACACCATCCATTTGCATGCATGCATTGCATGCTCAGTGTCATTAATGATGAGCCAGAGAACCGGTGCCACAGTTCTGCTCCTTTGCCTATAAAACGGGACGCTGAGCAGCTCTTCTTCCTCGCACCACCTAAAAGCCAGCTCATATCGCTTCAGCTTACGCGCTCCCTCGCTCTCCCAGCACCTCCCATCTACGGTCGTGCATACGAACCGGGCTCAACCATCATCGCAGGACGAGGTGAGCAGCTCATGAGCATCCCGTCATTGTGCTCCCCGTGACCTTCTTTTTGCTCCTATCCTTCTAACCCGAGCTGCCCACGAGCTTCATGAGCTCGGCCGTGGCATCCACGGATGAGGCAAGAAGAATAGCTAGCTTCTCTTTCACATGTAAAAATAGCAGCTACCCTTAACATGAAGAGAAGTAAATTGCAGTTGTCCTTCGCATGCAGAAAAGTAAATTCCATGCAATGAAATGAGTGGATGGAAAATTGAATGAGCATGCATGCAATGACAATGTAAAAATTGTCATTGCCCTTAGCACCAGAAAAGTAAATAAATTACATGCAATGTTCATAAAAAATTGAATGAGCACACGTTCAATGACAATGTAAAAATTGCGGGTGTGTCCTTAGCATGTAGAAAATGTAAAAGTGAAAAGCCTGATATATTTTTAAGACTGAGATATATTCTGAGGAGAGTAATTGCCGGGGTCTAAACGTGATAAGCTTGAGTGTGAGAGTAAATGTCGGAGTGGAGGCAGCTGGACACCACTGTTGCTGAATAAGTGCACTATAAATTAATAAATGACATGGATGTTTGGACATGCATGAGCTGAGAAAACTTTACACGACATGCATGCTTGGACAAGCATGAGCTAAACAACCTGCATGAGTGCACGCATCAATCAATGGTTGGACATGCATGAGCTGAGCAACCTGCAACCTGAGTGCATGCATCAATCAAAGCAGCACGACACCAGGTAGATCAACTATAGTTGAAGACGTCTGCAAAGTTTGGGACGGTGCAGTTGAATCACGTTTGATTCTCCAAAATACCCTCCAAACAGAGCTACAATACTATTGTAGACACCAGATAGTTGTCTTGGGGAATAAATGTAGCTGCCTTGGGTAGTTATTAATTTTCTTCTTGTGTTTGTCTTTCGGTGGTTTTAGATCCGCGGTAGTTGTCTTCTTTATATGGTCTCCTAAAAGTCGACAATACATAGAATGAGTGAGAGTGAAAAGCACGAGATGCAAGGTGTTATATCACTCTCCCTAGGAATTTCTCAAGTTCGGAAGCATGGTAAGTGGATACATCGCTCCTTAAGGAGTGAATCTAATTTTGTTGGTTGCTTGACCCAAACTCCACCAAACATTTCTTTACTTTAACATGGCAAGTGATATGTAATGACAACCAACATCAGTGTTCCTTCACAAACTGTAATGAAATAAAAGACATTTTTACCTTTCGTTGCCATATTTTTCCAGCATTTAATATATGAAATAGACCAACTTTTCATAGCAATGTAATAAAAAAAATTAACCATATTATCTTCCCTTACCATAATCTGCAAGACTTCCTATACCAAATACATTACCCGCAGCGAAGCGCGGGCAACAGTGGCTAGTACATATAACGTATGAACTAATAAATGATAATTTATACATCTCTTTACATTGGAACATGGTCAAAATAGTGTCCTCTCAATTTCATTGAGCATCTAATCTCCACCCTCCCCCTTAGTGTAGAAACTAACTGTAATGAGTTTCTGGTCTACACATGAAAAACTTTTGCGTCAACAAATTAACTATGTGGCAGCTTTGTGTGCAGTATGATATACATGTATTTATTCTAATGTTACGGAAAGTTACCTCCTGGGCAGGGATTCTGATAAGGAAAGAGCACCATTTGTAGCTGTTTGGATAGCCTTGTTTGTGTATGTTTGTTCACTGCTTCTCTGCATAGTTCAAATAGAATGTTTAGATAGTCTGTCTGATGCACCCAATCATTTGTACATCTTTACTGTTAAATGAAACATTTTGAGATAGGATTTTTTTTGTCAATGATAGCTAGGACCTGCAAACTGTAGCTTAGCTTATTTGCAAACCTGACATAAAAACAATTTAAAGAGGTGATGCTAGGTCATCTGAAATGAAGAATGAATAATGCTGCAGAGCAAGAAACCACTATTTTGTAAATGTTTGCTCTGTATAGGATATAATGCCCATTGAATCAGCAGGATGCACTACAGGATACGAGTTCTTTGGCGAGTGCCCCACCTTAATGCACTCGGCAAAGGCTTTGCCGAGTGCCGCACTCGGCAAAGGGCACTCGGCAAAGAACCTGTCGGCAAAGGATTCTTTGCCGAGTAAAGCCGTTGCCAAGTGCCAGGTCAGCACTCGGCAAAAAAATGTCAACCGTCAACTTTGACGGATTCTTTGCCAAGTACCTACTGTGGTGGCACTCAGCAAAGATTTTTTTTTAATTTTTTTTGAAACATTCTTTGCCGAGTGCAACTGCAGCAACACTCGGCAAAGAAATTTTTTTTGAAAAAATCTTTGCCGAGTGCCAGCGCAAATGCACTCGGCAAAGGCCTCTTTGCCGAGTGCCACACTCGGCAAAGTGGTGAAAAATGCTATTTTTTTGTTTTTTTTCTTTCCATCAAAACAAACAAACACATCACATATATATATCATGTACATCATCACACACAGCACATAATATATCACATTCACTATCCATAATCCACGAAATGCACATATATCGTCCGTCCATCGTGCATCACACATACATATCGTCCATAATCCATCATACATAATCCATAATCCATCACATACATATAAATATATCTCTAGTGTCTCTAGTGCATCACGAACACAAAGGAGTCCGAAGAACATGAAAAGAGGTACATACTACCATCCTAGTCCTGGCCACTCGGGCTGCTGAGGAGAGTGCTCGGTCTGTGGAGGAGGGTCAGTTGGCCACACGGACGTTGGAGAAGGGCCACCGTGTGGAGTCGGGGCCAAACCCGCAGACTGTGGCTGCACAAAGGAGAAGCGAAATCATGAGTAGGTGCAGGAGTGGCGCAAAAGCTAAAGGAGTCAACAAGTTCACATACTAACCGGAGTCCCTAGAACAGGAGCAGGAGGCACAACTGGAGCGAGCAGCGACGGAGGCACGACCACACATGGCAAGGCCTATAGGCTTGCCATGAAGCTGAACATGTCCTGCATCCTCTGCTTCCTCGGCCGCCCTCTGTGCTTGCACAGCCGCCATCTCTAGCCGATGGGCCTCCGCCTGGGCCTCCATCGCTTGCCGTTGGGCCTCCGCCTAGGCCGCCTGCTGAGCCTGCAACCTCCGCATGTTCTCCTGCAACATTCCAACCGCAAAGATTAAACAATGCAAAGGCAAGGTACATGTGTAAAAGCAATGAACGATGAGTTTGTGAGTAGTAATCTGGAGCTCTGCCAGCTGCTGCTTTGAGCTTGGCTGCCGAGGGCGTATGAGGAGGGAGGAGTCTGTGCTCCTTGCTCGAATATCGGCGAGGCTGGCAACAATGGAGGAGTCGACTGTGCTGTCCGCCATCCAGTACTGGCCGTGCTGCTTCCCTCCTCCCAGCCTCATCACGAGGTCCGTGTCCTGGGGCTGGTGGGCTAGATCAAAGTCCTCCCCATAGTGCTGGCGAGCCGCCGAGGTGTACTCGCTAAGTTTGCTGTGGACGCTCGCGTTGGTGTACGCCTCGGGGCCGTCCGCTGGGTTGTAGGTGACGTCCGAGGCCATCGCCTTGCCCTTGTGTGCCAGGGCGTACGCCATGAACTCATTGCATTCCTGGCCCTGGTGTGCCTGGGACTGCGAGGAAAACACAAAAACGATTACAATTAGTTAGAATTGAATGTTAGAATATATAAAAAAGATGAATGCACAAAGAAGTTTACCCATGTCTTGGCGTACGCGCTGAGGCTCTGGTTGCCATGGTGGTGTGGACATCCCACCCATCTGCAGGCGGTAGTCCCGACGAATCTTGTGCTTCTCCGCCCACTCGGCCGAGAGCCACCTGTCCACATTGGCCTCCCAGCAGAGGTGGTGCCTGGCACATCAATCAGGACATTGCTGCATGCCATCATGTTATTGATATGTCAGAAGATGAAATGAAGCCAACCTATTATTAATGAAAGTACTTCTTACCGAGAGGTACTGCTCCCTCGTGAGCGTCATGCCCCTGGCCTCACGCTTCCGCACCACCTGTCCAAGGACGTCGGCTGTTGTAGTTGATGATGCACTGGAGCCGCGTCTCGTAGTACAGGTCCGAGAATCGGGACCTGCAGACCTTGTCCTGCACGCGCGCTGCCTGGGCCTCAAACCCAGTGTCGCACCTGTAGAAGTCCTACATGCATACATCATGTATTGTTTAATTTTTTTAGAGCAACCGATGATTACATAGTATTGACCAATTTAGTGTGACATAGACTCACCCAGAACTCGGCCTTGATCCGCGCCGCAACGGTGCCGTGCTCGCTGTCCTCAGCTGCGTGGAAGTGGTCCCACGTCCAGGGTAGTGAAAGCACCCTAGCGTAGGTGACCATCCCGTGAAGTGCTGACGAATCAGAAGGGCCAGCGTGCCATTGATGTGCCGGCCCTTCCCGGACATAACTTCCCAGTTATTGCAAGAGTCATTAAAAATAATTGTTAGTCATTAAGAGTCTGCATGTCATATGAAATAATAATGAAATGATACGAACTCGTCGCGCTGGGGTCAAATCACCGGGCACTGGTGAAGTGCGATCGGCCACGCCGGGAGCTTCGAGAGCCCGCGCAAGTAGACTCCCGACGTGGTAGAGCCAGAAGAAATAGTGGAAGTGGAACCCCCTACTGTCGCGATCGCCCCCTGCTCGTGGTCCGACGAGTCAGAGGAGGTGTCACCCCCTCCTATCTGGTCGTCCTCGTCCACCAGCGGGGTGGGAGTCGGCTCCACGCGCGTCCTCGGACGGCCACGGGTGCGGGCGGTCCTCGACCTCCTCGGCGCCGGCTCCGGCAAAGTGTCCTCCTCAGCGTGGGGTGGTGAGCGGTCCCTCATGTAGAGGAAGTTGACCGAACGACGGCCCTGCCTTCCGTCCGGCATTTTGTCGAGTGCATGCAATTTCAAAGAGTAAGCCAATTAATAATGTTAAATTGCAAAGTACTTATAAAGAGATACAAAATAAATTGAACATAGTAGTAATAATAATTATAATAATAACAACAATAATAATAATATAGTATTACATGAATTAGAAACATTCTTCATGATCGGCAGCGGCTGGATCATAGGTGTCGTCATCACTATCAATATTGTCAACTTCCACCTCTACTCCCTCGTCCTCGTCTCCATCGTTGACATCATTGTCATCGTCTAACTGTAATCGCTCAAGCATTTGTAAGTCCTTCTCATCTTGCACCTCTTCTCCATCGTCCTCGTCTACATCCCCTCGATCAATGTCATTGTCTACTTCCATTCCCATCATCGAAAACATGTCTATGTCAAACCTTCCTTCTAGCCCCTCTGGTTGTTAGAACTCCTATGTGTGCAGGTCAGAATTGTAATCCTCATCGTTTGGGACAGGTAGTCTACCGCGGGGCGATACCATCTGCACAAGGTTGACCCACAAGATTGGGGTCTCGTTGGCATGCCCATGGGAGATAATAAACTTGCGTGGCCTGTTGAGCCACAATATAGACATCCTCTCCTTGATATATAGAATCCTGTCGAATTTCGACTTATCCAATCTCAGGGGTTGTTCTCGTGACGTTAGGATCAAACCAATGGCATTTGAATACGACTGGATTACGAGCTTTGTAACACTCAAAATTGAGTTGGTGTATTTCTTCTACTATGTCGTAGTAGTCGTGCCCATCGGTGCCGGGCGTACGAACTCCAGTATTTGTGGTTTTTCGATTGGGCCGACTCCGCTCGTAGTTGCTTGTGTGAAAGCGATAGCCATTCACAGTATAGTTGGTGAATGTCTTGACCTTGTAGGCGAAGCCTTTGGCTAGCCCTTTTAACTCAACATCCATTGCCCTATCTTTGCGGGCCTGCAAGGTGAGACAAGATAGATCGTTACATGACTCGCTCTTATGATCGAAGTGGGAAAGGCAAAGAATTAACCAGGTACCTTCGTGTCAAACCAGGAAATGAAATCGGGCACACCATCTTTGAGAAGACTATCTTCCTCTTGAGGGGAAGGAGCCCTATTTCCTGTCCTAGTATGTATTCAGAAATTCCCTGAAAAACAAGAGACAAGGGGGTGGATAAATGGAGGATAAAGCATAAGGTCTTGGTGCAGTATGTAACAAGCTCATTGAGAATTTACAGCACATAAGGTTTCATTTTGTCAAGGTTCAACAACACATAAAGCATGATAATGCGCCACCCATCATGCCTTAAGCTCTTGGTGCATGGTGCGCTTTCCTTTCCAAGTTGACCTTTGAAAAGGCTGAGGTTCGATGAACTCTCTTCGACGTTGTAACGAGGGGGAGGATTGTGCACGCTGGAAAGGCTATTATTGTAGTATGATGTTGTGAAGTTTGACACCTCCTCAAGAACGAACGCCTCTGCCATGCTAGCCTCAATTTTGGCTTTGTTTCTACACTTTTTCGAAGAATCTTTATACTTCTCTCGATTCTATAACACCAACGGAACTGCACGGGAACCCCCATTCATGCCTCGTACGGTAGGTGCAAAATCAGATGCTGCATCGCCAGGAAGAAGCCGGGTGGGAAGATCTTCTCCAACATGCAGATCAATACAGGTGCCACTTTCTCCAAGTCATCAATGACGTCCCGAGATAACTCCTTGGCACAAAGCTGGCGAAATAAAAAGCTCAACTCTAACAGCACGTGCCACACATGCTCGGGGACGTATCCCTGAGTCATTGCAGGAAGAAGCCACTCAATCCATATGTGGAAGTCATGACTCTTCATCTCTAACACTCGCATGGTGGACAAGTTCACTCCCCTACTCAAATTCGCTTCATGCCCATCAGGGAACATTAGCGACTGGAACCACTGCAGTGCCTCCTTCCTTTGGTCTTTTTTCAATACGAAATCGACCAGAGTCCTTCTCCATTTCTTGCCGGGTACAGGAGGCTTCATCACTTGCTTTGGTCTATCGCACATCGTTGCCAGGTCCAGTCTAGCCTTTACGTTGTCCTTTGACTTATCAGGGATGTCCGTGAGTGTTGCCCAAAGCACCTCGGCGATATTGTTTTCTGTGTGCATTACATCAATGTTGTGTGCAAGAAGAAGGTCATCGAAATAGGGGGAGCCTAGTCAAGCCCGATTTATGAGTCCACTGGTGTTCCTGCCCATATCCAATAAAACCACCTTTCTCTTTATCATCTTTGAGAGCCTCTACCTGAGCATGGACCTCGGCACCGGTCATCATTTGAGGTGTGGGGTCGGTAACTTGAACCCCTTTCCTGAATTTCTTGACGTCTCGCCGGAATACATGCTCAAGAGGGAGGAATTGACGATGCTGGTCGAACAAAGAGAACTTGCCACCCCTCTTCAGCCAAGTGAACCTCACAGTTGTCCTGCATATTGGGCATGGGAACTTTCCGTGAACACACCACGCACAGAATAAGCCATACGCTAGGAAGTCATGCAGGAGTAGTGGTACCACACATGCATTGTGAAGTTCTTCTTTGTAGCTCGGTCGTATGTCAGTACCCCCTTTTCCCAAGAAAGGATAAATTCATCAATGAGAGGCTCCATGAACACTCCCATCTTGTTCCCCAGGTGTCCAGGAATTATCAGCTATAAGAAAACGTTCTTGGATTGAAACATGACGCCGGGGGGAGACTGAGGGGGATCACGAACACTGGGCCAACAAGTGTACGGGGCCGCCAGCAATCCATAGGGGTTGAACCCATCTGTTGCCAGCGCTACACGTACGTTCCGAGCCTCCTCAGCTTTACAATGATGTATGCCATCGAAGTGGGTCCATGCATCGCCATCCGATGGGTGTACCATCTTGCCAGGGCTGTATCTTTTGCCTTGTTTATGCCATGTCATCTGTTCGCAGACTCCTCTGTCATGTACAGCCGTTGGATCTTCGGTATGCTTTTCTGGAATAACCCCTGGAAAATACAGAACATGCAAAACTCATGGAAATTATCAGTTAAAACCCTAGACTAGCATGTTTTCATGTATCCTTTTGTGTCTAAAGTTCTAATAAAACTTGACGTTATCGACCATCAACAACTCCCCCAAGCTTACCTTTTGCCAGTCCCTTAGCAAACAAAGTAAGCCTAATTACTAATGTATTTGGATCAGGAGTTGTTATAATGCTATCATTCTTTCCAAGTACACATACTTTCAAACAGATATTCTCCTCCAGATTAGACAATAACTTACTCTAACCTTCAGACTTACTCATTTTACCTTTAACTATAGAGCGTTACAACCCTCGCATAAGTCAATTGAAAGATAGAACAATTAAGTCAAGCACTATGTCTCAAATTCTTCACAGCACCAGTATTCTGGAGTTTTGCAAGTTTTTGAAATAAAACTCAGAGCTTAATTGTATGACACCCTCAAGTCTCTCAGTATATATGGTATTTGTGGATCTCACTTAAGGCATTAATATTATGCCTTCCCATAACTAAAGATTATAATGGAGCTTATAGGAGTGGCAATATCAAGGTTTAAGCATACTTGCAATTCATATGTTGTAAAGTCAAACGATGGATCCACAGAGAATCGAGGCATACAATCAAACCAAGATGTGCATCTGTATCGAATATGGTGGATAGGTGTTGAAACATCCTCGATTTTCCATGAAGGGAAAATCCACATAAAGAGTTATAATGCGATCAAACCAAAGTTTGATTCCATCACATTAT
The DNA here is from genome assembly GCA_038502445.1 of Eremochloa ophiuroides. NCBI lineage: Eukaryota > Viridiplantae > Streptophyta > Magnoliopsida > Poales > Poaceae > Eremochloa > Eremochloa ophiuroides. The sequence continues at coordinate 87,023,257 of JAHLJS010000003.1, forward strand.
CATATATCAGTTGAAATCACAGTCATACAGCGTATAATTACAAGCTTTACAAGTTTTACCTCATTTGAGGATACACCTATTACAGGGTTAATCTAGCAGAAGCGTATCTAGTCGTCATCAGAGTTGGCGGAATATGTTGTCGAGTGGAGGCTCCTCCTTCACGGGTATCATCAGAGTCAATCTTTGCGCAGCATAGTCTTCATCTCCTGAACCAAACTTGAGCGTAGGCACGAGACCTTCTAATACTTCTTATCTCAATATCTCTGTTAGTCAGGTAATCTGCACACCGCCAGATATGTGCAGGCCATGGTCAGCACCGATGAGCTTTAGTGGAAAAGAAAAAACAAAGGATCTGGCGATCCTAATATTTGGCTGTGGTTTGCATCCTAAGCACATGCAAAGTAGTATCCAGTAGTAAATTTTATAATAGTTCGTCAAGTTTTAACCCATGTCACACCATCCATCAGTCCATCCCAATTCCATCATCCTACCCATACACCACCTCACACACACCTCGCACTCAGTCGACAGGCCCAACTCCCTCTCGGGCCTATCTCAGCGGCACACTGCCACAATGGGCACACTGCCGGAAAACATCATCCAGGGGGAGAAGAGAATATATCACTCCCTAAGAAGTGCAACAGGACTCAGGAAAGGTCCATAGCTGACGAATCAGCATATGTATCGATTGATCAACCAAACACTCTGCAGAGGTTCTACCACTCACAAGATTAGCCATCATAGATGTTGTACGAACATCTAGGCAGAATTCCGGGTGCTTACTTGCCTAGGTCGATGCCACCCTACCACTCAGCCCTGGGACATTATGGATCCTACACCATCACGCTGAGACTGGGAGACGCAGTACCGAGCCCAATCAGTGGTACTGCGCATCTAGAACGGTACGGGAATCTCAACATCCGTCACCGCCCACCCTCATCACCTCTCAACCTAGCAGTAGTGGTATCGCCCTACCAAGTAGTCCAGTCGTTCCCCACCCATCGAAGACGAGTGAGTAGTAAAGGATTCCTGAAGTTCCTGGTCACCGAAAGTGTGACTAAATAGACCAAGCAGGCTTTCTCCATCTAAGAGGATACTCTCCCCGTGCCATCACAGCACCTCCATTCACAGGGCTACAAACCACATAGGCCATCCATCCCAGAATCACCTTGTACACCATTACCCGCCACAGGTATCACTCGTGGAAATGCTCAGGTTGCACCCCGGCAAGACTTGCTTTCTCAGCTCGTCGTATATAGCCCACTTGGTCGACTCGACCCTCACCACGCACCCAAGACGCACGTAGCACGCTCTCCCCAGTGGTTAAGTCCAGTGGATAATTCCATGTTCAAGTAAACCATTCCCGATGTCCCCACCAACATCACATCACGGATATAATACGAGTGGAGTTAATAAATAAAGTAATGTAACATGCAAGCAAGCGGGTAGGAAGATGTATATATATAAAAGAGCGCGAGTGCGAAGCTTGGTAGCATGGTAGAGTGGTTGCAAGCAGGGTAATAACAGCTTAGGTAGTAGTATGCATCATATACTAGCAAGGAGTAAATATAAAGCGCTAGCAATTCTAATTATGCAATGTCTAATAGGATTCTCTAATAGAAGGTGCTGCCATGACACCTGCGTTGTCAAGGAAGTAGTGGTATGAGCACTCCTTAATTAGTGTAGTCGTTCGGCTGGGTCACCTCCTCCAGGGTGACTCCACTCCACGGTTCCTGTTGTCATCCATGTTCTCCTCCTCCAGCGGGTCTCAACCCGATCGTCGCTAATCCAGAAACGGCTACTCCGCGAAGCAATACAAGGCGAGAAAACACCCAATGCACCAAAAGATGATGGGACGCGGGAAGATCCATAAATACTGGAGAAATAATAAAAGGTACACGACTTGGCCCTCTCGGCGTATGTCCAATTTCATCGGGCCAAAGAAAAATTAAGAGTGGGGTTTGCTATGCACAAGCTTATGTCATGGCCAAGCCAATATGGCTTTATAATAAATGGTTTAGGCTAGAGCTGATCCATAGCAAACACCACGGCTCACAATCTTCTGATCCGAAAGCCACGGAGAAGACGGGGATCGGAGGACGGCTGATCAGAAGGGAGGAACAAGGAATTACGAACAATAAATGTTGCACAAAATAGTGCGAGTGTCTGATCCATGAAGCAACCTCGATTTCCACGAAGGGGAAAACCACAGGCACGCATTGTAATTAAATAGATTGTACCGAACAATCCATAAAATTACCCAAATCTCAGTTGATACCAGGATCCATACAACGAGTTCACAACAGAGAAGCTGATAAGATGCGGAAGCGATTCATCTTTCATGGCCAACTTGAGTGTAGCACGCGACCCTATTCTTCCCAATCGTCTCCATCGAAGTCGTACTCTTTCTCGTCACCTGACAGCAAATTTATCAGTACGATTTGTACTGGCCACGGAGCCCACCTATGATAGCAGTTGCTTTGTGGAAAGTGGATGCAAGGCTGATCAAATAGACCTATAGGCTGGGGTATTCCTATGCAAGTGTAATCAATATTTTAATAGTCAAGTTTATATCCCATCCAACTCCAACCATTTCACCCAACCCATTCCAATCCCATCCCATACACCACCTCTCACACACCTCGCACTCATTCGGCAGGCCCAACTCCCTCTCGGGCCTGCCTCCGCGGCACAGTGCCGCATCGGGCAAACTGCCGGAAAAATGTCATCCAGGGGGAGAAGAGAACACTCACTACACTAGTAGAAGCTTCACAGGAAAGGTCCATAGCCGACGAGTCGGTATATGTATCGATCGATCAACCACCCACTCTGCAGAGGTTTCACTACTCACAAGATTAGCCATCATAGGTGTTGCGCAAACACCTAGGCAGAATTACGGGTGCTTGCTTGCTTAGGTCGATGCCACCCTACCACTCAGCCCTGGGGTATTCCGGATCCAACACCGTTAGGCTGAGATTGGGAGACACAGTACCGGGCCCATCCAGTGGTACTGCGCATCTAGAACGGAACGGGAACCCATCGACCGTCTCCGCCCACCCTTATCACCTCTCAACCTAGCAGTAGTGACACCGTCCTACCAACTAGTCCAGCCGTCTCCCGCCCATCAGAAGCGAGTGAGTAGAAAAGGATTCCCATAAACCTGAAACTAGTCCGTCCTAGGTTTGACCAAGCAGGCATCTTCACTTAGGGGATACTCTCCCCGTGCCATCACAGCACCTCCGTCCACGGGCTTCAAACCACCAAGGCTATCCCACCCGGAACCTCCTCAACAACCTTACCCCCCATAGGTATCTCGCGTGGGGATGCCCAGGTTGCACCCCCGGCATGACTTGCCCCACGGGCTTGTCTCATATCCCACTTGGTCGACATCAACCCTTACCACGCACCCAAGACGCACGCAGCACTCTCTCCCAGTGGTTATAATCAGGTTCACATATACACCGTCACAATTTCACCACATAGCACATAGCAAGTAGTAAGTAGTGGAAGAGTAACAGTACTAAAGCAGCAGCTAACCTAACAGCGGACAGCAGGGTAAAGTCTTAACAAGGCAGGGAATTTAAATATACTATCATGCAACCTATGCATAACATATAATCATAAACCAATGGCAACAATATCATTAGCAATGCGTAAATAGGATCTAAGGATTTGGTGGGATGTGGCACCTTCGTAGTCGTCTCCTAGCTCCTGAAGGTACTCGTGGTCGTCCTCCTCAGTCTGATTCTCCTCCGGCTCTGAAATCGAACACGAAATAGTCGCGTCAGCGACTCCTAGAAAAATCCAATAAAATAAAGACCCAAATGCACACAAACATAGTCTTAGATTCTAGATCTTATTTTTCTGAGAATTTTGATGTATGGTGCGCAATTTTTGGACATCGTATGAATAAATTAAGAATTTCCTGAAGATTATCCTATTTTCTGAAAATGGAAAAATGACCGAATTACCAGGGAGTGACACGTGGCAGCATGGGATTGGTCGGGGCACTGTTCACATTGACCAAGTCATCGGTCCGGCTGGCCCACGGTCTGCTGTTGTCAGCGTTGACTTGGTCAACGGGCTCCTGTCGTGTGGGGTCGGATGACGTCATCATGGCGTCAGCGTGACGTCATCACCCCGACACGTGGCGGCACCGGCTTGCGCCACGTGGTGGCTCTCGGTATGCTGCGTTGCTCGGCGTATGGCCTCGGCTCATGGTGAACCTCCTTCTTGCGGTCCGTAGACCAGAGGCACGGCTCACGGTGAACCGGGTTCACCCACCCTTTGTACTTCACGGTCTATGGTGGTCCGAGTCCACGGTTACGGCTCTGCAGCAGTGCGTGCTCCCGACTGATGCCCCCCAGGTGTTCGACGCAATGCTCCAAGGGATCGTCGGCGATGTTGCGGCTTCGGTAGAGGTCCGGCGAACTCGGTGGACGTCGGAGGTGACTTGTATGGGTTGCCCCCGATCTGGTGAGGTGCCTTTAAGGCTAAATGGGACGGCTTGTGCTTATGGCGACAGGTCCGTGGTGCAAAGGTCACCGGCGACGAGGTCGCCGTGGAGTAGGGGCCTTGTTAGGTGGCGTTTGGCCCATGGAAGGTACGGCTTTGGTCTTCGGTTCCCTGGTTGAGGAGAATCCCTCATCCAATTTGGGTGTCGCAGAGCTCTAGGGTGCTCTACTGCAACGGCGGCGTGACGCCGACGGCGGCGGACGGCGGTGGGGTGTCTACGAGCTAGTTTTGGCCTAACCGGTCATGGCTTCATCCAATTGGCTTGACCAGAAGGGCATACGACCTCTTATAAGTTGTTTGACGACAGGGCAGGGTCTCCTTTTGGCCACAGCTCGCGGCGGCGCCCCGGCGAGGTTGCGGCGCACACGAACAGGGCGGACGGGGGCTCTCACCGGCGCTAGTAGCTTCGTGGATCGAACGAGAGGGCCGTGGCGTTGCTCCACGACGACTAACCTACTCGGTTGGCGATTGGTGGCGCTTGGAACGGTCGTGGTCGCGGCGGAACGCGTTCATGGCGAGCGCGCTCTACCGGGAGCGCATCGTGCAGCGTTCCAGGCTTAACAGGGCTCGCAATCCAGTGGCTTGGCTTGGTCGTGTTCGTGCGTCGTGCGAGTGATTCACCCGAGCCGGTGGAGGCTCATGCCTGCGCGTCCCAGATGTGGAACGCCATGGCGAACAGTAAGGCGAGGTTGGCATGGGAGAGCTCCGTGGTGTCAGAGTAGATGGGATAGTGGGGCCGTGTCGAGTCGGTGCCGTGCAGGTGGATCGCAGTGCAGTGCTGAACAGCGACGGGGCACCGGCTTCTCCTCCGTGCCCGGCTCCGGCGTGCTCCGCGGTGGCAGCGCTTCGGCGGTGCTCCCTTCCTTCTCTGCTCCGCCTTCTCCCTCTCTCTCTGCTATGTGGTGTGGTGCGGTGGTTTGTGCCACGGTGGTAGCGACTGGGAACGGGGCTAGGGCTGCTCGGGTAGTCCCCTTTTATAGCCGAGCTCAAGTGGCTCCAATGGCGGACGGCCGTGATCCGCCGAACGGAAATCAAGGGCTGTGGCGAGCGCCCGGCTAGTGTTTCACGGTGCCTTGGTGACTAAGGTGAGGGGACAGGCGGGGGACAGGTTCGTCAGGTGTGGCGCTGTCGGGTGAGGCTCTGTCGGTCACGCGATTCGCGTGCACCTCCCCTCGCCTTTGCGAGGAAGAAGAACAGGAGAAGGGGGAACGCGGTAGCTGACAGGTGGGGCCGGGCGGTCAGCGGCTGTAGGGGACAGGGTGCGTGCGGTGCGCGAGTCGCTTGCTCGGTTGGGCCGTAGCTGGGCCGACCGGCTTGGTCGCGCGCGGTGCGAGAGGGAAAGGGAAAATGGGGCCGGTTGGGCTTCTAGGCCGGCTGGGCTGGTTTCCTCTCGTCTCATCTTTTCTTTTCCTTTTTCCTTTTTCATTCTTTTCTATTTTCCTTTGATTTAGGTGTGTATATATATTAGCTTCTATTAATTATACAATCACAAGTATAAATTGCAATAAATCTCCAAATAAGAAGCATGAGTTACCAATTTATTACAAAAAGAATTAAAGTATAAACTATACTCCCATATTTGCTAGTTTCCTAATTAACTTACATGCATGCACATGGTAAACTGGGTTTTGCATAACAAATAGTGAAAAATTTAAATTGGTTGGGATTTTAGGGTTGTTACAGTCCTCCCCCTCATTAGGATCTCGACCTCGAGATTCAAGAGATGACGTACCCTTCGAAGAGATAAGGAAACATAATCCGCAAGTCCGATTCTTTCTCCCACGTAGCTTCCCTTTCAGTGTGATTGCTCCATTGTACCTTGCACATCGGAATGGTCTTGTTTCGCGTCTCCTTTGTATCCCGTGCCAAGATCTTGATCGTATGTTCCTTGTAGTCAAGTGTATCTTGCAGATCTAGTGCATCCGTAGGAACTTGCTCCTCGGGAAGCTTTAAACACTTTCTTAATTGTGAGACATGGAACACAGGGTGCACTCCATATAATTCCTCCGGTAGTTCCATCTTGTAAGCAAGCTTCCCAATCCTTTTACAGATCTTGTATGGCCCAACATATCTTGGTGCCAACTTCCCTTTCACATGGAATCTGACGGTGCCGCGAAGTGGAGATACCTTGAGGTAGACATAATCCCCAACCTTGAACTCAAGTTCTCTACGTCTTCTATCTGCATAGCTCTTTTGCCTACTTTGTGCAATCCTCAAATTTTCTCTAACCTGTGCTACGCCTTCCTCTGCTTCCACAATCTTAGCAGGGCCAAAGATTGACCTTTCACTGGGTTCCAACCACATTAGCGGGGTTCTGCAAGGTCTTCCATACAACGCTTCAAATGGAGACATCTTGATGCTTGTCTGATAGCTGTTGTTGTATGAGAACTCGGCGTGGGGTAAAAAGCTCTCCCAACCTCCCTTGTACCTCAATACGCAAGCACGTAACATGTCCTCGAGAATCTGGTTCACTCTTTCTGTTTGTCCGTTCGTCTGCGGGTGGTATGCTGTGCTATAGTCAAGCTTGGTCCCGATGGACTTGTGCAAGGATTTCCAGAACTGGGATACGAACTGTGAGCCTCGGTCAGATATAATACTCAGAGGCGACCCATGTAACTTCAAAATGTTAGCTATGTACAGATCCGCCAGCTTTTCCGCTCTATACTTTCTTTTGACCGGAATAAAGTGTGCAACTTTGGTCAGTCGGTCCACTATTACCCATATGGAGTCATACCCGTGCTCGGATCGGGGTAGTCCTATTATGAAGTCCATGGATATGCACTCCCACTTCCATTCTGATATCTCAACTGGTTGTAGCAACCCTGCTGGTCTCTGATGTTCGGCTTTGATTCTACTGCATGTATCACATCGAGCTACATGCCCCGCAATATCAGCCTTCATGTTCTCCCACCAAAAATGTTTCTTTAGATCTTGGTACATCTTGGCTGAACCAGGGTGAATACTATACTTGGAGTTGTGTGCCTCTGACAGGATTTCTTCCCGTAGTGCTAAGTCGGTTGGTACGCAAATTCTATCCTTGAACCAGACCGTTCCCTGTTCATCCTCTCGATAGTCGGGGCCTCTTCCTAGCTTCATCAAACCTCTGATATATTCTATCTCCGGGCAGTTCTTTTGCGCTTCACGGATTCGTGAGGTGAGATTGTACTCGACACGTAGCTCATTCAACATACCGTGAGATACTATCTCGAGTTGGAATGCATCGAATTCCTTCTTAAGTTCTGGAGGCATGGACTCGGCAATGAGAGTATGGCAGTGGCTCTTGCGGCTAGGAGCATCAGTGACAACGTTAGCCTTCCCTGGGTGGTAATGGATCTCAAGATCGTAGTCCTTGATGAGTTCTAGCCATCTGCGCTGCCTCATATTCAGTTCTTCTTGTGTGAAGAAGTACTTCAGGCTCTTGTGATCGGTGTATATGTCACACTTGTTGCTCATCAGATAGTGCCTCCAAATCTTGAGTGCATGCACTACGGCTGCAAGCTCTAGGTCATGAGTCGGGTATCTCTGTTCATGCTCCTTCAGCTGTCTCGAGGCATAAGCTATCACTCTACCATCTTGCATTAGTACACAGCCCAAACATTGCCGAGAGGCATCACAATATATAACAAAATCTTTGTGAATATCAGGTAGGGCTAGTACAGGTGTAGTAGTGAGCTTCTCCTTCAAGGTCTGGAAACTCTTCTCACATTCAGGAGTCCATAAGAACTTGTTCTCTTTCTTCAGCAAGTTGGTCATGGGTCTTGCAATCTTGGAGAAATTCTAAATAAATCTGCGATAGTATCCTGCAAGTTCCAAAAAGCTTCGGATTTCTGACACATTACGGGGTTGCTCCCACCCTTTCACAGCTTCAATCTTGGCTGGATCCACTGCAACTCCTTCTCCTGACAGTACGTGACCAAGGAAAGCAACTTCCTCTAGCCAGAATTCGCACTTGGAGAATTTAGCGTATAGCTGGTTGCGAGACAGCCTCTCCAATATGGTCCTCAGATGATGTTCATGTTCCTCTTTTGTGGCTGAATAAATCAGTATATCATCAATGAATACCGCCACAAACTTGTCTAGCTCATTCATGAAGATCTTGTTCATCATGTTCATGAAGTATGCTGGAGCATTGGTGAGTCCGAATGAGACTACTGTGCACTCATACTGCCCATATCTAGTGACAAATGCAGTCTTCAGAATATCTTCTTCCCTGATCTTCATCTGATGGTACCCTGATCGAAGATCGATCTTTGAGAAGTACTTGGCCTTACTCAATTGATCTAACAGATCATCGATGCGGGGTGGTGGGTACTTGTTTTTGACTGTGACCACATTCAGATTTCGGTAGTCAATGCACATCCTCATCGTGCCATCCTTCTTCTTGACAAACAAAATGGGAGATCCCCAGGGCGAGGCACTAGGCCTAATGAAGCCCTTCTCCAGCAATTCCCCTAGCTGCTTCTTGAGTTCCTTCAACTCATCGGCCGGCATTCGATAAGGTCTCTTGGCAATCGGTGCAGTACCTGGCATCAGCTCAATAACAAACTCCACATCTCTGTCGGGTTTCATACCTGGTAACTCCTCTGGGAATACATCGTTGAACTCACAGACCACTGGCACATCTTTGAATGTCAGCTTTTTTATCTGCCTTAGTCTCCAGGGCACATAGGAGGGCTTGAATTCTCTCGGTTTGGGGTACACATTGGACAGCTGTTCCCCAGGGGTGGGTTACTTGGACATATCTAGGTGAACAGGATATCACTCCCCGGTGTTTGGTTAGCCAGTCCATGCCTAAGATGACATCTATGCTGTTGGAGGGTAGTAGGGTTAGGTCAGCTCGAAAGTCAAGTCCCTCGATTGTGATTATCACTCCCTTACATATGTGGATGCTTCTGAAGGTTCCTAAGGGCGAGCTAGTTAGGATGGGGTTTGCTCTCGGGGTTACAGGTATGTTATGCTTACGTGCATATGCAGATGAAATGTATGAACATGTAGCTCCCGAATCGAACAGAACTGTAGCCATGTTACCCTGTACTAGGAACGTACCGTACACAGCATCAGGAGCAGCTTCAGCTTCCTCAGCGGTCATGTGGTTCAGCCTTCCATGGGTAGCGGATCCCCTGTTTGGTGTGCCCTGTGCAGCTGTTGGTGCGCGGTTGAGGTCGGGGCACGCAGCCACACGGTGTCCAGGCTTCCCGCATCCAAAAGTGAAAGGTGCACTGCCTGCTGGGGTTGTCGCAGGAGCCTTCCAGTTGCTTGTCCTCGGTGTGTTGGTAGCCGTGGCGGGTGTGTTTTGCACGGTACGAGTTGGCGCAGGGTAGGTTTGAGCGGGGCGGTGGTAGTTGCTGTTGTAGGTACCACCACCACGGTTCGTACATGAAGGAGGTCCCTGGTGAGTCCGGAAAGGCGGAGGTGCACCCGTTCGCTGTCTCTGGGGTGGAGCAGTGCGAGCGGGTCCCTCAGAGCGGCGCTTCTTCTCTTTGTTCTGGGCCTCGAACTCCAGGCGCGCTTCCATGTGATCCTTCTCGATCTTAATGCAGCGGTCAATCAACTCGTGAAGGGTGTAGCTCTTGTTGCCTGAGAGCGCCAATCTGATTTGGTCTGTAGACCCTTCCTGTAGTAGTACATCTTCTCCTTCTCGGAACTCACGCAAGACGCAGGTGCGTAGCGGAGTATGCAGTTGAAGCGGGTGGTGTACTCGTGGATCCGGTCGGCTCCCTGGGAGATGTTGCGAAACTCGTTCTCCTTGGCCTCCATAACTCCCTCAGGAATGTGGTGGTCACGGAAAGCCTCGGTGAACTCATCCCAGTCAATGCGGGCTGGGTCCTCGTGAGCGCTAGTGTAGTTGTCCCACCATGCTCGTGCAGCACCTGTCAGCTGGTGGCTAGCAATCCCAACACACTCCTCGTCGGAGCAAGTGGTTAGGTCCAGCTTTTTCTCCATCTCCTTAAGCCAGTCGTCGGCAGCGAGGGGATCGCTGTCGGTCCCGTCGAAGGTGGGTGGCCTCAGCTTCAGGAATCCTTCCAGCTTCCTTTGGAAGTTCTTCTGGGGTGGTCCATGATGCCTGTTCATTCCTGTAGCAATGACATTCAACAGCTGGGTCTGCTGTGCCATCACTTCTACCAACGTCGGTGGTGGCGGCGGTGGCGGTGGTGGAGGTGGCGGAGGCACATTCTCGCCCTGTGTTGGCGGATCGTTCACCGGCGGTGCATCCTCTGCCCGGCGCAGCTCTTCTTCCAGGTTGACTCCAGCACGCCTGCCAGCTGGGCGTCCACGGCCACGACCACGCTCGCGTGCCTGGCGCAGGTGCGGGGGAGGGCTGGCGGTTCTCCAGACGCGCGGAATGTCTCATCGACATCTGAATATATTAAGCATGTGCTCAGTGCAGTGATAATTATGTAGTGGTTTAAGTAGGATTTAGATGTTTTCAACAATTTAAATGAATTAAAACATTTTTTATTCTATCCTACACTCAACCAAAGAAGCATAGAGAACCATAAGAAGCATAAGATCCAAATGTCACTCATCACATGGGTTATTATTACATAAAGGATGTTTCTAGCTGCTATGAAGATCGTGCTACGCGCAGATAGCTAATGACAGGATAACTCATGGTAGTACTGGACTAAGGGCCACGCAGGGTCCCATAAGCTACTGGTGCATAAGGTCGAGTACGGCATCGGGGATGCGGCTATCCTCTGCCTCGATCTCGTCATTGGTCATGGTCAGGCGCTTGACGTAATCGAGTGCTACAGCTAGCTCTGGAGTAGCCTCAATCTCCTGCATCCTCAGAGACGGACATGCTCCCATGTTGAGCGTAGTGGGTGGCACGAGGAAGTCTCCCTCCCGGGGCTTCACCTTCTCCAGTGGGGGTAGCGGACTCTGCACCTTCCGGACCTCAATAGCTCTCTTGGCATCGGACTGCTTCCAAGCTGTCTCTATCCTCCACAGCTTGTCCTTCAGGAACTCCACCATCTTCACGCGGTCAATCAGAATCCCTTGGTTGCGGGTGGACTTCTCGGCTTTCTCCAGCTGCTTCTCCAGCTTCTTGATCCTGGAGCGCAACATGATCATCGCGACTCCTCTGTCTCTGATGAGCTGATGAACTCATCCTGCTCCTGGAGGTGGTGTGGCACTGTGCGTAGACAGGGGTCAGTCTCGGCCTGAACGATCTGGCTGGTGTACAGAATCCTCTGGATAGGGTCAAGGTGCAAGCTCCAAAGCCTGAGGTAGCAGACGGAAGTGGGTCCCCCTAAGGTACTTGTAGGCTGTGTACACAACTGTGTGTAGTACCTTGCGGGAGACGGACTGTACTCCGTCTTCCACAGTCTCTCCAGCAGTGCAGTCAGTAAAAACCGGCATCCCTGGGAGGGTCAGGCTGACGGGTGTCTCAACTCTGGTAGTGACAGGTCCCTCAAACCTCTCAGCCTCGACAAGCTTCCCTCGGCAGAAGTACTGGATCTAGTGAGACGGTGCTCCCAGCTCCTCCAACACCTGGCGTAGTACCAAGGCAAATCCGCCGTGGTTCCTCCCATTGATTGGGATCTCAGTAGTGCCGTCGTGCAGTGGACGAAGTAGTGGTCAAAGGCTGGTCATCTGCAAATTTTTCAAGAAACGGATTTGCAAGCCCATGTATTAGATAAGCCATTGCATAAAAAAGTGAATGCAAGGTCGGTAATATAACTGAAAGAGAGTCTGGCTTTCCTATTCTAACGTCCATTTTCTATGGGTCTCGTCCTACAGTCAAGTATGGCTCTGATACCAACTGAAACGACCTCGATTTCCACGAAGGAGAAATCCACAGGCACGCATTGTAATTAAATAGATTGTATCGAACAATCCATAAAATTACCCAAATCTCAGTTGATACCAGGATCCATACAACGAGTTCACAATGGAGTCTTACATAAATTATTACAATCGCCATACTAGCGGGATTCAACAATTCAAAGAAGCTGATAAGATGCGGAAGCGATTCATCCTTCATGGCCAACTTGAGTGCAGCACGCGACCCTATTCTTCCCAATCGTCTCCATCGATGTCGTACTCTTTCTCGTCACCTGACAGCAAATTTATCAGTACGATTTGTATTGGCCACGGAGCCCACCTATGATAGCAGTTGCTTTGTGGAAAGTGGATGCAAGGCTAGTCAAACAGACCTATAGGCTGGGGTATTCCTATGCAAGTGTAATCAATATTTTAATAGTCAAGTTTATATCCCATCCAACTCCAACCATTTCACCCAACCCATTCCAATCCCATCCCATACACCACCTCTCACACACCTCGCACTCATTCGGCAGGCCCAACTCCCTCTCGGGCCTGCCTCAGCGGCACACTGCCGCATCGGGCACACTGCCGGAAAAATGTCATCCAGGGAGAGAAGAGAACACTCACTACACTAGTAGAAGCTTCACAGGAAAGGTCCATAGCCGACGAGTCGGCATATGTATCGATCGATCAACCACACACTCTGCAGAGGTTTCACTACTCACAAGATTAGCCATCATAGGTGTTGCGCAAACACCTAGGCAGAATTCCGGGTGCTTGCTTGCCTAGGTCGATGCCACCCTACCACTCAGCCCTGGGGTATTCCGGATCCAACACCATTATGCTGAGACTGGGAGACATAGTACCGGGCCCATCCAATGGTACTGCGCATCTAGAACGGAACGGGAACTCATCGACCGTCTCCGCCCACCCTTATCACCTCTCAACCTAGCAGTAGTGGCACCGTCCTACCAAGTAGTCCAGCCGTCTCCCGCCCATCAGAAGCGAGTGAGTAGAAAAGGATTCCCATGAACCTGAAACTAGTCCGTCCTAGGTTTGACCAAGCAGGCATCTTCACTTAGGGGATACTCTCCCCGTGCCATCACAGCACCTCCGTCCACGGGCTTCAAACCACCAAGGCTATCCCACCCGGAACCTCCTCAACAACATTACCCCCCACAGGTATCTCGCGTGGGGATGCCTAGGTTGCACCCCCGTCACGACTTGCCCCACGGGCTTGTCTCATATCCCACTTGGTCGACATCAACCCTTACCACGCGCCCAAGACGCACGCAGCACTCTCTCCCAGTGGTTATAATCAGGTTCACATATACACCGTCCTAATTCCACCACATAGCACATAGCAAGTAGTAAGTAGTGGAAGAGTAACAGTATTAAAGCAGCAGCTAACCTAGCAGCGGACAGTAGGGTAAAGTCTTAACATGGCAGGGAATTTAAATATACTATCATGCAACCTATGCATAACATATAATCATAAACCAATAGCAACAATATCATTAGCAATGTGTAAATAGGATCTAAGGATTTGGTGGGACGTGGCACCTTCGTAGTCGTCTCCTAGCTCCTGAAGGTACTCGTGGTCATCCTCCTCAGTCTGATTCTCCTCCGGCTCTGAAATCGAACACGAAATAGTCGCGTCAGCGACTCCTAGAAAAATCCAATAAAATAAAGACCCAAATGCACACAAACATAGTCTTAGATTCTAGATCTCATTTTTCTGAGAATTTTGATATATGGTGCGCAATTTTTGGACATCGTATTAATAAGTTATGAATTTCCGAAGATTATCCTATTTTCTGAAAATGGAAAAATGGCCGAATTACCAGGGAATGACACGTGGCAGCATGGGATTGGTCGGGGCACTGTTCACTGTTGACCAAGTCATCGGTCCGGCTGGCCCATGGTCTGCTGACGTCAGCGTTGACTTGGTCAACGGGCTCCTGTCGGGTGGGGTCGGATGACGTCATCATGGCGTCAGCGTGACGTCATCACCCCGACACGTGGCGGCTCTCAGTATGCTGCATGGCTCGGCGTATGGCCTCGGCTCATGGTGAACTTCCTTCTTGCGGTCCGTAGACCAGAGGCACGGCTCACGGTGAACCGGGTTCACCCACCCTTTCTTCTTCACGGTCTATGGTGGTTCGAGTCCACGGTTACGGCTCTGCAGTAGAGCATGCTCCCGGCTGATGCCCCCCAGGTGTTCGATGCAATGCTCCAAGGGATCGTCGGTGATGATGCGGCTTCGGTAGAGGTCCGGCGAACTCGGTGGTCGTTGGAGGTGACTTGTATGGGTTGCCCCCGATCTGGTGAGGTGCCTTTAAGGCTAAATGGGATGGCTTGTGCTTATGGCGACAGGTCCTTGGTGCTAAGGTCACCGGCAACGAGGTCAGCCGCGGAGTAGGGGCCTTGTTAGGTGGCGTTTGGTCCATGGAAGGTCAGGCTTTGGTCGTCTGTTCCCTGGTTGAGGAGAATCCCTCATCCAATTTGGGTGTCGCAAAGCTCTAGGGTGCTCTACCGCAACGGCGGCGTGACGCCGGCGACGGCGGACGGCGGTGGGGTGTCTACGAGCTAGTTTTGGCCTAACCGGTCGTGGCTTCATCCAATTGGCTTGACCAAAAGGGCATACGACCTCTTATAAGTTGTTTGACGACAGGGCAGGGTCTCCTTTTGGCTACGGCTCGCGGTGGCTCCCCGGCGAGGCTGCGGCGCACACGAACAGGGCGGACGGGGCTCTCACCGGCGCTAGTAGCTTCGTGGATAGAACGAGAGGGCCGTGGCGTTGCTCCACAACAACTAACCTACTCGGTTGGCGATTGGTGGCGCTTGGAACGGTCGTGGTCGCGGCGGAACGCGTTCATGGCGAGCGCGCTCTACCGGGAGCGCGTCGTGCTGCGTTCCAGGCTTAACAGGGCTCGCAATCCAGTGGCTTGGCTTGGTCGTGTTCGTGTGTCGTGCGAGTGATTCACCCGAACCGGTGGAGGCTCATGCCTGCGCGTCCCATAGGCGGAACGCCATGGCGAACAGCAAGGCGAGGTTGGCATGGGAGAGCTCCGGCGACTCACCGTGGTGTCGGAGTAGATAGGATAGTGGGGCCGTGTGGAGTCGGTGCCGTGCAGGTGGATCGCAGTGCAGTGCTGAACAGCGACGGGGCACCAGCTTCTCCTCCGTGCCCGGCTCCAGCGTGCTCCGTGGCGGCAGCGCTTCGGTGGTGCTCCCTTCCTTCTCTGCTCTGCCTTCTCCCTCTCTCTCTGCTATACGGTGTGGTGCGGTGGTTTCTGCCGCGGCGGCGGCGAGTGGGAACGGGGCTAGGGCTGCTCGGGCAGTCCCCTTTTATAGCCGAGCTCAAGTGGCTCCAATGGCGGACGACCGTGATCCACCGAACGGAAATCAAGGGCTGTGGAGAGCGCCCGGCTAGGGTTTCGTTTTGCCTTGGCGACTAAGGTGAGGGGACAGGCAGGGGACAGGTTCGTCAGGTGTGGCGCTGTCGGGTGAGGCTCTGTCGGTGCACGGGATTCGCGTGCACCTCCCCTTGCCTTTGCGAGGAAGAAGAACAGGAGAAGGGGGAACGTGGCAGCTGGCAGGTGGGGCCAGGCGGTCAGCGGCTGTAGGGGACGGGTGCGTGCGGCGCGTGCGTCGCTTGCTCGGTTGGGCCGCAGCTGGGACAACCGGCTTGGTCGCGCGCAGTGAGAGAGAGAAAGGGAAAACGGGGCCGGTTGGGCTTCTAGGCCGGCTGGGCTGGTTTCCTCTCCTCTCATCTCTTCTTTTCCTTTTTCCTTTTTCATTCTTTTCTATTTTCCTTTAATTTAAGTGTGTATATATATTAGCTTCTATTCATTATACAATCGCAAGTATAAATTGCAATAAATCTCCAAATAAGAAGCATGAGTTACCAATTTATTACAAAAAGAATTGAAGTGTAAACTATACTCCCATATTTGCTAGTTTCCTAATTAACTTACATGCATGCACATGGTAAATGGGTTTTGCATAACAAATAAGTGAAAAATTTAAATTGGTTGGGATTTTTGGTGTTGGGATTTTAGGGTTGTTACAATCCACTTGTAGGGTACCAAGGCTGTGATTCAAACGGGTACAATCATACAAGTGCTTAAACACCAAGAATTCAAGAGAGAGGGGGAGTTAGCTAGGCATATCCATATCATATTCTCGGTCTCATCTTCTATGAAGATGGTTTTAAGCGGTCGATCGAGTCGTCTCGCATAGATCCAAGATCTTGACATAGACCATAGCTTTGCTAACTAAAAAGGGTTAGTCCGGTCTTTGATCCAATCGCCATGGGTAAGACGGGATCGAACAGAGCGGGCTATACAGGAACAAAAGAGCGAGAAACATAATAAGGCAGTGGTCTACTTCTTTCAACGCACACGCCACGGCATAGACAGGGCGCCAGAAGAGAGCAACATGCAACAGACGCAAGTGCGCAAACCACTCGTAGAGTACCATGACCTGGGTGCACTGGCACTAAGTCTTTACTCGGATCCTTTGCGATGCGGTTGTCACCGCAAGAATCAGAGGAATGCAACGGTCACGCAGGGTACGAGCATACGAGGGTTGGGCACGAAAAGTCAGAGGGCGGTGACGCGGGGTCGAGTTACACTCGGCATTACGACCATGGCGAGACGAATCCCACGATCGCAATACCCGAATGAAGTACGATCCCACAACCTGCTCAAAGGCATGACACACAGACAAACAACACAACAACCAGCAATTAAGAACTAGTGACACGACCACAAGACAAAACAACTTGACAAGACAGTGGAGTACCACAATTTCATAGCTCGAAGATGGATGGACCCTGTATTACAGAGACATGTACAGACAGGGTGTAAGGATAGCGTACAACAGGTATATGGACAGACAGATTGTTAAGATAGGGTTCAATACGGTGGACAGATGCACAAAGAAGTAAGAAGAAGGGGCTTCCCATTGTGTCAGCAGAATGTTTACTATGACTCACTTGCTAGCAGGTCCAGAGGGTATTAGCTGGTGTATCGAGGGGTCAAAGGCGCGGGCTGAGGGTCCGGTGGTGCACAAGGGAAAAGACGGTGGTAGTGTCTAGCATGTCCAGCCACGGTAGTATCGGTAGGGCAGTCATGGCACACGGTGGCTAAGGTAGAGCTTGGACGGCGTGCGTCGAGGCGTCCAGGCAAGGTTCCAGGGCTTTTCTCCATTCTCTAGCAGCACATGGCGTGTCCCACGGTGATGCAAGTTGAGTAGTGGCGGTCTCGAAGTCCAGCAACGGCTATGGCACGAAGGCCGAACCGGGTGGGTGTCCAAGGAAAGTGGTGAGGCCTGTTGCTACATGTTCTGGCTCCTCACGGCCAGCTGCTGGAAGCTTCTGGCCGGCTATGGCTTGCTATTGGCTGGCTGCGGCTAGCCGTGGCCTTCTATTGGCGGGGCTGAGGCTGGCCGAACGAGGCTGTGGCTGGCCGGAAGCTGGCTGGTGGTGGCGTCAAGTGGCCAGGGGGCGGCGGAGCATGGCCGGGTTCCCAACAAGGCATGGAATCATAGCATGAAGGCCGTTGTCAAATGGTAAGGTGCTCGCGACGGCGTTGCCCGTCATGGTTGAGTGGCTACAACACGCGGGAACGCCATCGAGACGTCGGCGCCCCGGGTGCACGCGACGGCGATGCTCGTCATGGTTGTTCCAAGCGTTCATGGTCTGTCATCTGGTTGGATGGGTTTAGTCTGGTGTGCGTGAGTGCCGCAAATGGACACGGCGAGTGTGTGTGCGTGCATCGTGCCTACTAATGTCAACTCCACACAGTCGACGAGGTCCCTGCAGAAAACATGGCTCGAAGGCCAGACACATGCAGGGATCATCGGCCTTGGGCCGGCAGCAGGTGGGTAGGGGTTGGAAATGTTTCGTCTTTGGTCAGCTCACCGAGGGCTTGCGGATGGCAGATCGCTTGACGCAGGTTGGGCTCGTTGCTGGCAGAGCATGAGCGGGGAGGGCTCCGACAATAGTTCTGCAGGGTGGCCGCTTTCCACTTAATAGATGAACCCTAGCAAGGAGGAAGATGGCAAGGACAGTGTTGCAAGGTGGTCTTCTCTCCTGCACGGTGAGGAACAGCGGCGCGAAGGCTGAGCGTCAAGTGAAGACAATAGTGAGGAACCATCCAGAAGGAGATGAGACGGGGCAGTCTAGGCAGTGGGTGCTCACCGTGGTTTGGACGGGCAGGCTGGGGGTGCTCGTCCGCGGCGCTGTCCGAGAGGTGGTTACGGGGTGGTGCTGCACACTGCGAGGTTGTGCTCGACGCGGCCACGGACACGGGCAGGGACGCGGCGGGTACGGGCTTAGTGTCCCCGCTCGTCTCCGGTGGTTGCGGTGGCCAGTGGGGTGGTGCTGTTGCCACACCCGTGGCCGTCACTGGAGAGGTAGCAAGGGCTTCGGTGTGGTGGCGAAGACGAGCTCGTCGCGGCGATGGATGGCTTCGTGAGGTCGTGGATGTTCGTGGTCAGCTCGGAGTCGGTGTCGGGGTCGAGCCATAGAAGTCGGCAACGTCGCGGACGCGAGGGACGTCGTGCTGGGGCATGGTGCTTCCACAGGTGGTCGTGACCGGGTGCTGCTCGGCGCGGCTGCTGCGGCCCGGCACGACGTGAGCGTGGAGGTTGGCGAGTTCGCGGTGGCGTCGGGCTTCATCGAAGGAGGCGGCTCGATGGTGGGGCTCCCGGCAGCAGGCGGTCGCGGCCGCGGCAAGGCGTTCGGCCATCGGTGCGGCTTCATGGCTTGGTGGCGAGGCGGGGTCGTGGAGCCGTCGTGGCTGCGTAGCCGTGGCCCGGTGCGGTGGCTGCGGCGTGGGCGAGCAGAAAGCGGCGCATCGGGGAAGAGAGCAGAGGCGGCGGCTGCTTCTCGGGGAAGATGAACAGGGTCCAGCTTCGTTCTTTTATGCCGACGTGGCTAGGGCTTCGGGAGGCCATCCCGGCGTCCATGCCCTTGGATGGGACGGCCAGGGTACGTGGCGACCATCCCATACTGCGTACGGATGTCGATGAGGTGACCGGGCTCGCGGGTGCCCTGGGAGATGGTGGCGGCGGCGCCCAGGGGCGTGCTCACGTGCCGCGGCTTAGGGTTGGTGCTGGGGCACCGTGGCTTGGGCCAGCTGGGCCGCGCGGCTGCTGAATGGGTCACGCCCGCGTGGGTCGTTCGGGTGGTGCTGGGCTAGCTAGCGTCAGGTTCAGGCAGATCGATGCTTCTGGCAGGCTTCAGCTTGTGTACGTGAGAGGTGTGGCCTAGGGTACAGGAGCATGCACGGTGACCAAACAGTTGGGTTAGGCGCAATGCCATTTTGATGGGCTGGACACATGCTACTGATTGACAGGTCTAGTTGGCTTGCTTAGGAATGGTGTCTAGGCTCAGCTAGTAACCTCGTGCAACATCATCAGCCAGACGTGCACCATCGTGAAATAGGAAGCATGGAGTTTGATTAGAGAGTGGAGAGGGGATCAAAGGGATGTCGGGAAGATCTTGGTACGGGAGAGAGAGAGAGAGCGCTTCTCCGTTTGTGAAGTTAACGGGAAAATTTGGGTTAGTCCCGCAAGGGACGAAAGGTAGTTGTTATGGACATGTGCTCTCCGACACGATACACTAGACCAAAAGGAAAACGTCGGCAGGCACCTACAACCAATACTACATGATTGCAACGGTTGTTAGCAGGTTAGTCGGGTTCGACCTAGATCCTACATGATACACACATTTGCAAGAAAAAATTTTAAAAAGTTCAGATTTTTGGTTATCGGAAAAACCCGAATTGTTACAGGTGTATATGTGGTATTTAGTGGCTAATTCTAATTCTACTTATGCTCTTTGAAAATGATTCACTCTCCTTTGGAACTTGGAGAAACACATGGGCTATCTTTATTCTTTCTCTTTCTCTCTCTCTTTTTTTTCATTCGGGAGGCAGGCATCTGGTACCCATTGTTTTAATTGCTGGGACACTTGTCCATCTTTTACTCCCTTTTCTTTTCAAACTTTTGCATAGCCACATGCATCCAATAAATGATTTGGAGAGATAACAATAGTGAAAACTTAGAGCATTTATAACAGGGCTGTCCTATGGGGTTTATATATTTTTGGTGTTCACTCCCAGTGCAGGAGAAAATACTTTTATGATGATCATCGATGAAAGTGGAAATGGTTGCGATTACTCCCAGGGTAGGAATAATGCATATGTGCTGAAGTGTGTACGCGATCTTGGTTTTAAAAGCATGACAAGACTCTCATATGGTATTCAACAAAGGTTGACTAAACTCAATGCAAAGCAAGTAGCATAAATGTGCAAAAGTTTCCTATCTCTAAATGTATAGTATATGGCTTTGGTAGGAATTCACATTTTGTCATATAAGAGCTCATCATGTAGATTTTAGGTCTAGTAGCTCAACCTTCATGAATCATATCAAACAATTACCTAGACTTAACTCGAGCATATGCCTCCACCAGTTTTAGGTTCAGAGTAAATTCTCAGATTAAAACAGTAATATACAAAACTCAGGAGAATCTAAGTTTGACAACTAGGCACTTGAAAGAAATTGGGCAGAGCAACTATTCATCATTTCCAAAACAAAATTTTAGTGTTCATCAAATTTAATTTGGTTCTAGCCTAGACTGACTCTAAGCAAACTCTAATATATAGCTAAATATTTATTTGGTTTTCAAATTTTATCTTACTAGCTAACTTACGCGAAAAAGCGATATAGTAATAATGATAAAAATAATAGTGTGGAAAACTGATACTTAGCTGGACTTAAAATGGAGGGCGCCCTCCCCAAGCTTGACTTTTGACAGGGTCTTCGATGTTGTAAATTGAATGATCCTTCTGGAAGCAGGTGTATCGACAGCGTAGAGGTGTCGGGTCGACTAGCTTTTTAATCTTGTATTTTTTCTGTGAAACTCAATTGCCAACAAAGATATCAAATCTTATGGATAGGGGTTAGGTTTAGTACCACTCCATGGTAAGTGATTGATTTTATATTTCCAGCAGAAGCTTCTTAACTGAGTGGACCTTCATGTGCCCACATATTTTTGGGTTTTTTTCTAAAAGGTGTGGACCTTCATGTGCCCACATATTTTTGGTATTTTTAGATTTTCCTATGATACTATGGTGAACCTTCATGTGGTCACACATTTTTGGTATTTTGTGGTTGTATAAAGTAGACTCAATAAGCGTATAGGTTTAATTACCTGATAATTAGGGGATGCTCCTCCCCAAGATTGATGTTTGCAATACTTGGTGCTTGAATGTTTCTCAGAGTGAGTTAGTAGTAGTCCTGGTGGGTGTGCCACTAATAGAATCTCTTCTTAGTCATAATATTATTCCTGCATAGTTATACTCCAACAAGAAAATCAAAACTCGAGGCTCGAATTATCAAGGGGTTAGTGGTCAGCCAATGAGCACTTTGATTATTATTTGAGTTGATTTTAATTGACAGATTCTAGCAGGATTCTAATAGGATTCTCTTTTTGGGTTTTTCTAAGTTTCTTATGCAGCAATCAAAAAATGTATGCATGCTATATATGTTTTTTATGCCACCACTGGGAATATTCATTCCCATGGGGCTTAGGATTTTCATAATGCAACGAAATAAATATAGATTGTTATATTTACTTTTATTTTTATGCCACCACAGTAAATATGCCTACAGGGTTACCATAAGTTTATTCACATGAGCCTTTAATATTTATGATGCAGTAAATAAACAGTAAATATTTTTGTTGTTTTATTTTTAATATGCAAAAAAATGATTATGCTAAATGTGTTAAAGTATAATTATTAATGAATGCTAAATTAGTTAGATAACTACCATTCTAACCTCATGGCTAGGGTACGGAATTTAAAGTCTACCGATAGGACTTAGATAGAGGAGAGTACTTACTCAGGTAGGTTCATCGTTTGAGGTTACCTCAGTCAATTCCCCATTTTGCGGTGGTGTAGCAGGTGCTTCTTATTTCTCCTTCCATCTCTTTTCTATCTCTTCTGCTTCTCTCTTTTCTAGCTCCAGCTCTTCCTTGTATGCTTTTCTTGAGGTTGCTTTTCTTGATTCTTCATCTCTCTTCATCCATTCTTCTAATTGTGCCTGGATCTCTTCTTTCTCTGCTTTAGCAATCTGGTCCATCCTCTCAGCTTCCGCTTCCCTCTCACTCCAGCGTGGTGCTTGTACGGCTTCTTATTGCTCCTTGTAGCAGTCTTCATACTTCACAATCTTAACAGGGAACTCCTCCCATCCACAGTGAGGCTGGGCAGCCTGACGGCGGGCTTGGCGCCTCCTCCTGTTGCGTTGCTTCCTGTTCTGCTCATGGTTAAGATGTGTTCTAAATTGACAGCGTACCTTTCCAGTGGGTAGGTTGAAGTTGATTTGTCCAGACCCGATGTAGATGATAGCATTGGCGGTGTAAAGGAACGGTCTTCCCAAAAGAATAGGCGATTCGTTGTCTTCCTGCATGTCAAGAACTAAAAAAATCTGCGGGTATATATTTATCCTCAATTCTTACCATTACGTCCTTTAACTATGCCTTCAGGGAATCTCAGTAATTGGTCTGCCATCTGCAACTAAATATATGTTGGGTATAATGGTAAATCATCAAATAATTCATCATATACCTTTTTGGACATTACGTTGACACCTGATCCAGTGTCGCAGACGGTGTCGGGGAAGTGATGTCTCTGATTATGCATTCAATGATTGGTACACCTGGGTCACCTTTCTTTATTGGGAACGGTTTTGGGAGGACATGATCATTTTCTGTGTTGATAGCATTGATTAGTTGAGCGGTTTCTTCAGGTACATGTCGGGGCTTGTTCTTCCTCCATCTTCTATTGTTCTTCTTTTTGGAAACTTGTTGTTGTTGTTGCTCTTCTTGTTGATGGAATTGCTTTGGGAATGCTAGATCCTTCAGGATGCGGTTCTTGAACAAGAATCTCTCCTTGTCCTTGATGGAAAGGACAATCTTGGCATGTTCCGTATAGATGATGGCTTTGATTGTACATAAGAATGGTCGTCCCAAGATAATGGGTGCCTTCCCATCTCCTCCGGTATCCATGATCATAAAGTCAATTGGGACATATGATTGCCCCACTCTGATAACAGCTTCTTCTAGTACTCTCTCGGGGTAGCAAATGAACTGATCTGCAAGCTGCAAATGCATGTCCGTGTGCAACAAAGGATCACTTAATATTCTCTCATAGATTACCTTAGGACATTATGTTGACACTTGCGCTGAAATCGCAGATAGCTTCTGAAAAGCTGTGACATCCTATGGAGATAGGAATGATAAGTCTTCCAGGATCTCCCATCTTCTTAGGTAGTGAGTGATCTATCCACTGTATATCTGCATGCTCAATTTGGTATTGTGTTGCATTGTGAATATCAATAAGGTTAGCAGTTTTCAAATCTTTCGGCTAGCCCAGAATCTTACATTTCTCAAATGGAGGGACAGCAGCAGCAAGCTGAGCTAATTGTGATTCTAACATTTTATTAAAGCTGTGCTGATTCTTTATAGCAGAAGCAAAGGTATCTATTCTGGTATTTATGTTTTCTAAAGCTTTATCATTCGAGGCTACTTTTCTAGACATTTGATCCATAAATTTAGATTGACAAGCAACTAAATCTCTTAAAGGTGAAAGATTATAATTATTATAATTATTACCTTGGTTGTTACCTTGTCGAGGTTGCTGATTCCATCCTTGGTTTGGCTGGTTCCATCCTTGACCTTGCTGAGGATGATAGTAGGTGTTGTTGTTAATGAAGTTCACATCCTCTTGCAGTGTAAGACAGTTGATAGCTGAATGCCCGTAATCTCCACATTCTTCACAGGTTATGCGAGAATCATCAATATGCATGACTTCCTTCTTCTCTATGTCGAGTTTCCTCATGATGAGGTCCAGCTTGGTAGTGACCATGTCGGTCTCCTTGAGATGATGGATGCCTCCTCCTCTCTTGCGAGGTTGAGTACGTTCTTCATTACGGCTTGGATTTGAGGCCATCTTCTCTACAAGTGCTTGAGCTTCTGGAAGCTTCAGTGATAGGAAAGCCCCTCCAATTACAACATCTATGGACTCACGGGTGCTTGAGATAAGCCCATGGTAGAAGGTCTGCATCAGTAGCCAATCCTCTATCCCATGATGAGGACAGTCTTCAATGTAATCTTGGAATCTCTCCCATGCTTCAGTGAATGATTCGTCATGTTGTTGTTGAAAGCTTGAGATTTTTCTATGCAAAGCATTTGTTTTGCCTGTAGGAAAGAATTTTGCCAGGAAAGCAGTTGAGCATCGGTCCCATGTAGTGTTCTTGTCTTGTTGGTGTAGAACCACTGCTTAGCTTTCCCCAAAAGTGAAAATGGGAAAAGACAGAGTAAAATAGCATCTCTTGGTACTCCTCTGATCGTGAAGGTGCTGTAGATCTCTAAAAAGTGTTGTAAGTGTGCACTTGCATCTTCATGAGCTTTTCCACAAAACTGGTTGGCTTGAACCATGGTGATAAGAGCAGGCTTGAACTCGAATCCATTCTCCCCCGTGTTGACTGCTAGTCCAGTCCGGATGTTTTCTGTTGTTAGGGCAGAGAACTCGCGCAGTGTCTTCTCAACCCTGTCTTCAAACACAGGAGATAAATCTTCACCTAAGTGTTATTCTTCCAATGTTGGAGCTGGCTCCTTTGATGAACTAACTTGAGCAGCGATGGATGTTCTTGATGGTAGCTTGAAATTATCCCTCGCCACTAAAAAAAACTTTTTTCTTCTCAGGAGTTTCTCTGGATCATCAGTGAAATTATGTGGAAGAGAAAAAACATTCATTCATCACCCTGCATAAGATAAGTAAATGATAAAAAATAGGGGTGTGCCTGTTTGAGTTAGAGTTCAATCGATAATACAATCTTATCCATGATGCATATATGTTATCAATATTTCCTAAGTTTAATATGCCTTCCCCGACGACGGCGCCAAAAATGCTTGTTGGCATCTACTAACGTCGCCCAATATAACTTTATAACTTTTAACACTAGGGACGAGATTAGAAGATGTATGGTAATTAATTAACTGATCATTAGCAACTAGCCACTTATCTATTACCAACATTCTTTAGTATGAACTGGGTTGTCAGTTCTAATTATATATGCTAAGAATAAATAAAGGTTTTATATATTATTCCATGTGACTAGGTAGAAATATAAATAAAAATAAACTAAGAATAATTTTGCAAGCGGACAGATAATTATACCATTGTAGCATTTTACCTAGGAGTTCTACTAGGTTGTCGATTTATATTTATACCACTGGGAAGGACTTGGATAAATTACAATCTATTATATTGATAACAACTATATACAATGAATAAGTGAAATTACCGATGTCATATACTCTACTCATAACAGGTAGAGGTCACAAGATAATAAAGATAAATAGGGTGATAAGTATGATCAAGCATCATTAATAAAGATAAACATCAGAGCATTTTCTAGTCATAGTAATAGCTAGCCAATAGGATAAACTAAAGAATTAATATCTAAGGTAATTCTATAACTACGTCAATGAATAACTCTAACTAGTGCAATTACATTTAGCAATCATTATCAGATTAGTCCTATATCATGATCACATGCAAACGGCATCATCTAGGAAAGGTGTGAAACAGAGTCATCACCCAACTTCGCGACCGTGCCTGCTTGCCTACATACGGGGGGTGGACTACAGAGGAATCAACATAGCTGTCACCTACGCGAACTACCACACGACCCGGCACATCAGGGTGCACTCGCAGATAAACGAAATATCTAGACACCACGTCTACACATTCTTCATCATCTACCTAACAATCGTTTGGATGCTATACAAGCAATTACATGAATTCAATAAGATCAAACCAACTATGCTAGACATATAATTAAAGTAGACAAAAACTAATGTAATCAAGAATATATGAACTATTAAGAACAATGTTTCCCTAATCATAATGAAGAATATAATAATAGAGAAAGAACTAGAACTATACTGAACTCTGTGCTCCAGACCGATGCCGGGGCTCCAGATCTCGCCGAAGAGCTAATTCTCCTCTACTCTCTAATCTAACTAGACTAGAACTATGAACTAGAAGGTTCTTGATGAATAGTAGGCTCTTGATGGCTTGAAGACTTGATGCCTTCGATGAATGATTGATTGATGCCTCCAAGGGGTCTGCCTCTTTATTTATAGCCCTATGGGATGAACGTGCGTCGTAGGATCAAACCGACTTAAACATAGGGCTGAGATGACTCCTAAGAGGACGGCGGAAGAAGACTCCAGAAGGCGGGGCCGAACCCTGGCCGGGAGGCGCCGGCCGGCCCCACCCTGGCAGGGTACGGGCCCCGGTCGCTTCGGGTGTGTTCTAGAGGCTTCTAGTGTTCCGATGATGATGTTTCCTTCGCGGTTACGTTTCTTGATAATTATACACTTTAATCCCTCTTTTATGCTTTTCTAGAATATCCCCTTGGAAAATACAGAACATGCAAAACTCATGGAAATTGTCAGTTAAAACTCTAGACTAGTATGTTTTCATGTATCCTTTTGTGTCTAAAGTTCTAATAAAAATTGACATTATCGACCGTCAACAGCGGGTCGTCCAAAATACGTGGACAATCCGAAAGAAATACGGTCGCAGATATGCAAAGACATGCATACCTCCAACCGTATCTCTTTCGAATGGGAGACGCTTAACTGGGCTACGTGACCATATAAAACATGCATGCAAAAGAGGAGGGGGTCATACCTACGGTGGCGGTGGAGTCAGGCTAGCGGGGCAGTGGTGTGTCGGTGCAGTGGCGAGGCGATGCGGTGCAGGCAGACCAGCAGCGCCAACGAAGACGATCGTGGTCGCCTAGGTCCTTCGATTCCCCTCCGACAGGCCCTGTTATGCAAAAGAAGAAACACATCACATTAAGTTCAAAAATTTGGCAGAACCTCCCCTGTTTGGGGAGGTCCAAAACCTGCAAGAAAAAGACGGCACGACAGCCGACGTTCACATTTCGGGCACGATGGCCAACACATCGACAATTTTGGCACGAAGGCCGTCAACACATAAACGGCACCATGGCCCACATCCGGAGTCTTTATCTTCTTCTCCAGAGAGGGGCACGGACGACGGCGTGGACAAACAGCATCGACGGTCCTTCTCCTCCCCCTTCCTTCTTCTCTCTCCTTCCCCCTTCTTCTTCCTCCTCCTCCTTCCCTTCTTCTTCTCCCTCCTTCCCCCTTCTTCTTCTTCTTCTTCTTCTTCTTCTTCTTCTTCTTCCTCCTTCCCTTCTTCTTCTTCCTCCTTGCTCCCTCCTTCTTCTTTCTCCTCCCCTTCTTCCTCCCTCCTCTTCCTCCTCCTACCTCCTCCTACCTACTACCCGGGGTGGTGGCCGACCAGGGGAGGCTGGGGGCGGCACGGCCGGGCCAGGCTGCTCGGGCCGCCGTCGTGGGGGTGGCGGCCGGCGAGGCGCGGGGCCACGCAAGGATGTCGGCGAGGCAAGGGGAGGCGCGGGGTGGGGCGGCGCGGCGGCGGACGGCAGCGCGGGCGAGGGTGGGTGAGCGGCGGCGGCGCCCGTGCGGGTGAGCGCTGGAGGCCGCTGCCGGGGGAGCACCGACGAGGGGCGGGAGCGGGGAGGGGTGGGCACGGAGCGGCGGCGGGGCGAGGACCGGCGGCGGCGGGTGAGGAGAGCGGCGGGTCGGGCGAGAGAGTGAGATAGTGAGAGACCGAGAGCGAGGGTGTTTTTTATTTTTTATGTGGTCGGGCTCTTTGCCGAGTGCCAGATCTGGTGGTACTCGGCAAAGCCGCCTTCTTTGCCGAGTGCCAACCCTAAGCACTCGGCAAACTTTTTTTTTTTGTTCTTTTGCATCAAAATTTTTTTGAAGCTTTACTACACTAACACAAACAACATGTTCAAGTTTGAGATATTTTCATTGAATTTTGATATATTTCTTTAGTTTATTTTGTTTTGTTGAATTTTTCCGAAAAATGTAAGTTTGAACTGCAGGTGTGTGAAATAATAGATTTCATTCGTTCAAAAAATATTATCCTTATTTGTTATTGTAAATTTAGGCTAAATCTACGAACTCTCTCGAAATTGCGATGAACGTGCTCACGGGGCAATGTCGCCAACTAGCGTGCTAGTGGATTTTTAATTATATAAAATGCAAACGAATTCCAAAAATGATGAAACTTGTCGAGATGTCATGATATCATATGCGTTTGCCGTGGTAAAAATTTGAAAAAGTTTCAAGCACGTTGTCACGTACGTTGCTCACAAACCTGGACATCTCAACATGTGACATATTTGCCGAGTGCGAAACGGCTGGCACTCGGCAAAGAGGACGGCGTCGGATCCCTACCAAATTTTTTGCTGAATGCTAGTATTAGCACTCGGCAAAGGATTTCTTTGCCGAGTGTCTAGTTTTGCCGAGTGCCAGACACTCGGCAAAGAGGTCTTTGCCGAGTGCCGCACTAGGCACATTAAGTCTTTGTCGAGTGCCCGATATTTGGCACTCGGCAAATCCACCGGCACTCGGCAAATCACGAGTTTCCCGTAGTGATGGTTCAAAAATGCACTTCAGTAAAATAAAAAAATGAACTGTCCAAACTTTTAGAACAATCTTAGATGCATTTCGTCAGGCATTTTGGAAGAACAAAAATTCCTCTGAGCCAATACCATAAACCCATGCTTGAAGTAAAGCAGTATCTCATGTTACCTTGCTGCAGCCAAGTACCCAAATGCTTGCAGCCCATAACATGCTTTTTCCCACCCACCACACTGATATCCAACGTCGTCACTCGTCAGCATGTGCTACTGCAACCACCTCACATGGCAGCAGCCAGCCAGCGTTCCTAAAAAACAAAGACTTGGCTGATCCTTGTAAAATAAAATTTCAATCTCAAATTGGTTTACTGTGGACTTCCCATTTTCTGGGCATTTCCCATCAATTTCAGAATTCTTGATTCTCACCTGTTTGAAAAGAAGTGTGAACTCCAGCGATGACAGATTTCACCTGGGCATCAAATGTTGCGTGAACATAAGCAAATCATGCAAGGTTCAAACCAAGGCAAGATCAGGTATATCAAGAAGGTAGAGACGATCAATATAAAAATGTCCATCGATATGAGTTGCCTTAAATTGACTCTAATGATAAAGTTTGTGTAAGTATGGACACGAACCTACTCGCACTATCAATAACAACAACAATAAATATGGCGTGGAGGAGGCGTGGAGGAGCAGAAGAGAACGGCGCACGCAGTAATAGGCGTTGCCGGTGTGGCTTTCAACACTACTACTGCACTGTATGCTGCTGCTTCTGTGCTTTAGTGGAAAAGCAAGCTGCTTGCTCCTCTTCGTCCACACTCCTACTAGTACATTGCTAGTATAATCCATGGAGTTTTTGCTGATGCTAGCGCAGTAAGTAGCGTTCAATGCAGCGAATGCCATGGATATTCGACTACGCATGGACACCAGGCAGGATAGCTATAGCATCCTGTCGACGGAATATCGCCGATAGTCTATCGAGGGGTATGCCCAAGATAGTAGATTGATCGGTGAAGGTACGCCTGAGACGAACAAGCGTTGCGCAGAAAACACGAGACACAAGATTTATACAGGTTCAGCCCACCACGAGGCGTAATACCCTACGTCCAGTGTGCTAGCGGATTGTATTGCTATGAGTAAATTTTTGGATTTGTCTAGATCTGTCTCGCTCTGATCTATATGTTAGATCTCTACCCCTTCTTATATAGTCTGAAGGGATAAGGTTACAAGTAAAATAGCCAAGTTGGTATAATGACCGTGCGGTATAGTGCCTTGCGCCGTACGTCTTTGTCTTTTGGGCTGGGCCAGCTTTGATGGTGCGGTCCATGTCTTGTCTTGTGGTACCGGGGGTTTATCCCCCACAGCTAGTCCCCGAGCGCCTTGCATTCGTCGGGAGATGCAGATCTTCAGAGTTACTTGACCAGACGCATGTAAGGTGCTAAAAAAATTTTCAAAAGAGTTTTCTCCTTGGTGAAGTGTATCCACTTTTGGTTCGCCAGAACCAATTCCTTCACCTACATCCACTTAGTCCCTGAGCCTGATAGTAGGTGTAATCACGTGGTGTCAGGGTCCAAGTTTTTATTCTTGCTGATCATGTGAAGTGTCGACGAAGTCCCGGAGCAAGTGATCGGAAAAAAATCTTCCGAGCAGACGAGGCGATGACGAAGTCCCCGAGCACAGCAAGTGATTGGGAAAGTCTCCCAAGCAGGCGAGGCGATGACGCAGTCCCCTAACACGGCAAGTGATCAGAAAAAATCTTTCGAGCAGGCGATGATCAAGTCCCCGAGCACAGCAAGTGATCAGGAAAAATCTTTCGAGCAGCCAAGGCGACGACGAAGTCCCCGAGCACGGGAAGGTCTTTCGAACAGGCGAGGCGATGA
Source organism: Eremochloa ophiuroides (assembly GCA_038502445.1). Taxonomy (NCBI): domain Eukaryota; kingdom Viridiplantae; phylum Streptophyta; class Magnoliopsida; order Poales; family Poaceae; genus Eremochloa; species Eremochloa ophiuroides. The sequence continues at coordinate 87,053,991 of JAHLJS010000003.1, forward strand.
CGCAGCCCCGAGCACATCAAGTGATCGGGAAAAATCTTCCGAACAGCCGAGGCGACGACGAAGTCCCCGAGCACAACAAGTGAACGGAAAAAAAATCTTTCGAGCAGTCGATCGACAATGAAGTCCCGGAGCACAGCAAGTGCGCGGGAAAGTCTTCCGAGCAGACGAGGCGCATATCAAGACCCCGATGTGCTGCCCAAAATCAGCACCTTGATCTGAACAGCGTGGAGTGTTTTGATAGCTCGGCGACGAGACCCCAGTGTGATCGGTAGTGATGAAGAGCGACAACGAGGACGGCGAGTAGCGACGACGAGTCCCCAGCGTGGTCAGAGATGATGTCCAAGCAGCGCGAGGATGGCGAGGAACGACAACGAGTCCCCAGCGTGGTCGAAGATGGTGTCCGAGCAGCGCGAGGATGGCGAGGAGTGGCGACGAGTCCCCAGCGTGGTCGGAGACGGTGTCCGAGCAGCGCGAGGACAACGAGGAGCGACGACGAGTCCGGCGATGAGTCCCCAGCGTGGTTGGAAACGGTGTCCGAGCAGCGCGAGGACGGCGAGGAGCGACGAGAGCTCGACGGTGAGTTCCTGCAAAATAAATATGTACAGTGAGTAGTACATAATGTAGGTTTTGGAGCGTATCCTAATATTGTAGAATGTATGATAAGATTGTCCATTTTTTTGCTCTTGTCAGGTCACGTAATTTCCCCTGGTAGTTGGCCTGTTACGTTTAAGCACCTGATCCTGGCGTCTAGTTCAGAGGTTTCTTAACATGACCATGTTTGTGACGGCTTACGGGATTAAGACAGGTTTCACGGATTAAGGCGTGTGCTATCGTGGTACGTTAAGCAGCCCTTGAGAGAAGAAAACAGAGAGATATTTAGTATCTCGTTGGCAGAGAAAATCTTCTGAGTGCCCGATCGTGGTGGGGGCTTATGGAGAAATCGTCGGCGAGTTGCCCGAGCTTTGTCGGGGCTTATGGAGAGGTCGGCGGCAAAGAAGCATGAAGATAATTTCTGAAGGTATATGGAGGTCGAAGAATATGTAGAAGAATATTAAAAATATAAATTAGCTTGATTGACATCGGACGGAGTGATCGGCGTGTCGAGGAGTCGCTTAACGTGGCTCGCGTGATGGCTCTAGGCTTGCTGTTGCCGAGGCCGCAAGCAGAACGTTGATGATGAGAGACACGATTAATTCTCTGTTAATAAATATCATGTAGATTGATGAAGAAATTCAAAGACAAAATATGTAAAATAAAATATCTTAATTAAGATAGTAAAATATAACTTAGCTTTTTGATCACGATCGTCGTGGAATTACGATTGTACGGCGGTAGCAGAAAAAATATCTTGAATATTTTAGTCAGCTTGCTGATTTGTTCGTTATCTTCCTTAGTCACTTGTACGTGGCTTTGGTAATAGGTGGTCGGCTTTGTGCAGAACGCATCTTTGATTGGAGAAGAAGCACCAATCCGAAACGTGTATTGCCCGTATATTAGCTTGCTGCCTGCTGTCGTACATGGTCCTTCACGATTGGTTGTTGTGACGGTTGCATCGCTAGGACTCGGCCACCCATGTGTAGGCGGGTACATGTCGATTTGGAGAGAGGTCGGGAACATCGGCTTCATCACCGGCCGCTGAGGACCGTCGCTGTCGGATGTCGTTGACGAAGGATGCTGTTACGAGATCCAGAGATCGCGTGGTTGACAATGACGAAAATTTAGATCTGATCCGTCGCCTCCAAATGTCGTGGTCGACGACGATGAAATCCATCTTGCTCGCCATGAGATCAGAAAGCACATCCCCTATCTGGCGCGCCAACTATCGACGGAATATCGCCGATAGTCTACCGAGGGGTATGCCCAAGGTAGTAGATTGGTCGGTGAAGGTGCGCCTGAGACGAACATGGGTTGTGCAGAAAGCGCGAGACACAAGATTTATACAGGTTTCGACCGTCACGAGGTGTAATACCCTACGTCCTGTGTGCTAATAGATTGCATTGCTATGAGTAGATGTTTGGATCCGTCTAGATCTGTCTAGCTCTGATCTACATGTTGGATCACTGCCCCTCCTTATATAGTCTGAAGGGACAAGATTACAAGTAAACTAGCCAAGTTGGTACAATAACCGTGCAGTGCAGTGCCTTGCGCCGTACGTCTTTGTCTTTTGGGCTGGGCCAGCTTTGATGGTGTGACTCATATCTTGTCTTGTGGTATCGGGAGTTTATCCCCCCTCCCCCCAACACATTCCTACCGAGAATGCAGCAGAAAGCTATGGTTAAGCTAGTACCTCTTCCCCCATTGCTGATTTGATTTGTTTCGATGGGCTGCTACATTTGGATCAACAGGCCAAGAACCAGAGCTAGCATTGCTAGTTGCTCAAAGTAATAATCTACATATAGATGCACTCCATATAATCCAGTCGTTTCGAGCAGAAAACGAAATTAACAGCAACGACACAACATTGTAATCACAAACCAATGGAATAGAAAAAGACGATAAGCAAGCTACCATTGTAACCTACAAAAGAAGCATGCTTCTTTTCTTCGCCTCATTTTTTTCTGATTTTTTATTACCTTTTAGTTTTGGTGGATTTATATCTCCCTGACGATGCTCACCCCGAATCACCTCCGGCAACGAAATTATTATCCAGAATGACGGCGCTAATCTACCTGCTTCAGCTTCAAGCACCTGGATTGAAGCGGGGATCTGAGACGGCGGAGAGCCATGCTCACGGGAGACGCGAGGCAGCCGCCCCTGCCGCCACGCAAGTTGCTGGCGCGGTGGCCGCCGAGCGCCTGGTTGGAGCGGAACGCCTTCTTGCACGTGAGGCACAGGAACAGCGTCCGCTTCTCCACCGGCGCTGGCGCCGGGGACCGCGGGAGTGGCGCGGGGGGCGCGTAGCCGTCGTCGCTCCCGTCGTCAAAGCCACCGTCCCCGGCAAGTGCAGCCGACGGCCAGGAGTCGCGAGAGAGCATCATGAGCATCATGGAGGAGCAGAAGGGCGGCCGCCGACGCGCAGAGGGCCGACCACCGCGGAGGAGCGGCCCGGCCGGGCCGGGCGCGGCCGGCGAGGAAGAGCGGCCAGGGCGGGCGCGGTGGCCGAGGAGGGCCGGCGGGGCAGGCATGGCCGGGGCAGGCGGGGCGGCGGCGCTCTGGCGGGGAGGGGGGTGCGGCGGCGGCGGCGGCGTGGGGCTGGGGCTGGGGGGCGCGGGTTGGGCGTTTGGGGATAGGGTTTGGGAGCGTGGGGTTGTGGGCCTTTTGTCCACTTTTATTTTTTTAAAATCTCTTTGCCGAGTGCCATGGTCTAGGCACTCGGGAAGCTTTTTTCCCGAGTGTCTTTGCCCGGCACTCGGTAAAGGCCCTCTTTGCCAAGTGTCAGGCAAGGCACTCGGCAAATAATTTTATTTTATTTTTGAATTTTGATTTGAAATTTCTTGCTGCAGACCTTTTGTATTTTATACAAGCAAATGTTTAAATTTGAGACATTTTTATGACTTTTTACTATATTTCATGATTTTATTTTGTTTGCTTGCATTTTTTTCGATAAAGTAAATTTAACTGCAAGTGCATAAAATAATGAAATCTAGGCATTCATGGTTTAGAGTGTATTTTGAGGCCTTATCCAGAAACTCACCCAAAATTTTGAGCGCCTTGTTCACGAAACATGACCACCCGTTTGTGCTCGGAGTGTTTTTAAATTATATAAAATGCAAATGAAGTTCGAAAATTACGACACCTGTCGAGGTGTCATGTTATCGTTTGTAGAGGCTATGATAAAAAATTATGAAGTTTTCGAACAAGTTACGATGTTGATGTCCAAAACTCAGACATCTCCACGGGTTATCATGGTAACATGCGTAGATGTCTGGATTTTGGACATCCGACGTCACAACTTGCTTGAAAACTTCCCAATTTTTTATCAGAAACTCTACATGGAATAACATGACACCTCGACAGGTTTTGTGATTTTCGAACTTCATTTGCATTTTATATAATTTAAAAACACTCTGACCATAAGCGGGTGGCCATATTTGGTGTACAAGGCGCTCAAAATTTTGGGTGAGTTCCTGGATAAGGCCTCAAAATACACTCTACACACCATAAATACTATTTTTTGAATAGCTACATTTCATTATTTTATGTACCTGCAATTTAAATTTACTTTTTAAGAAAAAATGCAAGTAAACAAAATAAATTCATGAAATATAGAAAAAAGCCATAAAAAAATCTCAAATTTAAATCTATGCTTGTATACAATATATAAGGACTATAGAAAAAATTTGAAATCAAAATTAAAAAAAAATAAAAATTATTTGCCGAGTGCCTTGTCTGGCACTCGGCAAAGCAGGCTCTTTGCCGAATGCTAGGAAAAGGCACTCAGGAAACCTGGCTCTTTGCCGAGTGCCAGGAAAAGGCACTCGGCAAACCGTGCTTCTTTGCCGAGTGCTAGTCCCCGCACTCGGCAAAAATTGACGGTGTGGGTTGCCTTGGCAGTCATGTGACGACTTCTTTGCTGAGTGTTGCACTCGACAAAGAAGGCCTTTACCGAGTGTCATTCTTTGCCGAGTGCCGTGAACCCTGTGGCAATCGGCAAAGGCCTGGTTTCCCGAGTGCCTGCCTTTGCCGATGCAACACTCGGCAAACCGTGTCTTTGCCGAGTGCTCGTGTTTCGGCACTCGGCAAATCGTGCGACACTCGGCAAATCTCCCTTCTCCCGTAGTGTATAGGAAGGGACATCGTCAGAAGTGGTAAAAGCGAGATCCATTTCTATAAAACACACGCTGCTATTTGTAAAGACATCTGTGCCGCCGCCTCTTGCAGTCTTGCTTATTCTTGGGACATACTGTAGCCCAACAAAGAATGAAGGGGAAGCTCAACCACAAAATTGCAAATCTTAGGGGAAGGTTTTGGTCTTAGTTTTTGTTTGGAAGAAGGAAACTTATCTAGAAGAGAATGCATGCCCATTCCTACCACCTTTTTTAAGGTTTAATGTTAGATTACTTGATTAATTGGGCTCTTGAGTTTCTCTCTATTTGCACGGTTTGAGACAATTATAAATGAAATGAGGCCAAATCTTTGAAGGTCCTAGGTTGAATTTACTAGGGGAATAAGATCACATCCCTTGTTTAGTGGCCATGTCTTGATTTTTATGGTCATCTTCTTTTTAAATAGGGATCACATTCGACTCTTTGACTAGATCTAGAACTAGTTTGTCAGCAACACGACACCAACACTTGACCAGGGTGCGGTCACCACGGAGGAAGAGGCACTAGAAGAGCAGCATGGCGCGGTGACCACGGACACAAGCGCAACCGGTGCGGGCCGGACGAGTCGGACTCGAAGACCTAGTGTGAGGGTCACCGGACCAGAATGGGTGGGCGCCTAGGCTAGCGCAGCTGCGTTTGCGGGCGCGACACTGGGCCAATGCCATGTAAAAGGAGAGCTGACGAGGGGAGCGGACATCAAGGATGATAACAGTTGAATTCACCTAATCTACCTCCTCCTTCCTGTTGCATGTTCTATCTATCTCCTTCTTCTTCCTCAAGCCTCTTCTCCCACCTACCCCATCTCTGTTCTAGATGCTAACATAGTTTGTGCTGAATATATGTACCTAGGGTATCCTCACTCCCCTTGGTATAGGTGACTTACACTGCCGAGTTTGTATGTGGAGCTTGTATGTCACCGACTTCCCTAGGACTCGTTCGTGCAGAGAAACTTAGGTCGCAAGTTCCGCTAGCTTTTGGCGATCCTCAGGCCTGGCACTCATGGGATTCTAGTTGCTACTACACGAACAATCTCCATGGAGGACTCAATGACTCCCTGAAGGAGGGAGACACCTGAGCATCACATACATGAGGAACTACTAACTAGGCTGGTCAATCCTTCTACTGGAATGGTCAAAAGGCTGTCAGTCGTGTACTCGTACGTAGTGACACCGAAAGCATCTATAGGCCCCTTTTTGGGGCTTGGTAATTAATGATAATATTTGTGGACTAACAATTTTGTGGGAAAGGAAGGTTATTATAAGTTAGCACTACGTACAAGGATGCTTTGAGCAAAATATTGGTATTATTGTGAAAGATGGCATGGATAGATGGCTAGAGCCCAAGGCAAAGATATATGATAGCGTTTATGTTTCGCTTGCCAAAGGTGATTGTCAAAAGACAGAAGCTTGTTCCGGTTAGCGGTTACTAGGTTGAGGGTTCATTTGGAATGCATGAATTGTATGGAACGCATGAATTGTATAGGAATTTCACGATCGATTCATGTACCACAAGAAAAATATATAAGAATCGGGAAAAAAATCGTGTGTTCCAATGGGGGATTTAATGGTAGAAAAAGTTTTGGTTATCACTAATGAGTGGTGTTCCGATCCCGATCTAGAACATAGAATCAATCACCGTACCAGTGGTGGATTTTTTAATTTTTAATCCTTTTTTAATACATATTTTATTACTAACCAGGTCGTCAATGTATTTTCAGATGTAGCCCGTTTGGTCGCGCTGGCCTGGCGCGACAGTACTACACTGCCGCGCCAGTAGTGTTGGCGCGTCAAGTTGCCACGTCTTTCGTTGACTGCTTGCGTGGACAGGTACGGACCCCACTTTGCCACGCCAGGCGGGAGGGCGTGGCGCTTTGGTTTGCCAGGCGGGGTGGCGCGACCTTGTGGGTTATGGGCCGGCCCAATATGAGAGTACTGACGCGCCAGGCGGGGTGGCGCGACTATACGTCGCGCCCAGCGGGTTGGCGCGACTACTGGAGTCTAGGGCCCGGCCCAAATTTCGTTTTGTCTCTCACCCTCATTCCTCAGCACTGCCCCGTGCGTCCTTGGCGCCGCCGCTGCCGCCACCACCGCCGGGCGTTGCCGGCCGCCTACGCGCCTTCTCCCGCAATCGGTGGTGGATTTAGCCGATTCGGTCGTCCCGCCTCCGCTGCAGGTACTCCCATTTGGCTTTGCCCTCTCCGATTGTTTGATTGTGTAGTAGCCTAGGGTTTGAGTTTGGATTAGGGATTTGTTGTTGTGATGTGAAGCGTTGGATTGTAGTTTTAGTCACGTACATTGTGTTTACAAAGTTGTTAGGCCACTGATTTGACGTCAATCAAGTGTTGCATGAAGGCTAGGTGATTATCATGTAAGATTTACATTGGTAGGGGAATGTGTTGTGTTTATGGGAATCGGATGGCTGATGTACATGTGTTGGTTGATTTTGTAGATGAATCATTTAATACGATTGTTCCATGGTGGCAAGGTTAAAGAGAATGGAGAGTTTGAATGAATGAAAGAAGAAGTTGAGTTCTTTAGTAGGCCATCCAGCTTTAACGACTTGGTTTTGAAATGCCGTGAGAAATTTGGGTGGCCACTTCTTGTCAGAGGTAGGTTTGATTGTGGGAAGGAACGAGCACACTATGTGCTAATGGGTTTGTCATCTGAGGATGAATGGAAAGACTATAAAGAAGTAGTAAGGACTTGTAGTGTCAATTGTTTGGAGGTATTTGTGGAGAAGGCTAGGCGACCATTAGTGGTATGCTCGGATGATAATGTGGTTGTGCAGCCCATTACTGGTATGGCCAATGTTAGTAAAGAAGAAGTGTTTGAGGCGGATGTTGGTAAGTTGAATGATGTTCAAAATTTTGTGGAGGATGATGGGTTTGAGGAATTGTGTGAGGGATATGAGGATAGCGAAGATGGAGGTCCGATGGGTGACGAAGATGATTATACTTCTGGGAGTTGGACGGCAGATGATGCGATGGAGGATGAGTATAGGACTTATGGTAGTAGCGATGGTACTACTGAAGATGACGGTGATTGGGATGACGAAAGGCCGCTGCAGGAGTGTTTTCGTCGTATAGGTGATACATCATGGAGAGATGAGTACAATGATGTGGAACTCATGCAACTAAGGGGTGTTGGGGTGGAAGTACCCGTGGTCTAAATGCATGGACATTAGTATGGTTGATGATGTAATATGTGACACTGGGTTGTCGTTATTAGCGGATGCCATTGCAGATAGTGAGGAGGTGGAGATCAAGAAGGGGATGATGTTTGATACTTTGGAGCATTTGCAGTACTTTCTCATGAACTATGCAGTCCGGTTTCATCGGCCATATAGTGTGACCCACTCAAATAGGAATGAAAGGTATACCGTAGTATGCAAGGCTAGCTGTCCGTGGGCCCTATGGGCGCGCAGGCAGAGGAATGGAAAGTGGAAGATTTCGCAATGTAAGGCAATCACATACATGTAGAAGTTCGAAGCCCAAGGGTATGCACGCCCAGAACACTGCAAAGTATCTTGGTCGTCGGCTTGTTGGTATGGTAAGGGCTGATGGTGACACTTCAGTGTCCTCCATTATCGAAGCCTTATTTGGTTTTACTAGTTATAGAGTCACGTACTCGAAGGCTTGGCGGGCAAAGCAGAATGCCATTGAGTTGTTGTGGGGAGATTGGAAGGAGGCCTGCAATTTAGTTCCTAGAATATTGTCTGCAATGAAGCACTTCAATCCAGGCTTGAGGTGGTATCCTTGCCCAGGTCGCATTGTCACTGATGTGGATGGCATTCTGAAACATGTATTGCAGAGAGTGTATTGGTCATTCCCACAATCTGCGCAGGCCTTCGAGCATTGTCATCCGTTAGTCCTTGTGGACGGCACCTTCTTGACGGGCAAGTATAGGGGTGTCTTGGTGATAGCTGTAGGGGTGGATCCTGACAATTAGCTTGTGCCTTTAGCCTTTGCTCTAGCAGAGGGCGAGAACGATGATAGTTGGTGTTGGTTCATGAAACTAGTGAGACAAAATGTCCTCCGCCCGTTTGGTGAGATATGCATGATTTCTGACCGCCATCACGGGCTTCTGAGAGCGGCCAAGGAGCAAGTAGATGGACGACCACCTCTTGAGTATAGGTGGTGCATGAGGCACTTTGCAGCCAACATTTGGAGAAGACAGAAGAAAAAGGAAGTTGTGTAGAAGCTGAAATCGCTTTGTGTTTGTCGGACAAAGGAAAAGTTTGAGGAGATCTTATGCGAGATCAGTAAATTGTTGAATTCGAGGGCAAAGAGGTGGCTTGAGGAACAGATGCCTCACAAGGAGAAGTGGGCACTTGCTTTCGATACAGGGGGTATTAGGTTTGGTGTGATGACTACGAATGCTTCTAAATCATTCAACAAGGTCTTCCAATGGCATCTGCGCTGTCCCGGTGTCCGGAATTGTGGAATACACTTTTAGGAAGTGCAATGAGTACTTTGTGAAGTGTTGGAATGCAGCAAATGTCTACAAAGAGAAGTGGGGCAAAGCTGCAAGAGAACACTTAGAAATTTTTGGAGACTTTAGCTAGCAACCAAATCGGTGAGGCCTATGGCCCGTCCAGACTAGTGTACAATATAAGGTCTGCAGGAGGAACAAATCCTGGTGGAGAGAAATATGGTGGTCGCAACTACAGGGTAGACCTTGACAAAGCGAAGTGCTCATGTAACATCACATAATTGTTCCATGTCCCATGCTCCCACACCATAACAGCTTGTAAGTGTCACGGTTTGGACCAATGAAAGTGATAAGTTCATCTCCCCATTGTATAGGGTGTGCAACACCATGAAAGTATGGGAAGCTAGTTTTAAGCCGTATCTAGATCCAACACAGTGGCCACTGTACTGTGGGCTGGATTATGTTCCGGACCCTGACCTCCTTAAGACAAAGAAAGGCAGAAGAAAGAATAAAAGACTTCGAGGAGTTATGGATGAATCGAATGGTTATGGCAATGATATGTATGGCACCGGCGATTTCGATGAGGCGCCGGGAAAGCTGCATTGCTCAAAATGTCACAGGTTTGGACACGCAGCCACAACGAATGGGAAGCGTAACAATATGACAAAAGTTAGTAGAAGTGGGGCTAGGACGAGTAGTTCGAAAAGGAAAAAGGTACACGACAAGTTTGACATTGTCCTTTGTTTGTTTACTTTCATCTCTTCTATGTCGCCATGTCAAACATTGAATTTTATGACATCACCCATAATAATATGTATAACAATTTCATGTCTAATATTGTTGCAGGATGGCGCACGTGCTGTACCCTCTTCTTCTGAATTGCTACGACAAGGACCACCAAGCGCACCTGATCGTGGACGAGCGTAAGGTAAGTCATTGTGTCTTTGTTGTTCGATGCGTAATGTCACTATGGCCTATTTTTGCTCCATGGCTTACATTGTGTTTCCTTGCAGGACTTGTCTCCGCTACGTCCCCAGACTCATCACCCATTCAATTGGGACGAGCGCTATGCACCGTTCCTTGACCGAGCTGGGTTCCTGAGTCTCGCAGAGCAATCAATGCGGGCCTGCCAGATATGGATGTGCCACTTTTGACGGCCTTCATGGACAGATGGCGGCCTGAGAGCTTTCACCTATCTTGTAGAGAGATGTCCATCCTCCTGCAAGACGTTGCGTACATCCTCAGCCTACGCCTTGATGGCCTCCCTGTGACTGGGCTTATCGACACTGACAATTGGAAGAACATGGTAGAGGTCTTCACGGGGCACAGGCCGCTAGAGCTTGAAGAAGGAGTCAAGGAGAAGAAGACATCCAGTGTTAGCCCGAATTGGTTGCGAGGCCACTTTGAGTTCTGCCCCCCCCCCCCCCCCCCGCCATGCTGAGCCTGAGGTTGTTGAGAGGTATGCCCGCGTGTGGATGTGGCAAAAGGCTGGTTGCTTCCTGCTTCCCGATGCGTCCGGCAACACCGTTTCCTGGATGGTCCTGCCACAGCTGTGACTACCTTGGGAGCAGATCGCACAATATAGCTGGGGCTCAGCTACCCTTGGTTGGCTATATAGACAGCTTTGCGATGCATGCAGACGTTCGTCCGGCTTCTCAAACATTGGTGGCTGCACGTACTTGCTATAGATTTGGACTTAGGAGAGGCTACCTATCGGGAGAGTGCACCGCAACAAAGTAACGGTATGTAATCTTTCAGTATTCCCTTCATATTTTGGTCTGACCCAGTTAAACACGTGCTAATGTTATGTTTTCCTCAGGCATGGCCTCATCAGGACTGTCGGCCGCCCGTCTGCTACTTATGGAAGTCCATTGTGCCCATGCATGGGGTGCCCAAACGTCGGTACATCCAATACTCCAATGATTTGGATGTCATCACATACAAGCAGGCATGTTCCAATTACTTTTCCTGGTTTGTTCGACTTCCTTGGTGGGGGGCTGACATGTTCATACCATCATCAACTTTTTTTTAGGTAGAATGGACTCCGTATGAGAGGCCGGAGGTTGGCGAATTGGGGATCTCACCTCTTTGCACTGTAGATAGTGAACTTTGGCGCTCAAATGTCCCAATGCTCCTATACTATGTCGTGGAGTGGCATTTACCTATACGAGTGTGTAAGCAATTTGGGAGGCAGCAACCTTTCCCTACAGAGCATGAGAACACCGAAGTAGACTCGCATGAGTAAGTATTAAAAAAATTCGTACGTTCGTTTTAACTATTGCACAAGCTACATGACCTATGGCCCTGCAGCGTGTCAAGGAGGAGAAGGTTCGGCGGGAACAATTGGGTTGCATGGCACGCGGTCCCCATTCATTTGTGGGAAGGATGGGTTTGCATGCACTACAACAACGGCCCTCGTTCCACTACATCACAATACTGTGAGTACTTGGCATGGCTGCACAGGTCCACCTACGTCTTCATCCGTCCATGTCCAACATTCCCATAAATGAAATCAACACAGATGATCAAGACCCATATGATGAGATCGCGCATCTTGGCACGAAACCGGAGAGGGCCCCTCTGGAAGATTACATGGTATGTGCCAAACTTACTTTTGTTAAAGGTAACAGGCCATTATCGCAAGTTCGGCTCATAACCTTCGGTTAAATTGTATAGGCAACTCAGCTTGGCTACTTGTCCAACGAGGCAAGGGCATACCTTGGCCACGTGGGAGGCGTTGAAGGGAAAATGTTGGAAGAATTCGCCAAGGTGCGTCACTTTAACCTGCGTGCAATGCTTGCAACCTTTGCTTCATACTGCGCATGACTTGTGCAGAAGGTGATCAAAACTTGCAAACGGATGGCAAGAAAGTTAGGTTGCGTGCGATCCGTACATGCACAACCTTCTCATGGGGGAATGACTTCTGGAAGCCAACGCCTTGATGGTGACGTTGAGTCATCTTCTTAGCGCGACGCAAGGGATGATGGCGACGACGAAGAAGAGGATGAGGATGACAATGACGATCATGATCCAACATACGATCAAGATGAGCTCGGCGGTAGTCAACTTCATGACACACCTGACCCCACGCAGTCGCAGGCAAGCAATTTTGTAACATATATCGTACACCATTTCGCCTTGACTCCTGCATGTGTTGACTTCCCCATTTTCGGCAGCATACCCCACCACGTCCCACTCGGCGCAGACGCCGTGCATGCGACCGGGCCGACGTTAGTTCTGCCAACCTGTTGCCAACACAGTCAAGGCGTCCGCGTCGTAGCCGTGCTCCGTTCAACCCCGACCCATGATAGTTGCGAGTCTTAGATTGTGTGAATTCCTTGTTGAGACCATACAATGTTAACTCTTACGTGTGCTATGTCAATGTGTAATGCCAGACCCTGGATGTGGATGCTATTTTGTCATTTATGTTTACCAACAATAGTAAATTAAGCCTAGTTGTCCTGGTTATTGAATTGTGAAACTGTGTACCAACTGTTTCAATAGAAAATAGTGACTTTTTTGTGGCCACAACTGTTAAGGCAAGGCAGCTCAAACTTTAGGACTGGGTTGCCACGCCAAGCCTAGTGGCGCGACAGCCAAATGCAAAGTACGCCACTCTTGTCGCGCCACGCCGCCTGGCGTGACCAAATGGACGAAGGAAGCCAAAACAAAACTATTTGCCTCTCCTGACTGGCGCGGCTAGTCGCGCCGGTACAACTGGCGTGACGGCGGCCGCGCCACTCCGCGTGGCGCGACTAGTTGCACCACAAAGGAAAGGCAAACAGTTTTGTTTTGCCTTCCTTCATCCATTTGGTCACGCCAAGCGAGGTGGCGTGACAAGAAGTGCGCATGTAGAAGGGGTTGCCGCGCCAAATTGGTATAAATTAAATGCACACAAGAAAATATAATTATCCGCAAGCGTACAGATATAATACCGTCATAGCATTTTACCCGGAGGTTTTAAATATCGTATCCACAGGGAAACGTGTGAGACTAACTACGTACTAACACAACTAGGGGTGATAACAAAGTGGTGAAAGTAAGAAGGCAGAGACTATATTAATATAAACACTAACTTAAGGTTTATTGTGGTTGCGAGTAACAATCAAGGTTGATGATAATAGAAGCATAGAGAGGATAACTATGGTTCTCTTCTTCTAATTTTGGGTAGACCATGTCGTCTACTGCTCCACTTCGGGACATTAATTAGGCTAGTTTGAGTACAGAAACCTCAACTATAAAGATATAAATTTTCTACTCCATTAACCATGTCCTACAAGTACTATCAACGGGAGATGGACTACAAAGGAATCAACAGGCCTGTCAAACCTGCGATCTACCACCGATCCGGAAGATCAGGGGGCATTCATGATCAACCCTAGCCTAACCACCACGCTTACACTACGATCAATACACTACTCCTCCTAGGATAGGAATAAAGTACTCTAAAGAGTCGCAAACCAGATAAACAGCATAGACAAAGTAAACTTAGATCAGAAAGATAATTACCAAAGAAATCTCAAAGACAAACTCATGAGGAACTTGAATCCGCTGAAGTACAAGCCGTAGAGGGAGCATCGACAGGCCGGCGTCTCCTCCAAACTCTTCCCTCACTCTCCATCTCACTATTATCTACATGACTAGATCCTAGAGAACTACTTGATAGCTAGCTCTGAGAGTTTGATCCATTCGAGGGACGCCTCTCAAGCCAGGATGGTTCCTCCAGGGAGGGGGTCTACCCCTTTATTTATAGTCCGGTGGGATGAATACGCACCGTTTGATCAAACCAACTTAACGTGGGGTCGAGATGACTCCTCATAGGCGGTGGAGGAAGCTTCTGGAAGGGCGCAGCCAAAACCCAAGGGGTAGGGCCGTCCGGCCCCACCCTGGCGTCAGCCGGCGCCCAAATGTGGCGGTTTGGGCCTATTTTCGTTGTGTTGTCTTCTTGGGCCTCCTGTAGTCCAATGGTGCAGGTGTTGCCGCAGATTTTGATTCCGAACTCCGAATATAGCAAATAATAGGTCTGTTTCGATCGTCTCGACGAGCCCTCGCAATGGTGCAGTCAAATTTATTATTTGAAATACTTTTATTGATGGAAAATTGCATATTCCTACAATACAAGTGAGAGCACCAAAACTTGAGGAACTCGTTAGAATCAAAACCTAATACTATGCTTTGTGATTCATTTTTTGTCAAATCATGCTATAGTTGACGGTCATTTTTGGTACTTAACGACCAAGTCAAGAACTATGTCTCAAGTTTTTCACAGTGCCAATATTCCGGAGTTTTGCAAGTTTTTGAAATAAAACTCAGAGCTTAATTGTATGACACCCTCAAGTCTCTTAATATGTGGTATTTATGGATCTTACTACGGCATTAATGATGTTATGTCTTCCTACAACTAAGGATTATAGTGGAGCTTATAGGAGTGGCAATAACAAGGATAAGCATACTTGCAATTCATATATTGTAAAGTCAAACAATGGATCCACAGAGAGTCAAGTCATATAATCAAACCAAGATGTGCATGTGTATGGAATATGGTGGATGGGTGTATATAAGGTGGCTAATCCTAATTCTACTTTCGCTCTTCAGAAATAAATCTCTCTCTTGGAACTTAAAACTTTTTGAGAAAACATGGGCTATCTTTATTCTTTTCTTCTCTCTTTTTTTACTAGGGATGCGGGTATCTAAGTACCCATTGTTTTAATTGCTGGGACACTTGTCCATCCTTTACTCCCTTTTCTTTTTTTTTTAAATACTTTTGCATAGCCACACGCATCCTTTGAATACAATATTGATTGGAGAGATAATGATAAGAATTTAGAGCAATTAAACAGGGGCTGTCCTATAGGGTATATATATATTTTTTGGATGTTTACTCACAATGTAGGAGAAAAACATTTTTAAGGTGAATCTGGATGGAAGTGGAAAATGATTGCGCTTACTCCCAGAGTAGGAGTAATGCATACATGGCTGGAATGTGTAAGTGATCTTGGTTTTAAAAGCATGACAAGACTCTCATAAGGTATACAACAAAGGTTAACTGAACTCAATGCAAAGCAAACAGCATACATGTGCAAAGGTTCCCTATCTCTAAATATATCATCTTTGGCTTTAGTAGGAACTCACACTTCGTCATACAAGAGTCATCATGTAGGGTTCTTAAATTTTCAAAATAAATCTCCAGAACGTAGTATTGCTCTCAATAAGATAAATAGCAGCTCAACCTTCATGAATCATATCAATCAATTACCTAGAATTAACTCAAGCTTATGCCTCCACAAGTTTTAGGTTTAAAGTAAATTCTTAAGTCAAAACAGTAGTATCTAAAACTCGGAAGAATTTGAGGTTAAAAACTAGACACTTGAAAGGAATTACGGCAGAGCAACTATTCATCATCTCCAAGACAAAATTTTAATGTTCTTCAGTTTTTTATTAGACTCTAGTCTAAACTGACTATAGACACACTCTAAGATCACTCCAATATATAGCTAAATTTTTATTTGGTTTTGATTGATTATTCATCTTTTTAGTTCTTTTAACTAATGGACTCACAAAAGACTCTATAGATATGGAACTTCATGTGCCCACATATTTTTGGCATTTTTAAATTTTTCTATGATACTATTGTGAACCTTCAGGTGCTCACATATTTTTGGTATGATAATCGCCTAGATATAATTACTTGATAACTAGGGGATACTCCTCCCCCAAACTAGATGTTTGCAATACTTGGTGTTGATGATCTTTAGAGTGGGCTTACCAGCAGCAGTCTGGTAGGCACCACTGATGGGCTCACGCCTCAGACATAGTGTTATCCTGCATAATTATACTCCAACAAGAAAACCAAAACTCGAGGCTCGAATGTGATAAGGGGTTAGCGGTCAGCCAATAAGTAATTGATTAATCTTTTGAGTTGATTTTAAATTGATAGGTTCAACCAGGATTCTCTTTTTTAAGATTTTCTAATTTTCTTATGCAGCAATCAGATATGTATGCATGCTATATTTTTATGCCACCACGGAGAATATTTATTCTCATGGGGCTTAGTATTTTCATAATACAAGAAAGTAAATACCGATGCTATTATCATTTTCTTAATTTTAATTTTATTTATTTTTTTATGCCACCATATTGAATATTCTATAAGTTTATTCACATGGAGCTTTAATGTTTTTATGATCCAGTAAATAAGGCAATAAATATTTTTATTTTTTTATATGCATAAAGATGAATATGCTAAAGTAAAATTACTAATGTAAATTATGAATACTAATTAATTAGATAACTGTCATGTTACCTTATGGCAAGGGTGCGAAATTTAAAGTCTACCGACAGGACTTTTTCTTCCTCTCTTGTGTATCTCTCCGTCTTAGAGATGGAGGTCTTGATGGTTACACCTCTGGTGATGGTGATGTCACTTTTGTTCTTTGCTTGGCCAGCAGGTTGAAGTAGAGCATTAATAGTAGAAACTAGTAGCATCTTGCTCAGCGTGCATGTTCACAGAACTTTCACTTGTAGAATTTTGGGAATTAACAAATTTTGTTTGAAGTGTTGTACTGTTTGCACAACCAAGGTAGAAATCAAGTGCATGGGCTCTGCTGGTGGAAAAACACCAACAGAACCAAATCTATCTCTATATGTTCTCTATCCTTAGGTACATTGAACAAGACAAAATTGATGTTGCATAATTTATTTTACTCATGACATGAGCGGTAAGATCAGACGATTAAGCATTTAATGTTGCATTTAAGTTCATATGGCAGAAAAGATTTAAACTGCTTAACCAATGAAATGGTTGTCTATCTCTACATAATATATAAATTTTCACATGAGTATTACTATCATCTTACAAAGATAGAATACAATGTTTTAGCACATTTGGTTAAGACTGAGATCAAAAGAATGATGCCATGAACAATCTTAAAGGACAAAGCATGTTGAGTTATTCAAGTTAATCAATTAAAGTTGTATCTCTAACATGTTTGTGTCTTCATTTATGTGCATACCAAGATCAAGAGGAAAATAATGGCCTACTTACCTTAAGATGACGGTGGTCCTTTCCTTCCTTGTATCTTGAGTTTGTTCCTAAGCATCTTTTCTCCTTCGTTGCATTCCTTTCTCATTCCTTTTGCCATCTTTTTTCTTCTTTTGATCTTCTCACTCTTTTCACTTCACTCGTTCTTATGCCTGTAACAGATTAGTGGACAACACATACCCAAAGGGATATACAATTTTGAAATAGAATTGTCCAGAATTTTGTCATGTTCCACCTATGCTAATCAAAACTATAGTGTTGAGATTATTTTATCATAGATCATGTTGTATACAGGCATGGCTTAAGGCAAAAGTAACTTGCAGCAAAAGATAACGTGAATGAATTATTGATATTTACAGTTCTTCCATCCATGATGAATGAGTTGTGTCTTCTTCTGCAAAGTTAGTGAAATTCGTCATGTGCCCTATTTCGTCTCTGATTTAAACTCATCTCATGACTTACCCAAATTAAATTGGAAGTTTTCCGCAAGGGTTAGTCCAACAAAATATCCAATGTCTACTACAGCATACGAGCGGCTCGAAAATCAACCTAGACACCACGTCCAATTTGACTTAGGAAGGCATTTTAACCTAAGCACCACGCTTAATTCAAAAAGCTTTTGAAAGTAAAATCATCACACCTCTTGGTTCGGAAATCAAACTAAACACCTTGTCTAATTATGATTCCAGAAAACAGTTTAAACTAAGCACCATGCCTAATTTAAAAGGTGTATGAAATTTCTCCAAACCTTAAGTATACTATAGCGAACAAAGGTAACATGAAAGTTTATAGAGAGTTATGCAAACAGAGATGAAAGAGCATGATCATTGATTAACAATTTGAACATGGATTGACAAGGTAGAGACAATCAATATTAGCAACATAGGATTTTCAAAGAAGCCCATTCCCCCAATCTTGAATTTTGCAAGCAAATTTAAGTTTGGATGGATATAATTCAATGTTGCATGATGCCTGGTTGGACATACCTAGTGCTATCATTCTTTTACTTCAAGCCTAGAATGGTTAGTGACAAAAATACCCGAGGGAATATTTTCATTATTATAACTTAATGCTCAATTCACAAGGGCATTATAACAAAAGATGCAGGTTCATGTTATCTTTCAAGAGTGGTTATTTTAGGACACAAAGTTGTTCTAGAGAAACCTTCTAATTATTATACTTTGAGTTCATGAAGTGGTTTCCTTTAGAACATCAGCCTTTGTGCACATATTTCAAGATTACAACGAGATCTACAATATTTATAATAAACATATGCATCCACAACCACCCTCTCAATAATTTTATGAATAGGTAGAATGAGGGGGTTGAAAATCTCATGTGTGACAATGTTAGAGAGACCAATTAATACTGAAAATTCCTCATATGAGGATGGATTCGAGGGGATGTCTATGAAGTAGCTTCCATGCTCATTAATGTTATCTCCCTCTTTAAGCCCCAAGGGTGTTTCTTTATGAGTGTCTATGGACTGAAAACATTTTTTCATTTATTCCATGTCTATTGGGCATTTATTGTCCAAGACTTCCCATGGATTGGTGACACTCACGTTGGTCTCCTCAAAGGTCTCCTCTAAACTTGGATGGGTTAGGTTAGGGTTGGATTCTATTATTAAGGTTTCTTCCTTGTCCATCATTCCTATGGTCTGGGTGTCTTAGTGAATCTTTAGGGTCATCATGAGACTTAGGAGAAAGAGTGTCAGGTTATTCTTCGGGGTCAAATATGGGTTTAAAGATGGGTTGAGATGAGTCTTCTAACATGAGTATAGAAGGGGAGAAGATAGGAATGGGTTCAAAATGGTTTGGCTCTCCTTCTATGGCATCGCTAGTTATTCCATCCTTGGGTGTTTTCCAATAAGGACGCTTCCTAAGAGATTTCTTCTGAAACGAATTTGATTTATATTCACTAGAAGGTCTCTTATGAGGCTGGAAGTCTAAACTTTTTCCAATATCGCAAAGATCATCCTTAATCTTAAAAGGAATTTTCAAGGACTGAATTTCTTCTTCCCTTGTAGAATTTTGGAGTATGGATGGCTTGGGACTGATAGCTAAGTTTTGAGATTGGAAAATGTGTGATTTAGCTATCGAAACTTCCTCTTTTTGGTTGGGAGATGATTCCTTCTCTTTCTCGGGGAGTTCATTATGAATGTTAGAGCAAAGAGTCCTTCCACTGATTTTATCAAGTATGGACCATTGCTTTACTAGCAGATAAATGAAGGAAACCTCCGCTAGCACATATATCAAGGGATTTCTTATCATCCTTACTAAGACCTAGGTAAAAATGTTGAAGAAGCACTAGGTCTGGAATGGCAAGATATGGCCCAATAGTGAGGAGATCATTAAAGCGATCCCATGATGTTTTGAGAGATTCTTCTTCTAGTTGCCTAAAAGTCAAAACCTCACCTCGAAGGCTAGCCACTTTAGAGATGGGGAAGAATTTAGAGAGAAAATTAGAGCACAGCACTTCCCAATCTCCTTGCACTCTTCCTACGGTTTGGTTGTACCAATGTTTAGCTTTTTCCATCAAAGAGAACGGAAAAAGCTTCCATTGCAGAGTCTCATCAGACATGCTAGCAATGCGAAAATATGCACATGTTAGTAGGAACTCTTGTAGGTGTGAGTAGGGGTTTTCATCGCCTTCTCCCGAGAATGATTGTTTCTGAATCATATCTATCCAACACAGGCGCAGCTCATAACTAGATGCTAAGATAGGCTCCGAAGATTCAGGTGGTTTAAGGCTTGCGCTCATGGGTTTAGCAAATTGATTGATAGGAATGTCACCCATGCTAAACCAAAAGGTAAAATTAAACGAAAGAAAGAAAGAAAAGATGAAAAGCGAAAGAAAGATATAAGGTAAAAGGATAACTGAAAAAGAAAGATAAAAAACTAAGCTAGGTTCGTAGTTAAGTCAGCAACCGTTTCCCCGGCAATGACGCCAAAAACGCTTGTTGGTGTAAATTAAATGCACACAAGAAAATATAATTATCCGTAAGCGTACAAATATAATACCGTCATAGCATTTCGCCCGGAGGTTTTAAACATCGTATCCACAGGGAAACGTGTGAAACTAACTATGTACTAACTCAACTAGGGGTGGTAACAAAGTGGTGAAAGTAAGAAGGCAGAGACTATATTAATATAAACACTAACTTAAGGTTTATTGTGGTCGCGAGTAACAATCAAGGTTGATGATAATAGGAGTATAGAGAGGATAACTATGGTTCTCTTCTTCTAATTTTGGGTAAACTATGTCGTCTACTGCTCAACTTCGGGACATTAATTAGAGTAGTTTGAGTATAGAAACCTTACCTATAAAGATATAAATTTTCTACTCCATTAACCACGTCCTCCAAGTCCTATCAATGGGAGGTGGACTACAAAGGAATCAACAGGCCTGTCACACCTGCGATCTACCACCGATCTGGAAAATCAAGGGGCATTCACGATCAACCCTAGCCTAAGCACCACGCCTACACTACGATCAATACTCTACTCCTCCTTAGGATAGGAATAAAGTACTCTAAAGAGTCGCAAACCAGATAAACAGCATAGACAAAGTAAACTTAGATCAAAAAGATAATTACCAAAGAAATCTCAAAGACAAACTCATGAGGAACTTGAATCCGCTGAAGTACAAGCCGTAGAGGGAGCATCGACAGGCCAGCGCCTCCTCCAAACTCTTCCCTCACTCTCCATCTCACTATTATCTACATGATTAGATCCTAGAGAACTACATGATAGATAGCTCTAAGAGTTTGATCCATTCGAGGGACGCCTCTCAAGCCAGGATGGTTCCTCCAGGGAGGGGGTCTGCCCCTTTATTTATAGCCCGGTGGGATGAATACGCGCCGTTTGATCAAACCAACTTAACGTGGGGTCGAGATGACTCCTCATAGGCGGTGGAGGAAGCTTCTGGAAGGGCGCAGCCAAAACCCTAGGGTGGGGCCGTCCGGCCTTACCCTTGCGCCGGCCGGTGCCCAAATGTGATGGTTCGGGGCCATTTTCGTTGTGTTGTCTTCTTGGGCCTCCTGTAGTCCAATGGTGCATGTGTTGCCTCAGATTTTGATTCTGAACTCCGAATATAGCAAATGATAGGTCCATTTCGATCGTCTCGACGAGCCCGTCGCAATGGTGTAGTCAAATTCCTTATTTGAGATACTTTTATTGATAGAAAATTGCATATTCCTACAATACAAGTGAGAACACCAAAACTCGTGGAACTCGTTAGAATCAAAACCTAAAACTATGCTTTGTGATTCATTTTGTGTCAAATCATGCTATAGTTGACGGTTATTTTTGGTACTTCACGACGGTCAATAGCCAACCAGCCTGGCGCGACACTCCTCACTCTAACGAAACACAAAATTTCTTGTCCCTTTTAGGGATGAAGCTGTCGAGTGGGTCAGTGTAGTACAAAAGCAAGCTTCAACATTACAACTCAAGTGTAGTCCAAGGTCAAATTGTAGAACACTACATAATATATGGTTCCCAAAAGGTGCATAACATAGCGACGATACGTAGTTGACACGCAGATTTAGTTACGAAAACATTACATAGCGACCTGAATTGCATGAAAAGATATATGGAACTACTAAGTCCATTGAGCATAGGATAGGAACATCGTCCAAAGCCTTAAAATAGGCCCGGGCTTCCGAAACTCGTCAACGGCATCAAAGGGGAAATCATCATCATCATCATCATCATCATCATCATCATTATCAGGAGCACTGAGTTCATTCTCTTCTTTGGGAGCCGGGAGATGGCCATCGTTCGGTGCTTGTGAAGACGATGGCTCATCGGTGACTACATTTTTTGAAAAACATTGTCATTCGGAAAGAAATATTGTCCCATGCATAGGGAAGAACAGTTAAGTTCACAGAGTACTCACAGAGCTGACGATTCAAAGGCCTATGGCCAGCATTGGCTTCGCGTTGATAAAACTCAATCTCCCGGATTTTTTCTGCTTGCATAAAGTCGTACCTCTCCTTGTTTTGTCGCCAGAAGTTAATGAGTTCCTCCTCAATGTATAGCATTTTGAATTGTCGTCCATTGACTCGAGCAAAGTCCTCACCAACCTGGTTCCACATCTCATACATTGGCATCTCCACACCATAGCGGTGCCTCACAGCCATCTACTTTTGCTGACGGAGCATAATCTTTCTATAATTTTTGTACGGCAACTTCACGTTTAGCTTCAATGATTCAAGTAAGTCAGCGCGGCCAGGAAAATCCTCCCAGTTGCAAGACCTTCCAGCCTAATGAAGCATTATGCATTGAGCATTAAACAAATACCGAAAAAACATAAATGAGTACTTAGATTATATCATGATTACCCAAAGGCCGATGGCCCTCCATAAGCATTGCCGCAATAAAATCCACTAGCCAAGTTTGGACGGGACAACTCCTTCACGAGCCTTGATGCCACACTTGCACTTCATGTCTGGCTTCTTTGTGCATGGCCATGCCTTCAACCCTGCTTCAAACTCCAAGACCTCTTGCTCTGAAGGTCAATGCAACCTTGGGCCATAGTTGAGCTCGTCAAAGTCACAACATGAAAAACCTTTCTGCGAAATGAAATGAAATGAACCAAAATTATATAGTATGCAATGGCATTGTTCGTCAAAACAACATGTACCTCTGCCATTTGCTTACTTCATCACGTAGCGCACAATGAAGAAGGGAGTAAACAAACCATCTTTGCTAGGGAATTGGAGAACTGATGACACTCCACAGTAGCATCTAGGATGATTAGCTCGCCTGCGCAGAGAAGCGTCCACCTTCTGTTCATCGGTCATTTCCAGAGGGTTGGGTGGCGGAGCAACCCAACGCTCAAAATCATCATAGGCGACGCATTTCCAAGGATCGTACGGGAACAACATGATCCTCTTGTCAAACATGTCGTGGCCATCGATCCATTGGTAGAACTCGCACCCAACTAAATAGGGATCACCATTATGGGGCTTGTCGCTTAAGTTGACACATGAAAAAAGCACGGCCAGCTGACAGAGGATGCCTCGATTGCTTCACGAACACCAGTAAACCGCAAAAACACTTGGGAATTGGTACGACTGCAAGGAATGGACCAAGTGCACCATGATCGTTCGGATGGTGAACGAAGCGTTTCTACATGTCATCAGCCATTGAACGAGGTTCGACTGTGTAAGTAGCATGGAGATTACACAAAGTGAGATTATTTCATACAACTGCCCACTGACATCATGAAAAAAGTAGACTGAATAATGAAACCCTAATGCAGTATACCGTTCAAACCCTAGTTCAAAACAAATAATTTTAATTTGCTTCGTCTAATAGGCCCGCTTAGTGATGAGATCGTAGCATATTGTATGTCACCAATGTTTCACAGTTTACAACAATTTACCCACAAAAACTGTCTACAAAACAGTGAAAAGAAGCAATAGTACCACTTTGTACAGGGATTTCAATGCAGAGATGAGACAATAAATCAAACCACGGGAAGGAAGGGAGTAATCCAAACCAAATAGAAGAGAAATGAGAGAAACCACACCTTTTAGAGCAACCAAAATCTCCACTTGTGTGCCTCAGTGAGAGTTCCTTTCTAAGAAAGGAAAGGGAATGAGGTCGGTCGTGGGCTTTAAATGACGTTGTCGCGCCAGGAGGGATGGCGCGACACCCGCTGACACAGTCGCGCCGGGCCAGCTGGCGCGGCACCCTAAGCACCGACACTATCGCGCCGATGGCACTGGCGCGATAGCACTTGGTATAGCCAAAAGTTGAACATATAAGTTGAGCTATCTTTCAGGTCAAACACAGAACACTGAATGTTACATTACCAACAACAACAATATATGACCATAAGTTGAACTGGGTCCCATAATTTTAACATCCACAACAACAACAATAACAACAGGCTCCCATAAGTTCGAATACAAAACCAACAAGTACACAACAAGTTCACATAGTACACAAGTTCACAACATACACATACATAATTTACAACAATAAGTTCACTAGCAGGCTAGGTCACATGAAATTTGAAAACCAATCTTGAGGCCACGCCAAAGCTTTGTCCGGTCTTTGTGCTGTCATTTGGCCCTCGATTGCTTGCGCATCTTACCATTCAGTCGCCGTCAGCCCTACAAATGAGTTTATGAGGTCAAACATACCAGGAATTTGTATTCTTCTTGCTTACATATTGTGTAAATAACAATTCCAGTTCAAGTAAATGTACCATTCTCTGGAAAGTGGTTCGGTCAAGTCTTCGACGCCATCCATTGGTGTCGGCACCTCAGGTTTAGTGGAACCCGTTCCCGCCTCCTCTCGAGACGAACCCTCCTCTGACAAATGGTTGGCACCCGGTGGTGTCTCTGGTACTTCGGTGCCACTAGATGGCGCTTGCTCTTGAGGCGAACCTTCTTCCGATGATGAGTTCACTCTTTCAATTAAGTAAGCTGTGCGTCCGTTAATGCGAGTGAATCATTCTATGTACAACTGAAGTACGTACTTAATGTTTGACATGTGTGCAATGGTTCTACCTGAGCCCACT
Organism: Eremochloa ophiuroides; assembly: GCA_038502445.1. Taxonomy (NCBI): domain Eukaryota; kingdom Viridiplantae; phylum Streptophyta; class Magnoliopsida; order Poales; family Poaceae; genus Eremochloa; species Eremochloa ophiuroides. The sequence goes on from JAHLJS010000003.1 coordinate 87,078,767, forward strand.
CGCCGATGTCCACCTCCATATCCTGAAGGGCCCGCACTATGGCCACCCGTGCGTTGATTGAAGAGGGTGTATCGGACTCGGAAGCTGGGTCGCTCTGCATGAACACATACTATTGTTAAAGGGAACTCCATAACATTGACACGAAATGGTTTCAGGTATGTGCACAAACCTGACATTGGCACATGGACCATGAGCTGATCACTAGGTGGTTGTGATTCCAAAGTAATCTAGAGTGGCCATATGTGGAGGAGGTAATCACCGGTATGCCTTTGCATGCGGAAGCCTATATGTGCAACCCTAGGAATAGATAAACTCGGTGCAAATATGCGGATGCGGATCATGAGTTCACTTCTAATGAAATAGATGTCGCAAATGGGACATATATTCGTGAACATTCTATGTTGTATCATGGGTTGCCCAAAAAGATGCGGTGGCATCATGCCATGGATGAAAATCCTAAGTACCTCGAAATTTCCAGGTGGCCCTGGCATTGGAGCTGTTGTACTGGAGGTAGGTACGATGGTATCGAACCCAACTATAATGGCACCATAATCCGGTATCCATGGATAGATCACAAGTTCGAAACCATGGATAGTGAGAGATGGAAAAGACATGATGTGATTTGCATCTTCGATAGATGGGGCTAGCACAAGATAATCCCTAAGATAATGTGAGATATTGGCTATGGGGACCATGATCCGACACTGCTGCTGCAATGCGTCCTGTATGACTTCAGGGTTCACGAAATATGGGTGCTGTTCAAGGACACGCGGATATGCTTGCTCAGGGACCCTAACAAGTACTAGGAGGCCTAGCAATTTAGGATTATGAAAGTTCACCTCCTGCTCGTCAAAGATTGTCATATACAAACGATTGAAATCCGCCATGACTGCGCCACCAATTCAGGCCGCACAAGCACTTGTCCTTCACAATTAAAAACAAAACTGAAGTGAACCCATGCATGTGGCATACAATAAGATTAAGCACTTGTAACACACTATACAAACGACACTATATAATATATTGTCGCATTAAGAAACCAATGACATATACAATTAACAACGTGTACTAAGTGTTCATCGTAATTAAGTCAAACAATTTTGGAAGCCTCTAAGAATAAACAAACACAAAAATTAACAACTTCCTCACATCACATATATGCAAAACACCAAAAGCTGCATCACATCCACGTCAATTAATCTTCCAACTCATCTACGAATAAAAGTCTAACAAACAATTAATGGTGACTTGGGTATACATCCATGCAAGCAATTTTTTAACTTCTATGACCTCATCCTCAAATACTGTTACCTAAGGTTTACATCCAGCCACTACAACTCAAGCACCAGCGGGCTAAACAACTTTGTAAACACAATGCAAAACACAAATAGTACATAGCAACGGTAACAATCTCTACAAATCGTTCATCCAACCCCAAACCCTAGAGTGCTAACAAATCAAAGAATGGGTTATGGAAACGCAAAATGGAAGTACCTGGACTGGAGGAGGATGACACCGATCTATTCCTTCGACCACCGGTTCAGGGAGTAGTCGTGCCGGCGCCCGGGAACAGCAAATGGCGGCGACGGCGGCGGCGGACGGCTGGCTCGAGCGGCTGAGTGAGGAAGGAGAGGCAAAGGAAAGGGGAAGGGCCGGACTTTATCCTAACAACCGTCACGCCATACCGCATGGCGTGACAAACATCGCGCCATCCCTGCCTGGCGAGTGCGATCTCAGGAAATGGACCAGGCCCAAATCCCACAAGGTCGCGCCAACCCGCCTAGCGAACCAAAGCGCCACACCTTCCCATCTGGTGCGGCAGTGTGGGGCCCGCACGTGTCCACGCCAGCGGTCAACGGAAGACGTGGCAACATGACGCGCCAAGTCAGCTGGCGTGGCAGTGTAGTTCTGTCGCGCCAGGAGGACTGGCGCGACCAAACGGACTACATCTGAAAATACATTGATGACCTGGTTAATAATAAAATATGTATTAAAAAGGATTAAAAATAAAAAAAATCCACAAGTGGCCGGCCCATGCCCCATGTTACCTTCACTACGGGAAACTCAATCTTTGCTGAGTGCCCAGGCCTTCACCGAGTGTCAAATCTCGGGCACTCGGCAAAGGGCATCTTCGCCGAGTGCCGCCCTCGGCAAACAATGGCACTCGGCAAAGAGCTCTTCGCCGAGTGCCAGACACACGGCAAAGATGGGCACTCGGCAAAGAGTCTCTTTGCCGAGTGCCAGACACTTGGCAAATCCTGGCACTCGGCAAAGTTGGCCGTGGGGTTGACGGCACCTGACTCCGTGCCCTTTACCGAGTGCCAGACATTTGGCACTCGGCAAAGTTGGCGGTTTTTTTTAAAAAAGCTTTGCCGAGTGCCGCAATCCTGGCACTCGGCAAAGCCGTTGATCATGAAAAATAAAAAACGGACGCGCCCCTCCCCCCCGCGCCTCACTCTCTTTCTTCTTCCCCACGCCACCGCCCGCGCCCAAGCCCGCCGCGCTACCGCCCGGCCCCGCCCGCCCGCTACGCCACCGCCGACCGCCGCCCTCCCCCGAGCCCGCCCTCTCGCGGCCCCGCCCGCCCGCGCCCCCACCGCCCGCACCGCCACCGCCACCCGCCGCCGGAGCGGCCCCAGCGCCGGCGCCGCGCCCTCGCCGGTGCCCCGGATCCACCGTCTCCGGCCCCGGATCCACCGTCTCCAGTCCCCGCCGGCACCTGCCCCGGCCGGCCCGGCCTCGGCCGCCCCGCCACCAGCCCGGCCGTCCCCGTCACTGGCCACCGCCGGCACGTGCCCCACTCGCCCGGCTCACCCGCCACGCCGGCCGGCCTCCTGCTCGCCCTCCCTCTGTGCTGTGCCAAGTGCAGAGGAGGAGGGAGAGAAGGGGAGGGAGGCGGCAGAGAAGGGGAGGAAAGGAGAAGGGGAAGAAGAAGAAGGAGGAGGAGGGAAAGAAGGAGGGAAGAAGAAGAAGAAGAAGGAGGCGGAGGAGGAGGAGGGGAAGAAGGAGAAGGGAAGAAGAAAAAGGAGGAGAAGAAGGAGGAGGGGAAGAAGGAGAAGGGAAGAAGAAGAAGAAGGAGGAGGAGTGGAGGAGAAGGAGGAGGAGCCGTTGCCCCCGCATCCCATTCCCGACACGTCGCCTCGACCTTTAGGTATGCAGAATATGTGTGGTAGTGCTAGTAGTAGTGCTAGTATGGTAGTTATACTAATAGCGGTCTTGATAGTAGTTGCCAGCCATCGTGTCGTTGTTATATGTGGTTCTCGGCCATCGTGCCGTTGATATGTGTGTGGAAACCTCCCCGTGAAGGGGAGGTGCTGCCGAAATTTTCTATTGATTGGCTTTTACGTTCTTTTTTTGCAGGGAAGAGCGCTTGGTGGGAGTGGCATTGCTGCCGGTCTGCCTGCACTGCGTCACCTCGCCACTGCAGATGGCTCTCGGCCGAGTGGGCGGAGAAGCACCAGGTCCGCCGTGACTGCCGCCTGCAGATGGGTGGGCCGGCACACCACCAAGGCAACCTCAGCCTCAGCGCGTACGCCAGGACATGGGTAAACTTCTTTGTGCTACCATCTTTATTTTTCTATCCTAAGACTCAATTATCACTACTTGTAATCGTCTTTGTGTTTTCCTCGTAGTCCCAGGCGCACCAGGGCCAGGAATGCAACGACTTCATAGAGTTCGCCCTGGCACACAAGGGCAAGGCGACGGCCCCGGACGTCACCTACAACCCGGTGGACGGCCCCGAGGCGTACACCAACCCGAGCGTCCACTGCAAGCTTAGCGAGTACACCTCGGCGGCACACCAGCGCCATGGGGAGGACTACGATCTGACTCGGCAGCCCCTGGACACAGACCTCGTGATGAGGCTGGGAGGAGGGAAGCAGCACGGCCGGTACTGGATGGCGGATAGCACAGTCGACTCCTCCTCTGTTGCCAGCCTCGCCGATATTCGAGCTAGGAGCACGGACTCCTCCCTCCCCATACGCCCTCGGCAGCCGAGCTCACTGCAGCAGATGGCAGAGCTCCAGGTTACTACTCATAAACTCGTCGTTCATTGCTTTTACACATGTACCTTACCTTTGCGTTGTTTAATCCTTGCGGTTGGAATGTCGCAAGAGAACATGCGGTAATTGCAGGCCCAGCAGGCGGCACAGGCGGAGGCCCAACGCCAAGCGATGGAGGCCCAGGCAGAGGCCCATCGGCTGGAGATGGCGTCTGTGCAAGCACAGAGGGTGGCCGAGCAGCAGAGGTTGCAGGATATGTTCTCCTTCATGGCAAGCCTGCAGACCTTGCCAGGTGTGGTCGTGCCTCCATTGCTGCTCGCACCAGTTGCGCCTCCTCCTCCTGTTTTAGGGACTCCGGTTAGTATGTCAACGTGTTGAATCCTTTAGCCTTTTGGTCCAATCATCCATACTCATGATTCTCGCTTCTCCTTTGTGCAGCCACAATCGGTGGGTAGTGCCCCGTCTCCACACGGTGGCCCGTCTCCACAGGGTGGCCCGTCTCCTTCGTCTGTGTGGCCAACTGCCCCTCCACAGACCGAGCAGTCTCCACAGTGGTCAGGACCAGGATGGCAACAGTAGGTACCATCTGCATGTTCTTCGGACTTGTTCAAAACCCAGACTTTGTGTTTGTGATACACTAGAGACATATTTATATGTATGTGATGGATTATGGATTATATATGATGGATTATGGACGATATTTGTGTGATGCACGATGAATGGATGATATATATATGTGAATTTCGTGGATTATGGATGATTTGGACGATAAATGTGATATATTATGCTCTATGTGTGATGATGTATATAATATATATATATGATATATCTCTCTGTTTTGATGGAAAGAAAAAACAAAAAAACAAAATTTTTGACCTCTTTGCCAAGTGTAACACTCGGCAAAGACTTCTTTGCCGAATGCCATAGTCAAGACACTCGGCAAACCTGGGGAACCTGACAGCTGGTTTCCCAGATTTGCCAAGTGACTTCGCCATGGGACTCAGCAAAGATTTTTTAAAAAAAAACAAAAATTCTTTGCCGAGTGCCATGGCTGGAGCACTCGGCAAAGAGTTTTTTAAAAAAACAGCCAACTGAATTTCTTCGCTGAGTGCTGACCCGGCACTCGGCAAAGAATTATATTAAAAAAATATAAAAAATATTTGCCGAGTGCCCGGTCAAACGACACTCGGCAAAGAAGCCGTCAAAGTAGACGGTTCCAACTTAGTTTGCCGAGTGCTGACCTGGCACTGGGCAAAGTCTTTGCCGAGTGCCCGGTATTTGGCACTCGGCAAAGAAGTCTTTGCCGAGAGAACCTTTGCCGAGTGACCTTTGCCGAGTGCGACACTCGTCAAAGCCTTTGCTGAGTGTAATCGGCTCTTTGCCGAGTGCCCCGCATCCTGTAGTGCTTTGACTGTTTCTTCATCGAGTAACCATGCATGCACAAGTTCATTGAACAGTACTGCATGCGTATCTCGAGGAACGTACGTACTTCTGACGCAAACTTGTAACGCGACGACTGGAGCAAGATAGGTCTAAAAGTGATCCTCTATACGTCAACGGTCAACTTGTAACACGTTGCTTGATGCCTTGCTTCGATCGTTTGAAGTCTCAAATCTAGTCTAGATTATATAATATACCCCCTCCATATTGGTATTAGATAATGTTTTGAAAAAGATATTGTCAAATATTGAGAATATAAATCATAAATAATTTTTAAATTATTGAATTTAAAAATATGAAAACTATATAAATAGATTTATCTTTAAAAATACTTTCATAAAAATATACATATATATAATTTTTTAATAAATATTTTTTATAGAAATATGAAGTCAAAGTCATGCTTTGGAGACCGTGTCGCTGTCCTAAACGTCATCTAATTCCGATACGGAGGGAGTATAAACTAGCTAGCCTATACAGTTATAGGGCCTCTAAATAGATAGCATTACAGGCACCATAGTCGTGTGTCAATGGGGAGCTAGCTGTTTGCCCATGCATCTCCATTTGTAGAATCTCTCGATCGTGTCATATATCTGTTGTGTCCACATTATTCTAGCTGGCTATATCATCATTTGTTCTACATATGTATCTCTAGCTAGTCTGCTTATTATCTTGTTATTGCTAGCTTGTCCTACCCAGAAAGACATGGCTTTAGCTGCTGCAGCTCTTAAGGAGGCCAGTTTGGTCGTCGCCGTGTGCGTGCTCCTCCACTCTTCCCTGGGACAGCAGCAGCCGCAGCCGCAGCCGCAGCCGCCTGCATCTGCACCACCGGGTTGCCCTTACACGGGGCAGCAGACACCGCCTTCGCCAACGCCGGTGGTGCCAGCGGCGCCCACGCCGATGCCGACACCGACGCCGCTGCCAGCACCCTCGCCGACGCCCATGCCATCGCCGTTGCCGGCGCCGACGGCGCCCGTCAAGAATTGCAGCTATAGTAGCGACTGCGCCTCGCAATGTGATCACTGATCAGTCATGCCGAGCCTCTAGCGCCGCTGGCATCGCAAGGTGCGAGCACAGCGACCGCACCGGCCCCTTCAACGCGTGCTACGAGAGCTGCATCAACCTGACCTGCCCTGGCAAGTCGTGCGTCCACAGTGGCTGCGGCTTCGGCGACTGCTCCTGCCACAACCGCGACGCAAGCAGCTGCTGCGAGCGGAGCACCAGCGCTGTTAGCTCCGGCGACGAGGCCCAGTACAACCTTTGCAAGAGTTACCGGGAGAGGTCTGTGACGTACTGCGCCATGGGCTGCAAGGACAGCTGCCCCAAGAACTGTACCCAGCAGGGCGCGTAAGAGATGAGCCCTGTTGCATTGTTTCAGTAGTTTGTGTGTTTGGATTTGGATTTGGATTTCTCCCCGTTGGAATAGTTCTGTTAATTTCCGTAGAGTTCTTAATCGCTTGTCATCTCATGTCCAATAATAATATATTTGTGATGTGTCTAGCTAATAAGCTACTGAATGTTTTACTTTCTGTTCCCGTTTCTATGCATTTTCATATGTAAGTTATAAGCCCTCAGTCCAAAATAAAGCAAGGTACGAGATCTATGAATTCTCTGTTTACTGCTCTTTTGTGTCTGTCGTCCCGTGACCGTGATCATCAGTCGCTATTGTACAAAAACAAATTGTAGAGATGCATGTACTTTTTCTTACAGAGGCGCAGATCAATTCCAAACCACACATCTACATATATATTATGATCTCCATTGCGACACTATGCAGAGACAACTCTACTAAAATGACGCAATATATAAAGTAGCCCCTTCCTTCGTTCTCGGGATAGAAATATAGCCCGAGAAGCAATGAAGGGGGAGCTCCAACAACCACAAAAATCGCAAATCAAAGGACGAAGATTTTGCTCTTAATTTTTTTCTGAAGGAGGAAACTTATGTACAATACAGGTACATGCCGTTTTTTACATCTTTTTAAAGGTTTAGTGAAAAATTACTTGATTAGCGATCCATTTTGCTGTGCAACTCTTCTACAGGTTCTTTAAGCTGTGAAATATAATTTGGAGGCCTCCTAGAACTTCTGTGGAAGATCGGATTTGAAAAGAGCTAGTTTGGCACTTGGTGTGAACTGCCTGTGTATTGGACGCGTCTGGTATTGCCCACCTGCGCAACACTTTGTATTCTTTGCTCTAATCTGTGTTTGCAGGTGTTAAACTCCTAGGTGTATTTCATATAGTTTATATTCTTTGTTGTTCATCTGTGAGGTGTTGTTTTATTCTATGTGGAGTTTCCAAGCAATTAAAACTCCGATTCTGATCGTTTCTGCCTTTGAAGGCGTTACCTATTCACTTCCCCCCTCTCTAGGCGACACACTCGATTTTCCTAGGACCCATTCAGGCATAGAAACTCAAGTTGTAGGACTAGCTAGCTCTTGGGGAGCCTTGCACCCAGTGTTGGGAACCACTAGTACACAAAATCTCAGTATTGGCGGTTGCAAACGTATTTTTACTGGCGTTTTTGTGAACCGCTAGTGTTAGGGGCCACTAAAAATCAGCGATTTTTACTGGCGGTTGCTTGTGAACTGCCAGTACAAATAGATTTGTACTGGTGGTTCACATAAGAAACCGCCAGTAAAACTAATTTTTCGAAAACCTGATTTCAAAAATAGCAAAATAAAAAAAAAATCTGGGAAGGGACCCACCGGCCAACGCCCGCCACTAAGGAACCGCCACTTAAGGAACTCGGCACTAAAAATCGATTTCTAGTGGCGGTTCCTTAAGTGACCCGCCTGTAAAAATGACGCTGATTTCTAGTGGCGGACGTCAAGCGAAACTACCAGTAAAAAAAATACATGGCGCTAAGCTTCTGTGTACTAGTGGACACTGGTGCCCCGTACCCAAACAATGCAATCCCCATCAAGGGGATTTGGCCCCGCAGAACTCAGCAACTGGCCCTCAAGGATGGAGAAACCCAACCATCACACAGGCAACTTGGCGAGTCCTTCCTTGTACCAGAAGGGTCAGAAACTTGTCATATGACACCAACATAGTGACGTTAAAAACATTTAGACCTCTTTTTAGGTTCTAGTAATTAATGACAATTTAGGTTATAAGGGAGGACCATATGGATGCTTTGAGCGAAACACTGAAGCCATGGCGAAGGATGGCATGAATGGATGGTGATGGGCTCAAGAGAAAGGTATATATATGATAGGGCAGATTTATGTTTCACCGGCCAAGGGTTTCTAGAGAAGTTGAATGATCGGATTGAGGAAGTGTAGATGTACTACTCTAAAGATGAAGAGGAGATAATTATTGTGAATACAGTTGTTTATGTGAGTATGGCACTTAGAACACAAGTGGCGGTTTCAAAACTGTTTCAGTTGAAAAATCTAGGATCAGCTCTCCATATTTTGCCGTCAACATAATGGTATTAGTATACATGCTTCCTTCATATCCTCAAAAGAGAAGAGAAGGTGGTTCCGGCCGGGAATATTGATATTTTGAGCTAGCTTAGGTTTCATAGTAAAAAATATTTTATTTGTTTATCACTAAAAGCAATTCTAAATCCTTTCTAATTGTTATGAATAGATATTATAATAGAAAACCACTCTCCAACTAATTCTTTAATTGGTTATCCAAGTATAGACATCCTTTATTCCTAATTTCGCTAGCCAAAGATAGATACATACCGAGATGGCTCTCTAAGTAAGCAGAAAAGATGTTAGAGAGTAATAAGATTTAGAAAATAATTTTTATATAAATGGCTCTCCAAATAATGATTTAGAGAGTAAATGTCATAGAGACTCTTTAAGACGATGCTCTTATTTGAAGCAGTGATTTGGAGCGTTCCCGAGGATCTCGATCGAACTGAGAGAATCAGCACCGAAATACATTAGCGCATACCATGCTTTGTATACCTTCACTCATTGGTACATGTTTGGTTTCAAGCAGGAGCAATTGCTAAGTGAGGGCGGTAGCTTGCATATGTATATGACTGCGATGTGAACATATGAGGCTTTTTTTTTCTCTCTCTCTCTCTTAAGCGGTCCAAGAAACTTCAGGACTGAGGAATATCATTTAGAGATGTATATTTGATTATTTCCTACCTTATTGATTGTGTCTAGTTACAAATAGAACGTATGAAAGACTAATGTTGAAGATGTATAGTGTTAACTGTGCTCTTATGGTTGCGTCAAAAAAAAAAAAAAACTGTGCTCTTATGGTTCATTGTCAAATAGATTTTGCTGATTTTATATTGCAAGCAGTTCTGCTTGGTGATTTTGGAGGCATGTCTTCATCAATGTTTCAAGGCCTTCTAGAGAACTCTAAAAAAATATTTTAGGCACTCAGAAAACACCTACATATATTTATATAAAAAGTAAAAATGCCACGGATGACCTTTAGCGTCAACTGTCAAGGTTATTATTATAGCAGGCGTTATTACATACGCCTAAAAACCACGAATGAGGCAAGGTCACAGGTGACGCTCTCATGGGAACCGCAAACAAGTATGTAGCCCAGTTTGTTCAAATTAAAGTTTGTGGTTGCTGATAACTTGGTTAATCTATTTTACACCCAAAACCTTTATAAATAAAATGATTTGCAAACGTCGGGTGGAAAACAAGCGGCTGATGCACCGGCCGACGTTATTTCCCCGCTCCTTTCCGCCGTCCCGGCCCACACCCACCCGGCCACCCCCACAGATCGAGCCTGTCCGATGGCGAACGGCGGCGCATACCCCGTGCAGGTCCTCCACCTCCCCGGCGGCGGCGGCCACTGGAGCAACCTCGGCGCCGCCTACGCCGCCGTCACGTTCCTCCGCCCGCAGGGGCAGTCGCTGGTCCTGTACGCGGCGGGCTGCGACGCCGACGGCCAGCAACAGCCGCGGGGGCGCATCCTGCTGGCGTACCCAATCCTCCCCGGCGACGCCTTCGAGAGGCTGGACGGCGCGACGCTGTTGTGGGCGGAGCCCGAGTCCGGCGCCGAGTTTGCGCTCTGCTTCGCCGACGACGCCGCGTGCGCCGCCGTCTGCGGGGCCATCTCCGCGTCCCCGTCGTCGATGGTGAGCACCGCCGCCACGGGAGTCGATGGCATCGCGGAGAGGCTGGCGGCGTTGCGCGTCGCGAGGGAGGAGGCCCCGCCGGCGCACGGAGGCGGCGAGGCGGACATCGCCGCGCGCCTGGCACAACTCAGTATCGGCCGCCCGTGAACTCAACACCCAGCTGCTGCAAAGAAGAAACTGCCGCTACGTTTCAGGCTTTCAGTTAGGCCGTCATCATCTTCAGTGATTGTACATATACAATGCAATGCAACGCTAAATCTGATGACTGTCTCGAGCTCCACAACTGCAACTGCAGCCTCATCGTGCTGAGATGTTAGAATGGTCGAAACAATTAAAATAGACATCAGGGCATCAGGCAATGGTTTTTTTATGAGCAGAACTATGGATATAAGATGAACAGAGCAACATATGCACACGACATGCTCACTACAATTTTCATCAAATAAACAAATCTTAGTTTTCTTTCAGCATAAAAATTTGAGTCTTGAGGCAACATGCAAGCCAAAAATCACTATATCGGTGTTATGTGACAGCACAACCACAATCATCTGGTGGCCTCTCTAACAATCTACACTTGCTAGAATAAATTATATCAGTGGCAAGTGGCAACTCCACAAGAAGTGGTATATTCAGCAGTTCTCTGCAGCTGAATGATCCAAGAATCCTAATATTATGTCGTGATCTCCATCTGCACCAGGATAAGCAGTGCAGTTGTAAGCTTCCACACCAACAATCACCAAACCAAGTTAAAAAAACAACATATATCTCGCTAGAAAGATAATTTTTTTCAGCAAGTAAGAAAAACTGTAAAAATCAGGGAGTCATGTAGATTGATGTGAAGTAATAAAGCAAATGCGCAGCCTTCTTACTACGATATATTTACTGAATGACAGCAGAGTCACCACCTACTGGGCATGCAATACTTTGGTTTATGTTTGGATGTTTTTTCCCCAGACAAAGAAATTGACACCCTGCTCCTGCTAGTATCTCAAATCCTTAGTTTCCCATATGGCTTGATTTCCCTGTGGTTAGAACTTAAGTTACCCTCAAACAAGTGGACTGTACTTGAGCTTCCTTCTGATCACATAGAACTTCAAAGCACTTTGGAAACCAAACTAAGTTATAAAGAAAAACAAGTGCAGCCTCCGAATAATATTTTCAGAGTAATTGTTAAAAAAAATATAAGTAGCAAAAACAAAGCAGCAATTCTACAGTAATATTGTAGACAACTAAATTTATTGGCAAATTTAGACACATACCACATACTCAAGATTGGTCAATGTGAACAATAAACATTTTACCACGATTTAAGAAAATGCTCACCCTCTATGCACCAAATAACATAAATGATTCCATGCTCTTCACATCAGCAAAACACTGGTGAATGCAGTCGGTCCAACTAGCAGTTGAGTTATTCAGTTCACTCTAACATGCATCTTACAAGTCTAGTGGCATTCCAAACATATCGTTGATCTCTGCCATGACATCGCGAGTGGTGATTGTGGGTTCAAACAGACCATTCTCATCCCCAAATTTGCAAGAATTGCTCTGACTGCCTTTGCTGGTGCAGTCCTCTTTTAGGTCATCATCGGCTAATATGGAGAATCCAGAAACTGGAGCTGCTTTTCCATCCGACTGTGCATTAGTTTTCCTCTTTGTTTTTTCACCCTTGAAGTTTAGTGGTTGTCCAAACATGCTGTTTATATCATCCATTGCTTCCTTTAGATTGACAGTTGGATCGACTAACCCATGGTGGCATGCATTTTCCACCTTGGGCTCATCATCAATAGAGGATCCAACAAACCTACGAATGACAGTGTCATCTCGAAGTCCAGAAGTCACAGGATGAGAACCTTCACGATTCTTTGTTCCTGAATTGTCTTGAACTGGACAGAGCAAATTATTAGTATTATGAGTAGGCTGCACAGTTTTGGAATTTACATTAGCACCACCATAACTTTCCTCACATTGTTCTTCATCATCTGGCAATATTGCAAACCCACCAACAAATGGCTTCTGGAAGTCACATTCGCCTTGATGGCTAGATGAACCAGATAATGGCCTTGGAGGATACCTATTACTCTTGTAGCACATAGCATTCCGGACAGTGCCATTAGCCTCATTTTCATCAACAAAGATTTCAAGCCCACTTCTTTCCTTATTTAACTTCATGTTTTCCTTCCTACAGTTACTGTTTTGCCCCGAACTTTGGTCGTTGCCATTAGGGCCATCCTCATCAACAAAGATCTCAAACCCACTTGGTTCCTGATTTAACTTCATGTTTTCCTTCCTAGAGTTCCTGTTTTGCCTTGCATTTTGGTCTTTGCCATTAGGACCATCCTCATCAACAAAAATCTCAAATCCTCTTGTTTGCTGACTGGATTTTGTATGGCCTTGCTTCATACTGTTGATCTGGAACATGTCTGTATCATTGCCACTAGGTTCATCTTCATCAACAAAGATACTAAATGCACTTATTTGCTGATTACAGTTTGCCTTCTCGCGCTTTGATCGTCTCTTGAGAATAGTTTCAGGTTCCAGTGGCTCCATAAACATGCTATTGATGGCATCCAAAACCTCCTTAGTGTTTATAGTTGGTTCAACTAGGCCATGGTGACAGGCATCTTCAGTCTCTGACTTCCCAACCAAAGCAGAGCCAATAAACTTTACGACTACAGTATCATCACTATTACAACGGGACAAGTTCTTGTTTGCTCCTGAGTTTCCTCTGGAGAGCATACCAACTTTAGCTGGCCCCAATGGAGGATAAGTGCCTAATGAAGGATTAGAACTGCTTCCTGACGTTTGCTTTGTATTGGATTTCAGTTCTTTCCAGTTTCTGCTTTCACCTACAACATGTTCCAAAAGTCAGTAAGGTACCACTGGCAAAATCACCCATTATAACTGTCAATAAAATCAGAAAATGTTCTTTGAAAAAAGAAAGTTCGAGGTGCGGATCTGCAAGAAGAATTATGCTTTTATTTTGGGAAAGAAAACATCCATATGCTTCTATTTTGGGAAAGAAAACACCCATTGTAATTTTGTGTCAACTAAATCAGAAAATGAGTTTGCAAAGGGAAGTTCTAGCTATGGATTGACAAGGAAAAGCAAGTTTCGTTTTTTTTTTTTTTGGTGAAGGTTGGTCAATAAGATTTTAATAGAGATATAAATGTCAAACACAACATTGGTTACAATAAGAACTGATTTGTGGACCCCTCTCTATACAGGCCTACCTTTGACTTGATTCATAGATGTAGCAGTAGACCCAGCTTTCCTAGGCACTCTTTCCTGCAGCTAAAGAGCATGAATAAAGAAAGGGAGGTCAACAAACCCAACATTGGCCATGATCTAAACTGAGGTAATAATATGAAATGAGAGCTATACTTTATCTTTCTTCTTGTATGATTCCATTCGGAGATTAAACTGTTCATATGCTCTGTGCAACTCCCCAATAGGCTCTGCAAGGCTATCAAATACTTCAGTTAGTAACCAGATTTGCTCTCAAAGGAACTACAATTTGAGATCTAGTTTGACATAAGTGTTACTTGCAATCCTTCTTATACGGTCGACTAAATTGTTCAGTATCGAATAAAAGTGCACTACTGTTTGAGCTTGCACAACAACAGTTCTAGTAGCAGATGGTGGTATCCAGTGAAAAAAAAGAAGTGGGTGGGTTGGGTTGGGAGTGGGGGTATTAAGTGCTTAGCTTACTTCTGGATTCCCAAACGGTACATCTTCTCTGCATCATTGAACCTCTTGTGCTTCTCATAATACAGTGCGTATGCCATATAGAATGAAGCCCTTTTAAGGCCTATTCCATTCCTCTCCATCTTCTTGAGCAAAGGCTTTGCATCTGTCACGTAGTCCATCTACAGGATTTAGAAACCAAGTAAGACCATTTCTTATATCAATAACAAGGGCTCCAAAGCGAAATCAAGCTGATATATGGTCCATCTACAGGATTTAGAAACCCAGTAAGACCATTTCTTATAACAGTAACAAGGGCTCCAAAGCGAAATCAAGCTGATATGGTGGAATCATTTCCTTAAAAGCCATTGTAAAAGTTTTCAGTGAGGCTACTGTTTTAGTCGAGACGTTGGAGGACAACATTCACGCTAAGATATACTCCAAGATGAGATCTACAGAGCTTACAATAAGTAGTATCTTAATATCAATACATTTACAACAGACAGAAATTTCAATTGAATGAACAGGTGCAGATTCTGGAGTTCGCTCCTAAACCCCACAAAGCCCCAACCGATCGAAGCATCAACCGCCGTCATAGATCGATCCCCCAATGAAGCACAAGAAGTTAGCGGACGTTTATAAGTCGGAGGGTTAGTGGGGTGGCTGACCAGCTGGATCCAGACGCGGAGGTACCGCGGGTCGTCGCGGTAGCGGGCGTCGTCCTGGAACTCCTGGGCGCACTTCTGGAGGAACCTGGGCAGCTTTTCCCGCAGCGTAGCCGGCGGCAGCGCCCGCTCCATCTTCCGCATCCCCCTAGCAGACGACAGCGGGCGGGCGGATCAACCGATCGGCGAGGCGAAGGGAGCGACACGGGGAGCCAGAGAGCGGGCGAGGGAGGAAGGAAGCGGTGGGTGAGGGTGCCGTACCGGAGCCACGGGCGGAGGGGGTCGGAGCCGGAGTAGCACCGGATGTCGCCCACCACCGACGACAGGAGCTCCTTCTCCTTCGCATCCTCGGCGGCGGCGGCCATCGGCGGATTGGATCGGGTTGATTGGTGAGTGGGCAGGGCTGCCGACAAGACGAGCAGAAGCAACGGGGATTTTGCGGGGGGTGGTCGGCTTCCTCCCAATTTCAAATTTCACCTCGCTCCGCGGGGAGCGAGTAGGCCCCACCTGCCAGGGCTTCGCTGCACTGCACCTACGCGGGGCCGCGGGGGCTGTGACAACGGCAAAAGCGCCGCCATCTGCCCGCCGGCCGGCTGTCTGATGCAGGCTGCGACGACGATGGTCCGTTCTCAGTTTTTTTTTTTTTTAGCCCCATTTCCATTTCAGCAAACGGAAATACAAAGGTCTGTTTAGGCAACGAGAGCAGAAAAAGAGGTGGAGACTTGGAGGTTCTAAAAGCCACAGACAACAGGTCCGTTCTCAGTTGTCCTGCAAGTATGTAGAATCGCGTACAATACAATACAAAAATGTTTACAAAAATGTTTGACAAACAAAGTGGCCACGATTACAGGCTGCCTCGATATATATTGTGACATCGTGCACGGCAAAGCGCAAAGAAGCAGCGTTTCCGATACATCAAGAATTGCTCGAGCAACATCACTTATTTCACTGAAATAAAACTTTCCTTTATTTATGTAAACTGTAAAGAAACCCCCCACATGCCTGCTCAAAATCATATTCGAATGCCAGACATCTCAGCTTGACAACATGCCCGTAGTCCCCAGTACATTTCAGTAGCCGAAGGGGAAAAAATGCACACACGGCTGGAGTGAAGCCAACCAAAAGCGATCAAAAGTATGAAACGCCCTGGTGCGTTGCAAGGATCAGGATGGTGTGGACGCGGAACAACGATCATGCCGCCGTCTGGAACAGGTCTTGGAGGTCAATTACATCAGCAAGGACGCCGGCCGCAGTGGTGTCGTTGCCAGCTCCAGCGCCCTGGATCACAAGAGGGGAGCTCTGGTAACATCTGCTGTATATCTCCACCTGAACACACCACAGAAAACATTTTTTTTTTTTTGGTAAAAATCTCAAACCAGGGATAACAAAATTACAGCTGGGACGTTGATGCTTTGATGACAGAAGAAAAGCATTTCCTAGGGTGAGATTGTGCTTGTAAAGACATTCACAATAGGGATTATAATCCTAGCTTAGGATAAAACATGTTTGGTAGCTATGAATAGGAATTCCTATAAGGATGATCTCACAGCGGTGAAATATAAGGATGATCAAATGAAGAGAGATATAAGGATGATCAAATGAAGAGAGATAAAATAAGAGAGAGGAGACATTACCACGTTGTCACTTCCCCTCAATCTACCCAGCGCGGAATCCTTTGGGAGCTCTTTAAGGCCCACTTGGCACCTGCAAACTGGGGTGTTAGACGACAGAAAGATTGAAAAAAAAAAGCACCAGAAAGAAGTTCGAAACAAGTAAACAAGTGGTACAGACCAAGATTTTTGAACAATAACACTATCTATAAACCATGTTGTAGCTTCAAGAAACAGATTGATCTTTTAATTTTTTTGCTAATGGATATCGCACAGTGCTATCAGGACCTAAGCTGAATCCATACCCTGTGCTTTCAATCTCACAGACGTAGCGAAGAACATTTCCTCTCGAAGATGCTGCTTTGACTCTTTCTTCCATGCTCTTGTCAAGTTGCACTAAACCACTTTCAAGGAAGTCCTTTATTGACACTGCATCAGGTCCTAATTCACTAGGATATAAACTCTCAACCTGAGGCGAAGAGAAACACAAAATCTTCAGTGCAACTGAGTCACAGACTGTAGAGCAAACAATCAATAGTGTAGCATTGTACAAAAAAATGGAATTAAAAGTAACCATGGATTTTGGCGTAAGAAATACTCAAATTAGTTCCTTCAAATCATATAAAATCAAAAGAAAAGCACTCATGACATATAAAAGAATCAAATTGGCAGCTACCACAAGAAATAAGTGGTGCAATCAATCAGCTATACGACAACTTTACTAGTTCGATGGGTTCATGTAATCATTTAAATGAATAGGAGGCAGAACTTCCACAAGTACAATATGTGAATAGGATTACTTTTCCCAAAAACTACTTGATTATTGTTAGCAATGAACTAACAGCAGCGTAACCCATATCTCTAACCAGTAACAGTGAAAATATCACCCAGTGTACAGATCACCTTATCTACATAACGATGTTATCAAATATAAAATAATAAATCTCAACTTCTCAAGAAATAGTACAGACAGGCATACATTGATATTCTCCATGCTTATCTGTTGCCCAAGAAGCCTAGCCAGGATCAATGCCTGCATCCAAAGATATAGGTATTAAATGCAAATATGGAAACTGGACAATACAACCAACCATTTTGTGATAATGGTTATGTTTAGATGATCTTTCACATCAATTTCTAGTAGGACACAAATAAACTCAGCAAGGCAGCAGTTCATGCAATATATAACAATTCACTTAGGCAGAAAAAAAAGAGCAGAAAACAGACTGTTGAATGGGAAATTCTGAGGTATCTAACCTTTCTAGCCACATCCATTCCACCAAGATCATCACGTGGATCTAGCAAACATAAACACTTGAATAAATACATGTTTCAAACAAGTAAAGCAATAAATACTATGTTTGTGTTCCTTGTGCTTAGATTATTCAAATTAGTAGAGATTTTTGTTTGAGCTCTACCTCTCAAAGAAGATCTACTACAAATCAACACATATAACAACTGTAATGAAATATATCACAAGATATCTGCAAGACCTGGTTCTGTATAGCCAAGAGACTTGGCAGTTTTTACAACTTCACTAAATTTCTTTCCATCCTCAAGCTCACTCATCACATATCCAAGTGTACCTACAAACCCATGTGAAGGAAAAACTTGTAACATTTTTTAATAAACTGTCACCATTTTACACAATAGACTAATAACTGCATACCACTCAAACTTCCAACGATACGAGAAATAGGATCTCCAGATGCAATAATACGGGTTACAGAAGCTATCACAGGCAAACCTGCTCCAACCTGAAAGTATAACAAGGAATCCTAAGAGAAATTGAAAACACCATAAATAAAGGAGAGAAAACGTGAAATAGAACCTCCTTATATGTATGTCCTGACTCATATCATGTATGTCTGTTATCTTCGGATGTCAAGCAAATGATACTAACAAATTAACTCAATGCAAAGATTGGAATAATGAAATTGCAACTATATAGTTAACTTCTTTATACACCACTTCATTCGACGTTTTAAAGGCAACTTATGAGATATAAACCATAACAGCAAAACTTCAGTCATGGACAGCAGTAGTTAAAGCAAATGCACAGCAGCAGTAGTACAATGTACAGGCATCAAAACAGAAACAAAAACCAATCATGAACATACAGTAGATTCGAATCTTATCCGACGGAAGTTGGAGACCAGCTTCTGAAAATCCTCCTGTACAACAACAAATGTATTTATTAACTAATCAGATAACAGCTCAAACAACATGGCACAGTGCGATTCTGGCATTAGGAAAGACTATTATCAGAGAAGAGGAAGTCAAATAATATTACATAAGCACCGGTAAGAGGTTTCTTGTTTGCCAATACAATACAGCATCCATGATCCACGGCATCTTTCAGCAGACTAACGGTGTCATAAGTTGCAGAACAGTCAACTAGCACCAGACCTGAGAATAGGCGTGTGATGATGAAATGTGAAGCATGAGCTTAAAATCAGAAACACAATTGAAATTTATCATAGACAGAATAACGATGATGTAAGCTTTTTTGGTGATCTTCAGATTGGAACATAAAACTAAATCAGGCGACTGACAGCGAGTAAATCTGAAAACTATAAAAGGCAGTAATAAAAAAAAAAGATGAATAGGAAGATCAGAAGATGTATGTGCAGCTGAGCCGCGGAGCAACGAACCAGTTGTTCTTCCAAGTGTGGTAGCAGCGTCTATGACTTTGCCCCTAGCCTCCAGGTTCTTGAACAGCTGACAGTGTCCTGAAATTGCACATCCAAGTATTATCTATCATTCTACACGTCAACGAAAACGACGGAGCGCGTGCATCGGAAACGGGCAAAATAAAATGTGGGAATGTCAGTCTACCTCGGCCGAGCAGTGAGGAGAGGGGAGAGCCGGCGGACTTGGCGGCGCAGAGCTGGGTGAGGAGCGCGTCGTCGAGGCCGGTGGAGTGGACATCTTCGGCGACGAGCAGGGAGGAGCTATCGGCGACGCCCACCACCCGGATCGCCACGCCCTATCGGCGGCCCAGTGAATCAGTGATCGCCGTATCGATCAGACGTACCCGCGGGCACGGGGAAGGAGAGGGGCGACCGATACCTGGTTGGCGTGGAGGGGACGGCAGGAGACGATGTGGCGGAGGAGGTAGCGGCCGACGCCACCGCAGCCGAGGAGCACCACGGGGAGCACCGACTTCACCGGTGTCGGCATTTGCGCACCTTGGATTCGTCCGGGAGGAAAGCACAAGCAGGGCCTATCTAGGGACGGCTGAAACCGCCGCCGGCGCACCTCGAGTGGGCGTTGAGTTGAATCCGCCAAGAGCCGCACGGAAGCCTCCGCCGCCACCGCCCGCCGTGGCCTGTGACGCGACGGAGAGGGAGAGGTGGTGATGTGTTCGTTCGTGTGGGTGGTACTCGCACTAGTGGCACTACCGGAGCTCCTCCCTCTGGCGTGTGGGCCCAATGTGTGGACCGTGCTGAATCAGCCACCACTAGAAGCGTGGGGCCATGGTGTCAGTTTCATGGGCTTAGTTGTCCGGTTGTCCCTCCCGCTGATCGACAGGCTTGCCATCTCGCCGTCTCTTGCTGCTTGCGGCGGCGGCGGCGGCGGTCCATAGTCACCGGCGGACGGGAGTCGACCTGCAGCCACTGGCGAAATCGCTCCGGTGATGTTAGCGGACGAGCCTGCGGTTCACCTGGGTTCGTCTCCTCCCCACCCCTCCCGTCCCCTCTCCTCCCTTCGGATGTCGTCCTATCTCGCATTCGATTTTGCTTGCTCATGGCCTCATTCTGTCTCGGATTGAATCACAGTGCTGTGCAGTTGTTTGTTCTACTATGCTATGCAGAAATTTGATTCGATTCGGTTTGAAATCAACACTGGAGTGCCAGATTGCGAAACAATAACCTATGCACCCCGTGCTCACCAATTTCATTTGGCCAAAAGAAAGTAGGATTACAGATTTGAAGTCAACAAAAAGTAGGTAAACAAGAACAAGAGCTCAATGGATTTACATGCCCAACACCAACTAATTATAAGCAAATTTACACAGTCAGTTATAGTTATGGATATCCCAAACCTCAACCACTGCTCTGATGTGAACATCAGCATACACCCAAAATTGAGCCAAAACTCGCACTTAACCAACATAGGCTCTCTCACATATGCCCTGCCACGGGCAAATTAACACAACATTCTTTCTTCTGTTTTTTTTTTTTTTCTACTGCTGGCTGCCGATAGTGCCTTCCATTGCTTAGCTTGAGGAGTGCACAGCCTGGAATGAACTCATTTGGATCTTGAGATAGTGGATAGAAACCTTAGTATCTGCCAAAGGGTCTCGAGGTGCGTAGTAAATGTGTTGATTAACAACCCGCAAAGCTCAGCTTGAAGGGCCGGCTCAAGGATTTCTCCTCGAGGCCTGCAGTCTTCTGTTCTCTTCCATGTACCATTTCTGTAGTCTCTCTTTAGCAACCACCACCTGCAGATAGGGGTTCAGAATAATTCAGCATATTGTGTGCCTTCTAGCTGTTGTGAATATTGCAATTGTTAAGCACAACACACTGAGCAAACCTGTTTTTCCCAGTCGGTCTTTGATGTTATGAAGACAAGCACAATAGTTTGGACTAGTGTTCCGAGCAGCATTCCAATCCAAATGCCCTGTCATGCAATGAACGGGCAAGGAGAGTGAGGAAAAACTTAAAGCCGAGATGCACTAGACTAGACAAAATGGTAGATACCAGACTAAATCTCACCTTTACATGAAGCCCCACCACATAGCCTAGGACTGCTCCTAGAGGAATGCCAATAAGGTAGTATGACGTAACGTTAACATACGCGACTGCACTTTGCCAGCCCGCACCAACGGCGACACCTATAGATGATGAAATGATGTTTTAGTGTCAATAAAATCAAGGCTGTACAGTGTGGAAATAATCATTCAGTAGAGATGAGAAGGATACCTGATAGCACTGGTTGAACACTGTTCAACAATATGGAGAAGGCTAGCAGAGGCGAAAGGTCAGCGACTGCTTTAGCTACCGCCTGACTTTCAGTAAAAATGTAGGCAAGGCTTTCACGGAAGAAAAGGAAGAGCACAAACAACACAAATCCGATCGAGGAAGAAATGATGACGACATTGTAAATCGCAAACTTGGCCCTTCTTGCACTTCCAGCTCCAAGTTCATTTGCCACTCGCACTCTGAAGGTACATTGTGTTAGCTTCAAAGCTGCAGAAAGTTGACATATAAATGAATAAAAAGCTAAAGCTAAAGTGATTATTTACCCTGTTGCGGCCAAAAAGCCGATAGAAATCATCATCTCCCAACCGTTGATATTAAGGCTGCACATTTAGTAAACAGGTACAACACCCCTCAGTTATGACGTTTGTGACCACAAAGGGAATAGCATGACCAGTGCAATGCCATTCAGCAACTATTTTGGTTGTTAGTGTCAGTTATTATGAGTGGAATAGCATGACCAGTGCAATGCCAAGTGGAGTGTAGGGTGATCTGAATATTACCATATCGAGAGGGCATCAAGCGCAATCTCTGCATTCTTCATATATCCTGTGAGGAGCACCAATATGGTGTTGTACCACAATTCCAAACTGAAATGGCAAAGCAGAGCATCGATTGAGTATATGCATTATTATATCATGATGCGGATGGAAACATGCATATATAATGTTGTTCTTATCTTGAGACGGTATGCGTATAACACTGAAACAGCATTAATACTGGCTTACCAGAGCATGAGACCAGAAGATAGCGAGAGCTTGATGATGGCACCAAGGTCAGCGAACGCAGCAGACGAGAAGCCCGTCCAGGTGAGAGGGCAGCCGCCGAAGAAGACGAAGGCGAGCTGCCCAAACACGGGGATCCACATGGCGATGACCATGGAGCCCATGACCCCGGCGAGCCCGAGCTGGAGCTTGACAGTCATGAGCCATGACAGGGTGAGGTGGAGGCCGAGGTTGAGCACGGCAAGGTAGGTGATGATCATGTTCTTGCTCTGCGCCTGGAGGTACATCTGCAGCGTGAATGCCCAGACGTAGGAGAACATGACGGGGATGTACCAGAGCGAGATGGTGCCCGCCACCGCGGAGATCTCCGGGTCCTGGCCCAGCGCCACCAGCAGGGGCTCCGTGAAGAGGTAGACGGGGAGCAGCACGACGGCGCAGGCGAAGAGGATGATCCACGACCGCTGCAGGTAGATGCCCAGCATGTGGTACTGCTTCGCGCCGTACGACTGCCCGCACAGCGTCTCCAATGCGCTCGCCATCCCCAGCTGCGGTGGTCGTTGCTCATTGTCACGGTCATGTCGTCCATGAAACGCACCACGGTCAGTTACTGAAGCATCTATGACCCTGTTTAGTTGTCTAAAAAGAAACGCTGATTTATACTGATGCTAATTTGTTACATTGGTTGGAATATACTCTTACGTAAGTATGCACTTGTTGTCATGTTGATTGAGGTGATGTTGATTTCAGCTGCTAATAATTATGTGTTTGTTTACTAGGTTGCTCTTTTGGTTGCCGGTCAAGAATGGAAGTCTAACAATGAAGCTGCTGGAGTTTCGTCAATCGCGTTCGCATGGATTTTGGACGATGACTTTGGGGTGCGCTGGACACTGACTTGGCAATCGACGACGGGGTCTGGTTGGAAGAAAGGAATCGTCTCGTCAGTCGTCAGTCGTCGATGCCGATGCCTGCCTCGCCATTTGCTTGGCCAAAGAGGGAAGAAGAACAGAGCAAGTGGAACACGATTACACGAACCTGTTGCGATCGATAGAAGCTGGTGCGGCAGCAGCAAACTTTATTTGTTCAGATGATTCTAACTGCGTGGATATCGTTGTCCACGTGGAAGAGCATGAACCGGCCAGAGCCCGCCCCACTGAATCTGCTGCCTTTTTTCTAGCTTGTTCGGCACGAGGAGGTGGCAAACTTTATTCGAGATTAACTGTGGGCCGAGAATATGGATGGACCTTTCAAGAACTGAGTTGAATGCTCCCTCGCGGGCCTGGACCACGATACAGGTGGATTAATTTGGACGTAACCTCAATGAAGGGCTACGGCTCATACACGTAAATAAAATAAAATAGTATATATATGATGACTTTATGTAGTACTCCAGTTTGCACTTTGCAGGGCCTTTTCTTTAATGTTTTTTTAGCAGACATGACCAGAAATGCTCCTCGTTTCTGTGTCAATGTGCATCGCACATATTCGCACTGGAATTTAATTTAATCTGCTTTGTCTCGGTGCTGAGGTCGCTGTCCACGTACTGACGCTGCCTGTGGAATTGTGGATGAAAACGCAGGGACTCAAAACAAGAGGACCTGACCTGCCGCCTTGGTTTTTAGCCGACACGCTCCTTGTCTCCCAGTATGCGCACCACCGGTTTGGTGTTTCTCGTGTGGTATATGAATGAGTGACACAAAATGCTCGTGAAGGCCTACTGCACAAAGAGATATAGTTTGTCTAAAAACAAGTGCTGATTTTGGCTCGTGTTGATTTATTATGAGAAAAAAAAATACAACTGCAAAATAAGCACTTTGTTCCTAAAACGAACGGGCTATGCATGTATAGATCCACAACAGGAGCTGTACTTTTTTGGTCTTTCTGTTTTGTGAACATTTAAGACCGGAGAGGTGGTTCACGAGGAAGTGTTAGAGAAGAGACGTTTTTTTTTTTTGCCTACAAAACGCTACGAATTTCCCGGAGGGGCAACAACAGTTGGAACGAATAATCATCCGTGCATGGCGTCGAACGTTGCTAATCCAGCTATGGGCTGTTGCTGTTGATGTAAGAAGAAGAAGACGACGTACCAGGATGCCGTTGCTGAACCTCATGAGGACGGTGGAGACGAGCGCGTAGGCGGCGAGCTCGGTGGCGCCGATGTGGCCGATGAAGGCCTGGCTGATGACGGTGACGCCGAAGGAGGCGAAGCGCGTGAAGATGGACGGGCCCGCCACCACCCACAGCTTCTTGTTCTCCTCCCACGCGCGCCGCCGCAGCGGCAGCGACGACCACGCCGCCTCCGCCGCCGCCCTGCTCTGCTCCTCTTCTTCCGCCGCCGTCGCTGCCTTGCCGCCGTCTCCTACTACTCCACCTCCATGGCGGTTCTGCTCCTCCTCCTCCTCCTCCACCGCCGCCGCCGCCCTTGGCTGCAGCAGCGGCACCTTCGCCTCCTCCTCCGGCGCCTCTCCGGCGCCACCGCTAGCACCAGCAGCACTCTGCTGCTTCCCCATGCCGCCGCCGACGACCTGTGTGTGCGCCCTTGACCGATGGTCTCGAAGAGGAGAAGAAGGAGGAAGGAACGCGAAGTTACGAATGGTTGGGGAGCAATCGAGGACGACGAATTTTCAAGACGAGGGGAGCTTGCTGTGACTCTGTGAGCGTTTGGCTTATATATAATAATAAAGGTCGATGGTGGCAGCGAGCGAGCGGCACCGGGGCATTGTGTGTACTGTGTTGATAAACGGCGAGGTAGCTGGGGGGTGGGGCTCCGGCGGGGAGCACACCACGTGCGCGTTAGCTGAGAAGACGAGATTGCCCCCGTTCAAATTAGCAGCGCGGCGGCTTAACTGCATCATTTGCGTTAGCTAAACTTCCAGGATAGACGACGGCGACGTACGTTTTGGTTTGGACGATTGTAGGGAAAAAGCGAGCCTGCCTAGCTAGCTAGTCTTACCCAAAGCCAACTAGAATTTTGGAGCTAAGCATGTGTTTGGACTGCTGATATATCTCGAAGCCTGCCCTGTGCTAGCTAGCTTTTAGGTCGTCCTAGAAAATCACTGGATGAGTAGCTGATATGGAGACTTTAGGGCGTCCCAGCGAGTTAGCGATTTCACCGGGCCGTCCGATGCGAAGGAAAGATACTATAAAAAACAGAAAAAAACTAACTAGCTAGCGAGTTTGTTGTCGCTTATCTTGCACAGCTCCCGAAGAAATCAACAGTCTCTGCTCCTTCGGACCCGCTCCTATCTGCTCCTCGATTTTTTGTTTTCTATTCTCTCAAGAGCCAGCGCAGCTAGCGAAATCGCTCTCTCTGTTGCAGACGCCCTTAAAGTGATTAAAAAAAGATGTGTTGATGACTAGAAAAGTTTTAGGAGGCGTGTGAGCTGAGCACTCCACTATTAAAATGATTTTGTAAGATGGTGTCAGTAAAAAAAATTAATCAGTGCGGCCACAAAATCTAGCCGTCTCACTAAAATGGCGAACCATTAACGGGAGGTGGTCAAAAAATAAGTGTCTTCCTAAAATTGTGTTAGGAAGACAGGCCTCTAAAGTGGCCCGTGTCCGAAAATGGTCTCACTCTGCTCAGTGTCCGGCGGGGAGCACACCACGTGCGCGTTAGCTGAGAGGACGAGATTGCCCCCATTCAAATTAGCAGCGGCGGCGGCTTAGCTGCATCATTTGCGTTAGTTAAACTTCCACGATAGACGACGACGACGACGTACGTTTTGGTTTGGATGATTGTAGGGAAAAAGTGAGCCTGCCTAGCTAGCTAGATACCCAAACCCAACAAGAATTTTGGAGCTAAGCATGTGTTTGGACTGCTGATATATCTCGAAGCCTGCTGATCGTCCTAAAAAATCACTGGCTGAGTAGCTGATATGGAGACTTAGGCTATCCGCACTGGTACCCTGTAAACGGTACTGCAGGACACCTTTAGCGAAAATTTCGCCGCAGCGCGCTACGCTGTCACCTCCGCTACGATAGCGCTCGCCCGCTCGTCCGGTATTCTTCACGGGGAAAGGCGTGTCCGGTATGCTGTAAAGCACCTGCAAAAGTGAGAGAGAGAACATGCAGAGAGAGCGGCAGAACAGCGATTGCGCATGTGTGCATGGAGAGGATGCAGTTTGTGGGTCCCACGTTATTTAACTAACTAAAACCAAATAAGATATCACATAGATATATTTAGATAAAATTTATTTACAAATATATGGGTCCCACTCGATATAGAGTAGAGATACAGAATATGAATGAGTGCGGGAGAAAGTGGTATAGAGGAGAGAATCTCGATGACCAGGATAGAATATTCCTTTTAAAGGATGAATTTAGAGTATGACGAGTGCGGATAGCCTTAGGCTCTGTTCGCTGAAGTTGAAAACCGCTGAAAATAAACGCTGATGCTGATTTCTTGTGAGAGAAAAAATACTATAGAAGGGCTAAAAAATAAATGATTTTAAACTCAAACGAACATAGCCTTAGAGTGACTGCACTGGGATCCCCTATACACGCCTGGAGGAGAGTTTACAGGAAATAACAGCTGCAGCGGGTCCTCTAAGCCGTCCGCTATCAAGCGAACGGGCAGCTCTGTCCCCTATTCTGCGGGTGCATCGAGGACCTTCGCTACCTGCCTCGCGTGTACGGGAGAGAGATGGAAGGCGGAGGGGAGGGAGAGGGTGAGAGAGAGAGAGGTGACGGGAGAGGTGGGCCCTACTCTTTTCATTAGTTATAAAATGTTTTAACTCGCAAACCAGAAAGCCAAATTAAATTCCGATTACGTCCATTAAATTCGTTTCAATAAATCATTCAAAACAAGACCTCACATGGATATATTTAGATAAAATTTATTTCCAAACACGTGGACCCCATTCGATATAGAGTAGAGATATAGAGGATAAATGGACGTGGAAGAAAGTGATATGGAGGAGAGAATCTTATGATCAAAATAGAATATTTTTTTAGAGGATATATATAGAGGAATGAAGAGTACAGATAGCCCAGCCGGCCAGAGATTTCGCCGGTTGCCGTCCGATGCGGAGGAAAGATACTATAAAAAAGAGAAATAAAAACTAACTAGTTAGCGAGTCTGTTGTCGCTTATCTTGCATAGCTCACGAAGAAGTCAACGGTCTCTGCTCGTTAGGACCCGCTCCTATCTGTGCTCGATTTTTTATTTTTATTCTCTTAAAGAGTGAACGCAGCTAGGGAAATCGCTCTCTCTGTTGTGACGCCCTTGAAGTGATAAAAAAAAAGATAGAAGTAAAATGTGTTGATGACTAGGAAAGTTTAAGGAGGCGTGTGAGCACTGTTATAAAAAATAATTTGTACGATGGTGTCATACAAACATTAATTGGGATCTCGCTCTTAGGAGGCGATTTTTCTAAATTTTTTTCTCTTTCCCATCACATCGATCGTATTTTCCGTCTGCATGGAGCACTAAATGAAGTAACAGTTGTTGCATGTTTGTATTTTTTACCTGCCTAGCTCGAGATGAATCTTTTAAGTCTACTTGGGACATGATTGGACAAAAGTTATCAAATACAAACGAAAGTACTACAGTGCACTTTTCACCCAACTAAACACACTCTAATGCGACCACAAAATCTAACCACCTTGAAAAATGATGAATGATTAATGGAGGAGATTAAAAATAACCGTCTCCTAAAATTGAGTTATGAAGGCGGACCTTTAAAGTGGTTCGCGTCCCAAAATGGTCTCACTCCAGCGAGTCCCATCTCGGCCCGCTAGTACAGCTCCGTACATATAGCATGAGCTTATTCCCAACCCAGCAGCATATGCACACCCATGTCATCTTCCTCCCTTGCCCCTTGGCATGTGGCCCAACTCTCTTCCCCCTCTCACTCCTAGTTCTTTGGGCACCTCACTTCTCTCTCTTCTCTCGACGGCGAGGCACTGCAGCTACTCAGCACACTCCATGGGGGACGAGGCGCGCTCTAGCGGTGGGCATCGTGCGTCGGCTTGCAAGTGGGTCAAAACAAGTCGACCCAAACACTGATCCATAGTACCCATTAAATACAGATTGTTTTTTGGGTTAACCCAAAATAATACAGCCTTGGCACTGGTGGCCCAATGGGTCGACCCAAAATCGGAGCGCTACTACTTGCTCGCATCGCAGGAAGCAAGACGAAGAAATCCAGCAGCATCCCTTCCCTGGAGAGCTTGTGCGCGGCCTCGATAGCGGTCTTCACATCGTCCTCCTCGCTTCCTCAGCGCCCAGCAACTGCCGCTCCTCCTCGTCGTTGCGTTCTACATGTGCATGGCGTCCACCGCGTAGCGCAACAAGGTGACGGCGGCGGCAAGCCAGGCATCGACGACCTCGCCCGCAGGTCCAGCGTGCACGCCGTGCCGAGCCCCTGGCGCCACTACACGCGCCGCCGCCAGCGGCTCCGGCGGCGGCAAGCCAGCGACGACCTGGCCCGCGGGTCCAGCATCCACGCTGTGCCGAGCCCCTAGCGCCACTACACGCGCCGCCACCAGTGGCTCCTGCTGCAGGTCATCCAAAGGCGATGCAACCGACGAGGAAGGGCCGCTCGGCTTGTTGGACGAAATACTGGGTTCTGGGTTACCCAACGAGCATAACGGTGTTTAACACCAAAAAGAAATAGGTCGGTCCAATGGATAATAACACCGAATACTTGACTTTGGGTTCTGGGTGAATGGATCGACCCATTGAAATCTGCATCCTGAATCGTGCGCCCTCTGTGGCTTAGGACCGAACGCATGGTCGTCGTCGCGGACTGTTGGTCGGGATTTTTTCCGCGCACACAGATCAGCGAGGTGAATTGAGAAGCACGCCGGGCCACTGCCATATTCGCAATTAACTTCGCATGCATGGCATGCACCGCCACCCAACACCAACCACTCCTGCACGTTTCAGCTTGTTCTTTTGACCAATCAGCGCTTATTTTCAGCCACGAAACAGTATTTTTCTCTCACAACAAATCAGCACGAGCGAAATCAGCGCTTATTTTTCAGCCCAAAAGAACAGACTATTTGGCTGTTCCATCGTCGTCTAACGGCTGTTCCAAGAGAGTGTGGTGACTGGTCGTTAGTCCGTCTACGTGGCCGCAACAACTGCTTCCGGTCCGGAGCTCGCGGCGCAGGCACTGCCACGTAGACGTAATGCTGGCGCTGGGTATGGTCGACGTGCTCGTGCTAGCGGCACGGCACAGCGGAGTCCGGCCAGCAGCAGGCCAGCCAGCCAGCCATGGACGCCGTACGTTCGTCCTGCCATGCAATGAATTAGGGATAATGACATTATCCGTATACAAGTAGATATATAGAAGATGCATACTCCGATCCTATATAGGAGTATATCCTTAGGTGATGGCAGTGTAACATGCACGTAGACAGGTTACTGACCGAACAAAAAAAAAAGAAGTGGGAACGACTGTCGCTTCGCATGCATTAGGCCACGTACTACAATGCACGTGGCGGCGCTCAGAAGGAGAGAAAAAAGTCATCTCGTCCCAACTACAGTGGGAAATTTTAATTACTGTTCGGTTGGACAGCTCCGTCTCGTACGGGCTAACGGGCATGTAAAGTTTTGGCCCTGGCGTCGCTGCTTGACGAGAAGCGCCGGCGCCATACGCAAGTGTCCAAAGTTAACCTAGGTCCACGGTGAAGGAATATATAACTAAATAAAAGTCCTTAACAGCCCATAAGTCTCCTGCATTGTACATGTCCTTATTCTTCAACATATAAATTTGTCGCTTCAATTTGTTCAAACAAAGAATTGGAAAGAAAATTACAAGCTCTCTCATGTGTCACGATCCACCCGTGCTGATGAAGCTAGGAATTGTTGGAGTCGGGTATTCCTGTCCTGGCTGTCGGCCCACCGCTTAGCCATCGATGGATCAGTCCCAAGCGCCTAGCCGTAGAGATAAGATTAAGAAAAACAAAGTCTACTTAACTCCCCTCCCCCGACCTATTACCAGTTTTCTCGGGATGTTATGCGGTATATATGATAAAAAATTCAAAATCATTTTAGAGGATTATTGTTTAGATGTGGTTTTATAATTGAAAGATGAAGTAGACAACCAATAATAATTTAGGAGACTATAAGTACATTTTTTTCCCCTTAAGATCTGTCCCTAGAATCTATGATTAGTGCTTATGATTAATCTATGGTTGCCTTTTGACAGACTGCTGGAGCTAGCTAGCTACTAGAGCGCGTCCACTGGGTTCGTCGGGCAGTAGCGGCGCCCGTGCGTCCGTTGGGTTGTGTCCTGGACTCCTGGTGGTGCCCCGCGCGTGCAATCAATGTTAGTGATAGGGCAGCAGGCCTCAGCTCGTCAGAAACACGTTTTAATACGAACCAAAGCAGGGCAATTATATACTGTACTGTACGGAGTACATGTTTAAAGGCTGGTTAAATTCAAAACGTTCTGACTTGGGATGACGACGCTAGATGTATATCCACGCGCATGGTGTCTCGAGAAGATGTGGAGGCTGCAGGAGGCAATGTCGTCTTGTACATCATATCTATCCCCCTCGTCATCACATCGTTTAATTTTCATCATATAAAATGGCAGCATGGAGAATGCATGCCATGTACCCCGTCCCATGAATGCGTTTTGTCCGTGGGCGAAGCGGTTCCATGTGGCCACTGTACCAACACGACGCAAGCGGCACGCGTGGAGTGACGGGTCGACGATCGATACATACATACGGAGTATGTACAAATACGTGGTGCGGTTGCTGTACATAGCATAGCATACGATTACGACGTAACGTAACGGACGACGTACGTTTTGGTGTAGGTGCGTGCCCAAGGGCGGAGCCAGGATTTGAAGACAAGGGGCAATGAACAAAGCAAAGTAGAATTCATAGCCATATTATATGGTTTTCGCATATAAAATAATATCATGTTTCACAAGTCTGAACCAAAAAAAAATTACATTTCTATCAATTTAAATTTAGCTCTACGACTAGCGGCAAGATCATAAGTTTCAATAATTTCATCGGTACTAATTGATTTGATGCAGCTAATTCCTTCTCAATATAGATTACCAAACAATCTCGCAAAAATCCATCTCCCATTGTACATGTAAGACGTGTCTTCGCAAGTTTCATAACTGAAAAGCATCTTTCAGTGGTTGCAATTGATAGAGTCAATACTAATCTGTCCACCATAGGATAAGATGAATATTTACCTGTTTTAAATAGTCTACTTGTTAGATCAGCAAGTGTTGATAATTCCTTTGGTTCTGGATGGTTGCATACATCAATTTGAAAATGTGGCAGCTGACTCTCCAATTGAGCTCTTTCTTGACTGAAGAAATCAGCAGGATAATATTTTTCCACCGGAGTGCATATATTTGCTATGTTAAATGTGTCTAGCCTAGGATTCAAAGAAGCACAAAGTGACAAAAGCTACGTCGCTTGAGAACTGAATCGAAACTATGGATAGTCTTTCTCTTCTTCATGTTATCTAAAGATCAAAAAGGGGAAATTTAGATAAGAATTATTGAATAGATAAGATGAGCATGAGAAGGCTAGAAGGGAGTAGCACCGTACGTCCATACCTGATTACCTGCTGCTTCTTGTGCGATGCGGATCGGCAGCAAAAAATAAAAGAGGATGACTCGCCGTCGGCTATCTCGCTGAATCGGTAACGGCAGGTCGGTGGCGCCACGGCGGCAAAAGGAAAACCAAAATGATGAATCGACAGAAACTGCAGCAGGCGCCGTGCCGCCGTCCAGGCAGATGATACGACGCACGCGTGCGGCGTGCTGCGTGCACCAGGCAAGCAAATAGAGATGCTAATTGCTAACTGGGCTGTTAGTTGAGCCAAATTAGGGGGGCTAATTACCTATTTAATACACATATTTACTATATACCAGAGGGGCTCGTACAGCATTGGGGGGTGCCAGCCCAAACCCCCCCCCCCCCCCCCCCCCCCCCCCCGGCAACGCCCAGTGCCCAGTGCCCCTGGGCGGAGGGCATATGCTGCATGCAGCTTGCATTGCAGCCTCCCGGGCACCGACGACGGATGACCCAAGCATGCATTGCCCACTTGCCTACCCTGTCTTTTATTTCTGTCTCAAGGTTTTTGGAATAATTCAGAGCCAGATGAAAGGATCGGATGCACGACGACGACGCATGATGTCGTCGTCGTTGACATAAATACATGTGTGTCGTCGTCATCGTTGCCTCCTGTCTGTCTGGTTTGTTTTAATTAATTAATTTGTATATGGTTGCAAGTTCAGTAGCTGTTGCAACTTTTGTTTGTTTGCCCCCACGCGGTGTGGCAAACGAATGGGCATGGGCGAGACACGCATGCATATGTACATTTGGTGCCGATGCAATGAGACGGGGACGTGTGCGCTGATGGATCGATCAAATATTAAAGCTAGGCAGTGTGTGCCTGTATATTGTTTGGGCAGTGGTGGCTTGCCTTGCCGGATCCATATACATCGACTGTATTGAGTTTTCGTACATCGACTATGTTCAATATAAATCCTCTTAAATTGGTTCGTTTTCGAAATTCTCGATATTTCGTAAGTTTGCGTTCGTTTTCGTGTCTAGTTTTACCGTTTTCGCTCTCGTTTCTGCATTTCAAATGTAAAAGTAGAAAATAATTTTGGAGTTTTTCGATCGTGTCTGACCGTTTTCATCCTTAGTTAAGTCTCATTCACGTAATAGGGCAAGTGGAAACTTCAGATTAAAAAAACAGGGGCAAAGTGCAATTAGACTTCAAAATAAGGGTAGTAATACAATTGACCCTTTATATATAGGTGCATAGCAAAAACTATGGATCTATAAAAAAACAAAACGTTTTATAATTTGGAGTGAAGTAGAGTATTGAAGAAGAAAAACTCCCTAGTTTAACTTTAACTACATCTAGACTTATATTTCTTTTTGAAACAGATGTACTTATTACTAATATATTTTAACAATACAAGATAGTACTTCCTCCGTCCCACAAAGAATGCAATTCTCACCAATCGAGGAGTCAACCAGTTTTTAACTTTGACCAAAATTATACGTGAAAATATTAATATTTATAATACAAAATAAATATCAATAGATTAACGATGAAATATATTTTCGTAATAAATTATATTTGAGACATAAATATTAATATTAATCACTATAATTTGTTCAAATTTTTACAAAATTGACCGCCATGAATCCCATAATTACATTTTTTTTTGACTGAGGGAGTAACGTCTTAGCACACGCAAAGGGACACAATGGAGAGAGATTGGAGAGTTGAAACTATCTAGGCCCGCAGCCGCTGCAACAGATCAGGTGCATGCACGTGTCCAGATTACACCTGAGCAAATTTGGCCCAGCCCGTAAGCCTTGTTAGACAAAGCCTGGACAGAGATGTCACTTCCTAGGAAAAACTCACTGGTGGCCCATCCAGGCCCGAGAGCTCCGCCTAAAATGACATGTCTAAACCTGCCCATCAGAACTAGACGGGTCTAAGCACCAAACCCTCTTCGGTCTAAATTCAACAGATTCGGCCTGTCTCGACTATTCCTCAGGTCGAGTAGTGCAAATGGCAGCCCACACCGTTCATCCAGGCGAACAATCTGTAATTAATTCACAAAAATTATCTGTCCTCTCTCTGTTGTGTCTTTTGGGATTACTTCGTAAACTCTACTCCATAAACTTTACTATGAAACAGCTACACAAACTCCATGTTTTTTCCGAAACATCTGTTTAGGTGCTCTCATAATTTCTTGGCCTAGTAATGTTGATGGATTATGGGCAACAAAGAGAGGAGGTGTGGACACCACGGATTTGGTAGTGGAGGACAATCCGTGGGGACAGTGTTAGTAGTGTGTGCTAGGACTCGAAGGGGCTAGGGAGGGGTGTAATCAACGTGGTGGGCAATTGGATAGGGATGTGGCTGCCGGCGGTGCGGGGGCCATGGTGGAGGTGGGCAATGGCGTTAAAGACAAAAAATGAAAACAATTAATTTTCCTAAGAATTCCTTTCCATTTGTGGGGTGTGCATGGTTATAGACTAATGCACAATAGTGGGCGCATTAGCTACAACAAACATTGTTGAGGTGTTTGATTATTATTGATGCCTCACTACCAAAAAAATTTGGAGCATAGTAGGATATCCCCATTTTTTGGCGGTACATATCTCACTTTTGTCACACCGCTGAACCATCTTAGGGATAGAATAATGTTGGCTTAGTTTTTATTGTATCATCACTACTAATAAATCTAGGAGATACAAATAAACTGGCATGTGAATAGCGCTATTAGTACATGGCCCTACTTGTGGTAGGACATAATTAATAGTTATCACACTACTACATACCAAACAGTCTTAGAGATAGAAAGTTGTTGCCTGGTGTTAGTGGTGTAATTTGGCTAGTTAATTGTTATCCGATTAGCCAAATTATTTTGGTTCCTAGTGACTAGATTTGTTTGCTTGACATATAGTATTTAATAAGAATTTCTACAGGGCCAGTTGTGTTCGGCATTCAGGAAATAAGCGTGACCAGGCCATGACGAAAGCTACGTATGGAAAGAAAATAGAAGAGATTTTGGACGATAATTAATTATTTGGCTGGAAGATGCAAGTTCTATTCGGATTGGCCGGACGTGGAGTTTTGGTAGGCCAACAAACCGGAGGATTTTTAGGGATATTCTATTTTATTTCCATGAGAGGGAGTACGTACATGTATACAACTCTGATTTTGTACGTATTGTTGCTGTAGACCAGGCATCCTATATATATTATGTATGGGGCATGGCCGATTGCTAGACAATCGACACAAACAAAATACATCTACTTTAATTTTTTGCATCTACGTTTTCTTCCAGCACTAGTTTGTAGTTCTTGCTAAGCCCTAGCAGCCCTAGCTAGGGTTTGGTTGATCTTTGCCGTTTTGCAGCTGAAAAACGGTCGGCTCCCCTCCACGAAAGCGAGGACTCTTTGTT
This sequence comes from Eremochloa ophiuroides, assembly GCA_038502445.1. Taxonomy (NCBI): domain Eukaryota; kingdom Viridiplantae; phylum Streptophyta; class Magnoliopsida; order Poales; family Poaceae; genus Eremochloa; species Eremochloa ophiuroides. The sequence goes on from JAHLJS010000003.1 coordinate 87,113,872, forward strand.
GCTTTGCTCGGAAAGCAATCGTTCGTCGTCACGAAAGCACGATAGTTATCGTGTTGTTGCGCGAATCAATTTCGCGTGCCAACACCTGGTTGTCATTGCCTCACTTTTGAATGACCATAGAGATAGAAATATGATTTTCAAGAAACTTTTTGTATATGTCCAACACACACACACACACGCGCGCGCGCGCACACACACACACGCACACACACCGCACTACAATTTCTAGATCGCAAAAGTTTGTAAAACTCAACCAATGTACCTGTAGTAGTGCAAGTAATTAATTAGGAGAGTGTTTAGCTTACTAGTTCCCCTCATTTCATCAAATGTAGAACTGGTGGACCCAAGGTTCAAAAAAATGCTAGGCGCCTAGGCAGGCCCTAGGCCACTACCTAGTGCTTAATCACAGCTTAAACGTGATTAAACATTTATGTTTTAGTAACATAAAATAGCTATTTATATTATATATGGAGATGCAGCTGCATATATGAATAATAAATGAGAAATAAAGAGTTTTGTCTATAAAGCCCATTCAGCCCATTGTCTTAGGAAAGCCCATAGCCCATCTAAGCAACATATGTGCTACTGGTGCCCTAATAGACAGCAACATTCCACAGATTTTCATCCCACCTAGCCGCCGCCGCTTCTCAGGTCTTGAGCAGAGCTTCCGTTTCCTGCGTGGTCACGCCCCCGTCCCTGTCCAATCCTTGCTCCATGGCGCGCCACCTCCGCTCCAATTGTGGGCAATCTCTCCTGCTCCCCCTCCAAGGTGCGCCCCTCCACCTCGTCTCCTGTTCCACCTCCGCCCACACTCTTTTTTCCATGCGATTCTTTTTTTGTGATTCTTTTTTCCACAGTGATTCTTTCCCGTGCGCGCCCGACATCCCCACGATTCTTTCCCATGCGCGCCCTTGCCCGCGCGATTCTTTCCCGTGCACGCACTTTTCGCCGGCGCCTGGGCCTAGCGTTTTTTTGCCACCTAGGCCCTAAAAGACGCACTGGGTCACTATTTAGAGCCTAATCGCGATTAAAGGTATGTGTAATTATGTTTTTTTAACCTTGGGTGGACCAAATAAACCTAAGTTCAAAGACTTGGTTTCCTATAGAATACTGTATTTGGTTTGGTATGGTTGTTGTTTTGCTTGAGCCTCATCTGGTGTTTATAGAATTTTCCACGATTCAAATGAAAAACTTTCCAAATGATTCCACTTCTACCAACATGAGTTATACTAATAAGAGTAGACATGCTATATTTATGTTCATTCATTAAGGGAAAGCCATTCAAGCTGTTTCTGAATAGCTTCCTTCGAAAGGGTACATGATTTGGAGGGAAAGGAACCTCTCCTAGATTTAAGGAAGGCTATCATAGGATTACAATGGATCCTAAACTAGCATCCCTCATAGTTAAAATAGGAGCACCATAGATGGTGCGATTGGATAGAACATGAAGGTTATAAGCTAATGAGGTGACATTCCACTTAATACTTATGTTTGATGTGTATTTTGGTTAGAATGGAAACTAAAAAGGTTGCTCAAGTGTGATGGTAGTCCTCTATGCAAGATCTTGACATAGTTGAGCATGGGGTAAGCATGTAGCAGTGTTTGTGTATGCTGTTTGTAGGATAGTCATGGTTGATATGGTTGTTGAGGTTGTCGAACATGAAGTAGTGGCACATGAAGATGTGGGCACACAAGGTGGTGCCATGTAGTTGGACCCATTGGAGAAGAAGTCATAGATGAAGAAGGTGGCTGGTTGAGATAGTTATTAAGGGATATGCAACCAAGCGACCATGGACAAGATGTGCATGGTTTGCTAGGACTAGGAACACATCACAAATAAAGGCATGACTAATGTTGCCAAACTAGTTGTACAAGAGAGAGGGCATAAAACCATGTGTCAGTGCCTAAGGGACCAATAGAGATTGGCTCCTTGTGGTAGGACATAATTAATAGTTATCACACTACATACCAGACATTCTTAGAGATTGAAAGTTGTTGCCTAGTTGTCATTGCCTCACTGTTGAATGACCATGGAGATAGAAATATGATTTTCAAGAAACTTTTTGTATATGTCCAAGACACACACATACACCACACCCAAGCACACACACAAGGTCAAGCGAGCTCGTGCATACACACACATTGCTCAAGCATAAGCTGAGCATGCCATTCGACTTAGAATACAACTAGGTGGTGCCCTTGTCCACAAATAGCTTACCCCTCTACAACACCACTGCAATGATGTAGGGTTCAAATTAACATCTCAAGTTGCTAAAATATCATGCAAAAGTTGAAAGGGATGAGATTATATGTGTACAATTCTGGATGGTTCCATTAAGATCATTGAAACATGCCAATGAAAATGGGGCGACGATGAAGGAAAGAAACTTGTGGTGAGACTTGTAACTTTTATCTTGTTTCATTGTTACATCATTAATTCTTTGTAGTGCAGTAGATCCCCTTATTCCAAAGTTGTTTTAGAGCTTGGTCCATCAATGCTGTAAATGTGCCAGTACAATTGGATCAGTGAAAATATTTAGTTTACTTGTAACAAACTAGTGGAGTCATGTGCTATCAGTTGGTTATGTTATTCAAGTATTCTATACTTGTCTGAATTCCAATTAGTATTTGTTTGCCTTAATGTCTTTTGAAGCTATGGTCATGGTTTCTTTGATGACAATTTTTGTGACAACCCTCCTAATTAAATAACAACCAGAATAATTCAAATCTTAGCTCTAATCCCTATTAAAATTTTGAAGTTTTAAGGCAGGATTCTAGTACAGTAGTAAAAGTACATTACTTGTTATCCTATGTCATAATTTCTCCTTTCTATTCCTAGGTGGAAACATATTGAATTGGATATGAGAGGACTAACTTATTTTTGAATTATTCTATAGAAATTGACTATTGGTGGTATGCCTCAAAAGATTGTGACTACATACCAATGTGTGCTTGATAAACATTTTGATGAAGACAACACTGGACAAATGTCAGTGTAGTACCCACTCAAAAAGGTTGTGTGTTAGGAAAGGAGAGTCAACATTTATAAGTACTCTCCCTCTAATTTGCTTTTAGGTTAAGTCTTGGTTTCTTAAGGGTCAAGTCTCCCAGGACTAAAAATAGAGGGACGACATAACCTTTCAGTCTTACGCAAGAATAGAGCTTTGCTCACTAAGGCCCAATATTCTCTATCTTAAACCGCCGCTGTTCGATCCAGCCATCCCCAACTGCTTTTCACCCCACACCCATCCGGTCGCCATTCAGTTGCCCAACCCCCAGCCAGCGGTCGCCAACCTCCAGTAGCCACTCCAACCGTACTCCCCGAGTTGGTCTTTGACAGTTACAAGAAAAGTTTATGTTTGAATATTGTTTAACATTATTGATATGTAGTAACTACTATCTTATTATAACGTCCAAACATAAGTACTATTGTAATATGTAAGAAGCATGACGCATTCTTGGCATGTGGTCATTTTTCATAACTTTATTCCAAATGGTAAACTGCCCATATAAAAGTTAGGGTACCGTCTCGCCCCGGACGTCCGGACAGCAACGTTCGTTCGGACGCCTGCCTGTCTGCCACTGCCAGGTATCACTTAAATAAGTACGTGTTATGATTTTTAAAATTAAAAAAGTTATAACTCCTAAACCAATTATCAAAATTAAAATCCGATTGCACCATCGTGTTTCTTATAATTAATTCTTCAAAACAAGATCCCACATGGATATATTTTGATAATTTTTTTACAATATATATAACAGCTTTGCAACATCCATACAAAACACATGCAATATAATTTTAAAACTAATGAAACATTAGATATATGCTTTTGCAACATGCATGTTTCACCCCTTCTTCCAGACAAAGCTGAGCATAGAAGCGAAATAGTTGATCCTGTTATCTGGCAACAGAGGATGTAGACGATGGCTGGTTGAAGGTTACGCCGGGCGTACCAGATCCGAAGCTACCGAGGATGGAGAATGGCCGCTATAAAGCACAGGAGGAGGCAAGTAAAGATGACCACGCGGGCATAGGGATGATTACGGTTGATGGAAAGATACGAGGTCGCACCGGCTGAGGCGGAGAACGATCACCGCTGGTGGCGAGCCTCCCAATCCAAGCGATGGACAGGAAACATACAACTGAAACACTAACTGCAACATTAGATCTAATTTTGAAACATCCAGATACAACAATTGCAACATATGTATGAAACTACTGAAACACTCGAAACATGCGGATTGAACATTTGAAAAAAAACACCTAAAAACACTTAGAAACCATTTACAAACGTATGCAACATTCAGATAAAATACTTACAACATACATGTGAGAATATATGCAACATCCAGACAAAACTATTCAAGAATCAATAAAAACTGAGATGAAACATTTGAAACATACACCACAAATATATGTGTACAATCGTTGCAACATATGCAACGCTCCGATCTAAATTTGCAATATATATATTTGAAACACTTACAACATGTCCACTAACACATATCGACACTTGAAACACATGTTTATGACACATAGGGAGACCGAGGGCGGTCGACTGCAACAAAAAGAAAAAGGAAAAAGAAACAAAAAATAAAAAGAAGAAAAAGGAAAAAAAAGAAAAAACGACAAATATTACAAGATATGCAATCCCGAATTACAAGATATACAACATTTATATTTTTATTTTTATGAAATATATTTATGGTCCTTTTTATTCTTTAATGAAATAGCTAAAGCTTGGTCAAGGAAAGGGAAGCAAAAAAAAGGGGAAATCCCTCCCTTCCTCTCGGGCCGAGCCATCTCTCCCTTTCTCCCCTTTCTTCCACAGCCGCTGCACCGCGCCAGGCCGCCTTCTTCCTCTTCTCACGCCTCCCTCTTTCCCTCTCACACGGTCACCGACAGGTGGGGCCCACCTATCGGCCCGTTCTTCTACGCAGCACCACGAGCAGAGCCAGAACGGCCGCTCCGCCCTTCCCGCGAAGCACCCTCGCCCGTCTGCTTGCCGCTGACCTATAAAAAGGACTCACTGAGTCCGCAGCTATGCACGCTGTCGCCACCTTGCCCTCACCGTGCTCTCCATCCCACCATCCGCCCGCCGCCGAGCCGCTGTCGCCGTCGATTCGCCGACACCAACGCGTTCCAGCCCAAATTGGAAGCACACCCGGGTTCGCATCGTCTCCATGGAGCTTGCTCGCCGCGCCACTCCGCCGATTGGAGCCCCGAAGCGCCGTCCAGAGCCGCCACCGACGGAGTCCCGCCGCCGTCATTGTTCGTCGCTGGACGTCTCCGTGCCTTCTCCGGCAAATTAAAACCTTGGTGAGCTTCTCCGGACCTCCCTCTCGCTCCGCGTACTCTCAATTCATCGTGTAGTGGACTCTGGGACATTAGCCGCGTGCACCGACGAGCTCGCGCCGCTGCCCATGGCGGCCACCACTCGGAACCCTTTTTCCGGTCGGTTTATCGCCCTAGCCGAGTTCACCGTGAGCCTCGCTCCCTCACTGTGCTTTGATCTTAGCCGGCCGATGCTCCTAGCGCCATCCGTGACCTCACCGTCGCTTTTGCTCCGCCGTGACACGTGCTACACGCACCTAGGCCAGTCGCGAGCCATCTCGAACCCCAAATCGAGTTCGAGGTCACCTCATCTATCTCCCCGCTCCTTTCCTTGAGAAACTGAGCACCGAAACCACTGATTTGGCTAACTCCGGCGATGTTCCGGTAACCCACCGCCGCGAGCGGTACTGTTCTGGCAGGTGACCCTTTTTCCCCTCACCCGATCTAATCCACACCATCCATCACGCGATCAACGGCTCTCAGAGCCCCGAACCCCATCGCAGGGCACTTTTGCAGAACACCCCCCATCTTTTTACATATAGAACCCATGGTCCTTTGCGCCTTTAAAGATTATGTATTCACTGTTAAGAAAACTTAAATCGGCTCTGGGAACATGTAAACTCGGTTCTAATGAATTTTAAATAAATTACAGATTTGCCACTTCATTAATTTGCCCATAAAATCTTCATTTTAACTCCAATTTGATCTATTCAAGTTGCGTTATTTCTAATTTCATGATCTACGTGTTTATACAACTGTACATTAATTTGATACTTTTAATTTTCGAGTTAATAATATAATAATATTTATTCTATATCAAACCTTCGGAAAATCATAACTCCCACGTTTTAACTCTGTTTTTAGCGATCTTTATATCATTGGAATCGTAGCGACGCGTAGATTGGTTCTATATAATTTTAAATCTATTTTTCTACTGTGGTGTACTGTTCTAATTATTATTCATTGTTTGCTTCGTGAATGATTGTGCAATGCGTGCGTGGTGATTATTGATCAAGTTTAGTCGGTGAGTCTCATGTGAAGGTTCAAGGAGCTATTAACTGAAGATTTGGATCAGAGAAAGGATCTTAATTTGAGGCAAGTATAGCTGGGGTTTTATTTTTGTGACCATGATCTTGTGACTTGATTGATGTTTAAGCAACAAACGTTGAAAATGACTTTTTAGCAACTTGAGAATTTATCTGTAAGAAAAGCTTCTGGATTGACAGTATAACTGTGAGGGCTATATGGCTCTAGCTTTAGTTAAGTATGAGGACCTTTTATAGCATGTTAGAGGTTACCCGTGGGGCGCAAATAGGGATAAGCAGACTGTGGATCCCTGGACAGGTTGTATCACACAGACTGACTAATGAAACCTAGCGGCCCTAACTTGTTAGGCAAACCTCTGAAAGACTTCATAGTGGACCCGCTGAAAGGACCGGATAGGCTAGGGGGTGAATAGCCTATAAAAATTTCTACAAAGCACTTAAGCACAAGTTAGAAGTTAACAAGGCTATCGCAAAGCACTAGCTCTAAGCTACTCTATGCAAGCCACCTAACACAATATACTACTCCACAAGTATGCACTCAAACGCTAGAGACTCACTCCTCCAAGACCTAAGGAGAGAGCACCTAAACAAGTAATAAGCGCAAGAGAGTAGTGAACGAGAAAGCTATGCCAACGTGAGGAGTAGAGGTTGAACCAATCACCGGGAAATGATGAATATGAAAACCAAGTGATCAACCACTAGAATACCGAAAGACCAATCATCCACTCAAAGGTGGAGAAGAGAGAACACTCGATTTTTTACCGAGATTCACGTGATTGCCGTCACGCTACTCCTCGTTGTGGCACCGGTCTTTCTTGGTGGATTGCGAGCTAGGCTTCACACGCCAATCCCTCACCGGAAGCTGCTCAGCAACACAAGATAAGTGGCTATCAACCACGAGCAATCCACTAGAGTCGGTTTTGGCACTCCACCAGGGAATAACCGCAAGAACCCCTCACAATCAACACTTCGGTGTGGGCTTGAACAATCATCAATCAACCTCAACACCGAAATCACCTCCAACCCGCTAGGGACACGGCAATGCCCCAAGAGAATAAGAACTCAGCCTTGGCTTGCTCTCAAGTGCTCTAGAATGCAAATCACTAGCAATGATGCACTTGAGAATCACTTAACTCACAAAGATGATAAAAAATGAACAAGTGAGTGAGTGGGAGTCTAGAGAGTGCTCACAAGTGTATGGCAATGAATCAAATATGCAAGAGGGTCACCAAGTGACCAGGGAGGGAGTATACATACCCCCAAGTGCACTCCTAGCCGTTACCCCATAAGAAACTGCCGTTAACACTCTTTTTGGGGCGTCGGACGCAACTTGTCGGACCAACGCCACGATCCGACGCTCGAATTGAAGCCCCGTGTTAGCTCAGATTCAACCACAGCTGCTGATCTCCAACGGCTACTGCTCGCACCACTTTTCCAAACCGTCGAACTGCTGATCGTCGAACTAATTCTCCCTGGCGTTCGACACTTCTAGAGAGTTCATAGTGAGCTAAAAGGCCGTCGGACGCTGTCCGACGCTCAGCATCGGACCAAGACTCACCGTCCGACTCCTTCAACTCACTTCACCGCGCACTGTGCTAGAGCGTGAACTCGCCACACCACAACGTCGGACTGTCAGCCAATAGTCCGACACTCGCACACCTCAGACCGTTGGACAATCTGACTCTCTCAGCTCGCACCACCATCGGACTCAACTCAGTCAGTGCATCGGACCTACAAGCTCCACCGTCCGACGCTTCCAGAGAGGTCTAGAAACGCTAAAACACCGTCGGACGGTGTTCGACACCTACCGTCGGACCAAGCCTAAGCGTCCGATACCTTTGCACAGTGAACAGCAAGTCTGGGAACCGCCGGACCCTACCAAACAATAGTCCAATGCCCTGCATCCCCAGAGTTTGATGCTCGAAACTTAGTGTTTTTCTATTGCGACTTTCTCCGGAAATCGCCGAATCCTGCCTCGCAAGCTCGACAGGAGGGAGAGAAACCCCAAGCACCTCTCTACCACTTCAACCCTTGTTCCTAAGTGCTAACACCAAAGAATCTAACGATTGTGCACGGTGTGTTAGCTTTTGAAGCCATTTTCCAAGGGTTTTAAGTCAAAGTCTAGGTTGAGTTAGAATCAATGCACATGAAATGTAGCCTAGAGCACTTGAAGGTAATCCAATCATTTGGTTCTCCCCTTAATAGTCGGCTATCTATCCTAAATGTGATCACATCTTCTTGGTGTCTTGATCACCAAAAGAAAAGGCTTCTAGGGGTTATACCTTAGCCTTGATCACCTCTTAAAGTTGCTTTCTAGCATCTTGATCATCTCTTCACTTGATCCACCTCTCTTGTTCCATGGATGGACCTTCTTGATCAACACCATCAACCATTTGGCTCTTCACTCTATGGTTCGGACCACCTATACTTAGCCATCACTTAGCAAGTAGGTTATTTCTTAGGATGTCATCAATTATCAAAACCAAACTAGAGCTTTCACCTGCCGGCCTTCCTTGGTAGTGGGCTAAGAGGTTGGCCGCCTTGGGAGAAAGGGTAAACCATGACTCACAGGGAAAGTGTACACCTCTGCGCGGAGTTTATTAAACTAGTATACTAGCTTTGCTCAAGGACACGAGTGGCCTTGAAATCCTTACATATAAGTTGATGGTTTTGGTTTGCTAACATGCTCATTTATTTACCGTTTTATGCTTTACATTATTTATGTTACATTGATCATGAATTGTTGGGATCTATATTACCCTGTTGCTATACTTGCTGAGTTCGCCATGGACTTACTCTTGCTATAGTTTAGCGGCGAGTCCTTTCTGCAGCTATAGCGGTGCTATAGCGGAGCTATAGCCTGCTATTTTAAACAAGGCCGCCATGTCATCAAATATGCATATGTGGCAACCCATTTAATGCAAATGAAACTCCACACTGAGACTAGGATAGAAAGACGATTTGTGAGAAACTTTAGTGTACATATTATATTTTTGTGTTATATATGTCTAGGACACACACACTAACGCAAGTGCAAACACGCACACGAACGTGGACACACACATTGCTTGAGTGCAGGATGAACATGCCATTCAACTTAGAGCAACTCCATGAGACTCTTTAGATCCTTTCTATTCTCATAAACAACCCAACATAATTTTTATTTGGTTGTCCAAATATAACCATCTTGTATTCGGGATTTCTTGCTAGCCAAAGATAAAGAGCGAGAATGGCTCTCTAGGGTACGCAGACCATATAGAAAAGCTGTTGGAGAGTGATAAGACATAGAAATGATTTTTATGTAAATGGCTCTCTAAATGATGATTTAGAGAGTAAATTTTGAAGAGACTCTTGAAGAGACTCTTAGAAAAACAACTGGGTGGTGCACTTGTCACAGATAGCTTACCCCACTACAACAAAACCACATTGCAGTGATGCCAGGTTCAAATTAACATCTCAAGCTGCTACGACATCTTGGAAAAAGTCAAAGGGATGAGACTGTATGTGTAGAAGTTCTAGAGGGTTCTATTAGTATCATCGAAACATGTCTATGAAATATTGGGAGAAAGAAAGAAATTGTGTTGAGACTAGTAAGTTTTGTTTTATTTCGCCGTTACATCATTAATTCTTTATAGTGCAATAGCTCCTCTTATTCTAGAGTTATTCTAGAGCTTGGTCCATGAATGCAGTAAATGTGTCGGTACCATCAGATCAGTGAACATTTTCATGAACTTTGTGAGGCTGATAGGTGGGGGTCTGCTCGTCAGTGAGAAAAGACCCTATTAGCTTTTCAAAGCCACAGCTGCGCCACCAAACAGCAGTTGGCTTTACCCGCAGCTCATATCCCATGGCTGCTTTTCCAAAAGTCACATCCCACTGTAGCTTTTTTAGAAGCCACAGCTTAGTTTAATTGTAACAAACTAGTGGAGTCATGTGTAATCAGCTATTTATGTTATTCAACTATACTATACTGGTCTAAATTCTAGTTAGTATTTGTTTTCTTTTGTCTTTTGAAGCTATGATCATATTCATGTCCATGGTTCCTTTGATGACATTTTTAGATAACAACCAAAGTAATTCAAATCCTAGCTCCAGTGATCCCTGTACACATTCTAATGTCTTAAAGAGGATTCCAATACAGTAGTAAAAGTAAGTTACTTGTTATATATTCTACGTCATAATTTCTCCTTTTTGTTCCTTGTTAGATTGGATATGAGAGTACTAAGTTATTGTTGAATTATTGTGTAGAAACTAAATGTTGGTAGTATGCCTGAAACGATTGTGACTTTATACCAATGTGTGCTTGATAAACATTTTGATTTAGACAACTATGAACAAATGTAAGTGTACTTCCCACTCAGAAAGGTAAGCGTACTATTAGTACTGTGGCGAAGATAAACAAAGATAGAGACGTTGCTGGTACCGAAGGTAAGGATTTATCCTACTCACTAGTTATTAACATTGAACATATCAACTGATGAAGATAGTATGACACCATTCTTATGAGTTCTGTTTACTATGCTTACTTGTTTTTTGTAAGGTGATCAGTCTGTGTCATCATTCATATATGGCCTTCAAGAACAGGTAACAACCCTGAAGAAGTGCATCGTACAATTAATGAAGATATCCCTGGTGAATCAATTAAAAGAAGCTCTTTTTGAATAGTTCTTGAACTAGCACATTTTTCATTACCTTCGAAATGTTCTACCTCGGTCACATATGCCTCATTCTTATCAAAATTGTATTTATTGTTTCTGTAATTGGTGTCCAAGTCAGAAGTTATTTGCAGCTCGTTGCAAGTAAGAGTTATTCTTTATACTCTATTGCACCCTTGCTTTTCATCTATTGTTGTTCCTTTCTAAATTATTTCCTATGTCATTCTATTTTGTTTTGCATTCATTCTTAATGCCTGATTAAATTGGGTTATTTAGGTCATAGTGAATTGTTTCATATTCTAGGATTGATAAGTATTCATCTTTTGATGCTTACATCTCTCGTAGAATCATTGTTGTAATCTTTAGGGTTTAGGGTAGGTCAATTAGCATTTGAAATTTTTTCCAGAAGATTTATTTCCAAAAAGTTTTTGAAGCTAAAACTTGCCCCGAGCCCAAACTAGAGCAGGTGGCCCAAAATGTCTCTTTTTTTTTACAGCCGGCCCCTTTCAGGCTGAAGAAGCTCACTCGGCCGGTCCAGCTACTCCATGGCCGGCCTCTCGTGCCAGAAGGCCTGCAGTGGCATGTCTACCGCAGTGAATGGCTGCTGGAATTCCTGCGCTGCAGGCTGCTACAGCTACAACACACAGCAGCTGCTGCTCTATAGGCTGCATCGGCGCCTGAGTTCTCGTGTGCGCAGCAATCCTATCTTACTTGGAGGTTGCTAACAGATGCGCCCATAGGATTTAGCGCAACCACCTGCACGCCTCCGCGGCGCACCTCCCCTACTGCCCACCGCCTCAGCTTCCGACTCCAGCACCTCCACGGCGAAGGCACCCCTGCCGCCAGCACCTCCCGCCGCCCGCCGCGGCGGCGCGGTAGGGCCTCGCCAGAGCTCTGGCGAGGCCCTACTGCGCCGCGGCGGCCTCCCTCTTTCCCTCCCCCTTCCCCCTCCCCCTCCCCTGGCCGAGCTCACCGAGGATGGACCTTCCTCTACTCCAGCGACCAAGCTTACCACCGTCAGCTCCCCCGCACCGACCTTCCTGACTGCCTCCCCTGCCGCCAGGACCCTAAAGACCCACCTGCCCTGCTCCCCACTGCCTGGCCGGCCTTCCTCCCCCTAGCGACCCCTTCTAGACCCACCGGAGTTTGGGAAGAAGGGGGGCCCCTCGCCGGAGTTGGGGAAGAAGGGTCGCCGGAACCCTAGATCTAGGGAGGAGAGAGATAGAGAGAGAGAGAGAGAGAGAGACGGATAGAGAGAGAGAGGGAGAGAGAAGGGGCCTACCTGGGGCCGTCGAAACCCTAGACCGACCGCCGTCCATGGCCGGCGCCGTGGGGAGAGGAGGGGAGGGGGAGAGAGAGAGGGCACGGGGGGCGGTGGGGGTGGCGCCGCCGCCGCTGCTTGGCTCGAGGTTGAAGACGAAGGTACGGGGCAGGCGGGCTCGGATGCGTGTGGGGTAGCCGGGAGAGGAGAGAGCGTGGGCGAGGTGCGAGGTTGGCGCGCATGCGCGAGCGTGAGCGCCTGCACGCTCGAATACTAGCATTTAGGATCTTATTTTTTTAGATACTGGAGGGGTTTACACTCGTACAGGTGTTTTATTAGAAAAACAAAGTTTATAGATACAATTTGAAACTAAAAAGGATCCCCTCAGAATCAGGAAAAAAGGAGGAAAAAAAGATACAATTTGAAACTAAAAAGGATCCCCTCAGAATCAGGAAAAAAAAAGGAGAAAAAAAGATAAACGTTATGATATATATGATCGGCCGTGTGCTTGCATGCGTGCGTCATAACTTCAAAAGGTGGTGCGTAATAAGTTGGTCTGTCTGAATCGGAGACTGCTGCTTGCATTATGTTTTCTGTTTATGTTGCTTGTACTACCATGCATCCATATTGTCTGAAATCTTTGTGACCGTCATGCATTTGGGTGTCATTAGTTTTTTTAAACACGACTTCACGTGTATTTCATTAAGAAGAATCGCAAAGTAGCGTACAACAATAACCCGAAGACGAGATGCCTAGTTCGGGGTACAAACACAGAAATAAAGACACACAACACTTGATAGAAGGATCTAGCCGACGAAGAATTGAACGACCAAAGACAGGCGGGGCCTAAATCAGTTTACAACGAACAAGACCGAGACGACCCCCCTAAAGCTAGTAGCGACCCACTGATCAGCTTCCTCCTTGATGTCCATCGCCACCTCCAGTACAGAGCGCGAGACGTTGTTGAAGACGCGTGTGTTGCGTTCCTTCCATAGTTGCCAAGAGAGTAGGAGGACCGCTGCGTCAAACGCCTTGCGGAGAGGCTGTGGCATCGAACGACGGGAGTCCATCCACCAAATGGAAAGCTTCGCCCTTGGCTCCGGAGTGTAGCTTGCCAACCCAATGTTAGATTTAATGTTGGCTAGGCCCAATATTTTATCTAATTAAATCGAATAATTCTAATACTCTCTTAAATATTGTGCGCTAATATTACGTGAACGAGATGCTGGAGTGAGATATATACATGCACGTAATGTATGTATTTGTTTTGTCATTCAAGATAATTATGGCCAGGAGTTATACGAGTTTTCACTCCTAAATGACATTAATGGGCTGAAAGTTTTTAGTCCTAAATAGAGGGAGTTTTCACTCCTAAATGACATTATGGGCTAGAAGTTTTTAACCCTAAATGGAGGGAGTTTCTATTTCTAATGGTGAGAGTTGCGGGAGTTTCTGCTCATAAAGACGGAAGTTTCTTCCGTGAGCATTTCTTCCGCTTTCTTCTCTTGATCTTCCCGCGCTCTTTGATCTTCGTGGCCGCTGGATAAAAGCAGAACGTACTCCAACATTCGGGAAACTAGTTTTCTCTCATACGCACACGGTGCCACCAATTCAGCTATTCTTCGAGTTCTCCCCATCCCGACTCGTGCGCGCACACGAGTTGGGAGAGTAGGAGCCTTCAAAACGCACGCTGACATTGAGTTCACCTGGTCGGGTGGAGATCGGCGATCACGTTTTTGGGGAGTGTCGCGGCACGACTACTCGCTACGCATTCTTCTTCTTCTTCCCGGCGATCGAAGGAGCTCCCTGGACGGTTGTGGTCACGGGCGGAATGACAATGCAACTCCTCTTCACTGCACCGATCGGGACGACTACATCAACATGCAACATGGCTTTCTCTTCTGTTTTAACCGGCTTTGCCGCAGGATATGATTCATATACGCTATTCAATCATCCGCTTATGCTGTTGATCAAAACCCTGCTGGTTAGCATGTTCTACGTGATTATTTGCTTGCTGCTAGACAAATCATTCATGATTTTTATGCTCTGGTCCATTGTGAATAAACACATATTTGTCACTATTATTTTCGTGCTATTTTTCTAGAATAAATTAAACCTAAATTTGCCTAAAATTCTAACAATCCAAAAATGTGATATTAGGCAATTTTTATCTGTTGGCTTTGCGGGTTTACTGAAACCATTACCATTTGAGGGCACACACTATAAGAGATGGCAGCAAAAATGCATTTTGTGGTTGACCTCTATGAACTGCTTTTATGTGGTGAATGAGCAGTCTGTTGGAGTGTGGACATCTGATGAGGAGCGTGCATTCCAACACGCTGACACTACTTGCAAGGCCGCTCTGTTGAGCATTTGCTCAAAGGGGACTCCCTTGTTGATGCATATGTGCAGCTTCCGACTGGGAAGGCCATGTGGGATGCACTTGAGGCCCGTTATGGCGTTTCTGATGTCGGCTCAGAGCTGTATGTCATGGAGCAGTTCCATGATTATCGGATGGTCGAGGACCGCTCGGTAATCGAACAGGCTCATGAATTACAGGCGTTGGTGAAGAAAATTGAGCTGTTTGGGTGTGTACTCCCCGACAAGTTTGTGGTCGGATGCTTGATTGCTAAGCTGGCACAATCTTGGACTGACTTTGCAATTTCTCTGAAACACAAGGGGCAAGAGTTCAGCACTGCTGAGCTTGTTGGGACACTTGATGTTGAGGACAAGGTGAGAGCAAAGGATGTCAAAGGCAAGAAAGTCGGTGAGGGAGGTTCTAGCGCACATGTGGTGCGAAAGAATCATTCTAAATCTCAAAAGAAGAAAAGCCAGTAAGATGTGAAGCCAAAGAACACTACTTCTTTAAAGAAGAAGAAAAAAGACAAGAAAAAAGGCAACTGCTTCACTTGTGGCAAGACTGGGCATTTTACTAGAGAGTTCCCAGATGCGAAGTGGAAGCCACCTCAGAAGAAATCTGCCAACATGGTTGAGGCTGATGGAGGAACATCGGGGTATGGTAATTTATTACTTATAGTTCTTTCAGTTTTTAATTCACCTGAATAGTGGGTTGATACAGGAGCCAATATACATGTGTGTGCTGATATTTCCTTGTTTTCTTCTTATCAGGTCGGGCGGGCTTCCTCCTTGTTGATGGGGAACGGAGCACGTACGGCTGTACGTGGTGTTGATACGGTCGATCTGAAGCTTACTTCGGAAAAGACCGTGCAGCTAAAGAAGGTGCAGCATGTCCCCTCAATAAGGAAGAATTTGATTAGTGGATCTTTACTTTGTCGTGATGGTTATAAACTTGTTTTTGAATCGAATAAATGTGTGCTGTCTAAATTTGGAACCTTTGTGGATAAAGGATATGAGAGCGGAGGCCTGTTCCGCTTGTCTTTAACTGATGGTGATGTTAAAACTGTGAATCATGTTAAAAATGATGATGAGGCGAATATGTGGCATTCGCGATTATATCATGTTAATTTTGGTTGTATGTCCCACTTGGCTGGTCTAAATTTAATTCCAATATTCAATTTAGTCAAAAGTTCTAAGTGCCATGTATGCGTTGAGGCGAAACAACCCCGCAAGCCTCACAAGGCTGTTGAGGCGAGGAATTTGGCACCTCTAGAATTAATCCATTCTGACTTGTGCGAGATGAATGGTGAGTTAACTAAAGGTGGCAAAAAATATTTCATGACCTTTATAGATGATCGCACTAGATTTTGCTATGTATATCTGTGACAATCAAAGGATGAAGCACTGTATTATTTTAAAATCTATAAGGCTGAGGTAGAAAATCAACTTGAAAAGAAAATGAAACGGGTGCGTTCTGATCGCGGAGGAGAATACTTCTCAAATGATTTTTCTGAGTTTTGCGCGGAGCACGGTGTAATTCATGAGAGAACACTGCCATACTCACCACAGTCCAATGGATTTGCCGAAAGAAAGAACCGCACTCTAACTGAGCTGGGGTTAACGCCATGTTAGACACTGCGGGACTATCTAAGGAATGGTAGGATGAGGCGATATTGACAGCGTGTCATGTTCTGAATAGAGTGCCCACAAAGAGCAAAGAAGTCATACCATTCGAGGAATGGGAGAAAAAGAGATTAAATCTCTCCTATCGGCACACAAGGGGTTGTTTGGCAAAGGTGAATGTGCCAATTAACAAAAAGCAAAAGCTTGGACCCAAAACCGTTGATTGTGTCTTTCTTGGCTACGCCATCCATAATGTGGGTTATAGATTTTTAATAATAAATTCTAAAGTGTCAGACATGGTGGAAGGCACGGTAATGGAATCGAGAGATGCTACATTTTTTGAAGATGGATTTCCCATGAAAAATATGCTTAGCACTTCTAGTCATGATTCTGTAACTTTAAATGAGACGCATGAACCGGCAAATAACGCTGCTCATGAAACTCTTAAGAATATCCCTGAAGAGGATAATGATATGGTCACTTGGAAGAGCAAGAAGCGTAGAGTTGCAAAATCTTTTGGCGATGACTTTATTATTTATCTTGTGGATGACAGACCCAGAATAATAGAAGAGGCATATTCCACTCCTGACGCTGACTTATGGAAGGAAGCGGTGCAGAGTGAGATGGATTCTATTATGTCTAATGGTACATGGGAGGTGGTTGATTGTCCTTATGGATGCAAACCTGTGAGTTGTAAGTGGGTTTTCAAGAAAAAGTTCAGGCCCGATGGTACTGTTGAGAAGTACAAGGCGAGGCTTGTAGCTAAAGGTTATACTCAGAAAGAAGGAGAAGATTACTTTGATACTTATTCACCAGTAGCCCGTCTCACGACTATTCGAGTGCTACTATCTTTGGCTGCCGTTGACACTTCTTAGCGCAACCACCAGAGACAGGGTGTTAGGCTATCTCTGATAACGGCGTCAGAAGTGCCCTAGGGTATTTCTTATGTCTATTGGATAATTCCGCAAGCGCACAGAATATACCGCTGTAGCACTTCACCCGGGAATATTCCAAGGTATCGTTATTTATTTTTATCCCAAGGGAAAGTGGTTGCTAGGAATAATTAATAAAAAGAGAGAGATCCTTAAGTCTATAACAACTTAGTATCAACTAGTGATAGGGGGTAAATCGATATATAGAGGAAAGGGTAATGACACCAAGACACGATAAGGTTTTGGATAACTAAAGATAACCAGTAGAGTATAGCTAGGTGGGAGGACAACGAGTGAGTATAAGACTCCTATGACACTTACTTTACTCTTGTGAACTATCTTATCAAATAGATGAAGTATATCAAGACAGCTACCTTACTTCCGATGTGTAGGGGATAGGCGAGACAGTAGGGGATATAACATCTACCCGAAGCGGCTATTCTCTTGTGGGAGCTTACTTTTTAAGAACTTGCCTAAAACACGTGGAGGGATACTAAGACTAGACAGGGCTGTCACCACCTGCTAGCACCCACAAACAATCCGTGCGACAAGCGGCATTCAAAAACAAGATCTAGTCTAAGCACTACGCTTACACTAAGCCTTGCTACTCTAGTTGCGTACTAACAACTAAAGGAGCCTATGACAAGCGATAAACTACACATGTGAGCTGGTTACAGGATCACTATCCAATATAAATCAATTATAAGTTAAGACAAAACACAACAATACTATAAAGAATAATAATGCACTAAGTAAAGACTTAATAAAGTAAAGTAAAGATAATATATTGATAAAGATAAAGTGTTACAGAAGGAAAGGTACAAGAGCTATACCAGACTCTCTAGCAGATGGCTCCGGAGACTCCAAGCGTAGCTCGACTCGACTCTAACTCCCACACTAAACTAATACTATTACTAAAGAGCAAAGCTCTTGGGACTTGTGACTCTCTTGTGTCTTGTGGTGTCTTGAGGAGGAGTGGGCAGCCTCTATTTATAGTGGAGAGTGGAGGGATGCCACGTCAGCGATCCGTGTGCTCCTCAACTCTCCACCCTTAGATCCACCGCCTTGTAACCGCCTCAAAATGGACGGTCTTGGCAATTTGAGCACATGGGAAGCATGCTTGGAGTCGGTAGGAAACGTCGGTGGCTGGGGGCCACACAACCTGGTTCGGCCGACCCCTATGATGGGTGGGGCTAGGCTAGGTGTGGTCCCCACCAGTCATAGGGTCTCCCCTGGTACTTGTCTTGTCTTGATTGCTTCGTTTCATGCCTCAATCCGTGTGCCTTTGATCTCCACCGTTGAATGAAAGTATAAGTTGATCCGATGGATGAAATGACTTAGTTGGAGTGTCACACGAATCCTGCCATGTCACCAGAGCCAGGTGGGCCCCATGGACAGTTCGGCCGACCCATGGGTGGGCTACCCTTGGCTCTGATCTCTTCCATTTGATGTTGTATGCACTGTGTTGAAAGGTGATGGCCTGGGGCAACATGACATGATTCGGCCGAACCATATAGTTAGCCCCTAGCTGCTCACTTTTGCACTGTTTTGGTGTTCCATGCAATCACAAGCTTAAGAGTACATGTGGAACTAGTTATTGATAAAATATGCTCATGACATGTTTATCTTTCCTTGGATCCGAGGACTGTTGACGGTGTTTGAATGTGGAATTTTAGGGTATATCCACCGTCAACAACTGCCTCACATGGTCTTTTCATTCATCAGATGGACGTTATGACAGCTTTCCTGAATGGAGAGCTTGAGGAAGGGATCTGTATGGATTAGCCTGATGGATTTATAACAAATGGTCAAAAGAGAAAGGTGTGTAAATTATTAAAATCTTTGTATGGTTTTAAACAAGCGCCTAAGCAGTGGCATGAGAAGTTTGATAAAACTTTGACATCAGTAGGTTTTGCTGTGAATGAAGCTAATAAATGCGTATATTATCGGTTTAGTGCTGGCGAAGGCGTGATCCTGTGCTTATATGTGGATGATATTTTAATTTTTGGAAATAATAAAACTATGATCAAGGAAGTGAAAGGCTTTTTTTCTAGTAACTTTGAGATGAAGGACTTGGGTGTGGCTGATGTTATCCTAAACATAAAGCTACTGAGAGAAGAAGAAAATGGTGGGGTTACGCTTGTGCAAACGCACTATGTGGAAAAGGTGCTGAGTCGCTTTGGTTATAGCGAGTGCACGCCTGCTTCAACTCCTTATGACCCAAGCGTGTCTTTGAGAAAGAATCGAAGAATTGCACGAGATCAATTGAGATATTCTCAAATAATTGGCTCACTTATATATTTAGCTAGCGCTACAAGGCCTGATATCTCTTATGCTGTGAGTAAATTGAGTCGGTTTGTGTCAAATCCGGGAGATAGTCACTGGCATTCTCTTGAGAGAGTACTGCGCTATCTGAAAGATACGATGAGCTATGGTATTCACTTTACTGGGTACCCGAGGGTACTTGAGGGGTATTGTGATGCTAACTGGATTTCTGGTGCTGATGAGCTGTACGCCACGAGCGGATATGCGTTCCTGCTTGGAGGTGGTGCTGTTTCCTGGAAGTCTTATAAGCAGACTATCTTAACGAAGTCTACAATGGAAAGCAGAACTAGGCAGCATTAGATACCGCTGGCGCTGATGCCGAGTGGCTTCGTGAACTCCTTATGTGTGGGGATATAAACCCCCGGTACCACAAGACGAGACATGGGCCGTACCATCAAAGCTGTCCCTGGCCCAGAAGACAAAGACGTGCGGCGCAAGGCACTGCACCATACGGTTATTGTACCAAGTTGGATAGTTTACTTGTAACCTTGTTCCCTCGGTAGACTATCGTCGGCATTCCGTCGACAGTTAGGCGCGTCAGGTAGGGGGTGTGCTTCCTGGTCCCATGACGAACAAGATGAATATTTTTTCTTTCGTCGTCGTGGACCACGGCAACGACATCCGACGACGGCGGAAACCTAGATGGAATTTCTTTTTCGTCACCGGAGCGGCGTTCTTCCTGGAAACGATGACCATCCGATCTACTACGACCACTAAGTAGATGGCGGCGTATTGATGAAGGACCTGCGCCTATGATCGATCACGCATGGAGATCAAAGTTGTCGAGGAGCCTGCGTGAAGCGCAGGATCCATGCATCGACGAACACAGCAACCAATCAGATTACTGACTCCAACTTCTCTGCCAGCGCCAATTCATCTCCGAGTCCGACTCTCCCCTGCGACCAACAGACATAGCAAACAAGGAGTCTGTACGGAACTGCATGCAAAGCACATGCATCATCAAGATCCGATCCCAAAAAACCATCAAACCACAACTTCCGTCGGTTGACTGAAGCAATGAAAGGTGTACGGATCAGCGTGACATGAAGACTAATTATGGAAGCATACCACGTATCCATCATCAAGCATGCGCACGCAACCAGCTACCAGATGCATATACATGTGTGTATGCAAGCACGCTAGCAAGGAGAGGTCTATGATCCAATCTACAGAGCCATCAAGCTGACGTCATCTACAGCACCATGCACGAGTCACGTATACATATACGTTGCTCATCTACGTCTTCATCACCAGAAGCCCTGTCTTTTTTACAATTTGGTCCTTTTTTCAAAAAATTCTCACAAATAGACCCTTGACAGTAAGATTTCAAAAAATGACCCAAAGCTCGGCGTCATCATCATTGACGCCGATGTTGAACATCTCGGCGCCAAAATTGTTGGCGCCGAGGTTGGAGAGAGGCAGCCAGCGTGGAGCCGACGTGTCAGGGGTTGGCGCCAGTCATTATTGGTGCCGAGCTCGGCGCCACAGATCTCGGCGCCGAGGTCGGCGCCATAGATCGTGGCGCCGAGCTGTTGACCTGTACAACTAGCGTTTGAACAATGGGCCATTAGAACCACTGTCCACCGCACGAGCAATCGAAAGCTGATCCATGGTGCGAGGTATGTGGTGGAGAAGATCATTCGGGCAACAGTTGTCCCGAGACGAAGGAGGAAAGTGAGCTTCATCAACAACAGCAACAACAATAGGTATCGACCCCAGCAACAAGGAGGATGGAACTCGCGCCCCTTCTACCAAGGAAATCAAGGTAATGGTTACAGCAATAATTTCAATAATTCTTATGGTAATCAATCTTCTCTTAAAGATCTTATCTTAGGCCAATCTAAAATTAATGATAGCATAAATAAGAAAATAATGGCTAATGATAAGATTCTTGAAAATCTTAGTGAGAAAATGGATAGCTTTAACACTGCTATGAAAAATCAATTGAGCTTTAATAAATGTTAGAAATCCAATTAGCTCAAATAGCAGCAGCTATCCCATCATTCGAACAAGGTAAGATCCCAGAAAAACCTGAAAAACCAATTGAGAGTGTTAAGTTAATTTCCACGAGGTTTGGTAAGCCTCCGGTTAGGCAAAATCCGGGTTGTCTTCTTGATCCGCCATTCATGGCCAAGAAGAGTGACCCCGGCCATCCTACCATCACCTTGCGAGATCGGGCCACACACCTTCAACAACGCCTTCTGCTGACCTTGGATCCGGCGTCAATATCGTGTCCAAGGTAATGTACGAGAACTTGCTAGGGGACCTCTGTACCCCACTTTTGTCTAATTGCAGATAGCCGATCAATCAATCCGTTTCTCCGAGGGACAAGGGACATCCTTGTCAAAGTTCAAGACGAGTACATCCCCGCCGACTTCATCATTCTTGACATGGAGGCCGAAGACGAAGTCCCTGTCATCCTGGGAATGCCGTTCCTCAACACCGTGAATGCCATCATCTACGTAGGATTCGGCCAAGTCCACTTCCAACTCCCAGGTAAGAGAATTAAATGTCCTTTTAATGGTTATAAATCGATGCAACAGGCAAGGAAGAATATGTGGAGAAATAAGCCACAATATGCACCCCGCCGAAAGAATCAACCGCCAAGGTCCAAAAAGGCCGAACTGGTAAGTAAGGCTGAGGTGATAAATAAGGCTGATTCCACTGAATCACAAGCATCAACCAAGAAGGAATGGCAGAAGAAAGAGTGCGATCATCACGGTCTCCATCTCTGGGACCGATGGAAGCACCCGAAGAATGAACCCGAACTGGAGAGGTCCTGCTCTACGGACCTAAAACGTGAAGCCCTTGCTGGTAGGGTAAATCAGTATTTATCCCATATTTAATTCTTACATTTCAACTTTGAATTTTCTTCATTGCATTTCATGTTTAATTTTGGCAATAATTTATTTCGACAAAATAAAATAAGTAGATGAATAAAACTTGAAAAATATCATCTCTGCTCACACCTGAGGTGGTGGGACCACCTAGGTGGGGTCGGCCGACCCCACCATAGGGGCCCATCCTACCTCTGGCTGGTGTTGGCCTGGTGTCCTGATCATGCTCCTAAAATTTGATCACCAGCTCCTTTTGAATTTTGGTCGATCATTCTTTTGCCATGACCATTCTCATATGCTTCAAGGAGAATCCAACACCCACATCAATCCAAATTCTGAAAAGTGAACACTTTGGCATGCATGAATGCTCCCATGGTCCAAGGGAATCACTTTAAACATGTCCCCACTTTTGTCATACACCTTTTACCTTCATAAAACACTTAGACAAGGGAATCTCTGAAAATTTCAAAACTTTTGGTCCACCACTAGTCTCTACTTTCCTGGACACACTATTTAAAGCTGAAAGGGGACAAATCCCTGGTTTGGCCTGAACCATGTTTTGGCTCCTTTCAAGAAAGTGGAGTTTGAATTCAAATAGATTCCCTTGTCCAAAGGTAAAAGCAACACTGAACCTGCAATAATTGGCTTCGGCCGACCCACTATTTGGCTCCTCTCTGCAGAGTTGCATTTGAATTCAATAGATTCCCTTGTCTAAAGGCAAAAGCAACTCTGATCTTGTAATAATTGGTTCGGCCGACCCAATCAATAAAGCCCTGTCGAAAAATTTGAATTTGAGATCACCTAGATTCCATGTCCAAAGGGGAAAACAACAAAGATCTGGCCATGGAGGGGGTCGGCCGAACTGGGCCTAGTGGCCTGGCAACCAGCCCTTCTCCCCCTATAAATACCCTTCCAATGTGTGCTCAAATTCACACCCAATCCAGCTGAATCCTCTCGAGCACACACACTCTCTCTTCTTCTCTCCATTTGAGCAAGATCTTTCTCAAGTTTAGTTTAAGTTTAGCCACTCAACCAAAAACCCAGAAATATTAGTAGTAGTAGAAGCTTGTCTCACTCTCATCTTTGCTCTCAAAATCTTGTTTGTGGAGGTAACCATACCCCGGAAGGACTACTAACAGTGGGATAGCTAACGCTAACGCTAACGCTAACGCTAACGCTAATCCCTGTTATTGTAGTGTGTTCTTGTGTTAGCTCATTGTTGTTGGATGAAGAAGTTCTCCTCCGCACTCAAGAAGGCCAAGAGTGTCGTAGGGAGTTCCTCCTGACGACCCCGCCATGATGAAGATGAAGGAAGAGAAGCTCCACCAAGAAGAAGCTTTGGAGTGCCTTCTGAGAGGACGTTCGACCCCGAGAGCGGCCTCATGCTAAATCAAGAAGAGTACCAAAGGTACATCTCCATCCGACACCGAGGGTATGAACATACCAGGCATCATCGACCCTGTCCTTTTGGACAGCACAGGTATGACCGCGGAATTCAATACTATTTTCAATACAATCGGTTGGGAAAGTTTTTGGAAAGTGCAAGAACTTGGAATAGAGAAGCTCATCATTGAATTTCTATGCTCTTTACAAGGCCACTGAAAATAATGTCTACTTCCGCATATTAAACCAATATTGTAATTTAACATGGAGAGTTTTTAGCATGACACTTGGTTTCGATAATGACTGTCGTCTAGATCTTGTTAATGCAACAAGAAGATTTAATAAAGCTGAATTTTGGAAAGCTATAACAGGATCTAATGATTGCTCTGACCCTAAAACCGATGAAATCCATAATCCTACTTTGCGCTTGATCCGATATTGGATGGCTATAACTTTTCTTCCTAGCTCTAATGCACAAGTTCTTTACAATGATGAATTAAGACTGCTCTATGCCATGACAAAGAAAATAAAAGTTTCACCTGCTAAGATGTTAGTCCACTTTTGGCTTGGTATTTTCCATAGAAGCGAGCCCATATTCTTCACTTCTTTTATCACGCGTATTGCTGAAACAATATACTTGCTAGATGGAAAACATTACTTTGAATACATTGCCTCTCCTAGAGATATTGTAGCCAAAGATTTCTTCATAAGCATTCAAGTCCCAAAAACAGATGAAAATGATAATATAAAAATGATTTATCCCGGCCATACAGCCGAAATCTCTCTCCCTTGTGAGAGGCGTCAGTTGTATGCGCTGCGCACGCTAACCATAAATTGGGACCGAGAGGCAAGAAGCCAAAATATTGTAGGACTAAAAAGGCTGACAAGGAGCATGTCACAAGCCGCCCAATTTGAGTAAGGCGACACATCACGAGCTGCAGGGAGATATAAAGAAGAAAGCGATGAGGCAAGTTCCATGGACATTTCAAGGTCCACGGAACGGCCTCAACAGCACACTCCAAGAGTGCACACCCCCCGTCCGTCCACATGGGCGAGGGGCCATCGAAGCCAAGGATCGAAAATGGATCAACTCATCAATGACATGGGCGCAGTGCAAGTCGAGTAAGACGCAACTCTGAATATGGCACAACAAAATGCTCAACTATTGCAAGCTATCCAAGACGAAGAACCACAACACTGAGCGGGATGGTTCCAATACTACCCGCCACCACAATAAGCAAAAGGACAAGCTTGGGGGAGATCCTCTCCCCCACCAAGGTAAGTATTCTATCCTAGCTATTTACATTATTTTAATTTATTGCATTTTTTTAAAAAATGCATAAGATAAAAATACCAAAAAATATTTCCCTTATTCCCATATGTCTCATGAATATTTATCTTCCTCAGGGAAATGATGAATAGTTGCTCTGTTAATGTTTCTTTAATGCCTACTTTACAACTTAGTATTTCTTTGAGTATGGATCACTTGGCTCATTTAAATCATCATGAACCTGAAAACTTTATGGATGCTAAGTGTTAGAACTAAGTCTAAGTTGTTGTGAGATATGATATAGTGAAATAAGAGCTACTATAATATTGTTCTAAGCATGCATGATTACTGGAGATTTATTTCTTAAACAAACAAACCTTATTGTTCCTCGATTGTGATAAATTCCTACCACAGCCATATATGTTACACATGACTAAAACCTTCCACTTAAGCTACTTGCTTTGTATTGAGTGTTGTCAAGTCTTGTTGGCCCTTATTGAGAGTCTTATCATGCTCCCAAGATCAAGATCACATACACACCATACACCATACAACTCAAGAAGCAAGCTAGAGTTCTACTCTTTAGTAGTAGTATTAGTCTAGTGTGGGAGTTAGAGTCGAGTCGAGCTGCGCTCGGAGTCTCCGGAGTCGTCTGCTGGAGAGTCTGGTATAGCTCTTGTACCTTTCCTTCTGTAAGACTTTATCCTTTTCAATATAAATTATCTTTACTTTACTTCACTAAGTCCTTGTTTAGTCTTTACTATTCTTTATAGTATTGTTGTGTCTTATCTTATTTCATCGTTGTCTTATACTTGATAGTGATCTTGTCCCAACTCAACATGTGTTAGTTCATCGCCTGTCATAGGGTGTTCTAGTTGTTGGTACGCAGCTAGAATAGTGAGACTTAGTATAAGCGTGGTGCTTAGACTAGATCTTGCCTTTGATTACCGCTTGTCTCACGGATTGTTTATGGGTGCTAGCAGGTGGTGACAGCCCTGTCTAGTCTTAGTATCCCTCCACGTGTTTTGGGCAAGTTCTTAAATGGTAGGCTCCCATAAGAGTGTAGGCGCTTCGGGTAGAGGTTTTGTCCTCTATTGCCTCGCACTACCCTCTGCACACCGGTAGTAAGGTACTATCTTAGTATAAGTCATCTATTTGGTAGGGTAAGTCACAAGAGTAAAATAAGTGTCATAGGAGTCTTATACTCACTCGTTGTTCTCCCACCTAGCTATACTCTACTAGTTATCTTTTAGTTATCTTAATACTTGTTGTGTGTTGGTGTCATTACCCTTTCCTCTACCTATCGATTTACCCCCCTACCACTAGCTGGTACTAAGTTGGTATAGACTTAAGGATCTCTCTTTCTTTTTATTAATTATTCCTAGCAACCACTTTCTCTTGGGATAAAAATAAATAACGATACCTTGGAATACTCCCGGATGAAGTGCTACAGCGGTATATTCTGTGCGCTTGCGGAATTATCCAATAGACATAAGAAATACCCTCAGGCACTTCTAGCGTTGTTATCAGAGATAGCCTAACACCCTGTCTCTGGTGGTTGCGCTAAAAAGTGTCAACACACTTACTGTGCTCGGGGACTTCGTCATCGCCTCGCCTGCTCGGAAGATTTTTCCCGATCACTTGCTATGCTCGAGGACTTCGCCATCGTCTGCTCGGAAGATTTTTTCTGATCACTTGATGTGCTCGGGGATTTCGTCATCGCCTACTCGGAAGATTTTTCCGATCACTTGCTGTGCTCGGGGACTTCGTTATCTCCTGCTCAGAAGATTTTTCCCTATTACTTGCTGTGCTCGGGGACTGCGTCATCATCTCGCCTGCTCGAAAGAATTTCCCGATCACTTATTGTGCTCGGGGACTGCGTCAACACTTCACATATAAAGGCTTTGACCCTGACACCACGTGACTACGTCAACTACTATCAGGACTCGGGGACTAAGTGGATACACTTCACCTAAGGGTGAAGGTATTGTTTCTGAAGGACCAAAAGTGGATACACTTCACCAAAGTGAAACTCTTTTTCAAATTTTTTCTGAGCTCCTTACATCTGTCTGGTCAAGCAACTCCGAAGATCTGCACCTCCCGACGAATGCAAAGCGCTCGGGGATTAGCTGTGGGGATATAAACCCCCGGTACCACAAGACAAGACATGGGCTGCACCATCAAAGCTGGTCCGGCCCAGAAGACAAAGACGTGCGGCGCAAGGCACTGTACTGCACGGTTATTGTACCAACTTGAATAGTTTACTTATAAACTTGTCCCTTCAGACTATATAAGGAGGGACAGGGATAGATCTAACAGGCCAGATCCAATCTCATCTCATCTACTAGCAATATAATTCAGCAACACACATGACGTAGGGTATTACGCCTCGTGGCGGCCTGAACCTGTATAAACCTTGTGTCCTGCGCTAACTTCTCTACTCTGGTTCATCTTAGGCGCACCTTCACCGATCATCTACTACCTTGAGCATACCCCTCGGTAGACTATCGCTGGCATTCCGTTGACAGTTGGCGTGCCAGGAAGGGGGTGTGCTTCCTGGTCCCATGCCGAACAAGATGGATATTTTTTCTTTCGTCGTCGTCGACCACAGCAACGACATCCGGCGGCGGCGGAACCAGATGGAATTTTTTTTTCATCACCGGAGCGGCGCTCTTCCTGGGATGACGACGATCCGATCTACTACGACCACTAAGCAGATGGCGGCGTATTGATGAAGGACCTGCGCCTGTGATCAATCACGCATGGAGATTGTTGACACTTGTTATCGTCTAAATTTTATTATCAATTATCCCTGCATTAAACATGAATATCCAGAAGAATAGGGTTATTACTGACAGATTCCATGAGTTTTGGTGAATTGTCTATTTCTCAGGGGATTTTCTAGAAAAGCTTAAAAGAAGGATTAAAGAGCATAATTACCACGAAACTTGCACGCGAAGGAAACATCATCACGAAGATCCTGGAAGAGTGTAGAAAACACCCGAAGAAAGCGGAGGCCCACACCTGTCCAGGTGGGGCCGGGCGGTGCCCCCCCTAGGGTTTCCTCTCGCCGTCTTCTGGAGTCTACGACCACCGCCTATTAGGAGTCATCTGGGCCCATGGTTAAGTCGGTTTGATCTAACGGTGCCCGTGCATCCCACCGGCCTATAAATAGAGGGCTAGACCCCCCTGGAGGAGGGCCAGATCAAGAGATGAAGACCCTGAAGCATTAGATAGATATCGACTAGATCTAGGCTAGCAATCAAGAGAGAGATTAGAGAGATAGAGTAGATGAGTAGAGATTCGGAGTAGTCCCGGCATGTCGTAGCTTCTTCGTAGCTGTGTTCGTCTGGATTCAGCTCCCTCGCCCGGAGTTGCGTTCTAAGGTACTTTTGTATTCAACATCCTGGTTCAAGTAATCATTTGTTCTTATTCGTTCTTAAGTTTACAACTCTATTTGAGTGCTTTGATCTTGGTAGCTCCTCGGTTGAAGTAGTAGTTTGTAGTGTAGACGTGGTGTCTGGGCTATAATTACTTGTGAATGTTCCCTGATTGGCCAGATAGTGGTAGATCGCGTAGGTGACAGCAGCGTTGAGTCCTCTGTAGTCCACTTCCCGTTGATATGATCGATAGGTGTATAAGTGTTTGGTAGAAGGGAACTCTGATTTCCTCTCTTATTTATTTCACTGCCCGATTAGAACGATATTATTCAAAGTTTACCGGTTGTCGGATCTAGATAATCATTTGTTATATCCTCATTCTTGATATTCTCTGGATTGATTGTGTTATCGGGTTAAGAGCCAATAGACTTAGTCAGTATCACCTACTGTTCCTTTGGGTTCGATATTAAAACCGAGATTGTCTGGTGAAGTGCTACATCGGTGTTTTATCTGTGCGCTTGTGGATACCTTGATATTAATAATATTTTATAGAGTGCAGTTAATTTATACCAACAAGCATTTTTGGCGCCGTTGCCGGGGAACGGTTTGCTGATTTTGGCTTAGTCTATCTTAATCTTGTATTATACTTTTATGTTTTATCTTTTACCTTTTAAAGTATGGAAGCCACGTCTCAACTTTTATATCAATATGGAGCACCATCGGGATCGTATCTCCAGCCAAAAGAATCATCTTTACCTATCACATAATTTGGCTATGAGTTACGCCCGGGAGTAATTAAGTTAGTTCAGGATCACATTTTTTCTGGTAGTTCTAGCGAAAATCTCTATTCCCATTTAGCCGATTTTGAGCAAAAATGTTCATGTTTGCACATTAAGGGCATGGCAGATGAAACTTTAAGATGGAAACTCCTTCCGTTTTTATTAACGAAAAAAGCAAACAAATGATATAATCGCCATGTTGGGAGTAGCCAAGGAGATTGGAAAGTATTGCGTGCTAATTTTTGTCTTAAATTTTTCCCTATCGAAAAGGTCGCTAAGCTTCGTTTTGAAATTATTGGATTTAAACAATTAGATAACGAATCATTAGGCAAGGTTTGGGAACGCTTTGATGGATTTATAAATTTTGGACCTAATCTTGCTTTGCCAGAACCTATGCTTTTGCAATATTTCTTTTTAGGCCTTGATGATAAAAATAAAGAATATCTTAATTTGGCCGCAGGAGGAGCATTTATGCATATTACTGCTTCACACGCTAAAACTATTCTTACTAATATCTTAATTGATCTTCCTGAAGAAAAAGAAAAGTTGTTAGAAGATGAATTTTTGTTATTCAATTCTAAACTTTTGTCTGATTCATCTCAACCTTTACCTGAACTATCTAATGAGAAGGATATAATTACTATTTTTGATTTTATGCTTGAATTTGAGGATGAACTTTTTGATGATTATGCAAACACCTCACGCTATCATAAAATTATGAAACCACAAGAATCTATGAATTTTAAAAGTTTTAATGTTTCATATCCTGCTGATTTAAAATTCCTTAGAGAGATAACAAGAGAATTGATTTTTGTTATGAGTAATGAGTGGTTGATAGAATCTGAGCTTTCAAATGATATAATTCGTTTAAATTCTCCTGTCATTACTATTAAATGTCAAATTGATGCATATCCTTTTGATTCCTTTTATAATCCTAGTAGTAGGTGTCGATATCATGTCTCTTACATTTGCTGAAAAATTCTTCAATGATATGCCATTAATTTCTGTAAATAAATTATTGAAAAAATCGTTCAGGACATATTATTCCTAGTTCAGGTGTTTTATGTTCTCTTCCTATTGTGATTAATGAATTCCGAATTTTGCTGAATTTTTATATCTTTGATATTTGGGATTTTGATGTAATGATTGGATTACTAATAGGAAAACTTTTGCGATAATGTTGTGTGGGCAATTCAGATATTAATCTTAGGAAAGGATTTAATCTCTCAGTGGCTATAACTTATGCATTAAAAGCTAAGGCAGAGCCACCTCCTGAGTTAGATCCGATAGAAGAAGTTAAGGCTATGTCATTTGAGGAATTTATTGAACCTAATTTAGAGGACGATACTCAGTTCTTCATCAATGAAGAGGAGGAGGATCCGATTGATCCTGAACCTCTGGATGAATTACTAGAGTCCACCTAAGCCTTCTATTGACCTTAAACAACTACCTTCTGGTCTTAAATATGTTTTTCTGAATAATGATCAAAATTCTCATGTGATTATTAGTGATAAACTTTATAATGAAGAGTCTTTTAGATTAATAATTATCTTAGAAAAACTATCAGTGCTGCTTTTGGTTATTCACTCCAAGACCTTAAGAGGGTTAGTCCTATTTTACTGCACCCATCGTATTCCAACCAACCCAGAGATTACACCTTCTAGAGAGCCCCAATGTAGGCTTCAAAATGCGATGAGGGAAGTTGTTAAAAAAGTGGTCTTGAAACTTTTACATGCCTGGGATTATTTATCCTGTTCCGCATAGTGAGTGGGTAAGCCCTGTTCAAGTTATACCTAAAAAGGGTGGTATGACCGTAGTTAAAAATGATTAAAAATGAATTGATACCCCAGAGAACTGTTACAGGATGGCGAATGTGTATACATTATAGAAAACTCAATAAAGCAACCAAGAAAGATCATTTTCCGCTACCCTTCATTGATGAGATGTTTAGAGCGTTTGGCGATTAATTCTTTCTTTTGTTTCCTTGATGGTTATTCTGGATATCAACAAATTCCTATCCACCCTGATGATCAAAGCAAAACTACTTTTACATATCCTTATGGAACTAATACTTATTGTAGAATGTCTTTTGGATTATATAATGCACCTACTTCTTTTCAAAGATGTATGTTGTCTATATTTTATGAAATGATAGAAGAGATCATGGAAGATTTTATGGATGATTTTTCAGTTTATGGAAAAACTTTTGATGATTGTCTAGAAAATCTAGATAAGCTTTTGCAGAGATGTGAAGAGAAGCACTTAGTCCTTAATTAGGAAAAAATGTCATTTTATGGTTAGAGAAGGAATAGTGCTAGGACATTTAGTGTCTGAAAGAGGTATAGAGGTAGACAAGGCAAAAATTAAAGTAACTAAACAACTACCTCCACCTGTTAACATAAAAGGAATCTGAAGTTTTCTTAGGTCATTGGGTTTTTATCGCAGGTTTATAAAAGATTTTTCACATATTGCTAGACCACTGACTAACTTGTTAGCTAACGATGTTCCTTTTGAATTTGATGATGCATGTTTAAAATCTTTTAATATTCTTCAAGAAGCACTTACATCAGCACCAATCATTCAACCCCCTGATTGGTCTTTACCTTTTGAAATTATATATGATGCTAGTGATTATGCTGTAGGGGCAGTATTAGGACAAACAAAAGATAAGAAGCATCATGCAATTGCTTATGCTAGTAAAACTATGACAGGAGCTCAATTAAATTATGCAACAATCTGAAAAAGAACTCCTGACTGTTATTTTTGCTATTGATAAATTTAGATCTTACTTAGTCGGAGTAAAAGTAATTGTTTATTCTGATCATGCTACTTTAAAATATTTGCTCACTAAGAAAGATGCTAAACCTCATTTGATAAGATGGATCTTGTTACTCCAAAAATTTGACTTAGAAATTAAAGATAGAAGAGGAATAGAAAATCCAGTTGCTGATCACTTGTCTAGAATACACTTTGAGAAACCTCAGGAATTGCCTATTAATGACTCATTGAGAGATGGCATGTTGTTTAAAGTGACCAAATCAGACCCTTGGTACGCGAATATTATCAACTTTATGGTTGCAGGTTATGTACCACTAGGAAAAAATAAAAAAAAGCTCATTTATGAAAGTCGTCTCCACATATGGGATCGACCCTACCTCTTCAAAATTTGTTCAGATGGATTACTTAGAAGATGTGTACCAGTTGAAGAGCGCATGCAGATCATTCAGAAATGCCAGGCATCACCATATGGAGGTCATTATGGAGCATTCCGCACTCGTGCTAAAATCTGGCAGAGTGGGTTCTTTTGGCCAACTATGTATGAAGATACCAAATATTTTGTCTAGAGATGTGGATCATGTCAGAGGCACGGAAATATCAATGCAAGAGATGCTATGCCACTCACCAACAATCTCCAGATCGAGCTCTTTGATGTCTGGGGAATTGATTACATGGGATCATTTATGAAATCAAGAAATTATGAATATATTCTGGTGGCAGTTGACTATGTTTCCAAGTGGGTAGAAGCTATGCCATGCATGAATGCTGATTCCAAACATTCAAAGAAGATGTTTGAAGAGATTATATTTCCAAGATTTGGAACACCAAGAATGGTCATTAGTCACGGAGGGACGCACTTCACTGATAAAAAGTTTCACCGATACTTGCAAGCTCATAGCATCCGTCACAATGTAGCTACTCCATACCATCCTCAGACAAGTGGCCAGGCAGAAACATCAAACAAAGAAATCAAGAATATTCTACTGAAAATAATAAATGAGATGGGTACTGCATGAAAGGACCGATTACCCGAAGCACTTTGGGCATATCGGACCGCATACAAGACACCTTTGGGCATGTTACCTTACCAGCTAGTATATGGTAAGACCTGTCATTTACCAGCGGAGTTAGAGCATAAAGCTCACTAGGCTATTAAGAGATGGAATATGGACTTTGAAGCCGCTGGAGAAAAGAGAAAAAAATGCAATTATCAGAATTAGAAGAATGGAGAGAAAAGGCCTATCACAATTCAAAGATCTATAAAGAAAGAACGAAAAGATGGCATGACAAGAGAATCAAGAAGAAAGAGTTTGCACCCGGGGATAAGGTATTACTTTTTAATTCCAGGTTCAAATTATTCGGGCTTAGAAAACTACGAAGCAAGTGGGAAGGACCATTTACGGTGTGAATGCATCGCCACATGCAGCGGTAACTCTACAATCACATGAAGGTACGTTATTCATGGTAAATGGTCACCGACTTAAATTATTTTTAGAACCATTTAATTCAGAAGTTGTTGACGGGCTAGACTTTGTCCAACTACCCACTTTTTAGTCCCGTCATTATCCGTTACGAAAAAATTATCGCGCATCGCAACTATCAGGAAGTAGGAAGAGTCTAAAAGCTTCACAAGCACGGCCACCCTAGGAGGACACCAGGTGGGGCCGGCCGGCGCCATTATGGGGCCAGGCGGCGCCGCCCTGTCCCCTCTCATCCCGACTCTAGTTTCCTTTTCTTTCTCTATCTTTCCTAAACACAATCACATAGATTCCCGATGCGTACAGATAATCTTTCGTACGAATCCTGTAGAACCTAGATTTGATCTTATCCTGTCTCCTGAAAACCCATATAAATACGCACCTATACCACCCTCAAATGGCATCCCATCATCATCGCCTTCCTCTCCTCCAAAGAAACTCTCTAGTTTAGATCTAATAGCAATGGCAGGCGAAGCGATCGTCGGCGCTGACTCCGGCAAGATCTAAGGCGACAACTCGAAGGCCATCGTCCTCGCACAGCCGAAGCCCCTTGCCATTGTGCCACCGAAGCACCTCGCCATCGTGCCATCAAAGCATCTTGCTACGGTGCCCCAGTAGTTCGAGAAAGTCTACTACACGCATGCTCAGCCTGCCCTTGCCATCGCCACCTGAGAGACTTCTACTAGAAGATGGTACTAGGGGGAAGCAGATTGCTATTCCCCGAGGCACCTCACTTCTTCCACCTAGAGATAATGAGCGACTCCTGTCAGTCAAGACCGACAAGAACGAAACGCTGGTATGTGCGAAGTACACCATTGCTCGCCCTGCCATTCAAGGAGTTCGTGCACGTCCAGGCTCAGTCTGCTACACCGAGTTCATACCACCTCCGCCCAAGAGACAGCGGGCTACAGCTACATCAGCACTAGAGAAAGTCCCTAGACAGCCCCCGCTCTCTCTACGAATCCTTAATGAGTAGATGGAAGCTCTCTATAGCACCATTAGGGGTATAGAGAGGTGTAAGTGCAATCAAGCCCTAATGTGGGTTTTGGTGATAATGACCACGCGATTAGAAGACTAATGTGGTTTATTGATATGATGGATAGGCAAGGGTATTAGGAGGATGTATTCTTATGCAGGTGGACCCCTAACAACTTATGGATACGGCATCCGGCTCAAAGGAGGTTTAAATTCATTTTTATTTTGAATTTGAGTATAGGAAAAGCTGTACTATTAAGAGGGATGCAAAAGACAGGTTTGAAAGTGTGACCAAGTGCAAATATTCACACCAAACATTCTAATTTCCACTGCCAAAACCAGCCACAAAATTCCATATCATTCTGATCTGTTTTGGCAGCGCGGCATTGCCTGGGTCCGGCACTGCCGGCCTATGGCCCGACACTGCCACGACTTATTCTGACCGTTAGACTCGGGGGTGATTCAAAATCACCTCCCCATCGCCCCCAACGGTTATCTCGGCCATTTGCACGTTTCCAGAACCAAAGAAGGCCCTCTCTTGCTCTCTCCCTCATTCCCAAAAGCTCTCCACTCCTTCCATTTGGAATCCAACTCAAATCTTGAAGAGTGTGAGCTCATCTTGAGCAAGAACAAGCTTCTCGCTGTGATCTTCATCTTCTCCAAGAACTTGGTTCGCGTTCAAGCCGGTGGTTTGTATTTGTTACTCTTGGAGCTTGCTCCTAGCTGGCTAGAGCGTCGCCCGGAGAGCTTGCCAATCTTGTGGCAGCCCAGGGAGGTTTGTAACCACCCTCACAAGCTAGTGAAATTGCCCCCTCCTTTCAAGGATTAACTTCCTTGACTTGAGAACGAGGATTGGGAGTTGTGAACCTAAGTTTCCGTTGTGGAGCCTCAACAACGTGGAGTAGGCAAGCCTTTGTGGTGAGCTGAACCACGGGATAAATCTTGTGTCACTTGATTTGGTTCACTTGCTCTCTACTTGTTGTAGTTCTTTGTTTTCTAGGGTTTGACCCCAATCTACCTTGTGGTGGTGTTTGAGCTGTGCAAAGGAGGTGTTCTCTACTCTACACAACCTAGGGAACATCAGTAATTAACCAGATCTAATTTTCATTGGCTGCATTTTGAACTGTGTTGATTCTGCTCGGGGAGGTCCAGCACTGCCGCTCTAGCAGCAGCCCGGCACTGCCGCTCCCAGTCCGGCACTGCCGCTCTATATTTTGACCTCTGTTTGCGAAGAAATTTGTAGGCCTATTCAACCCCCCTTCTAGGCCAGCCCGTGATCCTACAAGAGGAATGAAGACTTAAGGAACTAGATTATGAGCTTCATAACTAAGCAGATAGAAGTCAATGTCAAGTTAATTCGCAGCCCCAAGCGCGAAAAAGATCAGCTGAAAGAAGAGATTGGTGAGCTGAAGGAAGAAATTAGGAAGCTTGAGAAGTAAGGGGTAGCCTTATGTTGCCCTTGTTATCTTCACACCACAGAGAGCAGCAGCAGTAGTGACAGCGTGTCAACGGCAAGCCAATCCACGCTGCCACCTACAGCTGAGATCTCCGAAGGAGAAAGAGCAAGAAAGAAAGAAGAAAGAATATTGAAAAGAGAAGCAAAAGAAGCTAGAAGAGAGGAAAGAAGTAAAGAAAAGGAAGAGCTGAGAAGAAAGGAAGAGAAGCTAAAGAGAAGAGAAGAAAGAAGGCTGAGAAGAGAAGAAAAGAAGAGAAAAGAAGGAGAGAAGAAAAAGAAGGAAGAAAAGAAGAAGAAAATAGCTTCAAGTAGTGATGACTCAAATAGCACCGAAGATGGAGATGATGATAGCACCTATCAACCTAGCAAGAGCAGCAAGAACAAGAAGAGCAGCAGCTACACCGACTATGCAGCCGTATCCTTTGATTATTCATCTCTGTCTAACCTTGACACTAGACGAGTCATCAATGTGCCCGCGGGAAAGTTGCCTCATTTCGATGGGATCAACTTTGCCAAGTGGAAGCACTTGATGAAAACTTATCTTGTAGGTCTTCATCCCGGGATTTGAGAGATTGTGCATCATGGCTTGGAGGCACCGGTTGACCCAAAGAAGCCCACACAAGCTGAGTTTCGCAACATTCATCTCAATGCCCAAGCCACTAGTGCTTTGCTTAGTGCTTTGGATGGAGATGAGTACAACAAGGTGATGGGTATGGAAGTGGCCAAGGAGATTTGGGATACCTTGCACATGGCACATGAGGGTGTTGACAAGGTGAGGAAGTCCAAGATAGAGATATTGATGGCTAAGCTCAACCGGTTTGCAATCCATGAAGGAGAAGGGCCATAAGAAATGTTTGATAGGTTGATGGTCATTGTTGGCAAGATTAGAAGTCTTCGTGAGACCGAGGTGAATGATCACAAGGTTGTGAGGGTTATGTTGGAAGCTTTCACACCAAGAAATGACACCCTTGTGACCTTGATTAGAGAGAAGAAAAGATTTGAGCAATTCACCCCAAGTGATGTTCTTGGAAGGCTTTTGACACATGACATGCATAGAGAGGAAGCACTTGAGAGGCAAAGGCTTGGAGAGTTGCAAACTAAGTTTGAGGACATGAAGATCAAAGATGTAGCTCTCAAGGCAAGAAAGAGAAGCATGCAGCCAGCAGCAAGCAAGCCATCTACATCAAGCAATCAAAAGGGCAGCAAACAAGGTGCTTCGCTCAAGTCAAGGGCAACCAAGATAATGAAGGAAAAAGTGCCAACAACATCATCATCAAGTGAAGAAGAAGGAGAAAGTGAGCAGCAACAAGAACATATTGATGATTTTGCTTTGTTCATGAGAAGGTTTCGCAAGGGGATCAAAAGCAATGGCTACAAGTTAATGAAGAGAACATTCCCCAATAAGAAAAAGAGAACATGCTATAATTGTGGTAGCACGGAGCATTTCATAGCTGATTGTCCCCATGAGAAGAAGGACAAGAGGCAAGACAAGAAATATCACAAAGAGGACAGCAAGAGAAGATACAAGAAAAATGTGGGAGAAGCTCACATTGGACATGAATGGGACTCAACTGTGGACAGCCCAAGTGATGAGGACAGCAAGATTGCAACCGTTGCCATACAAGCTTCATCCTCAATACCAAAGCTATTCAACAACTTGTTCGATGATGATGATGATTGCTCCCCTCACATTTGTCTCATGGCAAAGGGTGAGAAGGTAAAATCCAAATTCAAGTCCAAAACCCTTTCTCCTAGTGACATCTCTAGTAGTGATACAAGTGATTATGCTAGTGATGATGAATCTAGTGATGAAGAAATTGATCAACTAACTAAGAACTTGGATAACAAAACTAAAATGTTCATAGCTAGGCTAATGGAAGAACTAGAGAGCACACAAGCTGAGCTAGCATCTAGAGAGAAAACTCTTATTAAGCAAGAAGATCTCTACATTGCTAGTGAGGAAGCTCTTGCTTTGAAAAATAGTGAGGTGGACTCTTTGCATGAGGCCTTGGCCTAAGAGCAAAAAGCCCATACTATCACTAAGAAGGTTAATGTTGATCTAAATCAAAGATATGATGTATTGTTGAAAAAGCACAATAAACTTGAGGATCAACATAAGCTTCTTGCTGATAGTAACTCACTCCTTATCAAAAGCAAGAGTGCATCTAGCTCTTCCACTAGTCAAGCATGTGAACAATGCACCAAACTTGATTTAAATGCTTATGCTACTAACCTTGCCAACCTAGAGACAATAAAGAAAGAAGTGGCAAGGCTCAATGCCTTAGTTGCTAGTAAGGGCAAGAACTTGCAGGTGCAAAGTAGCAAGAGCAAGGTTAAAGGGCAACCATAGGTGCAATACAAGGATGGAAGGCATCCTCACATCAAGAGTGGCTTAGGCCATGTTGCTGGGGGCAAGACCAATGGAAGATATATTAAAAATGGTATGGAATGTGTCAGGTTTGAGAAGAAGGAGCAGATTGGTACAGTTCGGCCTGCACAGACCGCGACAGTGCCGTGCTCCAGGCCGGCAATGCCGGACCACGGCAATGCCGGGCCCAGAGTGGCAGTGCCGCGCCCCAAGAAAGGGAAGGCCACCAATTTAAAACCTGATCATACCAAGGCACATGTCCAAAAGGTGCCCCAGCAGAAGCAGGTTGGCCAGAACCCTCAAGAATCAATATGGGTGACAAAAACAAATTTGTGCATCAACCAAAGCCAAGTGTCACTCGTGCAAGTTTGGAATCTTGCTATGTGTTGAGGTGCAACAACCGTGGTAAAGTTGTTTCCAATATTGTTGGTCAAGAGGCCAGCAAGATTGTTGGGAGAGCAATTTGGGTTCTTAAGATACTTGTGACTAACATGTAAGGCCCCAATGTTACTTGGGGACCTAAAACAAGGAACTAAATTGTTTTGCAGGCATACTCCTCCGGTGGATCAAGTTGGGTGCTTGACAGCGGATGTACAAATCATATGACCCCAGAGAAGAGTATGTTCAGCTCATACTCCCCAATTGAGAACCCTAGTGAGAATATTGTCTTTGGAGACAACTCGAAAGGGGGAATAATCGGTCTTGGTAAAGTTGCTATAACTCATGAGCATTCAATTACTAATGTTTTACATGTTGATCCGTTGAGTTACAACTTGTTGTCCGTATCACAATTATGTGAGATGGGCTACAATTGTCTCTTTACGGATAAGGGTGTGGAAGTCACTAGAAGGGAGGATTCCTCTATTGCTTTTACGGGGCGTTTGAAAGGAAAGCTTTACCTAGTTGACTTCAACAAAAGTAAAGCTAACCTTGAGACTTGTTTAGTGGCAAAATCTGGTATGGGCTGGTTATGGCATCACCGGCTAGCTCATGTTGGGATGAGGAACTTGGCCAAACTTCTAAAACATAACCACATTCTTGGACTAACGAATGTTCACTTTGAGAAAGATAGGATATGCAGTGCATGCCAAGCCGGAAAGCAAGTAGGAGCACGTCACCCACTAAAGAGCATTATGACTACCACCAAGCCATTGGAGTTGATTCACATGGATCTCTTTGGACCGGTGGCCTACTTGAGCATCGTGGGTAACAAATATGGACTTGTTATTGTTGATGATTATTCCCGTTTCACCTGGGTATTTTTCTTGTTTGATAAGTGCCAGGTACTAGATAAGGTGAAGACCTTCATTAGAAGAGCATAAAAGGAATTCGAGCTTCCCATCAAGAAAGTGAGAAGTGATAATGGGACTGAATTTCGGAACACCCAAGTTGACAAGTTCCTTGATGAAGAGGGCATTAAGCATGAGTTTTCAGTTCCATACACCCCTCAACAAAATGGTGTAGTTGAACGAAAGAACCGGACTCTAATTGACATGGCAAGAACAATGCTTGATGAGTACAAGACGCCGGATCTCTTTTGGAGTGACGTCGTCAACACCGCTTGCCATGCAATCAACCGTCTCTACCTACACAAGAAGCTGAAGAAAACCTCATATGAGCTGCTTACCGGTAACAAACCAAAGGTATCTTACTTTAGAGTGTTTGGGTGCAAGTGTTTCATACTTAACAAAAAGCCCAAAACCTCTAAATTTGCACCTAAAGTTGATGAAGGTTTCTTACTTGGTTATGGATCAAATGAGCATGCCTATCGTCAAGACCACCGGTCATGTTGAAGTAGCGGTAGATGTGACATTTGATGAATCTAACGGCTCTCAAGTAGAGCAAATTGATGAAAGTGTTGTAGGAAAGGAGGATCCACCATGCGAAGCAATCAAGCAAGTAGCCATTGGTGATATTAGACCACAAGAAGACAAGGCACCAGAGGTGGAACATCCTCAAGAGAAAGCCACTGTAGGGCCTGCTGCTGAAGGGATCCCGGCAGTGCCTGCCTCAGGCCCGGCAGTGCCGCTCCCCCAGGCAGCAAAGCCATCTACTCCTGCAACAGCTGGGAGGACACCATCTCCAAGGGAAGATCTGGCACCTGTTCTTGAAGTAGATGAGGATGCTTGGCCAGAAGAAGAAGAATAAGAATCCATTGATCATCCAAGGCTACGACAAACGATTCAACGGGATCATCCCATTGACAATATCCTTGGGAGTCTTCGAAAGGGGTAACCACTCGTTCACATTTGGCAAATTTTTGTCAATTTTACTTTTTTGTCTCCTCTTTGGAACCTCTCAAGGTAGAAGATGCACTTGGTGATCCGGATTGGGTGCTAGCCATGCAAGAAGAGTTGAACAACTTCGAGAGAAATCAAGTGTGGACTCTTGTTGAAAGACCCAACACCAACATCATTGGCACCAAGTGGGTTTTCAGAAATAGGCAAGATGAAGATGGCATGGTGACAAGGAACAAGGCAAGATTGGTGGCTCAAGGATTCACTCAAGTAGAGGGCTTGGACTTTGAAGAAACATATGCACCGGTAGCAAGACTAGAAGCAATCCGAATGCTTCTAGCCTATGCTGCCCATCACAACTTCAAGCTATATCAAATGGATGTGAAGAGTGCATTTCTCAATGGCCCAATACAAGAGTTGGTGTATGTGGAGCAGCCACCGGGTTTCGAAGATCCCAAGTTACCCGACCATGTCTACAAACTCCATAAGGCGCTCTATGGGCTTAAGCAAGCACTAAGAGCATGGTATGAATGACTTAAGGATTTCTTGCTCAAACAAGGCTTTGAAATAGGCAAAACTAATCCTACTCTTTTCACTTACAAAGTGGGTAAAGATTTATTTGTGTGCCAAATATATGTCGATGACATAATATTTGGTAGTACTAACAATATGTTTTGTGAGCAATTTAGTAGGACAATGACTAACAGATTTCAGATGTCCATGACGGGTGAACTCAAGTTCTTCCTTGGTCTTCAAGTCAAGCAATTGAAGGGATGGACTATCATAAGCCAAACCAAGTATACCCATGACATACTCAAGAAGTTTGACATGGCAAATGCAAAGCATATCAAGACTCCCATGCCAGTCAACGGACATCTTGATCTCGATGAAGAAGGGAAAGCCGTGGACATCAAGGTATTTCGCTCAATGATCGGCTCTCTACTCTATTTGTGCGCATCTAGGCCCGATATTATGCTTAGCGTGTGCATGTGTGCTAGATTTCAAGCTAACCCGAAAGAGTGCCATTTGATGGCCGTTAAAAGAATCTTGAGATACTTAGTACACACTCCAAACCTTGGCTTGTGGTATCCTAAGGGTTCTAAGTTCGATTTGCTTGGGTATTCGGATTCCGATTACGCCGGTTGCAAAGTAGATCGAAAAAGCACTTCGGGGACGTGTCAATTCCTTGGACGGTCCCTAGTGTCTTGGAGTTCTAAGAAGCAAAATTGTGTAGCCCTTTCCACCGCCGAGGCCGAGTATGTTGCAGCCGGTGCATGTTGTGCGCAACTACTTTGGATGAGGCAAACCCTTCGTGATTTCGGATGTCACTTTACCAAAATCCCATTATTGTGTGACAATGAAAGTGCCATAAAGCTTGCAAACAATCCCATAAGCCACTCAAGAACTAAGCACATTGACATCTGACATCACTTCTTGAGAGACCACGAAACCAAAGGAGATATCGAAATACGCCATGTGAGCACCGAAAAGCAACTAGCCGATATCTTCACTAAGCCTCTTGACGAATCAAGGTTTTGCGCTTTGCGTAGTGAACTAAATATCCTTGATTCTAGAAACGTGGTTTGAAACCTAGCACATGACTATTTGATTAAGCTAGGTTGGTTCGAAAACATTTGAAAAGTTCTTTTATGTCCTTCAAAACCTCTTCAAATGTGTGGTTATGCAATCTTGGTCACTGCTTTTATTTCTTACTTTCTCTGACCAAGTGATTGCATGAATATTATCCTGTAACCTTGTCCTAGGTGCAGACCAGATTAGGTTTAGGATCTCTACTGGAAGGCTGGCCGGCAGTGCCGTGCTGAACCGCGGCAGTGCCGCGCCTAGGCCAGGCAGTGCCGCGCCTTGCCAGTTTGGCGGCCCGTGGGCCACCTTAGTCAGAACAGTCAGGCATCTCTTCTAAATCTGTTCTAGGCCCGTGACTCGCTCTCTCTCCCTCTTTCTCTCGGTCTTTCTCTCTCTCTTTCTCACACCGAGAGAACGGGCGACGGCGTCTAGCCCGGCACCGCCGCCCCTCCCTACCGTGCGTGCTCTCCCTCGGCCCTGCAGTCCGGCGGCGTGGAGGCTTCTTCCTCCTCTCCTTGCTGATCTCCAAGGCCCTGTTGAAGCGGCATCCTCTCCTTCCCTCTCCATTCTTCAAGGTATGAAGCTCTAAATCGAAGAATCGTCCCAATCTATGCAATGTGTTGGTTTTGATTAAAGTAAAGTGTAGTATAGGGTTGTTTGATGAATATTGCATCGATTTTGTGGGTTGGACATTGCCGATCCATTGATTCACCGGTTGGGAAAGTTTGGAGGCAGAGCTGCCTCACTGCGCAAGCGCGCCAGTGCCGGCCCATGGGGCGGCAGTGCCAGGACTTGTGCAGTGAGCCTCTGCTTCCCAAATTTTTCCTCAACCCTTGAGTCAATGTGGTGGTGCTGTTCATATCACAGATTTGGTCAGCACTCACCTCTCCCTATTATTGACACATATCTTTTTCATTTGCATAAATGGCGGATAGTGGCAGTGTTTTGGTGGAGGGGCTAGGCGAGCAACCCGCGTCCTCCACGGACCAAGCAGGCAGCAAGGCGTGGTGGAAGAGAGGCTGCAGGGAGATCTCAGAGGCAAGCCATGAGAGATGCTGATTTGGCTGAGCAGGCAGGCAGGACCATACCGGATGATGCATGCCCTGATACGTCTGATGATCTCACCATGTTCGATAGAGCGTACATGGAGTGGGATGAGCATGAGCACTTCGTGCGTCCTCCCAATGAGAACAGGCAGAGGCACAAGTATGACTACGCAAATCAGTTCAGGGCAGTGCAAGAGCAAAGGCGAGTCAATCCCTATGCGAGGCGTAGGGATGAGGAGCTCGATTACAGGTTCTGGTCCGCTTTCCAGTTGGACTTCTATGAGTCCGTTCTCCTTGCCGCCAAGAAGCCCAAGATTGTCATGATGAGATATATTGATTGGGAACACTTGGCAGCAAAGAATGACAGAGTGTGCAACCAAGTCATCGCTTTCTGCAAGAAGAGAGGTATATATGACTTGATGGGTTTCAGGTGTGATTGGAACACAGAGATACTATATCAGTTCCTAGCCACCTGCTACTTTGACAGAGAGGACGATGAGTTGCACTGGATGACTGATGTTCATCACTACCGAGTGGATTACAGTACTTTTGCTCGTATCCTCGGTTTTGGTGAGTGGGACAGGACAGCTTATGATCTTCATGATGAGAGGGCCCTCACTGATGATGAGTTGGCTCACTTGTATGATGTCCCCAGTCAGGCCGATAGGTTGGTGAAGGG
This sequence comes from Eremochloa ophiuroides, assembly GCA_038502445.1. Lineage (NCBI taxonomy): Eukaryota > Viridiplantae > Streptophyta > Magnoliopsida > Poales > Poaceae > Eremochloa > Eremochloa ophiuroides. Next base: position 87,157,657 of record JAHLJS010000003.1, read on the forward strand.
GCTGAAGAGTCGATACTATGTCTTGAACAACTTGTTTCGCCAGACTCTTCATCCCAAGGTTGGTTCAGCTTCCAACCTCTATGGGACAGCCAGGAACATGCTTGCCAGGACACAGCCAGGGAGTCCATGGTTTTCAGTTTCTCGCTTCATGTGGCGTGAGTTGATCATCACTTCTGAGGATGCGAGGAAGGCACTCCCATATGCACCTTACTTTATGTTTTTGATTGAGCGTATGTCTGGCATCATTTTCAAGAAGGATGCGTCCCATGAGCCGTTCCGGGTGGACAAGACTCACCACACTGCAGGAGGTGAGAGCAGGGCAGCCACTCGCTCCTCCAGCAGGCGTGCTGCCCCGTCGACCGACATACCAAGTTCCTCCCGCTCTGGCTCACACAGGCAGCCTAGGAAGAAGAGTCGTCTCTCCCGTATGCTACAGAGGATCTTTGGGGCCTGTATGCATGCTTCTGAGTCCGCATACAAGGCCTGCATGGAGAACCGGAAGATTCGTGATCATTTGGGGCCGCGTCAGATTAGCCCTCCTACTCCACCTCCAGAGTTCAGTGAGATGTCCGGTTCCGACGTCGAGGACGTTGATTGGGACCAGCTAGCACGCGAGGAGGAGGAGGACTGTCTCGGTACGTCGACTCGCCGCGGTGTTCGCTTCACCGCCACGGCCGTGCCGTTGTCTCCGACGACGACGAGGACGAGGAGGAGACTGGTGACGATGACGACGAGTAGTTGTGCTTCCCTTTTTCTCTCTTTTCTTCCTTTTTGGTGCTTGTTGCCAAAGGGGGAGAAGGGGATTAGAGAGGGGTCCAACTATTTTTCATCATATTCACTTTGTTTAGATCTTGTGAGAGCTAGTAGCTGTAGAGTTGAGAGTGTCTCCCAAACTCATTTGGTTTGTAATAAGTACTTCATGCACTATTTTCATTTGGATGTGGACCTAAGTACTTTGTTGAAGAACCAGCCTATGTTTGTGCGTAAACTAGTTCCATTTCATATGTATTCTGTGTAGGTGCTTTGCTTCCGCGCAGTTGCTGTTTGTAGGCAGAGCGGCAGTGCCGGCCACAGTGCGGCAGTGCTGCTCTACCAGACAGCAACAACACACTCTGATTGTCTCACATGTCATTTGCATCACGATTATCTACTTGACACTGTGTGCAGCACCCCATAGAGACCATGGATGTAGGGGGAGACCTCATTTCACTCTAGTATGTGAAACCTAGCCTTTCATGCTAAGTTGGAAATTCAAACTATATTCACATATTCAGGGGGAGACTCTACATTCAAAATCGCATTTAAACCTTATTGTATATTATCCTTTATCTCTCTAATCGGGTTGTCATCAATCACCAAAAAGGGGGAGATTGTAAGTGCAATCAAGCCCTAATGTGGGTTTTGGTGATAATGACCACGCGATTAGAAGACTAATATGGTTTATTGAGATGATGGACAGGCAAGGGTATTAGGAGGATGTATTCTTATGCAGGTGGACCCCTAACAACTTATGGATACGGCATCCGGCTCAAAGGAGGTTTAAATTCGTTTTTATTTTGAATTTGAGTATAGGAAAAGCCGTACTATTAAAAAGGATGCAAAAGACAGGTTTGAAAGTGTGACCAAGTGCAAATATTCACACCAAACATTCTAATTTCCACTGCCAAAACCAGCCACAAAATTCCATATCATTCTGATATGTTTTGGCAGCGCGGCACTGCCGGCCTTAGGCGCGGCACTGCCGGGGTCCGGCACTGCCGGCCTATGGCCTGACACTGCCGGGACTTATTCTGACCGTTAGACTCGGGGGTGATTCAAAATCACCTCCCCGTCACCGCCAACGGTCATCTCGGCCATTTGCACGTTTCCAGAACCAGAGAAGGCTCTCTTTTGCTCTCTCCCTCACTCCCAAAAGCTCTCCACTCCTTCCATTTGGAATCCAACTCAAATCTTGAAGAGTGTGAGCTCATCTTGAGCAAGAACAAGTTTCTCGCTGTGATCTTCATCTTCTCCAAACACTTGGTTCGCGTTCAAGCCTGTGGTTTGCATTTGTTACTCTTGGAGCTTACTCCTAGCCGGCTAGAGCGTCGTCCGGAGAGCTTGCCAATCTTGTGGCAGCCCAGGGAGGTTTGTAACCACCCTCACAAGCTAGTGAAATTGCCCCCTCCTTTCAAGGATTAACTTCCTTGACTTGAGAACGAGGATTGGGAGTTGTGAACCCAAGTTTCCTTTGTGGAGCCTCAACAACGTGGAGTAGGCAAGCCTTTGTGGCGAGCTGAACCACGGGATAAATCTTGTGTTACTTGATTTGGTTCACTTGCTCTCTACTTGTTGTAGTTCTTTGTTTTCTAGGGTTTGACCCCAATCTACCTTGTGGTGGTGTTTGAGCTGTGCAAAGGAGGTGTTCTCTACTCTACACAACCTAGGGAACATCAGTAATTAAGCAGATCTAGTTTTCGTTGGCTGCATTTTGAACTGTGTTGATTCTGCTCGGGGAGGTCCAGCACTGCCGCTCTAGCAGCAGCAGTGCCGGGCATCCCGGCAGTGCCGCTCCCAGGCCGGCATTGCCGCCCTATATTTTGACCTCTGTTTGCAAAGAAATTTTGCAGGCCTATTCAACCACCCCTTCTAGGCCAGCCCGTGATCCTACAAGAGGAATGAAGACTTAAGGAACAAGATTGTGAGCTTCATAACTAAGTAGATAGAAGTCAATGTCAAGTTAATTCGCAGCCTCAAGCGCGAAAAAGATCAGCTGAAAGAAGATATTGGTGAGCTGAAGGAAGAAATTAGGAAGCTTGCGAAGTAAGGGGTAGCCTTGTGTTGCCCTCGTTATCTATGTAATAAGGCACAAGTGTGTTAAGTTTGATTATAATATCGAGTATGCTAGGTTTGATATTAAGTGTGTTAGATTCGGTAGGCCTAATGAGCTAGGGCAGTCGTTAGCTCAGTCAGTTGTCAGAGTTATTTAGTATCGTTAATGAATAAAGTGCTTTATTCTTTTTATCAATGCTTTAATCTACTCTACTCTCTATATTTTTGGTACGCATGTTTTCTCCACATGTTGCGTAGAAAAGTATGCAGAAAAACAAGTGTGGGGGAGGCACATCGCGACTATGGAAATCAATTCGCTCAGGAAAATCACGTAATTCGGAAGACAATCGAACCAGGACCTCATGCACCGAAGTGGACCCCGTGGGACCACAGAGGCACGCCGCCCGGCGCCCTACCTAGGCCAGTTGGCCCCCCCTCTGCCTCCTCTGCATCCCCTTCTCGGTAATGGTCAGGTTTGATCCTCATACAATTTAATTGCATATGTTTTGATTTCTGTTTTGATCCGAATTAAAATTCACATGCTAAATTTCTTTTAAAAGAAGAGAAGAAGAGTGTTTAATTCATGGCTTAAGAATAAATTATATAACACTTTTCTAGGAATCATGTTACTATTGGAAACTATTTATAGGGACCCCATGATTGATTAAGTCGTTGTGAAATATGATATAGTTGAATTATGAAAACTCAATCCTTGATTTTTCGTATTTGGAGATTTTATTTTGAAAATTTAAATGATTAGTTATACCTCTCTTTTGTGGTAAAAACATTGTCCTACCAGAGCCATATATAGGATAGAAGCTTGCTACATATAATACTTATCTTTGTATTAAGTTTGGTCAACATTTGTAACCCTTTGAAGAAATCTGTCATATTTTCGAATCAAGTGCCAATTCCACATAAGCATTACTCTAATTCGGAGTAATAGCGAGTCATTCTATTGAAAATGTTTCTCTCCTATTGTCGGTGCTAATTTTGGCGAGGCTAACACCGGCTAGTAAATATGTTTTGCGGTTGAGGCTACGGATGGTGTGCAAGGGGAACACAGGGATTATACTGGTTCAGGCCGAGCAAGCCCTACGTCCAGTGGAGAGGAGAGTCGTGTTGCCTTGCACCGGGGTGCTTGTAGTAGGGGGTTACAAGCTAGTCGAGAGAGGGAAGTGCTCCCAGGTCTCTTGTGAGTGTCTAAATGTTTACAAGTCGTTTGCTGTGGGTGAGAACTTGGAACTTCTCCGTCCGTTCGTTTGTTCTTCTGTCGTCCTTCTAAAGCTGGTCTCTGCCCTCCCTTTTATAGCCGCAAGGGAGAGGCAAAGGCGGCTACGACGCTACCTATTAAAATAGTGAAGAGTTGCTGTTCTCGGTTTGACTAGCTGCTGCCTTTTCTCCGTGTCTCCGGGGTATGGGTATGGCTATCTTGGTTCGCGAGTTCCAAGGTAGAAACAGTCGTCTGACCATGTCTTGTCGTCGGCTCTCTGGGTCTTCTGGATATGGCCGTCGTGGTCCGCTCGACTTTGGTGCGTTTACACCTGCCGGCTGTCCTTCCGTACGATGTGACAAGAGGGAGAATCACCTTGGGGCGCTGTTTCCCGAGGCTCGGGATCGTGCTCGTCCTTTCGTGTGGACGGCGCAGTGGGCGTCTTTCCCGAAACGGGGCGGCGCACCGTGGACCATACCGTGGAGGACGATCGTAGTGGGCCCATCAAATCTTGGGGCGTTGTTTCCCGAGGCTCGGGATCTTGAAGGCGTGCTCATCCTTTCGTGTGGACGGCGCAGTGGGCGCCTTTCCCGAAGCGGGGCGGCGCACCGTAGACCATACCGTGGAGGACGGTCGTAGTGGGCTCATCAAATCTGCTGTCAGGAAAATCCCGACAGGTGGTATGGCCATCAAGGGCGTGCGAAGCACAGTCGCGTCGAGAGTCTCGCCTGACGGGACAGTGCTTGTAAAGTGGTCAGAGAGATTTCTTATGGTCCAAGATTGCTCCGCTGACATCACCCGTGCCTTGGATGCCGACTTTGGCGCCGTGGATGCCGCTCTCCCGAGTTCTCCCGAGGAGGCTTCGGGCGAGGCTCGGGCGAATCGGAAACTTGGGCGCCCAGGACGCCACCTCCCGAGCTCTCCCGCGGAGGGTCGGGCGAATCGGAGGTTTGGGCGCCGAGGACGAGACGCCGCTCTCCCGCCCGAGCTCTCCCGAGGAGGCTCGGGCGAATCGAAGACTTGGGCGCCCAGGACGCCGCCTCCCGAGCTCTCCTGAGGAGGCTCGGGCGAATCGGAGAATTGGGCGCCGAGGACGCCGCCTCCCGAGCTCTCCGGAGGAGGCTCGGGCGAATCGGAGAATTGGGCGCCGGCGACGCCGCTCTCCCGAGCTCTCCCGAGGAGGCTCGGGCGAATCGGGGACTTGGTCGCCGAGGACGCCGCTCTCCCGAGCTCTCCCGAGGAGGCTCGGGCGAATCGGAGAATTGGGCGTCGAGGACGCCGCCTCTCCCGAGCTCTCCCGAGGAGGCTCGGGCGAATCGGAGAATTGGGCGCCGACCACGCCGCTCTCCCGAGCGCTCCCGAGGAGGCTCGGGCGAATCGGAGACTTGGGCGCCGGGGACGCCGCTCTCCCGAGCCCTCCCGAGGAGGCTCGGGCGAATCGGAGACTTGGGCGCCGGGGACGCCGCTCTCCCGAGCCCTGCCGAGGAGGCTCGGGCGAATCGGAGAATTGGGCGTCGAGGACGCCGCCTCTCCCGAGCTCTCCCGAGGAGGCTCGGGCGAATCGGAGAATTGGGCGCCGACCACGCCGCTCTCCCGAGCGCTCCCGAGGAGGCTCGGGCGAATCGGAGACTTGGGCGCCGGGGACGCCGCTCTCCCGAGCCCTCCCGAGGAGGCTCGGGCGAATCGGAGACTTGGGCGCCGGGGACGCCGCTCTCCCGAGCCCTGCCGAGGAGGCTCGGGCGAATCGGAGAATTGGGCGCCCAGGACGCCGCCTCCCGAGCTCTCCCGAGGAGGCTCGGGCGAATCGGAGATTTGGGCGCCGAGGACGCCGCTCTCCCGAGCTCTCCCGAGGAGGCTCGGGCGAATCGGAGATTTGGGCGCCGAGGACGCCGCTCTCCCGAGCTCTCCCGAGGAGGCTCGGGCGAATCGGAGATTTGGGGCGCCGAGGGTGCCGCTCGCCCGAGCTCTCCTGGGGAGGCTCGGGCGAATCGGAGATTTGGGCGCCCAGGACGTCGCCTCCCGAGCTCTCCCGAGGAGGCTCGGGCGAATCGGAGATTTGGGGCGCCGAGGGTGCCGCTCGCCCGAGCTCTCCTGGGGAGGCTCGGGCGAATCGGAGATTTGGGCGCCCAGGACGTCGCCTCCCGAGCTCTCCCGAGGAGGGTCGGGCGAATCGGAGATTTGGGCGCCGAGCGATTTGGACGCCGAGGGTGAGGCTCGCCCGAGCTCTCCCGGGGAGGCTCGGGCGAATCGGAGATTTGGGCCTCTGTAGACGCGGCCTTCGTGGGCTTCGACTGGCCTTACTTGGGCCAGACCAAGTTGGGAATGAGCGTTTTTTGCATGGAAGTTGGGTACCCCTAACTTTGGTAACCGACAGTAGCCCCCGAGCCTGTGGCGGAGTGAAGGCACTCCTCCACAGGTTCACGCCGGTTCTTCCTGTCAAAAAGATAAAGTGTGGGTTGTTTTTCCGGGGGGTGCGCGCGAGCGCACCCGCCGGGTGTAGCCCCCGAGGCTTTGGAGGGATGATATATCCCTTCAAAGGCTTAGAATCGTGTTTGTTAGTCCTCGGGTGTTTTTTGATTTATTTAGGTGGGTTGTTTCCTTGGAAGCGGAGCCCCCGAGCCTCCCACCGTGTTGGGAGATCATTCGGTGGTCTTTCCAAGGTGCAGGGCAAGTTTCCGAGCCTCCGTTTTCGTATCGGAGATCGATCGGGTTCCTCCCTGTCTTTTTTAATTCGACCTTCACGCTCTTTTTTCGGGAAGAGGAAGGTTTGGTCCTGCTCGACTTCCCCGCTGGGGCACGAGTCGGCATTTCCGGTGAGCTACAAACGGGTTGGTCCAAGTGGAGGTCCGTGCCCTATTCGTTAAGGGTCGGCTAGTGGCCTGAGCACACTCCAATTATTTCCCGAGGGTCAGTTAGTGGATGTCGGGTCCCTTCGACGGGTCCCGAGGGCATGATGCCTCCCACGGAGGGATTCCACGTAACCGACTCACTACTGGGACTTGGACACAGCATGGGATGTCCCTTGTGACGTTCCGGGCGTCGGGATACTGGCCGTTTTCGTGACCCATCCACTAGCTGTCCCTAACTCGATTTCCCTGGGGCGACTGTTCGAGCCTCGGAGGGCCAGTCTTCGATCCCCTGGGAACGTAACGGGCGCCCGAGCCCGGGGTTTCTTCGTTGAGAAAACGTAGGTGGAATCGAAGCGCGCGGTTGTAATGATTTGGCTCACCTTTTGAGGCGCGAAGCCTGACGGACGCGACGGTTTGGCTCAGTCGAGGCGGTTTGCGTGCGTGGTGATGGCGGGTCTCTTCCAAGCCGAGGTCGAGCTCCCTCCTCTGAACCTGCCGTGAAGAAGAAGCGGGCCATAGTGCCCTTGTAAAAAGTAACCTTTCGGGAGTGGTTTGAAAGGAAACAAACAATATGGCCCTTCGTGGCCTTAACATTTATGTAAATATTTGCATGTAAATATTTGCTGAATGTTTGTTTCACTTTGTTTCGTGCTTTTTTCCTTAGGCATTTTTTCTTGCCGATCCTGCTCCCGGGCCATCGAGCCTCGGGGGACGCTTTTCGGGTGTCGTAGCTTTAGTGGCATAGACGCAGCCGACGTCCTAGGAGCTTTGGCAGAAAGAATCCTTTAGAAAAGAAGCTTAGGTGTTTCCTCCCGAGCTTCCTCCCTTGGCCGAGCGTAGATCTTATAGGTTTTCTTCCGAGTGTGGGTTAGCTCTCGAACATGGAGTGGCGAGGGAAGATGCTGTGGCCCTGGGGCATAAGCGGTCTCCGACTCGACCGACTCTGTCTTCTGGGGCTTCCCTCATTCTTCGAATTCTATAAGTTCATGCTTGATTTCCGGAAGGAAGCGTGTTTTAGGGAGAAACGAATTCGACAAGTTTTGAAATTTTTGCGTTTCCAAAATTGTTTAATCTCGGGATAGTTCGGGGTTTCCCCCGTCCTAGCCCCCGAGGGAGGGTCGGCCTTTCCGTAGGATAGGCCGGGCCTCGCTTTTAATGCGTGGTGAAATAAAGGTTCATTTCACTTCCGAGTGTAGGCTCGGATTGAAAATCTAAAATCATGTTAAAAAGAGCAGAAGTCGGGTCTTTTCATCGATTTCAAGATTTTCAAAAATAGTACAATGCATGGAATCTTAAGGATAGAAGCGACGTAGCTGTTCGATGTTCCAAGCGTTGTTGTAGACCTCGCCGTTCTCGTTCGCGAGCTTGTATGTGCCGGGGCGTTGTACCTCGGCGACGATGAATGGTCCTTCCCACGGCGGAGTGAGCTTGTGGCGCCCTTTGTTGTCCTGCCTGAGCCGTAGCACCAGGTCGCCTACGCTGAAGGTTCGACCTCGGACGCGCCGAGCATGGTACTTGCGTAGGGATTGCAAGTATTTGGCCGAGTGCAGCAGGGCCACGTCCCGAGCTTCGTCGGCTTGGTCCAGCGCGTCTTCCCGAGAAGTTTGATTGCCTTGTTCATCGTAGGCTCGGACTCTCGGGGCGCCGTATTCCAGGTCCGTAGGGAGGACGGCCTCTGCACCGTATACCATGAAGAAGGGCGTGAAGCCCGTGGCTCGACTTGGCGTAGTCCTTAGACTCCATATCACTGCCGGAAGCTCCGTCAGCCACCTTTTGCCGAATTTATTCAATCGGTTGAATATCCTTGGCTTAAGGCCTTGGAGAACCATGCCATTGGCGCGTTCTACCTGGCCGTTCGTCCTCGGGTGGGCGACGGCTGCCCAGTCCACTCGTATGTGGTACTCATCGCAGAAAGCCAGAAATTTCTTTCCGGTGAACTGCATGCCGTTGTCCGTGATAATGGAGTTCGGGATGCCGAACCGGTGGACGATGTCGGTGAAGAACAACACCGCTTGAGCCGAGCTGATTTGGGTTATCGGCCGAGCCTCGATCCACTTGGAGAACTTGTCGATGGCGACAAGCAAGTGGGTGAAGCCCCCGGGTGCCTTCTGGAGGGGCCCGACAAGGTCTAGTCCCCAAACTGCGAACGGCCAAGTGAGCGGGATCGTCTGGAGGGCTTGAGCCGGTAAGTGAGTCTGCCGAGCATAGTACTGGCACCCTTCGCAGGAGCGTACCACCTCAGTAGCATCGGCCACGGCGGTTGGCCAGTAGAAGCCTTGTCGAAAGGCGTTACCGACCAAGGTTCTCGGCGCTGCGTGGTGACCGCAGGTTCCGGCGTGTATCTCTTCGAGCAACCGTTTGCCCTGACTGAAAGGGATACAGCGCTGAAGCACGCCAGAGGGACTCCGCCGGTAGAGGCTACCATCGATCATGGCGAAAGACTTGGCTTTGCGAGCCAGTCGTCGTGCTCTGGTCTTGTCCGGGGGCAAAATGCCTCGGACTAGCCAGCTGACCAGCGGCTCGCGCCAGTCTGGTTCGTCGTCGTCCATCTCGGTTTCAATCTCCATTGCCTCGGCTTCGTCGCCGTCCTTACCCATGACCTCGGGTGACTCCCCTTTGTCGGAAGGGTCGGCATCCCCCGAGGGATCGGCATTGATCGAGGGCCTGTGGAGGTCATTGGCGAATACGCCCGTCGGGACCGTGGCCCTTTCGGCTGCAATTTTTGCCAACTCATCGGCCTCCTCGTTGTACCGACGCGCAATGTGGTTGAGCTCGAGGCCGTCAAATTTTTCCTCGAGCAACCGCACCAGCGTGCAGTAGGCGGCCATCCTGGGGTTCTGGCACGTCGACTCCTTCATGACCTGATCCACGACGAGCTGGGAGTCGCCTCGGACCTCGAGGCGTCGGATCCCGAGCTCGATGGCGATGTGGAGACTGTTCACCAGAGCCTCATATTCGGCCACGTTGTTGGAAGCCGTGAAGCGTAGCCGTAGTAGGTACTTGAGCCGGACCCCGAGGGGTGAGATGAAGACGATGCCTGCGCCAGCACCAGTCTTCATCATCGACCCGTCGAAGTTCATGACCCAATATTCCTCTTGGGTCGGGAGCGGCGGTAGTTGTGTCTCGGTCCACTCTGCCACGAAGTCCGCAAGTACCTGGGACTTGATGGCTTTGCGTGGCGCGTAGGTGATGCCGTCACCCATGAGCTCGATGGCCCACTTGGCGATCCTCCCCGTTGTTTCCCGATTTTGGATCACCTCCCCGAGGGGGAAGGACGACACCACGGTCACGGGGTGGGATTCGAAGTAGTGCCGCAACTTCCGTCGGGCAAGGACGATCGCGTACACTAGCTTCTGGATCTGAGGGTAGCGTGTCTTGGTCTCTGACAAGACTTCACTGATGAAGTAGACCGGTCGCTGTACCGGTAAGGCGTGTCCTTCTTCTTGCCGCTCTACGACGATCGCTGCACTCACAACCTGGTTGGTAGCCGCGACATATAGTAAGAAATTTTCCTCCTTCGTAGGAGGCACAAGAACCGGCGCTTTTGAAAGTAGAGCCTTAAGCCTTTCGAGGGCTTCCTGGGCCTCGGTGGTCCAGGTAAAGCGTTCGTTTTTCTTAAGCAACCGATACAAGGGAAGGCCCTTTTCGCCGAGCCTTGAGATGAATCGACTCAAGGCCGCGAGACACCCCATAAGCTTCTGCACGCCCTTCGGGTTTCGGATCGGACCCATCTGTGTGATGGCCGATATCTTTTCCGGGTTGGCTTCGATGCCACGCTCGGAAACAATGAACCCGAGGAGCATGCCCCGTGGGACCCCGAAAACGCACTTCTCGGGGTTTAGCTTTATGTTTTTCTTTTTAAGGCAGTCGAATGCCTTTTCTAGGTCGGCTACTAAGTCACTCGCCTTCCTGGATTTTATCACTATATCGTCTAGGTAAGCCTCAACGGTTCGCCCGATGAGGTCCCCAAAAACTTTGAGCATGCAACGCTGGAAAGTTGCGCCCGCGTTTTTGAGGCCAAATGGCATGGTTACGTAACAATATGTGCCGAAAGGAGTGATGAAAGAGGTCGCTAATTCGTCGGACTCTTTCATTCGGATCTGATGGTAACCGGAATAAGCATCAAGAAAGCAAAGCCGCTCACAGCCAGCAGTAGAATCTACTATTTGGTCAATGCGAGGTAATGGAAATGGATACTTAGGACAAGCTTTATTTAAACTAGTGTAATCGACGCACATTCTCCATTTTCCATTTTTCTTTTTAACCAAAACAGGATTTGCTAACCATTGTGGATGGAAGACCTCCTTGATGAATCCAGCCGCCAAAAGCTTCTGCACCTCCTCCCCGATGGCCCGGCGCTTCTCCTCGTCGAATCGGCGCAGGCGTTGTTTCACCGGCTTGGATCCGGCCTGGATGTCTAAGGAGTGCTCGGCGACCTCCCTCGGGATGCCTGGCATATCCGAGGGGCTCCACGCAAACATGTCGGCGTGCTTGCGGAGGAAGTCGACGAGCACTGCCTCCTATTTTGGGTCGAGGGTGGTGCTGACCTTCAGCGCCCTGCCGTTGGGGGAGTTCGGGTCGAGGAGGACATCCTTCACCCCCTCAGCGGACTTAAAGGTGCCCGTGGCCTTCTTGGGGTCGGGGACCTCTTTTTCTAACCTGTCGAGGTCGGTCATGAGGGCTTCTGACTCCACCAACGCGCCGGCGTACTCGCAGCACTCGACGTCGCACTGGTACGCGTGCTGGTAGGAGGCGCTGATGGTAATCACCCCTTTTGGCCCTGGCATCTTGAGCTTGAGATAGGCGTAGTTCGGAACTGCCATGAACTTTGCGTAACATGGCCTCCCGAGGATGGCGTGGTAGGTGCCGTGGAAGCCTACCACTTCAAATGTCAGGGGCTCCTTCCTGAAGTTGTCAGGAGTCCCGAAGTAGACGGGTAGATCGATCTGCCCGAGGGGTCGCACGCTCTTTCCGGGCACTATCCCGTGGAATGGGGACGTCGTGGCCCGGAGGAGCGAGCGACTGATCCCCATTAAGTCGAGGGTCTCAGCGTAGAGAATGTTGAGGCCGCTGCCTCCGTCCATGAGGACCTTGGAGAGCCTCGTGTTGCCGACGACGGGGTCGACAACAAGTGGGTAGCGTCCCGGCGACGGGACGTAGTCTGGGTGGTCGTCCCGGCTGAAGGTGATAGCGTCGTGGGACCAGTCAAGGAAGCATGGTGTCGCTGGTCCGGCGGAGTAGACCTCCCTGCGCTCGCGCTTTCGCTGCCGCGGCGTAGGGGCGGTCCCGGGCCCCCCGAAGATCATGAGGCATTTGTCGATGGGCGGGAACTCATCGTCCTTCCCGCCCTCGTCCTCCTGATCCCTGGCGGGCTTCTTGCCGGCGTCGTCCTTGAACGGCTGCCGGCTGTAGTGCTTCTTGAGCATCACACACTGTGCAAGTGTGTGATGTACTGGACCCTGGTGATAAGGGCACGGCTTGCTGAGCATGTCGTCGAAGCGGCCTCGAGGGGGTCGTTCCCTCTTGGGTTCGGTGGCCGCCACGAGGGAGTCATCGCGGAGTGGGGCCTTTCCCTTCCCCTTCTTCTTCTTGTTGTTCGGTCCTCGGGAAGAGGTGCCCTCGGGGGCCTCCTCCTTCCGTTTGCCCTTGGGGTCGGAGAAAAGGGCTCCTACCGCCTCATCCCCTGAGGCGAAGCTGGTAGCGATCTTCATGAGTTCAGAGACACTGGTGGGTGTCCGGCGTCCGAGCTCATGAACGAGCTCTTTGCAGGAGGTTCCTGCGGCAAACGCTCCGACGACATCGGAGTCGGCGACCTGGGGCAGCTCGTTGTACTGTTTGGAGAAGCGCCGGATGTAGTCCCGGAGGGACTCGCCCAGTTTCTGCTTGCAGCTGCGGAGGTCCCAGGAGTTACCAGGGCGTACGTACGTGCCCTGGAAGTTTCCTACGAATATCTTGACCAGATCGCTCCAGTCGAAGATCTTTCGTGGGGGAAGGTGTTCCAGCCAAGCTCTTGTGGAATCGGCGAGGAACAGGGGGAGGTTGCGGATGATGATGAGGTCATCCTGCGCGCCGCCAAGTTGGCACGCAAGGCGGTAGTCCGCTAACCAGAGTTCGGGGTTAGTTTCCCCCGAGTACTTGGCTATATTGGTTGGTTGTCGGAATCGGGACGGGAACTTGGCCCTCTGGATGGCCTCGCTGAAGACGCGTGGTCCCGAGGGCTCGGGTGAGGGTTCACGATCCTCATCCGAGTCGTAGCGCCCGCCCCGATGGACGCTGTAGCCGCGCGCGGCTCCGTCAGTCTTTCGCCGACCGCGGGCTTGTAGGATGGCTCGGACGTCGACGTCCTTGCCAAGCCGTTGGTGGACTGGCGGAGCCCTTGGAGCCTCGGGTCGAACCGAGGCTTCGCGCTTGTGACGTGCTACGCCACCATGCTGGTGACTTTCGGCGCCATGGTGTCGCGACGCTGAACTTTCCGCCTGGAGGACGGCGGCATCCTCCAGGAGGTCTTTGAGCTGATTCCTGAGCTGTCGCGCCTCCTCGGAGGAGGGCTCAGGTATGCTTCGGAGTAGCATGGCTGCTTCCGCGAGCTTTCGGCTTGCTCGGGGGGCGACCCCCGGTGTCTCGGCCCTGTCGTCAGCGATGATTCGGGCCTGGACATCTCGGGCTCGACGCCGAGCTGCTCCTCCATCGGTTTGCCGCTCGCCAAGCTCCAGCGTAGCTCGCAGCTGGGTGAGGCGCAAGCGGTCCTCGTCCATCCGTGCCTCAAGCTCCCGGAGCTGCTCTAGCTCCGGGGTTTGAGGTGCGGAGCGAGAGGTTCCTGCCCCCTGACCCAGCGGCGGGGCTGACCGCGAGGGCTTCGGGGCCGCTGGAGGGGGCGTGGCTTGTTCGTGCTAGGGATGCGACGGAGGGGGTATGTCGTCGTCACCCCCCGAGTGGACATCCTCTACTCGCCCCTCATCAGGGTGCATCAAGTTGTAGCACTCCCGAGAGGGGTCGATGTAGGTCCACTGTGAGCTGGGGACGACGCTCGGTGCGTTCTCCCCCGAGTCGTTGGTGTGGGCGGCGTTGTCCACATTTGCCCAGAATTTGTCATCATCGTCGCTGTAGCTGCGACGAGGCGAGTTCCGGTCGTAACGATTCCCCCCCTCCGAGCGTTGTCGAGGAGTGAGGTTGGCGGTGGTGTCTGTTTCCCCACCGCCGTGTGTCCTGGCACTTTCCCCAGGGGATGGCGGTGAGGATGCCACGTGGTCTCCCACGAGGCTGTCTTGGCGCTCGAGGCGCTGGACCGGAGTGTCCGACAGTTCGTGCAATAATGCATGAACTGCACGCACGTGGGCGTCCATGGCGGTCTGAAGCCCAAAGAAGGACGACGGCGCCGTTCCCCTCTGCCGGTGAGGGCGGAGAGAAAAATCGGCTGGCGTCGTGTTTCCGCCCTCGCCCGTCCCTCGGGCGGTAAGCGGATGCGTGACCGCTGGTGCCGGAGATTCCGGGACCGCGGTCGGCGCAGTATTGGCTACGCCCGTTGGAGTTGCCTGGTGAGTCGCATCTCCCGCGGCGGGAGGCTGGTTGGCACCACTGCGCCTCCTCCTCCTGATTCGCCGAGGGCGGCGTGCAACGTCTCCCCCGTCCTCCGAGGCGGGCGGAAACGTGGCGGGGGTCCTTTCTCCGGCCGTCTGCGGGGCCAGAGTCGGGACGACCGTGACACGGGGCCCGGTCGGGCGCAGGTTCATCTCGAGCCCATGGCCAGTGGCCATGAACTCGAGAGTCCCGAACCGGAGTTCCGTGCCGGCGGGAAGCGTGGTGGAGCTGGTCGCCATCCGAAACCTATGTCAACGCGCAAAAGGCCCCTACCTGGCGCGCCAACTGTCGGTGCTAATTTTGGCGAGGCTAACACCGGCTAGTAAATATGTTTTGCGGTTGAGGCTACGGATGGTGTGCAAGGGGAACACAGGGATTATACTGGTTCAGGCCGAGCAAGCCCTACGTCCAGTGGAGAGGAGAGTCGTGTTGCCTTGCACCGGGGTGCTTGTAGTAGGGGGTTACAAGCTAGTCGAGAGAGGGAAGTGCTCCCAGGTCTCTTGTGAGTGTCTAAATGTTTACAAGTCGTTTGCTGTGGGTGAGAACTTGGAACTTCTCCGTCCGTTCGTTTGTTCTTCTGTCGTCCTTCTAAAGCTGGTCTCTGCCCTCCCTTTTATAGCCGCAAGGGAGAGGCAAAGGCGGCTACGACGCTACCTATTAAAATAGTGAAGAGTTGCTGTTCTCGGTTTGACTAGCTGCTGCCTTTTCTCCGTGTCTCCGGGGTATGGGTATGGCTATCTTGGTTCGCGAGTTCCAAGGTAGAAACAGTCGTCTGACCATGTCTTGTCGTCGGCTCTCTGGGTCTTCTGGATATGGCCGTCGTGGTCCGCTCGACTTTGGTGCGTTTACACCTGCCGGCTGTCCTTCCGTACGATGTGACAAGAGGGAGAATCACCTTGGGGCGCTGTTTCCCGAGGCTCGGGATCGTGCTCGTCCTTTCGTGTGGACGGCGCAGTGGGCGTCTTTCCCGAAACGGGGCGGCGCACCGTGGACCATACCGTGGAGGACGATCGTAGTGGGCCCATCAAATCTTGGGGCGTTGTTTCCCGAGGCTCGGGATCTTGAAGGCGTGCTCATCCTTTCGTGTGGACGGCGCAGTGGGCGCCTTTCCCGAAGCGGGGCGGCGCACCGTAGACCATACCGTGGAGGACGGTCGTAGTGGGCTCATCAAATCTGCTGTCAGGAAAATCCCGACAGGTGGTATGGCCATCAAGGGCGTGCGAAGCACAGTCGCGTCGAGAGTCTCGCCTGACGGGACAGTGCTTGTAAAGTGGTCAGAGAGATTTCTTATGGTCCAAGATTGCTCCGCTGACATCACCCGTGCCTTGGATGCCGACTTTGGCGCCGTGGATGCCGCTCTCCCGAGTTCTCCCGAGGAGGCTTCGGGCGAGGCTCGGGCGAATCGGAAACTTGGGCGCCCAGGACGCCACCTCCCGAGCTCTCCCGCGGAGGGTCGGGCGAATCGGAGGTTTGGGCGCCGAGGACGAGACGCCGCTCTCCCGCCCGAGCTCTCCCGAGGAGGCTCGGGCGAATCGAAGACTTGGGCGCCCAGGACGCCGCCTCCCGAGCTCTCCTGAGGAGGCTCGGGCGAATCGGAGAATTGGGCGCCGAGGACGCCGCCTCCCGAGCTCTCCGGAGGAGGCTCGGGCGAATCGGAGAATTGGGCGCCGGCGACGCCGCTCTCCCGAGCTCTCCCGAGGAGGCTCGGGCGAATCGGGGACTTGGTCGCCGAGGACGCCACTCTCCCGAGCTCTCCCGAGGAGGCTCGGGCGAATCGGAGAATTGGGCGTCGAGGACGCCGCCTCTCCCGAGCTCTCCCGAGGAGGCTCGGGCGAATCGGAGAATTGGGCGCCGACCACGCCGCTCTCCCGAGCGCTCCCGAGGAGGCTCGGGCGAATCGGAGACTTGGGCGCCGGGGACGCCGCTCTCCCGAGCCCTCCCGAGGAGGCTCGGGCGAATCGGAGACTTGGGCGCCGGGGACGCCGCTCTCCCGAGCCCTGCCGAGGAGGCTCGGGCGAATCGGAGAATTGGGCGTCGAGGACGCCGCCTCTCCCGAGCTCTCCCGAGGAGGCTCGGGCGAATCGGAGAATTGGGCGCCGACCACGCCGCTCTCCCGAGCGCTCCCGAGGAGGCTCGGGCGAATCGGAGACTTGGGCGCCGGGGACGCCGCTCTCCCGAGCCCTCCCGAGGAGGCTCGGGCGAATCGGAGACTTGGGCGCCGGGGACGCCGCTCTCCCGAGCCCTGCCGAGGAGGCTCGGGCGAATCGGAGAATTGGGCGCCCAGGACGCCGCCTCCCGAGCTCTCCCGAGGAGGCTCGGGCGAATCGGAGATTTGGGCGCCGAGGACGCCGCTCTCCCGAGCTCTCCCGAGGAGGCTCGGGCGAATCGGAGATTTGGGCGCCGAGGACGCCGCTCTCCCGAGCTCTCCCGAGGAGGCTCGGGCGAATCGGAGATTTGGGGCGCCGAGGGTGCCGCTCGCCTGAGCTCTCCTGGGGAGGCTCGGGCGAATCGGAGATTTGGGCGCCCAGGACGTCGCCTCCCGAGCTCTCCCGAGGAGGCTCGGGCGAATCGGAGATTTGGGGCGCCGAGGGTGCCGCTCGCCCGAGCTCTCCTGGGGAGGCTCGGGCGAATCGGAGATTTGGGCGCCCAGGACGTCGCCTCCCGAGCTCTCCCGAGGAGGGTCGGGCGAATCGGAGATTTGGGCGCCGAGCGATTTGGACGCCGAGGGTGAGGCTCGCCCGAGCTCTCCCGGGGAGGCTCGGGCGAATCGGAGATTTGGGCCTCTGTAGACGCGGCCTTCGTGGGCTTCGACTGGCCTTACTTGGGCCAGACCAAGTTGGGAATGAGCGTTTTTTGCATGGAAGTTGGGTACCCCTAACTTTGGTAACCGACACCTATACTGGGAGAAAACACCAAAAAAATAATTATATAGCATAGTCACCAAATAATTGCTCCATGTTTTGTTAAAGTCTCTCAACTACCAAATTCAAAAGAGGTATGAGCTATGCAAAAGAAGAAGAGAGTATAAAAAATGGACAAGTGTCTGAAGAAACTAAAACAATCGGTACTTAGATACTCGCCTCCCATAAAAAAATAAAAAAATAATAATAAAAGAAAGATAGCTCATACTCTCTGAATAAGCTCAATTGTATAAAAGAGAGATTTATTTTCCTCAAGGAGCAAGGTAGAATTAGGTTCCGCCATATTCCACCAAATAAAGCTTGATTCGATTATATGCCTCATTTCTCTGTGGATTCATTATTTGACTTTACAATAAATACAATGCAAGTATGTTTTCATATTTTACCTACCTGAGATCCACATAAGCTTTTTATAAGTAGGATAAAGAAGGCAATTTCATTAACGCCTTGGTAAGCATACAAAAATACCAGATATATCAGTGATTCGAGAGTACTACAAAAGGAGAAGGTAAATCTAAGTTTATTTACAAAATTACATACCCTCCAATTGACTTAACTAAAGGAAGAGAGTGATCTGTTTTCAAGCTATTCTGTTCTTCAATTACTTAAAGATTCATGGTAGACACTTTGAATTCCATAGTACATGCATAACTAGACTAGTTTGATATAATGCACTCTCAAGTTATGTTTTAAATATTCCATTCTCTCTAAAAATCTTACATCTTAAAGCCAACCTTTTTCTCGGGACTGAGCAAAAAGCCTAAGTGTGGGGGTAATTGTTGACACTTGTTATCGTCCAAATTTTATTATCAATTATCCCTGCATTGAACATGAATATCCAGTAGAATAGGGTTATTACTGACAGATTCCATGAGTTTTGGTGAATTGTCTATTTCCCAGGTGATTTTCCAGAAAAGCTTAAAATAAGGATTAAAGAGCATAATTACCACGAAACTTGCACGTGAAGGAAACATCATCAAGAAGACCCTGTAAGAGTGTAGAACACACCCGAAGCAAGCGGAGGCCCACACCTGGCCAGGTGGGGCCGGTCGGCGCCCCCCTAGGTTCCTCCCACCGTCTTCTGAAGTCTTCTACCACCGTCTATTAGGAGTCATCTGGGCTCTTGGTTAAGTCGGTTTGATCTAACGGCGCGCGTGTATCCCACCGGCCTATAAATAGAGGGCCAGACCCCCTAGAGGAGGGCCAGATCAAGAGATGAAGACCCTGAAGCATTAGATAGATATCCACTAGATCTAAACTAGCAATCAAGAGAGAGATTAGAGAGATAGAGTAGATGAGTAGAGATTTAGAGGAGTCCCGGCCTGTCGGAGCTTCTTCGTAGCTATGTTCGTCTGGATTTAACGCCCGGAGTTGCGTTCTGAGATACTTTTGTATTCAACATTCTGATTCAAATAAGCATTTGTTCTTATTCATTCTTAAGTTTACAATTCTATTTGAGTGCTTTGATCTTGATAGCTACTTGGTTGAAGTAGTAGTTTGTAGTGTAGACGTGGTGTCTGGGCTATAATTACTTGTGAATGTCCCCTGATTGGCCAGATAGTGGTAGATCGCGTAGGTGACAGCTGCGTTGAGTCCTCTGTAGTCCACTTCCCGTTGATATGATCGATAGGTGTATAAGTGTTTGGTAGAAGGGAACTCTGATTTCCTCTCTTATTCATTTCACTGGCCCGATTAGAACGATATTATTCAAAGTTTACCGGTTGTCGGATCTAGATAATCATTTGTTATCTTCCTCGTTCTTGATATTCTCTGGATTGATTGTGTTATCGGGTTAAGAGCCAATAGACTTAGTCAGTATCACCTACTGTTCCTCTGGGTTCGATATTAAAACTGGGATTGTCTGATAAAGTGCTACATCAGTGTTTTATCTGTGCGCTTGCGGAATACCTTGATATTAATAATATTTAATAGAGTGCAGTTAATTTATACCAACAGATATCAAAGTTGTCGAGGAGCCTGCGTGAAGCGCAGGATCCTTGCATCGACGGACACAGCAACCAATCAGATTACGACTCCAACTTCTCTGCCAGCGCCAATTCGTCTCCGAGTCCGACTCTCCCCTGTGACCAACAGACAAAGCAAACAAGGAGTCTGTACGGAAGTGCATGCAAAGCACATGCATCATCAAGATCCGATCCAAAAAAAAGATTAGCATGATCCATGGCATGCATGTTAACAGCGGCAACGAATGCATCTGTCGGTGATCCATGGCGGTTAGCATCAAACCACAACTTCCGATCGGTTGACTGAAGCAATGAAAGGTGTACGGATCAGCGTGACATGAAGACTAATTATGGAAGCATACCACGTATCCATCATCAAGCATGCACACGCAAGCCAGCTACCAGATGCAAACGCCACGAAGAAGGAACATGACGCAGCTACGCCATCGCTGTTGGCCCTGGAGGAACCAGGCAAGGTTTTCACCATGTTACTATTCACCTCCAGAGGCAGGCCATTCCGCAGCACCCGCAACATCAGTAGCAACATCCCGCCAGCTCTCCCAGTTGCCGAATCTGGCCGCATAACAATCCCAGCAGCCGAGCCTGGCAGCACAACGAGGCCCGCCACCCCGACAGCAGCCACTGACGAGGGAGACCCGCCGCACCAGCGCTGAAGACTAGGGGAAGGCTAGCCGCCAATGCCACCGGCGAGAGGGCACTACATGTGTGCATGCAAGCACGCTAGCAATGGAGAGGTCTACGATCCAATCTACAAAGCCATCAAGCTGACGTCATCTACAACACCACGCATGAGTCACGTATACATATACGTTGCTCATCTACGTCTTCATCACCAGAAGCTAAGTCATATGTGTATATTAATTAAGATATTTTTACTCGTCTCCAGATTTCTCCACAAATCTATATCATATTTATTGGCAGAAAATTCGTTGCGCATCTCGTCATCAACATTCTACGGCGGCATCGATAACAGCAAGCCTGGAGCCGTCTAACGAGCAACCCTTCGACCATTCCGCCCGACGTCAATCAAGTTAAGTCATATTTTTAATATTCTTTTACGTATTCTTCGACCTCCATGTATCTCTAGAAATTATCTCCATGGTTCTTCACCGCCGACCTCTCTAAAAGCCCCTGACAAAGCTCGGGCACTCACCGATAATTTCTCCATAAGCCCCGACAACGTTCGGGCACTCAGAAGATTTTCTCCAGCCGATGAGATACTAAGTATCTTTCCGTTTTCTTCTACTTAAGGGTTGCTTAACATACCTTGATAGCACACGCCTTAATCCGTGAAACATGTCTACGCCCCGTAAGCCATCACACAAACATGGTCATGTTAAGAAACCTCTGAACCAGACGCCGAGGTCAGGTGCTTAAACGTAACAGGCCAACTATCAGGGAAATTACGTGACCTGACAAGAGCAAGAAACAGATAATATTATCATGCATTCTACAATATTGAGATATGCTCCAAAATCTACATCATGTACTACTCACTGTGCATATTTATTTTGCAGGATCTCGCCGCCGATCTCTCGTCGCCGCTCATCGTCGTTCCTCGCGCTGATTGGACACCGTTTTCGACCACACTGGGGACTCGCCGTCGCTCCTCGCCGTCCTCGCGCTGCTCGGACATCATCTCCGACCACACTGAGGACTCACCGCCGAGATCTCACCGCTCCTCGTCGTCGTCCTCCCGCTGCTCGGACATCATCTTCGACCATGCTGAGGACTCGCCGCCGAGCTCTCACCACTCCTCGTCGTCCTCGCGCTGCTCGGACACCGTTTTCGACCACGCTGGGGACTCGTCGCCGCTTCTCGCCGTCCTCGTGCTGCTCGGACACTGCCTACGACCACGCTGGGGACTCGTCGCCACTCTTCGTCGTCCTCGCGCTGCTCGGACACCGTTTCCGACCAAGCCGGGGACTCGTCGCCGCTTCTCGCCATCCTCGTGCTGCTCGGACACCGCCTCCGACCACGCTGGGGACTCGTCGCCACTCCTCATCGTTCTCACGCTGCTCGGACACTGTTTCCGACCACGCTGGGGACTCATCATCGCTCCTCGCCGTCCTCGCGCTGCTCGGACACCGCCTCCGACCACGCTGGGGACTCGTCGTCGCTACTCGCCGATCTCCCGCTGCTCGAAACCCGTCTCCGACCACGTTGGGGACTCGTTGCCACTCCTCGCCGTCCTTGTCGTCGCTCCTCGTCGCCACCGACCACATTTGGGTCTCGTCGCCGAGCTATCAAGACACTCCACACTGTTCGGATCAGGGTGCTGATCTTGGGCAGCACATCGGGGGTCTTGATATGCGCCTCGCCGTGCTCGGCGATTTCTTCAACACTTCGCCTGATCAGAAGACTGTCCCGCGCACGATGCTGTGCTCGGGGACTTCGCCGACTTCTCGCCTGCTCAGAAGATTTCTTTCCCGCGCACTTGCTGTGCCTCGGGGACTTCGTCATCGCCTCGCCTGCGCGAAGATTTTTTTCCGATCACTTGCTGTGCTCGGGGACTTCGTCATCGCCTGCATCGGAAGATTTTTCCCGATCACTTGATGTGCTCGGGGACTTCGTCATCGCCTACTCGGAAGATTTTCCCGATCACTTGCTGTGCTCGGGGACTTCGTCATCACCTGCTTGGAAGATTTTTTCCTATCACTTGCTGTGCTCGAGGACTGCGTCATCATCTCGCATACTCGGAAGAATTTTCCGATCACTTACTGTGCTCGGGGACTGCGTCAACACTTCACATATAACGGCTTTGACCATGACACCACGTGACTATGTCACCTACTATCAGGCTCGGGGACTAAGTGGATACACTTCACCTTGGTATTGTTTCTGAAGAACCAAAAGTGGATACACTTCACCAAAGAGAAACTCTTTTTCAAAATTTTTCTGAGCTCCTTACATCCGTTTGGTCAAGAACTCCGAAGATCTGCACCTCTTGACGAATGCAAGGTGCTCGGGGACTAGCTGTAGGGATATAAACCTCCGGTACCACAAGACAAGACAAGGACCGCACCATCAAAGCTAGCCTGGCCCAGAAGACAAAGACGTGTGGCGCAAGGCACTGCTCCGCACAGTTATTGTACCAACTTGGATAGTTTACTTATAACCTTGTCCCTTCAGACTATATAAGGAGGGGCAGGGAATAGATCCAACAGGCCAGATCCAATCTCATCTCATCTACTAGCAATACAATCCAGCAACACACTAGGACGTAGGGTATTACGCCTCGCGGTAGCCTAAACCTATATAAACCTTGTGTCCCTGCGCTAACTGCGCTACTCTTGTTCATCTCCGACGCACCTTCACCGATCATCTACTACCTTGGGCATACCCCTCAGTAGACTATCGTCGGCATGCCGTCGACATTATGGATTTACCGGTTGTTGAAAAATCGATACCGGCTATTTTCATGAACTGTGACAACCAAACTGTGATAACAAAGGTGATTAGTTCTAAGGACAACATGGAGTCTACAAGGCATGTGAAAAGGCGTCTGAAGACTGTCAGAAAATTGAGAAACTCTGGAATAATATCTTTGGACTATGTAAATACGTCCAAGAATCTGGCAGATCAGTTCACCAAGGGTCTGTCACGTAATGTGATAGAAGGTGCGTCGAGGGAGTTGGGCTTGAGACCCCCTTGAAGTCATACCATAGGTGGTAACCCGTTCTTTGTGATCGGAGATCCCGTGAATTAGAATGGCGAAACAAGCTAGTGATTGACTAAGCGAGAAACCCCTTATTTAAGCTCAAACCCATTGGAGATGCGCCGTTTCTCCTATGCTGTATGGCAGGTTGAATGAGTCCTTAATGTGATCCGAGTGGCTTACTTAAGCAGGGATGTTGTCCTACAGAACATCCTCTAAGGAACACACCTATATGAGTTCGACTGCTACTCACAGTCTATGAGATGTAGGGTAATCTCTAGATACTCATGAAAGGCTCAAGGAGTGTGACTCATATGCTTCAAAACAAAGGGATGCTTGTAGCAGCCTTATACTATGACATGAATTTTAGTGAAGCTCATTTTCGCACAAAACTGATAATTCAAGGCATAGTCCATTGTTCAGTTGTGAGTGAGTGGAATTATCGTTCTAGACGGATGTTCAACTTAACAGTCTCTGTTGAAACTTTGGTATATCAAAGAATTGAGGATTTGAGATTATTTAACACGAGCCTTAGAATTTGGTGGGGATTGTTAGATTTAATGTTGGTCAGGTCCAATATTTTATCTAATTAAATCGAATAATTCTAATACTCGTTTTAAATATTGTGCGCTAATATTATGTGAACGAGATGCTGGAGTGAGATATATACATGCACGCAATGTATGTACTTGTTTTGTCATTCAAGACACTTATGGCTGGGAGTTATAGGAGTTTTTACTCCTAAATGACATTAATGGGCTTGAAAGTTTTTAGTCCTAAATGGAGGGAGTTTTCACTTCTAAATGACATTATTGGCTGGAAGTTTTTAGTTCTAAATGGAGGGAGTTTCTATTTCTAATGGTGAGAGTTACCGGAGTTTCTGCTCATGAAGACGGGAGTTTCATTCCGTGAACATTTCTTCCGCTTTCTTCTCTTGATCTCCCCCCGCTCTTTGGTCTTCCTGGCCGCTGGATAAAAGCAGAACGTACTCCAACATTTGGACAACTAGTTTTCCTCTCGTGCGCACACGGCGCCACCAATTCAGCTGTTCTTCGAGTTCTCCCATCCCGACTCGTGCGCGCACATGAGTTGGGAGAGTAGGAGCCTCCGAAACGCACGCCGACATCGAGTTCACCTGCTCAGGTGGAGATAGGCGATCACGCCGACATCGTTACGTCTTCTTCTTCTTCCCGGCGATCAAAGGAGCTCCCTGGACGGTTGTGGTCGCGGGCGGAACGACACTGCAACTCCTCTGCACTGCACCGATCGAGACGACTACATCAACAGGCAACATGGCTTCCTCTTCTGTTGCAATCGGCTTTGCCGCAGGGTATAATTCATATATGTTATTCAATCATCCGCTTATACTGTTGATCAAAACCCTGCTAGTTAGCATTTTCTACATGATTATTTGCTTGTTGTTAGACAAATCATTCATGATTTTTATGCTCTAATCTATTATAAATAAGCACATATTTGTCACTATTATTTTCGTGCTATTTTTCTGGAATAAATTAAACCTGAATTTGCCTAAATTTCAGTCACCCAACACCACACAGCAGCTTGTGCCGCAGCATTCTTGAGAAAACACAGGAGATTAGTAGGTGGTCCACAGTTTCGTCCTCCTAACCACAAAGCACGCAGGCTGCGTCGTCTTGGAGCCCATGCCTCTTCCTCCGGTCAGCGGTCCATAGTTGACGTACGGTGGAGAGTGAGCCAGAAAATTTTTTGACTTTGGGCGGTGCTGATGCTTTCCACAGCTCCCTTGCACTTAGCAGGGACGACATGCCCATGAAGAAGGAACGGTATGCCGATGAGACCAAGTAAGAGCCATCGGCCGTCCATCGCCATATAAATCGATCACTGACGCTTGGTTGCAGCTGCACCATCTCCAATTTTTCCCACAAGGTCACATATTTTGACAGGACGTTCACTGTGAGGGGTCCCGTGATCTGCCGGACCCATCGACGACCATGCAGCGCCTCCTTCACAGAGGTACCATGGAATCGGCGGCCAATCGCTTGAAATAAGTTGGGTCTGGTCAAGGCGATGGAGCCGTCCGGCAGCCAGCACAAGTAGAAAAATGGTTCTCACTGACGCTAGCAAATTATTTTTACAGGACGGTTTCTGTTATCGTACGCATGTGAAAAAAAACACGTGAGGAACAGAATTAGAACTGCCTGTGTAAGTGACTTTACACAGGCGTTTTGGTTAAGAAAAACCGCCTGTGTAAATGCACCTATTTACACAGACTGATTCACATAAGAAACCGTCAGTGTAAATATGGTTTACACAGACAGTTTTCTTAACAAAACCGCCTGTAGAAATGGGGCATTTCTACAGACGGTTCACTTAAGAAACCGCCTGTAGAAATCGATTTCTTCATGCGGTTTCTTAAGCGAACCGCCTGTAGAACTCGGTGCCAATTTTAAAAATTCGATTTTTCAAATGACTTTAAATGAAAAAACTGTCTACATGAAAGTTGTAGATCTCGAAAAATTAAGAAACTTTGTAGTTGAAATTTTTTTCATTTGAAATCATCTTGTTGATGTAAATTATAGTCAAAGTTTAAAATTTGAAATTTGACTTTTTATAAAAGCCTCGGATGGAGAAACACTCTACATGAAAGTTGTAGATCTCGAAAAGTTACTCAACTTTGTAGTTGATAACTTTTTCATTTGAATTCGTTTAGTGCCTCAAACAATCAATTTACTCTTGGTTTGTTATAATACGTGGGGAGCCGAAGTGGGATATAGTCACAAGTGAGAGTGTGGTGCAGTGGTAGGGAGGGGTACGCGCAAGAGAGAGGTCGTGGGTTCGAATCCCACCGGCCGCGTAGCGTGAAAATTTTGCGCGAAAAATGTCACGACTTGCGACTTCGACGAAGACAGGGGGTGCTGGCCGGTGGGTCCCTTTCCAGATTTATTTTTTTGGTTTGCTATTTTTAAAACATGATTTTTAGAAAATAATTTGTCAGGCGATTCTCTTAAGTAACTGCCCGCGAAAACATACTTTTCACAGGCGGTTCTCTTTACTGAACCACCTGTGAAAACATGTTCACAGACGGTTTTGTAGTAACCGCCTGTGAAGAGGATTTATTTTCATAGGCCTTTAGCACTGACGGCACTGAAAAACACCAATGCAGGAGAGTCTAAAACCGCCTGTACAAACTTTTTTTTTTTTTACTAGTGCAGGAGTCCGTCCAAAATCTGGAGGAGCCTCCATCACCGAGCTGAACCACCACCGAGCAGTTAAATGTTGTGGTTACCTTCCTTTCTGAATTAGATGTCAGCTATGTTCAGGCCGGCGCATCCGGTGCCCTCCTCTGCCATTCCCATGGAAGACGAAGAGCGAAGCCCATGATTCTGAGGTCCGGCAACCCTAATCTGCCGTACTCCTTTGGAGATTCGGTGTCATTAGTGTTCTTTTATGTATTCAATTAATATATACTGTTGTAACACCTGGGTCATAGTAAGTTTTCTGTTCCTTGGAATGTGTAGTAAAACAAAACAAAAATTACTAGTTAAGACACTCTTAAGGGTGTTCTAATAGTCACTAGAGCGATGAACAAATAGCTTAACTATTTCACAGTGGTCTAAGAATATGAGAAACGAGTACGTGGGTCTTTAGTGAAGGGAATATATAAAATAGTCTCTAATTTTGTCTCTCACCTATATATGTATCAGCTAACTACGTAGGTAGCACCATTGGAGACGCCCTAATGAATCCAAAGCTTTGGTTTTCTACTCGGGCAGACAACCTAAAGTGTTTGCGACTCTGAAATAAGGATATACTTCCTTCCATCCTATAAAAGTGAACATTCTCGGTCGCTTTCACAAAAGTCAAAATATTTAACTTTGACAAAAATATATATAGTAAAGTATTAATATTTCTAATACACAATTGGTATCGTTAGATAGATCGTTAAATAAACTAATTTAGAGATACAACTATTGCTAATATTTTCTATGAATTTAGTCTAATTTAATGAAAATTTAACGAGCACAAATCTCATATTAACTTTTTTATGGGAGGATAGGAGTATTGCCCTTGGACTCAGGTTGTCAGCCATAAACAGATCAAGCCTAAGCCAGTGACATAAACAGGAGTCGGATATGCCACGCCAAAGGGAAAAAATGGTGCTTCTTTCTCTTCCTCCTGTCTCGATCTCTCTATGTCTAAATATACCTATCTTGTCAATTTCGGATTATTTATTCTTCCTTGAGACCTCCTTCTTTACTAACTTTGTATGAATCAACCATTTAGTTGTTGCAGTTCCCTATAATTAATAACTAAATGGCAGCCTTAGCACAAACCGACCTTAGCTCAGTTGGTAGAGCGGAGGACTGTAGTCGTTGCAGATAAATCCTTAGGTCGCTGGTTCGAATCCGGCAGGTCGGAAGTTTTTGCCCTGTCTTTTATTTTTTTTCACAATGCTTTTTTTTCTTCTTTTTTTCCCTTTGGTAGTAGTACACTTCATGAGCTGGCGCAACTCACAAGGCCAAAAAAAAAAAAAAAACACCGCCATCGTGATACATGGACGTTCTACCCATATTAGAATTGATACATAAGAGGAATAAAATTGCATAGATCCTAGATCCAAATCTTTCACATGGACCATTATCCTTGACGAACGACATGAGCACATGAATTTGTAGTTCCAAACAAAACTCCCTCCTGTCTGTCCTAGAATGCTTGACGTTCTAGGTTAGAAATGGTAACCAAGATTAGAGGTAAAAGACTCTTATATCCCTACAAACTATAATGTAATGATTACAGCCGCTGATAATTTGGAATGACATGCGCATTAGTTGTTTTGCTTCCTTGCCTGATTCACTGCTCCAGCATCCAACACTACTTTTTTCATTTTTAAATTAACATTCAGGCTCGTGGACGTAATAAAGTGCTGGGTGTGATAGATGATTGATGGGCTAGGGTTGATGGTCATAGAATGTCTAATATTCTAGGACAAATGGAGTAATACTAAGACCATTTATGTCCAAAAAGGATTGCGTGAGCGTTGGATGCTAAGAAACGTGGCTCTGTCTTCGTGTAAGCGTTGTTTTAAATGCTTTCGTAATTCATAACCAAATGCTAAAAAAAATTACGCAAGAGCAAGAAAGTGAACCTAGAATTTTATTTTGAATGTAGAGACAGGAGCTCTGCCACTCAATCAAGAAGAAAATAGTATTTTATATATAAATAACACTCATGTGTCTAAGAACACCGGCCATAGGACAAAACATAATAGCCACCGCTCACACACTTTGTTATTTTATCCCACAATACATATGGCCCTGCGACTTTAAACAATATTCTCCTTGGCAAGATAGGCAACTTGTTTCACTATTTTGTGCTCATTTTTCTCATTTTTTCTAAAAGACCTGCTATTCTTTTTTTTTCGAAAGGACGGCAAAAGCTTTGTCGCTATTTCTATTTGACGAATAAAAAAAAGAAGGCAAGTGCCCCGCCCAGTTTTTGAAGTGAAAACTAAGCAAAAACCACACAACTGGGGAGAGCAACGCTCATCCCACACCACTCAACTCGCGCCACAAAAGCGTCCACTCAACTCAATGCTTGGTCAGATTGGGACATCGACACAAGCCTCTAACCTCGGTTCGGATTGGGTCATCGACACGAGCTACCACTTCACACCACTAACACTCGGTCGGATTGAGTCATCGACACGAGCCTCTACTTCACTTCCACTAGAAGCTCACCACTGCACTAACAAGCAACTACAAACTAGCCAAAGAAACAAAAAAAATAAACGACTAAAAACAAAACTACACCTACTCCACCACTGCCACCAACCGCGCAACACAACAACGGAAACAACGAGCTAGCCCTGCCCGAGACGTCCCGACCGAGCCGAAATCCACAGCGACGCCTTCAAGAAGGTCACGACGCCCAAGCGCCGCCGTCGCTTGTCCAAGCCAGTACTGGGTTTTCATCCGTGGAGAGTGCTGTGGATGCGATGCCCTCAACAGGGGGAACGGTACCCGCAGGTGTTCGCCGTCGCCAGGCCTTCGCCCCAAGAACCCACAGCACGGACATCGGTCAAGATGCCGGGTCTCCGCCAAACACCAAAAACGTCGCTGTCAGACCTCCAGCCGAGGCCACTCCGGGGGGAGGTCGACGCGCTTCCTTTCATTGTCACCAAACCCTTCCACGGTCCACCGTTCGACCATATAGTCGGTTCTCATTGCTCATTTCCAACAATGAAAGAAGCATGTACAAGCACAACCACCCAAGAATGAAGGAACATCTCAACAGATCCGAAACAGTTTTTTTTTTTATCATGTATTCCCTCTGTTCCGATAGGGCGATAACAAGAGATTCGAAAGTAATGTATCTCGAAAAGCCAAAATATTTGAAACGGATGGAGTACCTGCCTTCTACCTCCCTAGTCTCACCCCTCTTCTTCTCTAATATCTATGGAAGCCAAACCATAGCTACAATAATATTGTTGGTTAGACTCACTCCACGGTTGGCTTCAGTCTTTCACTGGAGTCCTGCTGTTGACTCACGATGCCAGGAAGAAGCGGTTGAGATTGAACGGCAGATTGTAGAACTCCACAGTCCGATTGTCCCCGCGGAACGTCCGGAACCTCGCCCACCATTGCATGCCACGGTCCCTGTCTCCGTTCCTCATCACCCGCAGGGTGTTGTCCAGCACCGCCGAGACGATGAACCCGACTGTGGCCGGCGACGAGAAGACGGTGTTGATGAGGTCATTGAACTGCATGTGACACGCACAAATTAAAAAGGGCCAAGAATTGAAAAAGATCGAGTTCAGAGCTCAAGCTTTTAGCTGAGCTGGGAGAAGCTAGGATCACTGATCACATGCCCATCCAGCTCTAGTGTGCACCGGTTCACGGTGATAGCTCGTCGTGAACTGTTGGAAGTAGCTCGGGATGGAGATGCCAAGGTAGAGCGAGACGCCGAGGACGAAGAGATTGCGCGTCGAGTTCATGTTTGTGAACTGCAGGAATGAGAGCCCCACAGCACCTGAGATTCAGAACAGCGCAGACAGAGATGAGCTGAAGTTGAAAGGGTTGGTTTGGTCACGACTCAGGACAGCTGAAATCTGGTGAAGTAGCAAACGCAGTGACAAAACAAACTATGGAGATATAAAGGTTCCTTCTGATGACATCTGAAAGTAAAGTAAGCTCGTACCAACATAGCCAAACAATACGCAGTACATGGCGGCAAACAGTGTGAATGGAATTGAGGCGAACAGCGCTCCGAATCGCCCTGTAAATTAAAGATCATATAATATAACATGTGTTTAACAACAGAGAAATTAAAGATTGGTACAGCATCGTTTTATTTTACTTTGCTGGAAGATCACAATATTCTACTCACCTAGAATGGAGAAGAAGATCATGAAAGCAGCAGAGATCTGGATCACTCTTCTGCTGCCAATCCTTGTTGATCCTAGCAGACCCACGTTCTCCCTGTATTATATTGGGAAAAGCAAAGTAATATACACGATGTTGAGCATATTGGATAATGCAAACTTGGCGCCAACAAATAAGCAGAAACACTCACACAGAGACGGTAGAGCCGCTCAAAGTACCAAATAGTCCGTCGAATAGCAGCCCGATTCCCTGATTTTTCACATATTTACATCAGAAGCAAGAGGATAAAATAAATGTACTATTAATCTTCTTATCAACAGAGTAATTTCCAGCTAGATATTTTCTCAATGCTTTTTAGGTAGCACATGGCAAGAACTAACCTGGCATCCAATGCCCCTGCTCATGACAAATGGCGGTGGGGGCGTCGCGCTTGCCAACCGGGCAGCAGCCTGAAATGCTGCTGTAGACTGCAAGGATCAAAACATTTTCCAGAAAAATCAGATCAGCATAATATATGTCAACTAACTGAACATTATATGGTGCAATGGACAATGGAGTGCTAATTACCTCTATCAAGGACACCACCACAGCAGCCATCATACCAAATGAATGGTCTGTGCTGAAAGTCGGCGGTCCCCACTGCAGCGGGTATGGAATTCTAATCCTGAGAAAATGTTCAGACAAGTTATATAAATTCCATAAGTGTGAAATGATGAGATGAAAATAGATAGAACAGTGGGAGGGAGGCATCAATGTACAGACCATGGTGCAGTTGTGATGAGGTTGGCACGGTCAGTTCGGCAGTCCAGCTGAGTGAGCACAGGACTATGCTTGTATGCTCCACTCACAGTGAGGATTTGGCCGTATAGCCACACAAGTGCAACAGAGATTAGCACTGAGAACCGCTCAAATATCGGGAAATGGCACACTTTTACATGCTTCAGGTACTGGGAAAGTGCAACAAATAGGACGAGCATCGGAATACCGATTTCCACGCAGGTTGCAATCTGAGAACATCAAATATATTATTCAAAGGAAAAGAGCAAATTGTCAGTGTTAACAACATGATGACTCAGGAAAGAAATATCAATAGCTAGATCTTTTACCACTGGGAAACCTCTCTGAAAAAGGCCAAACCCCGCCAGTGCGACAACTGGAACCATCCCAAGTGGGCTGAAGAACCTGCAACAGTGATATATCATAGCAACATCTTAAGATTCCTGTCGTCAGTCTGAAGGTTGCATCCATATCCCATCACTTTTCCTGAAAGTGATGCCTACTTCTCAAATTGAGAACCCAAGGTAGGTCGTCAAAAAGGCACAGGTGCTAGTATAAATAACAGCAAATTAAATAACCTACTGATCGGTCATACGGCCCCCATGTCAACACTGACAACACATATCAAACCAAAAGTTGCACAAACAAAGGAACAGTGACTACTTCCCATATATGCTAAGACGACAAAACTAGTAGTATTTTTTTTTTTTAGAAAAGGGACAAAACTAGTAGTATATGACAGGGACAGACGAGTATTTGAACATTAGATCACATGACACATCAACTGAATGAATGAATGAATTACTCGTCTGTACCTGCAGCATAACCCCCACAACTGGCTGTAGCCAAGCACTATCTGAATGCAGGAGGATATTATCTGGGCCCCCTGTATGGCTCTCATGGCCACTTTGAACCTTCTGCAGCAAGAGAAAACATGTGAGATGAATACTAATACACTAATTAGTTACAAGTACAGTAATCATTGCACGCTTACCGTGTGGTCATCAGCGATTTGCATCAACGAAGGGTCACTGATTATTGATATGACTGGGATTACAAATGCATATGACCCACCAATAACCGTGGGCAGGCGAGTTCCAAACAGAGTTTGCAGCAGTGTATTTATGCCAGTCACAAATAGCACTGTCTGTACTACAATTGCCTTGTCATGCTGGAAGCAGACAAACGGACAAACAGTCAGGATATATTCTATCACTGAAAATCAGTTTATCCAAAAAAGATGAATTCTGGATACATGCAAGCCATACACTAGTGTGAACACATTACCATGGCACAAGGCCTCTGAAAACCGAAGATGCTAGATGGAACAGGAGATATATTAGTTTTAAACATAAAAGCTATCAGTTCTATAATATAAAGTACTACTGTACCAGATATATATGTACCAAAGTGCATATGAAATGAAAATAATAACACTACCAATACCAGTAACCCTTATTACACATTTACACTGAACATGACGATTTCAAAGACAACTTTCTGTGCTTTCAAATGACATAGATAATCTAGAATCCAATCTAACCATTGAATTTTTCGAATTCTGTTTGAAGATAAATACCATTACACCAATACGACACAAAACAATCAGATAGTGCATCATCTAATCACAGCGACAAAGTTGAACAATGAGAGGATTCTTACGGCATTTCCTCCCATGAGCGGAACCAGCAAGGTGGGGATCATCACTGTCGTCCCCAAGCAAAGGATGAAATGCTGGAAACCCAGCATAATACACGCTCCTGCACCATCAAACAGAATACACAGATTTAGTGCCATAAAGACAGAAAACAGCTAGATGAATGAATCATGCAAGCAGCAAGCTTAGGCACCTGAGTACTTACCCCAGGATGGGTTGGAGTCTACACAGTACTCCATTCCAGCCAGCTGATCCATGATGGGAGGGTGGGTAATATCATCTGGCTTCATGTTAGCCATCTCCATGGGAGACACCTCTGCTATGTCCACAATGATTAATTCCAATCAAAGCAGGAAAAGAAAATAGCTTCAGGATTTATTCTGTAGGGAAGTTCAGTGAGGTAGGACATCAGTAAAGTTGCAAGCTTTAGTGAGTTATTATGGTCCTAGAGCATCAGATGCCACAGGAATTCATTCCTCAGAAGAAAAAAAAAGATCCAGTCTTTTCCCACAAAGTGATGCAAACTTTCAGATGCACAACAATCCGGAAGGGCTGCAAAACAGTCCTAACCTTCCTCAAACATGAAACTGAAATTGCTAAAACATGTTAATGAATTACGTTAAAAGAACAAGTTAATGAATGATCAAGAACTTAATGAGGTATACTATCCAGAGAGGACAATAAATCCTCAATGCTGATGAATTCACCTACACAAGAAACCCATGAAACCAACAAAATCACAGCAAGAAATGCTCACCAAAAACCATCCCGAACACACAAGAGAGCTGCATATCAATGTTCACCAAACCAGCATGCTGACAATACTACAAAATGCTTTGAGAAATAGGCAAAGCATCAAGGGAAAATTCCCCATTGAGAATGCAACTGGATGCTGCAAAATACTTTCAGATCCACAACTGTGTCAAAGTGAGCCAGGAAGGTGCTGGATTTCTAGGCTTCGGGGGCTTCATTAACAGAAACAGGTCATTCTTGCTGTCAAAATCAGTGAGTGAGAGAGAGAGAGAGCAATGAGATGAAGTGCATTGCTCGCCCTCCCTCCCTCCTTCCCTCCCTCTCTCTCTCTCTCTCTCTCTCTCTCCCCCCCCCCCTTCTCTCTCTCTCTCTCTCTCTCTCTCTCTCTCTCTCTCTCTCTCTCTCTCTCTCTCTCTCTCTCTCTCTCTCTCCAGACTGAGTCTGTCCACAAGATGTGCCACTGGAAGAGGGACCACACCCATATAATGTTAAGACTTAGAAGCTTTCTATCTCTAAGGTTGTTAGGGCACTGATGCACTGATGCATAGCAAAGCAGTAGCTTTTTACGTTTCATTAGATTGTTTAATAGGGTAATAGTAGTCGTAAGTAGCTGCTAAGAATTGGACCCATCTACTAATAACGTTTGCCTAGTAATTTTATATCTATAACATTGTTTGGCAGTATGATCCACACACATAGATAAATAATATTACAGATAGAAAGATGTTGCTTGTTTTTCATTGTCTTATGAAACATAATCTTTCAGATACAAAGCTACTTTATAGTTGAGACAATCCTAGAGATGAAATGTGCTATTTAATTATTGGGAAAAATGATACTAGTAGATGGGCCCTTCACCATGACATATAAGTAAAAACTCTCAAACTACCATACATTTTGATAGATAGAAAGATTGCAGTTGAATATTATTAACTCACTGTCAAACAATCTGCTATTAGTAGGTCCTAGAAAGTGGCTGGATGATTGTGATTGCCTCACGATGAAACAATCTTACTCATGGTGAGCTCGACTTGTAGTGATTTATATAATACTACTAGTGAGGCTAATATATACTAGTCACATTTATGTATACCAACTAAGACTATAGATATGCATCTAATCAATAAATACATAGACAATACAATGAGTATCCAATAGATAAAATAGATTGGTTATAGGTATGCGTATAATAAGATTGAAGACTAGAATGGAACAAAAGAACACAAATAGAAGCTAAAAGAATCATGAAGTTCTTAACAAAGCAAAAAATGAGCAGAGGGAATATAATGACTATTGTGTATGGAACTCATTCTTAGAATGCAAACATATTTTTTGTGCCACAATCAGGATTCAGAAATCAAGGCATAACAATTATTACAACTTAAGAAACTACTAATTATGTGAGTAACGGTCATGCATTATTCACCTCTTGAAATGATGTGGCAAAAACCAACAGGTATAGCGGTAGGAGTTGAACCTGTGGCTTTTTTATGCTCATAGCTGCATTGTGAATCTAGCATGTTTGACCACCAGCTTGCAATAAATAAGACAAGGTGATCAAGAAACCTTGCCATCTGCGACAACACTTCTATAATAAAAATGATTTTGAATAAATTACTAGTAGAAATGTGAACTACTATGAAAAAATTTTAGTGATGAAGCAAAATCGTGTCATAGAAGAGCGCATAACTATTACAATTTTTATGCTTCATCATGGATCATTAGTGAGAACTTTCGGTACTGACTATTATTAGTAACGAACCTGATATCATCACAGATATTCGTCATTGAACAATACAAGATATCGTCATAGATCACATGTGTCACTATCTTTACTCATATGTGACACTGTATTTCGCGGTTCTAACGAACAACACTTCGCCATTGGACCAATTACTCAACAATGATGTTCAATTTTAGAATTATAACGAACCCCACTTGTTCATTAGTATTCAAGCACCATTTGTCCATATCATCTATTACTGTGAGGCCAACCCCATATAACCAAATGCACATATTACTGCACTAGAAGACATATTTGGAACTTTAAACAATTTCAAATAAAAAGCTTTTCAACACCAAAGTTGCAAACTTCATTGAGAACTATAAATTTGTTATACCATATCCACAACTAAGGATGCTTAAAAATTTAAAATTTCAAAATGTGTAGACTTAAAACAATATTTTCTAAGTAGTTTCAAATCACAACCTTCTTAACTACAGAGTTGTAGGTTGCACGGAGAGCTATAATTTTAATATAGAGTTTCGCCTTTATCCGACGTCGTATGAAAAAAATACAAATTATTTTTGATGCAATGGTCAAAATAGGAAACAGTCACGTGGTTCCCACCTATTGGGCAAGTCAAGTCACGCAGCAGCCCACCCCGCTGCTGAAATAGACCACAGTTTCCAAATTTCGCACGACAGCCTATCCTGCTGCTAAAACTGTATGTGGTTATCAAATTCACGTGGGGCTTGGACATGTCGTGCTATCTCCCATGTGTTGTTTGGAGAATTTGCGGTCTCCCGCACCCATATTTGGAAAAATGGAGCTAAATATTGCTTAATAAAGAAAGTTGCCTCACGGTGATCGATCTTTATGACCACAAATGTGGAGATTACTTGATAATCAATGAAGTTGAATCTAAAATTGCATATTTGGTTCATGTATAATGTATATTTCCATAACAAGAGCATAACTTTTATATGAGCAGTTTCTAATAAAATTGCCAACATCCTAAGAATCCGTCAAGCTTCTAACATATTACGACAGTACTTATGTTCGAATGTTATAACAAGATGGCAGTTACAACAATATGTAAATATAAACTTTCACTGTAATTATCACGGACCTTTTTGGGCCGGTTGGAGTGGCTGCTAGTGGTTGTCCACGACCGGCAGGGGGCTGGTGGCGGTTGGCGACCGGCTAGGTGTGGGGCGACGGCGGCTAGGGCTGGATGAAGCGGGCGACGGTTGCTAGGTGTGCGAGTGCAGGGGCTAGGGTGGCGGCGGCTTGAGAGAGGGGGGGGGGGCGGATTGGGCTTTCTTAAGACCGAAAGCTTACGCACCCCTCTATTTATAGTCCTGGGAGACTTAGCCCTTAAGAAATCAAGGCTTAGCCTCTAAGTTTCCTAATAAACACTTTTTATTTCCATGTTAAACTCAATCTACTTAATATTATTTCCTAAACAAAACCCTAATCTATTTTTCATAAATTTTCACCAACTTTTCATCTATCCTGGATTCTGCTGAGTGAGAAGCACTAACACTACAAGGTTGGTAGGTGGTGTTGTGGGTCTAGTGCACCGTGGTTGTAAATGTTGTTTGATGTTGTTTCTGGAGTCTATCGGAGCCATTGTGATGGGGATGCCTAGTGATGTTGGTTGTGCATGTTGTGGATGTCATTGTTGTCTCGGTGTAGAAGGCGGTAGATGTTTCGTCTGGAACTCATTTCCTTGGTTTTGAAGTTATGGCAGATTTGCTCAGGTGTGTTCAACCATGACAAGTTGGGGGTGACATTTATGTTGCGGTTTAAGGCCTCTAAGGGGTCCTCAATCTGGTACGTCTCCCATCTATGTGAAGATGGATGTCGAAGCAGGTGAGGCCAATGACCAATGACAAATTTCTATTTTGGAATGTGACTCAGAAAACACTTGATAAAATAAATGATTTAATAATTTTCCTAAAATTAACTAAGCTTTAGATAGATGGTTAGCAATTTCGTTACATAAAATGTATTTATAAAGATTTTCTATACTAATTTTCTTGGGTTGTTGCATGGGTGCTGGTTGCATTTATTAACTGGTTGAAAAATGAATTATAAAATCTGTTGAATCCTCGATTAGGGTTTTCTCTATTTTCAAAAATGGACCATTGAAATTCTATTTCAAATTTGTTTCTAAATAAATTATGTTGAACCTAAAAAAATTATGTATTTTAAAAATATAGCTTAAATAGTTTCAAAAGTAGGTTAAAAAATAAGTTGAAAAACTAATTTACAAAATCTATAAACCTGTCTTGGGCCAAACCTAACCAAAACCTAGCCCAAACCGTCTTTTTCCCTTTTCTTTTTACATCTCCATATTTGGCCTGGGAAAGGAGGACATTGCCCTAGGCTTGTCGGAGTGCCCCAGCCACCGGAGCTTCATCCCGGGCGAGCTCCGCCGTGGAGGTCGCCGTCGCCCGTGCAGCCTAGTGATTTTCTCGCTGCTGGTTTTTTCAAAGAAGAAAGGTACTGCAGCGTTGTGCCTCATCGTGATCAGGAATAACACGTGGCTAGCGAGTCGCTCGGCGGTGAGCGCACAGGAGACCATGCCGGCGCACAGTAGGAGTGCCCGGCCACTCTCTCACGGTTGGCAATGCATCAGTCTTGGTCTCTTGGATCGTCCAACAGACAACAGTGGCATCGTTGTGGACAAGGGTCGTCGGCAAGCCAAAGTGCCAGACAATGACCGGGTCCAAAGAGATCGAGGACGTGAGGAGCCATGCCTCCCTAGCGCTCTCACATCCGGCATGGGGGAGGAGGTCTTTGGAGCGGACGCTGAAGGAGAAGGCGGGTGCATCCGGCGATGATCCCGTGGGGGTATGTTGCGTGACTGCGGACGTCGCGTTGAGTCGACGTGCACGCGGCATGACCGACCGCTAGCGGTGGCAGATGGCTAGTACGTACGACGGGGCACTACGGAAGATGCGGGAGAGAGCCGGTAGGGATTCATTCTTGAGAGAAGAGAAGAGGTTAAATACAAAACTACTTGCCACGTTGGCGTGACACATGTCAGCGAGAAATATACACATGAAAGGTATGGATTTACCGTGTATCACTTAGAAAAGCTTAGACTTAAAAATATATTTTTAAAATTTGTGGATCTAGCTAAGTGACATCCCATAATAAGTTTAGGGACGGCTGGTGCATTTAACTCATTATCTTTTGCATATACAAGCTATAATAAACAAAAAAAAAAAGTTGCATGCGTTAGTAGCTAACAAATCGGACCATATCTCTCTACATACCAAACCGGGTTATCCGGTGGTTTTTGCAAATATGGATAGGACTAGTTGCGGTTTTACATGGACTTTTTTATCTCTATTTTATATGTGTTGTAAAACATACGCACTCTATCATAGAAGGAAAGGAAAAGAAGGAATTCTAATCCTAGTCCGTTTGCATGTGGGCTCTTACCGAAACTCTTAGATCTTGGCAGGACTATATATACATGGAAGCTCTATGTTGTAATCATCAATATTCAGAGAAATAAAGAATAGTCTCCCTACATCTTGTGTCTCCTTGTTCTATTTTCATCTACTATGTTGATCGTGAGAGACGGAGAGAGGAAGGTCCTAACCGCTGGCAACATGTTTTATAACACGTTATCAGCACGCCAAGCTCTACGTCGACATCGCCGGTGAAGTCGTCGCCGATCTTCAACATCGATGCTCATAATGACGTTCCTGCCGCGGCTGCTTCGACAACATCGACATTCTTGACGTTGTTAGCGGAACGGAACTACTACCTCTGCAACTAATCTGCACTACATCGATATGCACCATCTTCGTCAAGTAGGCAGATCTACGACAATGTCAAACGTCCTACGCGGTATGTATCTACTAATTACTGCCCTACGCGGCATGTGACGTAGATCAAATTGACATCCAGTTAAGGTACGGAAAATATCTTGAAGATTGCTTACGCCAACCATCTAACCAATCTACCTACTCAAATTATGCACGTTGAATTGTACCGGAAGTACATATGCTTGGAACATATATATATATATATATGCATGCATACTTGAATAGTGAATATATACAAAAAAAATTCAAGATTCATCACGCCATCAGCATTGGAAGCTGTCGGCCAGTAGCATAGAAGCTGATAGCGGTGACAAATTTGCATGGAAGCGAATAAAATCGAGCGATGCATGTAGCATCGTCGACGATGCCAATTATGTAAAATAGTCTAGCAGGCATCGACGTATTGTTATTAAACTGAAAAAAATGCAATACGGTCCAATGTGTATACGGACTAGCAGTCACGTAAGAAGCTAGCAACTGTAACGCATCCTTACAGGTCACCAGAACATACCTAGAAGGTGACCGTACTTGAGTTGCAAGAAAGCAATTCGCTAAGATTTTTGTACCCAGTGAAATCGAGTCGAATTTGATTATGTTACATGTACCATAGACACATGGACATCACTTGTAACACTCCGTGCTCTTGTGTCGTGCTCAGGCCCAGATGCTAGCATGCACTGCCACCGGCCTGCACGCAGTGACTCATATGTCATCGCACAATCCAACCTGAATGCTGCTTACTCGCCATCCGTATATGGTTTGTTCTTCCTAGTTTTGAAGGGCTTTCGAAAATAATGACATGAAGTTGTACTGAATACTATCTAGTAAATTGATCCCGTTGATCATACTGGTAGATCGGACAAATAGTTGATTTGTTTAGAAACATGAAGTTTTCAGCATGCATGACGAATTGTTAACTTGATGTTGCATGTAGCTCATCACCGTGGCTAAACCAGTAGGCTCGCAGCTATATATACCATAAGTAACCTGATTTTCTGGAAGAAAATTATTTTAATAGTAAAATCCTTTCGTAAACATTTATAGTGTTACTTTATGATATATGTATACGTATCATGTGTTGATATTTTATTATGCTCTTTTGAATACATTATTTATCACACATTATGAATTATATACCATGTATTGGCAAGAATAACGTCTTGAATAATTATACAAGAAATATGGTATAAGTTATATGAGCTCTCTAAATCCCGCAGGCCTTAGACTTGTCATCCATGTGATGCTCATATTTATTTCTTCCTAGCATAATGAATTTTTGGGATGAATGAATGTTTGGTATTATTATGAAAATTGGCATATACCATCGTCCTGAAAATTACTAGATGCTTCTGAGAATATTTTTTTGCATAACCATCCATTATCTTTTGCACTTTACTACTTGTTTACGTGCAGTAAACCTATATGCACATGATTTTGTTATAATGATATATACATACTTTCATGAAGAAATAATATCATGGACTTGTTATGAATGGAATAAATATTTGTTACGGTCATTATTAAATCCATGTAGGATATTTGACTACCATTGAAATATAGTAATAGTTATTCTATAGAATGAGAATGTGGCCAAGATAAGTAACAAATGCACTGTGGAACTCACTGCATGAGTAAAATCTCAAATTATGATTACAGAATATCATATTGTATTGAAAGTTGAATTTTCAACCTTGTATGCCAATAGGTATAAAATGCTGCTCTATAAATAATAGCCTGAAGCTTTGTACTAAATATCTAGAAGATAAGATGGTACATAAGATTTTATCAATATTCAGAGAAATAAAGAATAGTCTCCCTACATCTTGTGTCTCCTTGTTCTATTTTCATCTACTATGTTGATCGTGAGAGACGGAGAGAGGAAGGTCCTAACCGCTGGCAACATGTTTTATAACACGTTATCAGCACGAAATGTCTATATGATGTTCTTTTATGCCAAGCCCACGTATGCATCTTTCAAAAATTGGTGGAGCTAAAACCTTTTTGAATACATCTGCAAGGTTATCACAAGATTTGACACGAGTTACCATAATTTCTCTATTCTTTTGCAATTCATGCGTATAGAAAAATTTAGGTGAAATATGCTTCATGATATTTGATTTAATATAACCCGATTGAACTTGTGCAATACAAGCTGAATTATCTTCATAGATAATAGTAGGGGTAAGCGCAATATTGATTCCACATGCATTCTGTACATGCTGATGAACACGCCTAAGCCAAATACTCTCTTTGGCTGCTTCATATAATGCAATAATTTCAGAGTGATTAGTGGACGTTGCTACCAATGTCTGCTTAGATGACTTTCATGAGATAGCTGTACCACCACTAAGAAATACATACCCAGTCTGTGATAATCCGTTATGGGGATCAGACAAATATCCTGCATCTGTATACCCAATTATGCTAAGATCTTGTTTCTTCTGAAAATATAATCCAAGATCAATTGTATCTCTAAGGTATCTAAGAATTCTTTTTATACCAGTCCAATGCCTTTTGGTTGGAGCTGAACTAAACCTTGCTAATA
The DNA here is from genome assembly GCA_038502445.1 of Eremochloa ophiuroides. Lineage (NCBI taxonomy): Eukaryota > Viridiplantae > Streptophyta > Magnoliopsida > Poales > Poaceae > Eremochloa > Eremochloa ophiuroides. Next base: position 87,199,339 of record JAHLJS010000003.1, read on the forward strand.
GGTTAACAGCAAAAGCAATATCTGGCCTTGTACCATTTGCAAGGTACATTAATGCACCAATGGCACTTAAATAGGGATACCTAGATCCTAATATTTCTTCCCCTTCTTCTTTGGGTCTAAAAGGATCTTTTTCTATATCAAGGGATCTCCCCATCATGGGCGTATGTTCTGGGTGTGCATTTTCATGATGGAACCTTTTTAATACCTTCTTGGTATATGCAGACTGGTGCATTAAAATCCCTTCGTGGGTATGCTCAAGCTGCAAGCCTAAGCAAAATTTAGTTTTACCTAAATCTTTCATTTCGAATTCAGATTTTAGGTAAGTACTTGCTTCTTCGATGTCTTTTATAGTTCCGATGACATTCAGGTCATCAACGTAGACTGATATTATGCAAAATCATTTCTCAGATTTTCGTATAAATAAACAGGGACAATCTTCATTCTTCAGGAATCCCTTCTCTTCTAGAAAATCGCTAAGACGATTATACCACATTCTTCCAGATTGTTTTAAGCCATAAAGTGATCGTTGCAATTTTACACTACACATGTTACGTTTTTCTAGTTTAGGGACAGTAATTCCTTCAGGGACTTTCATATAAATTTCAGCATCTAATGACCCATATAAATATGTGGTCACAACATCCATTAATTTCATCTGCAAGTTCATACTTGCTGCCATTGATATTAAATACCGGAATGTGATTCCATCCATTACAGGAGAATAAGTCTCATCGAAGTCGATGCCGGGTCTCTGCGTAAACGCTTGTGCTACTAGTCTCGCTTTATATCTTACCACCTCATTATTTTCGTTTCTCTTTCGAACGAAAACCCATTTGTGTCCTACAGGGAATATACCTTCAGGGGTTCGGCCTACAGGACCAAATACTTTTCTTTTATTTAGCGAGAGTAATTCAGCTGCGATTGCTTCTTTCCACTTAGGCCAATCAAAACGCTTCTTGCATTCTATCAATGTTTTTGGCTCAGGATCGAGATCAATTTTAGCAATCTTCTCAGCAAAATATATGTCGACATTAGTAGTCTTTCTATCATATACTTCTCCTGTTTCAACATAATTTGTTGAATTCTCTATTATTCTTTCACATTCATCCTAATTAACCGGTATATTTAAATCAGGAATTTCCGGTCTCCCATCGTGAGTTTTTTCTATGTGCACATTCTCACTGGGTTGTTCATCTACAGGATGCGTCACTACAGGTGTACCTTCACTTTTATTTTCATTTTCTTTTTGCCTAGTCTTAAGCTTTTTAGGACGTCTCCATGTAGCTGTAGACTGAGTAGATACACCTTTTTCTTTATTAGTATTTCTACTTTGTCTCCCCCTCTTCAGTATACGAGGAGTCATTGTAGACTTTACTTGGAATTCCAATTCATCCACTTCATGTGGTATTTCTATTCTTTCAGGTGCGTTTACTGCAGGTATGTGAGATTTTATAATCCCTTTAGTATTAGTGAAGGCTTCAGGCAACTCGTTTGCAATTCTTTGCAAATCTATTATATTCTAAACTTCAAGTTCATTTTCTTTAGTGCGAGGATCCATTCCAAGGACCCCAGTGCTTTCCCATGTTATTTCTCGGCATTCGTCCCTAGCGAATAATATAAAACATGTAATATAGAATATAAACATGACGTTGTTAGCGGAACGGAACTACTACCTCTGCAACTAATCTGCACTACATCGACATGCACCATCTTCGTCAAGCAAGCAGATCTACGACAATGTCAAACGCCCTACGCGGTATGTATCTACTAATTACTACCCTACGCGGCATGTGACGTAGATCAAATTGACATCCAGTTAAGGTACGGAAAATATCTTGAAGATTGCTTACGCCAACCATCTAACCAATCTACCTACTCAAATTATACACGCTGAATTGTACCGGAAGTACATATGCTTGGAACATATATATGCATGCATACTTGAATAGTGAATATATACACATAAAAATTCAAGATTCATCACGCCATCAGCATTGGAAGCTGTCGGCCAGTAGCATAGAAGCTGATAGCGGTGACAAATTTGCATGGAAGCGAATAAAATCGAGCGATGCATGTAGCATCGTCGACGATGCCAATTATGTAAAATAGTCTAGCAGGCATCGACGTATTGTTATTAAACTGAAAAAAAAATATGCGATACGGTCCAATGTGTATACGGACTAGCAGTCACGTAAGAAGCTAGCAACTGTAACGCATCCTTACAGGTCACCAGAACATACCTAGAAGGTGACCGTACTTGAGTTGCAAGAAAGCAATTCGCTAAGATTTTTGTACCCAGTGAAATCGAGTCGAATTTGATTATGTTACATTTACCATAGACACATGGACATCACCTGTAACACTCCGTGCTCTTGTGTCGTGCTCAGGCCCAGATGCTAGCATGCACTGCCACCGGCCTGCACGCAGTGACTCATATGTCATCGCACAATCCAACCTGAATGCTGCTTACTCGCCATCCGTATATGGTTTGTTCTTCCTAGTTTTGAAGGGCTTTCGAAAATAATAACATGAAGTTGTACTGAATACTATCTAGTAAATTGATCCCGTTGATCATACTGGTAGATCGGACAAACAGTTGATTTGTTTAGAAACATGAAGTTTTCAGCATGCATGACGAATTGTTAACTTGATGTTGCATGTAGCTCATCACCGTGGCTAAACCAGTAGGCTCGCAGCTATATATACCACAAGTAACCTGATTTTCTGGAAGAAAATTATTTTAATAGTAAAATCCTTTCGTAAACATTTATAGTATTACTTTATGATATATGTATACGTATCATGTGTTGATATTTTATTATGCTCTTTTGAATACATTATTTATCACACATTATGAATTATATACCATGTATTGGCAAGAATAACGTCTTGAATAATTATACAAGAAACATGGTATAAGTTATATGAGCTCTCTAAATCCCGCAGGCCTTAGACTTGTCATCCATGTGATGCTCATATTTATTTCTTCCTAGCATAATGAATTTTTGGGATGAATGAATGTTTGGTATTATTATGAAAATTGGCATATACCATCGTCCTGAAAATTACTAGATGCTTCTGAGAATATTTTTTTGCATAACCATCCATTATCTTTTGCACTTTACTACTTGTTTACGTGCAAGAAACCTATATGCACATGATTTTGTTATAATGATATATACATACTTTCATGAAGAAATAATATCCTGGACTTGTTATGAATGGAATAAATATTTACAGTCATTATTAAATCCATGTAGGATATTTGACTACCATTGAAGTATAGTAATAGTTATTCTCTAGAATGAGAATGTGGCCAAGATAAGTAACAGATGCACTGTGGAACTCACTGCATGAGTAAAATCTCAAATTATGATTACAGAATATCATATTGTATTGAAAGTTAAATTTTCAACCTTGTATGCCAATAGGTATAAAATGCTGCTCTATAAACAATAGCCTGAAGCTTTGTACTAAATATATAGAAGATAAGATGGTACATAAGATTTTATCAATACAATATTCTCGAAGAAATGTCTCTTGTGTATAGAGTATCACAGAGCAATATAATACATGAAACTGCATGAAGTATTTGAATTTACCATTACTCAAAGAAATTGAGTTGGATTTTTAGACAGCTTTATAAATTAGGATATTATCGATTGCAATAAAATTTGAATTTATGGCTTGCATATGTTACACCCCTTGAAGGCTTGTGACTGTATATCATAACTGTTGAATATGGAGCACGAAGCTACTGTTTGTCAAGTATAGAAGTTAAGATATGCAGGAATGATATTATTTTGAGCATTTAAGGGTTTTCTTGAAAAAAAATTAAATCATGTGTTTATATATTTGTTGAATTTTAAGTTTATATCCTAAAATATTAATAGTAGTGGCAGTGGTGCATTAAGTTTTAATTCCCGTTGAATTAAGTGATTAATGGTTAATTTATTAGCTTGAAAACTAATATGAAATATTTAATATTCTTAGTTGCAATTGTTACATGAAGTAGCATGTGATAATTTCTCATGAAATAAATTAGATTTATATGTTTCACATATAAACAATTGCCTATTGCCTATCTAAATAATTTTTTATTATTTTATCCACAGAAAGAAGTCTCAATTAACCATGAAAGTTATAGTTTTTTGTGTACCACTACCATGTAGGTAGAATGGAAACTGAATTTCCTAGATGCACAAGAACAATTGGACTATACTGGCATATGAATTGTTCCTAGAAGGACAAACTTCGTCAAGAAATAATATAATTCTAAAGTATTTAATATTTTTAGCTCGAGAACTAGAAGTTTTGTTCTACCCTATGTATGTGAATTTTATGCCATAACCAATAAATACTAGAAGTATAATTGGATTCTATGGAGCATTAGAAGTGATTATTCATAGATGATGCAAGAAGCATATTACTACTCGAAGTAACTATGACATGAAAAATGGGAGAAATTTTGGGTGAAGACATAAAAAAATATGGGTAATATATATATTTAATAGGCATACCCTTACTAAATCTATCTTTAAGTGCATGTATCAAGACTTAAAGTTCTGCCCGCGTCCCTTTCGGCCGAGTTAATTTTCTCTACTGCACTGATTTTGATTTTAAATAAGCTTACAGCTTTGCATTTTGTTGTTATCTACTATGTTAGACTGAATATCAATATTCCACAGTACACATGAATGTGTATCACTATGTTGTGCTCTTGTTGAGCTTACTTTTGTACTTCCCTCATAATTAAATTGACTAGCCAGCATGCTATGTCTATATGGTTCTCGTTGAACTAAAAATTAAGTTGCTTTCAATGCATTACATGCATAAGCAATAGATTGGTCTATGGCCAAGTAGCCTAAAATCAGGGGGAGTGAGTTAATATGAAATTTGCTCAATGAAGACTACCCAAATGGTGGGATGTATAATTGTGGAATTAAGATGATGGATAACACACTTTATAATTTGATTTTATCACAGTAATTAAAATTATATATGAGTTCTCTGAATTTGAAACCCCATACGACTCATATTTCAATTTTTTTATATATATATAGCATTTTTAATTGGTGAATAATTCTGAAAATTGTAAGCCATTATTATCTGTAGATGCTATAAAATATATTACTAAGAACTTTTACACCATCCACGTTACTCTTGTATACTATATGTTTACTAGAAGTAAACTTATATGCACATTTTTTTTTATCATGTAGACATGTCTGATCTTGTGAAGAAAGAGATCACTGAGTTGGCCCCGAACGGCAGCAACTATCTCTCTTGGTCCTTGGATGCTGAGATTGTCTTGGATGGGAAAAATCTTTTGCATGCTATTAAACCCAATGACAAGAACGCAACAAGTGCTGAAAGGGCGCAAGCTCTACACTTTCTCAGGCATCACATAAGCTCATCACTGAAGAATGAGTATATGACTGAACGTGATCCTCAAGTCTTGTGGAATGCGTTGCATGAACGTTTTGAAAAGATGGAGACTGTACTTCTCCCTCAAGTGAAACGCGAATGGCAGAATCTTCGCTACCAAGACTACAAGACTGTTGAGGATTACAATGCCAAGCTCTATGGGATTGTCACACGCATGAAGCTATGTGGCATTACTCTGACTGAATCAGAGCTCATAGAAAAAACCCTGTCAACCTTCCACCCTAAACTCACCTATTTAAGTCGTCAGTACAAGAAAGATAAGTACAAGAAGTACATTGACCTTAGTAATGCTCTACAGCAAGACCAAGGTGAAGATGAAAAGTTGATGCAGAACCATCTAACTCGTCCTACTGGCAGCTTAAGTAAGCCTGAAGCACATGCTGTTTCTTCGTCTCAGAAGAATGAAGGAAAAGGGAAGGCGCCACAGAAGGCACCATGGAAGGGAAAGAACCAGAAGGTTCCTAACTTCAAGAAGAAGGAACAATGGAAATCAAAGAAGATTCCACCAGGGGGAGAATATGGCAAGCAGGACCAAGATTGCTATAGGTGTGGGATGAAAGGCCATTGGTCTAGAATTTGTCGTACTCCTAAACATATAGTGAAACTCTACCAAGAATTGAAAACCCAGCTCAAGAATAATCAGCATGAAGCAAAGCATGAAGCTCACTTTGTTTCTACCAAGAAGATGGAAATTGGAGAATGTTCTAAGTCCAAGGACAGAAAGCAAGAATCTTCTGAACCTGAAGAAAAAGAAGAGATTGAAGCTCCTGAGAAGACTGAAGATGTGCCTGTAGCCATCACGTCCAATGACAGCTGGGATGTTATTATGAAAAACCTTGAAGGCATGTGCACAGACATGGAAACTGATGATATTCAAGATGATCAAGAAGAAGATGTGCACGGAGACTCTTTTTGAGTTCTTATTTAGCTATCCAGTAGTATAGTAATAAATAATAGTATACATTAAGTATTTTAATTCTTGCATGAATTTTGTGGTTTGGAGTCGGCTCATGTAGAGCCTAATTATGTAATAAGCGTCTTACAGACTGTTTTTCAGTATAATATATTTTTAGTTATAGTATTGTTCTATTTAAAGCTTATTTTAGTTGCATGCTGAATAAGTTAAATTGCTTTATTATAGAACCCGTGGAGTACAAATGGCAATGGAAGAGGAATTATGTTTAATTGATAGTTGCACAACCGATACAATCCTTAGGGACACACGATATTTTCAGACTATTAGAAAGAACGATGAAAATATTACTACTATCACCGGAAGTGATACGCATATAGTTGGCGTTGAAAGAGCAACTATAGTTCTCCCTAATGGAACAGAACTAGTAATCCAAGAAGCATTACTTTATCCAGAATCAACTAGAACGTTGCTTTCATTTAAGGATATACGTGCAAATAATTTTCATATAGAAACAAATGATGATCATGGCGAGGAACGCTTAATCATGACTAAGTCAATGGGAGACAACAAGAAGATTGTCGAAATTTTTCCTTCCATGCGCCAAGCATTGTACTACACATATATTAAGCCAACTCAAAAACATGTTACAATGCAAATGATTCTAAGAAATAATGAGTCATACAGAATATGGCATGATCGTTTGGGACATCCTGGTCTAAGTATGATAAAAAGAATTACTAATAATTCAAATGGTCATAATTTAAAGAAGAATGATTTCCCAAATCATGAAGATTTTATGTGCGTTGCATGTGCAAAAGGGAAATTAATAACTCGACCCTCTATTTTAAAAGTGAGAGACGAATCACCATCATTTCTTGAAAGAATTCATGGTGATATTTGTGGTCCGATTAGTCCCCTGTCAGGGCCATTTCGGTACTTCATGGTGTTAATTGATGCTTCCATGAAGTGGAGCCATGTATGCCTTCTCTCTACTAGAAACCATGCTTTTGCACGATTAATATCCCAAATAATTCAATTACGAGCCAATTTTCCAGATTCAAGAATTAAATCCATCAGAATGGATAATGCTGGAGAATTTACTTCGAAGGTATTTAATGATTATTGTATGGCTCTGGGAATTAAAGTCGAGCACTCTGTGCCACATGTGCATACACAAAATGGTCTAGCAGAATCATTAATTAAGAGGATCAAGTTAATTGCAAGACCATTGATACAGAACAGTCAACTGCCATCTACTTGTTGGGGGCATGCTGTGTTGCATGCAGCAGCATTAATTCAACTTAGACCATCTGCATATCACGATATATCACCAATACAATTAGTGCGAAAAATAAAACCAAATATTTCCCATCTGCGCAAATTTGGATGTGCCGTATACATTCCTATACCACCACCTCAGCGAACAACGATGGGGCCTCAACGTAGTTTGGGGATCTATGTAGGATTTGAAAGCCCATCAATAATAAAATATTTAGAGCCATTAACTGGAGATTTGCATACCGCTCGGTTCGTTGATAGTATTTTTAATGAAGATCATTTCCCGGCATTAGGGGGAGGAAAATATCTCGCTAGGGACGAATGCCGAGAAATAACATGGGAAAGCACTGGGGTCCTTGGAATGGATCCTCGCACTAAAGAAAATGAACTTGAAGTTCAGAATATAATAGATTTGCAAAGAATTGCAAACGAGTTGCCTGAAGCCTTCACTAATACTAAAGGGATTATAAAATCTCACATACCTACAGTAAACGCACCTGAAAGAATAGAAATACCACATGAAGTGGATGAATTGGAATTCCAAGTAAAGTCTACAATGACTCCTCGTATACTGAAGAGGGGGAGACATAGTAAAAATACTAATAAAGAAAAAGGTGTATCTACTCAGTCTACAGCTACATGGAGACGTCCTAAAAAGCTTAAGACTGGGCAAAAAGAAAATGAAAATAAAAGTGAAGGTACACCTGTAGTGACGCATCCTGTAGTTGACAACCCAGTGAGAATGTGCACATAGAAAAAACTCACGATGGGAGACCGGAAATTCCTGATTTAAATATACCGGTTAATCAGGATGAATGTGAAAGAATAATAGAGAATTCAACAAATTATGTTGAAATAGGAGAAGTATATGATAGAAAGACTACTAATGTCGACATATATTTTGCTGAGAAGATTGCTAAAATTGATCTAGATCCTGAGCCAAAAACATTGATAGAATGCAAGAAGCGTTCTGATTGGCCTAAGTGGAAAGAAGCAATCGCAGCTGAATTACTCTCGCTAAATAAAAGAAAAGTATTTGGTCCTGTAGGCCGAACCCCTGAAGGTATATTCCCTGTAGGACACAAATGGGTTTTCGTTCGAAAGAGAAACGAAAATAATGAGGTGGTAAGATATAAAGCGAGACTAGTAGCACAAGTGTTTACGCAGAGACCCGGCATCGACTTCGATGAGACTTATTCTCCTGTAATGGATGGAATCACATTCTGGTATTTAATATCAATGGCAGCAAGTATGAACTTGCAGATGAAATTAATGGATGTTGTGACCGCATATTTATATGGGTCATTAGATGCTGAAATTTATATGAAAGTCCCTGAAGGAATTACTGTCCCTAAACCAGAAAAACGTAACATGTGTAGTGTAAAATTGCAACGATCACTTTATGGCTTAAAACAATCTGGAAGAATGTGGTATAATCGTCTTAGCGATTTTCTAGAAGAGAAGGGATTCCTGAAGAATGAAGATTGTCCCTGTTTATTTATACGAAAATCTGAGAAAGGATTTTGCATAATATCAGTCTACGTTGATGACCTGAATGTCATCGGAACTACAAAAGACATCGAAGAAGCAAGTACTTACCTAAAATCTGAATTGGAAATGAAAGATTTAGGTAAAACTAAATTTTGCTTAGGCTTGCAGCTTGAGCATACCCACGAAGGGATTTTAATGCACCAGTCTGCATATACCAAGAAGGTATTAAAAAGGTTCCATCATGAAAATGCACACCCAGAACATACGCCCATGATGGGGAGATCCCTTGATATAGAAAAAGATCCTTTTAGACCCAAAGAAGAAGGGGAAGAAATATTAGGATCTGGGTATCCCTATTTAAGTGCCATTGGTGCATTAATGTACCTTGCAAATGGTACAAGGCCAGATATTGCTTTTGCTGTTAACCTATTAGCAAGGTTTAGTTCAGCTCCAACCAAAAGGCATTGGACTGGTATAAAAAGAATTCTTAGATACCTTAGAGGTACAATTGATCTTGGATTGTATTTCCAGAAGAAACAAGATCTTAGCATAATTGGGTATACAGATGCAGGATATTTGTCTGATCCCCATAACGGATTATCACAGACTGGGTATGTATTTCTTAGTGGTGGTACAGCTATCTCATGGAAGTCATCTAAGCAGACATTGGTAGCAACGTCTACTAATCACTCTGAAATTATTGCATTATATGAAGCAGCCAAAGAGAGTATTTGGCTTAGGCGTGTTCATCAGCATGTACAGAATGCATGTGGAATCAATATTGCGCCTACCCCTACTATTATCTATGAAGATAATTCAGCTTGTATTGCACAAGTTCAATCGGTTTATATTAAATCAAATATCACGAAGCATATTTCACCTAAATTTTTCTATACGCATGAATTGCAAAAGAATAGAGAAATTATGGTAACTCGTGTCAAATCTTGTGATAACCTTGCAGATGTATTCACAAAGGTTTTAGCTCCACCAATTTTTGAAAGATGCATACGTGGGCTTGGCATGAAAAGATTAAGAGAAATACAAAAATCAGGGGGAGAACTCCTTGATTAAATAATCCTGATTGTTATGTCTAGAAGATATACAATGACCATTCTAGAAGAATGTTCAATCAAATCTTGAAGATTATTATTGTACTCTTTTTCTTATTATGAGTTTTCCTGAAGTTTCTCATAAAATTTTTAATGAGACAATATATGTGCAATTTACAAGAACGGTATATATGTACTCTTTTCTCCATAAACCGTTTTTTCCCCACTGGGTTTTTTGGATTGAGTTTTTAACGAGGCATAATATCGTGGTAATCGCCTAAGGGGGAGTGTTGTAAAACATATGGACTTTGGAAAAAGAAGAATCCTAATCCTAGTCCGTTTTGTTGTGTGGGCGCTTACCAAAACTTTAGGACATGTCTGGACTATATATACGTGGGAGATCCTCCATTGTAAAGATGAATCTACAGAAAGAAATAAAGAATAGTCCCACAATTATTCTCTTATTTTTTATTCAATATTTATATTACTGTTGAGAGCGAGAGCCGATCCAACGTCAACGACGTGTTTCATAACACGTATAAAACTGTACATGGTATAACACGTTATCAGCACGAAATGTTTTATAATGTTTTATAACATGTTTTATAACGTCTTGAATATTTTATCAATACAATATTCTCGAAGAAATGTCTCTTGTGTATAGAGTATTACAGAGCAATATAATACATGAAACTACATGAAGTATTTGAATTTACCATTACTCAAAGAAATTGAGTTAGATTTTTAGACAGCTTTATAAATTAGGATATTATCGATTGCAATAAAATTTGAATTTATGGCTTGCATATGTTACACCCCTTGAAGGCCTGTGACTGTATATCATAACTGTTGAATATGGAGCACGAAGCTACTGTTTGTCGAGTATAGAAGTTAAGATATGCAGGAATGATATTATTTTGAGCATTTAAGGGTTTTCTTGAAGAAAAATTAAATCATGTGTTTATATATTTGTTGAATTTTAAGTTTATATCCTGAAGTATTAATAGTAGTGGCAGTGGTGCATTAAGTTTTAATTCCCGTTTAATTAAGTGATTAATGGTTAATTTATTAGCTTGAAGACTAATATGAAATATTTAATATTCTTAGTTGCAATTGTTACATGAAGTAACATGTGATAATTTCTCATGGAATAAATTAAATTTATATGTTTCACATATAAACAATTGCCTATTGCCTATCTAAATAATTTTTTTATTATTTTATCCACAGAAAGAAGTCTCAATTAACCATGAAGGTTATAGTTCTTTGTGTACCACTACCATGTAGGTAGAATGGAAACTGCATTTCTTAGATGCACATTAACAATTAGACTATACTGCCATATGAATTGTTCCTAGAAGGACAAACTTCGCCAAGAAATAATATAATTCTAAAGTATTTAATATTTTAGCCCGAGAACTAGAAGTTTTGTTCTACCCTATGTATGTGAATTTTATGCCATAACAAATAAATACTAGAAGTATAATTGGATTCTACGGAGCATTAGAAGTGATTATTCATAGATGATGCAAGAAGCATATTACTACTCGAAATAACTATGTCATGAAAAAGGGGAGAAATTTTGGGTAAAGACATAAGAAAATATGGGTAATATATATATATTTAATAGGCATACCCTTACTAAATCTATCTTTAAGTGCATGTATCAAGACTTGAAGTTTTGCCCGCGTCCCTTTCGGCCGAGTTAACTTTCTCTACTGCACTGATTTTAAATAAGTTTGCAGCTTTGCATTTTATTGTTATCTACTATGTTAGACTGAATATCAATATTCCACAGTACACATGAATGTGTATCACTATGTTGTGCTCTTGTTGAGCTTACTTTTGTACTTCCCTTATAATTAAATTGACTAGCCAGCATGCTATGTCTATATGGTTCTCGTTGAACTAAAAATTAAGTTGCTTTCAATGCGTTACATGCATAACCAATAGATTGGTCTATGGCCAAGTAGCCTAAAATCAGGGGGAGTGAGTTAATATGAAATTTGCTCAATGAAGACTACCCAAATGGTGGGATGTATAATTGTGAAATTAAGATGATGGATAACACACTTTATGATGATTTGGAATTTATGAAGATAATGCATTAAGGAAATTTTGCATTAATGGTAATTCGAAAATTCTATAAGTGAATGTTGTGTATTTTATATATGCGCTTTCACTTGCAGTTGGAGATACATGAATTTGATTATTTTAAGCCCATGATAAGGGATATCTATTGAAGTATGCTATTAAAGATCTAATATTGGCATTAGGGGGAGAGAAAGCCTATTTTGAATGCCAAATATTATTTCCGCAGAAGGAAAACGATCTAGAGAAAATATTCCTTGAAGCTTGAAGCAGGAATACAACCACGCACTAAGTCAACTAATAGTTTGACTAATGCTCTTGTGAAGTATGAAGCGGAGTATATGCCAGATATTTTTAGAAATGAGAGAAGTAACTTGGAGTTATAAAACAGAAGTTTTGTTTACTAGTAGTAAACTAAATATTGTATACTATCAAGTTAAAATCGACGGGGACGCCTGTGAGTTCTAATTTAAACGTATACTTGTTGAATAGAAATAAAATAAAACTCCTCCATTCTCATGAAGAGAACACCTCATGAAGAAGTTTAAGCACCTCATGAAGAGGATCATCATGAAGATGAAATCCAACACATTAAGCGCGCACAACATTAGTGTTGAGTATGTAGAACAACAAATCATCTCTTGTTTGGGAAAAAAATGAAGAGACAAAACAATCTCATTTATGAGAATATTAGGAGAAAATAATAGTTGTCGACAACGCTACCTCTATAATTGTAAATGTTTCTCTTATGAGAACCCGGATCTGGAAACAAAGTCCATGGCAAAATCGCCTGTAGCGATTATATCGGGTCAATGACAAAAGCAATTGAGGTTGAATCTCCTATTAAGAAGAATAAATGTTCTGCTATATCTCTGGCAAATGAAATGAATGAATACTAAATATTCAGTTAATAAATGGATTATGAAGATCTATATAATTCCTGAAGAATATAAATTGCAACATATGAAAATTAAATCTCATTCAAGTATTATGAAGTCTAAGGTAGAATATATTCATGAATGAATATTAAAGTCTTAAGAAGAGCATATCCTAGAAGGAATAGTCATCAAATGATTTTATAATAAATAACGCAATCTCATTGTGTATATCACTTAATAATCTCTCATGTAGTAAAGTGAGAACATCCTTGAAGGAACTAATCCATGAAGGATTTACCAGTCGAATCTTGCACCATTAATCTCTGAAGTGAATATAGACTCGAGAGAAAAATAGTGAGGAAGTTTAAAACACCATGAAGGTGTCATACAAACACTTAGAAAAGTGCATATTCTAAACCTAGCAATGAAGTTTTAATATCCTCTAAATACCATAGAAGGTGTAAGAATAATGGTGATTTTGGCAATTGAATTATCCCCTAAATGCTAAATGCAAGACTGGATTTATTACTTAGTAGTACAATCAAAATCCTGAAGATTTATAAGTTTAAAAATCAACTAAGAAAGAACTATAAGTTTGTTCTACTATCTAGAAGATATTTAATATAAAGTTTTTTTTACCCCATAATCCTCTGAAAGGATTTATTACCTTGAAGGATAAATTTTTATTTGTTTTGCACAACTAATAAGTGGTTATTATGCATGAAGCATATTGCTCTTTGTTATACCCATATAATTCATGGAAGAATTATGAGCTAACTTTTTGAAAGATATGATTTTATGGTACCACATACCATTAATTAAGCACACATTTATAAAAAGTGTGGTTTGAATAATGAAATTCAAAGGACGGTTTTATGAGGGGGAGCAATTTATTGAATTTACCTTGCAGGTAATTGAAACCACTAGAATTATAAAGATCAAGTAGATCATATTTGCTAAAACATTGAAGTTTATGCATAAATTATGAAGATCAATATCTATTCACGAAGAATAGAATATCCTGAAGAATATATATATATGACCTGAAAGGTTAAATGTTGTACTCTTTTCCTTATGTGAGTTTTTACTCGAAGGTTTCTCACACAAGGTTTTTAATGAGGCAACATGTGCAATGCAATTAACGAATGTGATGTACTCTTTTTTCTAAGAACCGTTTTTCCCACTGGGTTTTCGGATGGAGTTTTTAATGAGGCATGTGCATATCGTGGTAATCGCCCAAGGGGGAGTGTTGTAAAACATACGGACTCTATTCTAGAAGGAAAGGAAAAGAAGGAATTCTAATCCTAGTCCGTTTGCATGTGGGCTCTTACCGAAACTTTTAGATCTTGGCAGGACTATATATACATGGAAGCTCTATGTTGTAATCATCAATATTCAGAGAAATAAAGAATAGTCTTCCTACATCTTGTGTCTCCTTGTTCTATTTTCATCTACTATGTTGATCGTGAGAGACGGAGAGAGGAAGGTCCTAACCGCTGGCAACATGTTTTATAACAATATGGACTTGTAATCAACTTTCATATATTTAACTTGTAATCAACTTGTACCCAAGGAAAGACCTACTGTGTAACACTTACCTACCCTATAAATACGAGGACAGTGCTGGCGTGACTGATGAGGGTATATCAATCGAAAAAACACAGTTGTTGTTTTTCTTTTTTACGTTTTGTCAAAACCTAGATGTTATCCAGTTGAATTTATGTCCTCTTTTCATATCGACTAAAGTCCTCTAGAGGCCTTCTAGGTGGCCTTGTTGTCTTTAGAGCAATCCTGCCTTCGCTTGCCTCAGTGACCCTTATGGGCAATATTCTTGCCTTTATGATTTTGTTCATTGTTTCCATCCTGCACGTACATTGTTCCATTCGTGTAGGTGTTGTTTTGCAGAACGGGATGTGGATCATCTGTCGATCTTGGGTCATTGGAAAAGGAGAAACAAGCAATTCCAGCACGGTTGGCAGATACGTACCGCGCCCTGTGAAGGAGGGACCCCTTCGTCTGACCCCAGCGTCGTCCCGTCTGTGGTGTGACACGGGTGGTACCCCCACCACACCGTCGCCGGTCCTCCTCCTCCCCCTCCCTCCATCTTCTCCCTTGCCTCTGCCCGAGCTCGCCGGCGGGTGCCCATGCAGAGGCAGTGGCAGGGCCCAACACCTTCTTTCCTAACCCCCTCCCCTTTCGCTCGTTTTTGACCTGCTGGCTGGAGACAACGCACGCGGTCGCAATGGGCTGAGGTCTGATCCGCATGGTGAATGGCCAGACCGGTGCTTCTTTTTCATGGATTTGCGTTCTCTTCATTCCCTGGTTGGCTGGTCATGCGGGCACGAGGTTGACCATGCTGTCGGAGGCTCACGTGGGTGTGATGGCAGCAAGTCAGGCCTCTCCTCCCGGCCTTGTCACCCTTTCCCGGGTACGTGGATGGTGTCTGTTGGGCCTTGGTGCATGGCTGGAGGCCATAGATGGCGGCATTTGCGTCGTTGGTGGCGTCAGCAGCAGTAGGAGACCATTGGTGGTGTGCGGCGCAGATGGCAGCACCCATGGTGGTGGCAGGGGCACTTGTACCCGGTGTCCCGGTAGCAGCTGGCTATGGCTGGCAACACGATCTGTGGTCGCCAGTGCCAGCGGCGACGACTGACAATAGTTTTGGCGTGTGGCAGTGTGACGTGCATGGCAAGGGTAAGCCCGATTCTGTGTTGCCCGGCCAGAGGGGGTGGCGGCCGATGCAGTTATGTGGCTGCTGCTTGCAGCCGGCGCGTCGATACCCCTCTGGAAGGGTTTTCCGTGGGATAGAAGAGTAGCGTCGATGATGGTGATAGCAGGCTTGGGTCCGGTGTTTTGGTCCGACATGGTGCTGGGACACTTTGGGAGAAAACCTTGGTCACGGTGACGCCAATGGACATTACCTGCTGAGGGCATAACCAGGGACGGAGGCAGCGGTGGGGTTGCCCCCCACCGCTGGTGAACCAATGGAACCCCTATAAATTTTCTATAATGTTTATGGTATTTTTTTAAGGATAAGAGGGACAGAAAATACGATCTGGAGGTATTTTTATAGGGTAGGAGGGGCTAGAAACGTAATCTAGAGGTTGAAGAAGATAATAGTTGCGCCTTGTGCTCAACTTAGACTCAGATTAAGTTAAGTTGGACTAATCTAGTCCCCCCTAAATATTTTCCTGTCTTCGTCACTGGTCGTAATGTTCCCCAGTACTATCTTCCACGGGTAAAAGCATGGACCGTCTTGGTTGAGCAACGGTGGCGTTCCTAACATCATGCCCTTCCTGAAGGCGTCGCGGTTGGAACTCGTGTTGGCCACGATGTCGCCTTGAATGGTGCTCTTCGCTTCTTGGCGTTTGGAGTTTGTATGGAGGCGGGACTTGCAACGTGAAGTTTGAGCTGCTGTGCCAGGAGATGTAGCTTGGCAACGATGACATGAGGCGATGCCCCTTCTTCGTCGGCTGGCTTGCTTCGGAGGTCTAGCAAAAGCCGGGACGAGGCGAAAGAACAAGATATGAAGTAAGAGCTGCTCTTTGGGGTTTGAGCTTAGCAACGATAACCTATTGCGGCCTCTTAGCTCTGGCCCGTCTACTTGTCTTCATTAGTGTCGGTTACCAAAGTTAGGGGTACCCAACTTCCATGCAAAAAAGCTCATTCCCAACTTGGCCTGGCCCAAGTAAGGCCAGTGGAAGCCCACGAAGGCCGCGTCTACAGAGCCCCACGACATCATTCCACTAATGACAGCCTCCTCGGGAGAGCTCGGGAGAGCGGCGTCCTCGGCGCCCAATTCTCCGATTCGCCCGAGCCTCCTCAGGAGAGCTCGGGAGGCGGCGTCCTCGGCGCCCAAGTCTCCGATTCGCCCGAGCCTCCTCGGGAGAGCTCGGGAGAGCGGCGTCCTCGGCGCCCAAATCTCCGATTCGCCCGAGCCTCTCCAGGAGAGCTCGGGCGAGCGCTCGGGAAAGCAGCACTCCTGGGCGCCCAAGTCTCCGATTCGCCCGAGCCTCTTCGGGAGAGCTCGGGAGGCGGCGTCCTCGGCGCCCGAGCCTCCGATTCGCCCGAGCCTCCTCGGGAGAGCTCGGGAGAGCGGCCTCCTGGGCGCCCAAGGCTCCGATTCGCCCGAGCCTCCTCGGGAGAGCTCTGGAGAGCGGCGTCCTCGGCGCCCCAAACCTCCGATTCGCCCGAGCCTCCTCGGGAGAGCTCGGGAGAGCGGCGTCCTCGGCGCCCAATTCTCCGATTCGCCCGAGCCTCCTCGGGAGAGCTCGGGAGAGCGGCGTCCTCGGCGCCCCAAACCTCCGATTCGCCCGAGCCTCCTCGGGAGAGCTCGGGAGAGCGGCGTCCTCGGCGCCCAATCCTCCGGTTCGCCCGAGCCTCCTCGGGAGAGCTCGGGAGAGCGGCATCCTCGGCGCCCCAAGTCTCCGATTCGCCCGAGCTTCCCTATCCCGCAATCTCGCGAAGACATCCAAGGCACAGGTAATGTCAGCGGAGCAATCTTGGACCACAAGAGATCTCTCTGACCACTTTACATGCACTGTCCCGTCGGGCGAGACTCTCGACGCAACCGTGCTTCGCACGCCCCTGACGGCCATACCACCTGTCCTCCACGGTATGGTCCACGGTGCGCCGCCCCGTTTTGGGAAAGACGCCCACTGCGCCGTCCACACCAAAGGACGAGCACGCCTTCAGGATCCCGAGCCTCGGGAAACAACGCCCCAATGTGACTCTCCCTCTTGTCACATCGTACGGAAGGATAGCCGGCAGGTGTGAACTCACCAAAGTCGTGCGGACCACGACGGCCATATCCAGAAGACCCAGAGAGCTGACGACATGACATAGTCAGACGACTGTTTCTACCTTGGAACTCGCGAACCAAGATAGCCATACCCATACCCCGGAGACACGGAGAAAAGGCAGAAGCCAGTCAAACGGGGAACGGCAACTCCTCACTATTTTAATAGGTAGCGTCGTAGCTGCCTTTGCCTCTCCCTTGCGGCTATAAAAGGGAGAGCAGAGAGCAGAGACGACAGAAAAAACGGAGAACGGACGGAGAAGTTCCAAGTTCTCACCCACAGCAAACGACTTGTAAACATTTAGACACTCACAAGAGACCTGGGAGCACTTCCCTCTCTCGACTAGCTTGTAACCCCTACTACAAGCACCCCGGTGCAAGGCAACACGACTCTCCTCTCCACTGGACGTAGGGCTTGCTCGGCCTGAACCAGTATAATCCCTGTGTTCCCCTTGCACATCATCCGTAGCCTCAACCGCAAATCACATATTTACTAGCCGGTGTTAGCCTCGCCAAAATTAGCACCGACAGTTGGCGCGCCAGGTAGGGGCCTTTTGCGTGTTGATCCCGTTTGCGGATGGCAGCCAACGTCCCTGCGCTTCCTGCTGGCTCGGTGCTCCGGTTCGGGCCACTGTCCTCGGCCTCGAGATGAACCTCCGCCCAACCCGAGCCCCGGGCCATCATCATCCTGACCCCGGCCCAGCAGGTGGCTGGGAAAGGGACCCCGGTGACACCTCCACCCGTTTCAGGGAAACAGAGGGAACGCCACGCGCCGCTCCCGCCGAACTAGGCGGGGGAAGCGCATCCGCGTCAACCCGACCAATCCGGCGCCCCCCGCGCGTGACACCGCCTCTACGATCATCACCAGCGCAACGCTGGTAGCTCGAGCAGCTAAGTCACAGTTACCCTTAAGCTTCCATGCTTTGTTCATATTTGTGGTCTCGGAATCGATAAATAAGCGTTCTTTAATTATCACGAATTTTGAGATTTAAACTGAAACCTCCCTCACGTCCGAACCTCTCCAGCACTCTTGAAAAAATCCGTGAAACCCGAACAGGCAAGAGAACACCCTTAGGGCATGGCTGGCCGAGCCGCGAGACCGCCTACGCCTCCGGGCTACGGCACCTCCACTCACCACCCATCGTCCGACGGGTGACTTACGCTTCGAGGCAATTTCATGGAGTTTTTCAAGTACGGGACGAGGGGTGGACGCTTGGGGACCGACGATCTAATTTTCTCTGCGCCTTTTCGATAGCTTTTTCGAAAATTCCGCGCCGAACTCCTTTCTGCACTCTAGCAAAACTTGCGAGATCCAAAGAAGTAAAAGGACACTCTTAGGGCAGGGCTGGCCGAGCCGTGAGATCGCCTACGCCTCCGGGCTACGGCACCTCCACTCACCACCCTCCGCCCGAGGGTCAACTTGCGCTCCAGAAAGATTTCGCGAATTTGCCTGAGTGCGAGAAGAGAGACGGGCGTTTGGGAAATTTAGTAAAAAACGATCTCACTCGAGCCTTCTCTGAGATACCTAGCTGTGTGCGCGACAAAGCGGGAACCCCTCGGGTCGGACTGGCACAGCTCTGGCTCTGTCTACACCACCGAGGCTACGGCATCCCTAAAAATGCTAAGTCCTCAACTTTCATCACAAAGTCTGATATTTACATGGGCACTCGGCCAAGACTTATTGTTCACAGGACGACAGAGGACTTCGCGCCACAAGCTCACTCCGCCGTGGGAAGGACCATTCATCGTCGCCGAGGTGCAACGCCCCGGCAAAGCTCGCGAACGAGAACGGCGAGGTCTACAGCAACGCTTGGAACATCGAACAGCTACGTCGCTTCTATCCTTAAGATTCCAAGCATTATACTATTTTGAAAATCTTGAAATCGATGAAAAGCCCCGACTTCTGCTCTTTTTAACATGATTTTAGATTTTCAATCCGAGCCTACACTCGGGGGTGAAGCGACCCTTTATTTCACCGCACAGCAAATGCGAGGCTCGGCCTAAACTACGGAAGGGCCGACCCTCCCTCGGGGGCTAGGACGGGGGAAACCCCCGAACTATCCCGAGATTAAACATATTTGGAAACGCAAAAATTTCAAAACTTGTCGAATTCGTTTCTCCCTAAAACACGCTTCCTTCCGGAAATCGAGCATGAACTTACAGAATTCGAAGAATGAGGGAAGCCCCAGAAGACAGAGCCGGTCGAGTCGGAGACCGCTTATGCCCCAGGGCCACAGCATCTTCCCTCGCCACTCCGTGTTCGAAGGCTAACCCGCACTCGGAAGAAAACCTATAAGATCTACGCTCAGCCAAGGGAGGAAGCTCGGGAGGAAACACCTAAGCTTCTTTTCTAAGGGATTCTTTCTGCCAAAGCTCCTAGGACATCGGCTGCGTCTATGCCACTAAAGCTACGACACCCGAAAAGCGTCCCCCGAGGCTCGATGGCCCGGGCACAGGATCGGCAAGAAAAAATGCCTAAGGAAAAAAGCACGAAGCAAAGCGAAACAAACATTCAGCAAATATTTACATAAATGTTAAGGCCACGAAGGGCCATATTGTTTGTTTCCTTTCAAACCACTCCCGAAAGGTTACTTTTTACAAGGGCACTATGGCCCGCTTCTTCTTCACGGCAGGTTCAGAGGAGGGAGCTCGACCTCGGCTTGGAAGAGACCCGCCATCACCGCGCACGCAAACCGCCTCGACTGAGCCGAACCGTCGCGTCCGTCAGGCTTCGCGCCTCAAAAGGTGAGCCGAGTCATTACAACCGCGCGCCCCGATTCCACCTACGTTTTTTCAACGAAGAAACCCCGGGCTCGGGCGCCCGTTACGTTCCCAGGGGATCGAAGACTGGCCCTCGAGGCTCGAACAGTCGCCCCAGGGAAATCGAGTTAGGGACAGCTAGTGGATGGGTCACGAAAACGGCCAGTATCCCGACGCCCGAAACGTCACAAGGGACATCCCATGCTGTGTCCAAGTCCCAGTAGCGAGTCGGTTACGTGGAATCCCTCCGTGGGAGGCATCATGCCCTCGGGACCCATCGAAGGGACCCGACATCCACTAACTGACCCTCGGGAAATAATTGGAGTGTGCTCAGGCCACTAGCCGACCCTTAACGAATAGGGCACGGACCTCCACTTGGACCAACCCGTTTGTAGCTCACCGGAAATGCCGACTCGTGCCCCAGCGGGGAAGTCGAGCAGGACCAAACCTTCCTCTTCCCGAAAAAAGAGCGTGAAGGTCGAATTAAAAAAGACAGGGAGGAACCCGATCGATCTCCGATACGAAAACGGAGGCTCGGAAACTTGCCCTGAACCTTGGAAAGACCACCGAACGATCTCCCAACACGGTGGGAGGCTCGGGGGCTCCGCTTCCAAGGAAACAACGCACCTAAATAAATCGAAAAACACCCGAGGACTAACGAACACGATTCTAAGCCTTTGAAGGGATATATCATCCCTCCAAAGCCTCGGGGGCTACACCCGGCGGGTGCGCTCGCGCGCACCCCCCGGAAAAAACAACCCACACTTTATCTTTTTTGACAGGAAGAACCAGCGTGAACCTGTGGAGGAGTGCCTTCACTCCGCCACAGGCTCGGGGGCTACTGTCGGTTACCAAAGTTAGGGGTACCCAACTTCCATGCAAAAAAGCTCATTCCCAACTTGGCCTGGCCCAAGTAAGGCCAGTGGAAGCCCACGAAGGCCGCGTCTACAGAGCCCCACGACATCATTCCACTAATGACAGCCTCCTCCGGAGAGCTCGGGAGAGCGGCGTCCTCGGCGCCCAATTCTCCGATTCGCCCGAGCCTCCTCAGGAGAGCTCGGGAGGCGGCGTCCTCGGCGCCCAAGTCTCCGATTCGCCCGAGCCTCCTCGGGAGAGCTCGGGAGAGCGGCGTCCTCGGCGCCCAAATCTCCGATTCGCCCGAGCCTCTCCAGGAGAGCTCGGGCGAGCGCTCGGGAAAGCAGCACTCCTGGGCGCCCAAGTCTCCGATTCGCCCGAGCCTCTTCGGGAGAGCTCGGGAGGCGGCGTCCTCGGCGCCCGAGCCTCCGATTCGCCCGAGCCTCCTCGGGAGAGCTCGGGAGAGCGGCCTCCTGGGCGCCCAAGGCTCCGATTCGCCCGAGCCTCCTCGGGAGAGCTCGGGAGAGCGGCGTCCTCGGCGCCCCAAACCTCCGATTCGCCCGAGCCTCCTCGGGAGAGCTCGGGAGAGCGGCGTCCTCGGCGCCCAATTCTCCGATTCGCCCGAGCCTCCTCGGGAGAGCTCGGGAGAGCGGCGTCCTCGGCGCCCCAAACCTCCGATTCGCCCGAGCCTCCTCGGGAGAGCTCGGGAGAGCGGCGTCCTCGGCGCCCAATCCTCCGGTTCGCCCGAGCCTCCTCGGGAGAGCTCGGGAGAGCGGCATCCTCGGCGCCCCAAGTCTCCGATTCGCCCTAGCTTCCCTATCCCGCAATCTCGCGAAGACATCCAAGGCACAGGTAATGTCAGCGGAGCAATCTTGGACCACAAGAGATCTCTCTGACCACTTTACATGCACTGTCCCGTCGAGCGAGACTCTCGACGCAACCGTGCTTCGCACGCCCCTGACGGCCATACCACCTGTCCTCCACGGTATGGTCCACGGTGCGCCGCCCCGTTTTGAGAAAGACGCCCACTGCGCCGTCCACACCAAAGGACGAGCACGCCTTCAGGATCCCGAGCCTCGGGAAACAACGCCCCAATGTGACTCTCCCTCTTGTCACATCGTACGGAAGGATAGCCGGCAGGTGTGAACTCACCAAAGTCGTGCGGACCACGACGGCCATATCCAGAAGACCCAGAGAGCTGACGACATGACATAGTCAGACGACTGTTTCTACCTTGGAACTCGCGAACCAAGATAGCCATACCCATACCCCGGAGACACGGAGAAAAGGCAGAAGCCAGTCAAACGGGGAACGGCAACTCCTCACTATTTTAATAGGTAGCGTCGTAGCTGCCTTTGCCTCTCCCTTGCGGCTATAAAAGGGAGAGCAGAGAGCAGAGACGACAGAAAAAACGGAGAACGGACGGAGAAGTTCCAAGTTCTCACCCACAGCAAACGACTTGTAAACATTTAGACACTCACAAGAGACCTGGGAGCACTTCCCTCTCTCGACTAGCTTGTAACCCCTACTACAAGCACCCCGGTGCAAGGCAACACGACTCTCCTCTCCACTGGACGTAGGGCTTGCTCGGCCTGAACCAGTATAATCCCTGTGTTCCCCTTGCACATCATCCGTAGCCTCAACCGCAAATCACATATTTACTAGCCGGTGTTAGCCTCGCCAAAATTAGCACCGACAATTAGGATCGTCTGAGTTCTGCCATGGGAAGTCAAAGCTACTAGCTGCTTTGCAACCATGCTCGGCAACAACGACTCATGGCGGTTTTGTATTCTTCGTGTGGGTGAGTTATTATCCCTTCATGTGTCTTATTGCATTGGCACCATATTTGACTACCTTTTTATACATAAATTTATTTCATCTTAATTGAGAATGTGCTTTTGTGTCTTTCGTTTAAAAGATTAAAAAAAACCACGGTTGGCCGAATGGAACAGAGTACTGGTAACTTGGGCTTGTACAATGAAACAAACAGATTCTGATAGATCTGTTTCATTTAGTACATCCTATCAAAGCGCTACCTGATGCGGTAGTTTCAACTTGAGCTAGTTTCAGCATTCAGTCAATTTTCTCTCATAACAATTCAGCCGTACAAGTCAGTCAGCCAGCCGTACAATCTAGTCAGTCGAACAGACCCAGTATCTATCGGCTGGGTGGGCAATGGCTCTTGTAGATGCAGCCCCTGGTGTAGGTTAGGCGAGATTCAGGCACGAGCGCAGGGTGTGGTTTCGGAGAACCGGATCCATTGGGCTTATCTGCATGCCAAGGGCAACGGGAAACATGATTACTTACGGTTCATTGGGAAAAGAAAATTGATTAGGGGACACTTACTAGTGCGGCTGCTAGGGTGTGGTTTCGGAGAACCGGATCCATTGGGCTTATCTGCATGCCAAGGGCAACAGGAAACATGATTACTTACGGTTCATTGGGAAAAGAAAATTGATTAGGGGACACTTACTAGTGCGGCTGCTTCCGGACTCGCCTTCTGTAGCAGTGGCCAGCAGGAACACAAGGCCGCCGCCGCTGCCGTCGTCGCTGCACACCACAAGCAGGAGGAGCAAAATTACACCGACGACGACGGGCGGCGACCTCTTGGAAACATGGTACTGCTTGTCCCTGGGCGACATGCTAGGGTAATTGAAGAGGGAAAAGGCTGTTGTTATTGGAGAACTCCTATATACTCCTACCACGGAGAAAAGAGAAAATACTACAGACGAGTGCGAGCGAGAGCAAGATTTGCAGAAGCCTTATATACGCACTGACGACTTTGAAGTTTGACCGCATTGCACTTAATAAATTACTAAGCACTCATGCTTTTTGTGAGTGATATATAGATGTATATATCGCACGGTTCAGCGGGTCATCTGCGGCCTTTCCGGGTCGACGGCACGTCGGCCAGGTCACCGTCAAAAGTGGAACAAGCCGTAAAAACTAATTTATATACTATTTATGATCCAACAGGACCTTAATCTATTTTGATTTGAGGTGGTTCGAAAGCAGTCTCTACATATCAGACCACCTCTAAGAATGATTTGCGTAATTGGACTGGGCCAGGGAGGCCATCGTCATCAATATAATCAATGGTTTAGTGCTGCATGAATTACTATATATATCCAGGTTTCGGGTACATATGTATAATACAGAATGGTGGTAGATCAGGGGCATCAGGCCGTCATTGCCTTGACAACTCAGGTGCACGATGACGACCAACGCTAGCCATACACCAGGGAAATCTAACTGTGAGGCGGACAAAAACGAGCCAAGTGGTGCAGTAGTGTGTGCTATTATATCTCTTGAAAGTGAGGCACAACTTTATTACTGTATGCAATGACGAATCAGAAAACTATGTTTATTATATTTGCAGGATTGTTGTCGTCTCGCAGTTTATTTGCTCCTACTATGAGCCTACGACTGCTAGCTACGTGGATCGTGAAAGCGTGCAGTGTTCCCATATTTGCGTCGTCGCCGTGTGTATTGACTGGAATGTCCGGAACATCCTTCAGTGGCGCATGTGTCCATCAGTGGCGCCGCTGGCTGCGTCATGTAACACACATTTTAAGCACACTGAGTTGTCTTGCTAGTGCTCTTCTTGTCAACACCGGCATATTCCGGGCAGGACTTGTTTGACTCCGACCCAACCAAAGATGACACGCACCACCAGTCAACCACGTACCAGTGTCTTGTAAGTTTCCACACGTCCTGGAAAGTAGAGATCACCTACTATATATGGAACTGTTTTTGGTTGTTCCTCAGATTACAACCCTATATGTCTGTGTGGAACGAACCCTATGTTTTTGTTTTTGAGGCTTATTACTACACGTACCAATTTGTTTGGGGTTGGGAGCGGCGTTAATGTGTTTTTCATTCCCACCTGATTCTGATTGTAGTGCGTATTACGTGTGACAAGGTTACGGTTATTATGTCTTTAAAAGTCGATTTCCAAAGATGCATGGTTAGTTTTTTTTGAAACACCTCTGAAAATAAAGGATACTTTTAGGGGTGGCGTGTTTGGAATCCTGGATAAGGGTGGCCGGTGCGTAGCAGCCGGGCCTGGTCATCACCACTCCGCCCCAGCTAGCCAGTGCAACTACAGGTGTTTGATTCGTTGGCTCTTGCAGAGCCAAGCTCTCTTTTGAGATACTGATTGGTACGCTGATGTTACCACACATCTCACCCTTGCTGGCATTCCATCGAGCATCCTGGGACCTGGGCGCGCAACTCCCGCCTCTCTCGTCCAACTCGGACGACGTGCTGATGCTCACCAAAAGCTAGGCGTCGGCAGTGGTGAATCCGCGTGCGCTCCGTGTGCGTTGACGGAACGGGCTGGCGCTGGCGGCCGGCTGCCGCTGTGTTGCGTCCGCGCGCCAGGCCCCATCGTTGGATTTGGCCCCCATCCCGGCCCGCTCGCGAGGTGAAGAGGCACTTGCTGTTCTAGGAGGTCGAGGTTCGTGTGGCAGCAGCATTAATTCAGAGGAATAAGCCCTCGGCCGGCGACGGGGGAGGAGCGGAGATACGCGTCGAGCGCGGCGCGCATGCAGCCTCTCATGGCGACCGCGCGCATTGTTGCCCTGCGTGACGCCGCACCATGCGCTAGCTCACTAGTACACAAGAGCTCTACAGTGGCGCCGGCTATTTTTTTTACTGACGGTTTCATTCACCGGCCGCTAGTGCAAATAAAATAGAGGGCCAGAGTTAAGAACCGTCAATGAAAACTAATTAACACTGGCGGTTTTCTTAAGCCAACCGCCAGTGAAAATCGTAACTTAACACTGGCGGTTGGCTTAAGGGAACCACCAGTATAAACACCATTTACACTGGCGGTTCGTTAGGCCAACCGCCAGTGTGAAATCTGCTATAAATACCCCTTCTTCTCCCCCTGACCGAACAGTTACTCGCAGCTAACCGTCATTGGAAGCATTTATAAAGGTCCGGATGTGCCAAAATACAAGGGAGGGTTTTCTCCTTCATTTCTTTAGAGGAGGTTGCTAAGAAAGGTTAGTTTATGTATATTTTGCCTCTATTTAATTTACTTTGCTCAATTTAAGTCACTTTTTAGATCTAGGGTTTGCCATGAGTTAGAGAGAATGATTGTTAGGTTATTGCCTTTATTTATTCAAATTAGGTTGTTTATGATGGTTAGATAATGTATCTCTTGTCTTTCTTTTCATAATTACTTCTCAATTTAGGTTATATTAGTTTTTTTCCATGAATGGTGTGTACTCTTGTGTATTCATGTAGGGAGAGCTATTATTTTTAGTTTTTTCTATTTTTTAATTGGGTGTCTATATTCAATCATTTGTTAGAACATATTATTCTTCTATTTTTTAATTATGTTAATAGGTTGTTAATTAGTTTTCTATTTTGTTTATTATAAATTATCTTTATTATTTGTAAAATATTCAATCTTTGACACTGAGAATGAATCTTAGCACACATTATTCTTCTAAATTTTAGTGAACTAAGGTTCTAAAGGTCTACAAATTCAAAAATTCTCAAGTGAATTGTTTTCATCTGTATTTCTTCGAACAAGGTTGCTGGAAAAAAGGTTCGTTAATTAAATAATATCTATAAACAATCATTTTTATTTTGCATTGGTCATAATAAACTCATTATATTTTTACAGTTAATGATGGAGAGGTCATTCTAGATGTACAATTTATCACGAGTTCATCCATCATACATACCTGAGGTGCAGAGGTTTATCGATACCGCTAAAATTCATGTTTGGAGGTCAAATACGAAGCACATATATTGTCCATGCATAGACTGCAAGAATGTTATCGTATTTGATGACACGAAAGCAATATTTTCTCATCTCGTGCGCTGAGGATTTATGGAGCGGGACATCCTTACTCTTGGTCTTGGTAACCCTGAGCACTCTGGTCGTGTACGAGGCATCTCGTCAAGGCTAGGATGGAAAGAAGGATTCGGCGAGGAGTGGGCCGGAATGTATATAAGAAGCGTGATCGATATAAGGAGGACTTAAAAGATTTTTTTGAGGAGCAGGCAAAGCAAGCCTTTAAAGACATGGTGACTAAATTAGTAGCAAATCCTGATACCGAGTTTGCACAGCAATTGGTGCGTGTCATGTCTACTGTTCAACAAATGACGAACACCCAACAGTCTCCGCAGATGCAGCTGGTGCCGGTGACACAGCCCTTGGGAGCTCAGCAGTTGATAGCACAGTCTGCAAATGCTCCAAGCAGTGTCGCGTCTACGGCAGAGGTTCGCTATTCACTTGATGCCATTGACGTGCCAATGCCTTGCTCATTAGTCATAAGTTATGGCATTACTAATGTTCGTATTAGGGAAGTAGGGACTGGCTTCGCAATCCCTGGACGGACGTTTCATGGTGCAAACATTCCAGATAAGTACTGCAGGGTTGAAGTGGTGACCGTAGTGCAAGGACATGAGGATGACATGTTGGACATCCTTGCACCCGAGAGCATCGAAACACTGGGACAAGCCATCAAGAATTTCATCCTTTGGCCTAGACGAGACATCAGGTTGAGTGGGCCACCACCATCTACCGAGCATAGCATTCATAATGACCCACCGCCGTCGTCATCACCTAACCGGCCTCTTCCTAGCTCACCAAATTCGCCTGTGCATCCAATTCCAAAACCTCTGCCACCAGCATCTCCTATCAACTATCCACCTTCCCCAGCAAGTAAAGAGAAACAACCTGAGAAAACATCGACCCCAATGGGCCCACAAGAGAAACAACATAAGCAAACATCGACCCCGTCAGCCCCACAAACCAAAGAAAAAACCCCCCACCAGCAAAGAAGAGGAACGTTGTTCCCAAAATGGTCTCTCCACACCGGGCAAAGCAAAAAACTGCTGGGACCATGCTGTGGTTGTCAAGAATAGTACGCAGCCGCACAAGTCGTGTCGTTGAGTGTTCTGAGGCTGAGGAATCGGGGAAATCCTCTGTGAAGACCATACAGATCAGGAAGCCAACGAAAGAGGATTATGAAAATGTCCCTGATACATATGTGCCGGGCAGGCCGCTTCTCACTTGGGAAAAGGTAACCTAAATCCCATCTCTAATTAAAAGAATGCATGACTGGTACATGAGAGCAGCTTCTGTTGGCATCGACGCTCTAAGCGTATGTATACCACCAAGAGCTTTTATGAACGGGCGAAGTAAAGCTGTGGTCACGTTCGAGGACATGCACTTGATGATGAACCTCAAGAGACTCGACGTTCAGCTCGTAACAGTGTGGGTATTGTAAGTGTTGCTCATATACTCACTTGATTATTATTTTGATATATTATGTTTCAGTCTATGAGATTCATTTGAACATGTGCCTTGCAGACTACAAAATGGCCAGCAGGAGGAGAGATTTGGTATCGATCCTTATTCACACGCAGAAGAGAGGATTGGCTATCTCGACCCCACCGAAATATGCGAGGAGCGGCACACATTCAGGATCGAAAAGGACAATGACAAATTGAATGACAAGACTGAGGAAGAAGTTAAGCAGATTATTACTAAGTTAGAAAGAGAGATGGAAGACAGATACTGCATATACTTAGGAAATTCAATGCTTCAATTTCAAGATAGGCAAGTCATAATGGCCTCATACAACTTTAGGTAAGCTCGAGTTTCTTTTTTGCAATTAATGTTATTATTGTCTAATCCATATATATATGTGGCCCCGACCCATGCATCACGAGAACTTGATTCGTGCAGGGACCATTGGATTTGTTTTTATATTTATCCAAGGTAGGGAAGGGTGCTTGTCTTTGACTCCGTAGATTATGATCCCACTACGTATGCGCCATTCTTGACCTTCTTAGAGAGGTACGTAAGCCGAGAAATATTTGCATTCTTTTCTCGACGAGAGTTTGTATTGAGAATATGTAACTTGGTGATTCCTTCGAAATCATAGGGTATATAGGTGGTATAAACTAAAAGGCGAAAAGCACGACAAAAACAAAAAAGGACCATTAACAATAAATTACAAGTGGCCGGTATGTTAGTTATTTATGACTACATATTTATCATCCATGTACAACACATAAGACAATGTTGCAAGTAATTAAATATTCGCTTATCTGTTTACATATATAGTGTCACAAGCAATCACCCGGATCGGTCCACTGCGGATTCTATGTCTGTGAGTTTATGAGAGAGTCCGGACGGTACATCAAGAACGTTGATAAGGTAAGTAATAGTCATTATAACCTTAAAGTTACAAATGTGTATATGATGTTTATACATATTAATTAATATAGTTATATATAACTACAGTTGCGGAATTATAAAAAACTCAAGGCGCAGAACATGAGCACGGAAACTTTATACAACATAGTTGAGGACATGTGCCCATTCATCATGAAACATGTTATTCCAAGCAACGGGAATTATCACGACAATGAAGACACTCTAGGAAGTGAAGAGTTCAGAGAGCTAACGGAAATCAGCATGCTAGGGCTTACCCGAGAGGGTTATTAATTAAATGTATAAATTTGAGATGTTATCACATGTAACTTTGATGAACATATATATATGTGTATATTATGAGCGCAGTCCTTTGATGTATATAAATATACTGTATAATAATTAAATTTTGTTTTGATATATTTGATCATGATCTAATACAGCTTAATATCTACAATACATAAATAAATACATATATATGGCCGGGTAGGGGGCTAAAATTCCTTAAAAAGGGCGGCAATCTCCACTGGCGGTTGCATGTGAACCGCCAGTGGAAATATACTTCCACTGGCGATTCCTTAAGAAAACCGCCAGTGCAAATATTTCCACTGGCGGTTCCTTAAGCAAACAACCGCCAGTGTAAATATATCTCCACTGGCGGTTCACAGGCAACCGCCAGTGGAAAGATTTATTTTCACTGGCCTCTCCCACTGGCGGCCCTGTAAAACGCCAGTGAAGATGGCTTATCAACTGCCACTATAGAGCTTCTGTGTACTAGTGGCTGTGCCTCCGCAGCCGCCTGCCGGACCCGCTCCTCGTGCTCATGCTCCACTACGCGGTGTTCACATCTGCCTCCGCCTCCTCTCACCCACCGCGCCAAGCTGGAGAGGCACGACAAATCGACGATGGCGGTTGGCAGCGTCGTCGACTCGTCGAGGCTTGACGGACTCACGGTAAGGAGAAAGGAGGTGAGGACTGAGGAGAACGTCACCCGTTGCCTGCATGCAACGCGCCAGCTCCAGCCAGGCCCGGCACAAACGAAATTTTTTCCGTTTCCCTGTAGCCACGCCAAGGGGTACTTTAAATAGCGTCCAGGCCTGGCTCACTGGATGGTACAGGTATAGATGGCCAACGGGCCGGCCCGACACAGTCTGACACGGGCCCATCATAGGCACTGCACGATTGGAGTCGGGCCGGCACGGCCAGCGTGCCTCTCGGGCCGTGCCCCTAAGGGCAACGGGCCTAAGCGACGGCCCAAGCACGGCACATCGGGCTGTTTTTCGGGCTGTGCTGGCCCGAGAAGCACGACCATGCCAACAGGGCGGGCTGGCCCGAGTTCACACTCGAGAGAGAGGAGGGGGAAGGGGCAGCGCAGCCGCGCAGGTCATCGGAGACCGGAGGGTCGGAGCTGGGGAACGGGAGGCGCAGCCGCGCAGGATGTCGGAGGTCGGAGGACTTGGAGCTGTGGAACGCTTCCAGGCACCAGCAACGGCGGCGGCGGCCCCTTGCCCAGCAGCAACAGCGACGGCGGCGGTCCCTTCTCCATCAGCTTCGGGCTTCGGCCAAGCAGATCCTTCGCCGCCGGCCCGCCGCTGCGTGGGGAGGGGGCGGCGCGGGTAGGGAGGGAGTGGATGGGGAGGCCAGGAGGAAGGAGACGGGGAGGGAACGGGGACTGGACGTCGCAACTTTGCGACTCGCGAGTCGCGAGCGCGACTGCGGCTTCTGTGCGGCGCGCTGGGGTGGGGATGGAGAGTGGAGTGGATAGGGTTTGGTGGAGTGAGGTGAAAAGGCCTAGTAGGCTTTGGCAATAACGGGCTGGCACCGGGCCTTTTCTATTTTGCCGGGCCATGCCGTGCTGGCCTGCGGGCCAGGGGTGTCGGCCCAAGCACGGCACGTGGCCTCGTGCCGGGCCGGCCCAAGCACGGTACCCTCCAGGCTGGGCCGTGCTCGTGTCGGGCTAGAATCCGTGCCGTGGGCCGGGCCACCAGGCCTTGGGCCTCATGGCCAAGTATAGGTACAGGCAAACAAACAATCCGAGTTGCACCCCTTGAGCCCAATGACTACTTGTGGTTTTACACGGATTTGATATTTTGAATTGTGACCAACTTGATAGATTTCACTTGTAATCAACATGCACCCAAGGAAAAACCTACCAACATTATATACGAAGATAATGCTGGTGACTGAGGATATCTGATCATTTGAAACACAATTGTTGTTTTTACATTTTTTATTACGTTTTGCCATAGCCTAGCCCTTATATCCATTAATTAGAATTTATGTCCTTTCTTCATATCGGCAAAAGTCTAGAAGCATATATTGTAGTTGGCCACTAGTAGTGCACAACTGCGCTGCTGTCTCTATGGAAACCTCTGTAGTCTCGGTTTTCCTAACTGGGACAGCGTATCAAAGATATGGAAATGATTACAAACGTTTGAGGTTGCATAGAGAAATGATGTATAATAAAAATAAAATCCACTATTATTATACTTAATCTAGAAACCACAAAAATTTCTTTTCATTTATGATTCATGAAATCAGCTACATTATTATCTTTTTTCTTTTTTAAAGACCCGGTTGCCCGACATTTCATTCATAAGAAGGAAAGAATAACAAGATCTGAGCTACATTATTATCAACAAAAGATTAGAAATTAAAGTTGCTAACCTTGGAAAGTAGAATGGATTTGAGGAAAGATCTTCCCAACAACTAGTCAGCCAGCCGAGGGCAAGAAGCTTGCTCACTCGCTTGAAGCAAGCTAGAACACACTATCCAAGAACAATGATTCGAGTGGATGTCTCGGGCTGATGAGGGACAGTTGAAGTTGGATACATAAGACCGACATTTAGTCTCGGTTGGTGGAGCCATCCGGGACTAAAAGTTCATCATAAAGTTCTGGTTGAACCTAGCAACCGGAATGAAAGTTTTAGTCGTGGTTGGGGATCCAACCAGGATTAGAGGATGACCTTTAGTCAAGCCCCCTGCTGCAAAAGGCTGCCGCGCGCGCGAGCTGTTGGGTAGGGGATTTGAGTTCGTTTGGTTTGTACGGTGGCTCTGACCGGGACTATTTCTCCCTCCATCCCGAACTCAATTTTGACCGAGACTAAAGGTAAAAATCGAAAATTTGTTATCTACTAGTGTAGCCTTACCGTCTTAAGAGCAATCCTATCTTCGCTAGCCTCAACATTGACCCTCTCGGGCAATATTTTATTCTTGGTTTTAAGATTTTGTTCATCGTTTTCATCGTATTGTTTCATTTGTGTAAGTGGCGTTGTTTAGCAGAATGGGATGTGGGTCGTCGGTCGATCTTGGGTCATTGGAAAAGGGAGAACAAGCAAGTACGTCCAGCTCGGTTGGCAATGTAACTTTAATTATTCGAGCACTGCGGTAGCGCTCTTGTACAATAATCCAAACAGATTCTGATACGATGTCTCTTTTTTAATTACTATTACTATCCACCCCGCGGGCACCCCTTCGTGTAGCTGCAGCCGCGGCTCGCGCACGGCCCGTGGATGCAGGCTGGGCGATCCCTGTTTAAAGACCGGCGTAGGCTATGCTTGTGCGATCGCTCGGCACGGGCACAGTGTGTGGCGTCGGAGGACCGGATCCACTGGGATGATCTGTAACAAGGAAACATGCAAGCATGACTTTTTCGATTAATTGGAAAAGAAAAACAGAGGATCCGATTCAAGCTAAGTACTGTGGCTGGCTGGCATGGTGGACACTTACTTCCGCCGCTGCTTCCGGTGCTTCCGGATGTGCCTTCTGTAGCAGTTGCCAGCAGGAAGACAAGGCCGCCGCCGCTGCCGTCGTCGCTGCACACCACGAGAAGAAGCAGCAAAATTACACCGAATAAGGCGACGGGCGACCTCTTGGAAACATGGTACTGCTTGTTCCTGGGCGACATTGCTGCTGCGGCTGAAAGGCAGTTGTTAATGATCGGAGTACTCCTATATACGGTGAAAAGAGAAAAATACTACAGACGAGCACGAGCGAGAGCAAAGATTTGCAGAGGCGCCTTATATACTCGGTCATGCATATGCATTCGAGAGTGGACGATGACTTTGAAGTCTGGCCGCATCGCACTTAATAAATCACTCAGCACTCATGCTTTTTGTGAGTGATAGATGCATATATCGTCGCACGGTACGCTCAGCGGGTCATCTACGTCCTAGCTATGGTCGACGGCACGTCGACCGGATCAACGTCAAAAGTGAACAAGCCTTTGGCAGAATGGCACTCGAGCACTGATAGCGGCTAGCGCTTGCGCACCATATCCAAGTGTCTACGTCTGCCGAAGACATCCTGCGTCTTCTACTCAGATTATTAGAAACTTTGAAACGAAATTAACAGGTGTAAATTATGTACTCTAATTGAGTAGACTGAAGTCAAAAGTAGTGGCAAGTCATCAATCATCAATCACTGCTACAATGTAACAAACAATCTCTGTCGGTCCTCACCAGCAGAAAGTATTTAAGAGTAGACAGTGAATAGGAGGTGCCTATAACCACTGTCAGTTGGTAATACAACCGGTCAGTGATATTTATCCATATTCGTCTCTCTCATCCTCCCCCGGTATTTTCTCTCTCTCACTTCTCGCTAGATCCTGCCTCCTCCCCTCCTATATCCCATCGGCCTTCAACCCTAAGCCGAGGCGCAAGGCCAACGTGGGCACAGGTGGGCACCAACAGGCGCGGGCAGCTCCGGTTGATATGCCACTGGATTCCTGATCTTTACGACGTAGGATCACACCCTTGATAACTACCTGTAGAATAGCCGGATAACTTGCTGCAAAGCAGCGAATAACTAGTGCAACCTGGCAAATAAAACTCGAAGCCAACCACCGTCTTTAACCGGCAACCTGAATCGAGGATTCGCCCAACCACACTCTCAAGGAACCAACCAACACAGCCAACAATCAATCAAGGAGATCCTTGAAGGGAGTAGGAGCACCAATTGGGAGCGGATGATGCCGCCGCTTCTATAATCCCGCGAAGGAAATCACAAGAGCAAAGGGGTAGAGACAACTCTCTGGTTTTATTAGCACACAGCTAAATAAAAGTGGTTCTGTATTTTCATTATCAGAATCATGAGTTTACAATGGGTCTAGGGGGTATTTATACTAGCAACAGCCCTGCTAGATAGGTAGAAACACGAAATGAATGTGAAAAGATCAACTACTGTGAAAGGGCCTCCATGAAATCAAGCTCCTAGAGAGTTCCCGCGTGGCTGTTGGTTTCTGCGCTAGTCTTTAATGTTTTGGAAATAACTCCTTCTAGGAAACTCCAACTAATGCACCGTTTATTGCGTTGGAAAGTTGACTTGATAGCCTTTCACACCAATGTATACCATGCCCCATGAAATATTGTACAATGGTATAGTATTGCATGTTAAGTTGGACATCAGGCTGACTGTTAATGCTCGGACCAGTCAGCACAAATACTGGTCGGGAGCCTAAATGGACAGATCCTAAATGATCGGGGGTAGTACCACTGAAAACTAGACTTTTCAAGCTTTCCAACAAGTGTTCATTCAACTTCATAGCTTTTGGGAATCAAGAGTTATGAATTTTTCTTTCGGACGGTTCTGCAGGACTGGACTGGTTCAAGTGTAATTCCTGGTCGGCAGTTACCTCCTTAATTGTTCTTGTCTCCCTCTTCTTGAGTGTAGTTCCTGGTCGGCAGTAACTTCTTAGCCCGGCTACGTGTAATCGGTCCATCAATTAATTGAGCGGGTGTCAATGTAGGCGTGCTGGTCGGCGAGGTCGATGTAGTGATCGGAGTGGTCGGCTTGCTGATCAGGCGTGGTCGACGTAGTGATTAGAGTGGTCGGCCTGCTGATCGGCGTGGTCGACTGTAGTGGTCGGAGTGGTCGGCCTGGTGGTCGGCGTGGTCATATAATCTTCCCCCTCTTGAAAAGGAGTCGTCCTCGACTCTGAAGTATCTTCACTTGTGAATGGTGATAGATCAGCAACATTGAAGGTGTTGCTCACTGCCATAGCTTACTGGAAGTTCTATCTTGTATGTATTATCATTGATTTTTGCAAGAACACGAAATGGACCATCTCCTCGTGGCATTCAACTTGGATTTGCGCTGATCGGGAAAGTGATCCTTGCGCAGGTGAATCGACACCAAGTCCCCTAACTCAAACAACACTTTCTTCCGATGTTTATTCATACTTGCAGCCTTGCGTGTCGCCTTCAGATCAATTGCTTCTTTGATCTTCTCATGTATCTTCTTTACATATGCAGCACGCTTGGAGGCTTCCATGTTTGTTCTCTCCTGCAATGGCAGAGGTAACAAATCTATCAGAGCAATAGGTTTGAACCCATAGACAATTTCAAAAGGACATGAATTTGTGGCAGAATGTACAAGCCCTATTATAAGCAAACTCCACGTGCGGCAAGCATTCCTCCCAAATCTTCAAGTTCTTTTTCACCATTGTTCACAGCAACATTGAGAATGTTCGATTCATCACTTCATTTTGTTCCATCGGTTTGAGGATGACAAGTGGTGGAGAACAAAAGCTTGGTTCCAAGCTTTGCCCGTAATGTTTTCCAAAAGTAGCTCACGAACTTGACATCACGATCAGACACTATGGTCCTAGGCATCCCATGTAGCCTTACAACTTCCCTGAAAAATAGATTAGCAATGTGTGAAGCATCGTCGGTCTTATTGCAAGGGATAAAATGAGCCATTTTTCAGAATCTATCAACCACAACAAAAAAGAATCCTTTTCCTCTCTGAGTTCTAGGCAGTCCCAAAATAAAATCCATGCTTATGTCTTCCCAAAGAATATTAGGAGCAGGCAAGGGAGTATATAGACCATAAGAGGTTTAGTTTTGACATAGCTTTGTGACAAGTGATGCAACGCTCAACAAATATGATGACGTCCCTCCTCATCTTGGGCCAATAGAAATGATCTCCGAGCAGTTTATAAGTTTTTTTTGTCCAAAATGTCATGTTAGTCCTCCTCCATGTGATTCCTGTAACAAAAGCAATCTAACCGAAGAATTTGGCACACAGTTTGTTAGCTCTAAACAGAAATCCATCATGTATGTGATATTTCTCCCATCCTTTTCCATCTTTGCACTAATTATAAGGTTCTGAAAATTCAGGATCCTCATTATACAAATCTTTCAAACTTTCAAGACCCAAAACTTTTACCTCGAGTTGGTTCAGCAACACAATCTTTCGAGACAACGCATCAGCAACAACATTATCTTTATCTTTCTTATATTTTACAATGTATGGAAAAGTTTCGATGAACTCAACCCACTTGGCATGGCGACGGTTCAGCTTAGCTTGACCCTTCAGGTACTTCAAAGCTTCATGATCGAAATGAATAACAAATTCTTTTGGCCATAAGTAGTGTTGAGTTACATTCGTAGGAGTTGGCCAATCCTTGATGGCTTTCACCTTGGTTTCATCCACTTCTATTCTTTTTCATGAAACAACAAAGCCAAGAAAGACAACATGCTCTGTGCAAAAACTGCACTTCTCAAGATTAGCAAATAATTTCTCTTTTCGGAGCTCATCCAAAACTTGTCGAATATGATTCACATGCTCCTCAAAGGTCTTGCTATAAATTAAGATGTCTTCAAAGTAGGCAATAACAAATTTTCCAATGAAAGCTCTCAAAACATGGTTCATTAATCTCATGAAAGTGCTTGGAGCATTAGTCAAACCAAATGGCATAACTAACCATTCATACAGCCCAAATTTAGTTTTAAAAGCAGTTTTCCATTCGTCTCCAGTTTTCATTCTTATTTGATGGTACCCACTTCTCAAATCAATTTTAGTGAATATGGTGGAACCACTCAATTCATCAAGCATGTCATCTAAACGCAGAATAGGATGGCGATAGCGTATTTATAGCTCTACAATCAACACATCCTCCAAGAACCATCTTTCTTAGGTACTAAGATCACAGGAATAGCACAAGGACGTATACTTTCACGAACAAAACCTTTATCAAGAAGTTCTTGCACTTGCCTTTGTATCTCTTTTGTTTCTTCAGGATTAGATCAGTATGGTGGACGGTTAGGGAGTGCAGTCCCTGGAATGAGATCAATTTGATGCTCAATTCCATGAATCGGAAGGTAGTCCAGCCGGCGTCTCTTCTGGAAAACATCTTCATAGTCCTGCAAAAGATGAGACACAACACTAGGAAGAGATGTGATATCGTTAGCTAAAATTAAAATGTCTTTGCACATAAGTACAAAGAGCTCTTGATCTGGGTTATTCCTCACTTCTCTCAGTTCTGATTTTGTGGTTAACATGACTAGATGCTTTCACTCCCCTTTCTTTTTATCTCTCAAATTTGGCTTGTGGCTCTCTCACCGAATTGTGGTTGGCACTCATTTCCTTTTTCTCTTCTTCTTCCTTACTCACTGGAATAATTTCTGATTTCTTTTGTAAGTGCTCAGCCATGATTTGTTGAGGTGTCATAGGCTTGAGTACAAACTTCTTTCCTTTTAGATCTACCGTATACTGATTGGTTCTCCCACAATGCTGAGAAAAACAATCGTATTGCCACGGCCTTCCGCGCAGCAGGTGACACACAGACATAGGTGCTACATCGCACTCCACTGTATCAATATATTCACCAATCTTGAATGGAACTTTCACCTTATATCCAATCTTGATATCCCTTGAATCATTCAACCATTGGACATGATATTGATGAGGGTATCGCTGCAATTTCAAACCAAGCTTATCAACCATCTCACGACTAGCCGAGATTATGGCAGCTCCCTCCATCAATGATCACTTTCACTACTTTATTTTGCACTTTTGCTCTGGTCTGAAATAGATTATGTCGCTGTTCATTTTCAGCTTCCTTCATTTGGACACTCAAAATTTGAGCGACCACAAGAGCAGCATCCCTACTCAAACTCAGCAGCCCGTATGGTTCTCATTTTCATGGGCTTCCTCTTCATCTTCTTCCTCAACTTCGTCTTCACTAGTTGATTCATACTCTCCATTATCATTCACAATGATTATCCCGATTATTTGGGAATCCCTAATCACATGCCCACGGCCTCCACACTTGAAGCACTGAATTCCACTGCTCTTGGCTATAGAACCTACTGAAGTAGAGGTGGAAGCCGCTGGTTTAGAGCTCATATTTGGGGCAGCAATGTTCTTCACACTTGGGATATTAGAACGTGACCCTCCACTTGAGCTTTTTACCGTTGATGGTGCAGCAGCAAACTTTGTTACTAACTTACTTCCTCTAGAAAATTTCTCATACCAAATGACAAGGACTTGCTGGTCTTAGCATCTTGCTGCAGTTGGCGTTCAGATTTGGTTGCTTGTTGTACCAAATCAATTAGATGTCGGTACGACTAAAACTCAACAATACGCTGAATATTGCGATGCAGCCCGGCCATGAAACGTGCAATGGTTTGCTCTTCATCTTCATGTACATTGGGTCTAATCATAGCCTTCTCCATTTCTTTATAATATTCTTCAACAGAGAAACTTCCTTGCTTCAGATTCTATAGTCTATCAAAAAGATCACGTCGATAGTGCCTGGGCACAAATCGAAGTCTCATTTCTCTCTTCATTTCTTGCCAAGTTGCAATAGGACGTTCTCGTTCTTCTTCAAGATCATGAAGGAGTTGCTCTCACCAAATCAGAGCATATCCTTCAAACTCCAGAGATGCCATGGCTAGTTTCTTCTCTTCTGAATAATTATGCAAGCGAAAGATATTTTCTACTTTTAATTCCAAGTGAAGTAGGCTTCAGGATCAGATCCTCCCTCAAATTTTGGCATGGTAAACTTCAGTTTTCCAAACCTCTCCTCATGATTGCCTCCTCTATGTTGTCGGCGATCAAAACGAAGTTGGGAGTGACTATCATCATCCTCATCTTCAGATTCTTCATGATGAATGTTTCTTCGATTCCGACCTCTTCCTCTACCATGTCCAGCATTACGGTTCCTTCTCTCTTGTTCTCTTGCTCTCCGAGCAGCAGTGCTTCCATCACTATCTTTCGCATCTTCACCTTGGTTGCCTGCACCACCACGGGGTGGTCGGTTTGCTCGGATTTTAGCCATCAAGGCCTGAAGGTCTTGTGATAACCGATCTTGCCTATCTTCCAAGCTTTACTTCAATTCATTAAATTGTGCCACAGTGACACAATCATCTATCTCAACTCCACCCATCTCCCTGTAAAATGTTAGCTCATGACAAATAACAAGTTGTAGTGGAAATGGAAATATTTGGTAGTCCTCTCAACCTCACCTCTCTTACCAACCGAAGCTCTTATGAAATCTCTGCAGGTTACAGAAAGCAATATGTGGTGGTATCCGAGAGTGATGGTTGGAAGAATACAAGATCAAGGTATACCGATCACGATGGATTTGTTTGTGGAGCTTGGTGGGGAGAATAAACAAGGGAAAACAGTCTGAATTCTAGTTGTTGTAATGTTAAATAACAATCAAAACTAAAAGTTCCCTGCCTAATGCTGACCACAAGATATGAGTATAGAAAATAGATCAAACATACGCGCAAAGAAAATTCAGATTTGATTCAAACAAGGATTATACTTAGGATGCAAGGTGTTGCAATCAAACCCAAGCAAATTTTTGCACCAGCAGATAGATAACAAACTGGTGTGTAACTTGATAAAAATTGCACATAAACAAAACTGATATTTCTATTCTCCTTTGACAACTTTCTCACTGTTTTTCAGCAACTTTTCTTTCTTCTCTTTTTTGATACTTTTTTTTTATAGAACTAAGAACAAGATCAGATATAACTCTTGCACACTGTTTGACCAGTCAGCACAATTACTGGTCGGAAGCCTAAACGGTAGATCCTAACTGATGGGGGGTAGTACCACTGAAAACTAGACTTTTCAAGCTTTCCAATAAGTGCTCATTTCACCTTCATAGCTTTTGGGAATTAAGAGTTATGAATTTTTCTTTCGGACGGTTCTGCAGGACTGTACTGGTTCGAGTGTAGTTCCTGGTCGGCAGTCACCTCCTTGATTGTTCTTGTCTCCCTCTTTAGTGAACCTGAGCAATAGCAATGTGCACGACTTAGGTAGTATAAAATTCTCATTAATATTAAATTGAATCTCACCAAGTAGCGCGTTCAACTCTTGTTGTAACTTCTTAGCCCGGCTATGTGTAATCGGTCGATCAATTACTTGGGCGGGTGTCAAGGTAGGCGTGCTGGTCAGCGAGGTCGATATAGTGATCGGAGTGGTCGGCCTGCTGATCGGCGTGGTCGACGTTGTGATTGGAGTGGTCGGCCTACTGATCAGCGTGGTCGACGTAGTGGTCGGAGTGGTTGGCCCTGGTGGTCGGCGTGGTCATAGCACCGGTGGCTTAGCAAGAGACGCACCAACAGGCGTGGGCGGCTCTGGTGGCTTAGCGACACTAAATACTACATGGGCTTAGCGACACTAAATACTACATGAAGGTTTGTTCGAGGCAGTTTTAGAAGCCATTTGTAGAGACAGCTATTTGGCCTGTCTATACCCACGTGTCTCTAGAGACCGGTATCTAGATGCCTCTAGAGATTGATGTTTAGAGGCAAGCTAGAAATCCAGTCCCCTCTAGAATTTTATATAATTTGTAAAATCAAGCAAAAAAATAATCACATTCTACCCCAAAATCAAGCAAAGGAAAAAAAGTTTATAATAGAAGGTTTTCAATCTGTTTGAGTAATAAAACTTTAGATTAGGTTTTTTCTCCATCTAAGATCATTTGAAAATAAATTTCATAATAATGAATCTTAAAATATAATTTCTGGACACTAAATTGTTCCCAATAAAAAAATTAGCATTTGTCTCGATCAGAGGTATTCTAAAAAAATAAAAAAAGTGAACTAAAAAAATCTGAAAACTTAAAATATAATTTTTGGGCACCAAATGATTTTAAATAAAAAGGTAGTAAACTATAAGGCTGCATATCTATTTGAATACTACAACTTTGCTTTAGGTCATTTCTCCACTTGATGCCATTTAAATTTTTTGCAATATTAATTTCCAAATAATGAAAACGTTTGAGCCCCCTTATACGATTTTCAAATGGAAACATTTTAAGGTGCAAAACTGTAGATCTCTCTGATTGCTGATGTAAAAAATTGCCTTCTCTACCCTGATTTGAAAAGGTTATGAATTTTACTTTGATGCATCTATTTTTAGATGCAGGCCAAATTGCCACTTGTACCTAGAAATCTATTTTAAGAGATGGCTGGAATTCTTAGATGCCTCTAGAAATGTCTCCATTTCATTTCTATAGACAGCTGGAAAGCCTAGCCACCTTTAAAATAGTGGACGGTGGTTTAAGACTGTCAAATTTTAAAATCAATTTTTAGAGACGGGATTTGGTTCTCTCGCTGAAAATCGCGAGTTGCAGAGATGAGAACCATGAAAAGCAAGATCCCGAATAAGAAAATAGAAACCGAGGAAACCACAAGAGTGAAGACTAGTAGAGTCTCATCTTTTGTCATTCTTTGCTCCGTTTTCACTCAATGATTCGTTCGAATTTCCCAACCAAAAATTCTATATATCTATTCTATGATATTTCTATATATATATATAGAATATGATATCTAATACGACACCCGATTTGTCAAAGGGACTGGATTGGTGACTTACCCATTC
Source organism: Eremochloa ophiuroides (assembly GCA_038502445.1). Lineage (NCBI taxonomy): Eukaryota > Viridiplantae > Streptophyta > Magnoliopsida > Poales > Poaceae > Eremochloa > Eremochloa ophiuroides. Next base: position 87,241,712 of record JAHLJS010000003.1, read on the forward strand.
AGTGGCTCAACTTTTTTAGAAAGTGGATTTTGATAGTCATATCTACTTGAAAAATAAGACGCATCTAAAAAGAGTTTCTGCAATAGTGCATGTGTGACCGTGCGGCCCAAGCGACCCCAAGCCTTCCTTCTTTGTCTCTAGATTCTCTCATTCTCATAAAGCTCCTCTCCTCCCTTCAACTCGCCTCGGCACAGCCAGTGTGCGCCTTAGGGTGTGTGGTATGCTTGAGCAGTGCCTAAATCCACCAAGATTAATGCATCTAGCTTTCCACACAATCTCATAGTATTTCTTTTGCATGGCTGCATAGAAAAACTGATATGATCCAATAGCCATCACATTTTCAGAATCTTAAAAAGCACCATCATGTTCCTCTGAACTCAATTCATCTATTGCATGCCTCCAGTAGTTCCTGTTGAAAATAATAGCAATTTAGCGATGTACAAATTAATTCTAACAATTAGGAAAAGACCAACAACATGTATCATGGATATGTGATTAAACCATAGCACTATGATCTGAGGCAAAGCCGCACAATCTAGTGCTATCAACAGAAAAAAATACGAGGACGAACAACAGAGAAAGAATAGATATTCTTGCAGTGCGGTTGTTGAAGCGCAGATGAAGACAAAGCTGACCGTCGATGAAGATCGAGATCAGCGAAGACCGTCGATGAAGACAAAGCAGCGGAGAGGGAAGAAGACATCTAGCGAGCAGTCACGACGATGCTTCCCAAAAACCTGATACGCCCCCTATCCCGTCTAGGGACACGAGGAGACGTCGGCGATACGCCCCCTATCCCGTCTAGGGACACGAGGAGACGTCGGCTTCGGAGCCTGCTCTCCCGCGTCGATGGCACGTCAACGGCGGGATGTGGAAGACGGCAGCAGCAACGCAGCACAGTGGTACGCGGAAGAGATGAATTCTCGGTCTAGAGGACGTCTCGCCCCTTATTTATACACGCGTCGCAGCTAAGAAAAATAATTAGCCGCTCAATCACAGGATCAGGGTAATTGACCTTCCGTTACAACAATTATCATAATACGAGATTAATTGATTACCAAAATAGGCTAGCGCAGTTTTCTTCATGCATGCAAAAATTTCGAGTGGTAAAAGAAAGCCGCTGCACCCCCGTAAGGGTTGGACGGGAAATCGCTGGACCATTCACGTGCATGTCATGCGTGCGCGCCCATTAGCCCCACCCCAGCGAGACGAGCGAGCGTGCGCGTGTTTCTTCCTTTTTTTTTCCTCTCTCATATAGCTTCAACAAGTTGGAGATAGCTCACACTTTTAAATTGATCTTACTTCTCCTAAACTAGTAAGGTGAGATTAAAATCCTCCACCATATTGTATATGTGAGTGGAACCATTAGAATTTCTCTGAATTATTATTTGCGCTAAGGTCCAAAACTTCTAACAATCCCTCCACCACATGAATAGCGACTTGAGTAGTGCATTTCTGACACATCTGTTTTAATTAGTATCAGCCCTGATGCCCGGACTCCGGAGGATTATTGATTGCGGTACTGGCATGTGCGCGATCGAAGGCTACTCTGGTGCGATCTTTCGGCACGGGCACAGGGTGTGGCATCGGTGGACCGGATCCACGGGGCTGATCTGCATGGATTGCCAGGGGGCAAAAGAAACATATATGCATGACTTTCAGTTCATTGTAATAAGAAAAAACAGAGGACCGATTAAGCTAATTAAGTGTGGCTGGCATCGTGGATACTTACTACCGGTGCTTCCGGGATCGCCTTCTGTAACAGTTGCCAGCAGGAAGACAAGGCCGCCGCCGCCTGCCGCTGCCGTCGTCGCTGCAGACCGCAAGAAGCAGCAGCAAAATTACACCAAGGACAACGGGCGACCTCGTTGAAGCATGGAAGTTGCTGGGAGACATGCCACGATTTGTTAGCAGCGTGGTTCCGCGCGCTTAAATTAGCAATGAACTGCGCTCACGCAGATGCTGCAGTCGAGGTGGACGACTTTGACCTTGCTTTTTGATGTGTTAGAGTGCGCAGCGGAATTTCGGTCCAGCTCGGTATACCTATGAGTTGGTGCTTCCTCGGGCCCTAGGTCTATCATCAGAGCCCACAACATACTAAGATCTTAGGCCTAACTCAACCTAAAAAAAACTTTCCTTATATGTAAGGGTTGCCCCGTCTTATATGTTGTGCTCCTCCACCATCAATTACCGATATGAGACTAAACCTAACAATCTCCTCTGTCACATATCGGACCCAATTCTTCGCATCATACAACCCCCCGTGTGATCTTTGGAAGGCGTTTTTTAGCCCCGAGTCCAACGCTCCATGTCACACATAACCTGCACTACTACACAAAATCTTTTGAGAGACACTTCTGAAAACTTAACCGTAGCGGTCAGCCCAGCAAACCGTCTCGGTTAAGACAGGCCGGCCGACGGCTGGGCTGGCAGCCCCCAACCGCCTCGGTTAATGCCTTTTCCGAGGTGGTTATCATAACACAACCGCCGTGGTTAATGCATATTAACCGTGCAGGTTGTATTATGATAACCGCCTCGGTAAAGGTACTAATCGAGGCAGTTATCATAACTCAACCGCCACGGTTATATTAGGATAACCGCCTCCATTAACTCTGGACCTATAAAACAACAGCCCTCCGCTTCTTTCTCCCCGTGACCTCTCCTCCATTTTTTGGTGTTTTGAGCTTAAAACCCTAAAAATAACCATTTCAAGGGAGGAGGTTTTGCCCTTGAATTTGGTGAAGGGTGGCACTGTAAGAGATTGATTCTTACTCTCCAAATCTTGTTTTCCTCTCTTTTTCATTCTTTAGGTGTTTTTCCAAATGTTTTAGATCCTAGATCTAAATGGATGAGACAGAATAAGGAATTTAGCCTTGGATTTAGTGAAGGGTGGACACCGTTAGAGGTTGATTCCTACTCTCCAAATCTACTTTTTCTCTCTTTTTCCATGATTTATAGGAGTTTTTTTTGAAATGTGGCCGGATTAGATCTAGATCTAAAAAGATGAGAGAGAGTAAGTAAGTCTAGAGTTGGATTTTGTGAAGGGTGGCCTTGTGAGTATTTAGATGCTTTTTCAATACTTTCAATTAGTTGTAGAGTTGGATTTACCGCTCATCTAATACGACTTTTCAATTCGCTGTGTTTGTATAAGGTGAAGGTCATGGAGAGCTGGGAGAATTGGATGTACAAGACATCAAGGCTGGATCCGTCTTTCATGAAAAATGTGAGGAAGAAGTTCATTCCTTTTGTGCAGAAGCATCGTCTGAGTCTGGGCCGAGATCGCATGATTTGTCCGTGCAATGACTGCAAGAATCGGCTTGCCCAGGAAGACAACGTTGTGCAATCACACTTGGTACGTTATGGGTTCATCAAGGACCCAAAGTACACTGTGTGGAAGTATCACGGCGAAAAAGATCCGAGTGTGGCAGATGCACATGCAGAAAGCTCCTCGTCGATGAATGACGGAAGACAGAAACAACAGACATCATCTGCCGCTGGCGATGACGGCAATGCGAGATGTGAGTACATCACGATCAGTGATCTGCCCCAGGACATGGCAGATGACACCGACGCTTGCGATAGGGACCCTGTCGTTGACACGTTGCTGCCGGAGGATGCAGAGTTCATTGAGCAGGTTGCTAACTGTCAGGATCACGATGATATTTTGTTTGGGGATCCAAAATGGCTCGAGAATTTCAGAGTGATGAAGCAGGCGGCAATTGATCCCGTGTACAAGGATGGGGGGAAATATCCACAGTATTGGACTGTGCTTCGTTTCAATCTCCAGTTGCTTATGTTGAAGGCTCGCCATGGGATGACCGACACTTGCTTCAACAACCTGTTACGTATCCTTGGTGACAGTTACCCAGAGGGTAACAATGTGCCTGCCAATACCTATCGGCCGAAGAAGCTGATTCGGTCAGTGGCGATGAAGCTTAGAAAGTTTCATGCATGTCCTAACCATTGTATTCTATTTTGGAGAGACTTTGCAAAGTTGGAGAGCTGTCCGCGCTGCGGCGCGAGTCGTTACAAGAAAAATACCGGTTGTCACGCAGGTGATGAGGAGGTACCCTCGAGAGGGCCGAAGAAGAAGAAGGCGAAGGCCAACAAACAGCTGCTTCCTGAGGACGAAGAAGAAGAGGGTTACACACTCAGGAAAAGTCCTGCCCTGTCGGTGTGGTACCTGCCCGTCATCGATCGGTTGCGTGCACTATTCGGGAATCCAGAGGATGCCAAGCTTATGTCCTGGCATGCATCTCCTGAACATGTGAAGGGTGATGGCAAGCTGCGACATCCGTCTGATGGCAAGCAATGGAAGCATTTTGACGCCAAGTTCACAAAGTTTGGGGACGAGCCTAGGAACGTCAGGTTCGCGCTGAGTACCGACGGGATGAATCCCTTTGGCGACCTCAGCAGCACGCACAGCACATGGCCGGTCACCCTCGCCATCTATAGCCTACCTCCGCACCTATGTCAGAAGCACAGGTACCTTCTACTCACCATGCTTATTTCAGGACCGAAGCAGCCCGGCAATGATATAGACGTGTTCTTGGAGCCCTTGATGGAGGACATGCAGACACTATGGGAGAAAGGGGTTGACATGATGGATGCGTCCGACAAGAAGGAGTTCACTCTATATGCCATCATCTTTGTCACCATCACCGATTACCCTGGTATTTTTTCACTATCGGGGCAGATTAAAGGGAAGAGCGGTTGCGTAGTTTGCATTGATGGCACCTGCTACACTTACCTTAGTGCATCGAAGAAGATGGTGTATATGAGGTATAGGCGATTCCTCCCAAGAAGCACAGGTACAGGAATCCGTCGATGAATATGTACTTCGACAACAGTGACGAGCTTGAAATTGACATGCTGGATAGGTCGAGGTACGGGCAAAAGGTGTTTGACATGGTGCAGGGGATAAATGTCGAGTTTGGGAAGAAGAAGAAAGAGGAGGAAGATGGGCCGAAGAAGTGGAGGAAGAAGAGGAAGCGGGATACAGAAGAGGAAGAGGCAGAGCCTGCCCCGGCCCCCGTTCCATTCAAGAAGCAGTCGTGTTTCTTCAAGTACCTGTCATACTGGAAGGAGCTAGATACACCCTATGCAATTGACTGCATGCACCTGGAGAAGAATGTCTTCGAGAGCATGATCGGGGTCCTGCTTGACATTAAGACTAAGACAAAAGATGGTCTCAAGTCACGTCTAGATCTTGTGAACCATGACATCAGGCACGAAATCCACCCGACGGCGTCACAAGCCAGAAATAAAGTGGACCTTCTAGGCGCGAGCTATAACCTAAGAAAAGATGAAAGCAAGGGTTTCCTCCGATGGCTTCGGGCAGTGAAGGTGCCGACCGGTTTCTCTTTGAACATCAAGAGCCTGGTCTCGATGAAAGACCTCACAATGACCCACTTTAACTCTCATGACTGCCATGTCATGCTGACGGTGTTCCTTCCGATTGTGATCAGGATTATTGGTCCAGAGTACGTTAAGATGGGCATCACACGCTTGTCCTACTTCTTTAACCGCATCATACAGAAGGTCATCGATGAAGCTGAGCTGCCTGCCCTAAAAGAGTTTATCACAGAGACTCTTTGCCAGCTTGAGATATGCTTCCCACCCTCTTTCTTCGATATTATGCCACACCTGATGATGCACATGGTCAATCAAATACAGTAATTGGGGCCTATATGCTTGCATCAGATGTGGACTATGAGCGGTTCATGTCCACTCTCAACAGATACGTCCATAACTGTGCTTACCCGGAAGGCTCAATGGTTGAGACGTACACAATAGAGGAGGTCGTTAACTGCTGCACGAGATACGTCCGGGATGGAAATGCTATTGGGATGCCCGTCCACCCGCATGAAGGCAGAACAACAGGGATGGGGTGCACCGGGAGAGATATTAACCGCGGTGGTTTTCTTTAGTTAACCGCCATGGTTAATCCCGTCTATATATACCCGCTACCCCTCGCCTAAAATTCAACTCCTCCGCACGGCTGATTTCGTCCCCGAAGGGCTGCCGGATTTTCCTGCCGCCACTGCTGCCATCGTCGACCCCCGCCTGCGCCTTCGCCTCTCCTCTGCAGCTTCCTCCACCTCCGCCCCTCCCCCGCACTGCCTCCGTCTCTGTGTCTAGGACCTCCACCGCCGGAACACTAGCGCCGCCATCCACGCGCGTTCGTTCTCCGGTAGCTCTCCGTTCCCGGTCGGCGGCTCTCCTAGCTCCGTCTCCCCCGTCTCTGGCTCCGTCTCCGTCACCGTCCCCGACTCCGACCTCCATGCGCCGCCACCATGCTCCTTCCCCGACCCGTGCTCCGTCTCCGTCTGTCTTCGTGTCCGGCCCCGGCCACGGCCCCGCCACCGTGCGCGCCTCTTCCTTCCCCGTGCTCGCCGGCGAGCTCGACCTCGCCGACCTCCTTCCCCGACCGCGCGCCTCGATCTCCGTCCTGCATTGTTGCTGCCGTGAGCCGAACCCTAGCTTCTTCCCCTGTGTTGCCTGGATGTGATGTCTGTGATGCAATTTTTTTGTTTCAATTTTATTTCAATTTTCCCAAATTTAAGTTGAAAATGCTGCCTGTGATGCGTTTGGGAGATTTTGAGGAAAAGCAAATGCCACTGCCTATGACGACTAAGGTTATTAACTGAGAATTTACCAATCATTTGAGATTAATTGAATTTTACTCTTAGCTGTGATCTTTTTAGATCATGGTTTGGTTGTTAGTTCTGCAACAAGAATTCAGTACCTCTGCAGTGCCACTACCACATATGTTGCAATCATGAGTTCATCATTTGTTTCTTGGTTGCCTTGCACTGTCTATGAGTTCAGGAGTCCCTTGTTGTTTTTATGAGCATTAACTGAATTTTAACTGAATTTTACTTCTACTACTACTTGTCTACTCCTAATCCTACTGTACTATTAATCTTACCTCTACTTCTATACTAGCTGTACTACCCTACTCTAACTGAATTTTACTTGAATTTTAACTGAATTTTAGTCCTACTACTTGTCTACTCCTAATCCTACTATACTACTACTCTTGGCTCTACTTCTGTACTCTACTACTACTCTAAGCTGTCCTACCCTACTCTAACCAAATTTTACTTGAATTTTAACTGAATTTTACCCTAACTGAATTTTAACTACTACTACTACTACCCTACTAGACTGCTACTACCCTAATCTTGTGAAGATAGATCTTCTGCTAGCCATAGCTCTCTTGCTTGTTTACCTTGCTGTCCGGCGTGGCCACATCATGACAAGAACATATACGATCGTAATCTAGCTAGCTAGGTTCCTTGTCACAAATTAAAATAGGTCAGTATATAGTTGGTTATTACTACTTGCTGAATAATTTAACACCTGATCGAGAGCCTGCAAGCATGTCTCAATGTCAAGTTGTCAACACAATCACAATGTGGATGCATATTTTGGAACATTATTACTTTGAATGATGAGGGCCTTGCATTGTTCTATCTCTTTGGTCTAGAGTTTGGACTTCACCCACCATTTGCACCAAACTTTATTGGACGGGTTCGTAAGTAAGGAGTAGGAGGGTACTGGCTGCTGACTAGGTTCCTCTTTTTCTTTGATATATTCATATAAAAATCAGATTTTTTTTAATTCTATCATCAAGCATATATATGAACACTCTTTTTATGGATGAGGCAATCTCTCCAGCCAAATTAAATTGTGTTTAGAAAGTTAGTGTATCCTAGTGGACTGCTATGTGGTCTGAATCTTCTTTTCTCTGCTATCTTGTGTTCTGAGAATGATTTAAGTTTCCATGATAGTTTATATTATAATATATTTGATTAAAATAATTTAAGCACATGAATGGTTAGTCTCAGTTAGCTGAAAATTAAATATTAGTAAACTGATAGTAAATTTACACCACTAACTCTTAATATTATATTGCAAAAGTAATGAAATTTAAGATAGGAGGTGTAATCTGAGGCTATAACACATAAAAATTGAGAATACACCTTCCATGCAAACTTCTGCACAAAAGGAAACTTCTTTCCCTTGATTATTTTGGATTCTTCTTGCCTTTTGACTTGCAGTGAACTTTTGCGAGGCACTTGGGGAAACTTAACTCTACTCCTACTCCTACTCTACTACTACTACTCTACTACTCTAACTCCTACTACTACTTTTCTACTACTCTAACTCCTACTACTACTTTTGTACTACTCCTACTTACTACTCCTACTCTACTACTACTAGTCTCTACTAGTACTCCTACTTACTACTCTACTACGAGTCTCTACTACTCTACTACTACTCTACTACTCTAACTCCTACTACTTCTTCTCTACTACCACTAGTCTCTACTACTACTAGTTACTACTCTACTACTAGTCTCTACTACTCTACTACTACTCTACTAGTCTACTACTCTAACTCCTACTACTACTTGTCTCTACTATTCCTCCTAACTAGTCTCTACCACTACTCCTACTTACTACTCTACAACTAGTCTCTACTACTACTCCTACTTAATACTCTACTACTATTGTGCATGGCATTTTCGATGATGAATTGGTTTTGATTCTAGTAATGTGCTCAGGCAGTGGCATTTGCAATGATGTGAAACTTAATTTGTATGCTGAGGCAGCGGCTATGATGATGAAAAGTCCCATATTGCTTGTGAACCTCTAAACTAGGATGGCTTGTATACCATATACAAGCAACCAGTTTAGAAGCGATGTTATCACAATGGGGCAAATCTGAGCCAAATATGTACTTTTCTTATACTCTTTTATACTCTTGTTATACTCTTTTGTACTCTTCTTATACTCTTTTGTACTCTTGTTATACTCTTTTGTACTTTAATTTTCTTAATTACTTTGTACACCTACTCGCAATGTAAATGAAAAATGATGTAATCTCCGTTTGCAATGAAAAATGATGTAATATTCTTTTCTTTTGTACTTTTGTTGTCTACTTTGTATGCCCTACTCTACTCTACTACAACTACTTACTACTCTACTACTAATATCTACTACTCTACTACTTGTGGGATGTCCGTATAATAACTATATCTTATTCATAGCTTCCAATGGCGGGATCGCCTGAAGGACAATGGCGCCAGCCAAGCCCGGGCCCGAGTGATAAGGGAGGCTCCTCATCATCATCAGATGAGAGTAGCGAGTACGAGGAGAAGGTTCTAACACCTAGGCCGGAGAAGAAAGCACGTACGGAGGAAGAAGGAGATCCGACCTATACGCCAGAAAAGGGATAAAGAATAGGGCCGTCAACTCAAGACAGGTCGCGGACCAGAAGATGAAGAGGGCCACGTAAGTGTCCAACTAACACACCGCCGACGGGCTCGCATGCACTATGTATATAGCTAATGTGAGGTCCTGTCATGTATACAGATTCCGGTGCCGCCTTTGCGTGGAGTTTGGTGATGAGGGGCATGAATCCAATCCGTCCCCGGGCGCTTCATCAGAAAAGACAAGCTCCAAGAGTGGAAAGTCAGAATTGAAGAGGGGCCAGCACGAAAGGCACCAGGTGTTGAAGAAGGTGCATGCCATAACCAAGATAGGGCCGCAGGGAGAACCCTTGGAGCCACAAACAGTCATTGGCACCTTCCGCAACCAATGCTCTTGCAAAGTAAGGGAACATGTGCCTATCACTTATTCAGATTGGAGGAAAGTGCCGCAGACTCTGAAAGACAAAGTGTGGGCTGACGTGAAGAGACGTTTCCAGTATCCACCTGGACAATACGATGAAGCCGTGTGCAGGGGCCATGCGTTGTTCCTGGCAGGCAAAGCTCTTCGCAGCTTCAGGTCCAAACTCAACACCTAGTACATGAAGAAAGGGAAGACACCATACGAAGACTATAACTTCATCAAGCGGCACATCTGGGATGAGTTTGTCGAGAAGATGACCACCGATGAAGCAAAGCGCAAAGGCGAGAAGTTCTCGGAGCTCACAAAGAAGAATGAGCTCTTCCACCACCTAGGCATGACCGGGTATGCCGGTAAGAGGCCCAAGTGGCGCCAGGAAGAAAGGGAGGCAGAAGCGGCCAGGCAGAGCTAGCCGTTACAAGGCATCGATGAGAGGTCACGCGACTACTTATATGCCCGTAGGCCAATGAAGCTGAAGGAGGGCAAGAGTCAATACAACGAGAAAAAGGACGAGAAAGCAGAGAAGGCTGTACTTAAGATCACTAAGGCTGCTCAGTCCGGGGAGTTCCAACCTCGTAGGGATCACGATGTACTGACTGAGGCGCTGGGCAACCCTGAGCACTGGGGCCGCGTCCGGGGCATGTTCTCAAGGCAGAGCTAGAAGAACGTGGAGTCCTGGCAATCTGATGCCGGGACACAGCACACGAGGCAGGCATACAACGAAGGGATCATCCAAAAAGGCCGTGATAAAGCAATGCAACAATTGATCAGCAAGTCAATACATGAGGCTTTCACTAGCACCGACCTCAAGATGGTGGAGTTGCGGGCACAGATGTTTGTGCAGGCTGGTGTACAACTACCAGCAAGTCAGCAAATAGTTCTAGGCTCGTCGATGGCCGGAGGAATCCACAGGTACCTGGTCGATGACATCGTGGAGCCGAGGGAATGCACGCTCTATATTCCAATCGGATGCAAGATAACGAATAAGAAGGCTGTTGCCAATGGACTAGTGCACCCCACGGAAAGCGGCGCCACATACAACAACAGGCCGATCCCGCATGACTATGCCAGGGTAGAGATCCTTTGGACCCACAGAGATTACGATGAAGAAGAACTCGACTACCCAGCTCAAGAAGGGGTCAGGTACCTCGGCGGGACTATCGCGTCGTTTGTTCTGTGGAACAAGGAAGACATCGTCTTGGAATTCCAGACGTCTCCGCCATCGCAGCCCACGGAGCCACACTCGTCTCCACCGGGTGGTGGCGACGACGATGGCGGCGACGATGACAAGTACGACGCTACAGGCCCAGACAACAGTCCTGTACCGTGTCCCGACAAGAGCATCTCTCAAGGAGGTACAGGGGGTCCATCGGGCAACGAGACACCGCCCCCAACCCAGGACAGTGGGAAATGTCCTTCAGCACCGAAGAAACCGGATGATGAAGCGGGGAACAAACCTCCCCACTTCACCACGGACAAACCTCCCTACCTCACCACGGAGCAATGGGCGGCGTCCAACATAGCTGAAAAGTTCAAGTACTCTACGGCGTTCGAAAGGTATGTATGCTTATGGCAACTGAACATCTTCAACAGCTTAAGTGCGCGTAGATGGACATAACATTCTTTTTTCATGTGCCCTACAGGTAGCGAACCCTGCCTAAATTTTGGCCGCTAAGTCCAGATTGCCCAGATAACTACGAGAATGGCAAATTCATGTTGACCTAGGGCGATCTTATGGAGGAGCCGTGGGAGGTTCGGAGGTTCCACATCTGGTATATGCATGCTGCGAAGTTGGGCATGAAGGAGTTCGTTGTGAAGGTCCCGCAGAAGTACTTCCACTTGGAGGATGATGAAAGTTACATGCCTGTTGAATTCCATGACATGCATAGGATGTTGCGGCGCAAGGATCCTGACGTCGTTCAAGTGACTCTTTTTGCCATGTAAGTTGTATCGTATCTTTGAATCGCTATAGGTATGTTATTTGAAGACGATCAAACTAACAATGTCATGACGACGACTTATGTCTTTAGGATGCAAGCATATGTATGCAAGGAACTAGGAAAACCTATTTTGTACCTATCTCCTATGCATATTAGCCAGAGGGCAATAATTGGCCACGGAATACCAGACACGCATCTTGAACTCGTGAACTTGGAAGGGTTGCAGAAAGCGGAAGTCTATGTGAGATTGATAGGAGAGATCAAGTACAGAAAGGGACAATACCTCTTACATGTCATGAAGAAGGTCCCAGAGAATGGGTGTCTCTTTGCCGCCCACCAGTTCGGGTATGTCAAAATGATACGTACAATAACTTATGGGTCAAAGTACTATAACTTATGTGTTTATCTTTCCACATTGATTCAATTGTGCAACTTGGGAGTCAGCGGCCACTGGATTTTATTTGTCATCTATCCTCAGGATGGAAAGGTCGTCATATTTGACTCCTTACGGAACCCAAACGACAAAGAAGGGTATAAGGATTTTGAGCACTGTTTGCGATAGTAAGTGACAACAACACACGCTTGCATTACTAGTGTTTGTTATATAAGTTAACACCAGTGTTTTGCCATATATATAGTGCGTATATGAAGTACGTGGAAGACCCCACTACCTATGATCAGAGTTCCGAGAGACAGAGGAAGAAGTTTGGCACACACTTGGCCGTGAGGAGATAATTTCCGGTGCGAGTACTTACCATGCACTGCTACCCGCCACGGATAATATCCTGTATCTTTCATTACTTCTATTTTCCATGCAGTGTGCCAAGCAACCATATGGCTCAGCCCTGTGTGGATATTATGTTTGCGAGTTCCTCAGGGCTTGCGAAAGTTATCACCAGGGCTGACGTCAGCTTATGAAATCAATAAAAAGGTGGAAAAAGGAAAAAGTGGATCATAGAAACATCAAGCAAACAATAGCTGACATTTGCAAGTGCGTCACAGACGATTGTTGTCATGTGAGGGGTAAGTTCTTCGATCCTACAAGCGAGCTCGCGACATCGGCGAAGTACGAGAAGCTACGCAACTGGAGAACCAGTGGTTGTTGGTATAAATTAACTGCACTCTATTAAAGATTAATAATATCAAAGTATCCGCAAGCGCACAGATAAAACACCGATGTAGCACTTCACCAGACAATTCCGGTTTTAATATCGAACCCAAAGGAACAGTAGGTGATACTGACTAAGTCTATTGGTTTTTAACCCGATAACACAATCAATCCAGAGAATATCAAGAATGAGGAGATAACAAATGATTATCTAGATCCGACAACTGGTAAACTTTGAATAATATCGTTCTAATCGGGCAGTGAAATGAATAAGAGCGGAAATCAGAGTTCTCTCCTACCAAACACTTATACACCTATCGATCCTATCAATGGGAAGTGGACTACAGGGGACTCAACGCAGCTGTCACCTACGCGATCTACCACTATCCGGCCAATCAGGGGATAGTCACAAGTAATTATAGCACAGACACCACGTCTACACTATAAACTACTACTTCAACCAAGGAGCTACCAAGATCAAAGCACTCAAATAGAGTTATAAACTTAAGAACGAATAAGAACAAATGCTTACTTGAATCAGGATGTTGAATACAAAAGTACCTTAGAACGCAACTCTGGGCGAGGGAGCTGAATCCAGACGAACACAGCTACGAAGAAGCTCCAACAGGCCGGGACTCCTCCGAATCTCTACTCATCTACTCTATCTCTCTAATCTCTCTCTTGATTGCTAGCCTAGATCTAGTGGATATCTATCTAATGCTTCAGGGTCTTCATCTCTTGATCTGGCTATCCTCCAGGGGGGGTCTGGCCCTCTATTTATAGACCGGTGGGATGCACGCGCGCCATTAGATCAAACCGACTTAACCAAGGGCCCAGAGGATTCCTAATAGGCGGTGGTAGAAAAGTCCAGAAGACGGTGGGAGGAAACCCTAGGGGGCGCCGCCCAGCCCCCCTTGGGGCCGGCCGGCCCCACCTGGCCAGGTGTGGGCCCCTGCTTGCTTCGGGTGTGTTCTACACTCTTTCAGGGTCTTCGTGATGATGTTTCCTTCGCGTGCAAGTTTCGTGGTAATTATGTTCTTTAATTCTTCTTTTAAGATTTTCTGGAAAATCCCCTGGGAAATAGACAATTCACCAAAACTCGTGGAATCTGTCAGTAATAACCCTATTCTACTGGATATTCATGTTTAATGCAGGGATAATTGATAATAAAATTTGGACGATAACAAGTGTCAACAATTACCCCCACACTTAGGCTTTTGCTCGTCCCGAGAAAAAGGTTGGTTTTAAGATGTTGGATTTTTAGAGAGAATGGAGCATTTAAAATATAACTTGAGAATGCATTATATAAAACTAGTCTAGTCATGCATGTACTATGGAATTCAAAGTGTCTACCATAAATCTTTGAGTAGTTAAAGAACAGAATAGCTTGAAAATAGATCGCTTTCTTCCTTTAGTTAAGTCAATTGGAGGGTATGTAATTTTGCAAATAAACTTAGCTTTACCTTCTCCTTTTGTAGTACTCTCGAATCACTGATATATCTGGTATTTCTGTATCCTTACCAAGGCATTAATGATATTGCCTTCTTTATCCTACTTCTAAAAAGCTTATGTGGATCTCAGGTAGGTGAAATGTGAAAACATACTTGCATTGTATTTATTGTAAAGTCAAACAATGAATCCACAGAGAAATGAGGTATATAATCGAATCAAGCTTTATCTGGTGGAATATGGTGGAACGTAATTCTACCTTGCTCCTTGAGAAAATAAATCTCTCTTTTATACAATTGAGCTTATTCAGAGAGTATGAGCTATTTTTTTCTTCAAGGGAGGCGAGTATCTAAGTACCCATTGTTTAATTTCTTTGGACACTTGTCCATTTTTTATACTCCCTTCTTCTTTTGCATAGCTCATACCTCTTTTGAATTTGGTAATTGAGAGACTTTAACAAAACATGGAGCAATTATTTGGTGACTATGCTATATAATTTTTTTTGTGTTTTCTCCCAGTGTAGGAGAGAAACATTTTCAATCGAAAGACTTGCTATTACTCTGGATTAGAGTAATGCTTATGTGGAATTGGCACTTGATTCGAAAATACGACAGATTTCTTCAAGGGGTTACAAAGGTTGACCAAATTCAATACAAAGACAAGTATTATATGTAGCAGGCTTCTATCCTATATATGGCTCTGGTAGGACAATATTTTTACCACAAAGGAGAGGTATAACTAATCATTTAAATTTTTTGAAATAAAATCTCCAAAAACAAAACATTAGGGATTGAGTTCTCATTATTCAACTATATCATGTTTCACAACGACTTAAGCAATCATGGGGTCCCTATAAATAGTTTCCAATAGTAACATGATTCCTAAAAAAGTGTTATATAATTTATTCTTAAGCTATAAATTAAACAATCTTCTTCTCTTTTAAAAGTAATTTAGCATGTGAATTTTAATTCGGATCAAAACAGAAATCGATACATATGCAATTATATTGTATGGGGGATCAAACCTGACCATGACCAAGAAGGGGATGCAGAGGGTGCAGAGGGGGGCCGGCTGGCCTAGGTAGGGCGCCGGACGGCATGCCTCTGTGGTCCCACGGGGTCCACTTCGGAGCGTGAGGTCCTGGTTCGATTGTCTTCCGAATTACGTGATTTTTCTGAGCAAATTGATTTTCCATAGTCGCGATGTGCCTCCCCCACACTTATTTTCCAGCATACTTTTCTGCGCAACATGTGGAGACAACACGCGTACCAAAAATATAGAGAGTAGAGTAAACTAAAACATTAATATAGATAAACAGAATAAGGCACTTTATTCATTAATGATACTAGATGACTCTGACAACTGACTGAGCTAATTACTGCCCTAGCTCATTAGGCTTTCCTAACACACTTAATATTATAAATCAAATCTAGCACACTTGATAATATAATCAAACCTAACAGACTTTGTGTTTTATTACATAGATAACGAGGGCAACTTAAGGCTGCCCCTACTTTGCGAGCTTCCTAATTTCTTCCTTCAGCTCACCAATCTCTTCCTTCAACTGATCCTTTTCGCGCTTAAGACTGCGAATTAACTTGACATTGACTTCTATCTGCTTAGTCATGTCGCTCATAATCTTGTTCCTTAAGTCTTCATTCCTCTCTATACCCCTAACGGTGCTAGAGAGAGCTTCCATCTTCTCATTAAGGATTCATAGAGAGAGCGGGGCTGTCTAGGGACTTTCTCTAGTGTTGATGTTGATGCAGCCCGCTGTCTCTTGGGCGGAGGTGGTATGAACTCGGTGTAGCGGACTTGGCCTGGACGTGCACGAACTCCTTGGATGGCAGGGCGAGCAGTGGTGTACTTCGCACAAGCGTTCCGTTCTTGTCGGTCTTGACCGACAGGAGTCACTCATTATCTTTAGGTGGAAGAAGTGGGGTGCCTCGGGGAATAGCGATCTGCTTCCCCCTGGTACCATCTTCTAGTAGCAGTCTCTCAGGTGGCAATGGCAGAGCAGGGTGAGCATGTGTGTAGTAGACTTGCTCGAACTGCTGGGGCACCATAGCAAGATGCTTCGGTGGCACGATGGCGAGGTGCTTCGGTGGCACGATGGCAAGAGGCTTCGGCTGTGCGAGGACGATGTCCTTCGAGTCATCGCCTTGGATCTTGCCGGAGTCAGGGCCGACGACTGCTTCGCCTGCCATTGCTACTAGATCTAAACTAGAGAGTTTCTTTGGAGGAGAGGAAGGCAATGATGATGGGATGCTATTTAAGGGCGGTATAGGTGCGTAATTATATGGGTTTTCAGGAGACAGGATAAGATCAAATCTAGGTTCTACAGGATTCGTACAAAAGATTATCCGTACGCATCGGGAATCTATGGGATTGTGTTTAGGAAAGATAGAGAAAGAAAAGGAAACTAGAGTCGGGACGAGAGGGGACAGTGGGGCGCCGCTCGGCCCCATAATGGCACCGGCCGGCCCCACCTGGTGTCCTCCCAGGGTGGCCGTGATCGTGAAGCTTCTAGACTCTTCCTACTTCCTAATAGTTGTGATGCGCGATAATTTTTCGTAACGGACAATGACGGGACTAAAAAGTGGATAATTGGACAAAGTCCAGCCCGTCAACAACTTCTGAATTAAATGGTTCTAAAAATAACTTAAGTCGGTGACCATTTACCTTGAATAACGTACCTTCGTGTGATTGTAGAGTTACCGGTCCATGTGGCGATGCATTCACGACCGTAAATGGTCCTTTCCATTTGCTTCGTAGTTTTCCAAGCCCGAATAATTTGAACCTGGAATTAAAAAGTAATATCTTATCTCCTGGTGCAAACTCCTTCTTCTTGATCCTCTTGTCTTGCCATCTTTTTGTTCTTTCTTTATAGATCTTTGAATTGTGATAAGCCTTTTCTCTCCATTTTTCTAATTCTGATAGTTGCATTTTTCTCTTTTCTCCAGCGGCTTCAAAGTCCATATTCCATCTCTTAATAGCCCAGTGAGCTTTATGCTCTAACTCCACTGGTAAATGACAGGTCTTACCATATACTAGTTGGTAAGGTGACATACCCAAAGGTGTCTTGTATGCAGTCCGATATGCCCAAAGTGCTTCGGGTAATCGGTCCTTCCATGCAGAATATTCTTGATTTGTTTGTTTGATATTTCTGCCTGGCCACTTGTCTGAGGATGGTATGGTGTAGCAACATTATGACGGATGCCATGAGCTTCCAAGTATCGGTGAAACTTTTTATCAGTGAAGTGTGTCTCTCCATCACTAATGACCATCCTTAGTGTTCCAAACCTTGGAAATATAATCTCTTCGAACATCTTCTTTGAATGTTTGGAATCAGCATTCATGCATGGCATAGCTTCTACCCACTTGGAAACATAGTCAACTGCCTCAGAATGTATTCATAATTTCTTGATTTCACAAATAGCCCCATGTAATCAATTTCCCAGACATCAAAGAGCTCGATCTGGAGATTATTGGTGAGTGGCATAGCATCTCTTGCATTGATATTTCCATGCCTCTGACATGATCCGCATCTCCAGACAAAATCTTTGGTGTCTTCATACATAGTTAGCCAAAAGAACCCACTCTGCCAGATTTTAGCATGAGTGCGGAATGCTCCATAATGACCTCCATATGGTGATGCGTGGCATTTCCGAATGATCTGCAAGCCCTCTTCTACTAGTACACATCTTCTAAGTAATCTATCTGAACAAATTCTGAAGAGGTATGGTGGATCCCATATGTGGAGACGACTTTCATAAATGAGCTTCTTTTTATTTTCCCCTGGTGGTACATAACCTGCAACCATAAAATTGACAATATTCGCGTACCAAGGGTCTGACTTGGTCACTTTAAATAACATGTCATCTCTCAATGAGTCATTAATAGGTAATTCCTCAGGTTTCTCAAAGTGTATTCTAGACAAGTGATCAGCAACTGGATTTTCTATTCCTCTTCTATCTTTAATTTCTAAGTCAAATTCTTGGAGTAACAAAATCCATCTTATCAAACGAGGTTTAGCATCTTTCTTAGTGAGCAAATATTTTAAAGCAGGATGATCAGAATAAACAATTACTTTTGCTCCTACTAAGTAAGATCTAAATTTAACAATAGCAAAAACAATAGCCAGGAGTTCTTTTTCAGTTGTTACATAATTTAATTGTACTCCTGTCATAGTTTTACTAGAATAAGCAATTGCATGATGCTTCTTATCTTTTGTTTGTCCTAATACTGCCCCTACAGCATAATCACTAGCATCACACATAATTTCAAAAGGTAAAGACCAATCAGGGGTTGAATGATTGTGTGGGGCTATAGACCCGTATACCCGCATGGCAGAACATGGGCCAAGTCTTTCCGATCAGGCCCGGACTGGCAAGGACGCGTCGTCTACATGATCTCCTGAAGATCACGTATATCCGCCGAAGACTTAGCGGACAAGGAAATAGCTTTCCTAGTATCTAGCCGATTAGTTTCCTTAACCGTTTAGGATTGTAATCTATTATGTATGGCAAAACCGACTTGCAACCCTGCCCCCCAAACTATATAAGGCGGGCAGGGGATCCCCTCAACTCATCTCATCTCATAGCAATACAATACAGCAACACACAGAACGTAGGGTATTACGCCTAACGGCGGCCTGAACCTGTATAAATCTCGTGTCTCACGCTTCCAGCGTAGCTCTTGCTCGTCTCAGGCGCACCTTCACCGATCAATCTACTACCTTGGACATACCCCTCGGTAAACTATCACCGGTATTCTGTCGACAGTTGGCGCGCCAGGTAGGGGGTGTCCTTCCTGATTCATGACGAACAAGATGATTTTTTCAAGCTCCATCGAGCTCCCGACGCCGGGCCAGATCTTTACAGGTGTGATCCATCACCTGGATCATCGGTCCCGACGGTGAAGGAAAGATCCTGGATGCGGCTCAGATCGCATCTACTCTAACTCCAGCAAACTCCGCCCCGGCAAGAAAGTTGCCACGCTACACCCGGAATGCCATCGAACAACAACGACCTGATCAGATCCATAGATCGGATCTCCCAAGGCCTGTCCGAGAGTCTTCAGATCTTGGAGTCGACTGCAGACCGCTTTCAGCGCTCATCGACGACACAACAACATTCTTCGCTTGGCCAGGACATGACTCTAGCCATCACCATCACTCCTCGGGGGCGCGTCATCGAGGTACGGCCCCGAGCTGTCACGCTTTCGCGGGCCTCCGACCACGACCTTCTGAGTGTCTATATGCCATTCGGTCTTCGGAACGCGGCCTCCAGTTTTGCGCATCTACTACACTCCTCCAACCACGCCTCCCCCGAGCACGTCGCCACCAGCTCCAGCTTCATCATCGCCGACAACGACTGCTCCGACCTCGACGACGTGGAAGGCGGCGATCTCATTGATCTGCCACCTCCCACTGGACGGTTCTTCGGCGGACCCGTCCTCGCCATCAGCAACGATAGCGCTCCTCTTCCGAATGAAATAGAAGAGGCCCGAGCAGCCCGCGAGGGAAGAAATGCCCACCGAAGACGGCGTCGCGAATTGCAAGCCGAGGCAAGGAAGTCCACCGCGCGGAACTTAGAGCCAGAATTTGATCTGGTCGGCAAACACCAGGTCTACAAAACTCCAAGTGTAAACATCGCCGTCGCGATAGAAGAGGCCAAAAGACTGGGTTCGACACCTGAAGTGGAGCGCCTTACGGCTTACTTGCAGGCATCCTAGGTCCAGATCAACGAAGAACGCCAGTTTCCACCTCCATCACTTTCCACTGCGTCGGCCACCGAGATCATTCACGACGATGGTGGTCACTCCCGCGGCGGCCAGAGACGTCGTCGCCAAGATGGAGACCAGGAGGTCAACCAGTCCGACCTCCGTGAAAAGCTGAAGACCAGAGATCTCCGGGGGCGTATCGAGAATCGGAGGGAAGCTAGGCACTCAGCAGAGACTGAGCGCCGCAAGGAATATGACGAGGCGCACGCCCCCCCGGTCAACGACAAGAACGCTCCCGGCCTTCCCTTCACGGCAGAACTCCAGGCAGTACGCTGGCCGCCGAACTTCATGGTCATTGGCATCGAGACCTACGACGGCACCGCCGACCCCACCAAGTGGCTTACCGTCTATGAGATCGCGGTCAAAGCCGCTAGGGGAACTCCGACGTCATGGCAAACTACTTGCCTGTTATGCTCAACACATCCGCCAATAATTGGCTGCTAAGCCTAAAGCCGAACTCCATCGATACTTGGGACCAGCTGCGGGAACAATTCATCAACAACTACAGTGCCACCTGCAAGCAGGCTGGCACAAAATTTGAAGCGTCACGAGAATCATTGCGGGATTATATTCGGCACTTCTCAGAAACCAGAAATAACATTCCAGGCGTCACGGATGCCGAGGCTATCTCCACTTTCATACGTGGTCTCTGGCCTAATGAGGAGCTCCAGAGGAAGTTGTACCGCAGCAGACCAGACTCCATCGCCGAGATGCTGCGCATCGCCAACAAGTACGCCGAGGGAAGCGAGGCGGCCCGCCACTCTGTTCATAGCCGCCTCCACTTCCCTGACCGACCACGCCGTGAGGACGCCGACCACCGATCTGATCGGTGCCATGATGAACGAGGAGCCCGGCGAGACCATCACCGTGGCGAACATGATCGCTGCGACCAACATCGCACCGATCGACGTCGCCACGATGAACCAGAAGGCTCCAGAACTGGAGAAAGACGTCGCCACTACCAAATCTACAACACCTGACCAGCTCCGAAGCGTAACTATGAAAAGGCTTATGACAAGCTCCTGGACAGTCAATTCCCAATCCACAAGTTCCACAAGCATACCGTGAGAGAATGCTATGGCTTCTCCCGGGCGTTCCAAGAAGAAGACAAGAAGAGGGCTCGCATTGAGTCCGAGAGAGACAAGTGCGATGACAACAAAGACCAGCCTCTAGGCTTCACTGAAGCTCACCGAACGGTCTCCACGATCATTGGTGGCCGTGTGGCCATGGAGTCGAAGAGAGAGCAGAAGCTCGTCGCTAGAAGCGTCAACTCCGTCGCCAACCATGACGCTCCCATCACCGACCCGAGATTCCCCCTTGGTCTCACAAGGCCATCACCTTCAGCAGAGAAGACCAGTGGACGGAGATCCCATACTTAGGGCACTCCGCACTGATCCTTGACCCGGTGATACGCAAGACACGCTTCCGCAAGGTGCTGATCGACGACGGCAGTGGCCTGAACATCCTTTTCTCAGGAGCCGCCAAAGAGCTCGGACTCCGAGCAGAAGATCTGGAGCCAACCACAGCTCCGTTTTGGGGAACTATTCCAGGGCAGCCCTCCTATCCCTTGGGACAGATCAATCTGCCTGTCCAGTTTGGGACACCACAGTGCTATCGCATCAAGCACATTGACTTCTTGGTGGCCGACTTCGACGCCGCGTATCACGCCATATTCGGTCGCCCAGCTTTGGCTAAGTTTGGGGCCATCCCCAACTATACCTACGTCGTCATGAAGATGCCAACGGAGGCCGGCATCCTTACGGTCCGCTCCAACCTCCAAGTCGCATACGACTGCGAAAAGGAGGCCATCGCCATGGCAGAAGCCACCGACGTCTCCATCTTGATGAATACGTGCGCGGTGGACGCACAGAAGCTAGCGCCTGAAGAACAGATCATCCCTGAGAAGACCCCGCCCAGAGCTGCTACCAAGAGCAAGGAGACAAAGGACATTGTTCTCGTTCCCGGTGACCCGAGTAAAACTACTCGCATCGGGACAGACCTCGATCCCAAATAGGAAGACGCATTCGTCAGTTTCCACAGAAAGCACGTTAGCATTTTCGCGTGGAAACCCGTGGACATGCCTGGCGCACCGAGGGAGCTGATCGAGCACTCCTTGAATGTCTCGAAGACCGCCAAGCCTGTCAAGCAGAAGCTCCGGCGTTTCTCTACAGACAAGAAGGAGACTATTAGGGTAGAAATAGCTCGGCTCCTAGCTGCCGACTTTACAAAAGAGGTGTATCATCCCGATTGGTTAGCCAATCCGGTCCTTGTAAGAAAAAAGAATAATGAATGGAGAATGTGCGTTGATTACACCAATCTCAACAAACACTGCCATAAAGACCCATTCGGTCTCCTCCGTATCGATGAAGTCGTCAACTCCACAGCCAGTTGCGAGCTACTCAGCTTCCTCGACTGCTACTTCGGCTACCACCAGATCGCCTAGAAGGAAGAAGACCAGGAGAAAACCTCCTTCATTACTCCCTTCGGGGCCTACTGCTACAAGACCATGTCCTTTGGCCTGAAGAACGCCGGCACGATATACCAGCGGGCCATCCAGGCATGCCTCAAGGATCTCATTCCCGACATCGCTGCAGCTTATGTCGACGACGTCGTTATAAAAACTCGGAAGGTGGAAGACCTCGTCTCCAACCTCGAAGCAGTCTTCAAGAAGTTGGATGAATTCCAATGGAAACTGAACCCCTCCAAGTGCATCTTTGGCATACCGTCGGGCAACCTGCCCGGCAACATCGTCAGCAAACGAGGCATCCTCCCCAACCCAGAAAAGATCGAGGCTGTCATGAGAATGAAACCCCTGACCAACATCAAAGATGTTCAGAAGCTCACCGGGTGCATGGCGGACCTAAGCCGATTCATCTCCAGGATAGGCGAAAAAGGCCTCCCCTTTTTCAAGCTCCACAAGGCAAGCGAAAAATTTGTCTGGTTGGAAGAAGCCGACTAGGCCTTCAAGGACCTGAAACAGTTCCTGGTACATCCCCCGCTCCTTATAGCTCCCAAGAAGGACGAAAACCTGCTCCTCTATATCACTGCAACAAGCAATGTTGTCAGCACGGCGATAGTCGTCGAACGGGAGGAAGACGGTCATGCATATCCGGTTCAGCGACCAGTTTATTTCATCAGTGAAGTTCTAAATGAGTCCAAAGCTCGCTACCCGACGGTCCAGAAGCTGATTTACGCTATCCTCATCACATCACGCAAGCTCCGCCATTATTTTGAGGCTCATCAAATCGTAGTGGTCACCCAACATCCTCTCGGCAACATCCTACGCAACAAAGACGCCAACAGCAGACTCATGAAATGGTCTATGGAACTGGGGACTTATTTTCTGGAGTTCCACAGCCGGACGACGATCAAGTCTCAGGTGTTGGCTGACTTCATCGCCGAATGGACGGAAGTGCAGGAGCAAGTACCAACCAAGCACGAGGAACACTGGACGATGTATTTCGATGGGTCCCTCAGCATTGGTGGCGCAGGTGCCGGCGTACTCCTCATATCACCGACCGGTGAACGCCTCCGCTACGTACTAAGAATCTATTTCAAAGCCTCCAACAACGCGGCCGAGTATGAAGCTGCCATCCATGGCCTACAGATCGCCTCCGAGCATGGCATTCAGCGGCTGATGGTGTATGGGGACTCTGCCTTGGTTATCAACCAGGTCAATAAAGATTGGGACTGTAACAGCGAGAAGATGGACGCCTACGTCACCGTAATCAGAAAACTTGAAGGAAAATTCTTGGGCATTGAGTTTCACCACGTCGTCCGAGCAGAAAATCAAGCAGCCGACGAGCTATCTAGGCTCGGTTCGTCGCGAGCCGATATTCTTTCCGACGTTTTCATCCAAGACTTCGTCCATGCCTCCATCCTTGAAGAGGAAGAGGTCGAAGCGCATTCGTCCGGTTAGATAGCAGCCTGCATCTCGGATCCTACAGATGATTGGAGGGCACCCTTCATTGCCTATCTGCTCGAAGCCAAAATCACCGAAGACAAAATAGAAGTAGAACATCTTGTGAGACGGTCCGAGAACTACGTCCTCGTCGACAACAGACTCATGCACAAAAACGCTAAGAGCGAAGTATTCCAGAAGTGCGTCACGCGCGAAGAGGGCATTAAGATACTCCAAGAAGTACATGAAGGCATGTGTGGCAACCACATAGCTTCACGCACCCTAGTCGGCAAAGCTTTCCGAGTAGGATTTTACTAGCCTACTACCGTCCAGGATGACGAAAAGATTGTACGTCGCTGCGAGGCATGCCAGTTTTTCGCAAATCAGATACATGTTCCAGCGCAGGAGCTACAGACCATACCTTCATCCTGGCCATTCTCTACTTGGGGGCTCGACATGATAGGCCCTTTCAAGGCGGCTAAAGGGGGCTACCGCTGAGTATACGTCACCATCGACAAATTTTCCAAGTGGATTGAGTACAAGCCGTTGGTGAAGGCAACAGCGGCCAAGGCTGCAGAGTTCTTCAATGACATCTCTCATCGTTTCGGCCTTCCAAACAGCATCATCACCGACCTAGGTACTACCTTCACTGGAAGCGACTTCTGGGATTTCTGCGATGAAAGGAGCATTGTGGTAAAGTATGTCTCGGTGGCTCACCTTCGAGCTAACGGACAAGTTGAAAGAGCAAACGGAATGTTGCTCGACGCCCTCAAGAAGTGCTTACATGAAGTCGTCGAAAGAGGCCCAGGAAACTGGATCAACGAATCGCCAGCAGTAGTCTGGGGTTTGAGGACACAGCCTAGTCGCAATACTGGTGTATCTCCATACTTTAGGGTCTACGGATCAGAAGCAGTGTTACCAGCCGACGTCGCTTTCCGAGCTCCTAGAATTGAGAACTACAACGAAGAAAGGTTCGACGGTGCACGAGCAGAGGACATCGACAGACTCGAAGAAGAGCGCCTGGCCTCTTGCGTACACACGGCCAAATACCTAGAGGGGATGGGGCGATATTATAACCGAAACGTCAACGGCAGATTCTTCGTGGTCGATGACCTCGTCCTTCGGCGCAAGCAGGGCATGCGCAAACTTTATTCTCCATGGGAGGGACCATACATGGTCAGAGCAGTAACTCGGTCAGGCTCATACAGGCTATGCGACCTCGACGGCGTTGACATCCCTAACTCATGGAACATCGAGCATATCCGTCGCTTCTATCCTTGATAGCGTGTCAAGGCAGATATGTGTATTTTTGTTTCATTACTTCAATAAAAGTCATATTGCCTCGATACACATGTATGTCTACAATCGCAGATCAATAAGTTTGCTGTCAATGTGTAAGCCCCACACCTGCTCGGGCAACACCTCTTCGCCAATGCGTAAGCCCCGCACCTACTCGGGCAACACCACTTCGCCAATGCGTAAGCCCCGCACTTGCTTGGGCAGCACCTCTTCGCCAATGCATAAGCCC
This sequence comes from Eremochloa ophiuroides, assembly GCA_038502445.1. Lineage (NCBI taxonomy): Eukaryota > Viridiplantae > Streptophyta > Magnoliopsida > Poales > Poaceae > Eremochloa > Eremochloa ophiuroides. The sequence continues at coordinate 87,267,060 of JAHLJS010000003.1, forward strand.
CGCACCTGCTCGGGCAGCACCACTTGGCCAATGCGTAATCCCCGCACCTGCTCGGGCTGCACAATTATGGCTACGTGTAAGCCCCGCACCCGTTCGGGCATCCTAGCCGCGTCGACGCGTAAGTCCTGCGTTTGACAGGCCGCCCAACTTCGCTACTTCATCGACTGCCCCGATAAATTCGGGAAGCCTTCGCCCACGATAAGCGTAACCCCCGCCAGGCGCGGGTAGCTTCGCCACCACGTAAGCCCCAGGTACACCTGGGCCGTTAAGTCTTCGCTAACACGTAAGCCCTGAGGACGCTTGGGCAGGTTAGCAGCGTCTCCAAAAGCCCCGACAAGAGTGCGGGCACCGGGTGCAGATCTCTCTGGAAAGCTACAAACTCTAGCTACTCGCCGACCAATACGATAAATATCGACCACGATCGAGCGCCGCACGTCACATATGATCGCCTACGACTCTCCGAACACTCAGCGATTTTATTGAAAATAAAAGCAAATTCACATGAACTTCTTCTGAACAGTTTTTGATCAACATGATTAACAAAGTGTTTACTGCACAAGCAAAACAGCATTCTTTTACAAGTAACGTCAAGTGTTCTTCGTGGGGAATAGCTACATGTCCCCCGCCAGAAGCTCCGCCGTGGGCTTCGCTTCTTCTTCAAGCAGATCTTCCTGCTGCTCGGTGGTCCCGCGGGCATAACCCGTCTTCACCCTGTCATTGCTCACGCCGGGGTAATGAGAGCGTACCACGCCGAGCACGTGGGCTGCCGCATTCTCCGCCACGTCGGTACAAGAAGTCTTGAAATACAGCAATGCATCATGACTCCGGCGAACAATGTCAAAGGTCTGCGGTGCTTCAGCGGGAGGATTGCTCGGCGCATATTCAATAATATCCAAGACAGGCTTAATGCTTTCAGCCACAGCATCATAGCGTCCCTCGGCAGACTCGAGATGCTGCGACAAATCATTCATCTGCGCCCGCCTTGTCTGCTCCATAACTGGCCACAAGGAAAGATAAAGATTATAAGTCTCGACATAAAAGCAATGAAGCATTCTACAAGCGAAAGAAAACTTACCCAAGCGGCTCTCTTCATTCCTCTGAGCAGCTTCCCGCAGCATCATCGTTTCCTTCTCCATTTCTTTCGCTATGAAAAGGAAGACAGTGGATCAACATTATCTAGCAAGAACAGAATCGAAGACCTAAAGAAGCTACATACCTCGATTCATGGCTCCATCAAACAGTTCTTTCAGATCTGCATGACAAGACCACAGAATTAAGGAGCAAGCAAGAGCCCAGATAAACTGGCCAGCATAGCAATGGCTTCCATACCTTTGTTCGCCTGCAACAGCTTCTCCTCGGACTCCATAAGATCACTGCAATGCAATTGCAGTGTATCACGTTACTCGCGGAGGTCCTTCATCGCTTCTTCCAGGTGTGTGGTCTCCTTTTGCAACCTCTCGTTCTCGGTCGCACGGCCTGCGGCGCGTTAAAGCGTCTTCCAGCGATCCTCCGCCGTATCATGCACCGCCTGGATGACATAGACGAGCACGATGAGAAGCAGCCAAAGAAATCCCCAAATTAAACACAATAAGAAAGTTAGTACCTGAACTCGCGAAGACAGTTGCCCCAGCCGACGGAGCACGTTCCTCAGATCGGCGCGGGTCCAAGCAATATCGGCCTTCAAAGCCTCTAGCTCTTCGTTCGTGGTTTTTTCCTCCGCGATGACGACATATTCGTCACCAACTCTCCTCAGGGTTCGGAGTACCACCGGTGGAGCTTCGCCTGCAGCTTGACGAGAAATCTCTTCCAGGTCGTGGTCCGGCAGTGCAGTGCTGGTGGATGGTCGATCGGGAACTTCAACGGAGGGGCCTCCGGTATGGGCACTTGTCCCTTGATTACAATCGTTGGGTGGCACCGGTCCACGGGCGTCCCTCTCCGGTGAAGAAAAAACAAAACCAATAAAAGATCAGACGAGACGGAATTGGTAACGTGAACGTCTTTTCGTCTTCTTGCCTGAGTTTCATATAAAAAAACCTGGCTTTCCAAAAAAAGAAGTACTGATTGAGACAGGCTTCCCCTTTTCTGGTTTGGAAAAGTACTGCGTACCGGCTAAATTTACCAGCTGGGTCATTGGTATATCCAGTATTTCATGTTTCTCAACTGAAGCGTCGTTTGGGACCTCAGATTGCCCCAGAAGCGTATTTGCCTAAGCCAGGTCAGGATGGTGTTTGTGCTGCGCAGCCCTTGGTTGGACCCTAGAACTATTCAAAGGCGCAATACTTCTGTTCTCCAGTGGCTCATTCATTGGAGACCCTGCCTCTCTAAAATACTTACTTGTACAAAGACTCCACCATTTACTGGTATGTTGAAAAGCTTAAATAAACTCTCCTTTTGTTACTTACTGTTGATCTTATTTGGCGGACCCATATATATAGAAACAGAAAAAGAAGAACCTTGATACTAAACCAGATCGAACAAGGGATCTTCTTGGAAATGGGAAGATCTAGGATAGGCGGCCAACCTCCTGGAAAGAGCGATGTGCATAGACCGGGTGAGTAGGGATGCAGCTCCGTGGACCGCTCGTCGGGCCTAATTACCTCCTCTGGCGTCTTCGGTCTGATCCTCTGCGTCCTAACATGCGGACGGAGGTGGTGGCGGCGGCATCGGTTCACGCGGGCCCACGGATGATGGAGACTGATCCAGCGAGCCCAAAGCCGGCTGCTGGTCCGAGATGTTCGGCGATTCATGGTTGGAAGGCCATCTGGCAGTGACTCCATCGCCATCCCCACTCCTCGGCGGCTCGTTGTCAACGATTCCCCCACTTGGCATTTTTTCAACATCTTCAGTCGATGAATCCCTGGAAGAGATGGAATTCATGACTAAAGATAATTACAGCACCTCCTCGATGAAAAAATAGCAAGACATGCATGCTTACAGCTCTGATCGACGGCATTTCCGTGTGAAGCTCTTCTTACGACCAGAAGTTGCCTCGTCTCTAGAGGTTTTGGCCGGGGGAACCTCTCCCTTTTGTCGTTTCGGCACCGGCTCTTCGTCGTCGCTCAGGTCTAGGATCACTGCTTGGCGACGGGGCGGCTCGTCAGATATCTTGACTGGTTTTTCTGGCCTCCGAGCATCGCCGCTTGACGATCCAGGCTTCTCCGACACAGCTTGCTTACCGCGAGCAACTCGCCGAGACAGAGTTTCATGGTCTTCTTCAATGTCGTCATCTTGTGGATCTCCTGAAAGCTCCGCAATCTCTTCTTCTTTGACGCCGGGTCGGAATCGGCGGTCAGGGATCACGCCCTGAGGCCTCTTGGCGATCGGCACATCAGAGAAGTAAACTTTACGCTCCTGTCCATGGATCTTCAACCAATCAAATAAATATCAATAAGAAGCAATTGATGAAGAAGCTCAAGATGAAAAACGATGTGCGAGCTGAGTACCTCTGGAGGTGGAATTTCAATGCGGAATGGTTTATTTGCCCATGATTGTCAATATGAACATCTTTGTCGAATAGCTCCTCCAATCTTTTTACGGCTTCGGTGGCGGACAATTCATCTGGTACTTCCCTAGTTGGGTCTGAGTGTCCTCTCCACTCGAATGCTGGGTGAATCCTATCCTTACACGGCTGCACCCGGTGCCTGACGAAGCTGGCAGCAACGCCAACACCATTCAGATTCATCCCTTTTATAATTTCTAGCAGTTCATCCACTTGCACCATCTCATCTGAAGTAGGTCTGTCCGACCAGCTTGATTTTCTCTTCGGCATTTGATCTACAGCGCTGCGGACGGACGGTTCTTGGTTTGGGATGTAGAACCATCGCTTGTTCCAGTCGCACAGGCTGGTATTGAGTGGGATATGAAGGTATTGGGCCGACATTCCGTCTCGAGTTTTGAGATACACCCCTCCGGCAACTCGGGAACCCACACCAGTTGACTTCACGAGCATGAATATATGTCGAAACAGATTGAAATGGGGGAGAATACCAAGGAAGGCTTCACAGAAGTGGATAAAGATAGAAACTTGGAAGATATAGCTGGGATGCAAGTGGCACAGCGAGATCATGTAGTAATCAAGAAGCTTGCGCAAGAACGGATGGCAAGGCACACCAAATCCGCGAAGAAAGTAATCGGCAAATACAGCCATTTCACCAGTGCTGGGCATAGGGTACGGCTCACCTCCTGAAGGCCTCCACCCAGCAATGGCACGATCTGGTAGCAGTCCTTTCGCCACCAACCCTAGAATGGCCTTCTCCGTCATCGTGGAGGGTTGCCATTCGTTGTCCATGCGGAACTCCCTAGGTTGTGGCTCCTTTGCCTTCTTTGGGGGTACGCGTGTGCTCTTCCTGGGACCCATTCCTTTGAAATCTTTGGAGATTTGGGGTGGCGGAAGAATGAATCAAAGAACTTTTCGAGGAATTGGAATTTGGTTCAAGGAATCTCGAAACCCTAGGTGGCGGCGGCTAGGGCAGGCTGGAGCGGTTGGTTGTTCAAATGAGTATTGAATGGATTTGCGGAGAAGGTGAACCGTTTCCATTTCATCCGAAGCTCTTCAAAAAGAGCGGTGCGTCGTTTCGAATACCCACACATAGTGCGGCTGGTCGCTCCATCGTCAAGATTTTCCAAGCAGTGAATGGCTCAGGGACCTCGTCGCTTCGTCAATTGTTCCTGAGCATTGAATGGCTCGGGGACTTTGTCAAGTGTTCCTAAGTAGCAGACCTGCGCCGAGACTTCGTCGCTTCGTCAAGCGTTTCCGAGCAACAGACCTCGTCGTCTCGCCAAGCATCTTCGAGCAATAAAAGCAGCTTGGATACTTCATCATTTTTGCCAAGTGTTTTTAAGTACTAAAATTGCCTGGAAGCTTCGTCATTTTGTCTGCACTCACGAGCATTAGAAATGCTTGGGGAATTTTATCAGTATGATGGCTCTTTTGAAGTATTGGATGCGTTCCGGTGATTATCGGTAGTTCATTTTCAACATCGTCAGGTGAGATCTTTTATTGAAGAATAAATGGAGAACAATCATACAAGAAGAGTACAATCTGGATTCTCTTAATATCATTCTACTCCGGTCTCCGTTATCATCTCCGGTTTTTACAAAGGACTTGCAAGAGCTGAAGAAGAGGGTACTATATACATAGCATCTTCACGTCATCGCGTCGAATAAATTCATGATCTGACAGCAACAGTATACAATATGGGATATAACCTGGAGGGGTAAAGGAGTGGAAAGAAAGGGGTTCGCAGCAGACGATGAAGCTGCTCGGTGACGGATGGGTAACATCGGCCATCAGTCTACATAAGGTTCTGGCAAAAAACCAAACCTAGAGAAGCTGGTTGACCCAGAGTAAAGAAGAACCCTGTGAAGAACTAATATGGGATTATGAGAATGATTTTGCATCACAAGATTTCTTCAAACTGCATCACCAAGCGGCAAAACTGCTACTAACAATAGGATCAGCCTACAGCTGGTCCCTATCACAAGATTTCTTCAAACTACAAAGGAAGTATAGCATAATTGCCTGGAGGACGCTCAACCTCACACACTGACAAAGCCATAAACAAGAAGGAACATGAAGAGAGGGTGTTCAGTGCTAGGTGCAAGGAAAATATGCAGTGTGGTTATTTATAAGCAGATGGGAAGTTGAACAGCCACCTGCCATCTCCCAACCTCCCAAGACTGTAAATGCAGGGCATTCAATGGGGCAACTACCAACCAGCCAGTAAATGAATTTGCAATAAATGGGTTAGTTACTTTGAGAGACAGTAGATAAAGATGGTAGACGAATGGGTCAAGACTTCCTCGCCTCGTCAAACGTTTCCGAGCACCAAAGCTGCTCGGGGACTTCGTCTTCGCCAAGAGTTTTCGAGCACCAAAGCTGCTCGGGGATTTCGTCACCTTGTCATGCGTTTCCGAGCACCAAAGCTGCTTAGGGACTTCCTCGCTTCGTCAAGCGTTTCCGAGCACCAAAGCTACTCGAGGACTTCGTTGCCTCGTCATGCGTTTCCGAGCACCAAAGCTGTTCGAGGACTCCGTCTTCGCCAAGAGTTTCCGAGCACCAAAGCTGCTCGGGGATTTCGTCTCCTTGTCATGCGTTTCCGAGCACCAAAGCTGCTCGGGGGCTTCATCGCCTCGTCATGCGTTTCCGAGCACCAAAGCTACTCGGGGACTCCGTCTTCACCAAGAGTTTTCGAGAACCAAAGCTGCTTGGAGATTTCGTCGCCTCCTCATGCGTTTCCGAGTACCAAAGCTGCTCGGGGGCTTCGTCTTCACTAAGAGTTTTCGAGCACCAAAGCTGTTCGGGGACTTTGTCGTCTCGTCATGCGTTTTCGAGCACCTAAGCTGCTCGGAGACTCCACCTTCGCCAAGAGTTTCTGAGCATCAAAGTTGCTCGGGGATTTCGTCATCTTCGTCAAGTGTTTTTGAGCACCGGAAGTGCTCGGGGATTTCGTCAATGCTTCTCGTGATCGCAAAAGAATAAAAGACTATGACCCTAACACTACGTGCCTGCGTCACCTACTATCAGGCTCGGGGACTAACTGGATACACTTCACCTAACGGTGAAGGTCTTGTTTCCAAGGAACCAAAAGTGGATACACTTGACCAAAGAGAAGGTTTTTCAAAAAAATTCTGAGCTCCTTACATCCGTCTAGTCAAGCAACTCTGAAGATTTGCACCTCCCGGCGAATGCAAGGTGCTCGGGGACTAGCTGTGGGGGTATAGACCCGTATATCCACATGGCAGAACATGGGCCAAGTCTTCCGATCAGGCCCGGACTGCCAAGGACGCGTCGTCTACATGATCTCCTGAAGATCACGTATATCCGCTGAAGACTTGGCGGACAAGGAAATAGCTTTCCTAGTATCTAGCTGATTAGTTTCCTTAACCGGTTAGGATTGTAATCTATTATATATGGCAAAACCGACTTGTAACCCTGCCCCCAAACTATATAAGGCGGGCAGGGGATCCCCTCAACTCATCTCATCTCATAGCAATACAATACAGCTGTAACAACCCTGAAAAATCCACACACCAAAAACCACAACCAATTAAAATTTTTGAGTTTATTTATCCAGATCCATTGCTTGTGCATGCATGTAGGAATTAATTTGCAAATAAGTAATGTGTTGGTGTCACTTGTATGCTAATACATTTCCAAATTAAGTTAATAATCTATGCTGCATATTTGTATTCATATTACAATTTATGCTTGTATTTATATTAATGAATATTGGTTCAAATATATATATGTACCAATATACACAAAGAAATTAGAAAAGGAAAACGGAAAAGAAGAGATGAGAGGAGAGGATTCCAGCCGGCCTGTTGGCCAGCCCAGGTAGCCCGAACTTCTCCTTCTTTCCTCACTTGCGCTCGCACACCGAGCCGGCCCACCAGCGCGAGGCCCAGTAGGCACACGCGCGCGCAGCCTGGACACGACGCAGCGCCACTCGCAGCCGCTGCCAGCCGGGCCCCGCCTGTCAGCCACCGCGTTTTCCCCTTCTCCTGTTCTTCTTCCTCACGCGGAGGAGGGCACGCGAAATGTGTGACCCCGGACCCACGAGACCGACAAAGCCACGCACGGGCAGGCCTGGTCCCCGCTTGTCCCCCTGCCTTGGCCACCAAGGAGCACCGCGACCGCGATCAGAGCCCTAGCACCAAGCGTCCGCAGCCCTCTGATCTGCCGAAACCGATCTCAACCGTTCGCCATTGAAGCCATGCCGAGCCCGGCTATAAGTAGGAGCACCGTGGAGCCCTAGACCTCATCCCACACCCCGCCGCCGCGCTGCGGCACAGCCTACCGCATCCCACCGCGCCACTGAGAGAGAGGGAGGAAGCGGAGCAGAGAAGGAGTCACCGCCGGAGTGCCGCTGCGGCGGAGCACGCCGGAGCCGGAGGAGGAGACGTAGCCACCGTCGCGGAGCTGCACGGCACGGCGAACAACTGCACGGCAATGACTCGACACGGCCCCACTATCCCATCTACACCGACACCACGGTGAGTCGCCGGAGCTCTCCCATGCCAACCTCGCCTTGCTGTTCGCCATGGCGTTGCGCCCACGGGATGCGCAGGCACGAGCCTTTATTGGCTCAGGGAGATCACCAGCACCACACACTCACGCGACCGGCCGAAACCCCCGGACTACGAGCCTTGCTAAACCGAGAACGCAGCACGACGTATTCTCGGCGAAACGCGCTCGCCACCGACACGTTCCGACGCCGATTCACCCGTTCCGGCATTTCCAACTAGTATCCGTGTAGGTTAGAGCGTCGTGGAGCACCGCCACGACCCCTCGAGCCAGCTACGCGGATCTAAGCGCTAGAGGAAGCCTCGTCCGCCCTGCTCGTGTGCGCCGCGACCACACCGAAGCTCCGCCGCGTGCCGAAGCCATGAGGAGACCCCGACGTGACCCCAAAGCCGCCACCGATGAACCATAGGCCTTTCTGACTATGAGAATCGAAGGAAGCCACAACCAATCGAGCCAAACTGCGACCGTAGCCGCCCCACCATTGCTCACCGCCGCCGGAGTTGCGCTGCCGATAAGGGTGGGCATTCCAGGGCCGGTCAAGCCTAATTAGAGGCTTAAACCTTATCGCTGATAGCCGGGAAGGTGTAACCACCCATCTGGAGGTCCTCAGTTTACCATCGGAGCCTAGTCGGCGAGACGAACTCACCACCGGTGACCAAATTACCCTAATCCTATGTCCGAGAACCTAAACCGACCCTTTTTGGCCCTTGGTCACTTCGCAAGACCGGCGACAAGCCATCGGAGCCATTTCCGGACACTGACGAGCTTACCCGACCTCCACCGAGCCTTACCGCCGCCGGCGACCCGTTGGGAGTCTTCGTCGAACACTTAGAGGGCGTCGGTGTGAGCTTAGGCGTGCCCACTCTCAACAGCAGCACGTGCACAGACTTGATTCACCGTGAACCACTGCGGGAAGCCGCGCGGTGCACCAAGTCCACCATGAACCCCGCCTGTGGTCCACCGACCGCAACCGCGCGCCCATGATGCACCGAGCGCACCGTGAACCAACCCCGCTGCGGATCAGAAGCCGCCATGTGGCGCGACTCCGTGTTGACACATATCGGTGATGACGTCATGCCGACGTCTTGATGACATCATCCGACCCCACCCGACAGGAGCCCGTTGACCAAGTCAACGCTGACGTCAGCAATGACGTCATGATGACGTCAGCAGATCGTGGGCCAGCAGGTCCATTGACTTGGTCAATGTGAATAGTGCCCCGACCAATCCCGTGCTGCCACGTGTCACCCCTGGTAATTCGGCCATTTTTCCATTTTCAGAAAATAGGATAATCTTCGGAAATTCATAACTTATTCATACGATGTCCAAAAATTACGCACCATATATCAAAATTCTTAGAAAAATGAGATCTACAATCTAAGACTATATTTGTGTGCATTTGGGTCTTTATTTTATTGGATTCTTCTGAAATACTCTGTAGGAGTCGCTGACGCGACTATTTCGTGTTCGATTTCAGAGCCGGAGGAGAATCTGACTGAGGAAGACGACCACGAGTACCTTCAGGAGCTAGGAGACGACTACGAAGGTGCCACGTCCCCCCAAATCCTTAGATCCTATTTACGCATTGCTAAGGACATTGTTGCCATTGCTTTATGATTATATGTTATGCATAGGCTGCATGATAGTATATTTGAATTCCCTGCCTTGTTAGGACTTTACCCTGCTGTCCGCTGCTAGGTTAGCTGCTGCTTTAATACTGTTACTCTTCCACTACTTACTACTTGCTATGTGCTATGTGGTGGAATTGGGACGGTGTATATGTGAACCTGATTATAACCACTGGGATAGAGTGATGCGTGCGTCTTGGGTGCGTGGTAAGGGTTGATGTCGACCAAGTGGGATATGAGACAAGCCCGTGGGGCAAGTCGTGCCGGGGGTGCAACCTGGGCATCCCCACGCGAGATACCTGTGGCGGGTAAAGTTGTTGAGGAGGTTCCGGGTGGGATAGCCTTGGTGGTTTGAAGCCCGTGGACGGAGGTGCTGTGATGGCACGGGGAGAGTATCCCCTAAGTAAAGATGCCTGCTTGGTCAAACCTAGGACGGACTAATTTCAGGTTCATGGGAATACTTTTCTACTCACTCGCTTCTGATGGGCGGGAGACGACTGTACTACTTGGTAGGACGGTGCCACTACTGCTAGGTTGAGAGGTGATAAGGGTGGGCGGAGACGGTCGATGGGTTCCCGTTCTGTTCTAGATGCGCAGTACCACTGGATGGGTCCAGTACTGCGTCTCCCAGTCTCAGCATAACGATGTTGGATCCAGAATACCCCAGGGCTGAGTGGTAGGGTGGCATCGACCTAGGTAAGCAAGCACCCGGAATTCTGCCTAGATGTTTGCGCAACACCTATGATGGCTAATCTTGTGAGTAGTGCAACCTTTGCAGAGTGTGCGGTTGATCGATCGATACATATGCCGACTCATCGGCTATGGACCTTTCCTGTGAAGCTTCTACTAGGGTAGTGAGTGTTCTCTTCTCCCCCTGGATGACATTTTTCCGGCAGTGTGCCCGATGCGGCATTGTGCCGCTGAGACAGGCCCGAGAGGGAGTTGGGCCTGCCGAATGAGTGCGAGGTGTGTGAGAGGTGGTGTATGGGATAGGATTGGAACGGATTGGGTGAAGTGGGCGGAGTTGAATGAAACAAAAACTTGACTATTAAAATGATAATTACACATGCATAGGAAACCACAGCCGATAGGTCTGCTTGTACAGCCTTGCATCCACTTTGCACAAAGCAACCGCTATCATAGGTGGGCTCCGTGGCTAGTACAAAACGTACTGATAAATTTGCTGTCAAGTGACGAGAAAGAGTACGACTTCGATGGAGACGATTGGGAGGAGTAGGGTCGCGTGCTACACTCAAGTTGGCCGTGAAGGATGAATCGCTTCCGCATCTTATCAGCTTCTCTGAATTGTTGAATCCGCCAGTGTGGCGATGTAATAATTTATGTAAGACTCTGTTATGAACTCGATGTATGGATCCTGGTATCAACTGAGATCTGGGTAATCTTATGGATTGTTCGATGCAATCTATTTAATTACAATGCGTGCCTGAGGATTTCCCTTCGTGGAAACCGAGGTTGTTTCAATAGCAACACACAGGACGTAGGGTATTACGCCTAACAGCGGCCTGAACTTGTATAAATCTCGTGTCTCACGCTTCCAGCGTAGCTCCTACTCGTCTTAAGCACACCTTCATCGATCAATCTACTACCTTGGGCATACCCCTCGGTAGACTATCGCCGGTATTCCGTCGACAGATTGGTACTGATGTAAGCGCTTCTTTAAGAATATTAAAATATTTTAAACATGCATCATCAAATTCAAAAGGAACATCCTTAGCTAGCAAGTTAGTCAGTAGACTAGCAATATGTGAAAAATCTTTTATAAATCTGCGATAAAAACCACAATGACCAATAAAACTTCAGATTCCTTTTATATTAACAGGTGGAGGTAGTTGTTCAATTACTTCAATTTTTGCCTTGTCTACCTCTATACCTCTTTTAGACACTAAATGTCCTATCACTATTCCTTCTCTAACCATAAAATGACATTTTTTCCAATTAAGGACTAAGTGCTTTTCTTCACATCTCTGCAAAACCTTATCTAGATTTTCTAGACAATCATCAAAAGTTTTTTCATAAACTGAAAAATCATCCATAAAAACTTCCATGATTTCTTCTATCATTTCAGAAAATATAGACATCATACATCTTTGAAAAGAAGCAGGTGCATTACATAATCCAAAAGACATTCTACGATAAGCATAAGTTCCATAAGGACATGTAAAAGTGGTTTTGTTTGATCACCAGGGTGGATAGGAATTTGGTTAGAATAACCATCAAGAAAACAAAAGAAAGAATTATTTGCCAAATGCTCTAACATCTCATCAATGAAGGGCAGCTGGAAATGATCTTTCTTGGTTGCTTTATTGAGCTTTCTATAATCTATACACATTCGCCATCCTATAACAGTTCTCTGGGGTATCAATTCATTTTTATCATTTTTAACAACAGTCATACCACCCTTTTTAGGTACAACTTGAACAGGGCTTACCCACTCACTATGCGGAATAGGATAAATAATCCCAGCATGCAAAAGTTTTAAGACCTCTTTCTTAAAAACTTCCCTCATCGCATTTTGAAGCCTACGTTGGGGCTCTTTAGAAGGTGTAATTTCTGGGTTGGTTGGAATACGATGGGCGCATAAAACAGGATTAATCCCCTTAAGGTCTTGGAGTGAATAACCAAAAGCAGCATGATATTTTTCTAAGACAGATATTAATCTAAAAGACTCTTCATCAGAAAGTTTATCACTAATAATCACAGGAGAATTTTGATCATTATTTAGAAAAACATACTTAAGACCAGAAGGTAGTTGTTTAAGCTCAATAGAAGGCTTAGGTGGCTCTAGTGATTCATCCAGAGGTTTAGGATCAATCGGATTCTCTTCCTCTTCATTAATGAAGAACTGAGTATCATCCTCTAAATTAGGTTCAATAAATTCCTCAAATGACACAGTCTTAACTTCTTCTATCGGATCTAACTCAGGAGGTGGCTCTGCCTTAGCTTTTAATGCATGAGTTATAGGCACTGAGAGATTAAATCTCTTCCCAAGTTTAATATCTAAATTGCTCGCACAACCTTCTCGCAAAAACTTTCCTATTAGTAATCCAATCATTACATCAAAATCCCAAACATCAAAGATATAGAAATTCAGCAAAATTCAGAATTCATTAATCACAATAGAAAGAGAACATATTATTTGTAGCAATAATATGTCCTGAACGATTTTTTAATAATTTATTTGTAGCAATTAATGGCATATCTTTCAGGAATTTTTCAATAATATATCCTGAATGATTTTTCAATAATTTATTTGTAGCAATTAATGGCATATCTTTCAGGATTTTTTCAGCAAATGTAAGAGACATGATATTGACACCTACTACTGGATTATAAAAGGCATCAAAAGGATATGCATCAATTTGACATTTAATAGTAATGACAGGAGAATTTAAACAGATTATATCATTTGAAAGCTCAGATTCTATCAACCACTCATTACTTATAACAGAAATTAATTCTCTAGTTATCTCTCTAAGAATTTTAAATCAGCAGGATATGAAATATTAAAACTTTTAAAATTCAGAGATTCTTGAGGTTTCATAATCTTATGATAGCGTGAGGTGTTTCCATAATCATCAAAAGGTTCATCCTCAAATTCAAGCATAAAATCAGAAATAGGAATTATCTCCTTCTCATTAGATAGTTCAGGTAAAGGTTGAGATGAATCAGACAAAAGTTTAGAATCGAATGACAAAAATTCATCTTCTAACAACTTTTCTTTTTTTCAGGAAGATCAATTAAGATATTAGTAAGAATAGTTTTAGCATATGAAGCAGTAATATGCATAAATGCTCCTCCTGCGGCCAAATTAAAGTATTCTTTATTTTTATCATCAAGGCCTAAAAATAAATGTTGCAAAAGCATAAGTTCTGGCAAAGCAAGATTAGGACCAGAATTTATAAATCCATCAAAGTGCTCCCAAGCCTTGCCTAATGATTCGTTATCTAATTATTTAAATCCAATAATTTCAAAACGAAGCTTAGCGACCTTTTCGATAGAGAAAAATTTTAGACAAAAATTAGCACGCAATACTTTCCAATCTCCTTGGCTACTCCCAACATGGCGATTATACCATTTTTTTCTTTTCCTGTTAATGAAAACGAAAAGAGTTTCTATCTTAAAGTTTCATCTGTCATACCCTTAATGTGCAAACATGAGCATGTCTGCTTAAAATCGGCTAAATGGGAACAGGGGTTTTCGCTAGAACTACCAGAAAAAATGTGATCCTAAACTTACTTAATTAATCCCGAGCGTAACTCATAGCCAGATGATGTGATGGGTAAAGATGATTCTTTTGGCTGGAGATACGATCCCGATGGTGCTCCATATTGATATAAGAATTGGGACGTGGATTTCATACTTTAAAAGGTAAAAGATAAAAGATAAAAGTATAATACAAGATTAAGATAGACTAAGCCAAAATCAGCAAACCATTCCCCGGCAACGGCGCCAGAATGCTTGTTGGTATAAATTAACTGCACTCTATTAATGATTAATAATATCAAAGTATCCGCAAGCGCACAGATAAAACACCGATGTAGCCCTTCACCAGACAATCCCGGTTTTAATATCGAACCTAAAGGAACAGTAGGTGATACTGACTAAGTCTATTGGTTCTTAACCCGATAACATAATCAATCCAGAGAATATCAAGAATGAGGAGATAACAAATGATTATCTAGATCCGACAACCGGTAAACTTTGAATAATATCATTCTAATCGGGCAGTGAAATGAATAAGAGCGAAAATCAGAGTTCCCTTCTACCAAACACTTATACACCTATCGATCCTATCAACAGGAAGTGGACTACAGAGGACTAAACGCAGCTGTCACCTACGCGATCTACCACTATCCGGCCAATCAGGGGACATTCACAAGTAATTATAGCCCAGACACCACGTCTACACTTCAAACTACTACTTCAACCAAGGAGCTACCATGATCAAAGCACTCAAATAGAGTTATAAACTTAAGAACGAATAAGAACAAATGCTTACTTGAATCAGGATGTTGAATACAAAAGTATCTCAGAATGCAACTCCGGGCGAGGGAGATGAATCTAGACTAACACAGCTACGAAGAAGCTCCGACAGGCCGGGACTCCTCCGAATCTCTACTCATCTACTCTATCTCTCTCTTCATTGCTAGCCTAGATCTAGTGGATATCTATCTAATGCTTCAGGGTCTTCATCTCTTGATCTGGCTCTCCTCCAGTGGGGGTCTGGCCCTCTATTTATAGACCGGGATGCACGCGCGCCGTTAGATCAAACCGACTTAACCAAGGGCTTAGATGACTCCTAATAGGCGGTGGTAGAAGACTCCAGAAGACGGCGGGAGGAAACCCTAGGGGGGCGCCGCCTAGCCCCCCTTGGGGCTGGCCGGCCCCACCTGGCCAGGTGTGGGCTCCTGCGCTTCGGGTGTGTTCTACACTCTTCCAGGGTCTTCATGATGATGTTTACTTCGCGTGCCAGTTACGTGGTAATTATGCTCTTTAATCCTTCTTTCAAGCTTTTCTGGAAAATCCCCTGTGAAATAGACAATTCACTAAAACTCATGGAATCTGTCATTAATAACCCTATTCTACTGGATATTCATGTTTAATGCAGGGATAATTGATAATAAAATTTTGACGATAACAAGTGTCAACAGTGGTCTAAACATGGATGACTACAAGTTGCCGGACATCTTCGATTAGCTTAATTATGTCGTGCTAAAACTATAATGTCATGTCCTTGTTTAGAAGTAAACGTTTTGTAATATCGACGGTGACATACGGGGGGATACATACGGACGACATAAGACTAAATATGATTTACGTGTTTATACCCTGTACGTGCAATTTCTACTTTGAATGTACGTGAATATCAGAAATTTCGATTTGAAATCCAAATTCAAATATTACAAAAATATTTTTTTATTCCTGGCAAATATTAACGGTGGCGGTTATATTAAGACAACCGCCACTGTTAATACATTAAACGTGACGGTTGTGTAAAGCTAACCACCTCACACTAGTAGAGAACAGACCTTTCGTCGATGGACGGGATTGGTCTTTAGTTCCGGCAATTTTTGTGTTCGAGACCAAAGGCACCTTTAGTCCCGGTTAGTAATACCAACCGGGACTAAAGGTCCCTGTTCAACGAACACTACGAAGTGACGTTATGTCAGGGGGCCATTAGTCACGGTGCTTTATACCAACCGGGACTAAAAGTTTTAATCCCGGCTGTGGGTACCAGCCTGGACTAAAAGGTTGCTTTTAATCACGGTAAGTAAGTCCAACCGGGACTAAAACTCCCTGCCTATAAAAGCCACAGGCTCCCTTCTTCCTCCTCTGGCCCGAGCTAGTCTGTTCTTCCTCTCAATTGTGTTCTTACTTTGTTCTTCGGCCTTCACCCCATTTCTCGCAGAACTCCATCGATTTTTCGGTTTTGTAGGTAACTAACTTCATTCTCACACCGTCATCACTAGTATATATCATTTCATGGTCTACAAATAACCAAGGATGTACCATATTGAGTTTTGTATTGCATTTCTTGATTTGTGGCCATTTAAGCTTATATTCACATGATAGTTTTGTATTTTTGGAAGGAGGTAACTTATAGTTGTTTATTTTAACTAGCATGCACCTTTTTTTTATTAGTTTGTATTTATAGCTTATTTCATGGTATTGAGAAATAGGGAAATTTAGTGTTTTTTTTAAATATCTTAGTTTAGAAAATGATGAACTTATAGCAATTTACATAAATTTGTATTTTTTTATTTGTGGGAATTTAAGCTTAGATTTATAGTATTTTAAAAAATGAATATAGCGAGTACATGGCGACTCCTTCGGGGTCCTCGACTTCTCATCGGGTTTCGAAGTGACTTAGGCCGCACCTCCCTCTCATTGCGTGCGGTGAGTGTAAGTAGAAGGTTGTCATGGAGTTCCGAGTGAGGAAGGACTGTCCCAACAAACGTCGTATCTTCTACAAGTGTCCGGACCGCAATGTGAGTTATTGTGTCCTATTTTCTACAAGATTTGTCCCATTTTTTAGTTGGTTTTGATGAAAGTTCTTAATTTGTCGTGTTAATTTTAGTGGGATGGCACCGGATGTAAAGGATGGTACTGGGAGAAAGAGTATGTTGAACACGTGCAAAATAACCTTGCAGTGTCGGGTGAGGCAGTGAGCCAGCACAAGCAGCCCGTGGATGAAGTGGAAATGAATGATCCGTCTATTCTAGTTGGGATTGGTCGCCAGATCCTTATGCTGCTGAAGTGTACTTTAGTTTTAGTTTGTTTAGTGTTAGTTGGGATTGTCTACATTGTAGTGAGGCTAACATAAACTAATTACTTTGTATCTGTGTGCTGGTGTTTTAATTTAACATGATGACTGGTGTAACAACCCTAAAAATCCACACAATCTAAAAATCCCAACCAATTAAAATTTTTCATTTATTTATTGTTGAAAACCCATTTTTCTTGGCAAGCATTATAGGTTTTATTATGAATTTGGGTAAATAACGGAGTGTCGTTTGCATTTTTATTTCCATTCACATCGATAATAACCTTATGCATCACATTTGGGATTTATTGCAATTTATGGTTTGTATTTACTTCCAATATTTGAAAATGGGCAATATATGTATATATTACACTAAATTGAAATAGAAAAGGAGAAAGAGAGTTAGGCCAGCCATTCGTTTCGGCCAGCCGGGTCGCTCAGCCAGCCCAAGCCAGCCCGAACTTCCTCTCCTCACCTCACCGCGCGCGGCCCATGTCGCGGGCTCGGCAGCGCACGCGCACGACCGGCACACACGCGCTCGCGCTCGCGCTCGCTGCCAACCCGGCCCCGCCTGTCAGCCGCTCTCGCCCCCCACTGTTCTTCTTCCTCACGAAGGCGACGCGCCTGCCGGGGGTGTCGCGCGAATGGCGTGACCCCGGTCCCACAGCCGACAGCATGGCAGAGCCCTGACCCCGCTGTCCCCCTCCTGTCCCCTCCTTCCTTGGCCGCCAAGCGAGCCCGCGAGCACCCTGAAGCCCTAGCGTCGAGCGGCCAAAGCCCTCTGATCTACCGAGATCAATCGCGGCCGTCCGCCATGGGAACCTACCAAGCTCGCCTATAAATTGGAGCACCCCGAAGCCCTACCCTCATTTCCCCTCGCCGCCACCGCAGCACAGACCGGCACACCGCACCAAACCGAGAGAGAGAGCGTAGGAGAAGGGCGGAGCAGAGGAGGAGAAGCTGCCGGAGCGCCGCCGCCGCGGAGCACGCCGGAGCCGGACACGGAGGAGAAGCCCGAGCTGCGGACGAGGAGCGGCACGGCACTGCGATCGCTCTGCACGGCTCCGACTCGCCACTGCACCGCCATCCTAGCTTCACCGACACCACGGTGAGCCACCGCACGCCATGTCCGAACCTTGCCCTGCTTTTGCCATGGCGTTCCACCCTCGGGACGCGTAGGCACGAGCCTTTACCGGCTCGGGAAGATCACCTGCACCATGCACTCATTCGACCGGCCGAAACCCCCGGACTACAAGCTTGCTAGACCGAGAACGCAGCACGACGCGTTCTCGGCGGAGCGCGCTCACCACCGACGCGTTCCGACGCCGAATCACCCGTTCCGAGCAATCCGACTAGCACCCGTATAGGTTAGAGCATCGTGGAGCACCGCCACGACCCCCTTGAGCTAGCTACGCGGATCTAAGCGCTAGAGGAAGCCTGAATCGCCTTGGCCGCGTGCGCCGCGACCTTACCGGAGCGCCGCCGCGAGCCGTAGCCAAAAGAAGGTCATGCCATGGCTAAAGTTCGCCACCAGAGTGTTGTATGCCTCTCTGGCCTCACCAATTTGACAAGACCGCATTCGATTGAACCAATACTTGGTCGTAGCCGCGATGCCGCTTTCCGCCATCGTCGGCGACACGCCGCCGCCACAACCGAGCACCTTGGAAAGCTCGGTAGCCAAAATTGGTAGTTGGTATACCATCGCCATAGACCCTGGACGCGTATACATCTCCTGGAAGACCTCCTTAGCCCTGCCAGAACCTCACAGTCGCGACGACATCGCCGCCGACACGTTCCGCCTCGCCTAAAATCCGTTCCGAGAACCCCCGGTCGCCTCGCGCTGCGGAGAAATGCCGCCGAGGTTCGCCAAGTCTGCCTCGGCACCGCCGCTAGATAGCCGAGCCCTGTCTTGCCGAAATATGGTCATCGCCGCCCTGTCATCGTCCGCCGCACCGGAGAGACACCGCCGCCTTGAACAGACGCCCTGGAACCCTGCTAGCACCAAATCTCCGATTCGCCCGAGCCTCCCCAGGAGAGCTCGGGAGAGCAGCACCCTCGGCACACCAAATCTCCGATTCGCCCGAGCCTCCCCAGGAGAGCTCGGGAGAGCAGCACCCTCGGCACACCAAATCTCCGATTCACCCGAGCCTCCCCAGGAGAGCTCGGGAGAGCAGCACCCTCGACGCACCAAATCTCCGATTCGCCCGAGCCTCCCCAGGAAAGCTCGGGAGAGCGGCACCCTCGGGCGCCCAAATTTCCGATTCGCCCGAGCCTCACCGGGAGAGCTCGGGAGAGCGGCACCCTCGGGCGCCCAAATTTCCGATTCGCCCGAGCCTCACCGGGAGAGCTCGGGGGAGCGGCACCCTCGGGCGCCCAAATTTCCGATTCACCCGAGCCTCACCGGGAGAGCTCGGGAGAGCAGCCCCTTCGGCGCCCACATTTCCGATTCGCCCGAGCCTCCGCGGAGACCTCGGGAGAACGGCACCCTCGGGCGCACCAAATGTCCGATTCGCCCGAACCTCCGCGGGAGACCTCGGGAGAACGGCACCCTCGGCGCCCCGAATCTCCGATTCGCCCGAGCCCCGCCGAGCTAAACCGAACTACGCCGAGCACCGCCAAGCTACCCCCGACCACCGCCGAACTATGCTGAGCTCCGCCGAGGTACCCCAACCACAGCCGAGCTACCACCGACCACCGCCGAGCCACGCCGAGCTACGCCAACTCCGGCAACTCTCTGGGAACCAGCATCGAACACCTGGTGGGCGACCTTCGGGTCTGTGTTCTGTTGAGGCGCCACTTGCCGCACTACTAGACCCGCACGCCACGTGGACCAATCCCGAGCTGCCCCTGATTAACCGACCAGTTTTCCCATTTTCAGAAAATAGGATAATCTTCGGAAATTCATAACTTATTCATACGAAGTCCAAAAATTGCGCACCATATATCAAAATTCTCAGAAAAATGAGATCTACAATCTAAGACTGTGTTTGTGTGCATTTGGCTCTTTATTTTATTGGATTTTTCTGAAATACTCTATAGGAGTCGCTGACGCGACTATTTCGTGTTCGATTTCAGAGACGGAGGAGGATCTGACTAAGGAAGACGACCACGAGTACTTCCAAGAGCTAGGAGACGACTACGAAGGTGCCACATCCCACCAAATCCTTAGATCCTATTACGCATTGCAAATGACATTGTTGCTATTGCTTTATGATTATGTATGGATTGGTTGCATGGTAGTATATTTGAATTCCCTGCCTTGATAAGACTTTACCCTGCTGTCCGCTGCTAGGTTAGCTGCTGCTTATTTTACTGTTACTCTTCCACTACTTACTACTTGCTATATGCTATGTGGTGGAATTGGGACGGTGTATAACTGATTATAACTACTGGGGGAGAGTGCTGCGTGCGTCTTGGGTGCGTGGTAAGGGTTGATGTCGACCAAGTGGGATGTGAGACAAGCCCATGGGGCAAGTCGTGCCGGGGGTGCAACCTGGGCATCCCCAAAGTGAGATACCTGTGGCGGGTAAAGTTGTTGAGGAGGTTCCGGGTGGGATAGCCTTGGTGGTTTGAAGCCCGTGGACGGAGGTGCTGTGATAGCACGGGGAGAGTATCCCCTAAGTGGAGATGCCTGCTTGGTCACAACCTAGGATCTGACTAGTGACCGGAAACATCTGGATTCCCTTGCTACTCGCTCGCTTCTGATGGGCGGGAGACGGCTGGACTACTTGGTAGGGCGGTGCCACTACTGCTAGGTTGAGAGGTGATAAGGGTGGACGGTGACGGATGGCGGATTCCCGTACTGTTCTAGATGCGCAGTACCACTGATGGGGCCCGGTACTGCGTCTCCCAGTCTCAGCATGACGGTGTTGGATCCGGAATATCCCAGGGCTGAGTGGTAGGGTGGCATCGACCTAGGCAAGCAAGCACCCGGAATTCTGCCTAGATGATTGTACAGCATCGATGATGGCTAATCTTGTGAGTAGTAAAACCTCTGCAGAGTGTATGGTTGATCGATCGATACATAAGTCAACTCGTTGGCTATGGACCTTTCCTAATGTTTCTGCAACCACTATTAGATGAGAGCATATTCTTTTCTCCCCCTGGATAACATTGTTCCGGCAGTGTACCCGTTGTGGTAGTGTGCCGCTGAGATAGGCCCGAGAGGGAGTTGGGCCTGTCGAATGAGAGTGAGGTGTGGGTATGTGAGGTGTGGTGATGGGAAAAGGGATAATGGTGTTAACTGGTGATAAAACTTGACTAAATAAACATTGATTACAGCTGCATAGGAAAACCTCAGCCTATAGGTCTGCTTGTATAGCCTTGCATCCACTTTCCACAAAGCAAATGCTGCATAGGTGGGCTCCGTGGCCAGTACAAATCGTACTGATAAATTTGCTGTCAGGTGACGAGAATGAGTACGACTTCGAGGGAGATGATGACGAGGAATAGGGTCACGTGCTACACTCAAGTTGGCCGTGAAGGATGAATCGCTTCCGCATCTTCTAAAGCTTCTCTGAATGTTGATTCTGCCAGTGTGGCGATGTAATAAATGTTTATGTAAGACTTAATTATCGTTGTATGGATCCTGGTGTCAACTGAGATATGGGTAATTTCATGGATTGTCCCAAGCAATCTGTTGAATTACAATTCGAGCCTGTGGATTTCCCTTCGTGGAAATCGAGGTCATTTCAACTGGTACGGTGTTGTGCAATTAAGTAATTCTTCCCAAAGTTTTGATACAGTCGTATGTCATGCAATGCAGATGAACAACCGACATTGGATGTACAACGCTGATCGCCGCTCCAGAGAATTCATTACGGGCGTGCATTATTTCTTAAGTGTGGTTGAGGCAAACAAGCACGATGGTTTCATGTATTGCCCATGTGCTGTATGTAAGAATTTGAAGGATTATGCTTGCTCAAGGACTCTTCTGTCACACCTGTTTAAGTCGGGTTTCATGCCAAATTATAATTGCTGGACCAAGCATGGAGAAAGCGGGATTCTAATGGAAGAATACGAAGATGAGGAAGAAGGGGATGATGATATCGTTGTTGCATATGGTGCTTTCAATGACATTCCGATGGGTGGGGCCGAAAGAGGTAGCGGGAGAAGAAGAGCTCGTTGATGATCTTGGTCAGGCCATCTGTGATGCATGAGAGAATGCGATAGTGAAAAAGAGAAACTCAAGTTCGATCGCATGCTATAGGATCACAAGAAACTGCTATACCCCACTTGCGATGCGGGGCAGAAAAAGTTGGGTACCGTGCTGGAGCTGTTGCAATGGAAGACAAAGAATGGTTTATCCGACAAGGGATTTGAGGACTTATTGAAAATTAATAAGAAGATGCTTCCGAAGGATAACGAATTGCCCTACACTACATATGAAGCAAAACAGGTTGTCTGTCCTTTGGGTTTAGAAATCCAGAATATACATGCATGTCCCAATGACTGCATCCTCTACCGTGGCGAGGAGTATGATAATTTAGAACCATGCCCCGTATGTCACGCATCACGTTATAAGCTAAGGCGAGATGACCCTGGTGATGCCGAGGGCGACGGAGAACGTCCCAGGAAGAAAATCCCTGCCAAGGTTATGTGGTATGCTCCTATAATACCATGCTTGAAGCGTTTGTTCAGAAACAAAGACCATGCAAAACTGTTGCGATGGCATAAAGAAGACCGTAAGGTAGACGATATGTTAAGACACCCGGCTGATGGGTCTCAGTGGAGAGCAATTGACAGAGAATTCCCCTACTTTGCAAACGACGCAAGAAACTTAAGGTTTGCTTTAAGTACAGATGGCATGAACCCTTTCGGGGAGCAGAGCAGCAGTCATAGCACCTGGCCTGTTACGCTCTGTATCTACAATCTTCCTCCATGGTTGTGCATGAAGCGAAAGTTCATTATGATGCCGGTGCTCATCCAAGGCCCGAAGCAACCTGGCAATGATATTGATGTCTACCTAAGGCCCTTAGTTGAGGAACTTCTTATTCTGTGGAGTAAACCTGGTGTACGTGTATGGGATGAGTACAAACAGGAACACTTTGACCTACGAGCATTGTTGTTCGTAACAATTAATGATTGGCCTGCTCTAAGTAATCTTTCGGGACAGACGAACAAGGAATATAATGCTTGCACACACTGTTTTGATGACATCGAGAGCATATATCTGAAAAAATGTCGAAAGGTCGTGTACCTTGGCCATCGTCGATTCCTTCCTGCGAGTCATCCCCTAAGAAAGAAAGGCAAGCATTTTAAAGGTAAGGCGGACCACTGGACCAAGCCTCGCAATAGAACTGGAGAGGATGTACTGAATATGGTCAAGGATGTGAAAGTAGTCTTCGAGAAGAGACCTGGCAGTCAACCAGTTCCGAACGATGCTGCCGAACGCGCACCCATGTGGAAGAAGAAATCCATCTTTTGGGAGCTACCTTATTGGCAAGTCCTTGAGGTCCGCAGTTCGATCGATGTCATGCACCTCACGAAGAATCTTTGCGTAAACCTACTAGGCTTCATGGGTGTGTATGGGAAGTCAAAGGACACAATTGAAGCACGGCAAGACATGCGTCGTTTGAAAGAACGAGACAGACTGCATCCAGAGAAGACAGATGATGGACGCCATTACTTAAGACCCGCTAGCTACACTCTTAGCAAAGAAGAGAAGGAGGTGATGTTCGAATGTCTAGATAGCATCAAGGTCCCATCTGAATTCTCCTCGAATATAAAGGGTATAATAAATGTGGCAGAGAAGAAATTTCTAAACTTAAAGTCCCATGACTGCCACGTGCTTATGACACAATTGCTTCCGGTTGTATTAAGATGCATTCTACCTCCAAATGTACGTTTATCCATCGTGAAGTTATGTGCATTCCTCAATGCGATATCTCAGAAGGCAATCAATCCAATGGACCTAGCAAAGTTACAGAATGATGTGGTTCAGTGTCTTGTCAGCTTTGAGTTAGTGTTCCCCCCATCTTTCTTTAATATCATGACTCACCTCCTTGTTCACCTGGTCAAGGAGATCAGTATCCTGGGTCCTGTGTTCCTACACAATATGTTCCCATTTAAAAGGTTCATGGGAGTGCTAAAGAAATATGTACACAATCGTGCTCGGCCAGAAGGAAGCATCGCAAAGGGTTACAGAACAGAGGAGGTCATTGAGTTCTGTGTTGACTTCATTCCTGACCTTGACCCGATCGGTGTTCCTGAATCGCGATACAAGGGGAGACTAAGTGGGAAGGGGACACTGGGGAAGAAAACATATGTCGGTGCGGAGGATGGTTATTTCAATAAAGCACACTACACAGTCCAGCAAATCTCTTCCTTGGTGGCTCCATGCATCGAGGCACACAAAGAAATCCTACGAAAGGACTTCGTAGGGAAATTGGAAGCTTGGATTACACGTCACCACATGGAAACTTTCAGCGGTTGGTTGCGAAAAAAATGTCAAGGTGATGAGAGTCTAGATGAGCAACTGTATTTATTGGCTAGAGAACCATCATGTCATATTCTCACTTACAAAGGGTACGAGATAAATGGGAATACATTTTACATGGTGGCCCAAGACAAAAGGAGCACCAACCAAAACAGTGGTGTCCACATAGATGCCACAGACCCGAGTGGGAATAAGCAAACATATTATGGCAGCATAGAGGAAATATGGGAACTAGACTATGGACCTACTTTTAAGGTCCCTTTATTTCATTGTCAGTGGGTGAAAGGGACCAGCAGCGGGGTAACAGTCGGCAATGAGTATGGAATGACGACAGTTGATCCTCCACCCCCTCGCCAAAGGTACGTATAGACGAGAAAAAAGCACACACTTACTTTCTATTGTAATTTAGTCATACTCTCTCACATTTGTTTATGTACTGCTCACACAGGTTGGAAGGAAACCTAAGTCCAATTATTCATTCCACAGACCAGCACAGTGCTCTAAGGCGGTCTCCAACGCCAGCACGACCGTCCCCACCAAGGCGGTCTCCAATGCCAGCACGACCGTCCCCACCAAGGCGGTCTCCTACGCCACCTCCGCCACCACCACCACCCGCAAAGAAGTCTCCCCCTGAAGAAGAAGAAGAGGGTACAGACAAAGCCACCAGTCTCCCCCGAAGAAGAAGACAAAAGCCTCCGCCAAGATTCCTCAGAAACTATCCTATCAGAAGACAGAGAAGGAAGTAAATGAGTCTGCAAAAAAGATCTGGATGATTTCTGGGCAGGTTTGGACAAGAAAAAAGAAGCAAGGAAGAACACGCAGAAGGAGGTGGTCCTAACTCGAGCACAACTAAGGAAAAAGGCGTCTGAGTACCAGCAAAGGTTGCGTGAGGCTCGTAAGACATCGCCGGCTTCGGACTATGACCGATCACTCCAGAAGACCTATGAGAAGGAGCTGAAGAAGAAGAGTACAGGGAGAGGTGTTCCACAGCTCGGACAACAATCGCAACAACAAATTGAACCCCTGGTAATCTACGATCAATACGGTTCAAACGTCCACATCCCCAACATGCCACAAATGCCGCAAGATATCAGTTTGGAGCAATTGAACATCTTCTTTGCAGACACTGGGCTTGACGCTAATCAATGTTTATTCGATGCACCCATCGAAATTGCCGCCGTAGTTGATACTTGGAAGAAATATGAATATGGCAAACCCCTTTGAAACCCTGCGGAATATTCCAAACTAGGCACGCAAATGTACTTACTGAACAAATGGTACATAGAGGCGTGTGCCAGGAATGAGCTCTACCTACCGGTTAGAGTAAGACAAGAGCATTACTTCCGTGGCGATGACGTCATATTCATTAACTTTGAAGACTTACACTACTATTCCACCGGGACTCCCTCGACAAAGCTATCGTCAGCTGCTATTGCTTGTAAGTGATTCTATTCTTTGTATTATTTTCTATATAATTATCTTCACAATAAATATGTTTATAATGTTCATAAATATATATCCAGATATATGTTGAGGGACCTGAAAAGAAGAGCGGATACTACCATTGGGTTCATTGATCCAAATGTCGTATTCAAAGACCTAGTTACTCAAGGTTGGGAAGCTAAAGCGGAGGAGAATGTCCTCATCTTCTTATCTAAACAAAAGGACAAGCAAAAGATACTCTACCCGTACTGCAGAGAGTGAGTGTTTCACATTGTGTTTTCCTTACTCGACCCTTATAATTAATGAGTCATGCATTCGTATACGTGTAAACATGCAGCAATCGCTGGATATTGATGGAGATTGATGTGTCCAAGAGTGTAGTATTCATCTTCGACTCTATGAGAAAGGACCTGTGACAATACCAAACGATGATCAACATCATACAACGGTAATCTTCCACAACCATCTCTCTCTGTATGTGTGCGTACAGATATACCTGATCTCTCTTTTAACTCCGAAATGATTGTTTTGTGTATTGGTCAGTGCTTGGCAACAATTCGTTCAAGATCATCGGAAAGATTGTAAAGCGCCACTGCAAGCTGTTCCAGTCAAAGTAAGTAGTAACTTGCTAGTTTCAGCATTTTATTTACCATGATTCAAATCACTGGATGATGAGAGGATTCTTTTCTCGTAAAGTGGTTATTGCAGCAGGAACCCGGGAACAATCTATGTGGATACTACGTTTGCGAGTTCCTCAACCTATTTTTGAGCAAGAATTATTTACAGAAGGCAAAAGTAAGAGTCACATTTATTTGAATCAGATGTTAGTATACATGATCAATCATATGTACTAATACACTCTTTTTTCAATCCAAATTGAAGACTGACTGGTACAAGCAAAGGGTTCTACTCTCGGACCAGATCAAAGCCATTCAAGAAACAATAGCAGGATTTCTTAATGATCAAGTCTTAAATTCCCAATAGAGAGCACTACTTCGACGGCAAATAAGTTCTCCGGCCTGCTAGCATGCGAAGCACTTTGACTCGTGTAATCCGAATTAATAACATGGGGACGATTTTGTATATGTGTATATATTGTGTATAATATATACATATGTCCTTGCATGTAATATATTAATATATAGCTTAACACTATGCTTGTAATATTTACATGTGCTCGATACAAATACGTGTATACGTGTATTTGAAAACCTAGTTACTACTACTACCACCACCACCAAAATAGAATATGAATTAATACGCGTATTTGAAAACCTAGTTACTATTACTACTACTACCACCACCAAAATGGAATATGAATTAATAAGTAGAAAATATGAAATCTGCAAATACCTTTAGTCCTGGTCCTTAATACGAACCGGGACTAAAGGTCTCCGTCGGTGGGCTGCCGCGTGGCATGGCGGGCGAGCCTTTTAGTCCCGGTCCTTACTAAGAACCGGGACTAAAGATCTCCTTTTAGTCCCGGTTCTGGAACCGGGGCTAAAGGGTGCACCTTTAGTCCCGATTCCGTAGTCCCGGTTGGGAAACCAAGGCTAAAGGTCCTTCCCAACCGGGACTACAGCCCTGTTCTCTACTAGTGTCGGTTAATACCATTAACCGTGGCTGTTATCTTTACTCAACTGCCTCGGTTAATATAATTAACTGTGGCGGTTGGCCAATCGCCTCGGTTAAGGCCACGATTAACCGTGACCTTAGGTCCGAGGCGGTTAGTAAAACCGCCACGGTTAAGCCTTTCTGACCGCCACCGTTAAAATTTCTGTAGTAGTGCCGTGTGAACTTTCGAAAGGTTAACGGGGCTCCCACATCACCATGTGACGCCTGAGATTTTTCAGGTTTTTCGGCCATTGCTCTGATACCACATGTTAGAATGTGTAGCGGATTTGGCGCAGCTCGCGATACCCACGAGTTGGTGCCCCTTGGGCCCAGGTCCACCGGAGTCCACAATATATTAAGATCTTAGGTCCTAACTCAATTCGAAAGACTATTCTTATAGATGAGAGTTGCCTCCGCCTTTTATGTTGTGTTGCTCCAGCCATCAGTTACCGATATGAGACTAAACCTAACATGGGAGATACTAAAATTCAGAATGAATAGTTGGTGCATATTATATGTACCCTAAATCTAAGTGATTAGTAATCTACAAGTAATCAATCATCTGTCATGGGCCCAATTGCACCTTTAATTACCGAGTTTTCCAAAGAATACAGGGGCAGCTGATTTTTATCTTATCCAACCCATCACATAATAATCGTCACGTTACAAAAGTTGAGATGTAAATACAGTTTATTATAAAATTTCTCGTGCATCTACACTGCAAGGCAAAGTTCCTGATAATTTGTCCTCCAATACAACACATCCGAAATTTTTCACCTTTTATGAATTTATACAAAATGAGCTTGCATCTTATTGTTGTGAAAAGATACGTCCATCTATAAAAGAAACGGTTTTTGATCCACGTTAAATTTTGGATTTAGTCTCGGTATTTTCTTTTATGTTCGGTACTAAACATCTTTTAA
The DNA here is from genome assembly GCA_038502445.1 of Eremochloa ophiuroides. Classification (NCBI taxonomy): domain Eukaryota; kingdom Viridiplantae; phylum Streptophyta; class Magnoliopsida; order Poales; family Poaceae; genus Eremochloa; species Eremochloa ophiuroides. The sequence goes on from JAHLJS010000003.1 coordinate 87,295,420, forward strand.
CCAGGACAAAAGGTTCAACATTAGTCCCAATTATCCGGACTAAAGGTAACCTACTAATCCGGACTAAAGGAGGATACCCAAAAAGAAAGATGCGAAAGTTATTCAGCAATATAGGCCTATCTGTTTGCTAAATGTGTCTTTCAAAATCTTCACCAAAATTGCGAATAACAGATTGTCTACCATTGCTCGAAAAATAATTCGACCAACACAGACGGCGTTTTTGCTAGGCAGAAATATAATGGAGGGTGCAGTAATACTCCATGAAACGATACATGAACTTCACTAAAAAAAACAGGATGGGGTCATATTCAAAATTGCCTTTGAAAAGGCATATAACAAGATAAAATGGAACTTCTTACAACAAGCATTAAGAATGAAAGGTTTCTCACAAAAATGCTACGGTTGGGTGGAAAAATTAACACAAGCGGGGAATGTTAATATCAAAGTCAACGATCAATTAGGCTCCTATTTCCAGACTAAAAAAGTCCTTCGGCAAGGTGACCCAATGTCTCCCATACTATTTAATATAGTGGTAGACATGTCAGGCCATACTAATTGCCAGAGCAAAAGAAGCGGGGCAGGTCGAAGGGGTTATTCCTAATTTAATTCAAGGATGGGTTGTCTATCCTTCAATATACAGGATGACACAGTTATTTTTATGAGCCACGATGTTCATAAAGCGGTAAATATGAAATTATTACTTACCACTTTTGAACTAGTTATCGGGGCTTAAAATTAACTTTCACAAAAGTGAAATCTTTTGCTTTGGTAAAGCAAAAGACCATGAAGTGTCTTATTCGCAACTATTTGGGTGTGTAATCAGGTAAATATCCCTTTCGTTACCTGGGTTTACCAATGCATTTTAGGAAATTAACAAACAAAGATTGGAAGGCAATCGATGATAGGATTGAAAAAAGACTTAGTGGATGGAAAGGCAAAATGCTTTCAGTGGGGGGACGATTGGTTTTGATAAACTGGGTACTATCAAGTTTACCGATGTTTATGTTGTCTTTTTTTAAAATGCCGAAAGGTGTATTACAAGAATTAGACTGTTTTAGATCATGTTTTTTCTGGCAAGGTGATCAACATAAACGGAAATATAGACCGGCTAAATGGGAGGTTTTATAGTCAACCCAAAGAGCAGGGTGGTTTAGGAATACAAAATTTGAATATACAAAATAAATGTTTGTTAAGCAAATGGCTTTTTAAGCTACTGAATGAAGAAGGCATGTGGCAGGAAATCCTAAGATATAAATATTTCAAACATAAGACTATAGGGAGTTGTGTTAAAAAACCGACAGACTCTCATTTTTGGAAAAGCTTAATGAACGTCAAAGGATCCTTTATGGAACTTGGCTCGTTTAAAGTGAAAGATGGATCTCAAACTAGGTTCTGGATAGATACTTGGTTGGGAAATAGACCTCTAAAGGACAAATTTCCTGCATTGTTTAATATAGTAAGGAGAAAACAAGATTCTATGGCACAAGTGATTAGTTCTTCACCACTTAACATTTCTTTTCGAAGAAATCTTGTAGGGGTGAACCTAATAAATTGGCATATAATTGTTGCTTCTTTACTGGATATTAACTTACTACAAGAAAGGGATGTCTTTGTATGGGGCTTGAATGCATCTGGTAGCTTTATAGTTAAGTCTATGTATTCTGCGTTAATTAACAATAGGGTTAGGATGTCACAGGATATTTGGCAAATTAAAGTACCTATGAAAATAAAAGTGTTTTTGTGGTACTTAAAGAAATGTGTGATTTTAATTAAGGACAACTTAGCGAGGCGAAACTGGAATGGTGACAGAAAGTGTTGTTTCTATCACGCTCCAGAATCAATTAAACACCTTTTTTTAGATTGTGCTTATGCTAGGTTCGCGTGGCGCGCTGTACATATACTTTTTGGATTATCGCCCCCCAGATATTTCTGACCTTTTAGTAGGTGGTCAAAAGTAGCAAACAAAAAGTATAATACATTGTTATTAACAGCAGCATCGGCGCTTTGTTGGGTAATATGGCTAACAAGAAATGAGGTGGTTTTTGACAAATGTAGACAAAAATCTTTTTTGCAGGTTCTGTTCAGGAGAACGCATAGACTTCGGCAATGGGCAAGATTGCAGCGGCGGGATGAGCTGAGGGAACAGCTGATTCTAACTGGACAATACTTGGAATTATCAGCCTTGCAATTTTTTAGTACCAATGGATTGTTATCTACAAGACACATTGGTCCTGTTTAGTCAAATCCTTATTTTGTTTCGTTGGTCTGTTTGGATGGCTGCAAAGTGTTTTGCAGTCTTTGTGTGTGCCCTCGAACGAGACTCTGTAATAATTGATCTGATTCTATCTGTTGATAGAGATGAAGCCGGATATGATTATATCCATTATCTTAAAAAAAGGTTTTCTACGTGGATTGCGGGCCAAGAGCATTAAATCCTAGTGGAGGACTCCTGTCCTTGCACCTATAGAGTGTATGGAAAACATAGTCATGAACTCATAATGATCAACAAACATAAAAGGGATATTGTTACTTACTTATTTTGATCTGAGTCATCGAGTCATCATTGACCATATGTGGGCGCGTTAAAAGGATCGCAGAGAGAGGAATGGTAGTCGGCTTCACCACCTTCATGGTAAATTGGTCTAAGTCACTCTTTTTGATGGTAGAGATATGATCTGGATCCATGGTCTACAATCATACAAGTTAGAAGAGAATTTCTCCAACGAGTGTACAAGATCTGATTAAAAGACATATTTCGTTTCATACGTCGCACGAACTCCAACACTTTGAATTTGTGTTATAAATATAAAAAAAACTACACCTTATATGTTTTGGGACCATATCAAAGTAATGACATTTTTTTTGTCTTCTTTTATTATCCTTATTAATTGCTTGTGTCCGTCTATGCTTGACTAGCGATCATCAGTTGACTTTTTTCTTAAGCATGTGATGTGATCATCATTCAGGCGACGGGATAGGATGCCTGCACAGCAAGGCCGCAAACGCCTGCTGCATCGGTCGCCAGGTCCCTTGCGATCCTGACATATCCCCCCTCGCCCCAAGCCGGTTCCCCAGGAGTTCTTCATCAACCAATACCGCGTGCCATGCTCGTCGGTGCCGTACCCCACCGCGGTGACGGCATGGTTGAGGCTACTGTTCCTACACCTGAAGCTGCCGCCGGCCGCCGCCGCGGCGCCGAAGATCCCGCTCTTGTATAGCTGGAACTCCTTGTTCCTGCCGTCCAGAGCCACGGACACGGGCTGCTGGGAGACGGCCAGCCGGAGCGCGGTCTCGTTGTTGGCGGGAACGTACTGGAAGCCCCGGATGGCGGCGGCGGCCGGCTTCCCCAACAAGCTGCAGTTGCTCTGCACGCCTTTGTACGGGTAGGCCGACTCCTGGCTGAGCCCGCCGTTCCAGAACACGCCGACGGCGGCCGAGGGCACGACGCGGCTGTGGCTATGGCGGCTATGGTTCCGACGGCGGCCGTCTTTCCCGGCGATGTACAGGAAGGCCTCCTCCATGTCGCCCTTGTTGCATCCGCGGTTCTTTCTTCCCGTGGAGCAGTCCAGCAGCTGCTGCTCCGAGAGGGACACCAGGTTGCCCGTCTTGATCGCGTGGATGCCCTCGACGGCTGCCGCCGCCGAGAACGCCCAGCAAGATGCTGATGATAGATGTTCACGTTGCATTGTATGCACATGCATGAACATTAAATCTTTGTTATATACCAACAAGCTAAGATTCTTATGAACGAAAATTGCTTTTATATATATATATATATATAGAGAGAGAGAGAGAGAGAGAGAGGGATCAGAGCTCCTCACCACACTGTTCGGTTTGGTCTTGGTCCTTGACAGCGGTGACGGCGCCCATGGCGGTCCAGTTCCTGCTGGCCGGAACGTCCGACTCCGAGAGGTTGCCGTACATGAACCCCGGTATGCTGCCGTTGAAGCGCTTGCTGATGATCCGTCCGACGTTGTTGTTAAGGTACCTGGCCTCAAATTCCTCGACGGTGAGGTCGGCGAACCTGTTGGTCGCCAGCAGCGGCCTCGACCTGCTGCTCTTGCCCGTGGCCGCCGCCGCCGCGTTGTACGAGTCGACAAACTCGGCGTTGGACCTGAACACCTCGTACCGCCGCGCCTTCTCGGCGTCGTCCACGTAGGTGCGCCCGTGCTTCGCCACCCACCTCTCGTACCGAGCCCTCATCGCCCTGTCGTCGTCCCCGCCGGCCACCACCGCAGAGGCCTCACGGCGGCCGCCGCCTGCCATCGCCGTGTGCGCCAAATTTGTGGCGCAGCACATGATGATCATAACGAGGGACAAGGCGTTTATCAGTGGTGCATTATTGGCGTAAGCAGACGTTGAGGCCATCATGTTAGCTAGGACTCACGTGCTTAGCAAGAGACAAGAGGTAGCTGGTTCTCTGTTTTCAGAAAGCAGTATTATGCATGCATACGTTCTTAATTAGCTGATGAGGCTTATGGAGTAGTTGCTAGAGCAGCTAACATTGTGGGTATATATAGTCTTGCTGAACACAGGAGATTTATACTAGTGGAGTAGTCATCAGTTTATAGAGATTTTTTGAACCAAAGACTTTAGGTCGTCGTCGCGTCGTCCCTCTTTTATGAAAAGTAGTAGATAGAAAAACGAAGATAATCTGCTGGGCATTCTAGACGCGTTTTTGACAACCCCCAATACAATACATGCAAAAAAGAAGAGGCAACACATTATGATGCGACAAATATTTATATTGATTGCTTGTGAAATACGTTGTATATATGCTATTTGGTTGGGCCATTTCACCCTGTAAATTGTTCAAACCGCGCCCACCAGACAGGGTTATTTGATTCTGTTGCAACGCGTAGTTCATCTTTGGGAAGTCGTTTAACGAATCAAACAAACTGAAGAAACAATTGTTCCATTCCCTTTACAGCTATGATAGATTTCCTTTACGTTTGCATTAACCATCCTCGAACGAAACAGGAGAAGAGATAAATCTCTTGACCCAAAATTTCTTGGTTAATTAATGATTGACATATATTTTCATACACTGTTCTTTCTGCTTCACAAAGGAGTGTTTCTAAAACGCTAAAAATTGTCATATTTTGCATGCATTTTCCCTTGGCTGTTTTTAACTCTAGGAAGTGAGACTAGCTCAACTAGTTGGGCGTGAAATTGGGCTCAGTGTCTCAGCCACTGCACTCAGGTTAAGTCATTTTTTTTTAATTTACATGAGTTAACAAATTGAATCTATTGTTGACGGTAGTGTTAAGTGGTCTGAAAAGTGGATCGGACCCATGAATCACAATTTGCTCTATTGCACCGTTTAAGTAAGCTTCAAATAAAGGGAAACGCACTTTGGACTCGAACGGTAGTTCATTTCCCAAAACAAAATAGCCTGGTCGTTCCATGTCCACAAAGCCGGTGTAAAGTACCGGTACAGCAGCTTTGTATACTGTTTATATTATAATATATCGATCAATTTTTTTTTTCCAACGTGGTGTAGTCCAGCGATAAATATCCTAATCGATTTGAATTATTAGTAACTTGATTCTCTCTGTATCAGACTATGATTTCAGATTTGAACAGACATTCAACTTTACCAAGGCAAGGCCCAAATGGAGCTACATCTGGGGGCTCCTCTATCTTTACTTCAAGCAAGGTTTATTATAGCCTGTTAGGCTCTATCTCGTATCACCGGTTACAATTGGTTATGGAATTCAGATTGTCTACCAAAAAGGAAAGTTTTTTTCGACTGGTTCTCATAGATAGATTAAGTACTAGAGAGATCCTGAGACGAAGGAATATGGAACTGCAGTCTTACAGTTGTGTGCTTTGCCATCTAAATGTGGAAGAATCTCTTCTTCACCTCTTCTTGGAATGCCCCTTTGCTATGAGCTACTGGAATTTGCTGGGTCTCACCCATCTAATCTAAGGAGATATTTGTGACAGTGTGATACTGTTTAAAGCTCACTTGCGGAAGCCTTTCTCCTTGGAGATCATTGTTGCCATGTTCAGGGCTATCCGGTCTGCAAGGAATAACATTTTTAGGAATTTGCATCATCGGCTACATTCTTGCAAAAGGATTCTGGAGACTGAACTTGCTCAAGTTAAGCTTAGAGCAAAGACGACTTACCAAATTCAACTGCAGCTATAGCTAGACAACTTTGTTTAATTCTGCTTATTTTCTTTGATTCCTTCTTTGTATCCTGAGTTTTGTATTTTGGAAACCTTTTTTTTCCAATAAAATTCCAGCAGGGGGAAACCCCTCCTGTTCCATCAAATGGAACTTGATTCTCTCTCCTATCATTAACACACCGCCCCAGTGGCGGATCCACAAACAGACCAAGAGGCGGGGGGCTAAATAAGCCGGCTGGGGCTGACGGCGTTGGCCGGCCACGGGCCGCCCGTCCTCCCTGGCTGCAGGCTGCTGGGCGCCGGCTGCTGGTTCCAGCCACGGGTCACCCGTCCTGGCTGGCCGATACGCGGAGGGCTAGAGGGCCGGACTGCCGGATGAAGGAGCAGAGGACGGGAGGGGCGGCGCGAGCAGGCGAGCCGCGAGGAGACCACGCCATGCTGCGTGAGGCGGCGGCGGGGTGTGATGCTGCGTGAGGAAAATCAGAGAAGTCGGCTGCTCTGCTGGTGGAGTGATTGGCTAACGTAGGCACATACTCTCTCCGTCCCAAAATAGATGTCGCTATGTGATACGTGCGGGTCAAACTTTCTCAACTTTGACTGAATTTGTAGAAAATACGGCCAACATTTATACCTTTCAAATAAATTCATTATGAAAGTATATTCAATGTATATATATATATGATCAAATACTAGAAGTCTTTGACTTCTCGAAAAGTGAGAATGACATATTATATTTTGGGCTGAACTCAAATTGAAAAATAAAACATGAGTCAAAAAATATTTCTTATATCAGACTCGGCTCTTTTTCTTTTACCCATCTCTTTATAAATATATAGTCATATTCTAGGTGAAGCATTGAAACTGTCCTTAAAAGATTGATTAAGGAAAGCTTGATTTAATTTCATTGTTGAATCCTCACAATACCCATTGGCCGATTTTTAGTTTGTATCTCCGCGTGAAGCCAGATGCAAGCATACAAACACCGTGCAAGATGAATAGTCCCACCTTGGCAACTTAGAGAAGCACCACCCCAGCCAAGTTTTTTCGTGACGGCCAGCACCATCAGGAAAAGCCACGGGGAAGGCCCGGAAACCTCTCTATGACGGTAGCCACTGATGGGATAGACTTTCCCGCACGGTCTAGCGGCAACGTCGGGGATTCTTGTGCGCACCTGACGGAGCATGCACAGCCGTAGGGAGCGCTCCCAGCCGACGGGACAAAACTTATCTGGAGTGGTGAAGCGTGACAAGGTTTTGGTCAAATATTCGGAATATAAATCATGAATAACTTTTAAATTATTGAGTTTAGAAATATAAAAACTATATAAATAGATTTGTCTTCAAATATACTTTTATAAAAGTATACATATAACACTTTTTAATAAATATTTTATAGCAATATAAAGTCAAAGTCATGCTTTGAAGATTGTGCCATTGTCATAAACGACTTCTAAATCCGATACGGAGGGAGTTCTTGGCTTTGGCTAGTTGACTGGACAATAATGATTGGCAACCAAATTTGGTTTAAACCAGATTTTGAATTCAGAATATTCCATATTAAAATAGAAAAGTAGAAAATGGGTGAAAATGGTCAGAAAATGTCTAAAGCGTTTTCTACTTTTACATTTCAAATATGAAAATAAAAGCGAATACGATAAAGTCAGAGACACAAAAAAATACGAATTCGACCGGATAAAATACAGAAAACAATGCGGTTCGGTTTGGGATATTTCCGTTCCATTTTCATCCTTATATGTATAATCTATATACAAGTGTAAAATAAGTGGGCACCATTTTAAATTTATTATTGGAACTTGTGTAAGTAAGTTTTGGTAGAGGGTTTTCATGGTTCCATGGAATGTCTCCCCTGCCCGTGGTGGATACATAGGCACTAACACGATCGCGAGGCTAGATCAGTCTTCTTTCTTTTTTGACCGGAAAATAAAGCAGGTGAGCGATGACCAAAGCTAGCCGCGCGTCAAGGGATCGAAGACCAGAACGGTGAGGCGGCAAATCAGAAATTAAAGAAAGAAACCATCCAAAGTGGCACGACGATGAGGAAACGTAGCTATATTTATGTACTGCTCCTCTCTTTTGCGTCGTCGCCGTGTATTGACCGGCCGGAACAGCCGGGTGCGCGCGTGAGTGGAGCGGGGACTTCATGCTGCTCGAGGCGTCCGCAAGTCCGGCGTCCGGACCCGGGATGGTACGCGCGCGCACGGCGATACCGGCGGCACCGCCGCCAGCTCCGTCATGTACTCATCATGCACCTTATTAGACACAATTTTTTTTTACGTACGCGCCTGGCCAGCTTTACGTCAAATCGTCAACCCTTGGTCGTAAACACACGTACGTCTATGCTAGTGCACTTGTCAACGACGTCGATGGGCATACATTCCGCCGACGACTTGTTGACGACGACGACTCCGATCGAATCGAAGAAGACACCACCAGTGTCTCTTGTTAGTACGTAGATTCGTTCCACCACGCGTACGTCTTGCTTGGCGCCACGCACATGATCTCAGGCGTCCGAGTAGGACCTTCCACTCTTCCCAGAGGGATGATGGTGTGGCTGAAGGAACTCTGTATCCGGGATATCCTGTGGAAACTACCCCCTCCATTACAAATTGTAAGTTCATTTCAAGAATCTTGGAGAGTCAAATAAGTGTACTATAAAAATATATTTGGTGAAGAATCTAATGATACTTAGTTCGTGTTTTAAATATTATTATCTTATCATATAAACTTGGTCAAAGTTAAGATGGTTTGACTCTAAAGTTCTTAAAATGACTCGCAATTTGGGATGGAGGGAGTATCATATTACTTTACCTTACATAATGATGGAGGTGTTATTTTGAATTATCTTTCAGAATAATAGAGATGGGTAATTTAGATATAGATTTCGGGGTTATTTTGAAATATTTTTTTATAATAATAGACGTGGGCAATTTATATACAAAATTAGGCGGTTATTTTGAATTGTCTTCCATAATATATAGCAAAAATGGGTAATTTAGATGCCAAATTAAATGTTACGTGATGTATTTTTATAGGGACAAAGGTGGGTAAAACCCCAGTAGTGTTTAATCTCATCATGCAAGCTATCAACCTCATGAGTGCACTATGAGATGCATTTATAGTCAATTGGCATTCATAATTATGATATATATGTTATCAATACACATCATTCACTAACATACATTTAGTTATCCACATCGCATGCCACATCATCCACTATTACATTATAATTATTCATCCCTTTGTATAAGTAATTTTATTCCAAATCATCATTAGTTTTTGTGGCGACGCGCGGAGTATGCTTCTAGATTTTTGATAAAATAAAATATATCTAATGGCTGCTAGCTATTCACAATGATGACTGGATGTTTTTTATTATTATTATTGTGACGATTAATGTAGGCTTCATCGGAGCCTTTATTACTTTTTGCTTCATAATGGTACATGTCGGTGTAACACCCGAAAAATTTCAATTTATTAAATAGGGATAAATTAATTTTTTTATGTAATTGTTTGGCATATTAATCTAGTAAATAATAATTTTTACCAATTAAAATAAATCATAGGCAATGGAAACGTGTTGTGTTGCATTCATGCTGTCCAAATATTTATTTGTAATGCTTGCATTATTTGGTTGGCCTGCAAAACATTCAGAAATCTATTTGTAAAATCTATTTGAAAATGAGATGAAAAAAATTGTAAAACCTTTCTAGTTCTCTCGGCTGAAGCCAATCAGCCGATCCCTTCCCTCCCTGCTCTTGGCCGACGGCCTGATGCTCTCCCATTCTGCTTGTGCCAAAGACCAACAAGGCAGAACGTCCGCTGCCCAGCAAGTCGCTTAAGCGCTGCAGCCCGTTCTCTCCCTCTGAGTGGCTGACCAGCCGGGCCCGCTGCTCAGGTACCTCTCCTACCTTCAGCTCATGTCCGAGCAGGATATGAACCAAGGCGTCCAACCGCCTGGCCACCGTATCTTCGGCCGAGTCCGCCTCGTCCACGCCTCCTCGCGTCCCCATAAAAGCGGCCCCATCACCCTGCCGTGCTGCCCACGAGCCCTAGCCGCAATCGCCACCCTCAATCGCGCACGCAGCAAGCCCCTGTTCCGCGCCGCCATAGAGAGCTTCGCCGCCGCCATCGACTTCGCCGCTGCGAGGTTTCCCCGTCGCAATTGGAGTTTCCCCGAGGTTCCCTTCGAGATTTTGAAGCCCCAGGAGACTTCAATTTCTTTTCCCGTGACCTTGCTGACCCCGGCGACGTACGCAGGGAACAGCATCCGCCATTGACGCCAAGAACGCCGACCCGGAGCTTCTTTGTCCAAATTTATCGATCCCCGAGTTTCCTTTCGAGGTAAGAAAGCTCCCCGACCAATCTTTTCTCAGTTTCATGGCCTATAGCCTCCCCAGCAAGCACGCCGCCGCCATAGAGCCGCCGTCGCCCATGCTGCACATCCTCTAGGCCATCGCAGCACTCTCCAGTACCCTAGATGGTTTTGCTTTGAGCCCCTCTACCTTCCCGTGCAAATTCCGAGCAAAACCGTGGCCTGTAGGCCGATTTCACGTTTCTCCGGCGAGGTCACCGCGTCGCCGGCCATGTCCTCCACCATGCTCCTTCCTTCCCAAATGAACAGAGCCCCCTCAGCCTTCTTGCATCTAATCTCAGCCATCCATAAGAGATCCAATGAACCAGATCCCTTCATACCCCTTCAATGGTCTTTTTATTAAAAACCCCCTAGCGTTTTTAATGTTCAAACCTGTAGTCCATTACGGCTTCAATAGAATGTGTTTACATAGCTAGAAAGCGTAATTCTTTCGGTTTATTCAAAATACGTTTTCCCTAATTTACAGTTTTGCCACTACTTTTATTTTGCCCATAATTTCTCCGTTTTAAATCCGATTTGATCCGTTCAAGTCTCGTTAGATTCATAATTTTGTAATCTACATGACGATACTACTGTTACACATGTTTTTCAACTTTTAAAATTCGAGATTAGATTTAATCTATTATTTTATTAAATCAAATCTTGTTTATTTCATAACTTCTCCATTTGAACTCCGATTTGCGTGGACTTTATATCGTTGGAATCGTAACGACGCCTAGATTATTTTTATACACTTTTCAATCTATTTTTTTTACTGTTGGTGTATTGTTTCTAATCTAAATCTTGTTTGCTTCGTGTATGATTGTCTCGATGTTTGTATGGTGATGTTATGATCGAGTTCAGACTATGAGCAATACGTTGGTGATTAAGAGTACTCCGTTGAGGATCTAAATTCTCAGGATCACTTTAATCAAGTCAAATATAGCATGGACCATCCTTGTTGCCTATTCACTTTAATCATTAAATTCATGATGCATATGTCTACCTTGGCAACCCTAGTGATTATTCCTAGTTTTGATGACTTGATCCTTGTTACCTACGATTGCATTTGAGTAGTGATGCTAGTGCTTTGATGGGTCATGATCTTATGAACTTGAATAATTGATTATGAAATAAAGATTAAAAGATGCTTTTTAGCAATATGGACTAAGGACTTATCTGTAAATATGACACCGGGACTTACAGCGCAACCATGGGGGCTATATGGCTCTGGCTTTAGTCAAGTATGAAGTTACTTTCTATCATGTTATTAATCTTGAAAGGTTTCTTGCCGAGTTGGTTGTTTTGCGGCTCCTGTCTTTGTGTGTACTGCTGCGTGTGTGTGCCACTTGGAAGGAGGGCTCTACCGCCCCTTGCCATTGCGCCCGGATTGATTAGTAAATTGTTAGAGAGCCTTTTGAAAGACTTCATAGTGAGACCCTGTTATGTACCTTAGCAGTGTAGTGTGGGCCTTGCAAACCCCAACACATGGGAATCACGACTCATGGTGAAAGTGTGCAACCTCTGCAGAGTGTAGAACTGATATATCAGCCATACTCATGGTCACGAGCGGCCTTGGACGTCTTACAGGAATAATAATAATTGAAAACTGTTTTATTTATTTGAAGTTTCTGTTGATGTTTATTTCATATTAATTATCATGTTTATATGATCATGGAATCATGTTCCTTGGTATATTCTATTGTTGCTACTCAAATTGCTAAAACATGATCAACTAAAAGCAACCACTGTCAAACCTGTGTCTTGCCTTATTTGAGCCTCATGAACCCGTGCTATTCTTGTTGAGTACGACATGTACTTACGCTTGCTTTATTTTTCATATTTGGATAAAAATCCCGGATGTGTAACAGATAACTATGATGACTCCTCTGAGGATTATTAGGATTGTGTTCACCAGTCAACTATTTCCCTGTGGATTGGAGCTTCCGCGAGAGAGTTATCTATATTATTCCGTTGCTATTTATGTAAAGACTCTGTGATATTTTTCGCTATGTATTAAACCTTGTGATGGTACTATGTAATTTGTCGCTTATGTGTGTGATTGATCTCTGGGAGCACATAAATTGGTTCATTTAATTTTATCCTTCAAATTGGGTGTGACAGTCGGTAACTTAGATGCTAGTTTCGGGGGGGGGGGAGATTTTTAATTATCATTGATAATGATATACACTACTGGAAACTTAAAATTCCCTTACGGTGTACTACCATTAGGGAAAATAAAAATATCGTCATGGAAATATACGTATCATCATAAAAAATAAAAATATCGTCAAACCGTCAGGGAAAAATAGGTGGGTAATTTGGCTACAAATTAGTGGTTACTTTATGTATTTTTCGGAATGGCACATGGCTAACTTTTCAAAAAAATGCAATAGGTCTAACGACTACTATTAACAATGGATTAGATTTTATCACATTAACGACAAGATGTTTCTGACTATCGAGGGAATTTTAAGAATTAATCTTGTTTTTCCTTAACATGTCCGGTAGGAATAAACATGGAGCCTCTCTTAGAGCTTATAATTAGTAAAGCCATTTTGTATAAATGGTGATAGTTTCACTTGTAGTATACTCTTCGAATTCGTAGATACAAATATATTGGATATTCGTAGATACAAATATATATATACAGAGTACATAGTAATTAATTCTCGCTGGTCCATTACTGTCGACTGATTTAGAATCCACAGTGGTTATGGAACCAACAGTAAATACAGGTCGTGGGTAGTGATTTTAGTATCAGCTGTGCGGGCGAGTAGTGTACGGCTGGCCTGGCCTGGCCTTAAAGCGGCGGACGACACCGCCCGTCCGTACGGCACATTCACTGGGTGAGGTGTTGGAGGCCCGGATCCAGTGGGATCATCTGCATGCGTAAATAAAGATAGGGCACCAACTAAACATGAGTGTAAGTGTAAGCCATATAATAGTTCTAAAATACTCCTTCTGTTCCTTTATACACGTTGCTATGGCAATATGCGTTAGCAATATTTGTAACATTTAGTAAGCTTATTATAAAAAATAGATTTAATGATATTTCTAATTATACTAATGCTGTATAATAATTAATATTTTCCTATATATTTGATAAAAGTTGAGTACGTGTGAATTTTCAGGAAAAATAAGAATGACAATTAAAAAACGATCAAAGGTATTGTATGCTAAGTTGAAACCTTTATCTTTTTCTACGTCAGAGAACAAATATAACTATGGTTTTTTCTAAAATATATTTTCTTAATATAGAGTACTCCCTCCGTCCTAGAATACATGTCGTTCTAGGACTGGAGCTGCAAAACAAGACATATGGTAAAAGACTATAACACCCCTATAGATGAATCATTGCTCCCGACGACTGAGAAAACAGGCGCATTAATTGCTTCGCATCCATGATCCATCGACGGAGCGCCACCGCCTGCCATGGACGAAGCGGTCTCGCTGCTTCGAGCTCGTGGCCGACGCAAGCGCCGGAGCAGGGCGGGGCCGGAGCAGCACTTGGGCGGGGTGACCAGGGCGCTGCCGGAGCAGCGTAGGGCCCTCGCGGCGGCGAAGCAACGCCAGGGCGGGACCAGGTCGGAGCAGCGCCGGTGCCGGGGCGGGGCAGCGCTCTTCTCCGCGAGCGCAAAGACGGCTGGCCAGAGCACGTCGAGCTGCAGGAGGTCGCCGTCGGCTTCCGTCGCGGCGTGGGTCATGCGTGAGTGAGGGACTTCGGCAAGGGGAGGCGGTCGCCATGGCTGACCCGCAAGCACCACGGCAAGGACGAAGGGAAAGGATAAGGCGAAAGGCTTCTCCCGTCGTCTGTGTTGTTTTTTCCATTTGTTTATTGGTGATAGTGGAGGACAGGATGTGATGGATCGGTCATGTACTAGTACGAAACATAGAGTGGGACTCACTGTTGACGGTCGTTAAGTACTAAAAATAACCGTTAACTGTAGCATGATTTGGCATAAAATGAATCACAAAGTATAGTTATAGGTTTTGATTCTAACGAGTTCCACGAGTTTTGGTGTTCTCACTTGTATTGTATGAATATGTAATTTTCCATCAATAAAGTATCTTAAATAAGCAATTGGACTGCACCATTGTGACGGGCTCGTCGAGACGATCAAAACGGACCTATCATTTGCTATATTCAGAGTTCGGAATCAAAATCTGCGGCGACACATACACCATTAGACTGCAGAAGGCTCAAGAAGACAACACGGCGAAATTGGGCCCGAAAGGCCACAGTTGGGCGCTAGCCGGCGCGAGGGTGGGGCCGGCCGGCCCCACTTCTAGGGTTTTGGCCCTCGGCTTCTGGAGTCTTCATCCACCGCCTTTGAGGAGTCATCTCGACCCCACGTTAAGTCGGTTTGATTCAACGGCGCGTATTCAACCCACCGGGCTATAAATAAAGGGGCAGACCCCCTGGAGGCATCTCTATATCTGAGCTTCAATTCAATATCTCCAGTTAGCGTTAGATGTAGCAATTAGGAGCGACTAGTTCTTCTAGATCTAGTCTTGTCTAGAGAAGTAGAGAGGTAGAGTAGAGGAGTAGAGATTCGGAGGAGTTCCGGCCTGTCGGCGCTTCTTCGTAGCTGTATTCTTCTGGATTCAGCTTCCTTGCCCGGAGCTGCGTTCTGAAGTACTTTTGTATTCAACTTCTAATTCAAGTAAGCATTTGTTCTTATTCGTTCTTAAATTTACAACTCATATTGAGTGTTTTGATCTTGGTCATTACTTGATTGAAATAGTATTTCGTAGTGTAGGCGTGGTGCCTGTTAATGGTAGTTATTGCTCATTTTTACCCATCAAATAAACATGAATCAAGGGCATAAAACAATACATAACATAGTTATGCGGTTTGATTCTAACAAGTTCCATGAGTTTTGGTGTTCTCACTTGTTTTGCAGGGTATGAAGGGATATTCAATTTTTCACCGATTAAAAGTATCTCAAATGAGGAATTAGAGTTCACCATTGCTTAGAGCTCATCGAGACGATCGAAATGGACCTATGGTTTGCTATTTTTGGAGTCTGGAATAAAGAGACATGGATTTTACAAACACTAGAAGATTCTAGAACCTAAGCTGCGGGATTAATTAAAGGCTGCGGGATTAATTGGGCCTAAATCAGAATTTGGCCCATTAAAGCCTATGTGCACATGGTGGAAAGGCTTAGTACCGTATCGCTTGCCCAAGGTGAAGGGGAGGCCAGGCGCCCCCATATAAGGAACCCAGGACCCCCGAATCAAGGGCACCATTATGGAGTTGTAGAGGCGTCCCTCGAATGGATAATCTCTCAACTCCAGAGAATTAGGGCTAGACTTTCCAATGTAGTAGATTAGTTCTAGTTGAGAGTTAGGGAGAGTGGAGCTATGCTTCGGTTCTGGAGAAGTCTTCAGGGGTCTGGTATATCTTTGTATCTCATCTTTGTAAGACTTATGTTTTAATATATTTATCTTCTCTATTTACTTTATGCCTTGAATTTGATTGGTTAGTACAGTTGTTATACTTTGGCATAGGATCTCCACTCGCATCGAGTGCTCTAGTTTTCATATGGGATTATAGTAGTAATTAATACTGTAGACGTGGTGTGTAGACTAGAGGTTACCTGAGATTGCACTCAACCTTACGAATAGTTGTGGTAGCCCCAGGAGGTGACAGCTCTGATGGCCGACGTATTCCACCTCGTGTAGGTGGATGATTGTAGGACCGTAGTCAGAGCTTCCTAGTCACATTCTCATCTTATTCTGAGGCTAGTGTTCTGATGTCCCAAAGTGTTATTGTGTGATTGCTTTATCTACCATGAATCAGTTATTATAGAACCCCAGTAATAGAGAAGTATTTAGAAACCTTAAACTCTCTCATTGTCCTCTCACTTTAGCTCTCTATTCTTTTATCATAGAATTCTCTTGTGTGACTATGTCATTTATGCATAACTCCTATCATTTATTACTTACCCCCTACTTTAATCTAGTTGGTGTATTAATTAGTAGACACATGATGGTCAACTATCAAACTTCTTTAACCATTGTTTCCCTGTGGTAAAATATAAATAACGATACCTGGAATACTCCCGGTAAAATGCTACAATGGTATTCTATGCGCTTACGGAATCTTTCATATTCTATTTGCACTTAATAAATACCAACAGTGCCTAGGCTAGGTTTACATGTGAATGTCCCCTGATTAGCCGGATAGTGGTAGTTCGCGTAGGTGATAGCTACGTTGATTCCTCTGTAGTCCACTTTCCGTTGATAGGATCGATAGGTGTACAAGTGTTTGGTAGGAGGGAACTCTGATTTTCACTCTTATTCATTTTACTGCCCAGTTAGAACGATATTATTCAAAACTTACCGGTTGTTGGAACTAGATAGTCATTAGCTATTTCCTCTTTCTTAATATTATCTAGCCTAATTGTAGGGTTAAGTTCATCGGATTGGTCATTATCACCTACTGTTCCTTGTGGATTCGATATTTAAAACCTCCGGGTGAAGTGCTACATGGGTATTACATCTGTGCGCTTGCGGATAATCTGATAATAATAATATTTAGTAAAGTGCAGTTAATTTATACCAACAAGCATTTCTGGCGCCGTTGCTGGGGAACGGTTTACTGATTTTGACTTAGCATTATACTTTTATCTTTTCGATTTTATCCCTACCTTTTTATCATTTTATGTTCATCCTTATGCATGCTTTAAATTCCGTGCCTATCTATCTATATGGCATGCGCAAAAGATTTAAGCCACCAAAATCTGTAGAGCCTATCATAACACCTGACTACGAGCTGCGCCCCATGTCTAATTAATATGATTCAGGATAAACCCTTCTCGGGAGAAGGTAACGAAAATCCATACTTACACCTACGAGAATTCGGGCAGACCTGTGCATGCTTGCACATTGCTGGCATGTCTAATAAGACCTTAAGATGGAACCTTTTTCCGTTCTCTTTGACCGGAAGAGCTAAACGTTGGTATAATTGGGCCGTAGGAAGTATGCAAGGGGATTGGGAAACTTTATGCTCTGAATTTTGTTTATATTTCTTTTCCATCCATAGAGTAGTTAACCTTCGAAAAGAGGTTCTAATTTTTAGGCAACTAGAACAAGAATCTCTTAGTACATTATGGGATCGTTTTAATGAACTTGTTACATCTGGCCCTGACCTTGGTTTTCTGGACCCCGTACTTATTCAACATTTTTATTTGGGTCTTACCAAGAATTTTAAGGAATCCCTTGATTTATCCTCTGGAGGAGCCTTTCCTTATTTGTCTATAAGTAAAGCAAGAGCAATGATTAACAAGGTTGCTCTAGCTAATTCCAAGCTCCCCGAGGAAGAGAAGTAATCATACCTCGAACAAGTAGAGGAAGTTTTGGTAGCTAAAACACAATCACTCCAATCCCAAGATTTAGCTGTCAATCTTAAACCATTGAAACCCCACTTTGATGATTTAGACTTCCAATTAGCTAAGATGCTCGTAAATCAATGTACATTAGATCTTCTCGAAAAAGCATCTTGGAAAAAATGTCATCAACTTTCTTTCTCCCCTGAAAGACATTGGGAAGAATGCAAGGATGGCATATCTAGTGATGCCATAGAAGGAGAGCCAAGCCACGTAGGAATCAATCATATGTTCTCCCCTTCTATGCCCACATCTAATACCTCATCTAAACCCATCTCTAAACCCATCCTTGATCTTAATGATCCTTCTTATGCTCTCTCTCCTAAGTCTCATAATGACCCTAAGATCCCATTAGGACATCCCAAGAATAGGAGTCATAAAGATTTTTGGAATGACCAAGAAGAGCAAAGACAATGGCAGAAATGCATAGAACATACTAGAAACACATACGCTTTTGTCAAAGAATGGATGGAAGAGGACGAAGCCTTAGTGCTAGCATCTTAACTTGGTCTAGATTCAAATGGTGAGCTTAAATCAATTTCTGTAGTAAACATAACTCATCCAAGTTTAGAGAAAACCTTAGACGAGAGCAAACTTAGACACACCAATTCATGGAAAATCCTAGAAAATAAAATATCCAATGAATGTCATAGGCATGAAATAATAAAGACAAACTTGTTGCCTATAGACATTCATGAAGAAACACCCTTGGAATTTGAAAAGGGAGATCATATCAATGAGCATGGTAATTACTTCATTAACACCTCATCGAATCCATGCTCATATGAGAAATCTCTTGGATCGGTTAGTCTCTCCAACATTATAACACACGAGATCTTCAACCCCCTCATTCTACCTGTTCATAAATTTATTGAAAGGGTGGTTGTAGATGCATATGTTTATCATAAATATTGTAGATCTCGTTGCACAAAGACTGGTGTTCTAGAGGAAACCACCCCACGAACTTAAAGTACAATAATTAGAAGGTTTCCCAAGAATGACTTTATGTCCTAAAATAATCACTCTTGAAAAATGAACTGAGCTTGCACCTTTAATTTTACTATAATGCCCTTTTGAATTGAGCATAGAATTAAAATTATAAAAATATTCCCTCGGGTATTTTTGTCACTAACCATTTCAGACTTGAAGCAGAAGGATGACATCATCAGGTATGTCCAACCAATCATCATGCAACATTAATCCATCCAAACTTAACTTTGCTTTGCAAAATTCGAGTTTGGGGGAATGGGCTTATTTAGAGAATCTTATGTTGCTAATATTGGTTGTCTCTACCCTTTTAATCCATGTTCAAATTGTTAATTAATAATCATGCTCTTTCATCTCTGTTTGAATAACGCTCTATAATACTTTCATGCTACCTTTATTTGCTATTGTATATGTTTAGGCTTTGAAGTACTTTCATACATCTCTTAAATGAAGCACGGTGCTTAGTTTTGGAGTGGTGATCTTATTTTCAAAAGGCCTTTTGAATTAAGTGCGGTGTTTAGGTTAAAATGCCTTCCTAAGTCAAATTGGACGTGGTGTCTAGGTTAATTTTTGAGCCACTCGTATATTGTAGTAGACATTGGAATTTTTATTGGACTAACCCTTGCAGAAAACTTTCAATTTAATTTGGGTAAGTCACGAGATAAATTCAAATCAGAGATGAGACAGGGCACATGCTGAACTTCAATAACTTTGTAGAGGAAGACACAGTTCATTCATTATGGATGAAAGAACTGTGAGTATTAATAATTCATTTACTTTATCTTCTGTTACAAGTTACTTAGACTCAAGCCATGCCGGTATAGAACATGATCTATGCTAACATAATATCAACCCTATCTTCTTAGTAGCATGGATGGAACATGATAAAATTCTGGACAGACAACATATGTTCCAAAATTGTACATTCTTTCGGGTATGTGTTGTCCACTAATCTGTTGCAGGCATAATAATGAATGGAGTGACAAGGTGTCATAAGATCAAAGAAGCAAAAGATGGCAAAGGGATAAGAAATAAAGAGACAAGATGCTCATTAACAACTCAAGATGCAAGAGAAGAAAAGGACCACCAGTCATCTACCCTTCATTACTTAGTGCCATCACGCTCTTATAATGAAGGTAATATTTTAAGGTAAGTGGTCACTATTCTCCTCTTGATCTTGGTATGCAGATAAATAAAGATACAAACATGTTAGAGTTATAACTTTAATTGATTAACCTAATTAACTCAACAAGCTTTGTCCTTTAAGATTGTTCATAGCATCATTCTTTTGATCTCAGTCTTAACCAAATGTGCTAAAACATTGTATTCTATCTTTGGAAGATGATAGTCACACTCATGTGAAAATTTATATATTATGTAGAGATAGACAACCCTTTCATTGGTTAAGCAATTTAAATCTTTTCTGCCATATGAACTTAAATACAACATTAAATGCTTAATCTTCTGATCTTACCACTCATGTCATAAGTAAACAAATTATGCAACACCAATTTTGTCTTGTTCAATGTGCCTAAGGATAGAGAAAATAAAGAGATAGATTTGGTTATGTTGGTGTTTTTCCACCAGCAGAGCCCATGCACTTGATCTCTACCTTGGTTTTGCAAGCAGGACAACACTTCGAGGAAAGTTTGTTAATTCCTAAAATTTCACAAGTGGAAGTCCTGTGAACATGTACACTGAGCAAGATGCTGCCAGCTTCCACTATTAATGCTCTACTTCAACTTGCTGGCCAAGCAAAGAACAAAAGTGACATCACCATCACCACAGGTGCAACCATCAAGACTTCCGTCTCTAAGACGGAGAGATACACAAGTAGAAGAAAAAGTCCTGTCGGTAGACTTTAAATCCCGCACCTTTGCCATAAGGTAATATGGTAGTTATCTAATTAATTAGTATTTGTATCTACATTAGTAATTTCACTTTAGCATATTCATCTTTATTCATATCAAAACGAAAAAATAAATAAAAATCTTTATTGTCTTATTTACTGCATCACAAAATATTAAAACTCCACGTGAATAAACTTATGGTAACCCTGTAGGAGTATTTACCGTGGTGGCATAAAAAATGATAATAGCATCTGTATTTACTTTCTTGCATTATGAAAATCCTAAGGCACATGAGAATAAATATTCTCAGTGGTGACATAAAAATAAAATATACATCATGCATACATATTTACTTTTCTACATAAGAAAATCAGAAAATCCTAAAAAGAATCATGCTAGAACCTATCAATTTAAAATCAACTCAAAAGAATAATCAATTACTTATTGGCTGATCGCTAACCTCTTATTAAATTCGAGCCTCGAGTTTTGGTTTTCTTGTTGGAGTATAATTCTGCAGGATTGACACTATGACTGAGGAGTGAGTCCATCAGTGGAGCCCACTAGGACTGTTGCCAACAAGCTTGCTCTAAAAGATCATCAACACTAACTATTGCAAATATCTAGCTTGGGGAGGAACATCCCGTAGTTATCAGGTAACTATATCTATGCGATTATCGAGTCTGTTTTATAAAGTCATAAAATACCAAAAATATGTGAACACATGAAGGTTCATCATAGTACCATAAGAAAATCTAAAAATACCAAAAATAAGTGGGCACATGAAGGTCCATACTTTTTAGAAAAAACCTAAAAATATGTGGGCACATGAAGGTCCACACTTTTTAGAAAAAACCCAAAAAATATGTGGGCACATGAAGGTTCACCCAATTAGAAAACTTTTGCTGAGAATATAAAATCAATCACTTACCATGAAGTGGTACTAAACATAACCCCTCTCCATGAGATTTGATATTTTTGTTTGCAATTGAGTTTCACAGGAAAATATAAGGTCAAAGAGTTAGTCAAGCCGACGTCCCTTACATTACTGATACACTTGCTCTCAGAAGAATCACTCAATTTGCAACATCAAAAACTCTGTCAAATATCCAGCTTGGGAGAGGGCACCCTTCATTTAAAATCCAGCTAAGTATAAGATTCCCACCTTATTATTATTGTACCATATCAGTTTTTTCGCGTGAGTTAGCTAGTAAGATAAAATTTTAAAATCAAATAAATACTTACTTATATATTAGAGTGGTCTTAGAGTGTGTCTATAGTCAGTCTAGGTTAGAGTCAAATAAAAAACTGGAGAACATTAAAATTTTGTCTTGGGGATGATGAATAGTTGCTCTGCCGTAATTCCTTTCAAGTGCCTAATTTTCAACCTTAAATTCTCCCGAGTTTTGGATACTACTGTTTTGGCTTAAGAATTTACTTTGAACCTGAAACTTGTGAGGTATATGCTTGAGTTAAGTCTAGGTGATTGATTGATATGATACATGAAGGTTGAGCTGCTATTTATCTTATTCCTAGCATTACTAAGTTCTGGAGATTTATTTTAAAAACTTAAAATCTTACATGATGAGCTCCTGTATGACAAAGTGTGAATTCCTACCAAAGCCATATATGATACATTTAGAGATAGAAAAACTTTTGCACATTTATGCTACTTGCTTTGCATTGAGTTTAGTTAACCTTTGTCGTATACCTTATGAGAGTCTTGTCATGCTTTTAAAATCAAGATCACTTACACACTCCACCCACATATGCATTACTCCTACTCTGGGAGTAAGCGTAATCATTTTTCACTTCCAACCAGATCCACCTTAAAAATATTTTTCTCCTACACTGGGAGTAAACACCCAAAAATATACCCTATAGGACAGCCCCTGTTTAATTGCTCTAAGTTCTTATCATTATCTCTCCAATTATTTATATTCAAAAGATGCATGTGGCTATGCAAAAGTATTGAAAAAAAAGAAAAGGGAGTAAAAGATGGACAAATGTCCCAGCAATTAAAACAATGGGTACTGAGGTGCCCGTCTCCCTAAAAAAAACAGAGAGAGAAAGAAAAGAAGAAAAAGAAAATAAAAATAGCCCATATTTTTCCGCGAAAGTTGTAAGTTCCAAAAAGGAGATCGAGTCATCTTCAAAGAGCAAAATTAGAATTAGAATTAGCCACCTTATATACACCCATCTACCATATTCCATACACATGCACATCTTAGTTTGATTGTATGACTTGACTCTCTGTGGATCCATTGTTTGACTTTACAATATATGAATTGCAGGTATGCTCATCCTTGTTATTGTCACTCCTATGAGCTCCACTATATAATCTTAGCTGTAGGAAGCATAACATTATTAATGCCTTAAGTGAGATTCATAAATACTACATATATTAAGAGACTTGAGGATGTCATACAATTAAGCTCTGAGTTTTATTTTTAAAACTTGCACAACTCCGGAATACTGGTACTGTGAAGAATTTGAGACATAGTGCTTGACTTGATTGTTCAATCTTTCGATTGCTCAAGACTTATGCAAAAGCTGAGAAGCTCCATAGTTAAAGGTACAGTGGGTAAGTTGAAAGTTAGAGCAGTTTTGTCTAATCCAGAGGAGAATTTCTATTTGAAAGCATGTGTACTTGGAAGGTATAAAGCATTGTAGCCAATTCCTGATCTAAGTTTATTAGCAATTAGGCTTAGTTTGTTTGCCAAAGGACTGGCAAAGGGTAAGCTTGGGGGTATTGTTGACAGTCGTTAAGTACTAAAAATAACCGTCAACTGTAGCATGATTTGGCTACAAAATGAATCACAAAGTATAGTTATAGGTTTTGATTCTAACGAGTTCCACGAGTTTTGGTGTTCTCACTTGTATTGTAGGAATATGCAATTTTTAATCAATAAATTATCTTAAATAAGCAATTAGACTGCACCATTGTGACAGGCTCGTCGAGACGATCGAAACGGACCTATCATTTGCTATATTCGGAGTTCGGAATCAAAATATGCGGCGACACATACACTATTAGACTGCAGGAGGTCCGAAAAGACAACACGGCGAAATTAGGCCCGAAAGGCCACAGTTGGGCGCCGGTCGGCACCAGGGTGGGGCCGGCCGGCCCCACTTCTAGGGTTTTGGCCCTAGGCTTCTGGAGTCTTCCTCCACCGCCTTTGAAGGGTCATCTCGACCCCATGTTAAGTCGGTTTGATCCAACGGCGCGTATTCATCCCACCGGGCTATAAATAAAGGGGCAGACCCCCTGGAGGCTTCCCTATTCCTGAGCTTTAATTCAATATCTCTAGTTAGGGTTAGATGTAGCAATTAGGAGAGATTAGTTCTTCTAGATCTAGTCTTGTCTAGAGAAGTAGAGAGATAGAGTAGAGGAGTAGAGATTCGGAGGAGTTCCGGCCTGTCGGCGCTTCTTCGTAGCTGTATTCTTCTGGATTCAGCTTCCTCGCTCGGAGCTGCGTTCTGAGGTACTTTTGTATTCAACCTTTAATTCAAGTAACCATTTATTCTTATTCGTTCTTAAGTTTGCAACTCATATTGAGTCCTTTGAACTTGGTCATTACTTGATTAAAGTAGTATTTCGTAGTGTAGGCATGGTGCTTAGGCTAGGTTTACATGTGAACGTCCCCTGATTGGCTAGATAGTGGTAGTTCGCGTAGGTGACAGCTACGTTGATTTCTCTGTAGTCCACTTCCCGTTGATAGGATCAATAGGTGTATAAGTGTTTGGTAGGAGTGAACTCTGATTTCCACTCTTATTCATTTCACTGTCCAGTTAGAACGATATTATTCAAAACTTACCGGTTGTTGGAACTAGATAGTCATTAGCTATTTCCTCTTTCTTAATATTATCTAGTCTAATTGTAGGGTTAAGTTCATCGGTTTGGTCATTATCACCTACTATTTCTTGTGGATTCGATATTTAAAACCTCTGGGTGAAGTGCTACATCGGTATTACATCTGTGCGTTTGCGGATAATCTGATAATAATAATATTTAGTAGAGTGTAATTAATTTATAGCCAACACTCACCCTATACAAGCTAAAACGACTTCCTTTCATGGACATTTTTTGAACTGCAGAACGACCTGTATTTCAGGACGGAGAGAGTACATCTTTAGAGGTGGCTAAGAAACCTTTATGAAGACGGGTAGCCTAGCCGGCTAGATAACCACTTTTAGGAATCAGATTTTTAGAGGTGGTTGAGAATATTGAAGCCATCTCTATAAACCAATTTGTTGAGACAAATCGGAATATAACCATCTCTGCAAATCGTTCTCTAGAAATCACAAATATGGTAAAAGAAATAGCAAACTCTTTTTAAATCCAAGGAGGCACTGCTAATCAATTTATAGAGATGACTCGAACTAGAGCCGTCTGTGTACATATCATTGTT
The DNA here is from genome assembly GCA_038502445.1 of Eremochloa ophiuroides. NCBI lineage: Eukaryota > Viridiplantae > Streptophyta > Magnoliopsida > Poales > Poaceae > Eremochloa > Eremochloa ophiuroides. The sequence goes on from JAHLJS010000003.1 coordinate 87,320,569, forward strand.
CGCAAATCACAAAACTGGACCCAAAAATTGCAAATTTTTTAGTCTGAGGAGAGCCCACCAATCAGCTACACCCACGCACCTGTCGCAAGTGGCATGATTTTTTGGCACAAAAAAAATGCATGCATGCGGCATGACGCGCCAATTATCCTTGCGCTAGGGAAGCGCCAAAAGTCAAAAAGGAAGTTTATTTGGGAAATTAAAAGAAAAAATGAGGGTACCCAAGCTAAATGTGGTTGGTGTGTGGACACTTACTTTGCCACCTGCTATAACCCGTACCGAGGCCTTCTGCAGCAGTTGAAACGAGGCCGTCGTCGCTGCAGACCACGAGAAGCAGCATCAAAATTACGCCCAGCACGACGACGGGCGGCGACGACCTCTTGGTGGAAACATGGAATTGCTTGTTCCTGGGCGGCATGCTCCAGCAGTATATAATAAGGCTCGATCGATGGATCGATGATACTAGTTTCAGGCAGCTGAAGAGAGGAAGAACAACAGTTGTTAAGTCGAGAGAAAATAGAAAGTACTATAGACGATCGAGATGAGCACGATTTGCAGGCGTCTTATATGCACACCCATGCATGCAATTTCGAGAGTGGGCGGCTTTGACCGCACGGTTCACCGGGTGATCTACGGGTCGAGGGGCTCTCGTCGGCGGCCGGGTCACCGGGAAAAGTGGGGAAAAAAAGTTCAGCAAGGTTGGCAAAACGGCCCTCGAGCACCGATAGCTTGCGCTTGCGCAACATCCACCTCTTTCCTTCTAGCTCTGTTGGTATTAATTAAGTGTCACTTAGTAAATTATTTAGCCACCTCTTTTAAACTTATATCTCTTATAATAACTAAGTTGTCATTCCTATCATGAATATAGGAGACATGTATGAAAACTACTCAGAATAATACTAAACAGCTATTATGAATGCAAGTGGCTAAAGAGGGTATAAAATATAAATAATCAAGTTTAAAGTATCTGCAAGCGTACAGATTAATTATACCATTATAAGCATTTTATCCCGAGTATTACAGGGTTGTCGATTTATATTTCTACCACAGGGAGAAGGTATGGAGTCAGGCATGAGTGAATAGATTCAAGATACATTACTTATAAATAGAATCAATCACATAGCACATACTTAAACAGGGGTAAGCCAATAATAAAGATATGAATATGATGATAATAAGTGCTTAGATAACTTTCTAGAGAAGTGTGTACTACTCATTGTTAAAGTCAACTAAAGCATAGAATTAATTAAGAGATCAGATTCTTGTGTCATTCCTAATTAATTATATTATTCATCTACTCTAGTAAATATACAATCATGTATAGCACAATTAACTCTTTATCTATGCATCAGAAACATTATTCAGGAATAATAAGAATAGAGCAAGTCTACCATCATAATCTAGTTCTACTCTCTTACATACGGGGAGTGGATTACAAAGGACTCAACGGGAGTGTCACATCCGCGATCTACCACATGACCCAGCATATAAAGCGCATTCGCAGGCAAACAATATCTAAGCACCATGCCTCTATAATGTCCACTTAACCCACTCGAGTACTGGATTAAGCGCTTTGCGAACTCATGCATAAACTCATTATCAATCATAACTATATCAAATATATTGTTAGAATAAACTAGGAACATAACAAAGCGAAACATAGTATTAAAATAGCATAAAGTCATAACAAGAGGAAATACAGCGAAATTACCGGCCTCTAGTAGACAGGCGATCCAGAATCCTGAGCCGAAGGCTCAACTCTACTTCAATCTACTATCTAGGTCTAAACTAAAACTTTGAGTGTCTAACCCTAATTTCTGGTGGAGAGCTCTTCTTTTCTCTGCTTGATATCTCTTTCTCTTTTGATTGATATGAAACCCTGTGGGGTCTGGAGCTGTATATATAGGCCGGTGGGATAAACCAGTAGCCCTTAGATCAAACCGACTTCGACGGTGGTGGAGATTGATCGTCAAAGGCGGTGGAGAGTCCACGTCGAGACGCACGTGAAAAGGACTCTGGCCAGGGTCGGCCGACCTGTCAGGGAGGTTGGCCGACCTCCCCTGGCTGCCATCTGGGCCCCGCTTCGTCAGGCGTGACTCTGGTGTTCTCTAGAATATTCTTGTTCTACTTTCACGTCAGAATTCGATATTTTGATCTGATATGTGGGTCTCCTTTGCTTCTTTTCGGATTAACACCCTGCAAAACACAGATTCACCAAAACTCGTGGAATTCTGTCAGTTTAAGCCATATTCTATATTTGAGGATGATTTTATGTCCTTTTTCATGTCTTGTTGATGTTTAAAATTGAACAATAACTACAATCAACACTCTCGCATCATAAGATAATGCATAATTAAACCAAATCAATCTCGGGAAAAAAAGCGACAACAATTGAACAATATAATTATTGGAAATTATAAAGAAGGGACTGGTGGGTATTGTTATATACTCCTAATAGAAACGAAGCGAGGAGGAGTAATAATACAAGAATCATCAATCATCTGTCTTGTGTCGAAGTGTACCTGACGTACGTCTTATCAGGTTTTATTCTCTTAACCGACCTATAGCTATTGACCTAGGGCTGTAATCGGGTCAGATAACTATGGATACGAATAGTGTTATCTTTGTATTTGGGTTATAATAATAATAATAAAAAGAAATGGCATTATTTTGACAGGGTCGTCGAGGCATTGACACATTCTTTTATTTCTTTATCTGGTCCTAAACTGATATTCTTAGAGTATTAATTTTGTAGATATTTCTAATTATTGTGAGAACTAATATGGAGGCTTCATTGAAGCCTCTATTACTTTTGCTTCATAATGGTACAAGTCGGTAACTTAGATGCAAGCTTAGGGAGGTTATTTTCAATTATCATTGATAATGACATAGTTGGGTAATTTATTTAAAATTTTTAAATTATCTTCATAATGACGTTGGTGGGTAATTTGGCTACAAATTAGTGCTTACTTTATGTATTTTTTAGAATGGCACATGGCTAACTTTTTAATAAAACACAATAGGTCTAACGAGACTACTATGAACGATAGATTAGATTTTGTGTGAATTCTACAGTACAGACACTGACGCTCACAACACATTCACACAAATCACTGTGAACACACGCACGTAAACTCTACCCTTATGAGCACCTCCGAAAGACCGCACCGCCATATCTCGAGATTGACAAAGTCACCACAGACGTCTCATTGTCGATGGGAACATCGTCTACCAGTGAAAGCACAACGGCGTTAAATACTAAAATAAATTTAGGAAAGGTGCGACAACCAGGATTTGAACCCTATCACATTAATGACAAAATATTTATGGAGGGAATTTCTAGAATTTATCTTGTTTTTCCCTAACATGTCCGGTAGGAATAGACATGGAGCCTCAGTTAGAGCTTATAATTAGTATAAAGCCATTTGTACAAATGTACTCCTAGATAGTTTCACTTGTAGTATACTCTTCTTAGATACAAATATATTGGATATTGGATATCCTGCTATATCCATATCTAATTGCAAACGTGGATATATATCTGTCCACTATATTACAGTACACAATAATTCTCACTGGTCCATTACTGTCAGCTGATTTAGAACCCACAGTGGTTTTGGAACCAACAGTAAATACAGGTCGTGGCGTGGGTAGTGATTTTAGTAGGGATAAAAGTGGTACGGATATTTTCCGACTGTATTCGAGACCGGATCCGTTTAGAGTGGTTTTAATCCGTCTGTATTCGAGTCCGGATATTCAACATCTGATACCGTATCCGTATCCGTATCTGAATCCTTAAATCACATATTTATGATGTCGATATCCAATCATACCCTATCCGGCATGGTTGACAGTATCCATATTCGAATCCGAATTCGGACAAAAATATGAAAATAAATATAATATCGGTGATATCCGTTCGTATCCGATCCGTTTTTTATATCAGTTGTGCGGGCGAGTGTAGGAGCCGCTCATTGCCAGACGAGGATACCGTCCGTACGGCACGTTCACTGGGTGGGGTGTTGGAGGCCCAGATCCAGTGGGATGATCTGCGTTAATAAAAGGTAGCCACCAAATAAACATGAGTGTAACTGTGTAAGTGTAACCCATATAATAGTTCTAATATACTCCTTCTGTTCCTTTATATCCATTGCTATGGTATGCTTTAGCAATATATGTATCATTAAGTAAGCTTACTATAAAAATAGATTTAATGATTTATCTAATTATACTAATTATGTATAATAATTATTAGTCTTAACTTATATATTTAATCAAAGTTGAGTATGTGTAAATTTTCAAGAAAAATAAGAATGACAATTAGAAAAGATGAAAAGATTGTACTCCCTTCGTATTGGTAAAAGATGACGTTTACGATAACGACATGGTCTTCAACGCATGACTTTAACTTCATATTTCTATAAAAATATTTATTGAAAAGTGATATATGTATACTTTTATGAAAATATATTTGAAGGCAAATTTATCTATATAGGTTTCATATTTTCAAACTTAATCTTTTAAAAGTTATTCATGATTTATATTTCCAATGTTTGACCAAATTTTTTTCCAAAACGTCATCTTTTACCAATATGGAGGGAGTATGCTAGAAGTTGAAACCTTTCTCTCTTGCTACGTCGGAGGACAAATATAACTATGGCTTTTTCTAAAATATATTACCCTATTCAGTTTCAGCTAGGTTTAGCTTATTTTCAGTCACAGAACAGTATTTTTCTCTTATAACAATTCAGCCGCAGTTAAATTCAGAGAGTATGACGGGTTCTATCTTCGGAGGTGGCTAAAAAGCCTTCATGAAGACGGATAGCTCGACCGGCTAGATAACCACCTATAGAGATTTTTAAAGGTGGTTGAGAATTGAAGCTAAACCAATTTGTTGAGACAAATTGAAACATAACCATCTCTACAAATTGTTCTCTAGAAATCACAGATCCGGTCAAAAATAGCAAAAGCTTTTTAAATCCAAGGAGACACTGCTAATAAATTTGTGGAGATGACTCGAACTACAGCCGTCTGCGTACAAATCATTGTTCAGAAATCACAGAACTGGACCCAAAAATTGCAAAAGAATTTTTAGTCCGAGGAGAGCCCACCAAGCAGCTACACCCACGCACCGTCGCAATTGGCACGGTTGTTTCGCACAAAAAATAAAAAATGCATGCATGCGGCACGACGAGCCAATTTTCCTTGCGCTAGGAGCACCAAAAGGTAAAGGGAACATAATTTTCATTTGGGAAATTAAAAGACAATCAGGGTAGCCAAGCTTAAGCTGTGTTTAGATGCTTGATAGTTAGAATAATTTTACATACTCTAGCACATGTGCAAACTTTTGCAATAAGTGTCTAATCATGACCTAAGTAGAGTTAAAAAATTCGTCTCGTGATTTACATACAAACTGTGTAATTAATTTTTTATCTATATTTACTGTTTCATACACATGTCTAAATGTTAGATGTGACGTTATGTAACTAAAAAGTTAGAATTTTAAAGGGAAATTAAACGGGGCCTAAATGTAGCCGGCGGACACTTACTTTGCCCGCTGCTTCCACTGCTTCCGGTGCTTCCGGATGCGCCTTCTGCAGCAGTTGCCAGCAAGAAGAGGAGGCCGCCGCCGCTGCCGTTGTCGCTGCAGACCACGAGAAGCAGCAGCAAACTTACACCCAGGACGACGACGGGCGGCGACCTCTTGGTGGAAACATGGAATTGCTTGTTGCTAGGCGGCATGCTGCAGCAGTATATAATAAGGCTCGATCGATGGATCGATGATACTAGTTTCAGGGAACTGAAGAGAGGAAGAACAACAGTTGTTAATTAAAACTTATAGTAGAGAAAAAAGAGAAAGTACTACAGACGATCGAGATGAGCACGTACGATTTGCAGGCGTCTTATATGCACACTCATGCATGCACATTCGAGAGTGGGCGACTTTGACCGCACGGTTCACCGGGTCATCTACGGGTCGAGGGCTCGTCGGCCGGGTCACCGGGCAAAGTGAAAAAAAAACAAGTTCACCATTGTTGGCAGAATGGCACTCGAGCACTGATAGTGATAGCTAGCGCTTGCGCAAAACATCCACTTCTTTCCTTCTAGCACCCGCATCATTAGATCATGCATAAACCAAATTAATCTCGGAAAAAAATGCAATCTAACAATTGAACAATATAATTATTGGAAATTTTAAAGAAGGAACTGGTGGATATTATTATGTACTCCCTCCGTCCCATTGAGATTGTCACTTTGGACTTCATGCCATTTTGTTTGATCATTCATCTTATTTAAAATTTGTGTACAAATATTATTTATTTTATTATTGCCTATTTAATCATTAGAGATATTTTAATAATAATTTAATTATGTTATTATTCGTATAAAAATTTCAAATAAAATGAGTGGTTAAATAATAAGTTCAAAAGTAAAAAAAAACAGTCTCAATGGGATGGAGGGAGTGTACTCTGAACAGAAACGAAGCGTGGAGTAATAATGCAAGAGTCATCAATCATCTGTCATGTGTCTAAGTGTACCTAACGTACATTTTATTAGATTTTGTTCTCTTAGCCGACCTACTCCCTCCATCCCTTAATTAATGTCGTTTTGGGGCTGCTACCGAGTCTCCAGATGCTATGGCCAGTGTGTGCATCGAGACATAGAGATGTCCATGTTCAATCAATGTTTGCTGCACCTGATAAATGCTTGGATGACATATTTTGTGGGACAGAGGGAGTAGCTATTAACCTAGGGCTGTAATCAGGTCAGACAACTATGGATACAAATAGTGTTAGCTTTGTCCTTGGGCTATAAAAAAAAAAGAAATGGCATTATTTTGACCAGGGTCGTCAATGATGACCTTGACACATTCTTTTATTTCTTTATCAGGTCCTAAACTGATATTCATACAGTACTAATTTTGTAAATAATGGAAAAAAATTTCAGCCTCTATCATCTGAGGATGGCACACAACTGAGTGTCAACCACAAAACTAGGTAATAAGATTCAAGTTCTCACATCTAGGAGATAAAAAAACAACAAAAAGTTTTAGCCCATCTAGATAGAGCGACCAATGGCTAGAAAAGAACTAAAACCTATGCTTCAATTTGATTCCAGAAGCACCAACCATACTTTGCAAAAGACCACCATAATCATTGTCTCCAAGTCTCTACAACCATGGTTGAACAACATACACTCCTTCTTATGTAGCAGGGATCACTGTTGAATCCAGTAAGTCGCCTTGAAGATTACCTATGAATATAGTATTAGACTTAACCTTGTTAAAAACCACGTCATTCCCATTCAACCATAAAGCCCAACATAGTGAACCCACCCCCAACAAAATCTAGTTACAAAGGCGATGATTGCCATGACGAGTCTGCCGTTGTCGGCATTGATTTAATTAGCAGGCGACTAATTTGTGTGGCCATTATCTATAAGGGGAGAGGTGTTCCTGGGCATTGCCAACGAGGATAGTTACTTTATGTCATCAATCTTATCGTCATTTGTCATCATGAAGAGGAAATCAAGGATCAGAGGTGATGAACCTAACCTATGTTGTACACGACGATGCATTTTGGATTGGTTCTACAACATTAGATCTTGTGTCATATGTCATATGTTTCATGATTCATTGTTGGATCAGCGTAGTGACTGCACTATGGCTTTGGAGTTCCACAAGACTTTGTTCATATCTCAAGCTTCGGTTGCATCGAGGAAAGTCACTTTTTTTTAAGATAAAGCATAGTTTATATTTGGCTTCATCTATCAATAGATAGAATCAGGCCAATTATTATACTGGTTCGCTCAAAGACACAAGCACCGAATAGAAAAGAAAATGCATCCGAAACAAGCATGACCAAAACAAAATAAGGTTTCATTTATACATGACCAATATGTCTTGTAGATAGCCAACCAGTGGAACTAAAAAATTGCATAGCTGATTGTCGGTGTTTTACGACCGATAGCCTGCCACGGGGGTACCCGGGACAGTTTAGTTCGGGCTTCAGTGAACTCCGGAACTCGGCGGTGAACGCGAAGACAAACGATTTATACTGGTTCGGGCCCTCGTGATCGAGTAACAACCCTACATCCAGTTGGCGTGAAGGATTGTATTATGCGATGGATTTTGGTGTACAGAATAATCTATCTGAACTTGTCCCTTGCTAGGTGCTCTCGGTCCGCTTTTATAGTTTCAAGGGGCCGAGAGCCATCTCTAATCCTAGTCGGACTCGATTAAGGGTGTTCTACTCTAATTTTACAAGAGAGACTTTCTAACCGAGTTCACCAGGATTGTCTGACTCTAGGTCATGCTCCTTGGTCTGTAGTCTGTCAGGGGAGCCGGCAGGTACCCTGGTCGGTCCCGCATCGACAAGCCCCCGAGCATCTCACAGTTGAACTGTGGAGAAACCGTGAAATGGTCTTGGATTCTTCTGACGGTGTGCGCTAAAAAGCGCACCCATTGGGTGTAGCCTCCGAGCTTCTTGCTTGTTTGGAACAAAGAAGTCGGAGGGTCTATTCTCTGGAAAAAAATTTTGAGGGTATGTGCACCCTGCAGCCCCCGAGCCTCCTGGTTGTTTTGTAAAAAAGAAGTCGGAGGGTCTTGAGTGGTGTTCTTCTCCTTGTTTTCGAGCTTGTTGAGTACTTTTTGACGGAGTCCTTAGGCGCAGCCCCTGAGCTTGACAAGTTCTTTTTGGTGGAGTCTTCGGGCGTGGCCCCCGAGCTTAAAGAGTTCTTTCTGCTGTAGTCTTCGGTCGCAGCCCCCGAGCTTGGCGAGTTCTGTTTGATGAAGTCTTCGGGCGCAGCCCCCGAGCTTTGACGAGTTCTTTTTGTTTGCTTTGCTTTCCTCTTTGTGGGTTCTTTGAGACCTCTGTCCTTTATTTTGGTAGGTTGTTGTTGACCTTTTATTGCTTTTTGTACCTGACTTGGATATTCTGTTGGATATGCTGTACCTCTTGCATCATTGCCTTGTCCTTGCCGTTCTCTTTTTGATTCATTGCTCTGTCCTGGCCATCCTCTATGAATTATTGTTTTGTCCTTGAATGTTCCTTTGTGTCTTCTTGGTTTGCCTATATAAGGCTGGCTCTTTTGTGAATCTGCACTCATATTGGCTTGAGTTTGTTTATCTTTCTGTGGTCATGATTCCCTTGTATCATCATCTTCTTCACCCTCCGGGTTCTTCTTTCTGTCTCTAGGAGGGATGTAGTTTGAAGAGATCTTGTGATATTTTGGTGTCCTTGGGCCTTGTAGCTGCTACAAACTCTCTGGTATTAACTAGTGCCAGCTCTAAGATTGGTGCTAGACAGTGTTGCTTCGCGGGCTGTTGAACTTATGCTCGGAGCTGAATTTCTTGCCCGGGCGCCTGTTTTGCTGTACACGCTGCGTAGCTTTGTGAACTCGGGGCTGCGGCTACTTGGGTTTTTGCTTCCGAGTTCATTGGGCCTTGGGATGCCATTGTTTCTCGTAGTGTTGTCGTACCCTGTTGAGCTGTATTTCTTAGGCAGAGTTGTTGTATCCATGTGTCTGTATTGGAATATTTCTTTTCTTGGAAAATGAACTTTGACCGGTCCTTCTGCCTTCTCCATTTATTGCTTGGTAGGTGATCAGTTTTTTTCCTAGGAATTGATGTAAAATTCATTGTCTCTATGTGTCCGTTCGTGTTGCTTTGTGGACCGAGTCTATTGGACTTCCTTTTGCCTATAAATAGCCGAGCTTCATTGTATTCTTCATCTTCACACGTCTCATTTTGAGCTTTCCTTTTCTTCTTTCTCTTTAGTCATGACTCTGTTGGTCAGTGAGGGGTTGAGCAGCCTCCGGGCGTTCCAACTGTTCTTCTCTGTTCTTTCTGTAGTTTGAAGAAATCTTGTGATAGGGACCGGTTGTAGGCCGGTCCCATTGTTAGTGGCGGATTTGCAGCTTAGTGGTGCAGTTTGAAGAAACCATGTGATGTAAAATCAATGTCATAATCCCATGTTAGTTTTTTTGTAAGGTTCTTCTTCATTCTGGGTCATCCGGTTTCTCTAGGTTTGGTTCTTGCCAAAACCTTAGGTAGACTGATGGCCGATGTTACCCATCCGTCACCGAGTTGTGAATTGTCTGCCACAAATCCCATTCTCTCCACCCTCCCATCTCTCCGGGGTCTCTCTTGGGCTATGCATTGTTGCTGCCAGGGCTGTTCTTTATGCTCCTGACCGGCTGTGATGTAGCTCGAGGCGATGACGTCGGAGGGCTTCGCTGGTGACAAACTCTGCTTCAGTGCTGGTGATCCCTTCGTCAAAAGCTAGAGATGATAATGGAGGCTGGAGTAGAATGATGCCGAGTTCTTCCTTGGTTGATAGGAGAGGTTGTTCGTCGGTCTTTCCTATGGCTGCAAATATGTTACTTGGGTTGGACTTGTCTCTGTACTTTGTATTGTATAAGATTTGATGTCGTCCGAGTTGTTTGTAGTGAGAATATGCATCCATAGTCTGATTTGTTTGATTCGGGATGATGTCATCTGGGCTGTTGTAATAGACTATGTCTGAATTATGAGGTGTGAGTTGCACAAACTATATGATGCGACTCTTGGTGATCTTGAAGTCAAACGAGCTGGTGGTCCGAGTTGTTTGTGATGTTACGAGAGTTCTCTTTCTGATGTTGAAGTCAAACGAGCTGGTGGTCCGAGTTGTTTTCTGAAATCTCGTATCTGATGCTGAGCATTCTCTGTTTTGCTTGGGCCTTTTTAATGGGCCTTTGCGCCTGACCAGGCTTTTCTTCATCTTCTCTATAAATATAAGGCTATTTCCTTTTTCCTTCAACCCTAGCTTTTTTGCGCCGCCGTTATAAACCCTCGTTCTTGCGCCGCCGCCAGACATCTAGGTTTCTTCCTTGTTTCATGGTCCGTGCAAAGAAAGGTGCTTCTTCTTCTGGTGAGGGGAAGGTAGAGCAAGAGGAGGTAATCAATAATCCTGAGTATTTCACCATGGTTGCTGCGGAGGAGATTTGGCCGGAGCCCAAGATTGAAGAGTCTCATCTGAAAACCCTAGAGGCCAACGGGTGTATCCACTCGAAAGAGCTCCCCGGTTGGGTTCTCCTTGGTGAGCACCGGGTTCCCGTGGCGCAGGGTGATATGATTGTTCTTTTCTTTCATTTTGTTCAATGCGGCCTCTGTCTCCCTTCTTCTGATTTCTTCCGTAGTTTTCTTGATTACTACGGAATTACTTTGTATCAGTTGTCTCCCAACGGGGTTCTTCATCTTTCTATCTTTGCCCACTTTTATGAGGTTTTTCTCGGGATTCCACCTTCTCTTGCCCTCTTCCGGTACTTCTTCCACCTGAGGCCTAACACTCAGGGTGATGCCGCCCCTGTTCTTGGTAGCTGCTGCGTTCAGTTCCGCCAGGGTCAAAAAAAGTGAATTTTTTTGTTATACCCTTCATGAATCTATCCGGGAGAGGCGTGCCTACTGGTTTTACACCATTAACTCCCCTCCTGCCTTGGCTATTCATTCTGATGTTGCCCCTGAGCAGAATCCTTGATGGGATAAGGAATTTCTTTCTGATGATGATATGACAATGCTGCAGCCCTTATTGGATCGCTTCCAGGTTCTTAAATAGCAAGGGCTAATTGGTTTTGTTATTGTGGCTAGCTTTATCCATCATCGAGTTTAGCCTCTTATGCAGAGGGAAAAAATTGGCTTTGAGTATACCGGCTTAGATGACTCGAGTTGTTTGATCAACTCTGAGTTGTCTGATGATCAAGTTCTTGAGCGCTTGAGGGGGATCCTCAAAGGTGTGCTTGTTATGCCTGTCCGAGTTGATGAGTACTCGGCTGACAGTCCGCCTCCAGCTGTAGGTCTTGCTCTTGTTTGCTATTGTTTTTTGACCTTTGGGAACTTTAGCCTGACCTTTTACCTTCTTTTATTCTCTAGGAGGTTCGCCAAAATTTTGTTGATCCTCCTCCTTCAGAGAATGTGTCTGCTCCGGGTACGACTTCTATTCGTCGTACTGCTTCGGGTATGATTTTCATGCCTGGGTTCTTTGCGGGTTCTGGCATTGAATATGTGGAGTATACTCCTTGTCTAGGATCTCTGTCTAGCCGTAGGAAGCGGTCGAGTACCTTTGAGCCCTCTGCTTCAGCTTCAGCTTCTGCTTCTAAGAAGCTTCGAGTTGTTGGACCTGTTGCCACAGGTAACATCCTTATAGGTGAGTTATTTCCTCTTTTTTGTGTTGGAGTAGTTGATTTTGACTTTCTGTTATGTTTCTTCTCAGGCTCTGTGGTTCATGATCTTGAAGAAACTGAAGATGAGGATGATGTCCTTCCTCTTTCGCGTCGGTTGTGAGTCTTCTTTCATTTTCTTCTGCATTTGATTGTGTTCTTTCTCATTTGTCCTTTTTGATTTCAGTAAGAAGACCTCTGTTGCTCAAGATTCTCTGGTCACTCCTTTTCCTATTGCCTCGAGAGTGTCCGACTTGTTTTCTGCTCGGCCTCCCCCCGTTGCTTCCCTTTCTGGGAGACTGGGAAAAAAGTTGATCGGTAAGAGTTTTTCTTTCGCTTATGTTTTTCGGTTCTTCCTGTTGAGCTTTCTTCTAATCTTTTTCTTTGTAGGTCTTCTCCACTTTCTTCTTCGGGTCCTTTGTAGGGCTCTTCTGTCGCTAAAGGTGATGCACCTGTTAGGGCGGGTTCTTCTCAACCTGCGGATTCTGAGAGGACTGTCAGTGCTGATGCCGCCCAGGACTGTGGGATTGAGCAGGAGTCTCCTATCCCGATTGCTATCCCTCTTCAGAGGTCTTCAGGTTTTGACTCCACTTCTTCACATGGGTGGTGGTTTGAAGGAGATGCTTTATTGGAGTTTGACCCTCAGCCATCGGATCTCCGAGTTGGTGACAAGTTGGGAAGATTTTGGACAAAAACTCAAGGTAGGTTCCCTTTTTGCTTCCTCTTCTTTGTGTTCCTAGGTTTTATTGAAATTTTTCTTTTCTCTTGTAGGGTTTCTCCCGGGATTAGGATAGCTTGTTCTGTTCTGCTGGAGTCGGAGAGAAATTGTCTTTGGAGATTCAAAGCTTGAAGGATTCTCTTGCTGCAGAGACTTCTGCCAGAGAAAGGGCTGAGGCTGATCTTGCCGAGTCGAGCACTGCGTCTTCGTAGTGCTGCTGCTAGCTTTGATGAGATGCGAACAAAATGTGCAGGTAGTTTTGCTACAATCTTGTTCTTTGCTTTTCCTTTTGATGTTTTCTTTGCTGAGTGTTGACACTTCTTAACGCAACCACCAGAGACAGGGTGTTAGGCTATCTCTGATAACGGCGCCAGAAGTGCCTGGGGTATTTCTTATGTCTATTGGATAATTCCGCAAGCGCATAGAATATACCGCTGTAGCACTTCACCCGGGAGTATTCCAAGGTATCGTTATTTATTTTATCCCAAGGGAAAGCGGTTGCTAGAAATATTAATAGAAGAAGATCCTGAAATCTATCTCAACTTAGCACAACTAGTGCAGAGGGGGTAATCGAAGTATGATAGGAAGGTGATGATTCAAAGATAACAAATGAAATACTAAAAGATAACTAGTGTAGTGTAGCTAGGTGGGAGGACAACAAGTGAGAAAGGTTCCTGTGATTCAAACTTTACTCCTGTGATCTATCCTATCAAATGGTAAAATTACACTAGGATTGCTACCTTACTACCGGTGTGCAGGGGGTAGTGCGAGACAATAGAGGACAAAACCTCTACCAGAAGTGTCTACACTCTTATGGGAGCCTACCATTTAAGAACTTGCCTAAAATATGTGGAGGGATACTAAGACTAGACAGGGCTGTCACCACCTGCTAGCACCCACAAACAATCCATGCAACAAGCGGTAATCAAAGGCAAGATTTAACCTAAGCACCACGCTTATGCTAAGTCTCACTACTCTAGCTGTGATCAGAGCAACTAGAGCACCCTATGACAGGCGATGAACTAACACACGTTGAGTTGGAACAGGGTCACAAACTAATGCAAACCGACCAAGTAATATGATAACTCACAACAATACTACTACTAGAATAGTAATGCACTAAGTAGAGACTTAGTAAAGTAAGGCAGGAATATATTATATTAAAGTAAATAAGTCTGAAATAAAGAGAAAGATATAAGAGCTATACCATACTCTCCAGCAGACGACCCCGGAGACCCCGAGCGCAGCTCGACTCAACTCTAACTCCCACATTAGTCTACAACTACTACTAAAGGTGGAACTACACTACTTCTTCACTTGTATCTTGAATGAATCATGTCTTGAGAGGGTGGAGGCAGCCTCTATTTATAGGAGAGAGCAAGGGGGTACCACGTCAGCGATCCGTGTGCCTTTCCACCTTAGCCCTTGGATGAACCGACCTTGAAACCGCTTCAGATCAACGGTGCTAGTGATTTCCTCACATGAACATCATGCAGGAAGGCGGTGGAAGCTAACCGTCCTGGCTGGGCACCAGGGGGGTTCAGCCAAACCCCCTATGGCAGGTGGGCCCAGCCAGGGGCTTCTAGAAGGTGTCCCCACCAGTCAATGAAGCTGCAGGTGGCCTGGCCCCACCACTTATGGTTCGGCCGACCCACCCCTGGTAGGTTGGGCCCACCAACATGGTCCCCACCTGTCATAGGGTCTCCCCTGGTACTTGTTATGTCTTGATTGCTTCGTTTCACGCCTCAATCCGTGTGCCTTTGATCTCCATCGTTGAATGGAAGCACAAGTTGATCAGATGGATGGAATGACTTGGTTGGAGTGTCACACAGATTCTGCCTCATCACCAGAGCCAGGTGGGCCCCATGGGTAGTTCGGCCGACCCATGGGTGGGTCCACTCTGAGCTCTGATCTCTTCTTTGTGGTCCCTTGTGTCATGTATTGGAATATGGTTGTCTGGTGCCTCCATATGTGGTTTGGCCTGAACCACATATGTGTGCCCCAGCTGCTGCATTTTGTCTGTTTTGATCTTCCCTGCATTCACAAGCTAAGAGTACAAATGGAACTCATTATTGATAAAATATGCTCATGTTATGTTTATTCTCCCTTGGATCCGAGGCCTGTTGACGGTGTTTGATTGTGGATTTTTATGATATATCCACCGTCAACACTGAGTTGTTGTGTTGTCTTGTTTCAGAGCTCACACAATTGAGGGATAAGCTGACTACTGAAGTTGAGTCCTTGAAAGCTTCGCTCCGGATTGAGCGTAATCGTTCTGAAGAGGTAAAATCCCAAGCCAAAGAAGAACTTGTTCTTACTCGGTTGATTTGGCGAGGAGCTGATCATTATCTTGTGTAGGCTTTGAAGACCATAACTGATCTTAATGCTTAGCTGACGACTGCCAAGAACAACTTCGACATCCTTTGGAAATCTTTCGAGAAGGTTGCTAATGTTGTTCGTATTGCTGCTGATGACCCAAACTTGACTTGGGGTGACCTGATCTCGGCTTTTCCTTCAATTACCCGGAACTTTATCATAAATGTCGTCCGTGGTAGTATTGGTAGTGTACTTGGTAGGATTCGGGTTCTCTTCCTGCCTGTGCCTCTTGATAATCTTGATACTGCGCTTCATGAGAGCCAGAGGAGTGCTGCTGACTGAGACTGGTGATGCCTTGGAAAATGTTGCTAGGTTGCTTAACTGATCAACTCAAGCTACCTTTGCCCTCTGTTGACAATGAGGCCCCTGGTCCTGATGCCCCTTAGTGGGTTGTAACATATCATACTCTTTTTCAGGCTTAAGTAGCAGACTTGCTCTTAATGTTTTTGTACATTTGAATTTCCTTTGATGCTTTATTTGTCTGACTTCAACTTTAGTTGGTCTTCCATCTAATGATTGATTGCGGGGAGTAGTGCCAGTCTTCTGGTGACCTTCTTTGTTGAAACCCAGTTACGGCCCTTGAAGGAGGCGAGTAGTCTATTACTATCATCAGGTCTTAGCCTGGGATGAGCTCGTAAATGGGGCAAATACTTTGTACTCTCATCGAGACTGCCATTGCAGCCCAGATAAGGCTCTTGGAGAAATCGAGTAGTCTATTACTCTCATCGGATCCATGATCCGGAATGAGCTCGTTCTTCAGGAGTTGTTCTTTAGTTGAAACCCAGTTACGACCCTTGGAGAAGGCAAGTAGTCTATTACTCTCATCGGGTCCCTGCCCGGAATGAGCTCGTAACTGGGGCGAGTACTTTGTACTCTCATCGAGACTGCCATTGCAGCCCGGATATGGCTCTTGGAGAAGTCGAGTAGTCTATTACTCTTATCGGATCCCTGATCCAGAATGAGCTCATTCTTCAGGAGGTCTTCTTTAGTTGAAAACCCAGTTATGGCCCTTGGAGAAGGCGAGTAGTCTATTACTCTCATCGGGTCCCTGCCCGAAATGAGCTCGTAACTGGGCGAGTACTTTGTACTCTCATCGAGACTACCATTGCAGCCTGGATACGGCTCTTGGAGAAGTCGAGTAGTCTATTACTCTCATCGGATCCCTGATCCAGAATGAGCTCGTTCTTCAGGAGGTCTTCTTTAGTTGAAACCTAGTTACGGCCCTTGTAGAAGGCGAGTAGTCTATTACTCTCATCTGGTCCCTGCCCGGAATGAGCTCGTAACTGGGCGAGTACTTTGTACTCTCATCGAGACTGCCATTGCAGCCCGGACACGGCTCTTTATGGGCGAGTAGTCTATTACTCTCATCGGATTCATGGTCCGGAATGAGCTCGTGGCGAGTAGTCATTCTGCATTACCTTTACTCTCATCGGTATTGCTTTAGCAACCCGGAGGAAACCCAGCTACGGCCCTTAGAGAAGTCGAGTAGTCTATTACTCTCATCGGGTCCCGACTCGGAATGAGCTCGTAACTGGGGCAAGTACTTTGTACTCTCATCGAGACTGCCATTATAGCCCGGATACGGCTCTTGGAGAAGTTGAGTATTCTATTACTCTCATCGGATCCCTGATCCGGAATGAGCTCGTTCTTCAGGAGTTCTTCTTTAGTTGAAACCCAGTTATGACCCTTGAAGAAGGCGAGTAGTCTATTACTCTCATCAGGTCCTAGCCTGGAATGAGCTCGTAACTGGGGCGAGTACTTTGTACTCTCATCAAGACTGCCATTGCAGCCCGGATATGGCATCTTGAAGAAGTCGAGTAGTCTATTACTCTCATCGGATCTTTAATCCGGAATGAGCTCGTTCTTCAGGAGGTCTTCTTTAGTTGAAACCCAGTTACGGTCCCTTGGAGAAGATGAGTAGTCTATTACTCTCATCAGGTCCCTGATCCGGAATGAGCTCGTAGCGAGTAGTCGGTCTGCATTACCTTTACTCTCATCGGTATTACTTTAGCAACCCAGAAATATTCATCATGGCTCTTTTGTGAAGAGTGAATAGTTTATTAATTCCTATCGGTTTACTGCCCGAAAAAAGATAAGTTCTACATCCCTTTATTGATTGGTCAGAGTAACTTGAGAGTTTTTATCCTAAGAATAGAATCTCTTGAGTTGGCTGACATGACAAGTGTTCTTGATTGTGTTGCCATCTTCATCCATGAGCTCGTAGGTTCCAGGTCCGAGTACCTTTGATATTATATATGGTCCTTCCCAGGAACTGAGTAGCTTGTGCCTTCCATCTGTTTTTTGTATTCTTCGTAGAACCAGATCTCCTTAATGGAATTTTCTTGGGTGTGTACCTTTGTCATAGTATCGTCTTAGTCCTTGTAAGTATATAGCGTTCTGTATTGTTGCGTTTATTCTGACTTCCTCACTGCTGTCGATTTCTAGTCTTCTTGTTTGCTCCGCCTCTCCTTCATCATGCTGCTCAATTCTTGGTGACGTCCAGATTAAATGTGCCAGGTATGATGGCTTCTGACCCGTAGACCAGGAAGAAAGGAGAATAGCCTGTGGCTCTGCTGATTTGAGTTCTCAGCCCCCAAACTACCTTTGGTAGTTCTTCTATCCATTTAGCGCCATAGTCTTTGAGTTCTTCATATAATCTTGGTTTAAGTCCTGCTAATATGAGTCCATTGGCCCTTTCGACTTGTCCGTTCGCTTGTGGGTGGGTGACTGATGCATAGTCGATATTTATTCCACAGTCTTGCGCCCAGCTACTAAACTCGACTGCTGTAAAGGGTGATCCGAGGTCTGTGATTAATCTGTTTGGCATACCAAATCTGTGCATTATTTCCTGTATTAACTCCACAGCTTTTGTTGCACTGTATTTGACTAATGGTTTGTATTCTATCCACGTTGTAAACTTGTCGACCACCACGTAGATATACTCGAATCCTCCTTTTGCTTTTTTCAAAGGTCCCACTTGGTCTAGCCCCCAGCATGAAAAAGGCCAGGCTAGAGGTATGCATATCAAATTGTGAGCTGGTACGTGTGCTTATCTTGCAAACATTTGACATCCTTTGCATTTTCTGACAAGTTGTTCTGCATCTTTTAGCGCTGTCGGCCAGTAGTACCCAGTCCGGAAAGCTTTCCCGACTAGTGTTCTCGACGCTGCATGATTTCCACAACAGCCTGCGTGTATTTCTTCTAAGATCTTTTTGCCTTCTGTAACTGTGACACATTTGAGTAGTATTCCTGATGATGCTGCCCTTTTGTATAACTTATCTCCGACTAGCATGCAGTTTCGACTTCTTTTTGTGATTTGAGTTGCTGTGTCTTTTTCTTCCGGCGTGCTCTTTTAAGTAGTCAATGAATACATGTCTCCAATCCTGGGATGTTGGCCGTTCTTGTTGTATTGTCATTATTTCTATATCTGTTGGGGTCTTTTGTAGGTTTTCTCTGAGTTCTTCTTTCTTCTCTTGTGGCTGTTCAAGCTGTTTTATTGATGGAGCAGATAGTTCTTCCACGAAAATTCCTGAGGGTACTTTTGCTCTGTCTGATCCCATCTTTGCAAGTATATCAGCCGCAACGTTCAAATCTCTTAATACGTGATGGATTTCTAGCCCTTGGAAGTTTTTCTCTAGTTTGCGTACTTCCATGCAATAGGCATCCATATTCTCTTTTGTGCAATCCCATTCTTTGTTTACCTGGTTGATCACCACTGCTGAGTCTCCATACACAAGTAGCCTTTTGATTCCCAACGATGTAGCTATTTTTAGGCCATGGATGAGTGCTTCATACTCTGCTTCGTTGCTGGTTGCCTGCCAAAGTATCTGGAGGACGTATTTGAGTTGTCTTCCTTCTGGTGATATCAACAAGATTCCTGCCCCTGCTCCTCCAAGTTTTAGTGATCCGTTGAAGTACATTTTCCAATAATCGAGTATGATTTCTCTTGGGCATAATTGGATTTCTCTCCATTCTGCCATGAAGTCTGTCAAGGCTTGTGATTTGATGGCTTTTCTTGGAGAAAATTCTGTGCTCAATGCTCCGAGTTCTACTGCCCACTTTGATATTCGGCCTGTAGCGTCTTTGTTTCGCAATATGTCTCCCAGGGGTAGGTCATTTACCACTGTGACCCTATGTTCTTCGAAGTAGTGTCTGATCTTTCTTGAGGTGATGAGGAGCGCATAGAGTACCTTTTGTACATGAGGGTATCTTGTTTTTTATTCTAATAGGACTTCGCTGATATAATATACTGGCCTTTGTACCTTGTACACTTTTCCTTCCTCTTCTCTTTCCACAATGATAGCCGTGCTAACCACCTGGTTAGTCGCTGTTATGTATAACATGAGGTCTTCATGCTTCTTTGGAGGTGTGAGCACAGGAGATGATATGAAATAATTTTTGAGTTCTTCAAATGCTTTGTTGGCTTCCTCTGTCCACTCAAACTTCCCTGTCTTTTTTTAACAATTTAAAGAACGATAGTCCTCTTTGCCCTAGTCTTGATATGAATCTGTTTAGTGCTGCCGTGCATCCTGTTAGCTTTTAGACGCCTTTGATGTTGCTAGGTGCTTTCATCTCTGTTACTGCCCTTATTTGCTTTGTGCTTGCTTCAATCCCTCTGTTACTTACTAAGAAACCTAGTAGTTGTCCTGAAGGTACTCCGAACACACATTTCTTTTGATTTAGCTTCCAGTTCCACTTTTTCATATTTCTGAAAGTCTGTTCCAAATCTTCAATCAACGTTTCTGGGTTCTTTGATTTAACCACGACATCGTCGACATAAGCTTCTGCATTGTCTCCTATCTGCTTGTCCAGGCAAGTTTGTATTGCTCTTCGATAGGTTGCTCCTGTGTTCTTCAGCCCAAAAGGCATTGTTTTGTAGCAGTATGCTCTGAACGGTGTGATAAATGAAGTCTTGCTCTGATCTCCTTCCCTTAGAGATATTTGATGATATCCAGAATAGCAATCTAGGAAAGATAGTAGTGATGACCCTGCTGTTGAATCTACAATCTAGTCAATCCGTGGGAGCCTGAAAGGGTCCTTTGGACAATGTTTGTTTAGATCTGTGTAGTCGACGCACATGCGCCATTCTCCGGTTTCTTTCTTCTGGACGAGGACTGGATTAGCCAGCCAATCTGGGTGTAGGATTTCTTTAATGAATCCGGCTGCTAGAAACTTGGTGATCTCTTTCTTTATTGCTTCCTTCTTGTCGGGTGCGAACCTTCTCAGTCTTTGCTTTACTGGCTTTGTGCCTTTTACCACGTCAATATTGTGCTCAGCCAACTTTCTTGGGACACCAAGCATGTCCGCTGGTTTCCAAGCAAATATATCTTTGTTCTCTCAGAGAAAGTTGATGAGCGCGAGTTCCTATTTCTCGCTGAGGTGGGCACTTATGATGGCCATCTTCATGGGGTCTCTTGTTTCGAGATCTAGGTGCTTGATGTCTGCTTTCTTTGGTGGAGTTAATATGGACTGCTTCTTTGCTGGTATTTTGAGTTCTTCTTGATTGATTTTTTCTAGTTTCTCAGATATCTCTTGCTTTTCTATGGCTTCTTGAGCCTTTGCTACAATTTGGATTGCTTGAACGTCACAGTTGAATGCCCTCTTCAGATCTCCTCTTAGAGTTAGGACTCCGTGCAACCCAGGCACTTTGAGGATCAGATAGGGACAATGCGGTATTGCCATGAATTTGGCGATTGCTGGTCTCCCTAAGATAGCATGGTAGGAGGACTCAAAATCGGCCACTTCAAATTTGATGAGCTCTGTCCTGTAGTTGGTCGGGCTACCAAATGTCACTGGTAGAGTCACTTGTCCCAGAGGTAGTGCTGCTTTCCCGGGTACTATACAATAGAATGGTATGCTTGTTGGAGTTATCAGACCTGTGAGATTTAGGCCCATTTTCTTGAGAGTTTCGGAGAAAATTATGTTGAGGCCTGCTCCTCCATCTATCAGTACCTTGTTACTGTTAACCCAGCGATTGTCGGGTTTAGCACCAGAGGATAATGCCCTGCGTTCCCTACACTGGTCCACTGATCTTCTCTGGTGAACTGTATTGGATATTCAGATAGGTTGAGCTATCTGGACGTGACGGGTTTTGCTGCCATTATCTGCCTGAGAGCCAGTTTATTTTGTTGTTTGCTTCTTGATCCTAGCACCCCCGAGAAGATGACTGCTACTGTTCCTTTGGATTCCTGGAATCCCTCTTCATGCGACTTGTTGCTATCTTTCTTATCTTCATCCTCTTTTTTCGTGCTCCTGGTGTTCCTTTCATATAGTATTGGAAGGTGTAGCAATTCCCCATTGTATGCTTCGAATTTGGATGGTAGATGCACTGCATTGTTTCGATGTCTTTTGCTCTCTTTGCGTCATCATATCTCTTTGGTCTATATGCTTTCTTGCTTGAGTCCGCCATGGCTATCATGTTATCTGGCCCTCGTTTTCTGTTGTATCGATCGTCGTAATTATGTCGTCTGTGATCCATGTTGTGGCGCCTGCTATCCGAGTTGTTATTTCTTCTATCCGAGTTGTCTCATCGATCAGGGAATCGTTCTCTTGTTTTTTCTTCTGCTGCTATCATTCTTTCAACCGAGTTCTTGAATTCTTCGTTGGTGCGTGGGTTTTCTTTGCAGAAGTCGTGAAACTGCCATCTTGCTAGTATTCCGTATGAGAAGGCTTCTATTACTTCTCTTTCTGTGATGTCGTGTACTTGAGCTCTTAGTTCTCCAAATCGTCGGTAGAACTCTCTTAGGCTTTCTCCGTGTCTTTGTTTCAGTCCTTTCAACTCGGCTTGCGTGATCGGATGCGTGATGATACCTGTGAAGTTCTCGCAAAATGCTTTCTGCATAGATCTTGGCTTGGGCTTATTGAACCATTGTAGAGGCATAGCTTCTAGTGCCATTGGGAAGAAAAGAGTCTTGATGTCATCATCTCCTCCTGCGAGCTCTATTGACTGGGAATATATCCTCAACCACTGCTTGGGCTCTGTTTTTCCATCGTATTTTGAGTGATTTGACGGTTTGAACTTGTGTGGTAGTTTGATGGAGAGTAGTCTACTTGCAAGGCATGGGAACCTGTCTGGTGCTTCATATCTTCTATCTTTGTGAATTGTTTTCTCGCTTCCCCCATTGTCCGAGTTCTTGTATGCTCCGTTTCTCCCCTTCCTTCTTTATATTTTGATTGCGGGGATGAGCTACGTCGGGTTGTTGAAGCCTGCGGCTTGGCTTTTTCTGTCCTTCTATGGTTGTCCCGAGTTCTTTCCTCTGTCTGGTTGGTGCTCTCAGTGTGTCCTATCCTTTCAAGTGCTGGTTTCTTGGTATTTAATCCACCATTCTTTGGTGGAGTTTTTGATTTGTTCTTCCATCTTTGAGCAGATTGTAGGGCTTCCTTTAGTCTCCTATGCTCTTCGCCAAGGCCTGGAGTAGCTCCGAGTTCTTTGATCAGCTCCTGAATTTTGGAGCTTGTTGTTCCTTCATCCTTCTCTTTTTCTGCTCTTTCTTCTATTTCCCTTTCTGCTTTTTTCCTTTTGTATTCTTCGAGTTCTCTTTCAAACTGCATCCATGCTTCCCTTCTTTGCATAGCTCGCTTTCGTCTTCCTCGTTTTAGTTTGTTCCTTCTTTCCCGGGCAGTTTTTTGCTCTTCGGTTTCTTCTTCTCTGCTTGGCTCGTCGGCAGATATGCCTGACTCGGTTTCGTCCGACGAGTTGATATCCGGCGCTCGGGGTAGTAGAAGCGGAGATCTTGGTCATCGAATTGTTAATATTTCTTGGACGTTCCCTCCTTCAGATTCCTCGGAGTCGCTGAGTTCTATCCCTTCTTGGTATGGTAAGCTTAAGATTGAGTTGTTCTCTTCTTCTGGCCAATGAATAGTACAACCCTCGGGCGTGATCATCATCATCAACCCTTCTTGTGCCCCTCTTAGTGGTATGCTGAAGTCTTGCAGAGCTGTTATGAGCTTCTGTATTGTCTTGGCTGAGTTGTCGAGACCAAACCGGAAAGAACTCGCTGACTTTCCGTAGCAAGTTTTTCCTTTGTTGTGGATGCTCAGACTGCTGACGCTGTTGATTAGATTGAAAATTTCTGGATTTTCCAAATCTCGCTCGTCTATGTCCATCGAGCAGCTTGAGTCACCCTCGGTTTCTTCCTCTCGT
The DNA here is from genome assembly GCA_038502445.1 of Eremochloa ophiuroides. Taxonomy (NCBI): domain Eukaryota; kingdom Viridiplantae; phylum Streptophyta; class Magnoliopsida; order Poales; family Poaceae; genus Eremochloa; species Eremochloa ophiuroides. The sequence continues at coordinate 87,343,998 of JAHLJS010000003.1, forward strand.
AAACGACTCTGGATCCTGCCTTTGTCATCAATTTCACAGACCCAGGAGCTGAAAATGAGAGTTGTCTTGATCGTAACTTCCATGTTGTCGAGGTCCGCCGACTTCTCGATGATGAACTCATCGAAAGCCCCTACCTGGCGCGCTAGTTGTCGGTGTTTTACGACCGATAGCCTACCACGGGGGTACCCAGGACAGTTTAGTTCGGGCTTCGATGAACTCCGGAACTCGGCGGTGAACGCGAAGACAAACGATTTATACTGGTTCGGGCCCTCGTGATCGAGTAACAAACCTACGTCCAGTTGGCATGAGCCTTTGCGTTGGATTGTATTATGCGATGGATTTTGGTGTACAGAATAATCTGTCTAAACTTGTCCCTTGTTAGGTGCTCTCGGCCCGCTTTTATAGTTTCAAGGGGCCGAGAGCCATCTCTAATCCTAGTCGGACTCGATTAAGGGTGTTCTACTCTAATTTTATAAGAGAGACTTTCCATCTGAGTTCACCAGGATTGTCCAACTCTGGGTCGTGCTCGTTGGTTTGCAGTCTGTCAGGGGAGCCGGCAGGTACCCTAGTAGGTCCCGCATCGACACTGATGTCTCTAGATGTTGTCCGGATTAGGTTCAGCTAATCTCGTAAATCATCATGTCATTGCAATCTTGCCCATTGCCGAAGCCAGTGCGTTCCCCTAAATAGAACCTGTAAAAAAGATTTTGATCTGCATTTATCAAAAACCACTTCATTTCTGATTATCTAAATTGTCCAACATAGCGCAGATGCTGCTATTAATGACAATGAGTTATGTTTTTTTGTTTGCTACTGTAGACCACCTAATGAACAGATCGTTAGTATCCCTGAGAGGTGAGATTCCAGAAAGAAAAATGAACCGCTTGTCACAGAAACTTGGCATAAGTACATTCTAAAAAAAGGTGTAGTATGATTTCTGGATAGTGACAGAAACAACATTGCTTATCTCTATTCCAGTTATTTTGAGCCAAGTTATCCTTGGTTAAAATCACGCTTTTTTTAGGTACCACAGTTTTTTCTATCTTTATATATATATATATATATATATCTTGTGACACTCTAACCTCATTGTTAATTAATGTAGCATATATGGATTTGACTGTAAAGCATCTGGATGTGTTCAAACCCCACACAAAGACATCCATTTCCTCTATTAAGTTAATATTATGTAAAAAACAATAATTCTATGCCAATTTCTTAGGTTCGCCCCAACTAAATTTCATCGAAATGAAATATTTAGTGAATATGAACTAAGAACTTTGTACAGAAGCTTGTTTTCTTCTTACGATATTAAACAACAAAGGAAATTTGTCCTTAAGGGCCCGTTTGTTTCCTTAGAATAGGAGAAATTGAAATATATATGATAACTAAAACTATTTAGCTTAAAATTTGAGATTCCACACCTTTCTCAAGTTCACAAATAAGTCTATCTTCAATTCATAAGGTGAGAGATGGAATTGGATTCTATAGATTATTATGCTACAATTCTATTCTCTAATTTAGAATACATTAACTAACTTCTATACAATAAAAAGTGCAATATATAAGTGTGTTCCTTATATACCTAATCATAAATATACAAATATATTTCATATGCAACTATATTAGATTAATTAATCTATATCTAAATTGTAATTCTTAAAATAAATTTAATTCCAAAGAAACAAACGGACCCTAAGAGGTTTATCCCCCAACTATTTGTCGATCTAGAACTTGGTTTGGGACCCATCCTTCACTTTAAACGAACCAAAGTCTATAAAAGAGTCCTTGATGTTCATTAAAACTTTTCTAGAAATGTGAATCTGTAGGTTTTTTTAATACAACTCCCTAAAGTCTTATCTTTGATGTATTTGTTCCTTAAAAGTTCCTGCCACGTAACGTCTTCATTTAAAAATTTGAAAAGCCATTTACTTAATGCCAACACCTCCCTACTCTTTGGGTTAACATTAGACTTCCAACTTGGCCAATCTGTACTTCCGTTTATGCTGATTATTTTGTCCGTAAAAACGTGATCTAAAGCAGTCTATTTTGCAAATATAATACTCTTTGAATTCGTGAAGTTACTCACACCTTCAATAAACCATATTATGTATGTGTATATACTATTTTATCAGTTTGAGTATGTTTAGATACTTAATTTAAAATACTTTAAATCTTACTATGTAAAATTTTTTTAACAGAACCCATACTTTTAAATATATTACTAAAATATCACTATAATAGTATACTAAAAAGCTGCCACTGAAACATACGAGAGGGAATCGTCCACCCTCGCTCCCTCGCTCGTTCGCCTCCGCTCCATCTCGCTCACCCCGTTACCTCCGTCCCCATCCCTCGCTCAGCGCCGCCCGCACCGCCGCAAGCTGCAGGCCCGCACCGCCGCGGCAACTGGCCGCCCCGCCGCGAGCTGCCGGCCCACTCCGCCGAGAGCTGCCGGCCTGCGCCCGCCGCGGCAACTGGCCGCCCCGCCGCGAGGATTCCGCACCGCAGAAACACATCGCGCCGCCGCCGCAGAAGCACGTCGCGAGATGCCGGCCCGCCTCGCCGCGGCAACTGGCCGCCCCACCGTGAGGAATCCTTACCGCCGCGAGCTGCCGGTCCGCTGGCCGAGAGCTGCCGGCCCACTCCCGCCGCGGCAATTGGCCGCCCCGGCAACCCTATCCAAAGCCGCTGCCACCTTCGTGCAGCTCCTCCCGACGACTCCAGGATTCGGTCAGTCTTGGTGGCTTCCTCACTGAATCTACACAGCCTGCTCTGGCCCTGCTCATGACGCCGCCGCTGCCTGCTGCCGCCGCGCCGCCCTCTTGCCCCCAGAGCCGCACGCCTTCGTTGGACCCGGAGGCCTCGCACCTCGCCGCCGAGTCCAGCCTCCTCAGGTCTTCGTTGCGCCCTTCGACAAGTCTTAACCTGGCACTTTGCCAGCGAGAGGAACCACCAGGTGTGCCAACCCCTTTCTCTTCCCTTCCTGCTGTGTGAAACGGAGCATCCAAGCCCTTAAACTAATTGGCTATTTGTATCCAGATCTGAACTAATTACAAGTTCGTACATGTATTATGCCCCCTTTCCCCCTTTTAAAGATTATCATGGGTACATGTGCACACCCATGTCCTTTACTGCATCTACGCCTGCAGTCCTGTGTGATTTGCACTGAATGATCCGTGTTCCCAATCAAGAAAATTTGCTTACGTGCTGATTTCAGAACTTGGCATTAGGGGCATGTTGAAGTTAGAATAGGAGAAGAATGATTTCCTTATTCTAAGGTTTCATTCAGTTGTCAATTTAATCCAAATCTTTAATCCAACCATCAAATAATGGTTTACACTTATACTAATCATATTTGTTTAGTTGTAAAAAAGCCTAACTGTTCATAGGATTGATGCTTTTTTATAGCTGTTTACATCATAAACATGTGTTTGGAACTTGACAGAATGTAAGGCAACAAAGAAAAGAAAAGAAAAGAAAAGGTTGACCTATGTCCTCTGGACGCTGGTAACATTCCCCTTAGCCAGGCTTTCCTTAAGTTCTAAGTTGGATTTTGTCATATCTGACACTTTCATTCAGTATTTTTGTCAATTCATCTGTACTCTATTAATAAGCATTTTTAAATGAGAAACAAGAATTGACAAAATCTACTTTGGCGCTTCTTTTCAGATATTGTTGAGGAACTAATAAAGTCAGGGAATGTTATAGATGCTATATATATTGCCCATGAGGCTGATTTGCTTGAGAGATTTCCACCTGTGCCTCTCTTCAAATCTTATCTGTGGAATTCCACTGATAAGGCTCAGGCAGTGTTGAAAAGTGGAAGACATTCCAGTTCTGCACTTGTAAGTAAAGTATTTCTCTTCTACACTTGTTCCAATCACTCTGTTATTGATTGTTTAATAAATCATTCAGTATGAGCAGAACCCTTTTTTTCTTCCCGGATACCTGTGTGGAGTCTTGTATAATCTTAGTCTATTTATTTATAGTAAAATTAATGTTTCCATAATGGCAGAACTGGATTCCATTACCATGAAGCAACGGAATTGCAAGTGTTAGGTTTGAGGCTATAGTGACGCAGAGAAACTGTATTAAAAGCCATCAGCCCATCACCTCTGAACAGTGAACACAAAGAGTCACATATGATTTTCAGTTTTTTAATCCTCCTTACGCTGATGAAATGATAAAATTAGTATCAATGCTAAAACCTTCATTGTGACAGTACTTGTTCTTTTTTAATGGACCTTGATATTGTTAAACCCATGTGCTTTAGAATTGTTCTAAGGTGTTATCCTTCACTTGCCTTCATGCTGGATTTGAACCTGGGGCCTGGTCATTGTTAGTGGGATTAATAATACGCCAAGTTACTTCCATCTCATTAGTTCCTACCAAAGTTCCTTATCTCGGGCAATGATCAACACCATGGCTGACAATAAGCGCCTTTGAGCAATCAAGGCTGCTATGGGAACCATACTGGAATCCTCTTCTCTTGGTAACCTTTTTCGAAGGGGGTGTATAGTTCCTGTAGAATAGCATGCACAGGATGAACACATTTTAGTGGACTGGACTGGTTCCCTCCAAGTTATTGAAAAAAGGGCTTTATGGGTTTAGCATACTCTGCGATATATATATTCACTGACATAGCAAACGATTAATCATAGAACCAGACTCTGCAATATTGCACTGAACTGAGGTTTTCCAGTGTTGTCAGCAGTGAGGTTTTCCTGTGGTGTTGCAGCTGCACCCTAAGCAATTTTCGTCCATAATTGTTTGGGGCTATACTAGAGTGTAGCTCTGTCATCGGCACGAACTGTGATCAGGCTATTCAAAGCAAATTTGATCTGAAGTACACGTACATTGTCATACTCCTCAGCATATGGTTCTGTCTTCTGAATTTGGAGTTAAACATTTTTCCGCCCACCTTTTAGTCGAGAGGATTTCCGCTTGAAAATGGTCTGCTTCATACATCATGCTACGTTCAAATTCAGAAGAGGATGATATTTCATCTGAAACTGTAATCAGTTGTGAGGCAGTTGTATCAAACAAAAATAATGTCGTTGGCTAGGACATTGTTGGCCAGTTAATTGATAAAAAATCATGTTAAATGAACTGTAAATGTTATTTTGCTATCAGTTCACTTGGGTTGTTTGCAGGATTAGAGGTAAATATGATATATAATCTGATTCCTACCAAACTAAAGGAGCTATAGTCCAAGAATTGTGCAATGAGTATACTTAGGAGTTTGAATACCAGTAGCTGGATTAAAAACGGAATAATATAAATTATTAGATGGTTAAATCTTTTGTGACTTTACAAAGTGCAAATGTTGCCATCACCAAGCCCCGGGAGCGGTGAATCACTGAGGAGCATGGCTGCTTCGTCGATGCGTTGTTCATGTGAGGCACACAACTAGGAGCGTTCTGGTTCAGAACTTATCTCTGAATAAGTCTGAATCGTGTTTTCCTTTTGCTTTTCAGTGATGAGCAATAAATGAATTGATGGCCATGAATTTGTTTTCCCAGGTTTGAACGCAACGACTGGAAGAAGGTCGAGGAACATGTCGGCACCAAGACGACTAATCTGATTTTATGTTACATGCATTTAGGGATTTAGTGTCACATCCAAGAGCTAAAACTTCGAACACAATGTGTGTTGCAGATAATGGCCCTGCCCATAAATACTTCCTCAAGCTCCAGAACCTTGGGTTGGTGCCACGTCGCCATGCGACAACAGATGTTAGTGGCCGGTAGCAGCGTGGCTACGACACCATGATATCGCTGCACGGGCAACCTATGTGCGCATTGGTCGCCATGCCAAGTATGTATGAGCCCGACGCTGCTGCTCACGGTCCCATCAGTTGGAGCAGCCCCGGTGTCCTTCCTTCAGCCAGCAGCGGCAAGTGCCTTCTTCGTCCACTCTTCATTTTTTAGGATGGTGTTCTCACTTTGCTGAATCCTGAATGTTCAAGATGCATACATAGACAACGAGTGATCGGAATGTGCTTCATTTTGATTCTTTCTCAATTAAAAGGAAAATGTTCGATCTGACCAATCATTGAAGTCATTTGTCAATCTCTAAGAAAGACATCTGTTCTTAGTAGTAGGAATTTATTGCAAGTGATGTATTGTTATCCTGTGGAAGAGAACTAGAGAAGACAAATAAAAAAATGATCTCAGTCATGTAGTTGCTATTTTGCCAATTGGAGTCTCGGTCTAATAGGTGGTAGATAGTATGGCACTCGTGATATTTTTGTAAAAATATACAGGTTGAGTTTGATTCTTCATGCATCACTTCGAATATATCACATGATGTTCTCTCGTTACAACGCACGGGTACTTACCTAGTCATATACTATACGGATAACAAAAAAGTATAACCACATACTACTCTTAGATGGTTTAGTATGACTATATACTTCGTCTACGTATATTTTTTTGAATCATAGACGATCTAAATCTAGATATATAGAAACAGGAGTAACTACTCTCTGAGAGTAGGAAATAATTTCCATATATATATATATATATATATATATATATATATATATATATATATATATATATAGAGGGGTGTATTTTATATACTCCCTGTCGGTGCTAGATTTAGCGAGCGCTAACACCGGCTAGTAAATTTGTGTTTTGCGGTTGAACTCACAGATGGTGTGCAAGGGGGAACACAGGGATTATTCTGGTTCAGGCAATGAGTGCCCTACGTTCAGTGTGAGATTGTTGCCTTGCACCGGGGTGCTTGTAGTAGGGGTTACAAGCCTAGTCGAGAGAGGGAGGGGCTCCCAAGTCTCCTGTGTGTATGAGTGTTTGAGAGTGTGTTCTTGCGTTTGTAGGTTGTAGTGAGTGTCCAGAAGTTCTTGCGTTTGTAGGTTGTAGTGAGTGTCCAGAAGTTCTTGTGGTGAATCAATCGTGCCTGTGATCGGCCTCTGCCTTCCCTTTTATAGTGCTCGGCATGGCGGAGACAGTGGTGACTGGTGGCTTTCGTCAGCCAGGCATTAGTCATTCGGTTGATCTTCCACTGTTCTATTGGTGAGTTCCAAGGCGTTTCACAGTGCTGGACATTGTTTGCTGCGTGGCACTACGTCATGCTGTCGCATCCGACCCTGCATAGTGCAACGAGTAAATAGGTTGACCTTTGAGTATGAGCTCCCGAGGCTCGGGAGACCTTGATGCCGTCGGGGGCGTGATGGGATGGAGCGGTGGAGCGTCCTCCCTCGGGTGCTTCCTTTTCCACGTGCGCTACTTTCCAGGGGCTGGACGAGCCTGATCGCAAGGCTTGCCCATTCCCCCGGGTTGGCCGGGTTGCAGTCGTTCCTCTTTTCCTGGTGCCACATGTACGGTCGGGGTATGGCAGTCGCCGTCGTAGTTGGAGAATCTCCTCGTCAGCTCAGGGGTCGTACGGTTGATCGTTCCTGTAGCGGCGTGGGAGGAGTGGGGTCATCTGACCGTTTTGCCAGAGGTGATGTGGCAGTTGGTACGGCGAACGTGCGCGTTCGGGGCGCAGTTATGTCACGGGGCCCACCCGATGGGACCGTGCTTGTAAAGTGGTCAGGGAAGGTCCCTTGGCCGCCAAGTTTGCCTTGCTAACGTTGGCAGGGCTCGGGCGATCCCGAGGGGCGCGCCCGAGGAAGTTAGCCCGTAGCGTGGGGCTCGGGCAAATCAGAAGTCTATTGTCCGATGTCTGCTTTCCCGAGCCCTATCGCGGAGGCTCGGGCGAATCGTAGAATCTCTCCCGAGGGGTCCGCGCGCCCGGGGGTGGTGATGTGCTTCTGCGCGGCTCTGTCTTAGGCTGCGCGGGAGGTTTTCGCGTGGGCCGTTCCCACGTGAGCCGTGGCTGGCGCTTTCTTGGGCCGGGCTTTGTTTGGGAGGTGCAATTTTGCGTTGAAGTTGGGTACCCCATGGTTGTGTACCCGACAGTAGCCCTTGAGCCTGTGCTGGAGTGAAGGCGCTCCTCTAGAGGCTCAAGTTGGTTCCTCCTGTCATGTTAGTAAGGTTATTTATTTTATCCGGTGGGTGCGCGCGAGCGCACCCGCCGGGTGTAGCCCCGAGGCCTTGGAGGGATTGTGCATCCTTTCAAGGGCTTGAAATCTTGTTTGTAGAATCTCGGGTGCCTTCTCGCTCGTTGGCGACTTGTTCATTGGTAGGAGTTTCCCGTCGTTGGAGCCCCCGAGCCTTCGGCGCGGGTAGATGGCTGATCCGGGAACGTCTTTTATCCTGCCAATGTATAAAGAGAGTCCCCGAGCCCTTTTTTCGTATCGGGGGTCGATCGGGTCCTTTTTGGTTCGACCTTCACGCTCTTCTTCGAGAAGAGGAAGGTTTGGTCATGCTCGACTTCCCACGATGGGGGCGCGAGTCGGCATTTCTGGTGAGCTGCAAGCGGGTTTGTCCAAGTGGAGGTCCGTGCCCCGTTCATTGGGGGTCGGCTAGTGGCCTGAGCACACTCCAAATTTTCCCTGAGGGTCAATTTATGGGTCTCGGGTCCCTTCGACGGGTCCCGAGGGCCTGATGCCTCCCCCGAGGGGATCCCACATCATCAACTCGCTGCTAGGACTTGGACACAGCGTGGGGTGTCCCTTTTGACGCTCGGGCGTCGGGATATTGACCGTTTAGTGATCCACCCACTCGCTGTCCCTAACTCGGTATCCCTGGGGCGACTGTTTGAGCCACAGAAGGCCAGTCTTCGATCCCCTGAGAACGTAACGGGCGTTCGAGCCCGGGGTTCCTTCGTCGGGAAGGAGAGCAATCGTCGAAATCGAGGAGGTTAGTGTAATGATTCGACACACCTTTTGAGGAAGCCAAATAGATGCGACAGTTCGGGGCAGACGAGACGGTTGCATGCGCGAAGGCGGCGGCGATGCAGAGAGTCATGGTGGGACCCGCGCAGTTAATGCGGCGGATTCACTGCATCCGCTTCGGGTTCGTGGGTCGAGTATATAAGGAAAGAACCGTTCCATTTTCTTTTTACCCTAGCCATTTGCTGCCTTCGCTTGCCTTAGCCTCCTCGTCTTCGTCTTCCAGAGCCCTTCGCAAGCTCCTTGCCCTTGCCGCCGGCGTCCTCTCTTCTTCTCGCGTGTTCCTCCTCTCGTAATGGCCGCCCTAGCGCCCACGGACGCTGCCACTGCTGCTGCCGCCGCGCTCGAGGTGGAGCCTTGGCTCCCCTCTTCGGTGATGGAGGGAGAGCTTGAGGATCTTGTGACGTTGGAGCTCCTCCGCCGTCGCACCGACCCACAGCGCCCGGAGTGGATTGCGCCGCCGCGCGACCACCTGGAGCCGTGGCCCCTCAAGGGGTACGTGGTGAGCTTCGTCGCCTTCCACGAACGGGGGCTCAGGTCGCCGCCGAGTCAGTTCTGCCGGGCGCTCCTCTTCTCCAACGAGCTAGAGCTGCACAACCTCACCCCCAATTCCATCTCGCAGGTGGCGATCTTCGCCGCCGTCTGCGAGGGCTACCTTGGGGTGATGCCGCACTGGAACCTCTGGCGGTATCTCTTCCGCGTCGATTCGTACACAAAGTCGTTCGGCGCGGGGAACCCGCGGAAGGTCATCAGCGCCGGGGGCTGCAACTTCACACTCCGCTCCGCCGAGTACATCCCCTGCAAGGCCCAGTCGTCCAACAAGGGGTGGCACGACGGCTGGTTCTATCTGCGGAACGATGACGACGCCTTCCCCGAGTATACGGGGATGGTGATCTCCGCCCATATTCCTCGATGGAACTGGGGATGCCCGACGCAGGACGCCAGGCACCTGAGTCCCTACCTCGCCGCGTTGCAGACGCTGCGGGACCGGGCCTGACGGCGGCCGGGGTGGTGGCGCACTTCCACGCGCGGACAGTGCTGCCCCTGATGGAGCGCCGCCTCGCCCTATACGAGATGGTGGAGGGAGCGTCGAGGGTAGGGACGGTGATGCTGAACCAGAGCCTCAGCTCCGAGGAGATCATGCGCTGTGTGAGGTACACGGTAAGCGGTCACCCCACCCGGGACGAGCTGAAAAGGGTGGCCATGCGCCCACGCTCGGGATACATCTCGCTGGTGAGGGTCTTTCTTCTCTCGTCGATTATCCGCCCCTTTTCCCTTTCTGATCCTTTTTCCCTTCTCGGTGTAGGGCCTCTCGAGGGAGGGAAAGCCCTCTCTGCCCCCGTTCTGGAGGACGCCATCCTGCGGGCCCAGAACCGTCTCCGGGGCGAGCAGCAGAGGGCAGAGAAGGAGAAGAAGACCTCAAAGAGGAGGAAGTGGGCTCGGGAGACCCAGAGGCTCGCCCAGCTTCGCCGCCGCCAGCGGGAGGCCGGGGAGCCAGAGGAGTCTCCCTCCGAGGAGGACGAAGATGATGATGATGATGATGATGATGATGACGTTGACGCCGCCCAGTACATGGTGGCCAAAAAGCCCGCGGTGGGCGCCGACGAGCCGGGTAAGGCTCCTATGTCGGCGCTCGCCGGTGGAAGCGCCAGGGGCCGTACTGCGAACCCCTGAGCGGAGTTGACGGAGGCCGCGCCTGGAGGCACGGCATTGGTTGGTGAGGTCGTCGGGGCCGAGGATCCACCGACCGGCGGCCACGAGGGCCAGTCGGAGGGGCCGGGAACGGGCTCAGGCCTGGCGCCCGAGAGGGTGGAGGCCGTGCCTCCGACTGCGGCTGGTGCTGGGGCCCAAGGCCCCTTATTCCAGCGGTCCCTCCCTTCAGACGCGTCGCTGGTCAGAGGGAGCGGGGAGAGGACGCCGCCCGCGACGGAGTTGGGCGATGCCGGGACGCCGGACCTCGAGCTAGGGTTTGCCCGAACCAGGGCGTCCCCGCCGAGGGACGGTGACGCCGAGGTGACCCTTGGCAGCTAGACGGGGCCCCCGCCGGTAGGGGCGTCTGAAGGTGGCGACGGCTCCGACGTCGAGGTGTTGCGCAACCCTCCGCTGGCGACGCAGCCCACGCCATCTGCCGGGTCTGCCGCTCCTCCGAGTGCTGGGGTGGCGAAGAATACGGCGATCCTTAAGACCAAGTTAGTCATCTTTCGAATCGTTATCTTACCGATCTTCGTTCCCCGTGTTGCGAATGCCCATCTTCTCCTTGTCTTGCTCCAGAAAGCGCCCGGGGTCGGCCCTCCAGGTCTCGCACCAGAAGGTCCTGAAGATGCAGGCCCGGAGCACCGCTGGAGAGGAGGCCCCCTTGGCGGCTGAAGATGCTCCCTCGGCGGAGGCCCGTCCGTCCGAGGGCTCGGCGGCGCCGGAGGCGGGTCCATCTCCCGCGGTCTTCGCAGCCTCAGTCGTCGTCGAGGAGACGGCTTCGGCTCCGACTTCCGAGGCGCCCGTTGTCGTGGTCGGGGACGCTTCGGAAGAGGCGACGGCCGCTCCCGCACTGGAGCCGGCCGACACCGGGGCTGCCGCCATGGACGTCGATGCTCCGCCGTCATCCGAGGCTGCGGCACCGCCTCCCGCGAGCTCTACGGTGCTGGTCATCCGAGGGCCCCTCCCCGGGTGCTGACGGGCTCCCGCATCGAGTGGACCAGCCGGGCGGACCACGAAGCCCCGCCGGTCTTCTCGTTGCGGGACGACGTCGAGGCCGCTCGCTAGGACGCCGTCCAAGACCTGAAGTCCCTGTGGTCGGAGAGCCTACGCCTCCTCGCGGACTCCATCGACATGGAGTTCCAGGAGCGACTCTAGGTGAGTGTACTTGTTTTACCTTCTTTGTCGCCTTGGTGTTCCCGGCTGGCGTTGCCGTTTGACCCGCCGGTTTGCTTTTGTTTTTGGTTCTTCTCTAGGAGCTTATGACGATCTCCCGGGAGAAGTCCTGCTTCCTCCGCCAGGGCCTCGGCCTCTGGAAGCAGCTGGAGCTGAAGAGCCGGGCCCTCACCTGCTCCCAGGAAAAGCTCGCCGGCACGACGGCTCGGCTGGCTTGACCTGACCCTCGATCGCGTCGCCTTGAAGGTCGAGGTCGCGGAGGCTCGGGGCCGAGTCGCTCCCCAGGAGGAGCGCGTCCAGCAGCTGGAGGCTGCCCTGGCCGAGGCAACTCGGGAGCGGGACACCGCGCGGACGCTCACCGCCGAGAAAGAGGCCGCCGTGGATGTCCTGTCATCGGACTTGGATCCCTCCCAGACGGCCCTAAACCATGGGGTGGGCGAGGTCGACGCCGTCCGGGAGGAGGCGAGGAAGGCTCGGGAGGAAGTCGAAGGTAAGTCTTACCTCTTTTACCTTTCATTTGTTCCGATTGTCCGAGGTTCTTCTCTCCGTGGCTTGACCGTCTTGTCGCCGCAGTTTTGAAGGTGGAGGCCATCAGCGCGCAAGGGACCATCGCCGTCCTCAACGCCGCGCACGACACCGAGGTGGCCGAGCACCAGGACCTGCAGAGGGTAGCACGCGCGCTGTGTGACGCCCTCGGCACCGGCGGTGAGCCCTCGGGGAGCTCGCTTAGGAGCCGACTGGAAGCCCTCCTCGGAAGGGTGGGCAACCAGCTCAAGGAAGCCCTCCTGACAGGCGTCCAGAAGACGTTGGCGGTGGCGAAGTCTCACTATGAGAACTTCGACACCGATGCCGTCAGTGAGGGTTTCGTTGAGGCTCTGACGACGAGCTCCTCGCGCTGATCAACTCCATGGAGGTCCCTGGGACGGCGCTGGCGGCCCTCTTCGAAGAAGACGTGAATCTCCCCCCTGGACCTAGATTAGGAAAGCTAGGCCATCGTGCCCAGAAAAATTTTGTAAGAAACAAACACGCGGCCCTTCGAGGCCTTGACATTTATGTATGTGCATGTTCGTTTTTCAGTTTGCGTATTCGTTTAGCGTTTTTCCTTAAGCTTTTTCTTCACCGACCCTGAGCCTGGGCCATCGAGCCTCGGGGGACCTTTCGGGCGTCGTAGCTTTAGCGGCGTAGACTCGGCCGTGGTCCTAGGGATTTTGGTAGGTCGAGAGCTTTGGAAAAGGAGTTCGTTCGATACTGCCCGAGCCTTCTCCCCTTATAGATGCTACTCCTATAAGTTCTTCTCCGAGCGCAAGTTACCTTTAGGCGAAGAGTGGCGAGTGGAGATGCCGTATCCCGAAGGCCTAGGCGGTCTCGCGGCTCGGCCGGCTCTGCCCTCTGAGATTTCTTTTGCTCGTCTAAGATTTATAAGGTTTGCGTTTGGTTTGGATGAGAAGCGAACTCGGGAGATAAAAATTTCAACGGTTTTTGAAATTTTTGAGTTTTCGAATTCGATTAGTCTCGGAGGAGTCCAGGGGTTCCCCCCGTCCTAGCCCCCGAGGGAGGGTCGGCCCTATTGGAGATAGGGTCGAGCCTCAGTTTTGATTGCACGGTTCACCCGTTCCCGAGGGTGGGCTCGGGTGAAGATCTTAAAATCATACGAGAAAAGAAATCGGATCTTTTATTGATTTCAAGATGTAATGTACAATGCTCGAAATCTTAGGGATAGAAGTGACGTAGCTGTTCGATATTCCAAGCGTTGTTGTAGACCTCGCCCTTCTCGTTTGCCAGCCTGTACGTTCCGGGGTGCAGCACTTCGGCGATGACGAATGGCCCCTTCCCACGGTGGCGTCAGCTTGTGACGTCCTCTGTTGTCCTGCCTGAGCCATAGTACCAGATCGTCTACGCTGAAGGCTCGGCCTCTGATGCGCCGAGCATGGTACCTGCGTAGGGTCTGTTGGTATTTGGTCAAGCGCAGCAAGGCGATGTCTCGGGCCTCGTCAACTTGGTCCAGCGTGTCCTTCCGAGAGATCTGGTTGGCTTGTTCGTCGTAGGCTCGGATCCTCGGGGCGCCGTATTCCAAGTCTGTGGGGAGCACAGCCTCGGCTCCGTAGACCAAGAAGAAGGGCGTGAAGCCCGTGGCTCGGCTCGGCGTGGTCCTTAGGCTCCATATCACTGCAAGGAGCTCGGTCAGCCACCTCTTGCCGAACTTGTTCAACCTGTTGAAAATTCTCGGCTTGAGGCCTTGGAGGATCATGCCGTTGGCACGCTCCACTTGGCCGTTCGTCATCGGGTGAGCTACCGCCGCCCAATCCACTCGTATGTGGTGGTCGTCGCAGAATGCCAGGAATTTCTTCCCAGTAAATTGCGTTCCGTTGTCGGTGATGATGGAGTTCGGGACGCCGAACCGATGAACGATGTCGGTGAAGAACAACATTGCTTGGGTTGAAGTGATCTGAGCGATGGGCCAAGCCTCAATCCACTTCGAGAACTTGTCGATGGCGACAAGCAGGTGGGTGAAGCCCCCGGGCGCCTTCTGGAGGGGCCCGACAAGGTCCTAGTCCCCACACGGCGAAAGGCCAAATGATGGGGATCGTCTGGAGAGCTTGGGCCGGGAGGTGAGTTTGCCGAGCGTAGTACTGGCACCCTTCACAGGAGCGTACTACCTCGGTAGCGTCGGCCACGGCGGTTGACCAATAGAAGCCTTGTCGAATAGCGTTGCCGACGAGCATCCTTGGCACGGCATGGTGACCGCAGGCCCCAGCGTGTATCTCCTCAACCAGGCGTTTGCCTTGGCTGAAAGGGATGCAACACTGCAGGACCCCGGAAGGACTACGCCGGTAGAGTTCGCCGTCGATCATCGTGAAGGACTTGGCCCTTCGTGCCAGCCGCTGTGCCTTGGTCTTGTCCGAGGGCAAAATCCCTCGGACGAGCAAACTGACCAGTGACTCGCGCCAATCTGGCTCGTCGTCGTCCAGCTCGGCTTCAATCTTCATGGCCTCGGCCTCGTCGTCGGTTTCAGCCTCGGCCTCGGGCAGCTCCTCCTTGACGGAGGGGTCGGCAGCCCCTGAGGGACTCCCGTGGCTTGAAGACGCTCTGAGTTCTCCTGGGAGCTCGGGGGTCTCCTTCCCCTTACCTCCCGAGGGATCAACGTTGACCTAAGGCTTGTGGAGATCATTGGCAAATACGCACGTCGGGACCGAAGCCCTTTCGGATGCGATTTTTGCCAACTCGTCGGCCTCTTCGTTGTACCTGCGTGCGACGTGGTTGAGCTCGAGGCCGTCGAATTTCTCCTCGAGCAACCGCACCAGCTTGCAGTAGGCGGCCATCTTGGGGTTCTGGCATGTCGACTCCTTCATTACCTGGTCCACGACGAGCTAGGAATCTCCTCGAACCTCGAGGCGCTTGATCCCCAGTTCGATGGCGATGTGGAGCCTGTTGACAAGAGCCTCGTACTCGGCCACGTTGTTGGAAGCCGTGAAGTGCAGCCACAGCAGGTACTTGAGCCGGACCCCGAGGGGTGAGACGAAGATAATGCCCGCGCCGGCACCAGTCTTCATCATCGACTCGTCGAAGTACATGACCCAATACTCCTCCTTGGTAGGGAGCGGTGGCAGTTGTGTCTCGGTCCATTCCGCCACGAAGTCCGCCAGCACCTCGGACTTGATGGCCTTGCATGGCGCATAAAGATGCCATCGCCCATGAGCTCGATAGCCCACTTTGCGATCCTCCTAGTCGTCTCCCAGGTTCTGGATCACCTCCCTAAGGGGGAAGGATGATACCACGGTCACGGGATGGGACTCGAAGTGGTGCCGCAACTTGCGCCGAGCAAGGACGATTGCGTATACCAGCTTCTGAATCTGGGGGTAGTGCGTCTTGGACTCGGACAAGACTTCGCTGATGAAGTAGACCGGCCGCTGAACAGGCAGCGCGTGTCCTTCCTCCAGCCACTCTACGACGATTGCTGCAATCACAACTTGGTTAGTAGTAGCGACGTACAGCAGGAGGTCTTCCCCTTCGGCGGGTGGCACGAGTACCGAAGCTTCCAAAAGCAGAGCCTTCAGCCTGTCGAGGGCTTCCTGGGCCTCGGAGGTCCAGGTGAAGTGCTCGGTTTTCTTCAGCAGCCGATAAAGAGGCAAGCCTTTTTCGCCGAGCTGCGAAATGAATCGGCTTAAGGCTGCCATACACCCCATCAGCTTTTGCACGCCTTTGAGGTTGCGGATCGGCCCCATCCGTGTGATGGGCGATATTTTTTCCGTGTTGGCTTCGATGCCACGCTCGGAAATAATAAACCCGAGCAACATGCCTCGGGGGACCCCAAAGACACATTTCTTGGGGTTGAGCTTTATGTTTTTCTTTTTGAGGCATTCGAACGCCTCTTCTAGGTCGGCTACCAAGTCATCTGCCTTCCTAGTTTTGATCACAATATCATCTATGTAAGCCTCAACGGTTCGCCCGATGAGGTCCCCAAAAACCTTGAGCATGCAACGTTGGTAAGTTGCGCCCGCGTTTTTTAGGCCAAACGGCATGGTTACGTAGCAATATGTGCCGAAGGGGGTGATGAAAGAAGTCGCTAGCTCGTCAGACTCTTTCATGCGAATTTGATGGTAACCGGAATAAACATCAACGAAACTAAGCCGTTCATAGCCAGCAGTGGAATCAACTATTTGATCGATGCGAGGTAATGGAAATGGATACTTAGGACATGCTTTATTTAAACTAGTATAATCAACACACATCGTTCATTTTCCATTCTTTTTCTTAACTAAAACAGGGTTGGCTAACCACTCTGGATGGAAGACCTCCTTGATGAATCCGGCCGCCAAAAGCTTCTGCACCTCCTCCCCGATGGCCCGGCGCTTCTCCTCATCGAATCAGTGCAGGCGCTGCTTCACCGGCTTGGACCCGGCCCGGATGTCCAAGGAGTGCTCGGCGACCTCCGTCGGGATGCCTGGCATGTCCGAGGGACTCCATGCAAACACGTCGGCGTGGTTGCGGAGGAAGTCGACGAGCACAACTTCCTATTTCGGGTCGAGTGTGGCGCTAATCTTTAGCACTTTGCCATCGGGCGTGCCGGGGTTGAGGGGCACCTCCTTCACCCCCTCAACGGGCTTGAAAGTGCCCGTGGCCTTCTTGGGGTCGGGGACCTCCTTGGCCAGCTCCTCGAGGTCGGCGATGAGGGCCTCAGACTCCACCAGCGCGTTGGCGTACTCGCAACACTCAACGTCGCACTGGTAGGCGTGCTGGTAGGAAGCGCCGACGGTGATGACCCCCTTGGGCCCCGGCATCTTGAGCTTGAGGTAGGTGTTCGGGACGGCCATGAACTTGGCGTAGCATGGCCTCCCGAGGATGGTGTGGTAGGTGCCGCGGAAGCCTACCACCTCGAAGGTGAGGGTCTCCTTCCTGAAGTTGTCAGGAGCCCCGAAGTAGACGGGCAGATCGATCTGCCCGACGGGTTGTACGCTCTTCCCCGGAACTATCCCATGGAATGGGGATGTCACCGCTCGGAGAAGAAAACGGCTGATTCCCATCAAGTCGAGGGTCTCAGCGTACAAAATGTTGAGGCCGCTGCCTCCATCCATAAGGACCTTGGTGAGCCGCATATTGCTGACGACGGGGTCGACAACAAGCGGGTAGCGTCCCGGCGATGGGTCGTGGTCCGGGTGATCGTCCCGGCTGAAGGTGATGGCGTCGCGGGCCAGTCGAGGAAGCGCGGTGTCGCTGGTCCAACGGTGTAGACCTCCCGACGCTCGCGCTTTCATTGGCGCGGCGTGGGAGGTCCCGGGTCCACCGAAGATCATCAGTCACTTGTCGACGGGTGGGAACTCGTCGTCCTTCCCTCCCTGGTCCTTTTTGTCCTCGGCCGGCTTCTTGCCGGCGGCATCCCGGAACGCCTGCCACCCATAATGCTTCTTGAGCATTACACACGCTCCGAGCATGTGATTCACCGGGCCCTGGTGATAAGGGCACGGCTTGGAGAGCAGCTCGTCGAAGCGGCCACGGGGCGGCTGTTTTCCCCTAGGCTCGGCAGCCGCAACGAGGGGCTCGTTGCGGAGGGGGGCCTTCCCCTTCCCCTTCTTCTTCTTGTTGTTGGGGGCTCGGGAGGAGGTGCCCTTGAGGGCTTCCTCCTTCCGCTTCCCCTTAGGGTCGGAGAAGAGGGCTCCCACCGCCTCATCGCCCGAGGCAAAGCTGGTAGTTATCCTCATGAGCTCGGCGACGCTTGTGGGGGTTTGACGCCGTAGCTCATGAACTAGGTCTTTGCAGGTTGCCCCTGCAGCAAAGGCTCCGACAACGTCGGAGTCGGCGACCTGGGGCGGCTCGTTGTACTGCTTGGAGAATCGCCGGATGTAGTCCCTGAGGGACTCGCCCGGCTTTTGCTTGCGGCTGCGGAGATCCCAGGAGTTGCCAGGGTGCACGTAAGTGCCCTGGAAGTTCCCTACGAAGATCTTGACCAGATTGCTCTAGTCGAAGATCAGCCGAGGGGGAGATGTTCCAGCCAGGCTCGTGCTGAGTCGGCCAGGAATAGAGGCAAGTTGCAAATGATGATGAGATCATCCTGCGCACCGCCCAGTTGGCACGCAAGACGATAATCCGTGAGCCAAAGCTCGGGGTTCGTCTTTCCTGAGTACTTGGCGATGTTCACCGGTTGTCAAAACCGGGGTGGAAATTTGGCCCTCCGGATGGCCTCGCTGAAGACGCGAGGACCTGGTGGCTCGGGTGAGGGCGCACGGTCCTCGCCTGAGTCGTAGCGTCCTCCCCGATGGACGTTGTAGCCGCGTGCGGCCCCGTCGGTCTTTCGTCGACCGCGGGCCTGAAGGATGGCACGGACGTCGATGTCCTTGCCAAGCCACTAGTGGACCGAGGGGGCCCTCGGTGATTCGAGCTACACCGAGGCCTCTCGTTCATGGCGTGTCGTGGCGCCATGATTGCGTTCCTCGGCTCCACGGTGCCGGGATGCCGAGTTTTCTGCCTGGAGGACAGCGGCGTCCTCTAGGAGACCTTTGAGCTGGTCCCTGAGCTGCCGGGCCTCCGTGCTGGAGGGCTCAGGCATGCTCCGGAGGTGCATCGCAGCTTCCGCGAGCTTCTGGCTCGCCCGGGATTCCGGCACTGGTGTCCTGGCACCGTCATCGGCGACGATGCGGGCCTGGACGTCGCGGGCTCGGCGTCGTGCTGCTCCGCCGTCTCCTCGCTCCTCCTCAGTGCTCCAGCGCAGGCGGTTCTCGTCCGTCCGGGCCTCGAGCTCCGGGAGTTGCTTTAACTCCGGAGAACGATGGAGAGGGCAGGACGTTCCAGCCTCCGGGTCCTTCGAGGGTGTGAGACCAGGGGCTAGTGGAGGTAGCGTATGCAGCTGTGGCTGCTCCGCCGGAGCATCTTCCTCCTCCTCCGAGTGGACGTCCTCCAACACGGCTTCCTCCGGGTGCACCAAATGATAGCACTCCCGGGAGGGTCGATGGTGCTGTCGTCAGAGGAGTAGACGTTGAGGGCGTTATCCCTTGCGTCATTAGAGGAGAGAGAGGCTTGGGGGTCGTGGACGCCGAAGAAGTCCACGTTCGCCCAGAAGTCGTCGTCGTTGTCGCTACCAAGGTCCCACCACGATGGCGAGACACGGCCGTAGCGGTCCCATCCCTCCTAGTACTCCAGAAGGGTGGAGCTGCTGCTGGAGTTGAACTCCCCGCCGCTGCATGCTCTGGGAGAGCTCACAGGAGAGGACGGTGGAGAGTCGTTGAGGTCGGCCAGGCCCTCCAGGTGATGGACAGATGCCATCGCTTGGTCGCGCCCGTAGGCACGAACGGCGCGGACGTGGGCGTCCGCAGCAGTGTGGAGCCCAAAGGGAAATGGAGAGGGCGTCGCCGGCCTTCCCCAGTGAGGTCTAAGGGAAACGGCGGGCGATGCCGTGGCCCCTCCCACATTACTCCGCGGAGTAGTGGGGGAGCGTGGTGCCTCCACCACTCGTGGCGTTGAGCCGGTGGTGAGCGTGGAGGAGGTGCCCCGCGCATGGGGCACCAGGTTAGTTGCGTCTCCCGTAGTGAGGCCCAGGTTGACGCGTGTAACACCCCTGGTGTTACGGTTAATGAAAACCTGCCATGTCATCATCCTTAGTTGCAAATCATCCCGCATCAAACCTGATCACTGTGCATTAATTAAAACAATTTTTATTTCCACATGTGATTTTACTTAGGTATCTTTGAGTGACTTTATGATTTAAATAATTGTTTGTGTGTATGCCTTTAAATACAATTAGGAAATAAAAAGGAAAACAATTAAAACCCTAATCGGACCCGAAACCCTAAATCAAAAACTAAACAGAATCAAGTATTGGGCCTTAAACAAAATTTGTAAATCTTTAAAAGTTGAGCAACTTCTATTTTGGGCAATTTTGAAGTTGTTAAACATAATTTCAAATAAAATCTTAATCTAGGTTTTAAAGTTTAAACTTGAAATATAAATTCAAAAACTAGTAGGAATATGATGATGGTCTTTTAATAAAAGTTTTAGCCCTTTCAAAATAGAACAACTTTCATGTTTGGAGATTTTAAAGTTTACAAGTAAAAATTTAAATTAAAACCCAATTAGTGTTTGTTTATTCAAATTTAAAATGCCAATTCAAAAACTATCTAGAATTAGGACAAACCCCTTTAATGAAAGTTGTAAGGCTTTTCTAATTGAACAACTTTTATATTTAGGGATTTTGGAGTTACACAGTGGGAATTCAAATTAACCTCAAATCAATGTTTTGAAATTTGAATTTGAAACACCATTTCCAAAATTTTGAGGAATCTGACACAATTGCTTTAATGAAGGTTGTTGGGCTCAATGAGTAGAGAAACTTTTATTTTTACCATTTTTCAAGTTGTTGATAAAAATTTAAAGTGATTTGAGAATTTTGTTTGAAATTTAAATTGGGGATTTACCCCCTTTCAAATATTTTCAAAACTAAGCCGAATTTGAGCATACCTCAAAAAGCAAACTTGATCTTAATGAAATTTTGCACAACTTTTGTTTTAGGCTTTTTCTCTGATTCAACTTGGAATAGCCATAATTTGAAACTTATAGGGTTTGACCTAGCTCTGTCAACAGTACCGGGCCCCTACGGGCACGGCGTGCACGCTGCGTGCACGTGCGCGCGACGCGCGCTGCCGCCGTCCGGCCGGCCTGCGCGTTGTCGCCGCCGCACGAGCTGCGCTGGGGGGCCCGGGACATCCTCATCCTTATCCACACCTTCACAGTCGCTTATATGCGACGTTCGTCCATCCCTTCTCCACTTTCCTCTCCGTCGTCACCGACTGACCAAGCTCTCGTCCATGGCCAAATTGGTCGTCGTGCTTGAGCCTTTGTCCAACTCAGTCGTGCCAGAAAAACATACACTCTGTTGCGAGTCATTTGGACCTACTTGAGCCCTCTCTGGTAGTCCGAGCCGAGGGGTCAGCTGTCTTCTCCCTCGTGGCCGGCGGGAGCGCTGCCGTGGGGTGGTTCGGTGTGTGTAGCTTGTTCTGGTGAGCTCCCGCCTGTCTCGCCATGCGTTCGGTGTCCTGGTTGATTCCTTAATACTCACGCCCTCGATGGTTTGTTCTCTGGTACCCTAGGTTTGTGGGAACGAACGGTCGTCTCCGGTGAACGCCGCCGCGAACGTCGGGATTGTCGGGCTCCTCCCTCTACATCGTCTCTACTCTTTCCGGTCATCGTCTGAGAGTCTCGGTGAGCCACTAGTCCTCTCTGAGCCACAAATTTGAACTCTACCGCGTTCGGCGGGTGGAGCAGGGGTCGCCGCGGCAGTGCGACCACCATGGTCGGGCGCACGCTCGTCGGAGACGAGTCTCCCGTAGGCTGTAGGTACTAGGATGCTCGCGGGCTTAGGGGTTCATGTTTCGGGTGCGCGGTCGGGGGTATGGGTCGCCATCGACGGACCTCGCCACCTGCCGGCGCGGGTGCACGCGCGGCAACGCCCCTCCCCTGTTCGAGGTTGAAGAAGGGGGGGTGGCCGAGTGGGCCTTACTGGGCCGGCCTGGTGCCCGGTCCAGGAGCACGGGAAAGGCCGACGAGGGGCGTGAGCGAGCGCGGGCCGCGCTGGACCGGCTCGTGCACTGCTGGGCCGACTCAGGCCAGAATAGGTCACGGGCCCTTTTCCAATTATGAAAGTGATTTTTCATTTTCTTGGTAAATAAATAGTGCTGAATATTGACATTTTTGTGTAGAAATAAATAGAGCTCCTGAAATTATGCAAAAATTTGTGAAGCCTCTCAGTAATGTATAGAATGCAGTAAAAATATTAAATAAATATTTTAAATACTTCCTGTAGGAGCTAAAAATCAGTAGATTAATTAATAAATGCAATTTTGAGTAATTTTAATTAATTCTCTGTAAATCAAAAATCATGAAATTTATTTTAGTACTGTTTAAGCTCAAGATCTATCTATTGGTAAAGTTTGGATCCAGTTGGAAGTGATTTAATTAGTGGCTAATTAATGTTTGGATTAATTGATAAATAAAATGTATTAGAAAGTTAATGACTTAGGTTTTGTGTGACTTTCGGATTGAGTGATGTCCTTGGATCATTAACTGGAGATGATCCTTGGCACCTTAATTAGTGTTTGGGTCCTTCATTAAATTGTTAATTAGGAACACTAATAATTTATGTTATTCGCATATGATAATAGGGTTTAATAACTTGTTTAAACAAAAGTGTCGTGATGTTATAAGGAAAAATTAATTCGGCTTTCTATGACTGTTAAAATGATCAATGAATAAATTGTGCAAACACCACCTTGTCTAACGAAGTTTGTTTTATAATTTTATCGTGAAGGAAAGTTGTACTCAACTTTCTAAAGCAAGTTTACTTTTAAGTTTAATGCATCTCCTGCATCATGGCATACATATCATCATGTAAGTGTTGCATTATTATTTCGTGTAGTGAACGCGCGGTGATTATTATCTGAAGCGTGTCCCGAGTAAGGTCTTCACTCGGTGGACGTAGATCTTTCTCGGTGATTGACTTCAGGGTTCTATCTACCTCAAGCAACAGGCAAGCCCCGGTGCATTCAACCCCTTCCTTGTGATTTACAAAATATTTGTAACTTGAGTTAAATTATTGCATTAGGTTGATAGGAGTTGATTGTCACCTACTTACTGCATTACCCACCTTGATATATTAACCCTTGAGACCTGTTTAAAAATGAAAACATTGAAAATGCTTAGCCCTGCTTAAATAATGTAGATTTGCATAAATGCTATTTTGAGCTATTGTGATGCATTATTTAAACATGGAAAAGGGAACTGATATTATTCTCGTTCGGTGGCTGTGCACCGGATCAGTACACTGTCATCGGCGGGAAGGTATTTTCCTGCTCGGTGATCGTGGCATTGGGTTAGAGTCCCAACAATTGTCACCGACGGAAACGGGATTTAAAAACCGAGGGGACAGGGGTATTTGGGTTAGAGTCCCAATGCACTGTTGCCGTCGGAAAAAGGTATTAGGGACCATTCGTTGTAGGCCTGTTGGATCGAGACTTTGCAACTAGCCACATACTACGGAAAGCCTCTGACTCTGGTGGCTCTACTGTTGGAACCGACAACCACGCACTGGGAGTGGAGAGATGGCGAGAGTAGCGTGTACCCTCGTGGCCGTCGTGCCTGGAGACTAGAGGGGTACTGTGCTCTCGGGTGGCGCAGGACCGGTTCCGGGGTACGAAAAGCCGTGGTAGGCGGGGTTGGCATATGCAAGTTTAAGTGCTACATATACAGTGTGGATAGGGATCCCCAGCTGGGTACTAATCGATTCGAATCGTCGTTGCTCCTCGGTTATGGAGACTTGATCCTTCGACCATTCAGCGAAGAGTGGTTCGAAACTAGGATGTTTTTGAATGAATGAAGTAAATGAAAAAATATTGATATATGAGAAAGAACTTGGAGATATGGTTAATGATTAATAATATTATTGAGATAAAATACTGAAAATAGGATTAGTATTGCTTTTCTGCAAAATCCTTTGACTCTTGCCAAACCTTACCTTGACTCCCATCAGCCTGCATTCCTGAGTCTCATTCTTTTTCTTAGTCGGGTAAGTCTTGCGGAGTACCCCAGTACTCAGGGTTTGTTAACCCCTGTTGCAGGTGAGCCGAGAGTACAGTTTTTCGTGAGACCGTGCCAGTTAACGGATCGTGCATGAATGAAGATGTGTATAACCCTTGGGCAAGGTGTCTAGCTGTATGATGCTACTCCTCTACGGAACTCTGGTTGGGATAATGTAATTTATATGTGTAATCTTTGTTTATGTAATACTTCCGCACCTTGTACTCTGATTCAAATTATTTGTGTAAACTGTTGTAATACCTGCAAGGTCTTTACAATGAGATCTTCGGGGAAAATTAGGGTTTCTTAGGAGACCCGACAGGCCACCTAAGTCAAAGGGAACTCGTGCAGACTAGTCAAAGGTCCTTAGGGACGATGACGGGGCGCGTGGGCCCTACGATGACGGGGCGCGTGGGCCCTAAGTCAAAGGTTCTGTCACAAGTGGTATCAGAGCATTTCATTGTAAAGTACTTGCAGTATTACTTTACAAAAACCAAAAATGATTTTGAATGAATAAAATTGATGGGGTAGTTTGGTCCGAGTTATTTGTGAACTTTCCTCATTCATTCTATAGCATCTTTCCTCGATTACTTCTATATGACTGTAGTTAGACGTTGAGCTTAGTAGTGGATTAGCACTATACGTATGTCCTATGTTAAAAATATTGAGTGCATGTCACTCTTGTAATTAATTTAATTCGTATAATACGTATATATCAGAGTATTCTGATTCGCGTTGAAACGCTCATGCATCATGACATTACAACTATTAATAATTCCCCGATATGAAGTATATCTCTATTTTCTAAAATAAAACTTACTTCCAAATATATTTTTGTTAAAAACAAATTTTTACCCTTCTTCTCAATAGATGGATCCGCAAGACCCTGCCACTGGACTCGATGAATGCCTGGCTATGTTCGGAACTCCTACGGTGTTGTGGCAGTTACTACAAGAAGTAGGCTACTCGGAACCACCCAAGTACCATTGGTCCCGTACTATTCTCCTTGGTCGGCCGTGGTACGAAGTGTCCCTTCGGATCTCAGCTTGTACCACCGCTCCGTTTTGGCCAGCGTGGGAAGCGCAGGCTGAACGTATGAGTCCCTGGGAAGGAGCTCAGGCTACAGCATTGGAAGTCCTGAGGAAGATCTGCTTCAGGTGTCAGAAAGAAGTCAGAGTTTCTACTCTGAGAATGTTTCCGTCAGAGGCACCAGGAAACTGGGATAGTCTTCAACAACAAGCCAAGCAACTGGAAGAAAATTCTGATCAACAAGATCCCATACTGGTAGCCACTACTCGCGCTATGCTAGCCGTCCTTAACCTACATCTGACCCGTGAGCGAGGACGCGAGGAGTGGCAGGAACTTTACTCTGAATGTTCTGAAGCACTCAAGAGTGTAGAACTCAAGAAGAAGGAGGCCAGTAAGAAAGCCCTAAAATGGCAAGAGGCTGCTCTGATCAGTAATGTAGAAAAGATCGGACTAGATGTCCAGATAGAAGCACTCGAAGCACAGCGACAAGCAGACCAGCACCGCATAGAAGAACTGGAGAGTCTGGTGGATAGTCTTCACCTTCAGACAGGACTTCTCATCCAGCAGCGTGAAGAAGCTCATTCTTATGCCGTAATGGTAAGGGAAGGTCTTAGAGAGACCGTTGGATATCTGCAGCATCAGGATGCGATGTTTTGGGGCCTGCATAACACCTATCAGCAACAACTTCAGACGGCCCATCAGAATGTCGCCGATTTGCAACGAGAAGTGCAAATGCTCTGTGCCATGAATGATCCAATTCCAGATGTAGAGGTTCCAGCAGCTGACCATCAGGAAGAGTCTGGTTCAGCAGAGAATGCTGATGAGGAGTTGGAGGAAGTAGCGAGTGACTCGGAGTCAGAAGTCATGAGTGGTCAGGTCGATTAGCTTACGAAGATAGATAGTTTTCTAGACCCAGTGTCAGATTAGGTCAAATCTAAGGTTACATGTCTTTGTAATCCCAAAACTCTGTGTCGATAGGAAACTGGTGTAATAGTAGTTCAGTAAGTTGGAGTAAGTCGACTTTAGCTAGTAGTATTGTGAACCAATATGTAAACCTCGGATAATCCTTCTTCATCTGTCAAATGGCTTCCTACTTAAGCTTATGAGTGTTAGGTGTGTTCAAAATTTGGTAAATTTTGCCATGAGACTAAGTTTTACCAATCCTCGTTAACCTTCGCTCCAAAAGTTTCCAGTCCTTGGGGAACTTCTGGATGCAGTCGACCCGACACCAAAAATCGAAAATCTTTGGCTATCTAAATCTACTTATGTGTCAGCTTTGGTTTTCTCCTTTCACGACACATACTATTTCCTTGAAACTGTCAACCAAAATGTGTTGGTTGAAAGCTATTGTAATTGTAGTCTACGGGATATCATGCTCCAAGACCATGACACAACGTCGAAATATGGGGTCTCCTATGGATCGCAGCCATAGGAAATTACTGCCGGACGCTCGCTGTTATCAGGGTTGTTGGTCATGATCCTAGCCTGCAATTAATGTGCTTTCACTCTTTTTCAAATATCTTTCACAAAATTCATATTCATATTTCTTCATGAATTTCAAAATTATTTTGCTCTTTATAACTATACCAAAACCCACTTTGTGAATTCACATCCGATCTCTCCGAATTCCCAAGATTCTTTGTCCTTGCAATTAGCTTAACCTCATCTGATAAAATAACGGGAACCGATTTGGAAATGATACCTAAGATCCAAGCACTTGGAAATGGTATCTACGATCCGTTGAGGATTCCCTGTTGTTTTATGGATTCCTGGTTATTATTAAATATCCTGACATCTAGTTTGAAAATTCACCTCTTCGAAAATTTTAGGAAACACTTAAATTCACCACAAACTCAGCGCGAAAAACCTAGGACCAGATCATGACTTTTATCTGCATACGTGTTATGCCTTGATCCGACACGTATCTCTCACTCAACTCCAACATGTTATTCCAAAATCGTTATGGTTGTGCCTATAGTGATGTCATGACCTGTGACCACAGTGCCACGTCGAAACCTAGGGTCTCTCACATGCTATGGCCATGCTGAGATTCGGCTAGGCACACGCAGGTATCGAGGTCTAGGGCTGTGACGTACTGTAGCCTCGCAACCAATAAAGTTCTTTGTTTGCACTGTAGGTGGAAACAAATTTATCTTGCTATGATGTAACATGATCTACGGCTGCGATACAATATAGAAACCTGGAATCTCCTGTAACTCACAATCACATGAGAGCTGAAGGGTATATGCTTGTATCAAGGTCTGTGGCCATTTTACATCGTAGCCACAATCGATATACTTTCCCTTTTACTGATGTTACTTTAATTGTGTTCTATGATGGTTTCTCGACCTGTGACTATGGTGCTATGTCAAAACTTAGAATCTTTCGTGGACTACAGCCACATAAGATCTTACCAGGGTACGCACTGGTATCGTAGTCGGTGCTCCTGAACCATTATAGCTCACAATTAATGTGTCTTCACACTCCTTGCAATGGTCCTTAAGAGATATTTCTCGCCAAGGTTGTATTTCAGAGAAATAAGGTTTCAAGTTTTAGTGTTGAGAAACAACTGATTAGGTCAAATAAGAATCTTCCTCATAACAGGTAGTAAGAAAAGTGTGGACTAGTAGCTTATCAACTCAAGTGTCTGAACATTTGTCAGCTGCATAGGATGTATTTCATGTGACACCACTCGAGAAGTAACTTCAAGTGTCAAATCGGGTTATTGACTTGGTAGGAGTGGAATTGAACTAGATCTGACGCACTTCGGATACTCAGCGTGGGTCATAAGCTAATAAGAGATCGTGTTACTCAAAGGGACTTCAACAGGATGAAGCACAAGTATGTTGGAATCAATCTTCTGGAGAAGAAACTACCCGAGAGATCTGAGAATTACTCATCTGAAAACATTCTTAAGTTCTTAGTTCCTCTTTAAAAATAATTTTTCCCTTTCGAGTCCTACAAAATATAAAACCCCTACTTGCTCTATAGTCAAGTTTGAAAAATGTTCTTGACTTATTTTCTTTTCCATTACTAAACCTAAGGCTTTAGCCGCATCTTAAATCTCGGGACGAGATTTATTTTAAGGAAGGAAGGCTGTAACACCCCTGGTGTTACGGTTAATGAAAACCTGCCATGTCATCATCCTTAGTTGCAAATCATCCGGCATCAAACCTGATCACTGTGCATTAATTAAAACAATTTTTATTTCCACATGTGATTTTACTTAGGTATCTTTGAGTGACTTTATGATTTAAATAATTGTTTGTGTGTATGCCTTTAAATACAATTAGGAAATAAAAAGGAAAACAATTAAAACCCTAATCGGACCCGAAACCCTAAATCAAAAACTAAACAGAATCAAGTGTTGGGCCTTAAACAAAATTTGTAAATCTTTAAAAGTTGAGCAACTTCTATTTTGGGCAATTTTGAAGTTGTTAAACATAATTTCAAATAAAATCTTAATCTAGGTTTTAAAGTTTAAACTTGAAATACAAATTCAAAAACTAGTAGGAATATGATGATGGTCTTTTAATAAAAGTTTTAGCCCTTTCAAAATAGAACAACTTTCATGTTTAGAGATTTTAAAGTTTACCGGCAAAAATTTAAATTAAAACCCAATTAGTGTTTGTTTATTCAAATTTAAAATGCTAATTCAAAAACTATCTAGAATTAGGACAAACCCCTCTAATGAAAGTTGTAAGGCTTTTCTAATTGAACAACTTTTATATTTGGGGATTTTGGAGTTACACAGTGGGAATTCAAATTAACCTCAAATCAATGTTTTGAAATTTGAATTTGAAACACCATTTCCAAAATTTTGAGGAATCTGACACAATTGCTTTAATGAAGGTTGTTGGGATCAATGAGTAGAGAAACTTTTATTTTTACCATTTTTCAAGTTGTTGATAAAAATTGAAAGTAATTTGAGAATTTTGTTTGAAATTTAAATTGGGGATTTACCCCCTTTTAAATATTTTCAAAACTAAGCCGAATTTGAGCATACGTAAAAAAGCGACTTGATCTTAATGAAATTTGCACAACATTTGTTTTAGGCCTTTTCTCGGTTTGAACTAGCTCTGTCAACAGTACCGGCCCTACGGGCAACGGCGTGCCGCTGCGTGCGCGTGCGCGCATGCGCGCTACCGACGTCCGGCCGGCCTGCGCGTTGTCGCCGCCAGCACGAGCTGCGCTGGGGGCCCCGGGACATCCTCACCCTTATCCACACCTTCCCAGTCGCTTATATGCAACGTTCGTCCATCCCTCTCCACTTTCCTCTCCGTCGCGCAGCGTGCGCGCTATGCGCGCTACCGCCGTCCGGCCGGCCTGCGCGTTGTCGCCGCCGCACGAGCTGCGCTGGGGGCCCCGGGACATCCTCACCCTTATCCACACCTTCCCAGTCGCTTATATGCGACGTTCGTCATCCCTTCTCCACTTTCCTCTCCGTCGTCACCGACGACCCAGCTCTCGTCCATGGCCAAATTGGTCGTCGTGCTTGAGCCTTTGTCCAACTCGTCGTGCCAGAAAAACATACACTCTGTTGCGAATCATTTGGACCTACTTGAGCCCTCTCTGGTAGTCGAGCCGAGGGGTCAGCTGTCTTCTCCCTCGTGGCGGCGGGAGCGCCGCCGTGGGGTGGTTCGGTGTGTGTAGCTTGTTCTGGTGAGCTCCCGCCTGTCTCGCCATGCGTTCGGTGTCCTGGTTGATTCCTTAATACTCACGCCCTCGATGGTTTGTTCTCTGGTACCCTAGGTTTGTGGGAACGAACGGTCGTCTCCGGTGAACGCCGCCGCGAACGTCGGGATTGTCGGGCTCCTCCCTCTACATCGTCTCTACTCTTTCCGGTCATCGTCTGAGAGTCTCGGTGAGCCACTAGTCCTCTCTGAGCCACAAATTTGAACTCTACCGCGTTCGGCGGGTGGAGCAGGGGTCGCCGCGGCGGTGCGACCACCATGGTCGGGCGCACGCTCGTCGGAGACGAGTCTCCCGTAGGCTGTAGGTACTAGGATGCTCGCGGGCTTAGGGGTTCATGTTTCGGGCGCGCGGTCGGGGGTATGGGTCGCCATCGACGGACCTCGCCACCGGCCGGCTCGGGTGCACGCGCGGCAACGCCCCTCCCCTGTTCGAGGTTGAAGAAGGGGGGTGACCGAGTGGGCCTTACTGGGCCGGCCGGTGCCCGGTCCAGGAGCACGGGAAAGGCCGACGAGGGGCGTGAGCGAGCGTGGGCCGCGCTGGACCGGCTCGTGCACTGCTGGGCCGACTCAGGCCAGAATAGGTCACGGGCCCTTTTCCAATTATGAAAGTGATTTTTCATTTTCTTGGTAAATAAATAGTGCTGAATATTGACATTTTTGTGTAGAAATAAATAGAGCTCCTAAAATTATGCAAAAATTTGTGAAGCCTCTCTAGTAATGTATAGAATGCAGTAAAAATATTAAATAAATATTTTAAATATTTCCTGTAGGAGCTAAAAATCAGTAGATTAATTAATAAATGCAATTTTGAGTAATTTTAATTAATTCTCTGTAAATCCAAAAATCATGAAATTTATTTTAGTACTGTTTAAGCTCAAGATCTATCTATTGGTAAAGTTTGGATCCATTTGGAAGTGATTTAATTAGTGGCTAATTAATGTTTGGATTAATTGATAAATAAAATGTATTAGAAAGTTAATGACTTAGGTTTTGTGTGACTTTCGGATTGAGTGATGTCCTTGGGTCATTAACTGGAGATGATCCTTGGCACCTTAATTAGTGTTTGGGTCCTTAATTAAATTGTTAATTAGGAACACTAATAATTTATGTTATTCGCATATGATAATAGGGTTTAATAACTTGTTTAAACAAAAGTGTAGTGATGTTATAAGGAAAAATTAATCCGGCTTTCTATGACTGTTAAAATGATCAATGAATAAATTGTGCAAACACCACCTTGTCTAACGAAGTTTGTTTTATAATTTTATCGTGAAGGAAAGTTGTACTCAACTTTCTAAAGCAAGTTTACTTTTAAGTTTAATGCATCTCCTACATCATGGCATACATATCATCATGTAAGTGTTGCATTATTATTTCGTGTAGTGAACGCGCGGTGATTATTATCTGAAGCATGTCCCGAGTAAGGTCTTCACTCGGTGGACGTAGATCCTTCTCGGTGATTGACTTCAGGGTTCTATCTACTTCAAGCAACAGGCAAGCCCCGGTGCATTCAACCCCTTCCTTGTGATTTACAAAATATTTGTAACTTGAGTTAAATTATTGCATTAGGTTGATAGGAGTTGATTGTCACCTACTTACTGCATTACCCACCTTGATATATTAACCCTTGAGACCTGTTTAAAAATGAAAACATTGAAAATGCTTAGCCCTGCTTAAATAATGTAGATTTGCATAAATGCTATTTTGAGCTATTGTGATGCATTATTTAAACATGGAAAAGGGAACTGGTATTATTCTCGTTCGGTGGCTGCACCTGATCAGTACACTGTCATCGGCGGGAAGGGATTTTCCTGCTCGGTGATCGTGGCATTGGGTTAGAGTTCCAACAATTGTCACCGACGGAAACGGGATTTGAAAACCGAAGGGACAGGGGTATTTGGGTTAGAGTCCCAATGCACTGTCGCCGTTGAAAAAAGGTATTAGGGACCATTCGTTGTAGGCCTGTTGGATCGAGACTTTGCAACTAGCCACATACTACGGAAAGCCTCTGACTCCGGTGGCTCTACTGCTGGAACCGACAACCACGCACTGGGAGTGAAGAGATGGCGAGAGTAGCGTGTACCCTCGTGGCCATCGTGCCTGGAGACTAGAGGGGTACTGTGCTCTCGGGTGGCGCAGGACCGGTTCCGGGGTACGAAAAGCCGTGGTAGGCGGGGTTGGCATATGCAAGCTTAAGTGCTACATATGCAGTGTGGATAGGGATCCCCAGCTGGGTACTAATCGATTCGAATCGTCGTTGCTCCTCGGTTATGGAGACTTGATCTTTCGACCATTCAGCGAAGAGTGGTTCGAAACTAGGATGTTTTTGAATGGATGAAGTAAATGAAAGAATGTTGATATATGAGAAAGAACTTGGAGATATGATTAATGATTAATAATATTATTGAGATAAAATACTGAAAATAGGATTAGTATTGCTTTTCTGCAGAATCCTTTGACTCTTGCCAAGCCTTACCTTGACTCCCCTCAGCCTGCATTCCTGAGTCTCATTCTTTTTCCTAGTCGGGTAAGTCTTGCGGAGTACCCTAGTACTCAGGGTTTGTTAACCCCTGTTGCAGGTGAGCCGAGAGTACAATTTTTCGTGAGACCGTGCCAGTTAACGGATCGTGCATGAATGAAGATGTGTATAACCCTTGGGCAAGGTGTCTAGCTGTATGATGCTACTCCACTACGGAACTCTCGTTGGGATAATGTAATTTATATGTGTAATCTATGTTTATGTAATACTTCCGCACCTTGTACTCAGATTCAAATTATTTGTGTAAACTGTTGTAATACCTGCAAGGTCTTTACAATGAGATCCTCGGGGAAAATTAGGGTTTCTTAGGAGACCCGACAGGCCACCTAAGTCAAAGGGAACTCGTGCAGACTAGTCAAAGGTCCTTAGGGACGATGACGGGGAGCGTGGGCCCTATGATTAAGGCGGTTCTGTCACAACGCGGTTGCGCCTTCCCCGCCTAGCTCGGCGGGAGCGGCGTGTGGCGTTCCCTCCGTCCCCCGAAACGGGTGGAGGTGTCGCCGGGATCCCTTCCCCGGCCACCTGCTGGGCCGGGGTCAGGATGATGATGGCCCGGGGCTCGGTCGAGCGGAGGTTCATCTCGAGGCCGTGGCCAGTGTCCAAGAACTCGAGGCTCCCGAACCGGAGCACCGCGCCAGCATGAAGCGCAAGGACGTTGGCTGCCATTCGCAACCTGGATCAACACGCAAAAAACCCCTACCTGGCGCGCCAACTGTCGGTGCTAGATTTAGCGAGCGCTAATACCGGCTAGTAAATTTGTGTTTTGCGGTTGAAGTCACGGATGGTGTGCAAGGGGGGACAAAGGGATTATTCTGGTTCAGACAATGAGTGCCCTACGTCCAGTGTGAGATCAAGTCGTGTTGCCATACACCGGGGTGCTTGTAGTAGGGGTTACAAGCTGTCACACCCAATTTTAAGGATAAAATTGAATGAACCAACTTATGTGCGCCCAGAGATCAATCACACACATAAGTGACAAATTACATACTACCATCACAAGGTTCAATATATAACGAATAATATCACAGAGTCTTTACATTAATATCAGCGGAATAATATAGATAACTCTCTCGCGGAAACTCCAATCCACAGGGAATAGTTGACTGGTGAACACAATCCTAATAATCCTCAGAAGAATCCTCATAATCATCTGTTACCCATCCGGGATTTTTATCCAAATATGAAAAATAAAGCAAGCGTAAGTACATGTCGTACTCAACAAGAATAGCACGGGTTTATGAGGTTCAAATAAGGCAAGACACAGGTTGACAGCGGTTGCTTTTAGTTGATCATGTTTTAGCAATTTGAGTAGCAGCAATAGAATATACCAAGGAACAAGATTTGCATGATCATATAAACATGATAATTAATATGGAATAAACATCAATAGAAACTTCAAATAAATCAATATTAAATTAGTTAAGTTCCTGTAAGACGTCCAAGGCCGCTCGTGACCGTGAGCACGGCTGATATATCAGTTTTACACTCTGCAGAGGTTGCACACTTTCACCATGAGTCGTGATTCCCATGTGTCGGGGTTTGCAAGGCCCACACTACACTGCCAAGGTGCATAACAGGGTCTCACTATGAAGTCTTTCAAAAGGCTCTCTAACAAGTTACTAATCAATCCGGGCGCAATGGCAAGGGGCGATAGAGCCCTCCTTCCAAGTGGCACACACACGCAGCAGTACACACAAGGACAGGAGCCGCAAAACAACCAGCTCGGCAAGGAACCTTTCAACATTAACAACATGATAGAAAGTAACTTCATACTTGACTAAAGCCAGAGCCATATAGCCCCCATGGTTGCGCTGTAAGTCCCGGTGTCATACTTACAGATAAGTCCTTAGTCCATGTTGCTAAAAAGCATCTTTTAATCTTTATTTCATAATCAATTATTCGAGTTCATAAGATCATGACATCATCAAGCACTAGCATCACTACTCAAATGCAATCTCATAGGTAACAAGGATCAAGTGATCAAAAGCTAGGAATAAATACTAGGGTTGCCAAGGTAGACACATGCATCATGAATTTGGTGATTAAGGTGAATAGGCAATAAGGATGGTCCATACTATACTTGCCTTGATCAAAGTGCTCTGGAGAACTTGGATCCTCCGTGTACTCTTGATCACCAACGTACTGCTCACCGTCTGAACTCGATCATAAAATCACCACACAATCATCGAAGCAATCATACACGAAGCAAACAAGATCTATATTAGAAACAGTACACCAACAGTGGAAAAACAGATTGAAAAGTGTATAAAAATAATCTACGCTTCGCTACGATTCCAACGATATAAAGATCACAAAAATCGGAGTTCAAACGGGAAAGTTATGAAATAAACAAGTTTTACTTTAATAAAATAATAGATTAAATCTAATCTCGAATTTTAAAAGTTGAAAACATGTACAACAGTAGCATCATTAGGTAGATTACGAAATTACGAATCTAACGAGACTTGAACGGATCAAATCGGAGCTAAAACGAATAAAATATGGCCGAAATAAACTGAGTGGCAAATCTGTAAATATTGAAAACGCCTTTTGAATTAAAACCGAGGAAATACGTTTTCTAAATAGGAAAGCGTAATCTGAGAAATACACCAAAGGATCACGGGTTAGAACATTAAAAAGCTCATGGGCTCTTTTGCAAAAGTGCCGGCGAAAGGGTATCTCTCACTGTGAGCCGTTGGATCGGCCGTGGACAGCGCAGGTAGCTCGGGGAAAAAGAGGGGCGGCCCTGGTCGCCGGAGTCGGGCGGCGCCCGGCCGATTCCTCACCGGCAAGATGGCCGGAGATGGCGTTTTCGGGGCTAGGAAGCTCGGCACACCTCGGGATCTGGTCGGGAAGCAAGAGGAGCTCAAGCCAAACCTATCTATGGTTTCGGTTGCCACAGAGGTAGCTCGGGGAGGTTACGGCGAGCTAGGTGGCGGAACTATGGTGGCGGCAAAGCTCGGCATCATGGCTATAGTGCACAAAACCGAGGGAGAAGGGATCGGGAAGGTCCCTGACCTTGCTGCGAAGCTTGGAGAACAACCAATTTCGACGGAGAAGTCTTCCCGAGGAGAAATCGGCGGCGGCGGCGGAGCTCGGGGCGACGGCGGCTCTGTGGCTGCGGCTAGGGCAAGATTGGAGGGCGTGGCTTGCTCGGGAACTTGTGGGGAGGGACGGCAGGGCTCGGCCGACCTATATAGGGGCGCGAGGGAGGTGTAGGAGAGCTGGACTCGGTTGGGACTCGACCCGGAGGAGGGAGCACTCGTGTCTCGCGCGGACTCCGACTGGAGGAAGGGGATGGCGCGGGGCAGCGGGCCCTACGCGTCAGCGGCGGGGGAAGAGGGTCGCGGCTTCCTTTTACGGGCCAGTGGAGGCATGCACGGGATGGACTCGTCCGAAAAATCTGGCGGTTGCCTTCTGTTGGAGGCGGCGCTCGTGCTCCGCTCGGACTCCGTCCTGAGGAGGGAGACGACGCTGAGCCGTGGGCCTGACGTGTCAGCGAGACCGAGAGGAGGGGAGGCGGGCTGCGCTGAAGCTGGGCTTCGGCCTGGCCGGCTCGGCCCATGCAGAGAAGGAGGAGAGGGGCAGCGCCCTGGGCTGAGGAGAGGGGATGGGCCGGCTCGGCCTACAGAGAAGGGGAGGGAGTTTTCCCTTTCCTAATTTTCTGAATTCATTTTCAAATTTGTTTTCCAAATGGCTTTTCAAACTAAGTTTTGAACCCTTGCAAAATCCAATCAAATCTCAGGAAATAAATATGTGCAGCGGCATGTATGCAACATAACATGTTTCTATGCCCTAGGGTTTATTTTAATTCACAAAAAATATTATTCTATATATTAAATGCTCAATCAATTGCATAAATAAATCAAATTAAATTCCTATTTCAAAGATTGAAAATTTTCGGGTGTTACAATTCTACCCCCCTTAAAAATAATCTCGTCCTCGAGATTAGTTAGTGCTTACTCAAAAAGATGGGGATATAACTTCCTTAATTCTTCTTCTTTTTCCCATGTTCCCTCGTTTTCTGAAGACCGATTCCACTGTACCTTGCATAACTTTATAATTTCACTCCTTCTGAATCGCTCTGTGGTTTCTAATATTTTAATTGGGTATTCCTCTCGAATCTGGTTAACTGTCGCTGCTGGTGGTGGTTGCATAACTACGTCAACACTGATTTTATCTCCTTTGGACGTAGTTAACACAACGACCTTTTCCTCACACTGAATAACTGCCTTGTGCTGCTTCATCCAATCCAGACCCAATATAACATCTATTCCGGTTGTTCTTATTACCGTAGGGTTCACTTTAAAGTCTACCCCCATTAAAGCAATGCTAACCGAAGGACAATAATATTGAGCTTGCATAGCCCCACCCGGTGAATTTACCAATAATGGGTTTTGTAGGGCTAATAGTGGTATACCGTGTATCCTAACAAAACTTTGTGATATGAATGAATGCGAAGCACCGGAATAAAAAAGAACGGTAGCGGGGATGGAGTTGACGTTGAACGTACCCATCATAACCTCTGGTGCTTCCTGAGCTGTCTCCGCGGACACATGGTTCACACTTCCTTGATTAGACGATTGTTGATGTCTTCCCTTCTGGTTGCTACTCTGCAGAGTCTGCTGGTTCTGCTTCTTGGGACAGTGGTAAGAGAGATGTCCCGATTCTCCACAAGCAAAGCACTTGATGGGAGTGCCAAATGTATTGGTCCTGTTGGGGGTCTTGTTAGGGGTAGCTTGCTGAGGAGTCTGGGTAGGAGTTTTCTGCAGTTGCGGTGGAGATGGAGAACGAGGCTGGTTCAGATTGCGGTTCCATTGATTTGATGGCCCTTAGTGCCTCTGCTGGAAATTCCGTTGCTGGGCGTTGGGACGCGAACGGTTATTTCTTGTAAAGGTTTGTCCTTGCTTTTTCCTCTTGTTATCAGCCATCTCCTTGCGCTTGTTGTCGATCACTATAGCGCGATTCACCAGCTCTTGAAAATTGGGGTAGGTGGTTGTCATGAGTTGGAGTTGCAATCTATCGTGAAGTCCCTTGAGGAAGAGACGCTGCTTGTCCTTGTCATTAGCAACATCATCGGGAGCATACCGCGACAATTGAACAAACTGATCACGGTACTCTGGCACCGACATTTGTTCTTGCTTCAAAGCTCTAAACTCTGCCTGCTTCAACTCTATCAAACCTTCAGGAATATGGTATGACCTGAAGTTCTCACAAAACTCTTGCCAGGTGATAGCAGGCGCATTATTGGGACGACCATACTGGAATGCATCCCACCAGTCTTGAGCAGCTCCTTGCAACTGTTCAGATGCATACAACACCTTCTCTTCATCATTGCATTGCACAATGGTGAGTTGTCTCTCCAAGGCGCGAAGCCAATCATCAGCATCCAATGGGTCGGCGGCGTGGTTGAACACAGGTGGACGACCTTTCAAAAATTCTCCTCGCTTATCTCTAGCTTGAGGTTGAGCAGGTTGTGGTCCTCCAGCTGGTTGGTTTTGAATGAACTGCATCATTGTCTCCATCAGCTGCGTCTGCGACGCTATGAGATCTTGAATGCTAGGTTGGGGTGGTGGTGGTGGTGGATTAGGATTCTTCCTGTTACCGGCCATCTGTTTTTCAACATATAAATGAGTTTTAGAAATTTTTTTTCTATTATGCAATCACTTGTAAGGCATGAATCTGAATTTCTGGGCGAGATCCGATAACAGCAGCATAGTAACTGATCATATCTGGAGTTTCAGAAATCAAACAGAGACGTTCTCTATACCGTTGGAAAGCCTGAGAAATTCTCTACGATCTTCATGTGGACCACTTTTCCAGATTCTGATGTTAGATTAACCAAAAACAAACAATAACAGAAACTGTCCGGTCTGCCATACTGCACAGAATTCTCAATTTGCAACAACTGTATCTCCAAAACCATAATAGCTATTAATGTGATTCTCGAGGCCATGGAAAGGGATGGAAGTCTACTGTTCCCCTTAAAATTTTCATAATTTTTGGATTTATGAAATTAATTAAGAATAATTAATAAGACAGGGAGGTCTGAAAAACAGATTTTGAGAAAACCAAATTTATTCAACCTAATTATTTATTTAATTTTTTACCCCTTAAATCTTTTAATTAAGAGATTTAGATACATATGTATAATCCTAAGCACTCATTACAAAGAACCAAATCACACATAATTCATAAGCACAAAGCAACAAGCACATAAAATTCACACGCACACAAGACTCGACTCAACTTGACTCACATCTAAATCGTTCTATTATCTAATTGGACTCCTATCTTTATTCTTCTTATCGAGCTTGGGCATCTTTTCTTGATTCCTAAGTTCATCCTCACATTGACAGTCATGCTTGCGGCTTGGCTTCTCCAACACACTTATGGGGTAGTTTGGCGATCATATCTCATCTTCTTAATTTTCGACCAAGACAGTGGTAGAATGAGAATGAAATTAAAATTTTCATAATAGAACAAGGTGAGAAAGCATGAAAGCATGATAGATCTTAGAACTAGAAGAGAAATATCAATTTTCATAATGGAATAAGGGTACGGGAAGCATATATAAAATAGCAATTATCATGGTTAAGGTAGAAAGCATGAATAAGATGAGAAAAGCACATCCTAAAATGTCCACTCTATCTAGGTTTGCGTCCTACAGTCAACCTATGCTCCGATACCAATCTGTCACACCCAATTTTAAGGATAAAATTGAATGAACCAACTTATGTGCGCCCAGAGATCAATCACACACATAAGTGACAAATTACATAGTACCATCACAAGGTTCAATATATAACGAATAATATCACAGAGTCTTTATACTAATATCAGCGGAATAATATAGATAACTCTCTCGCGGAAACTCCAATCCACAGGGAATAGTTGATTGGTGAACACAATCCTAATAATCTTCAGAAGAATCCTCATAGTCATCTGTTACCCATCCGGGATTTTTATCCAAATATGAAAAATAAAGCAAGCGTAAGTACATGTCGTACTCAACAAGAATAGCACGGGTTTATGATGTTCAAATAAGGCAAGACACAGGTTGACAGCGGTTGCTTTTAGTTGATCATGTTTTAGCAATTTGAGTAGCAGCAATAGAATATACCAAGGAACAAGATTTGCATGATCATATAAACATGATAATTAATATGGAATAAACATCAATAGAAACTTCAAATAAATCAATATTAAATTAGTTAAGTTCCTGTAAGACGTCCAAGGCCGTTCGTGACCGTGAGCACGGCTGATATATCAGTTTTACACTCTGCAGAGGTTGCACACTTTCACCATGACTCGTGATTCCCATGTGTCGGGGTTTGCAAGGCCCACACTACACTGCCAAGGTGCATAACAGGGTCTCACTATGAAGTCTTTCAAAAGGCTCTCTAACAAGTTACTAATCAATCCGGGCGCAATGGCAAGGGGCGGTAGAGCCCTCCTTCCAAGTGGCACACACACGCAGCAGTACACACAAGGACAGGAGCCGCAAAATAACCAGCTCGGCAAGGAACCTTTCAACATTAATAACATGATAGAAAGTAACTTCATACTTGACTAAAGCCAGAGCCATATAGCCCCCATGGTTGCGCTGTAAGTCCCGGTGTCATACTTACAGATAAGTCCTTAGTCCATGTTGCTAAAAAGCATCTTTTAATCTTTATTTCATAATCAATTATTCAAGTTCATAAGATCATGACATCATCAAGCACTAGCATCACTACTCAAATGCAATCTCATAGGTAACAAGGATCAAGTGATCAAAAGCTAGGAATAAATACTAGGGTTGCCAAGGTAGACACATGCATCATGAATTTGGTGATTAAGGTGAATAGGCAACAAGGATGGTCCATACTATACTTGCCTTGATCAAAGTGCTCTGGAGAACTTGGATCCTCCGTGTACTTTTGATCACCAACATACTGCTCACCGTCTGAACTCGATCATAAAATCACCACACAATCATCGAAGCAATCATACACGAAGCAAACAAGATCTATATTAGAAACAGTACACCAACAGTGGAAAAACAGATTGAAAAGTGTATAAAAATAATCTACGCTTTGCTACGATTCCAACGATATAAAGATCACGAAAATCGGAGTTCAAACGGGAAAGTTATGAAATAAACAAGTTTTACTTTAATAAAATAATAGATTAAATCTAATCTCGAATTTTAAAAGTTGAAAACATGTACAACAGTAGCATCATTAGGTAGATTAGGAAATTACGAATCTAACGAGACTTGAACGGATCAAATCGGAGCTAAAACGAATAAAATATGGCCGAAATAAACTGAGTGGCAAATCTGTAAATATTGAAAACGCCTTTTGAATTAAAACCGAGGAAATACGTTTTCTAAATAGAAAAGCGTAATCTGAGAAATACGCCCAAGGATCACGGGTTAGAACATTAAAAAGCTCAGGGGCTCTTTTGCAAAAGTGCCGGCGAAAGGGTATCTCTCACTGTGAGCCGTTGGATCGGCCGTGGACAGCGCAGGTAGCTCGGGGAAAAAGAGGGGCGGCCCTGGTCGCCGGAGTCGGGCGGCGCCCGGCCGATTCCTCGCCGGCAAGATGGCCGGAGACGGTGTTTTCGGGGCTAGGAAGCTCGGCACACCTCGGGATCTGGTCGGGAAGCAAGAGGAGCTCAAGCCAAACCTATCTATGGTTTCGGTTGCCACAGAGGTAGCTCGGGGAGGTTGCGGCGAGTTAGGTGGCGGAACTATGGTGGCGGCGAAGCTCGGCATCATGGCTATAGTGCACAAAACCGAGGGAGAAGGGGTCGGGAAGGTCCCTGACCTTGCTGCGAAGCTTGGAGAACAACCAATTTCGACGGAGAAGTCTTCCCGAGGAGAAATCGGCGGCGGCGGCGGAGCTCGGGGCGACGGCGGCTCTGTGGCTGCGGCTAGGGCAAGATTGGAGGGCGTGGCATGCTCGGGAACTTGTGGGGAGGGACGGCAGGGCTCGGCCGACCTATATAGTGGCGCGAGGGAGGTGTAGGAGAGCTGGACTCGGTTGGGACTCGACCCGGAGGAGGGAGCGCTCGTGTCTCGCGCGGACTCCGACTGGAGGAAGGGGATGGCGCGGGGCAGCGGGCCCTACGCGTCAGCGGCGGGGAAAGAGGGTCGCGGCTTCCTTTTACGGGCCAGTGGAGGCATGCACGGGATGGACTCGTCCGAAAAATCCGGCGGTTGCCTTCTGTTGGAGGCGGCGCTCGTGCTCCGCTCGGACTCCGTCCTGAGGAGGGAGACGACGCTGAGCCGTGGGCCTGACGTGTCAGCGAGACCGAGAGGAGGGGAGGCGGGCTGCGCTGAAGCTGGGCTTCGGCCTGGCCGGCTCGGCCCATGCGGAGAAGGAGGAGAGGGGCAGCGCCCTGGGCTGAGGAGAGGGGATGGGCCGGCTCGGCCTGCAGAGAAGAGGAGGGAGTTTTCCCTTTTCTAATTTTCTCAATTCATTTTTAAATTTGTTTTCCAAATGGCTTTTCAAACTAAGTTTTGAACCCTTGCAAAATCCAATCAAATCTCAGGAAATAAATATGTGCAGCGGCATGTATGCAACATAACATGTTTCTATGCCCCAGGGTTTATTTTAATTCACAAAAAATATTATTCTATATATTAAATGCTCAATCAATTGCATAAATAAATCAAATTAAATTCCTATTTCAAAGATTGAAAATTTCCGGGTGTTACACAAGCCTAGTCGAGAGAGGAAGGGGCTCCCAAGTCTCTTGTGTGTATGAGTGTTTGAGAGTGTCTTCTTGCGTTTGTAGGTTGTAGTGAGTGTCCAGAAGTTCTTGTGGTGAATCAATCGTGCCTATGATTGGCCTCTGCCTTCCCTTTTATAGTGCTCGGCATGGCGGAGACAGTGGTGACTGGTGGCTTTCGTCAGCCACGCCCTCGTCTTGGCGCCTCGAATGTATGGCATTAGTCATTCGGTTGATCTTCCACTGTTCCATTGGTGAGTTCCAAGGCGTTTCACAGTGCTGGACGTTGTTTGCTGCGTGGCACTACGTCATGCCGTCGCATCCGACCCTACACAGTGCAACGAGTAGATAGGTTGACCTTTGAGTATGAGCTCCCGAGGTTCGAGAGACCTTGATGCAGTCGGGGGCATGATGGGATGGAGCGGTGGAGCGTCCTCCCTCGGGTGCTTCCTTTTCCACGTGCGCTACTTTCCAGGGGCTGGACGAGCCTGATCGCAAGGCTTGCCCATTCCCCCGGGTTGGCCGGGTTGCAGTCGTTTCCCTTTTCCTGGTGCCACACGTGCGGCCGAGGTATGGCAGTCGCCGTCGTAGTTGGAGAATCTCCTCGTCAGCCCAGGGGGCCGTACGGTTGACCGTCCCTGTAGCGGCGTGGGAGGAGTGGGGTCATCTGACCGTTTGTCAGAGGTGATGTGGCAGTTGGTACGACGAACGTACGCGTTCAGGGCGCAGTTGTGTCAAGGGCCCACCCGATGGGACCGTGCTTGTAAAGTGGTCAGGGAAGGTCCCTTGGCCGCCAAGTTTGCCCTACTGACGTTGGCAGGGCTCAGGCGATCCCGAGGGGCGCGCCCGAGGAAGTTACCCCGTAGCGGGGGGTTCGAGCGAATCGGAATTCTATCGCCCGAGGTCTGCTTTCCCGAGCCCTATCGCGGAGGCTCGGGCGAATCGGAGAATCTCTCCCGAGGGGTTCGCGCGCCCGGGGGTGGTGATGTGCTTCCGCGTGGCTCTGTCCTAGGCCGCGCGGGAGGTTTCCGTGTGGGCCGTTCCCGCGTGGGCCGTGGCTGGCGCTTTCTTGGGCCGGGCTTTGTTTAGGAAGTGCGATTTTGCATTGAAGTTGGGTACCTGGGAGTAGTTACTCCCATGTAATCTAACGCTCACAGCCTCTTATGCTCCTAGGCTCAGCGGGTTTTGGATAGACAGAATCTGTTAACAAATATTTTAGCTATTATAAACAATAAAATAATATGTCAACGGTGCCTTGATTCTCGGATGGCCATTGGACAAGCTTTGCTCTGGCTTTGCATGTATGACGATTTTAAATTTGTATTTGTCAGTACATGTTCGTCCGAGTATTTGAACTTGCAAATACAGTAACCGTGTGTATATATAGATGCTACTTTTTAATAGTTATATACGGAGTACATAGAATGAAATATCCTATTCTGAGAAGAGTACATGGACATACATTTTCGATAATATGTGTATATACTTGCCGCGTATGGACTGCGGAGTATGTATGCATACAATTAATCTGATTGGGTATGCTCAGATACGTAACCTTTTAGAGTATGTATACATGCTAAAGTATTTATATTTAATTTTGTGAATATATCGAGGATGGCAGGTATCCATGCATACGCGTATAAGTATACGTGCATTCTTGTAAGTTGGAATATGTTTATATCCACATCAAAAAGAAAAGTATTATTGCGTACTTAAACCACATAATCAGAGTGTATGTGCAAAAATTCACGTATGGAGATATACAAAACAAGTAGACTAGGAGAGTATATATTCATACTATTTTTTCAGAACAAAATATATGTACGACAATTTGCCATACATGTAGATCAGAGTAGTTAATCCTTCTTCTTGTCATCGACAGCAACAAGATCAATGGAAACAGCCGCCACACCTATCCCGGATCTACAGTCTGCAAGTATATTAAAATGAAATTAACAAATCGATCACAACAAGAAGAATTAGTAAATGGAGATCAGGTTCCTACCTGTATTCTGTTGTTGAGAGGTCGCAGCCCTACCGCCCGGCGTCCAGCAGGACGTGCGCCTTGGCTCCATCTCCTTTGGATAGGCAGACACGCGTGTGCAGAACTGCAACCAAATGCGTGGTATGTAGGAGCCGGCCAACATTACCAGTCACAAGGAGATGGAGACAGGCGTCCAGAGGAAGAGGCAGCGATGATATGGCGTGCAGGGAGATCCAACATGGAGAGGCCTCTGGTATGGATCCACCACGATGCGTGAAGGGATGTGCAACGTCGTGGGGGAGCGCCGTCCGCGTGGCGGCGTGGGAGTGGGACGGGAGCCACCGCCAGACCCTGCCGAGCGATTTTGAATGGGCGCCGCCGCCGCCGGGATGGCCATGC
The DNA here is from genome assembly GCA_038502445.1 of Eremochloa ophiuroides. Taxonomy (NCBI): domain Eukaryota; kingdom Viridiplantae; phylum Streptophyta; class Magnoliopsida; order Poales; family Poaceae; genus Eremochloa; species Eremochloa ophiuroides. The sequence goes on from JAHLJS010000003.1 coordinate 87,388,091, forward strand.
GCCGCCAGGAAATCGTCGCTGGTCCTCAATTAAAGGAGATAAGTTTCCTGAAAATTAGGATCGACCTCTCCTAATGGGTAGCTTGTCATGACGGATCCGTTGCTTGTACGGTTGCTGGAAAAGTAGTAGGGAATAGCTACTCCAAGGGAGTAGGAAAAATTTACCAGTAATTACTCCCTCCTCTAAACCACACCAAATCACGCATGGCACGTTCTATGCGGGCGATCGCGCCCCACCCTTTAAGTCACATGTACGTATCTATACGTATACTCAAGTATATTTCCCTATCGATGATTTTTTAATCATTATCCTTTCCCTGTTTTTCTCTCGGTCACAGCCGAAACTGACCACGTTCTCATATAATAAGGGACCTATCATTCTCTCAGCTTGACGGCAGTCAAGGCATCAAGGCGGCAGTGCGCAAGGCGGCACGGCGGCAGGACACCACCTTCATCGGCTGAACACTCCTGTACTGCAGAGGAGAGGTCCGTATGTGAATTAGTGATCTCCACCTTCATCGGCTGTATCTGCTGCCATTCTTCTACTTGATATGCATTTGTTCGATGTAGTACTGTCATACTCAAGTATGGCTAAATAGTATGGCTGCATACTCAAGTATATGTTCATACTAACGTATGTATATATACTTGCTTGTGAATATGTATGTGTATGTACTTACTTCTTAGTACTGTACATAGCCTATGATGTATGGGAATGTTTGGCGCAAAAAAAAATGCATGCATGCGGCATGACGCGCCAATTTTCCTTGCGCTAGGGAGCGCCAAAAGTCAAAAAGGAATTTCATTTGGGAAATTAAAAGAAAAAATGAGGGTACCCAAGCTAAATGTGGTTGGTGTTACTTTGCCACCTGCTATAACCCGTACCGAGGCCTTCTGCAGCAGTTGAAACGAGGCCGTCGTCGCTGCAGACCACGAGAAGCAGCATCAAAATTACGCCCAGCACGACGACGGGCGGCGACGACCTCTTGGTGGAAACATGGAATTTCTTGTTCCTGGGCGGCATGCTCCAGCAGTATATAATATAAGGCTCGATCGATGGATCGATGATACTAGTTTCAGGCAGCTGAAGAGAGGAAGAACAACAGTTGTTAAGTCGAGAGAAAATAGAAAGTACTATAGACGATCGAGATGAGCACGATTTGCAGGCGTCTTATATGCACACCCATGCATGCAATTTCGAGAGTGGGCGGCTTTGACCGCACGGTTCACCGGCTCGTCGGCGGCCGGGTCACCGGGAAAAGTGGGGGGGAAAAAAAAAAGTTCAGCAAGGTTGGCAGAACGGCACTCGAGCACTGATAGCTAGCGCATGCGCAACATTCACCTCTTTCCTTCTAGCTCTCGCATCATAAGATCATGCATAAACCAAATCAATCTCGCAAAAAAAAAAGCGACCAACAATTGAACAATATAATTATTGGAAATTATAAATAAGGGACTGGTGGGTATTGTTATGTACTCCTAATAGAAACGAAGCGAGGAGTAGTAATATAAGAATCATCAATAATCTGTCATGCGTCGAAGTGTACCTGACCTACCTTTAATCAGATTTTATTCTCTTCGGCCCCGTTTAGTTCCCAAACTTCCCAAAAAAAAATTTCCAAGATTCCCCGTCACATCAATTTTGCAGCATATGCATAAACATTAAATGTAGATAAAAAATAACTAATTGCACAGTTTGTTTATACATGTCGAGACAAATTTTTTTAGTCTACTTAGACCATAGTTAGACAAAAGTTGTCAAATAAAAACAAAAATACTACAGTAGGAGAACCTAAATTTTTTCTCTAACTAAACAGTCCCATAGCAACCTATAGCTGTAATGGGGTGGCTATAATAAAAAAAAAGAGATGGCATTATTTTGACCAGGGTCGTCGAGGCAGTGACGCATTCTTTTATTTCTTTATATCAGGTCCTAAACTGATATTCTTAGTATTAATTTTGTAGATATTTTTTATTATTGTGAGAATTAATGTGAAGTCTTCATTGAAGTCTCTATTACTTTTGCTTCATAATGGTACAGCTCGGTAACTTAGATGCAAGGTTTAGGGGAGTTATTTTCTATTAGCATTGATAACGACATAGTTGAGTAATTTATTTAAAATTTCTAAATTATCTTCAAAATGACGTAGGTGGGTAATTTGACTACAAATTAGTGCTTATTTATGTATTTTTCAGAATGGCAACTTTTTAATAAAACACAATAGGTCTAACGAGTACTATTAACAATGGATTATTTTTTTCTAATTACACAGTACGAACAGAGCTTGGGCGTTGTGGTTATCCGATTTTTTCAGGTCAGGTAATTTAGGTAATTTAAATATTTGGTAATGAAAATTACTACCCAATAATTCGGGTTCAGGTTACCCGATATACCTAAATTTACAGAAAACAGCAAATTACATAAAATTTTAGTAGTGATTTAGACATAATTTCAACAACAATTTATATAGAATTTCAATATGAATTTGCAGACAATAATATATTATTGTCACAATGCGAATCATATATTAATAAAATAATAAGTTCAATTGTTCAATCAACAACACATCGTAAACACAAAGACAGAAATACATATTCGGGTAGTTTGGGTAGTTCGGATACTGGGAGATATTACCTGAATTACCCAAATAATTTCGGGTAATCAAAATTGCTATCTAAATTTCGGATCGGGTACCTCAGGTTCAGGTAATTCCGGTCCGGATAATTCGGGTACGGGTTCAGGAAATTCGGATACAGGTAATGGATATCGGGTATTTTGCCCAGGCTTAATAGACACAGACGCTCACAATGTACATACACTCACCTCTGTGAACACACGCACGCAAACTCTACCCCTATGAGCACCTCCGAAAGACTGCGCCGGTAGATCTTGAGCTTGACAAAATCACCACATGCGTCTCGCTGTCGACGGAAACATCGTCTACCACTAAAAGCGCAATACCATTAAATCTTGAAATAAGTTTAGAAAAGATGTGACAACCAGGATTTGACCCTATCACATTAACGACAAGATGTTTCTGACTATGGAGGGAATTTTTAGAATTTATCTTGTTTTTCCCTAACATGTCCGGTAGGAATAGACATGGAGCCTCAGTTAGAGCTTATAATTAGTATAAAGCCATTTGTATAAATGTAGATAGTTTCACTTGTAGTATACTTTTCTTAGAGACAAATATATTGGATATTGGATATTCTGCTATATCCATATTTAATTGCAAACGTGGATACATATGTCCACTATATTACAGTACAAAATAATTCTCCCGGGTCCATTACTGTCGGCTGATTTAGAACCCACAGTGGTTTTGGAACAAACGGTAAGTCCCAGTTTGATACAGCTCAGCTTCATAAGTGAAATTATTTTTTTAAACAATGGGTTCTTGAGCAATTTGTTTGTGAAGCTAGGCTATTTTTGAAATATTGTTTAGTAAAACAGCTTCACCAATAATTTCATGCATGGTTGGGAAGGATAAATGAGAAAAAAGTTAGAAGAAACTAATTTTTTCAGCTTCATGATAACTCATCCTTTTGTGAGAGAGGGAGACAAATAGTGTCACCCATTAAGTTATTTTAGAAAAGGATATTTGGCAAAGAAAATATCTCATAATAACTCGTGAAGCTGTTGTGAGTTGTAATGTTGTACCAAACAAAATACAGGCCGTGGGGGCAGGTCCCTGGCGCCTAGGGTTTCCTAGGGCGACTCAGGAGGCGGTTCTCAGGCGATCTTCTTCCTCCCCCCGTCTCCACCTGTCTCACTGATCTTGATCTTTCCTCTGTCTGAGGTCTAGGGTTTTGATCTTCCACGTCCCATCTCCCAGTGTCCACGTTCCTTTCTCTCCGATGTCTTTGCGGAGCCAAAACCCTAATTGCTAGCCCTAGCCGAAACCGCCGAGAGTTTCGAGTCACTGCCTCGTCTAGCTCCAGACCAGGCAGATCAGGTGGATCATGGAGAGTATGGAGGCCATGTTTGGGAAATTAAAGCTATCTGAGGAGGAAAGGGGAGGTGTGAAGATCGGAAGCGGAGGTACACGACGATCGCACGTCAAAGAACCACAGGCTGTTGGTAAGGTTCTTGCTGAAAAACTCATCGTGCCGAAAACTCTTGAGAGAACCCTAGGACGGGTATGGTGCCCGATCAGAGGCGTGGTGTGAAGGATTTGGGTGAAAACCACTTTCTGTTCACTTTCTCTCAAGAGTCTAGGAAGATGAGGGCACTGGAAGACGGGCCTTGGATGATTGCGAAGGATATTGTGATCATGGCAGACTTCGATGAGGCGAAGACATTGGATGAGATGGAGTTTAACCATAATCCCATATGGGTGAGGGTCTCAAATCTGCTGTTTGGGATGATGGATAAAGATACTGCAGTAATTCTAGGGGACAAGATTGGAGAGTTTAGAGATGCAGATGTGGGGGAGAATGGTATGGCAATTGGAAGGGTCCTGCGCATAAAAGTCCTGCTAGACATACACTAGCCGCTGATGAGAGGGACTACTGTCTTATGTGGAGAGGATGAAAAGGAGAAGTGGTGCCCTTTTGCTTATGAGTTTCTGCCGGATTTCTGCTACACGTGTGGTCGCATTGGCCACACTGATAAGTAGTGCTCAATTTGGTTGGAGAAAGGTGAAGTCCAACAGTTTTTAAGAAGCTTGCGTTTTATACGAGAGAAGAGGAGGGGGGAGGGACGATGGAGGATAGCTTCTCTAGGCCATCAAGGTATAGGGGACAGTGGGTGAGTGGCAGCTCGGGAAGTCAGGAGTCTTTTGAGAACAGGAAGGCAAGGTGGGGATCCTCGGGCTTAGGGAGTGATGCTTTAACTTGGAGGAAGAGTGAGGAGAAAGAAGAAACAGGGAAGGGGAGGAGGTCACAAGCTCGCCAAAAACTTCTTTGAAGTTAACTAGAAAGGAGGAGAGTGCGAAGAGGGACCTGTTAGCAGCCTTGAATGGGAAGGTGAGTGAGGAGAAGGTGGGTGGCAGGAGCACTGTTGAAAAAGGGAAGAAAATTGAGAAGAAGACTAGATCGAGGGGCTCCTTCAAACGACTCAACAGGTCAAGAGCAGTGAGGAGTGAAGGGAAGGAGGAGAAGGCCGAGAATGTAACACCCCGATTTTTGACCATGTTTAAGATTCACTAAAAATTTGAACTTTTAAAATTTGCCAACTAATAAGCGCGTAGGAATTATTTTACTATTACGAGTAGCTCACCTTTTAAATTTGATAAATAGCATAACAAATGTTTTTCCTTGTGTGTTGTGATGTAATGCTTGCTAAGCTTTATGGTGGTATACAACCTCAGCCACAAAATACCTATATGCATGTATATAATTATATATGTATATAATTCCTTAAGGAAAATTCTGGGAAAACAGAATAGGAAAAGAAAAAGGAGAAAGAGGCACTGGGCTGCTTGCTTCCCCTTCGGCCCAGCCCGCTCCAACTCTCCCCTCTCTCCCTCACCCGCCCGAATGGGCCGCAATGCCACGCCGGCCCAGCAGCACCGCGCACACCCATCTCCTCTCCCTCTCACCGATGAAGCGGCCCCATCCGTCAGCTTCGTCACCTTCCTCCAGCACGGCGACCCCGCGTCTGCAACCGGCCCCGCCGCGTCAACGCCACCAGACGGCGAACGAGCAGGTGAGCGTGGACTGCGCAGCGATTCATCGCATCGACCGCACTGCTCCCCGCTCCTGGCTTCAACGTGCACAGCAGCCGTGCTGACCACGGCCAGAGCTCCGTCGCGCGGGAGATATGACTTCTCAAGCACCGACCACGCCGGAGCCAGCTAAATCGAGCGCAGATGTGATGGGCAAGCGTACGGAGACCTCCACGAGCACGAAGCCATGCCGGAAAAGATCGGAGCTCGCGAGAAAATATCTCGCCGCTGTGAACCGCCATGCCCGGCCTATAAATAGGCACGGCGAGTCCACCATTGGGCCAACGAGCTTCGCTCCGAGACCCGCGAGGTCGAGGAACACACCACTCCCCCTCAATTCCACCTCTTTCTCTTCCCACGTGGCTCTAGCTCGTTTTTCCCCAAATCGGAGCGCCGCCGCCGCCACCGTCGGGAATCGGAAATTCGCCGACTACAGGGCACCACCGGGCAATTGGAGAAGCAGGTAGGTTCACTGGAAGCTCCGCTACCTTCTCCACCCTTTATTTCCCTTTCCCTCCCTCTGTGTTGCGCCATCGCCGTGCGCCGCCGCGACCAAGCCGCCATGGCCGGAGTGTCCGCCTCCGCGTGGCTCGGTTGAGCACCAAACCCCTCTAGCACCTTCACTGCATCCTCACGCACGCGCAAAAGTGAGTAGTCTTGAGCTTGGAAACTCCCAGGGTCGAGAACGCCGTTCGCCGCCACCACGGCTGCTCCGGCGAGCCGCCAGTGCACCTACAAACCGTCACGGCTGGCGCCAGAGCAGTCAACAGACGTGCCACCACCAACGGAGACTCGACCACTGCTCAAACGACCTCACCGGACCTCCACGCCGCCGGCGAGACCAACTCCGGCGAGCCCAACCCCATTCCCTGCTCTCGACGCCGTGACGGGCATCACCGTCCGACGCCGTCACCCCTCCGTTCCCTTCCTCTCTCTCTCTATGCGTGTGGGCCAGGCCGGAAACAGCGTTCGGTTTCCCGTCAGGCCTAGGACCCCACCTGTCACTCTCTCTCCCTCCCCTCTCACTCTTTCTCCCCCTTGGTGCACTCGGTCCATGTGAACCGCACACACACACCCGGTCTATGCACTGTGCTGTGCACCGGCCCACGTACACAGGACACATGCACATACAAAATTGCTAGGGGTACACGGCAAATGCACACAGAAGGTTAAAACTCTATTTTCCTGTTCTCTAAAAATTCCTAGAAAATTTCTAAATAAACCAGACACCCACCAGACCCTAACCATGCCTTTACTTCACCAAATTCACTTCCCTAAAAATCCCCAAAAAATTCATAACCCTCCTAGCCTATTTATAGAATTACCCAATTTATATTCCACCCATCCTAACTCCGTTTCCCGCCAAACCACCACCAAAGTTCTTCTAAAAACAAACCCTATCCAACTCCACTAATACCACCATATAGTTCTATGTTTGTTTTGTTTATCTTGTTTTATTTCTTTTCTTTTCTTGCGAGCGATAGTCTCACCATCTTTTTGCGCCAAACGCCAGAGGAGGACAACTACCAGGAGACCGACGACCCAGACTACACCGGGGATCTTGGCGGAGACAACAACGAAGGCAAGTCCTAACCCCCACTTTAATCATTCATTTATGAAATACTGAATATATTTATAAATGTTGTTAATCCTGAATTACTGAAAACTCTGGAACATGGTTAATAAATAAAATCGGCTAGGCAAGCGGGAGGTAGTTTTTGTGTGAGGAAACCACCTTTGGGTAGGTTCACCTGGTATGGGTTCCTACTAGGAGACGTTTGCCGTAGCCTTGTTTTTATTATTAGTCATAAGCCACTCTCGCCTGGTCAGAAACTCGTACAGCCACATGTCTATATGGGTAGACCTGCGATCCACACCCCGTAAGGTTGAAGTATAACATTTGTCAGGAGGCCGGTGGTGCAACGGGTTGTCAGGAGCCGAATGGGGATACTGGCCCCATGTCCGGTCGGTGTGGGGATACTGGCCCCACGTAATATTTCTGTTTGGCCGTGTTCGAGCCGCTTATTAAATTCTGGGCCACTGGGCCGCTAATTTCTGTTTATTGCATGATAGGGTTGATGCAAGTCGCTATGTGGTTTTCCGACCTCTGATTAATTCGTGATGGTGTTATACGGATCCCTAGGTAGCTCCATCCGGGTACGGGTGCTTGTTAGGCTTTTCCTTTCCACTGATCACGGATGGGATTGGACTATCGTGTGGGGAAATTTGTACACCTCTGCAGAGTTTACCGAATCTATTCGAATAGCCACGTCCTTGGAATGGACAACCACCAGGATGAGGTCACTTATGTGTAGGTTTTCAAAATACTTTATTAACCATGGGACAACTGAAATCTGATAATTAATCCTATTAACTAACCCGGGAACTAGCGAGAAGGGAAATGCTCTCGTAGGGCCCAACCTTTAATTATTTAACCTATGCCTTTAGGACTTGCTGAGTAGGTATGTACTCACCCGTTGTTGACTCACAGATCTGGATCCCGAGGACGACGACTACGACTTCAACGAGGAGGCTAACCCCGAGGAGTAGGAGCCTCGCAAGGACGCTTGGACCGCGTAGGAGGACGCTAGGATGTAGGGTTTCGCCCGCGCCCAAGATTGCCTGTGGTTAAGATCGTCGCTACTTCCGCCTAGAGACCGTCATATATTATTATGTAACCTTGCATGAAATGAGCCTTGTAATATAAATAATATTTGTGGCTCTAATGCTAAACCATCCTGTATTGTAAACACTTATATTTTCACCATTAATAAAGTTCGGTGTTTTTATCTTAAATTCTGTGTACCATTACTGTTTGTGCGTATTTGTGCTTGATCCTGGCGTAAATACGGTTATTTAAGGACTCTCGAAAAGGGGGCCCGACAGAGAAGAAGAGGAAGATGGATATAGATGAAGAGCTGAATGAAGAGGGAGTGAAAAAGGTGAATGGAGCAGAAGGAGTGGTACTGCATGAAGTTGCCGTTGAGCAGGAAGCGGGGCCGGCGGACCAGTCCTGCAGGACCCAATGAAGATCGTGACTTGGAACTGCCGGGGGTTGGGAAACCGACCGGCAGTTCGTAGTCTTCTGGATCTCCAGAAGACGGAGCGGCGGATGTTCTTTTCTTGTCGGAGACAAAATTAGACAAGAGGATAATGGAGCGATTCAGATGGATGTTGGGGTTGAGCAATCTGGTGGAGCGCGATTGTGTTGGGAAGGGAGGTGGAATTGCATTGTTTTGCTGGAGGGGGATAAATGTGAGTCTGAGAAATTACTCGGATAATCACATTGATGTTGAGGTGGTGGAGGAGAATGGGTACAGGTGGAGGTTTACGGGTGTCTACAGTTTTCCTCAAACTGAGGACAGACACAAATCGTGGACCCTACTGCATGACTTAGCTGGCCAGGAGTCAATGCCATGGCTGTGCTCAGGAGACTTTAATGAGATTCTGTTCCAATATGAGAAAGAGGGTGGTAATCTGAAACCGCAAGCCCAGATGGACCGGTTCAGAGACGCTATTGAGGACTATGAGTTGCAGGATCCGGGGTTCGAGGGTGATGTATATACCTGGAGAAATATCCATCATTCGGTGGATGGGTATGTGCGAGAAAGATTGGATAGGGCGCTGGCTAACACGGCTTGGAGAAATAACTTTGCCACTGTTCGTGTGATCAACGGGGACCCGAGACATTCCAATCACAGACCAATAATCATATACGCGGAGAGCTGCTTGTTAGAAAAGGGCCTGAGTGGGCGTGCCTTCTTCTTTGAGGCTAGGTGGTTGGAGGAAGAGAAGTGTGGGATGAAGTGAAGGATGGCTGGGAGAAAGGTGTGGCTGAGGGGTGCACGTGGGTGAATGAGCTGGTAGGGAAGGTGGCTAGTAGTCTATCGGACTGGAGCACAAATGTGCTAGGAGGGTGGGAAAGAAGACAGAAAAAACTGAAAAAAGAACTTGATGTGTGCCGGCGCAGGGCGCTCTCAGCAAGCGAAGTTTCAACGGAGGCGGTACTTAGTGTTGGAATATAAGTGAATTGCCCACCTTTCCCCATCAGCTTAAGCTTAAGCTTTTGGGTTGAACTGGTCGGTGCATGCAACTTAATATGGTATCAGAGCCAGAGGTCTCGAGTTCGAATCCTGGTTAGCGCAATTAAAATAAAATAATTGTTGCTCGCTCCTATTCCACGTCTGAGGCTTGCCCGTCGCTGAGATCTCTCGCCGGAGCCTCGACGTGAGGGGGAGTGTTGGAATATAAGTGAATTGCCCACCTTTCCCCATCAGCTTAAGCTTAAGCTTTTGGGTTGAACTGGTCGGTGCATGCAACTTAATACTTAGGTTCCAGTTAGACAAGGTAGAGGAGCAAATTGATCTCTACTGGAAACAACGGTCGCACACCAAGGTTCTGGGATTCGACCGAAACGGTCCGAATTTCGGCGAAATTCGTCCGTTTTGGTGAGCTCCGAAACGAAATTTGTGCTTTCAATTTCGAAAATTCGACGAATTCAGTCCGAAATTGGACCGAAATTCACCGAATTTCGTCCATTTCGGTGGGGACCGAAATATTTTGAAAATTGAATCCCAGAACCTTGTCGCACACTACGTGGTTAGAGAAGGGAGATAGGAACACACATTTTTTTTCCATGCGACCTGTTCTGAAAGGAGGAGGAGGAATAGAATAGGACCTCTAAGAAATGGTGAAGGGGGTTGGGTGGAGAAGGAAGTAGAGAAGAAGGATTTTATTACTAACTATTTCTTGTAGCTTTTTGAGTCAAACGCTGGTGGTGACAACCAGCAGATCCTGCATGCTGTCCAACCGAGAGTCACTGAGGAGATGAATGAAAATCTAATGAAAGATTTCATGGAGGAAGAGATTAAGGAGGCTCTGGACAGCATTGGTGATCTTAAAGCCCCGGCCCCGGATGGGATGGCGGCTATTAATTTTCTATAAGAGATTTTGGGACATGGTCGGGAGGAAAATCACAGATGAAGTGTTGGAATTCTTGAAAGGAGGACAGATGCCTCAACACTGGAATGAAACAATAATTGCTTTGATTCCAAAGGTAACCCGTCCAGATAAGGTGACTGACCTGTGCCCAATTAGCCTCTGCAATGTCTTGTACAAGATTATCTCCAAAGTGCTGGCTAATCGGTTGAAAAAGATACTGCCGTTTATAATCTCGGAGAACCAAAGCGCCTTTGTTCCAGGTCGGATTATCAGTGACAACATTTTGATGGCGTATGAGTTAACACATTTCCTGAAGAACAAGAGGAAGGGTAAGGATAGATTGGCGGCAATAAAATTGGATATGAGTAAAGCGTACGATCGGTTGGAGTGGTCTTTCCTCCAAGCTATAATGGCCAGATTGGGTTTCTGTCAAGAATGGATCAGCTCAATAAAGAACTGTGTGTGCACGGTCTCCTACCAGGTGAAGGTGAATGGCAACATAGGTACAAGCTTTATCCCACATCGAGGGTTGAGGCAGGGGGATCCATTATCTCCCTATCTCTTCCTACTTTGTGCTGAGGAGTTTAGTGCATTGTTAACGGAGGCAGAAGAGGCTGGGCGTATCCAGGGTGTGCAAATATGTCGGCGAGCGACGAGTATTTCCCACCTCCTATTCGCAGATGACTCACTTTTGCTTGTGAAAGAAGACCGGGCGAACGCAAAGGAAATTCAGAGAATATTGCAGTTGTATGAGGTGGTCTCGGGTCAAACCATTAATAAGAGCAAGTTTGCTGTTTTATTCAGCAAAAACACCAGTGAAGAGAATAGAGCGACGGTGAAGCAGATTCTGCTGATACAGAAAGAGGCAATGAATGATCGCTATCTTGGCCTCCCAGTCCATGTGGGTTCATCAAGGTCCGGTACATTCAGCTATTTGAAGGACCGAGTGTGGCAGTGAATAGTTGGGTGGAAGGAGAAAATGTTATCCAAGGCGGGAAAGGAAATTTTGATTGAAGCTGTAGCTCAGGCCATCCCAACCTCTGCCATGGGGTGTTTTGACCTCACCAAGGGGCTATGTGACAAAATAAGTGCCATGATCGCAACCAAAGTTCTGGTGGAGTCAGTAGGATAAGGATAATAAAATGCATTGGGTGAGTTGGGAGAAAATGACACAGGCAAAGGCTGATGGGGGACTCGGCTTTAGGGACATACACAGCTTCAACATGGCCATGTTAGCAAAACAAGCGTGGCGGTTACTGACAAACCCGGACTCTCTGTGTTCCCGAGTGCTTGCAGCAAAGTATTTCCCAGGAAGAGATGTTCTACAAGCAAAGCCAAAGAGTAATATGTCATATACATGGCGCAGTATTTTATCTGGCCTAGAAGTACTCAAGGAAGGGTTGGTGTGGCGCGTTGGCGATGGGTCTAGTATCCGAATCTGGGAAGATAATTGGCTACCTAGGGATGAAGCAAGGAAGCTTTTTAGCCCAAGGGGGGCGAGTTTACTGACAATAGTTGATGAGCTGATAGACCCGACAACCAGAACACATGGGATGAGGCACTAGTTACAGAAACGTTCTGGGAAGAAGATGCGAAGTGTATCCTCTGTATACCGGTGCACGAGGGGATGAGTGACTTGGCTGCTTGGCATTTTAACAAGAATGGATAGTATATTGTAAAATCGGGCTACAAGCTGCATATGGCGATGAGGAGGAGAAACGATGCAGGAGGAGGAGGGGGATCGAGTTCCAGGGTGAACCAAGGAAGTGAAGATTCCTTCTGGAAGAGGCTGTGGAATTTAAACTGCCCAAAGAAGATGACCCACTTCCTATGGAGAATGGCACACAATACACTAGCGCTGCGAGCTACGCTGAAAAGAAGAGGGATGAAGGTGGACACCAGATGTGTTATGTGTGGGAGATTTGATGAGGATGGTGCACACCTCTTCTTCAAGTGCAAGGAAGCCCGACACATATGGGGCGATCTGCAATGTGAGGAGGTGCGACTGAAGTTGACACATCTGATGACACCAAGGGAGGTGGTGGAGGAAATATGTGGAATGCAGCTGGAGACTCAAAGGAAAGTAATCATATTCCTATACACATGGTGGAGTGAGAGGTGTGCGGTCAGGGAGGGGGAGAAGCGCAGAGATAGTGCCAGCATAACACAATTTGTGCACACATACTCAACAGAATGGGCATCCCTGAAGAATTCACCGGGAGCTCCTGCGCAGGCTCGCAAACGAAACAAATGGAGACCACCAACAGAGGGCGTAGTGAAGATGGCGGTGTTCTGAGCTAGCTGCTCGGGCGGCCGGGGCTTCCTCATTCGTACGGATGGCGGTGTTCTAAGCTCGGGATATGGAAAACTTGACCATGTGGGTGAAACTATGCACGCGGAGATTGTTGCATATATGTAGGCGGTGCAAAGAGCAACGGACATGGGGATTCAAAGAGTCATCCTGGAAACGGATGCAGCCATGGAGGTGAAAGCGGTGAAGACAAGCGAATTTGATCGCTGTTCGGCAAGCGGACTGGTTTGGGAGTTGAAGGAAATGCTAGCTAGCAATTTTATGTTTATGATGTAATCCATAATAATCGTTCATGTAACTTGCCGGCTGATGGCCTGGCAACTCTAGGAGCAGGTCTTGGTCAGGGAGCTAATCCGGTGTTGGATAGCATCCCAAACTGTACCCGTGCTCTGGTCGCTGATGATATGGCGCCAGACTTTGAGTAATGGAGATTTTCCTTCCGTTTCAAAAAAAAAATAAAAAAATAAAAAAAATAAAAAAAAATTACAGGTCGTGGGTAGTGATTTTAGTATCGGCTGTACGGGCATTTGTACAAGCTGGTGCAGGGATCAGGGGTGGCGAGTGTACAAGCCGCCGGGCCGAGTGTACGAGTCGCCGCGCCTCGACGATGCCGAGTAGGACCGATCCCGATCCAAAGCACCGTACGACAGCCGTCCTTCCGGCACGTTCACTGGGTGGGGTGTTGGAGGCCCGGATCCAGTGGGATGATCTGCGTTAATAAAAGATAGCCACCAAATAAACATGAGTGTAACTGTATAAGTGTAACTCATATAATAGTTCTTATATACTTCTTCGGTTCCTTTATATCCGTTGCTATGGTATGCTTTAGCAATATTTATATCATTAAGTAAGCTTATTATAAAAAAATAGATTTAATAATTTATCTAATTATACTAATTATGTATAATAAATATTAATCTAATAACTTATATATTTAATCAAAGTTGAGTACGTATAAATTTTCGAGAAAAATAAGAATGACAATTAAAAAAGATGAAGGGGTTGTTTGCTAGAAGTTGAAACCTTTTTCTCTATCTACATCGGAGGACAAATATAACTATGGTTTTTTCTAAAATATATTTTTCTATATACGCTTGAGCTAGATTCATCTTATTTTCAATCATGGAATAGTATTTTTCTCTCACAAGAATTTAACTGTACCTAAATTCAGCTTAGCCAATTAGAGTATGACGGGTTCTATCTTCAGAGGTGGTTAAGAAGCCTTTATGAAGATGGTAGCTCAACTGGCTAGATAACCACCTCTAGAAATCAGATTTTAAAGGCGATTGAGAATTAAAGATGTCTCTATGAACCAATTTTTTGAGACAAATTGAAATATAACCATCTCTACAAATCGTTCTCTACAAATCACAAATCCGGTAAAAATAGCAGAATCTTTTTAAATCCAAGGAGACACTGCTAATAAATTTGTGGAGATGACTCGATTCAGAAATCATAAAATTGGACCCAAAAATAGCAAAATTCTTCTAGTCCGAGGAGAGCCCACCAAGCAGCTACACCCACGCCCCATCGCCAGTGGCACGATTTTTTCGCACAAAAAATAAAAATGCATGCGACGGGCCAATTTTCCTTGCGCTAGGAGCGCCAAAAGGCAAAAAGGAACAGAATTTTCATTTGGGAAATTAAAAGAACATCAGGGTACCCAAGCTTAAGGCTGTGTTTAGATGCTTGACGGTTGAAATAATTTAAGGTATTGTAATACATGTGCTAATTTTCACAATAAATGTATAATCATTGCCTAAGTATAGTCAAAAGATTTATCTCGCGATTTATATAGAAACTGTGTAATTAGTTACTTTATTTTCTATATTTAATATTCCTTCTATGTGTCTAAATATTCGATGTGACGTTATGTGACTAAAAAGTTAGAATTTTAAAAGGGAATTAATCAGGGCTTTAAGTGTGGCCGGCGGACACTTACTTTGCCCGCTGCTTCCACTGCTTCCGGTGCTTCCGGATGCGCCTTCTGCAGCAGTTGCCAGCAGGAAAACGAGGCCGCCGCCGCTGCCGTCGTCGCTGCAGACCACGAGAAGCAGCAGCAAGATTACACCCAGGACGACGACGGGCGGCGACCTCTTGGTGGAAACATGGAATTGCTTGTTGCTAGGCGGCATGCTGCAGCAGTATATAATAAGGCTCGATTGATGGATCGATGATACTAGTTTCAGGCAACTGAAGAGAGGAAGAACAACAGTTGTTAATTAATACTTGTAGTAGCAGAGAGAAGAGAGAAAGTACTACAGACGATCGAGAGTGGGCGACTTTGACCGCACGGTTCACCGGGTCATCTACGGGTCGACGGCTCGTCGTCCGGGTCTCACCGGGCAAAGTGGAAAAACGAAGTTCACCATTGTTGGCAGAATGGCACTCCAGCACTGATAGTGATAGCTAGCGCTTGCGCAAAACATCCACTTCTTTCCTTCTAGCTCTCGCATCATAAGATCATGCATAAACCAAATTAATCTCGGAAAAAATGCAATCAACAATTGAACAATATAATTATTAGAAATTTTAAAGAAGGAACTAGTGGATATTATTATGTACTCCCTCCGTCTCAGTCCCATTGAGACCGTCGTTTTTGACTTTTGAACTTCTTATTTACGTTTTATTTAAAATTTTTATGCGAACAATAAAATAATTAAAATATTATTAAAATATCTCTAATGATTAAATAAGTCATAATAAAACAAATAATATTTGCATAAAAAATCTGAATAAGATGAACGGTCAAACCAGATGACACGGAGTCCAAAACGACAATCTCAATAGGACGGAGAAAAGTATTTTAAATAGAAACGAAGCGAAAAGGAGTAATATAGTACAAGAGTCATCAATCATGTCAAAGTGTATCCGACGTACTCCCTCAGCCCATAAATATTTATCGTTCTCGTTTCTCGAGAAATGGTTTTGATTAATTTTATATAAAAAAAATATTAATATTTGTTATACATAATTGATACCATTAGATAGATCTTTTAATCTAGTTTTTTAATAAATTTATTTGAAGATATAAATGCTGTCCACATTATATATAAAATCTAATTAAACTTGTGACACAAAAACCGAAAACGACATATATATATATATATATATATATATATATATATATATATATATATATATATATATATATAGAGAGAGAGAGAGAGAGAGAGAGAGAGAGAGAGGGGGGACGGAGAGAGTACATTATATCAGATTTTGCTCTCTTAGCTGACCTACTCCCTCTGTCCCTCAATTAATGTCGTCTTGGGGCTACTACCGATCGAGTGTCCAGGTGCTATGGCCAGTGCATGCATCGAGACATAGAGATGTCTGGTAAATGCTTGGACGATATATTTTGTGGGATGGAGGAAGTAGCTATTAACCTAGGACTGTAATCGGGTCAAACAACTATGGATACGATACAAATAGTGTTAGCTTTGTCCTTGGGCTATAATAAAAAAAAGAAATGGTATTATTTTGACCAGGGTCATCGCGGCATTGACGCATTCTTTGATTTCTTTATCAGGTCCTAAACTGATATTCTTAGAGTATTAATTTTGTAGATAGATAATGGAACAAAATTTTAGCCTCTATCATCCGAGGATGGCACATGGCTGAGTGTCAACCACAAAACTGGTAATAAGATTCAAGTTCTCACATCTAGGAGATAAAAAAAGCAATAAAAAGTTTTAGCCCATCTAGAGAGAGTGACCAATGACTAGAAAAGAACTAAAACCTATGCTTCAATTCGATTCCAGAAGCACCAACCATACTTTGCAAAAGACCACCATAATCATTGTCTCCAAGTCTCTACAACCATGGTTGAACAACATACGCTCCTCCTTATTATGTAGCAGGGATCATTATTGAATCCAGTAAATCGCCCTAAAGATTACCTATAAATATAGTATTAGACTTAACCTTGTTAAAAACCACGTTCCCATTCAACCATAAAGCCCAACATAGTGAACCCACCCCCAACAAAATCTAGTTATGAAGGCGATGATTGCCATGGCGAGTCTGCCATTGTCGGCATTGATTTAATTAGCATGCAACTAATTTGTGTGGCCATCTTACTATTACTAATTAGAGGCCTCAATAGAGGCACCACATTAATTCTCACCAGACGCGCTAAGAAAAAAGATAAATCATAGAAATTCTCACAATAATACGAAACATCTAGCCTTTAATTTAGAAGACTCTAAACATCATCATCAATAACAACCATTGGATCTATTGTTATTTGAATAAAAAATTACCCACCTCTGAATTATAAAAAATACATAAAGTAACCCCTAATTTTGCAAATAAATTACCCACATTTGCCATTATGAAAGATAATTCATAATAAACCCCTAAAGTTATATATAAATTAGTCACATCTATCATTATAAAACATAATTCAAAATAACACCCTCAACCATTTAACTTTATATCTATATTACCCACGAGATAACTTAAAATATAACCCACCAATTCATATCTATCATTATAAAAGATGATTTAAAATACATTTGTATATAGGTTACCCACATATATCGTTATAACTTAAAATATAACTCACTGATTTTGTATCTAGATTACTCACATCTATTATCGTGAAAGATAATTTAAAATAAATAATATTTTTTTTTCATTCAACCTACATAGTATTATTAGCTTTATATTTGTATCTGCCTCAGTTATTATAAAAAGAAAAAAATATTAAATATCCTGTAAATAGTATTGTGTGTAACTAAAAAAAATTGATATTCATAAAGTTTGAGTAGATATGCTAAATCATATACTTTTACAACCATGAAATTGATAAGTTGCTATTCTAAATAAGTTTAAATATTTTAATTAAAACATTATGTCATATTAGTATTGGAAATTGAATTTTGTGCACTCTATGATATAGAAAACAATCATCATCATCAATAACAACCATTGGATATATTGTTATTTGAATAAAAAATTACCCACTTCTGCCATTATGAAAAATACATAAAGTAACTCCCTAATTTTGCAAATAAATTACCCACCTTTGCCATTATGAAAGATAATTCATAATAACCCCCTAAATTTATATATCAATTAGTCACATCTGTCATTATAAAACATAATTCAAAATAACACCCTTAACCATTTAACTTTATATCTATATTACCCACGAGATAACTTAAAATATAACTCACCAATTCATATCTATCATTATAAAAGATGATTTGAAATACATTTGTATATAAGTTGCCAACATATATTGTTATAACTTAAAATATAGCTCACTAATTTTGTATCTGGATTACTCACATCTATCATCATGACAGATAATTTAAAATAAATAATAATTATTTTTTTTCATTCAACCTACATAGTATTATTAGCTTTATATTTGTATCTGCCTCAGTTATTATAAAAAGGAAAAAATATTGAATATCCTGTAAATAGTATTGTGTGCTACTATAAAAAATAAATCGATATTCGTAAAGTTCGAGTACATATTCTAAATTATATACTTTTATAACCATGAAATTGATAAGTTGCTATTCTAAATAAGTTTAAATATTTTAATTAAAACATTATATCATATTAGTATTGGAAATTAAATTTTGTGCACTCTATGATATAGAAAACAATACTAGACACATATAGGCTTGTGATATAGCAAATTCAATAAGTTCGTTGCTATGGTACGTCTGAATTTTAACTTATAATTAATGTTTGTAGGAACAATCTTATTAGGACTTAATCTCTTTTAACAAAAATTATTTTTTGAATACCTAACATTTGAAAAAATTGCACAATTTCATTGAAAGTCGATCAAAAGCTAAACTAAGATTTCTAAAGTCATAGAAAAAGATGAATAAATTGAACAACTGATTGAATTGTATGACTGGTTGAATTGTAGGGCTGAATTATTGTGAGAGAAAATACTGTTTTGTGGCTAAAAATAAGCTAAATAAAGCTCAAGCGAACATAATATTAATAATGGACCATACAGGTTAATCCTCATGAGACATGTTAATCCTCACGAGACATGATAGCAAAAATGATAGATTCTAGAAATTCATGAAAAATCGGAAACATTTGACTATAAATTTGATATAGTCTAATTACAATTAAT
Organism: Eremochloa ophiuroides; assembly: GCA_038502445.1. NCBI lineage: Eukaryota > Viridiplantae > Streptophyta > Magnoliopsida > Poales > Poaceae > Eremochloa > Eremochloa ophiuroides. The sequence continues at coordinate 87,407,123 of JAHLJS010000003.1, forward strand.
AATAATATTTGTTAGATCCATTCTATAAATAATTAAGCACCTCTGCTATTGCGTAAAACAACATAACATAACATGATTTGAAGTATATTTAAATTTGGACATATTTACCTATGTACTCTTATTGTGAAAGATAATTTATTAACCTAATCTTTATCTTTTTATCTTAAAAATAAATATCCTCTAAACCCTACATCTAAAATTTCACATATCTTTTATTAAAAATATTAAAATAATATGCATGTAGCGAAAAACTGAATATTTGACATGAAGTATTTAGGAACATACTATAAGGGGAGAGGTGTTCCTGGGCATTGCCAACGAGGACAGTTACTCTATGTCATCGATCTTATCGTCATTGGTCATCATGAAGAGGAAATCAAGGAAAAGAGGTGATGAACCTAACCTATGTTGTACACAGCGATGTGTTTTGGACTGGTTCTACAACATTAGATCTTGTGTCATATGTTTCGCGATTGATCGTTGGATCAGCGTAGTGACTGCACTATGGATTTGGAGTTTCACAAGACTTTGTTCATATCTCAAGCTTCGGTTGCATCGAGGAAAGTCACTATAAGTCACACACAACATGTACAGGAGTCTTCCACTATGTCTTCCACTTATTTTCCACTAGGCTTTCCGACGTGAACTGCGGGCCAGGAACTCAATCCTAGTGGAAGACTCCTGTCGTGTGACCTAGAGTGTACGTAAAGCAAAGTCAAGATCGACAAACACACAAAAAAATTATTATTATGTTAATTACTTTTTTTCATCGGAGTCATTGACGCATCTTCAAGCATCGCGTTAACTGATATGCATGCTTATAGGCTACTCCTAGTGTATATTCTCATTATTATTAAGGCCATGATTTTTTGCCGCAAGATGGATCAAAAGACTAAAAATCCAGCTTTTACGCATGCCATGGACGGCAAACAAACTGGCCTTAAATGACCAACTCGTATGATATTTTGTAAGCATGGCAAGGAGTTGAAAGAAGTGAAAATAAGGAAATTGTACAGTAGGTATATATATAACTGAAATGAATATAGTGAAGTGTGTAGTCAGGATCTGCTTTTCACCACAGAAGACATGGCTGCGGCATCCCTGGCTAAAAGAGGTTATATATGCATTATCACGATATAGCTACAAAAGTTCCCTAAAACGGTTCAAAAGCATATATATAGTGTGCATGTCCACTGCCGTGTTACAAACCATGTCCAAGTTTGACCACTTTTTTTGTGTGACTGCAATAAGAACTAGCCATATTATTATTCTCCCGTTGCTGAAATTTTTGTCGTGCTAACTGCCCTATAAAAAATACACAAGCGTTCGCTTCACAAGCACCACAACTCAAAGTTTGCAATCCAAGTAGGAAACACCAACATTGCCGTAGATATGGCCACCATCGTCTCTGTTTTCCCTGTGCTTGTGGCCACCATCTTGCTCGCATGCATATCCTGCTTCCTATCAACTGCATTTTCTTCAGCTCCTGGTACACTTCACAGCACATCCAGTACTGATCTCGAGGCACTGCTTTGCCTCAAGCGCCATCTCTCCAGCTCCGACACCGCCGGAGCCATGGCTTCATGGAGAAATGACTCATCAGTGCAGTACTGCAGCTGGCCTGGTGTCAACTGCAGCAGGAGGCACGCATCTCGTGTCACCATCCTGTATTTCGACTCGGCCAACCTCAGCGGCCAGATACCGCCATGTGTTGGCAGCCTCACTTTCCTTAGGGCTATCCACCTTCCAAACAACCAGCTCAACGGCCACATGCCGCCTGAGCTCGGCAGCCTGAATCGCCTCTTCTATTTGAACCTCAGCTACAACAACCTCATGGGCATGATACCAAGCACTCTGTCCTCCTCCTCCCGCCTCCAGTACATCGATCTTTCGAACAATCTGCTTGAAGGTGAGATCCCCTCAAGCCTGATGAGCAATAAAAGTTCACAACTGCAGGAGATCATACTGAACAACAACAAGCTCTATGGAAGCATCCCAGATGGGTTAGGTGCACTTCCCAACCTTTTAGCATTACTTGTCGCCAACAACACGCTAACAGGGGGCATCCCAACTTTCCTTGCAAACTGTTCATCACTTGAATTTCTAGATCTAACAAACAACCATCTCAGTGGGGAGATTCCTTCCGCTCTTTTTAACAGGTCATCGATTGAAGTCTTAGGCCTCGGAGACAATAACTTTGTTGGATCTGTGCCACCACTAGTGCACATCTCCTCGCCGCTAGATACACTGATCCTATCCGACAACAATCTGTCAGGTAGCATACCTTCCTCTCTAGGAAATTTTTCATCTCTTACTTTGCTCTTGCTTTCACAAAACAACTTCCAAGGAGCCATTCCATCGAGTTTAGGCATGATTCCAATGTTGGAACAACTGGACCTGACATTCAACAACCTGTCAGGGACTGTTCCAACTTCTCTTTACAACAAAACAACCCTTACATACCTTGCCGTTGGCACAAACAGACTCGGTGGGGAAATTCCTCATGACATAGGCTTTACGCTTCCAAGCATCCAAACATTAATTCTGCAAGGAAATCATTTCCATGGTCAGATCCCTGCTTCACTAGGCAATGCAAGAAATATTCAAGTGTTAAACCTCCGCGACAATTTGTTTCATGGTGTTGTTCCTTCTTTTGGGAACATTCCCAGCTTAACAGAACTGAATCTAGGGATCAATCAGCTAGAAGCCGGAGACTGGTCATTCTTATCCTCATTGACAAATTGCAGCCAGTTGGATTTGTTATGCTTAGACAAGAATATCCTTAAAGGAGCATTACCGGCTTCCATTGGGAACCTTCCAAGGAGCTTAAAAGTACTACTGTTAAGAGAGAATCAGATATCTGGAACCATACCTCCAGAGATAGAGCACCTTTCAAACCTTACCCTTCTTTACATGGAAAATAATTTACTTGCTGGAAATCTCCCCGACTCCATTGGAAACCTTCCAAATTTGTTTGTCCTTAGCTTATCCCAAAACAAACTTTCTGGACAAGTTCCATTATCCATTGGTAACCTCAACAAACTGAGTGAGCTCTACTTACAAGAAAACAATTTCACTGGCTCCATCCCAAGAGCTTTAGGATACTGCAAAAATCTGGAAGCTATGAACCTCTCCTGTAATGGCTTCACTGGCCGCATACCAAAGGAACTCTTCACCCTTTCGTCATTTTCGGAAGGTCTGGATTTGTCTCACAATGGACTGTCTGGAGAAATACCATTGGAGATTGGCGGCTTGATAAACCTCGACGTGCTGAATATTTCCAATAACCAACTGAGTGGAACAATCCCCTCCACTCTAGGATCCTGCGTGCACTTGGGGTCCCTCCACATGGAAGGGAACCTTCTAGAAGGGAAAATCCCTGAATCCTTCACTAGCTTGAGAGGCATAAGTGAGATGGATCTTTCTCGAAATTACTTATCTGGTGAAGTTCCTAAGTTCTTTGAGATTTTTAGCTCTATGAAGCTTCTCAATTTGTCATTCAACAACCTCGAAGGACCGATACCGACTGGTGGGATATTTCAGAACATAGGAGAGGTTGTGTTCATTGAAGGTAACAAGTTATTGTGTACCAGCAGTATCCCCTTGCCACAGCTTCCACTCTGCAGTGATGTGAGATCAAAAAAGAGAAAAGTCAACGTTATTCTGAAGATAGCAGGATTTACTGCTCTTTCCATGGCCATCTTCTCGTGCTTTGTTGTCGTTCTCATGAAGAAGAGAAAGAAAGTTAAACAAGAATCTCGTCCACCTTGCAAGGAATTGAGGAAATTCTCATATGCTGATTTAGTCAAGGCAACAAATTCTTTCTCTTTGGCCAACTTGATTGGTTCAGGACAATCTGCATCAGTCTATAAAGGTAGATTGGGGCTCGAAGAAAACATAGTTGCTATCAAGGTTTTCAAACTCGATCAACTAGCTAGTGCACCAAAGAGCTTTGTTGCTGAGTGTGAAGCACTAAGGAACACTCGTCATCGGAATCTTGTAAGGGTGATTACTGCATGCTCAACATTTGATCCATCAGGACATCCTTTCAAAGCTCTTATCCTTGAATATATGCTTAATGGAAGCCTAGAGAGCTGGCTCTATCCTGATTTGAACAAGTATGGGTTGAGAATCCCATTGAGTTTGGGCACTAGAATAACAATAGCAGTGGATATAGCTTCTGCTTTGGATTATCTACACAACCATTCTGTGCCGCCAGTGATCCATTGTGATTTGAAGCCGAGCAATGTCCTTCTTGATGATGTCATGTGTGCACGTCTTGCTGACTTTGGGTTAGCTAAATTTCTTACAAGTTACAGCCATGATAGTTCAACAAGCTTACTGGGACCAAGAGGATCAATTGGATACATTGCACCAGGTGAAAACTTATCCTTCAAAAACTGATGATTCTAAATATATTACAACCATTTTTGTCGAATTTTTAATTATTCATGTTAGACATTTCCACTATTCACTAATGTTCTTTATGTTTTTTCTCCAATATGAAAAATAATTTTTTTATTACTTGTGCACGCATTATTTACAGAGTACGGCTTGGGAAGCAAACTCTCAGCAGAAGGCGACGTCTACAGCTATGGAATTATTATCTTGGAACTACTGACAGGGAAGTGTCCAACAGATGAGATGTTTACAAATGGTTTGAACCTTCACAGATTTGTGGCAAACGCATTTCCTCAAAAGATTGGTGAGATTTTAGATCCTTGTATCGTTCTAGGTTTGGATGATAATGGTGATGTGTACAACAATTTGGGGCATGGAAATAATGCAACAACTGGAGTGGAAAGCTGCATCCTGCATCTTGTTAAACTCGGCCTCTCGTGCTCTGTGGTGACACCAAAGGAAAGACCATCAATGCAAGATGTTTATACTGAGGTTATCACAATCAAGGAAACATTTGCATCACTGCGTGGATGAGCGAAAGGAACTGTGGTTTCCAATGTTCACATATTAGTGTTGCAGGAAATCACATTTGTGTTGTGTCCATTTTAAAGGCATTTTACTCTAAGATAGGAAGCATTTAAAAATAGTTTTGTATCTAACTTCAAATATAAATTATGTATTTTTATTAGATAAAGGATAGACAATCTATCCGGCTTCATTCATCAGAAAAGAATAAAACCACGCCACATTATTACACAATGTTCTCAACCAAACATCATGGCACCGACCAAAAATTCACATGACCATCGTCGTAGCAAACTAGACAACCCACAAAGATAGTTGCGCTCACAACCAAACAGCGAAGCTCAATTTATTCCAATCCTAAAGGCATATAACCATCCGGAGGACGTAAAAAACTGGAGACATATCGTCTCAAGTGTCTGACAAGTGTCAACCAAATCTTGATGACGGTTCTCATGGTACTACAACTGGGCCCGTTGTCTTAACCAGTACGTCCCTCTGAATGGTACCTGCAATAAAGATTTAGGTCTACGTTTATAAAAAAATATTTTATTTCTAGATATCTACAGTGACCAACATAATGCTATAACCACAGTCAGGAGTGTTAAATCATGGGTTATTCCTCCCCCGTTGGACCAATAGTTAAATAAATCATTTACATTGGCGGGGGGTGATAAGCCCAAAATCATGTGAACCACTATCGATAGAAATTTAGCATTTGCACAATGGAAGAACAAATGATGAATTGTTTCCGTAGTATTACAGAATGAACAATTCTTAGATCCCCTCCAATTCCTTTTCGCTAAGTTGTCCTTTGTGAGTAAGACCCTTTTTTAAATACCACATGAAAACTTTGATTTTCATGGGTAATTTGGCATGCCAAATGTAACACCCCAAAATCTAAATATCTGAGATGCCACCACAAGAGGTAGAACCTAGAGATCACAACAACAATTTTGGCAGCATCTCCCCTTAAAACAAGGGCAACGCGGAAGCAACAACATATAGAGATGAATAAATAAGCTCAACCAACAAGGTATAACACCTTAATGAGTAGATAAGCATCAAGAATAGGCTATAGGAAAACAATCCCGACAAGAACCACAAGTATAAGCCCTCTTCTAAACACCTCATTACTACAATTCATATTTTCTAACATTACATTGTGGCATTAGTGTGCAAAGGTGCTGCTACTTTCCCACCCTTCAAGAAAAGACATTGAGTACCTGGAAAGATAGGAAAGGGGGGTGAGATATAAAATCTCAGCAAGTAAACTGTTTTAACAAGCTATTTAAACTACAAGTTGATTAAGCATCAAATTAAACCTCTTTATATGTAAGCCAACAATAGGTCATGAGATGTGTCCATCAAGATACCAATGCATACATGGTAAAGTTTAATAACCACCAAGGCCATGAGATAGTTCCAATAAGTGATACATCCTCATTTAAGGTAAATTAGTCTTCACCAAACCATGGGGAAGCATAGCTTCTCACAAACTCTCCCAAACCTTAGTATGAGGCTTTCATACCTTAGTCCAAAAATCATAATGCATATGCAATGCAAATGCCATGTCTCCTGCCTTCATACCCAACAAGGTATGAAGCTTCATCATTGTGCGCAATAAACGATGTTGTATCGGTACGGTCACGCTATAAGCAGTGACATAACTCTATATGCCAATGTATGAATGAGTGAGATGCAATACAAAGCCACAAAAGAAAGATAAATAATAACATAACACCATGAGCATCTCTCCATGTAATCAAGCCATATCCCATTGAATTAACATGAGCATCATCAAACAATAAACATAAACACCATAGTCATCTCTCCATAAGACAACAAGCCATATTACATTGAGTTAACCAAGAGCATCCTAAAACCATATATAAAGGAACACATATATATTCACATAGAAAGCATAAAGGGCAAGTCAAGATGAATGAAACATGGTTTGAAAGGCCATTGTGTATTAGTTATAGTTCTGAATTTTTAAGGTGGGGGTAGAGTAAATAACAAGTTAAAGCTTGTAGCAAACCACCGCTACGTTTACTTGCCTCCGGTGAAGGGATGGCCGCTTTACGCGTGATCCGGAGCACTACCACCTGCTTTGATAATTTAAGATCAGAAAACAAACTTCTCCGATCAAGCTTATAGCATGTATAAAGCTCTCCTACATTCCCCAAATCAAAACCGAGCAAAATAGCGATCAAACACCAAGTGGGCTGCAACACTGCTGCTTCACTTTTTCATGTCTTTTAATCATAAATGCGATGATAGCAAAAAAAATTACATTTCTGAAATCTACACAACAAGTCCTACATTTCTGAAATCTACACAACAAGTCCTTTAAGATGTCCTAAACTGCCGTTGAAAACAGACTTTAGAATCTATCCAAAAATTGAGACAGCATGCTTTATATGTTTATATCTCCATATACTTATCGCCAAAAATTCTGAAATTTCTCCAGCTATCAAATCATTTCATAATCTACAACTTTCATATTACTCATATTTGCATAGAGGGTCAGCAAGATGGCCTAATGCATGAGCAAAGCTTAACTGAAAAATCTACAGAGAAAACAATACCTCTGGCTTTGAAAATCTATATCTAAAGTTTTAATTATACAAAAGCAATGATTCTTACCAATTTGAAAAGCCAAGAAAAACCACTACAAGTATCTTATAAGTTACATAATGCCTCTAAAGATCTCAAAATCCATTTAGATCTAGTTCTGTCCATAACTTTGACAGGGAGTAGCAGCTGACTTGTAAAATTCATATCGCTTAAACCACTTGGCCTAAAATAACAAAATTTCACAAGCTGATAGTTCTAATGGTCCCCTACAACTTTATTATTATCCACTTCTGGAGAAAAAGTCATTTATGTCATCAAAACTAGCTCTGCCCGAGTCATAGGACAGCAAACCCTAAGTCGACCACCAAATGCTGTTCCCCCCCCCCCCCACAAAAACACTAATCCCCATGGCCAAGAACCATCTAAGCACCTCAAATAACAGTTTTAAAGTGGATTCACCTCACCTTGGATATTCCCCAAACCTAGGGCAGCAAGAAACGAAGGGAAAAAGTCATCCTTCGCCCAAGATGCAGCTCTACTTGATTCTCTCCTCCTCCTCAATCCTTTTTTTCCTGTTTCCCTTGGTTCTTGCTAGTTGGAAGAGGCTCTAGAGAGGGAGAGAACACAGGGAAGAGGGAGGGAGGCGCCCTGGAGGTGAAGAGCACGAGCAGGGGACAAGAGGAGCGGTGCTAGGAAAGAGGAAAATTCTAGAGAGGGGGAAAGGGGTGGTCGGCTTGGGGCTGGTTGGGCCTTCTTGGGCCCTTTTCTTTTTTTTCCGTGTGTTACACCAAATTTCTTGAGAGACCTGCACCATTTGTGTTAAGAGACCAACTCAAAGCATCTCTTTTGTCTCGTAGATTTAACTGCTATATTGTTTCAAGTATCCTTTTCCAATACCGTAGATTATTCCCTACTAATGCTCTTCTAAAAGAGACATTATGTGGCATAACTGACAACACTTGTGCCACCATAGCATGTTTCCTACACACTATGTTGAATAGCCCCGGGCACCTCATTTTCAGTGAGGTATTGCCTATCCACACATCCTCCAAGAACCTTATATGTGTTCCATCCTTTACTATAAACTTTGCCAGTTGCAACACTTGGTCTTTAACACTTAAAAGGTCCTTCAAAAATAAGAGTCCGACGATCTCTTCTAAACCTCTCCAATAGTCTTATTTCTCAAGTATTTATTTCTAAGCGGCTGTTGCCATAAACCATCTTCGCTACACAACTTCAAGAGCCATTTACTTAACAAACAATGGTTTTGTATTTTCAAATTAGTTACTCCCAACCCTCCCAGATTCTTAGGTTCGCAAATAATACTCCACTTTATTAGTCGGTATTTTTTTTCTTTTTCTGCTCCTGCCGCCAAAAGAATCTAGATTGAAATAGCTCGATCTTTTGTAATACCCCTTTAAGTTCTTCAAAGAAAGACATCATAAACATCGGTAACCTCGAAAGTATCGAGTTAATTAAAATTAGACGCCCCGACTAATAGTTACCTTTCCAACCACTTAGTTTTTTCTCAAATCTTTCTTCTACGGCTTGAAATCCATGTTGCTTAATTTCCTAGTTTCCTAGTATGCATGGGGATTCCCATGTATCTAAAAGGGAATGTGCCAACACAACATCTTGAATTCAATTTTGTTAACATATTTTCCAAAAAATTTGTTAATATATATTCCAAACATTCCAAATTATTAGTTGTTATAGTTTCTATAGATTGGTGGGCTATAATAATATGCACCTAGATACAAAGTAAAACACATGTATCTAGAAAAGATAAGATGAGTTACAATTTGGAACGAACGAAATATTTCCCTAGAACTCAAATACCTTGGAAAAGAAGCTTTCTTTGTAGTATATTTTTATAGGTACACAGATCCTAGGGAGCCCTCTGAGTATGACCAACATTCTAGGCTAACACAAGTGTACACCATATTACCTATACCCCAAGTTCCTTTAAATCCTATATCTCGCTGCCTCCTCTCCACCTCCCTTCACCCTTCTATGCTCTCGTGAAAGGACCTAGGTAGGAAGGGCGGGGGCTGAATAGAATATACACAATTCTCTACAAATTAACAAATACTATTGCAAGGTTATTAGTAAAATAACAATCCCTAATAGCCACTACTCACTACTACAGCAAATTTAATCGAGGCAGGCGAAAAGCATTAACCGAGGCGGTTTTCCAAACTGCCTCTAATGAAAGGTCACGGTTAATCATGCCTTTAACAGAGGCGGTTGGCCGCCCGCCTCAATTAATCAAATAAAAAGCAAAAAAAAGAAAGCCCATGGACAAGCCCAGCAAGCCCATCCATGAGCCCGCTAAGCCCGTCTGTGCGCGCCGCTGTCCCATCACCGGATCTGGCAGTCCTCCCACTGGATTCGGCAACCCCCGCACCGTCGACTCGTCCAGAGGAGAGGGAGCATCGACACTGGATCCGGGCGTGCCCTATGCTTGGGGAGCATGGACGCCTTGCCAGGGTGCCACCACACAGCTGGCTTGTGCTCGCTGGATCCTCCACCGGAGAGCAACTCCTTGCCGGATCCACCGCCACTAGGCTCCTCCCCACCAGATCCATGCCGGGATAGGGATGAGGAGAGGTGATGCATGGCGGAGAGGGAGCGTCGCATGTGGAGATAGATAGAGAGAGAGAGAGAGAGAGAGAGAGAGAGGGGGGGGGAGGGAGAAGGATGTCTGAGTGAAACCCTAGGTAGCTAAATATATACTCAGGGAGTGATATCGGGTTGGTTATTAACTGAGGCGGGCCTTATAAGATGTCCACTTCTGACAATAGGGATATTTTTGGAGACAGTCATCTTATAACACCCGCCTCTGTTAATAGATGTTAGGAGGCGGTAGTTTTCTAACCTCCGTATTGATTTTTTGAGACGGTTTTTTATAACCGCCTCAGTAAATGCCAGGTATTAACTGAGGCAGTTATCCTTCTTGCCTGTCTCAGAAAACATATAAAAACACATCACAAAAGATTTTATGTAATAGTGACTTGCACTAGCTTTGAATCACCCATCAAGCCTCTACGCACGTGTAGTAGAAATTGCTTTGCTATCTAATTCAATTCACCACACAAAGAGCTACTACAACCAAAGCTGCACTAGAGAGATTACAAAGAGAACAACTAAGCTAGTAATACTACGACTAAAACTACAGTACGCTATCTATCTACCCCCAACAAGCAACTATCACACGAGCAAGATATGAATGTAAACAGCAAGTGTGGAGCTTTCTTAAAGAGCCAGGCAAGAGATGTACACAATATTTATCCTTGAGGTTCGGTTGCTCGCTGGCAACATACGCCTTCATATTGGGATATCTCAAAGAGATGATTTGCGACCTGCTCTACTAAAAAATGATTTTACGCGAGAGTACCCAAACATTAATCGAGGTGGGTATAAATATATAACCGCCTCCAAAAATATTTACGGAGGTCGTCAGAAATACCCGCCTCTAAAAACAGATTTAAGGAGATGGTTGTCTTAAAATTCAATTTTCGAAGGCGGTCTTCTCAAGACAACCGCCTCCGGTAATAGTTTTTCCGCCTCCGATCCGTATATGCATTTTTGGAGGCAGGCACCCTAAAAGGCCCGCCTCCGAAAATATAGGCCCAGATTCGTGCCAGGGCAAAGCCAAGCTACCGGGCTCATATATAAACGACAGGTAGAGTTAACCCTAGCTCCCACCTCCCAGCCGCACCCTCCCACCCCCACATGTGCTCTCTTCTCATCATCCTCTCCTCTCAGTCGCGCGGTCACGCGCCCAACAACCAGCGCGCGCGGCTCCTCCTCCCCCAACACTGAGAGCGCGCAGCTCGTCCCTCTCCATCACCGGTGGCACCCGGGTCAGCCCCAACCATGGTGGCGGCGGCGCGCAGGTCGCCCTCCCCCTCCTCCCTCTCCTCCCTTTCCTGACAGCGCGGGACATCATGCGGAAGCCTTCGACCGCTCGTGCATGGGCCGGCGGCAGCAGCGCTTGCCGTCCAGGTGCATAGGGACCAATGGCGGCGGCCCACACATCCAGGAGAGAGGTAGCAGCTCGCACGGACCAGGCGCGCGGGGTCCGGTGGCGGCAGCGCACGAGGGTTGGCGGCGTCGGCGCTGCCCCCCCCCCCCCCCCCCTTCCCGCTCGATCTGTCGGTGGTGCGGCGTTGGGCCGAGGCTCATTGATCTGGCCACCATGCCTGGCGTCGGTATGGATCCAGCCACCACCGACGTGGATCCGGCTACCGATGATGGCGGTGGCGGCGGCGTTCGTGGAAGCCGGCTCTGTGTCGAGCCTGGTAATGGGCTCGGCGTTAGGCCTGGATTTTTTTATTTTTAAAATTGATTTTTGCAGGCAGGCCTTTTAACGTGCCCGCTTGCATTAATGTATTTTTGGTGGCGAACAGAACAATCGCCTCCATTAATCTCTGATTATCGGAGGCCTATGCTTGGAGACGGTTGCTTTGCCCACCTCCGTAAAGCAGAAATGAACGTCGCCAATAAAGATTTTGTAGTAGTGCTGATTAACTACTGAAGTTAAACCCACAACTTGGGTGCTGCAGGAATCAGCCTCATGGATACTCCAACTAGCCATGAGCCGCGTGGGCTTTGTGTTGATCGGCCTAGGTCCGAGGTGTGGGTAGCTTTTTCCCTTTGTGCTTTAGTGTAATTATATGTGTTTTAGGCTTTCCTGATTGCGTATTCTTGTTTTTGCTTTTGAGTCGCAATGAAGATGTAGTTGTTAATCCTTATATTCTCCCTTTCTTTGTGGCCCATTTTGGTATGTTTTCGTGTATGTCCTGCAAAACATGTGAATTCACCAAAAGTATGGAGTTAGTTAGCGAAAACCCCTATCCATGTTGTCTTTTGGTGATTTTATACTCATGTTAGCGGTGCAAAAAGATGAGTTTAGGACCGCTAGGGCTAGACGAAAAACTCAAAGATCGTTAGCTCGCTCGGCTCGTGGCCAGCTCGGCTTGGCTCGACTCAGCTCATTAGGACAACGAGCCGATCCGAGTCAAAGTTTTATCTCGTTAGCTATAATGAAATGAGCCAAGCTAGCTCGCAAGCCGCTTGAGCCTAACGAGCTGTGCTTCCAGAGAAGAAATCCTGCAGGCCGCATCCACCCATGTGTTGTATAGGCATGGATGGATGGATATGATGTTTGTTGCTAGTCTAGATGATAGACATGAATACATTATTTATATATATATATATATCATATTTGCTGTTGGATGATGGATATGAATATAAATATATGATGCATGAATATATGTTGTATCTATATAGGCCTAGATATATGTAGTATGCCTATCCACACTAGTACACACAACATTTCTCGTGACACCATCCTTTTATGTTTAGTGGCGGTTTCTCGTGACATTGACTAGTAGAAATAAAACGGTTCCAAACAGTCACTAGAAATCGATTTTTACTGGCGGTTTTTTTTACAAACCGCCCATAAAAATCATGTTTTTCTACTGGCGGTTAGAAATTGATTTCTGCCTATGGTTTTCTTAAGGAACTACCACTACAAATAATCTAAAATTGATTTTTTTGAGTTTTCCAAAAATAAGTATCAAAATAAAAGTTGTAAATCTCAAAAAGTTGACTTTGTAGTTGACAACCTTTTCATTTGAAACATCTTGGCAACCAAAATACATTTGAATTTGTCAAATTTAAAAATCAAATTTCGTAAACGAACTCAGGTAGAGAAACAACCAAAATAAAAGTCGCAGATCTTGAAAAGTTATTGAACTTTGTAGTTGACAACTTTTCAATTGAATTTATTTAGGCCCTCAAACAGTGAATTTTTCATTTGTTCATTATAATTTGTGGGGAACCAAACTTGGATTTAGACACAAGTGATTGATGGGTGGAGTGGTTAGAGAAGGTAACACGCGAAGCTGAGGTCGTGGGTTTAAGCCTCCACGGCCACGAGCACATGATTTTTGCGCAAAAAATGCCACGACTTGCTATTTAAATTTTTTTCATACATGCGGTTTGTTAAGAAAATCGTCATTACAAATTGTACTGTCCGTTTATTAAGAGAACCATCTATACAAATGTTTTGTACTAGCGATTCTCAAGCCATCGCCTCTGAAAAAATTTATTTTCACTGGCCTCTCCTACTGATGGACATGAAAAACGTCAGTGGAAATAGCTCTATAGCCGCCTTTATAAATAATCTGTGTACTAATGCTATATGATGCTTGTTGTTGAACAATGGATCTAATACTTGACGTATGAAATATAAGAAATACTATGTTTTGCATTATTTTGTCCCTGGCTCACGAGCCTAACGAGCTCGCACGAGCTTTTTTTTAGTCAAGCCGAGCCGAGCTAACTTTTTAGCTCATTAGTTATAATAAGCCAAGCCGAGCTAACTCATTATAGACTAGCCGAGCCAGGTCCATATCCAGGACTAAAGACCGCCAAAAGCGTTGATACCTCTGATGGCAGAGGCCCAAGCCCGTTGGAGAGGTGCTGACGCAGCCGCGCGCACCTAGCTCGCGCTAGAAACTGAGCGCATGCCTAGCCCCGGCTCTCACCGACGCTAGATTCGCTCGCCGACGGCCGCACAAGATTTGCCAACACTCGATGCACAGTAGCCCGAGAGATGCTATAAGACCGTCTCCAACCACGAATACCCAAAGCACAACACCTATTTGCTGGTTTGGGTCGTGCACAGTAAAAAGTTGAGCATGCAAACAAAGCCGAACTCCAACAGCTGACTCAAATCCCCAAGTGCTTCTACGTCCTCCTCCACACTACACCGCGACCGCTCGCCGTCGCAATCCTCGTCGCGTTGGCCACCTAGCCATGGAACCGGCAGGCCGCGCCACAACAGGCTCGCCTCGCGCGCTGCTGCGGACCTGCCAGGCCACGCCGTCGCGGGCTCGCTTTGCACGCTGCTGCGGACCTGCCAGGCCGCGCCACCGCGGGCTGGCCTCGCTCGCCGCTACAGAACACGCCTCGTGCGCCGCTGCGGAACCCGTCTCGTGACGATAGAGGCTTCGCCTCGTGCGCCACCGTTCCCCACTACGGACCCGCTAGGCGCCGTTGTGGGCTCGCCTCGCGCGCCGCTGTTCCCTACCTGCGGTGCCTGGCGAGCACGATGGCGTGACGACATGGCGGAGACGAGGACAAGGGCACGGGCATTGTCAGAGGCGAGGACGAGGGGCCGCTGCGCGCACTGGAGCCGCTGTGGTGGTGCGAATCGGGGAGACGTGACGGTGGCGTACAGTGGCGAGTGGAATGGAACAGTTCCGATCCGATTGGGAGGGAAAACATAGCATATATAGGAAAGGTAGTGGTTACAACCGGGACTAAAAGTACCTTTAGTTCCAGGCTGTGGTTACAACCGAAAGTGAAACCAAATTTTGGCGCGCGATGAAACTTTTGCCTATCGGTAGTTTCATTTCCCGCTAAGGGGGCTCGTTCGTTTCCGGGAGTGGAACCAAATTTTGGCGCGCGTTGAAACCGAACCGGCTCTAATGCAACAGGCTATTTTTTACATTCTGCTATCGGTAAAATGTGCAATTAAGTAGTCAGACTCGACTGCTTCTCACCGCAGGGGATTACCGTCCTTACCCGGCCGAGCTTGGGCAGCGTCCTGTCGATCCTACCACTGGCATGATGATGCATGGCGCTGGCAGCCGAGGCAGCACCAGGATGAGGGAAGATAAGAGTAGTAACTTCTTCTGTGTTGTCTACTCGGTCGGATCCATACACCGCTTTCTAGTTTAATTTCCTGCTTCTCCATTTCATTATTCCTCGATGAGCTCCCTCCTTATATAGACAGATCGATCCAGCGATGCGCAATGCAACCAAGCATCGGTGTACGTTCCGCCACTTTTGTTGCATGCATGCATTGACAAAAGGAGCGGAAGGTATGGTCATTACTAGCGGCTATCCCTAGATCAAACCAGGCCAGTCCGGCAGTCCGCAAGCTAGCGATTGTGTTGCATGCTCTCTTGACGTGTGCCACCTATAGTGCATGAAAATTTCCCGGCCTGTTAAATTTCTTAGACGTCAACCAGGCAGACCGAGCTCGCGCCTGCCACTGCCATGGTCTGCCCGGCGTTTGAATTTGGGTTGTTGCCCTGATTTTCCGCCAAAAACAGAGTTCACGTCGTCCAAAAAAAATGCACCAATATCCACACCGATGTACCCACACTACCATGAACGCCAAATCATGATCAACCAAAAATCACGCAGTCTTCCTCTTCTATTCTGGCTCATCGTTTCTCATTGGGAATCATCGCTCAGAACGCGCCTCGCCACCACCGTCGTTTCGCCCCCATGCTGAATCGTCGCCATCTACTCCTCAGCAGCATTCAGCACCGTGCCAGTGACCCTCCCTCAGGAACAACACCAGCATCCGTATGTCAAGGGACCTCCTGTTTGTTAAGTGCAACTTTTCTCAAACATCTCCTGGAATTTCTATTGTCTTTCAGACACTATCTAACATGAAGGACCGGAAACGGAGACCAGAGGGGGAGGGGGGTTGAATGGGAGCCAAAATGAAATTTCTTTTGAAATAGCCATTGTCCCAAAATCACAACCTAAAATTACCAAACATGGTATCCACGAGCCAACAGGTGGCTGGATGTTCTCGGTGATGACCATAGAACACAGCGGGACACACATGGCAGCGGAAAACAACTCAGCACACCAAAACACTCGGAAAACCGAAAATGATGCTCTCAACCGATAGAAACGAGGCAAGAGCCCAAGGCAAAATCACCTAAACCAACATGTGGTTTGATGATTTGAAAACGTTCCTAGGTTGACTAAGAACCCATAGGAACAAGTGGATTGAAAAACGGACACCCAAAGCTCAAAGTGATTTTTCAGTCCATTGGCTCGGAGGCTCCGCGATCCAGCCCGGAGGTTCCGCGGTCTAGAGGTTCAGTGAAATAGCACAGATGCTCCGCGAAATTTCCCGGAAGCATCCCGGAGGTTCTACGTTTCCTTCCCGGAGGTTCCACGAATTGCAGAACAGCAGCCCGAACCAATGGAGAAAAAGTCAAAACTCAATCAAATCCGAATCAACTACCACAAGATTTTGGCCACATGGTCACAAGGCAGTTGTGAAGGTATTCCCAAAAGATCTCCTTCCAATTCGAACTCAATCAACGGCAAATCGAAGAAATCCAAAAATCGCCCAAAACTAGGTCATGAAATTGAATCAGCCCGATCTCTCAATTCGTGGGGATTTAGATGATTCCCCCCAGTCAAAAGATTCAATCCATGTCCTAGAACAAGTCTACGCAAAAAGAATGGATCAAAATGGCCCCAAACTCGTGAATCACCACAAGACCAAGAGAGGAAAAACGAAGAACACAAAGAACACTAAGAACACAAGCTCATCGGTCGAACCCCAGAGGAGTTACGAGGTTAGGGCCTCTATTCCCACTCAAAATCACGAGTTTACACAACCATATATCTTAGTTGTAGACCTCTCTCACTAATGGAGCTCTAACCCTAGAGAGTGGAGGTGGGAGATGAAAAATGAAAGAGGTGGAGAGGAGGGGATGGCTGCCATCTCCCTTTAACCACTTATTACATTTCACAGTTTAGTCCCTACTTGCTCAGCTCTCTACTCCTAATCAGGTGAGTCAGCTAGTCCTATAGCACTCTAGAACAGCCTGTGACTGTAGATAAGATCGGACGACCCCGCTTCCTGCTCGAGTTGTCGTCGCCTTAACGCAACCTCGAAGATTCCGCCACGTTCTCCCCGCTTCCCCCGGAAGCAGCTCTGCCTGGGTTTTGAGGCCCAAACCCGAAATTGTCCGCCGCTGGTTTTGAGGCCCAAACCAGCAAACTGTCCTGGGCCGTGTGCCGCCGGTCCTCGACCGCGTCGGCCCATGCACCTCGCCATGAGCCCCTTGACCATGTTCAATTGCGCTTGTCAATGTCGCTAGGTGTCCACCACTATAACTGGCGCTCCAGCGTTCAAGTCCCTCAGTCCAAGTCCCGCGTCCGTTCTTCACAGCTCCCAGTCCATCGGCACGGTCAGCTCACTTGACCTTCACTCCGCCATCCACCATTGCCTTCTTCCTCAACACCTCCACACCACAAGTCAACCAACATGCCAAGTAAACTCTGTTGACAATCACTCATCATAGACCCGGATACTAAGTCTCCCACTTGTGTCCGCATAATACCATGGATGAAACACCACCAACAGAGAGGTTACTATTGAAACGTCCTCTAAAAGATACAATATTATGCAATATATAAAATTTATACTATAATTAGTAGGTGGTCAAGCTTTATCCAATTCATCGCTATCGGTCATTGATGCTAAAGAACAAACGTGCTGTTTGATACCGTTTTAACTAACACAAACATAATAAAAAAAATAGTTCATTCGTATCCGTCAGGAGCCTTAAATCGATATTGTTTGCGTTACCTGTGGAAGAACCAAACAGCTAGTAAGAGGGAAAAAAGATAGAGCCGGATGGGCAGCAAATGTTTCAAGAACAAAGGTATAAACGAAATAGAAGACGTCGTGAATCATATCTACTGAAAAAGGGAAACAAATACTCGCCGAAACTTTCAAAAGTAATTTGCACGTAAGTTTATGATTATATCGGGCATTAACCATATGAGAACATATATGAATTATTCGGGCATTAACCATATATGAACAATTCATATCGACCCCACAATGTTGATAATGAGAACATATCCACTCAACTATACTAGGTAATGAAATTGTTACTAGGATTGTCATTTATAGAGTGTTGTATAATGCTGGAGGTTTTCCAAGAATGAACAGCAATATCAATACAGCTATGCAGACAACGACATCGTCATTGCCTTGATGACTAATGTCACACCTGGTTCAGATCCAGGTATAATGTCCATATATTTAACAAGTCACTAGAGGCGCCAATATTTCAATCATGCCTATATTACCTTATTAAGGTTTTGCTAAAATATTTATTTTCTAATTATTCATGTAGGTAATTGAGACGTGCTTATGAAGCTTCTACCATGCGAATTCAACCGTTTCGTACATCTGATGCAGTCAAAACCATACACAAACTTGAAGGTATACCTCATGCTTCACCTGTTGTGAGCCAACAAATAATCCTATGAGAGACAAAACACATCTACTATCAAATCTCTACTCCTAAAAAGATAAAAGTGCAACCGTTGACAGGCAGAACCAAAACTTACCAACTCCACTCCACCCTGTAAACCGGCCTTCTTCCCCGCTCCCATCGCTCGTCGGCCACACGTCATTTCCGCCGCCCGCCCACCTCGCCCTGCGAGCCGCGGCCGCCGCTTGCCCACCTTGCCCTGCGCCGCAGCCGCGGCCGCCGCCCGCCCGCCTCGCAAGCCCGCCCTCGCCTCCCGCCCTCCCACATTAGCCCGAGCAGGAAGCCCTCATCGTGCGGCACCCTCTGCGCGTAGTAAGGCCACTTCGGCGACGACGCAGCAGCGCTCTCACCGGCCTCGTCCGTGTCCGAGACACCATCGTCCCCAGCGTTCTTGCTGAAGTAGATACGACGTGAGTCCTCGAACGCGACGGCGGCCACGGCGCCCTCGCGGAGCCCCGCGACGAGCTCCGAGTAGGCCACCTCCCGGGCCATGTTCTTGGGCAGCCCGAGCCACGTGGCAGCGAGGAGAAGCGCCAGGACGCCTGTGCGTTGCCGCCGCCCGCCCGCCTCGCCCTGCGCCGCCGCCAGGCCCGGCTCCTCCGCCGCCGGCCTGGCTCCTCCGACGCCGCCCAGGTTCCGCTCCGCCCGTGGCCGTGACTAGCACGCGAGCGGGCGTTTTTCCTGGGCGCCGGCGGCCGCAGCACTCACGCACTGCTCCGCCCGTGGCCGCGCCTCGCGCACCGCTCCGCCCGTGGCCGGCGGCCGCAGCACTCGCGCCCGTGGCCGCAGCAACTCGTCGCCTTCCTCGCGCGCAGCAGCTGCGGCAGCGATCCGGCCGGTCGACGAGGTACGCCGCCGCTCATCCTCGTCTTCCACAGATTGCTTGTGCTCTTCCTCTGGTGGAGCTATGATTTTGACTTCCTCTGGTGGAGCTATTGAGTTTGGTCTCTGCATTCCAAGATCTTCTCATTGAGGCGACCTGTTTGTTCTCATTATGGATATCTGAACTTATATATGAGTTTGCAGAGTCTCAATATATGAGTTTGTTCTCGTTGAACTTATATATGAGTTTGTTCTCATTCACTTACTACCGAGCGGTGCGCCCTGTATAGCTAGTTCACTCAAGTGCTCATATTTGAGTCTGCAGAGTCTCAATTTTGCAGGACCTGTTATAGGAGCACTGGTGCCTCAGATAGACTCTGGACGGCGAGGACCTGTTATAGGAGCACTGGTACTCAAGTGCCCAGCTGTATAGTTAGTTTGCAGAATATAGGAGCACTAGAATCTGTAGTATATATATTTGCAGAGTTCACTTACTAGCACCAAACAGCTGTATAGTTAGCTCATTCAAGTGCTTCGTGTTAGTTACTCCTATGTGCTATAGATAGGCATGTTTACTTCACCTGTTTTGCATGCGCACAGATGCCGACCTGTGGCCATCGTGCGCTAGGAGTAGAAGTAGTTGTGCATGCCGCCATGGCCGGACGTCGTGAGTGCGTGGGGATGAACGCGCACATCTCTTGCGTCGTGCGCGCCATAGGCGGCATGATCTCTGTTGTTTCTCTTTATATGTCGAATATATGCATCAGAAAACGCTGCCTTCGCAGCACCAAAACTCCTGTGTCCAGTTCATGTTTTCTTCAGCTCTTTCACCTCGTAGCCATTCAAGGTCTCATCGCCGGCGTACACCGCCGTCCAGTGACCAACAAGTGGCATCGGAGCTAGGTTTGAGGGACCTCGTCGTCGACAATGTCTCCGTCAAGAACCCGTGGCCGTTCACCGGCCGGCAAGGCTGATGGCTCCAAGAAGAACGAAGCCCCTAGCGGTTCCGGCACCAAGACGCCACCCCGCTCGCCTTCCCCGCCACGGTCTCCTCCACGACGCCCACGCACGCGGGACGCACGCCGTTCCCGCACCCGCGACGCACGCCGTCCGCGGGAGGTCGTCGTCGAGCGCATCATCCGGGAGGGCAGCGGCGGCGGCAACTGGCCGCAGCTGACGAAGAACAACTACCACGAGTGGTCGCTGCGCATGCAATTGAAGATGCAAGCGCGCCACCTGTGGGACGCCGTCGAGTACGACGACGACGTGGACTACGACGACGACCGCGCCGCGCTAGACGCCATCTGCAGCGGCGTTCCGGGGGAGCTGATCCCCATCCTGATGGCCAGGCAGTCCGCCAAGGAGGCTTGGGAGGCCATCAAGACCCTCCGCATCGGCGACGACCGGGTGCGGAAGGCGACCGCGCAGAACCTCCGCGCCGAGTACGAGTCCATCGCCCTCCGCGATGGTGAGCCCATCGAGGACTTCGCCTTGCGCATGACCGGCATCGTGCAGCGCCTGGCGACGTTGGGCGACCCTGAGCCTGATGAGAAGGTGGTGGCCAAGTACCTACGTGTCGTCCGCCCACGGTACAAGCAACTCGTCATCTCCATCGAAACTCTGCTTGACATCTCGCAGCTCTCCATCGAGGAGGTCACAGGCCGCCTCAAAGCCGCTGACGACGTCGAGCCCGCTCCGGCACACACCGCAAGCAGGAAACTGCTTCTCACGGAGGAGCAGTGGGTGGAGAAGTACAAGAAGAAGTCCGGCGAGTCAGGGCGTGGCGGCTCTGGCTCCGGCGGTCGCGGAAAGGGCCGCGGCAGAGGTCGTGGACGCGGCGCCAGCGGCAACAGCGGCT
This sequence comes from Eremochloa ophiuroides, assembly GCA_038502445.1. Classification (NCBI taxonomy): domain Eukaryota; kingdom Viridiplantae; phylum Streptophyta; class Magnoliopsida; order Poales; family Poaceae; genus Eremochloa; species Eremochloa ophiuroides. The sequence goes on from JAHLJS010000003.1 coordinate 87,428,429, forward strand.
CCAGCTCGTCGCGCCCGCCGCCGGACGACCCATGTCCCCGCTGTGGCAAGAAGGGCCATTGGGCCAGTGACTGCCGCACCAAGAAGAAGGAGGAGCCGGCCCGTCAGGCGCATGTGGCCCAAGAGGAAGAGGGCACGCTCATGGTGGCTATTGCCTCAGCCCACGAAGGCGAGCAACATCAGTCGTCCCCGCAGCCGGTCTTTCCCAACAATCCGGCGCCGCCGCCCACCGGCTTCCACCTCCACGAGCCCAAGGTCTTCGCGGCGTTCGACGGCGCCCCGGATCCGGACCCGACGCGGTGGATTTTGGACACCGGCGCCTCCAATCACATGTCTGGGTCCAGGACCGCCTTCGCCCACCTCGACTCCGGCACCCACGGCACCGTCAGGTTCGGCGACAGCTCCATCGAGCAGATCGAGGGCAGCGGCACCGTCCTCTTCACCTGCAAGAACGGGGAGCACCAGACGCTCTCCAACGTCTACTTCCTGCCGCGACTCACCGCCAACATCATCTCCGTCGGCCAGCTCGACGAGAGTGGCTATCAGGTACTCGTGGAGGATGGGGCCATGCGCGTTCGTGATGAAGAACGCCGCCTACTCGCCAAGATTCCACGGAGCCCAGGCAGGCTGTACGTGCTCCACGTCATCATCGCACGCCCGGTCTGCCTGACCGCCCGCGCCGACGACGCGGCGTGGACGTGGCACGCTCGTTTCGGCCACGCCAACTTCACCGCGCTCCGGAAGATGGCGCGCGAGGAGCTGGTCCGGGGCATGCCCGTGCTCACACAAGTGGAGCAGCTCTGCGACGCGTGCCTCGCCGGCAAGCAACGCCGGACTCCATTCCCACAGAAGGCACTCAGGCGCTCGTCGGAGCCGCTGCAACTCCTCCACGGCGACCTCTGCGGCCCCATCACACCGGCGACGCCAAGCGGCAATCGGTACTTCTTATTGCTCGTTGATGATTACTCGCGTTACATGTGGATTGCCCTACTGCCAAGCAAGGATGCCGCTGCCGGCGCCATCAAGAACATTCAGGCCGCAGCAGAACGCAAGTCCGGGAAGAAGCTACTTGCCCTGCGTACCGATCGCGGGGGCGAGTTCGCCGCGGCAGACTTCATCGACTACTGTGCCCACCTCGGCGTCCGGAGTGAACTCACAGCACCGTATACGCCCCAACAAAACGGTGTCGTTGAGCGCCGCAACCAGACCGTCGTGGGCACGGCGCGCAGCATGCTCAAGGACAAGGGGCTCCCTGGCGTGTTCTGGGGGGAGGCCGTCACAACGGCCGTGTACCTCCTGAACCGGATGTCGTGCAAGGCTAACCAGGGGGTGACGCCATACGAGCTGTGGACCGGAAGCACACCGGCAGTCCAACACCTTCGCACGTTTGGGTGCATCGCCCATGTCAAGGTGAACACACCAAACCAGAAGAAGCTTGATGATCGCAGCAGGCGGATGATCTTCGTCGGGTACGAGACTGGATCCAAGGCGTATCGCGTCTACGATCCCTCCACACGCCGAGTGCACATCAGTCGTGATGTGGTGTTCGACGAGGGCGCGCAGTGGGCCTGGCCCGCTGCTCACGACGGAGACGACGCCGACTTCACCATCGACGAACCCACGGGGGAGGCGCCCGCAGTGGTCACCACCACCAGCACACCAGCGACCGGCGCCACTCCGACATCGCCCTCCCCAGCTCCGGCGTCTCCAGCAAGTCCAGGCGGCCCGGCATCACCGTTCAACACAGCGCCCACTCCGGGGACTCCAGCACCGGGGTCTTCAAACAACCAGCTGGCGCCCGGCATCGAGTTCGCTACACCGCCCGGGTCAGGCTACAGCGAACAGCTGGACTTCGATCACGACGACGACGCTCCACTCCGTTTCCGCCGCATCGACAACATCATCGGCAACGCAACTCCCCCGGGTTTCGTTGATCGGAACCTGGAGGAGCACCTCCTGCTTGCAAGCGACGCCGAGCCTTCATCCTTCGACGAAGCACTGCGCCACGAGCATTGGCGCCACGCGATGCTAGATGAGACGACCTCCATTGAAGCCAACGGCACCTGGAAGCTCGTCGATGCCCCTCCTCGAGTGAAGCCAATCGGATTGAAGTGGGTCTACAAGACCAAGAAGGATGCCACTGGCGTGATCACCAAGTACAAAGCTAGGCTCGTCGCGAAGGGGTATGTCCAGCAGCAAGGCGTCGATTTTGATGAGGTCTTCGCGCCGGTGGCCAGACTGGAATCCGTGAGGTTGCTGCTTGCTCACGCCGCCTCACAAGGCTGGGCAGTGCACCACATGGACGTTAAGTCTGCGTTCCTCAATGGCGTGCTCCAAGAACAAGTCTTCGTCGAGCAGCCCCCCGGCTTCGTACTCCACGGACAAGAGAACAAAGTCCTGCACCTGGAGAAGGCGTTGTACGGTCTGCGTCAAGCCCCCCGCGCCTGGTATGCCAAGCTCGACTCCTCCCTGATCAAGTTGGGTTTCCAGCGGAGCACCTCTGAGCACGCTGTGTACCTGCGTGGAGCTGGAGCGCGCCGATTGGTGGTCGGCGTCTACGTGGATGATCTGGTGATCACAGGCGGTGACAATGGTGACATCACCACGTTCAAGGAGGAGATGAAGGCGCAATTTCAGATGAGTGATCTCGGCCTCCTTCACTACTACCTGGGATTGGAGGTAACCCAGAGTGAGGCCGGGATCACCATTTGCCAAAGTGCATACGCGGCAAAGATCTTGGAGTCAGCTGGCCTGGCTGGGTGCAACCCCAGTTACACACCCATGGAGCCCCGTTTGAAGCTCAGCAAGACCAGTTCAGCTCCATCCGTCGACCAGACCATGTACCGCAGCATTGTTGGCTCCCTCCGGTACCTGGTGAACTCTAGGCCCGACCTTGCATACTCTGTGGGCTACATCAGTCGCTTCATGGAGGCTCCCACCACCGAACACCTGGCCGCCGTCAAGAGGGTAATCAGGTACATCGCCGGTACTCTGCACTTCGGTTGTCACTATCAGAGGAAGAAAGAAGCTTGTCTTGTCGGCTACAGCGATAGTGACCTGGCCGGCGACCTCGACACCCGCAAGAGCACAACCGGAGTTGCCTTCTTCCTTGGTGGGAACATGATCACCTGGCAGTCGCAGAAGCAGCGAGTCGTGGCCTTGTCCTCCTGTGAAGCAGAATACATAGCCGCGGCCACTGCAGCTTGTCAAGGTGTCTGGCTCGCCCGTCTCCTTGCAGAACTCAAAGGAGAGAAGGCAAGCACATTTTCACTGAAGATCGACAATGAATCTGCCATTGCACTCAGCCGGAACCCGGTGTTCCACGACCGCAGTAAGCACATTGATGTGAAATTTCATTACATTCGAGAGTGTGTTGAGGAGAACAGGGTTCAGGTTCAGTCCATCAGGACGGAGGAGCAACTGGCGGACATCCTCACCAAAGCATTGGGACGGGAGCGTTTCTGCGAGCTGCGTTCCAAGCTTGGTGTTCATCATGTACAGCAGGCACACTAGGAGTAGGAGGAGATTTGTTAGTTACTCCTATGTGCTATAGATAGGCATGTTTACTTCACCTGTTTTGCATGCGCACAGATGCCGACCTGTGGCCATCGTGCGCTAGGAGTAGAAGTAGTTGTGCATGCCGCCATGGCCGGACGTCGTGAGTGCGTGGGGATGAACGCGCACATCTCTTGCGTTGTGCGCGCCATAGGCGGCATGATCTCTGTTGTTTCTCTTTATATGTCGAATATATGCATCAGAAAACGCTGCCTTCGCAGCACCAAAACTCCTGTGTCCAGTTCGTGTTTTCTTCAGCTCTTTCACCTCGTAGCCATTCAAGGTCTCATCGCCGGCGTACACCGCCGTCCAGTGACCAACACTTCGAACCTACCGAGCAGAAACTTTTGACAAACCTACCTAGGATACATCTTATTCACTTACTATTTGAGTTTCTAGAGTTCATGCATGGCGTGATCAGTCGTAGCTGTTTCAGTTCAGGTCACTACTGACATGTTCCCAAGTTCAGGATCCAAGCATTCACAAGATAGTCGATAGTACCAATTACGTGCTGATTTTTACTATACTTGATTGGAGCATATCTTCCTTAAGAATCAATGATTGACATACCAGTTTTCCACATAATGGCATGCTATTAGACTAGCCTATTATGTTGATGTTTAGTTGCTTACACGAAGTGAGACTGACTATCTGTAGAATGTGCTTACTTCAAAGAAAAGGAAGTGAGACTCACTATCTGTAGGATGTGCTTTCTCATGCCTCTTTCAGAACTGTAATTTGGTTCTCATGCCTATTTCTTAGGTTTTGTTAGCTTCCTGAATTAGCATTTGCGGCCAGCCACGGGGCTCATCAGCGTCGTCTTCGTCCGCATCTTCGTATTCAGGTAGGCCTGGCCCTGGGGTGGGGGTCTCCGGTCTCCTGGCTCCCCTCCTCCGTCCTCCCCATTTGGTTCAAACTGCACACAATCAGGAAATGCAAGTGAGAGATGCTTGAGATGAGAGTAGTCAATTAGGTATCCTTGCTCAGCACTATACTGCAAATGTAACAGGACATTTGAATCAGCAGTACAGTGCATGAAGATTGCAACTCAACATGGAGTTTTGGCTGGTTCAATATATATTAGACCATGACTGAAAAATATTAAATATGCATGAGCTGACAATATGAATTTTTGGGCTAATGAATTTTGAATACTTACTGTCAAGAGGATTAGTTTCAGTCCTATATCACCAAGCCTGAAAACTAAATTGATATGCTGTCAGATTTTATTATTTAACCCCTAAGATTGATATGGATCATTAACTATTTAATTGATAGTGGCTGCCTGAAATCCTTCTGTTTGATACTACTTCAATTCACTACTGTACTTCCCTGCTTGCTGCTTGGTCTCATGTTTGTTCTGTTATAATGTTTCTTCTGTTTGGTGCCATGTTTACTTTCAGATAAGATCAAATGTGAAAATCTGCAGTTTACAGCTACTGTCAAATGCTAATCTTTGTTAGTAATTTATTGTCATGTGGGGTTTTTTTTTTGTTGATCACACCATATGGCCTGCATTTAGCCTAGGTAAACTGAAGGTAGGGAAAAAGGCATATTTTATTTTTCTTTTAGTTTTTTACCATGTCGCTATGCAACAATTAACCACATGTACAACTCTTGAATTGTTGTTTCCTTCTTTCAAACAGACATTTCACATTCTGGTTGGGACAGTCTTGCTTTGATACTCCACTTGTTTTTCAACACTTAAGGCATATATTTCCATTTCAGGTTTCAACCGAAATGGAAGTGTATCACATTACTTCCACAAAACATCTAAGGCCTACAACAATGAGACTAGGAAGCGTCGAAAGATAAACACTGATGATGCTGATGTCCGTTGGCACAAAAGAGGCAAGACAATACCAGTATTAGTTGATGGAAAACACCTTGGCTTTAAGAAACGTTGATGATGCGGATGTCCGTTAGCACAAGATAAGCTTTGAATTTGAAATTTTCTATTGAAATATTGTAGACCTTAGTGGTGCTGCAGCTGTAGCAATGGAAAACGAGCAGGCTGATCATGTTTTGGTAATAGTGCAACACATCCATGATTTAGCATGACATTTTTTCTGCGAGGAATTTAGCATGACATGGTGGGCTGAATTGTTATGGAAACTATGAAACTTGAGCTGGTCAAGCAGGTTTGTGAGGCTGCAAGTGTTGGAGTGCGAGATGGGAATACAAGATTCAGATGCGGCACATGGGATGCCATGGTAAGGAATATGGTTTTAAAGGGCATGCATAATTTACTGCATTTCCTTCAAGATGACTTCCCTAACATGGATACCATTAATATATCAGTTATCAGGTTGGCTTGCTCTCTTGCTTTTTGGATAAGTTGAATTATCTCACCCAAGTGACATAGTAGCTGCCCTTCTTCTACTATAAAGAACCATAAATTCATTCTGAAATTTAAAGTAAAGTGCACATTGGACCTTAATATTCTTTATCAGTTACTCTTGATTACTGATCTGCCATGTTGTTGCAATGAATTGTGCAAAAGTAAATTTCAATCCTTGCTTGTTGGAGAAAGTAGTATGAGGCTGTATATTCTTAGCTAACAATATAAATCGTTTTTTCATAGGTTGATGTTCTGAGATATGTTAAGTCACTTTGTTGGTCACTTGTGTAGTTGAGCACAAGAAGCAGCCCTGGCACGACCATGGTCTCACCAGCACATACCGCACTTGCTGAGCGGCGGTGCTCGGTCCCAATTGACAACGGTTGCTTCTTGTGCTGCACATGAGGATGGCGGCGATGCAGGTGAAGGAAAAATGAAGGATGCACACCATTTGCAGGATCAGGTCAATGTTCGAATTACAGAATTCACAACACAAGCAACTAAGCAGCCGGTTAACTTCAAAAGTATACGTATACATTAGTTATAAGTGTATTTGCTACGAAGAGCTTTTTTATACATTAGTGAGTTCTTTATGTACGTAATCATTAGGCAAAAGCATACATATACATTAGTCATCAGTTCAAAAGCATATAGCTTAATGATTGTCCCAGCTTTTTCATGGCGTTTGACGCCAAACCACCAAAAAACTAGCTCATGTGCAATTTTTCATAAAGAACTATATCTCCATTAAGAAGTGGATTAATTCTGAATATTTTATTATCTTTTCTATTTGATTTTCCATATGCACCTCAAGATGTGGTCTGTTGGACACTCGTGCTATTGCAGTTGCCATGCTATTGCCTCAACTGTGGACCGTGGACTGATTAATTTGACAACTTAGGTAAAATCCATCTGCATTTTCACTTAGTGATGGCATTCGTGGGTTCTGTTATGTTTTTAAGGGTTATTCCTCCTAACTTTATTCCTTGATTGCTGCTGTCAGCTGTCAAATTTTACAAGTGTAGTTTTTATTTGGTTTGACATTCAACCCCTGTACAACTTTGCTTTAGCATGAGAATATAGTTGATAAATATGCAAAGTCTCTAATTCAACCCTGTACACTTAGTTTGATGTTGTTACTAATTTTGACGCTTATTTATTTGAATGTGGCTCGAAACAATATGTTGTTAAGCCAAGTTAAAATTCATTTGTCTTGATTTCGATTAACTATTTCTTTATCCTTTTAATGTGTATAAAATTTAAGGCTCCTAACGTATTTTTGTCTTACTTTTACCATGTTGAATTGTATCGAATAATTATAAGGTACCCGTAGCAACGTACGGGCATATGCTAGTGTGGTATAAATTAGCCCGTGTGAGTTTCTTAGATAAGGGGATGTTGAAGGAGACAGAAGCTGTTGAACTCATCGAACTCATCTGGGTCGCTAACAGAAAAAAAATCACACAATTTGTAACTAGATGTTCTTTGGAGAAGGAAGCTCTTGATACTATACCATGTAAAAATAGAATGGTATCGATCGGATTAAGCCCTGTAGACTGCCATAAGTCTCATATATTGACAGAATTATAATATATATACAGGGAAATTATTTCCTACTCATAGGGAGTAGTTACTCTCATATCTATATCTCTTGATTTAGATCGTCTATGGACCGAAAAATATATGTAGACAAAGTATATGGATATACTAAACCAATTAGAATAGTATGTGGTTATACCTTTTTGTTATCCGTATAGTATATGATTATACTTTTTAATATACTACTGCAGTGGTATTTTAATAATATATTTAAAAATATGAGTTCTGTTGAAAAAATTTTACATACTAAAATTTGAAGTATCTTAAATTAAGTATCTAAACATACTCAAACTGATAAAATAGTATACACGCATACAGAATGTGGTTTATTGAATATGGGGTAACTACTCTCAGGAGTGTGTGTGTGTGTGTATATATATATATATATATATATATATATATATATATATATATATATATATATATATATATATATATATATATATATATATAGACACACACAGAGGATCACAGTTACACAAGGGACCTCCTGTTCATGACCAAACCAGACAAGGACATATGTCCAAATCCATTACAAATACAGTGCTCGACTCCAAAATACTACTATTTATTCTTACTACATTCTGGAAAACGATCACGGGGACACAGAGGATCAATAGATGGCGACCGCGGCACGTTCAAAGGGTGGGGTGTCGGAGGACCGGTTCCTCTTGGACGATCTGCGTTAACAAAAGATGGCGCAGCAATCTTAAGTCCAAACAGGCTCTTAATCCGTTCGAATCTATAAATCGTTTGACTTTTTTTAACAATAAGTTTGACCATTCTTTATATTAAAAAGTTTACACAAAAAGAGTTAAAATTTAATTATAATTAAAGAACTTTTATTAATAATAAAGCAGGTCATAACGAAAAAATATGATATTTTGTACAAATTTTTAAATAAGACGAGTGGTCAAACTTGAAGCTAAAAAAGTCAAATAACTTATAAATTGGAACGGATGGAGTATATATAATAAAATAACATATCTCTTGTATATTTTCCTTTTTCGGTGCATGTGTGTTGTGAATTAAAATGATTACTTTTCTATCTATATATATAGTTTCTTATTATATACTATCTCTTTTTTCTTAAATAGTAATAACTAAATTTACATGACTTAGTATATTTTGTCAGTCTCGCACATACTATATCTCATCTCATCTCACCACACTATAACAGAGCAAGTTTTTTAAAGGGCTTCACGATAAAAGAGTGAGTTTTTTTAGGGGGGCTTCCCCCTCTCTATAATCACCGTTTGATCTTTTCATCGTGTTATATGAGTCCTCCATCATGTGTGATTTTACTTTTCTCCGATAACAACCGTTTGATCTATACATCATGCTATATATATGAGTCATTCGTTATCCGTGATCTTACATGTAAAATGTAAGACATCCCATAAACCAAATATGTCTCGGGGGTACGTCTATAATCTCTACTCGCCGACCTCTCCTTGCACGACCGGACTCCCTGTTCACCATCTTCTATCCGCTTTTTGTTTTCATTATATTTTCCATTCCGGGTTTCACCACAATCATCATCAAGCCTCCGACTTCGCCACACCCGTGGCGGCAACCTACAGTGAGCTTGAGCACAAGGCGAGGGAGGCCTTCGTGCAAGACAACTTCACCCTTGCCGCCGTGCTCTACACACATGCCATCGCCGTGGGTCTGCCATCCGTGCCCAGGCTTGACAATTTCTCGCATCGGCCGCCACGGATGCTGCTGGTGCAATTGAGCTTGACCCGGCCATGCCTCGGGCTACGAACCCAAGTGTGAAAGACCCTGTGGTTCGGATCCGTGATGAGTGATTGTCAACGGAGTTCACTTGGCATGTTTCTTGGCTTGTGGTGTGCAGGTGTGGCGCGCGGAGGCAGTGATCGATGGCGAGGTGAAGGTCAAGTAGAGCGCGGGCCATGCTGATGGACTGGGAGCGGTGAAGGACGGACGTGAAGCTTGGACCGAGGACCTTGAGCGCTGGAGGATCGACTGCAGTGGCTGACACTTGGGGACAACGACAAGTGCAAGCGCAAGCGGACATGGCCGAAATGACTCGCGACGTAGCGTGGGCCGGCGCGGTCGAGGACCGGCGGAACATGGCCCAAGACGGTTTACAAATTTGGGCCTCAAAACTAGTGGCGGATGGTTTTAGGGTTTGGGCCTCAAAACCCGGGCAGAGCTTCCGAGGGAAGTGCGACGGCACGTTGCGGAATTCTGGAGGTTGCGTCTGGGTGACGGCAACTCAGGCTGGAAGCAGGGCCGTCCGATTATATCTATAGTCACAAGCTGGTCCAAAGTGCTTTAGGGCTAGCTAGCTTGCCTGATTAGCAGTAAGGGTCAAGTAAGGACTAAACTGCTAATAAGTGATTAAGTAGGGGATGGTAGCCCTACCTCTCTCTTCACCTCTCTCATTCTCTTCTCCAACCTTTTCTCTCTAGGGTTAGTGCTCCAATAGTGAGAGAGGTCCACAATCAAGACACATGGTTGTGTAAACATCGTTTTGAGTTGGAAATCAAGGCCCTAGCCTCGTAACTCCTCCGGGGTTTGTCACTTGTTCTTGTGATTTTTGTTCTCCCGTGTTCTTCGTTCCCGTGGCAATTCTTCGTTTTGAGGGTATTTTGATTCGTTCTTTTTGTGTGCACTTGTTCTTAGTCATGTGTTGAATCTTTTGACCGAGGAAAATCGCTTGATTCCACTTCAATCTATAGATCGGGTTGATTCAACATCATGACCTAGTTCATGAGCATTTTTTGGGACATTTCAATTTGTCGTTGATTGAGTTCAATCGGGCTACGATGTTTTGGGAGTAGCTTCTAGACTGTCTTCTGACCTTATGGCTAAAATTTGGTGGCAGTTCATTCGGATTTGATCAAGCTCTGTTCGATTCTTCGTTCGGGCGATTTTGAGCCCGCTCTGTCTGTACAGGCGCGGACAGTCCGCAGGTGACCCCCGGACAGTCCGGCCATCGAGCCCGAGCACAGTAGACTGCAGGGTCTGCTCGGGCTCCAAGCTTGGATAGTCCGCCCCACAAGCGCGGACAGTCCGCCGCTAAGAGACAGACTGCAAACAGTGTCTATTCTCTCGGTGTGCTCTCGGGAATTTGTTCACCAGACAATCCGGACTTGGACTGCGGACAGTCCGAGGTCCTTTTTCGGCTGGTGAACAGTCCCCTTCCCGAACTGTGTGTTTTCTGGGTTTTGACCACCAGACAGTTCGGGGTGTGCTTACGGACAGTCCGCCCGGGCATCTCCGATTGTTTCCAGCAAGTGTCCAGAACACTGTGCTTCATTAGTTTGTGCCACTGGACAGTCCAAGCCCTGACCACGGACAGTCCGAGACCTGACTGCCGGACGGTACGCACCAGACCAGCGGACAGTCCGGGTCTGTGCAGTGTGCTCTCATTTGAGTTTTGCTTCCGCGTCTTCTCTGGTGTTTTCGAGTATCCCAAGTGTCTTTTAGACACCCAATCACTAGTTGATTCGTGGATATCTCATTGATGCTTTGTTTGCTTGTTGGGATCGTGATTTGGGACAGTGGTTTCAAATAATTTTGAAAGAAATTTTTGAGGCTCCCATTCACCCCGCGCCCAAGCCTATGGAGACTGAGGCGAGCACCGCCGCCGCTGCACCCGTATCCCCATACCTGGCCCCGTTGAAAAACCCAAGTATAGGCACGACTTCTACAACAGCAGCGGAGATTGGTGTTCACCATGTTCGTCAAGGGCGCGGTGCCCGAGCACGTCACGGTGGAATTCGGTGAGCAGATGCTGAGCGCCTGAGCGTCTTCGTCAAGGTCCCCGGTGAGGCGGCGTTCCACCTTTAACCCCGATTGTTCGGCAAGATCGTACCAAACAAGTGCAGGTTCGCCCGTTCTCTCTACCAAGATCGAGGTCCGCTGCATGCACTGAAGAAGCTTAAAGCCTTAAACTCCCACGGAGGACGATGCCAGCAGGAAGACAAGGCCGCCGCTGCTGGCATCGTCGCTGCAGACCACGAGCAGCAGCAGGAAAACTACACCACCGAGGACGACGAGCGGCGACCTCTTGCTGGGCGGCATGCTGTAAGGTGGCTCTATCATATCGACCGATCGCGGATCGAGGTGATGAGGAGGGAAAATTAATTAAAGTAGTAGTATTATTAGTACGGCTATAGATCGAGAAGAGCTATATAGAGAGAGAGGGTTAGAGAGACACAGGCACACAGAAAACACTACAGTCAAGCTACCAGCTGATAATAATGATAGCACGATTTGCTAGCAGCAAAAGCTTTCTTGACTCCGGCCGTGTGCTTAAATTAGCGAGCTTGGCTCATGCATGCATTCGAGAGCCGAGAGCGGACGACTCGGACCGGCCGTGCCTTTTTCGTACCGGATATATACATATGGCTCTCAATGGTCATCTGTGGGTAGGCGGTGGCTAGAGGTCACACATGGGTTGGCAGAATGGCACTTGAGCTATAGCATAGCAGATAGAGCTAGCGCGCAACATCCAACTCTTTCGGTTCTAGCTCTCTTATACATAACCTAGTTAATTGACCAATATCAATCAGCACAGAATTATGAATTTTATTGTGATGTTTCTACTATTTAGAGACGGCTCTAGATCCAGCCAGTTATAAAGATAGAAGCATTTTAGAGGTTGCTGTAAGTCCCAGCCACCTCTAAAAACTATTTTCTAGAGGCAGGCCGGCTACAATGTTTGAGGGACGGCTATTCTCCCGTCACCCGCATCACTCCTCACGGGGCGGCTCGGGCGGAGCCCCAACACCGCGGCCGCCGCGCCCTTCACCTCCACCGCTCGTCCTCACCGCCACCTGAGTGGGCCAGGGCGCAAGTGAACGTGCGGCCGCAAGGAAGGTGGCGGCAGGGCGCTCAATGTTTCATCTGCTGGCTCCTTCCCTTTTCCTCTTCCCTTCTTCCTCTCCCCTTGGGATCTCGGCATCCTTGTAGGCCGTCGGCTCCTCCAACCGGGGGCTAGTTGATCCGGGGTCCTGCTACCTGGATCCGTGTCTCCTGGGTCCACCAGCCCCTCCCTTCGCCCTACCCGTCTCGGCTGCTGCTAGAGCTCGTCGCCGGAGCTCTAGCGGAGGGCAAGGACGGCAGCAGCCGAGTGTCTCCCTTCCGCTCCATCCCCCCCTCCCCCCTCTCTCTCTCTCTCTCTCTCTCTCTCTCTCTCTCTCTCCCTCCCTCCCTCCCTCCCTCCCTCTCCCGGTGAAGTCCATGCGCCACCATCGTGCTCCTCTCTTGGTGGTGGCTGGGGGCCTTGATTTGGCCTCCCTGTAGGTGGATCTGACTCCCTGCTGGCTAGATCCGGCGATGGCGGTGTGGAGGTGGTGCGCCCACGCCTAGGGTTCCAGCGTGGGCCCTAGGTTTCCGGCACAGCTCTTGCTCCGGCGGACTGCAGTGCGATGGTGGTCAGTCTCCTCGCGGGGATGGCAGCCCCAAGGGGCCGGTGGCCGAATCCTTGTGTCCGACGGCTGGTTGGGAGAGTCCGGTGGGACGTCCGGTTGTGGCCAGGGGATGGGGTTGGCGGACTGGGTGACTGGGGCTTCTACCTCCACTTCCTGCCCCCTTCCCCCCCCCCCGTCATCCCTTTCTTCCTTGCCGCAACCCTCGTTCGGTTTGCTGCTAGGTGGCTTCGGCTGGTTCCGACGGTGGACCTCATCTTCAGCGTGCTTCACCCGGCCCCTCTCTCGGCTGGCTGGTTTGCAGCTCCACCTGGCCCTTCGTGACCCATCGCAGTGATTGGTCGGGGGCTGCATCATGTGGCTATGCTTGCTGCGAGGACGCTCGTGGTACACGTGTGGTGGCGTCGGGTGTCAAAGGGTTCGCCCGCGTTCGTCATTGGCGCCTTCCTTCGTGATTGGGACGCAGAGGCCGGTGGTGGTGCGGGGGTGAGTGGTCTTGGCCAAAGCCCGAAAGGCGGCGTCCGCGGACGTCGCTTCCTCCTTGGAGGCGTCCTTCCGTATCTCTTCCCCCGTCCTTTTTTTGATTTGCAGGTGTAAACCTTCCTTTATGGTCTTGTGACGTCGGCGTCTTCTGCGTCATGCCCTTCTTGAAGGTGTCGTGAGGCATTCCATCTGCATTCTACCGCCCCATTCTTGCTGCTTGGTCATGATCGTGCTTCGGGAGGTCCCGCTGGGGGTGTTCGACTTCTCTGTTCTTTTCTTTCTTTGCCTTAGTTGTTTTTAGTTGTTCGTTGTGCAGGACAGGTCTCTGGTTGGGTTGGGTGTCTACCGAATTGAGTCGCCAGTGGGTTTGAGTTGGCTCTGTGTTGTTCATCGGAGCATTCACTGGGGGGTTGAGTAGTTTTCGACCACGCTGCAAGTGGTAGCATGGGTCGTGTTAGTTGCTCCAGAGTTGTTTGGGTGAGTATGGCACTCCCCTCGCTTGTATGGTTTTTCTGGCTTAGTTTTCATTAAAAAAAAACTAGGCTGGCTCTAGCTTTTTTCTTTCTTCGTCTAGTAGAAAATCGCGGCAAAGCTTTTGCCGGGACTCTAAAAGAAAAAGAGGCAGGCCGGCTTGGAAACTGTTTCTTGAGGTGTATTTTGATTGAACCATCTCTTCTAGAAAAGATCTTGTTGCAAAAAAAAATATTCGTGTACCAGTGGCATTTTTTTTTAAATTGCAACTTTTCACGTTTCCAACAGAGCGGGCCAGGGATTTGCACTAAAAGTAAAGGAGTCTTCCACTATACCTGTCTTTAATAAGTTAAAAGGATTCCTTTTCTAACTATATATAGTTTCTTATTAAATGCATCTTTTCCCCTTAATGTACTCTATTTATAATTTATATGACTTAGTATATTTTGTTAATCCGGCACGTACTACTGTCTATGGATTAAGAGACACAGTTGATCGAGTTTAATAAAGATATATTAATATGGCAGCAGTCACAGTTGTCATTGAAAGAATTTAATGCTTTATTAGTTTAGAATTTAATGCTTTATTAGTTTAATTTAATGCTTTAAGGTTTGCCATTGAAAGAATTATTATATTATTACGAAATTTCCATGGGGGTTACTACCGTACTCCTAGTTTTTTTTTAGCATTACGTAGTAGTGCGTCGTAGGTAGCTAGAGAATGAAGCCGATGAGCGCCTTCACATATATTTTTAAATTTTACTGAAGGTTTTATCTTAATATGCAATTGCAAGTTATCCACGTCAACAATCCACTATAGGACAATGTAATTATTGCCAACTTATTAGACATATAACTATGATAGTTATCTCTTATTTCAAGCTACCTACATTAGCAACCTTCGTCATGCACTAATTAATATACATTTAGGTATCCATATCAACATATAACATCAATATATGACATTTTCCTTCATATATATAACTATAAATATAAATAGTCTATTTTTATTTCAAAACATCTATGATCCTTCAGCAAAAGTCCGAGGTGTTTTTTAGTTACTACTATTAGTCCATCAACCCGTGCTCTCGCATGGGTTAGAATTTTTAGGCATATATTACGTAGGTAATACATCTAATAAATAAAGAAGTTTTATATTAAAATGATTTCATCGTTATTTATTTCTATAAAATAGACATAATAGATATTTTATATAGTCTAATCCAATTATCATAAACTCATTAATTACTTCAAGGGACTGATTTACAGGATTTCAATCCATTTTCGTATTTTTTGCATTGCATGGCATGTTTCTAAAAATATATAATTAGTTTGAAATAATGCCATTAAATATGGTGGTCCTCGTTGCTGCATCACATATCTTATAAAGTCATGAATCTCAATTTCTTTTTAAAAATTTTATTCTTTTTGGGTACTATAATTTTTTCTTCAAATTGAAATTCTTATGATTATTGCATTTTTTATTAACTCCACCTTTTACACTTGTTAACAATAAGGATTTTTGGTCTTAGTACGTTCTTAAATACTACAATCGCAAAAGCAATCATTTGAACATGCACCATATCATTTAACATAAGTGATAGAACTTGAAATGAGATCCCAGATAGGGGTAGTGGTGCTAAGCTCAAGAGAATTTAATACTTATAATGATCGACTTTAATCTTTAAGGGTTGTGAAAATATAGCCACCAGTAAACTCTCATACTTCATACCGAATATTATTATCAATTTACAGTAAAATGTTTTTGATTTGTGAGAGAATTTCTAGGATCTGTCTTTTTTCCTCATGTCTTGTGAGGATTAACATGTCTTATGAGAATTAACATGGAGGCTCCATTATTAATATTTAGATAATGAACTCTAGTTGCATCCTTTTTTATGACTTCATAAATCATAGTTTAGTTTTTGACATCTAATCAAGTTGTGCAATTTTTTCACATGTTAGGTATTCAAAACATACTTTATGTTAAAAGAGTTTAAGTCCCAATGGTATTATTTTACACATATTAATTAAGTTAAAGTTCAGATTGTAACTTAGCACCAAACTTGTTGAATTTGTTATATCAGAGACATATATGTGTATAGCATTATTTTATATATCATAGAGTCCTCAAAATTTAATTTCCAATACTAATATAACATAATGTTTTAATTAAAATATTTATGAAAATTTTCCAATACTAATGTATTTCCAATACTAATATATTTCCAATACTAAAATATTTCCAATACTAATATACTTTCATGGTAGTAGAATCTTATGATTTAGAAATATGTACTCAAACCTTATGAAATTTTATTTTTTGTGTAATAGTACACATTACTATGTACATGTATATTTTAGAAATATTTTTATTGTTTTATAATGACTGAGTCAAATACAAATATAAAGATAATGCTTTATATTCTTCCATATCAACATATATGGTAGGTTGAATGTAAATTTAGGAAGTTATTTTTCTTGATCTTTCATAATTACAAAGGTGAAAAATTTACAAAATAATTATCATTTATTTCAAATTATCTTTCAAAATGATATATGTGAATTATCCGATACAAATTTAGTGGGTCATATTTGAAGTTATCTGCTCATAATTATATATGTGGTTAATCCAGATGCAAATGTATTTCAAATTATCTTTCGTAGTGATAGATGTGAATAATCTACGTACAAAATTAGTGGGTAATATTTTAAGTTATCTCTCGTAATGATAGATATGGGTAATTAATCTAGATACAAATGTATTTCTAGTTACCTTTCATAATGATAATGTGAGTAATCTAGATATAAAATTCCTAGGTTATATTTTAAATTATCTCTCGTAATGACAGATGTGGGTAATCTAGGTACAAAGTTAAACGATTATTTTAATTATCTTTCATAATAGAAATGGTGTGTAATTTAGGTGCAATGTGAAGGTGTTATTTTGAATTATATTTTATAATGATAGTTGTGGGTAATATATATAAATTTAAGGGGTTATTCATAATTATGTTTCGTAATGGCAAAGGTGGGTAATTTATATGCAAAATTAGGGGGTTACTTTAACTATTTTTCATAATGGCAGAGTGGGTAATTTTTAAATTTAAATTACAATAGATCTGATGGCTGTTATTGATGATGATGATTAGAATCTACCAAATTAAAGGCCAAATGTTTCTGATTATTGTGAGAATTTTTAGGATTTATCTTTTTTCTTAGTACATCTAATGAGAATTAATGTGGTGTCTCTATTGAGGCCTCTAATTAGTAATAGTAAGAAAGATAGTAAGATAATGCCATTTTTTTGATTACATGGGCAATGATGGGTTACCATGATATGATATGGCTGGCCGTGGACACTTACTGTTCCCGCTGCTTCCGCTGCTTCCAGTGCTTCCGGATGCGCCTTCTGCAGCAGTTGCCAGCAGGAAGACGAGGCCGCCCCCGCTGCCGTCGTCGCTGCTGGACACAAGAAGCAGCAGCAAAATTACACCCAGGACGACGACGGGCGACCTCGTCGAAGCACGGTAGTTGCTGAACGACATAGGTTGTATGCCTCAAAGAGCTATATTTCAAGAATAGAAGTACTACAGCTGAGTGCACGATTTGCTACAACATGACCCTGCGCGCTTAAATAAGCAACGCACGCTCATGTCTTTTTCGTTAAAAAAAAAACATGCAAGTGTACCACGGCAGCATATTTTAGTCACTAAAGTTTAACCAATTATAAATAAAAATTTATAAATATTTATAATATTAAATAAATATCATTAGATTAATTATGAAACATATTTTTATAATAAATAAATTAAGAGCCATAATATGAATACTCCTGACTAAAAACTTAGTTAAATATAAACTACTCTTCTAACACGCAATGCATATAGTTGCATGTTTTTTTTTTTTCAGAGGGAGTATGTATGTGTGGCTTCCCAATCGTTCACGGTTAGGTCGTCATCAGCCATGTCACAGATCGGTTGGCAGAATGGCACTTGATCCAAGTACTAATTGACTTGCGCGCAAGTCACAAATCTTTTCGTTCTAACTATATATTTATGAACTTTCTCATGAATTTTATTGTGATGATGCATCTATTTCTAGAGACGGCTCTAGAACCAAGATAAGAGCAATTTTATAAAGGCAGTTGCAAATTCTAGCCGCCTCTAAAAACCATTTTATAGAGACGTGCTGGCCTGGAAACCGTCTTTAGAGGTGCATTTTGATTGAGCCACACTAGTACATAAAAGCTCAATACAGGCGGTTTTAGAGGCATTTGCTAGGGGCCAGTAGAAATGAGCGCTTTGTACTGACGGTTCACTTAAGAAACCGTTTGTACTAATGTTTTTCTAGAAATCTGCGCCCGCCTATGATCGCATCATTTTTGTGCAGAATTTCTCAAGCTACGCGGCCGCGGGGTTTCGAACCCCACGACCTCACCCTCGCACGTAACCTCCTTTAACCACTCTAACCAACACTCACATGTGACAATATCCCACTCCAGTTCCCCACGTATTATAACAAACTGATTGTAAATTGAATATTTGAGGCACTAAACGAATTCAAATAAAAATATTATCAACTACAAAGTCTCATAACTTTTCGAGATCTACAACTTTCGTTCAAAGTGCTTTTCCTTCCGAGGCTTTTTTCAAAATTTCAAATTTCAAACTTTGACCGTAATTATCGTCAACAAGATGTTTTCAAATGAAAAGGTTTTGAACTACAAAGTTTCGTAACTTTTCGAGATCTACAACTTTTATGTAGACGGTTTTTCTATTCTAAGTCATTTGAAAAATGAAGTTTTAAAATTTACATGTATTTCTACAAGCGGTTTGTTAAGAAAACCGTCACTAGAAATTGATTTTTAGTGACGGTTTTCTTAACAAACCGCCTGTAGAAATAGGTGCATTTCTAGTGGCGGTTCATAATTTGGACTCAACATTTTATTTCTAGTGGCATCTGTTAATCAAAACCGCTTGTAAAAATAAATCCGTGATGTTAAGACAAATTATTTATGTACTAGTGCCATCTCCACTAATTCATTTGTTGCTAAAAACTATTTGTGTAGTAACGACATTTATTTTTTGAAAATTGCTAATTATGCTTTCACGTTTCCACTAGAGCGCGTCATGGATGTGCACTAACAAGGAGTCTTCCACTATATGTCTTCGATCCCTTTATCTTCTAATACGGTTTCCTACCTCCATTGCGGTCAATAATGATTATTCAATGTATATAGTGGAAGACTCTGGCGTCTTGCAACGTTAATTATCTGTAGTGCGCATACATAATGGCATGTAGCTGAACTCTAGAATGCACGTGATAAAGTTGAGTCAAGGTCAACAAAACAAGAGGAATGATGTTGTTTTCATCAGGGTTAAACTGATATGCTTAGTGTGTACACTCCTAATGCATTTATTATTATTATTATTATTATTATTATTATTATTATTATTATTATTATTATTATTATTATTATTATTATTATTATTATTATTATTATTATTATTATTATTATTATTATTATTATTAAGGCCATGTGTTTTCTCTGGTCTTATAAATGTCATTAGTTGATTAACTCTAATGATTTATAAATCTCATTATTCATTACCATAGAGCACCTTTTTAGAGACGGCCATAACCAATTTCTAGAGACGAGCTGCACACGCCAGCCTGTGCTTAAGGGCCCGTATTAATCAGTAAATCCAGAGGCGATGATCATGCATGCCTGCCTAATATATCAAGAGAAAGAGTCTGAGGCAGGAAGAGACAGAGGTTGTGGCTCTTAATTACCTTAAGTACAGCGGCGGCACCTGATCTATCGCATAACATATCGCTCGATCCACCGTACCGCTAGGATGTGCAGAGGAAGGCTGCACCACCTAGAGGAAACCTCCCCATCCGACTCATGATGCTTGTCGTTTGCTTGAAGGCGCTGCTCGCCAGTTGCTCTGGATGGTGCTACACCATGGATGAGTAATAGAGCCATCCAAAACAGACACAGATAGAACAAAATATTAATGGATCGAGCAAAGCGTGACTGTAGGATTTGACACCACCGTGCTCCATCCGTCCTCAAACACGACGTATTCTAGAAATTTTAGAACAAATTATGAAGTAGAGCAAATGACGCATGCAACATTCATTTAATGGGTCAGGGGGCTATTATGATTACCATGTACTACAAATGTGCACTTACTAACACTACAGCAAAATACAAAACAAGATAAAACTCTAGAACAATATTGGTCAATTCTTCCCTTTAAATAAAACAAAATTCTATTCATTATATTAGAAGGTTCGTAGCATGGATGATGTCAATGTCAGTGTCAATACAACATATTACATTATTACATTTTTTCCTCCCATTATAACACACGAGAATATTTATAAAACTAAATGGCAGATAAATAATTTTAGTATCAAAAGAACAAGATGGCATCCCACTGGTTGGTCGACGATAGGCATCAATGGTAGGCATGAAAATGGGTGCAACATTTTTAAACTTGAGGGTAATTTCATTTAGAATTTCTTAATTATAATTTGAGACAGTTTAAATGCTTAATTATTGGATGCTATATATGAAAGCATGATGGCAGAATAACAGTGGATGCCAATTTAACCAGCAAGAAGGTCTGTGGAACTGGATTTCATTTACGTATTTAATCGTACAACCAATCTTCATGTTTATTATATATATACATCATGATGTGCTGTTCTTTCGATAGATTCGAGCACATCTAAGATCATTGAAACCTAGAGATGCCTGCAAACTTCTTGAGAATTTAGTATCTGCACATAAAACAAAGCGCTCACGACTGCATGTTCATGTTTGTTCTATGGTGCTTCCAAGGGGGACCTATCGGACAAAATCTGAGGTGGGCACACTCACAAAACCTCTACTCATTACACCAAAGATAACATAGATGCGTGGGGGCACTTTAGTTGGGTTGGATAGGGGTACTAGTAGTAAAAAAACAGAATACAGATTTGATTCTAAGAATGGAGCGGGGGCCTAGGCCAGGCCCTCACTCAGGCCTCTTTGGGTCTGCCCCTGGGTGTTTCCTCGTTGAATTTGTAATTAATCCTATGTACTTTGCCCTGTTTGTTGATGTCTCCCGTCTAGTAGCACAAAAGTTCTATTGCACCGGATATACTCCATCACAAGTGTTCTCGAGAGAGACTTGATGAAAAGACTCATGTAATGGTGACGATTGGTTACAAAACAAAACATTGCAGACGACATCGTACTCAAAATAACATTGTTTTAGAAACAGTAGAACAAAATAATACCACGACAATTAAATTTAAATCATGTGTTATGCTATTACTGATAAAATGTTGTTTTTAGTGCGATATCCACAACATTTTGTTTGTAGGTAATCTTCATTATTACCTTAGATCTCAGCACCCGCAGCGCTGGTGCTTAGCCTCTGCCACCCCATCTGTCGATCTCAGTATCTCACCTTGCGCATTCGGCTTGGGTACTTCATCGCCGATGGCGTCGTTCCTAAACCCGACACCGTCTGTAATGAAGTAGGCTCAAAAGATTTATCACACGATTTATATGCAAACTATATAAATATGTAAAAAACATTCTTTTACATTTAATACTCTATACATGTGTCTAAACATTTAATGTGACAGGCAAGTTAGAATTTGGAAGCGCATCTAAACAGGGCCTCGGTAAGGTCAATATTGGAACAAGCGGCTTCAAGTTGTGCTAGATATTAGAGAATACTCTCTCCATATCAGAAAAACATGACATTTTGGAAAAGGTCTTGGTCAAACATTAGAAATATAAATCATGAATAACTTTTAAATTATTAAAGTTTAGAAATATGAAAACTATATAAATAGATCTGTCTTCGAATATACTTTCATAAAAGTATGTATATATCACTTTTCAATAAGTATTTTTATAGAAATATAAAGTCAACGTCATGCTTTTGGAGACCGTGTCATTGTCCGGAGTATGTAACAGGTCAGGATAATAGTTCTTTTGGCAATCAAATAACAGTTCGGTCCGGCAGGAGTCCAGGCTCTACAAGGGCCATTTAGAAAGGCGATTACCCTGATGAGTTGTACTCTATATATTTTTAGATAAAGGAACAAAGTTCCAGCCTCTATCATCCAAAAATGGTACACAGCTGAGATACAAGACACCCACACAAGCCATAAGGGTAGTACACCCACACACATTCAAGACACATGGACTCCGAAGACAACAAAAGCCCTGGCCAAAATGCCAAAACCTGCCAAGGAAACGAAAATAACGCAGACTAAGCTTCAATCTGGTTCCGAGAACTCCAACCAAACTTTGCAAAAAGTGACATGATCAGTGTTTCCAACTTTCTGCATCCACTTCTGAACGCATCTCTTTCCTTCTCCTCATGCAACTGGGACCACTGACGGATCCAATAAGTTATGCTGAAAATTACCTGCACGAAAGAGTTAGTTTTTGCTTTATTGAATACCACATCATTTCTATTCAACCATAGACACCAGCATATCGCTGTCACTCCAATTAAGATTTGAGATCTTAGCTTGGTGTTTACACCACGCAGCCAAGATCCAAACAAATTCGAAAAACTAGAGGGAGATTGAATTCCAAAGGCGATGTGAACCAAGCTCCACACAAATCTCGCATAGTGGCATTCGAAAAAGAGATGTTTTATTGTCTCCACGTGACTCAGAAACAACATTTGACACTACCTTGCCAGTTCCTTTTAGCCAAGTTATCCTTAGTTAACGTTACACCCTTTTACAAAAACCATAGGAAGATTTTAATCTTTAGTGAAATTCTTAGCTTCCAGATTACATTATTAACCGGTAGTATCCCCTTGCTAATCATTTGATTATACATTGATCCTACCGAGAAGCAACCTTTCCGGCTCGCCCTCCAAAAAAAATTTGTCCTTCGTGCTACACAAATGAATAGTAACAAACTTTGACACTAATTCATACCAATCCGAAAGGTTTTTCTCCACAAGTCCCCTTCTGAAAGACACGTTTAGGGGTATTGAACTCAGGACAGAAGCCACAGAAACATGTTTCTTCCTCAGTAATCTATAAAGATTAGGGTAAACCTGATTAAAAGTTTTGTCGCCCACCCACATGTCTTTCCAGAATCTAGTTTCTCGTCCGTCTTGCACTATAAAATGTCCTCCTGCCAGGAAGTCATCTTTCACCTTCATTAGATCGGCCCAAAAGTGTGAATCCCCCGGTCTATGTTTTGCCTGAGATAAGGTTCTATTTGGCAAGTACTTTCTCCTTAGGATATCTTGCCAAAGCCCCTCCTCATTGATTAATTTAAACAGCCATTTGCTTAGCAAGCACTTATTCTGAACATCAAGATTGAGTATCCCCAAGCCACCGTACTCCTTTGGGGTACAGAGTACGCTCCATCTTGCCAACCGGTATTTACGCTTATGCTCATCACACTGCCAGAAGAAACGCGACTTAAAGTAGTCTAATTTTTTGAGCACACCTCTCGGAACCTCGAAAAAGGATAACATGAAAAGAGCCAGGCCAGAAAGAATGGAGTTAATAAGAACTAGTCTCCCTCCGTAAGAAAGCATCTTTCCTTTCCAGCTGCTGAGTCTCTTTTGAAACTTCTCTTCTATCCGTGCCCAGTCTTTGTTCGTTAATTTTTTATGGTGCATAGGTATTCCTAGATACCTAAAAGGCGTACTTCCCACCTTGCACCCAAATAGCAGAGCATACTCCTGTTCCCTTTCTTTGGCCGCCCCATAGCAGTAGAGCTCACTTTTATGAAAATTAATTTTTAGACCTGACAATTGTTTGAACGCATTAAGAACCAATTTAAGCTCCTTAGCTTGAATGATATCATGGTTCAAAAACAGAATGGTGTCATCCGCATATTGCAAGATAGATAAACCATTATCAACCAGATGCGGTAGCACCCCATTTAATTTTCCAATCGCTTTAGCTCTGGAAATCAAAATAGCTAGCATATCAGCTACCAAGTTAAACAAGATGGGAGACAGCGGATCCCCCTGTCTCAATCCCCTCTTGGTCTGGAAGAAGTGCCCAATGTCGTCGTTAATCTTGACCCCAACACTACCCCCTCTTACTATCTGATCGATCCAACCGCACCACTTCAGAGAAAAACCTTTCATCCTAAGGGTTTGCTGCAAGAAGGACCACTTTACTTTATCATAGGCTTTTCAAAGTCTAACTTTAAAATTACCCCGTCAAGTTTTTTCCGGTGCATTTCATGAATGGTCTCATGCAAAATGACCACACCCTCCAGGATGTTACTTCCCTTCATGAATGCCGACTGAGAAGGATGAATAACCTTCTGGGCCACTAGTGCCACTTTGTTGGTCAGCACCTTGGTGAAGACTTTGAAACTAACGTTCAACATACAGATGGGGCGAAATTGTTGAATCTGAGTCGCTTCCTTTTGTTTGGGTAATAATGAAATTATGCCAAAGTTCAAACTAAATAAAGGAAGGCGACCCATGTGAAACTCATTAAAGAGAGGTATAAGATCAACTTTAATTAGGTCCCAAAACACTTGGTAAAACTCCACAGGGAACCCATCAGGTCCGGGAGCTTTATTACGCTCCATTTGAAAGATAGCTTCTTTAATTTCTTTCTCAGAGAACTCCATCTCTAGTATGTTGTTCTCCAACTGCGAGACCTGAGTCATATCGTTGGTGAACGACTCAGTCATAGAAAAATTACTCCTATCCGGTTCTCCAAAAAGCCCTTTGTAGTAATTAGTTATATATTTTTTAAGGTTCTCCTCCCCCACTATCGTTCCTTCATCTTGCTCCAGGCGGAAAATTCTAGTTTTCCTGTGTTTTCCATTTGCGACCAAATGAAAGTACTTTGTATTACAGTCCCCCTCCATCAGCCTCTTATTGTTGGCCCACTGGTACCACTTGATTTCCTCCTCTCTTAAGAGAACGACCAGCCTATCTTTATAAATAATTTTTAAGATCAACTTCTATGTCAGTCAGCGGACGCGACTCGGCCAAGATATCGGGTTCCTTAGCCTTTTTAATCAATTCGTCCTTTTCTTTCTTATAATTACCCCAGCCCCTTAGGAAGTGTCTAAGCCTTTGAATTTTGTTTTGCCATTTTTGTAGTGGTGTCTTTCCCCTCAATTCCTTCTTCCAAACCTCAGCCACCTTCCCATGGAATTTGTCCCGCAATAGCCATCCAAGCTCGAACTTGAAACTTGGCTGCTTAGACCCATGTGTGCCGCTACCCGTGTCTAGGAGCAAGGGAGTATCGTCTGAAATTTCCCTAGTTAACGCTTGCACAGTAGCAAGCGGAAATTTAGCCTCCCATTCCGTACTTATCAAGATTCGGTCAAGTTTTTCGAAAGTAGGAGGCTCTCTCGAGTTAGCCCAAGTGAACTTTCTATTTGAAAGGGCGAGTTCCCTAAGGTCAAGGCTATCAATGATAGCGTTAAAAAGAAAGGGCCAACGATCATTATATTTGTCATTATTCTTTTCTTGTGAGTTTCTGATGATATTGAAATCACCCCCCACAAGAATCGGATCCGCATCTTGTGCGCATAAATGTACAAGTTCCGTAAGGAACGATTCCTTATATTCCTCTTGAGTGTAACACCCCAGTGTTAAGCTTACTAATTCACTTGCATTGCATTGCATTGGCATGTCATGAACATCATCTCATCATTTCATGTGTATGAGTAAAGTAAATTCCCAATGCAATGGTAACTATTTCTTATATATACATATATGTACATAGAGTTACAAATAGGGAAATGGAGCAAAAATGTTTTTCAGCACTTTTGAAGTGTCAATTCTTGTTTAGAATGTCTAACTAAACACTTTTCATATTGGGGGTAGCACTTGATTTGGTCACTAGCTAGGGTTTGCTTTGAAACTCAACATAGGGTCATTTAGAGTGAATTTGACAATTCAACTTAAAAGTGCAATTTAAATTATTCAAATGCTTTTTAACCTTAAATGAAAGTTGTGGGGAATTTAATTTGTGACAATTGTTATTAAGGGTCCAAGTCATGAAAATGATTTCTACATGTTCATTTTGTTACCACAAGTCAATTTAGTGTTGAGAAGTCAACTCTGAAATTTGATCAAGTGTTGGGTAAAGCAGTTTCCATGCACCTCTCTTGATTGATCTGTAACTCATCAACCAAGTCAAACCAGTCCAATGTTTCCTAATAACAAGTGTTGTACTCATATAGATCTTTAACCCATATTAACGAAGCTTGCCCTAAAACCCAATGGACTAGGAGATATTTGAAGCTAAATATCGAGTTTCAGTCGGTGACAGTGCATTGAACCCAGTCGAATTCCTTTGTGACCACGTGTCGAACACCTGGTGGGCATAACGTGTCATCGTCGGAAATTGACACTGCAAAGCCGCCGTGTCACCTACAGCCGAGCTCCACCGCTTAGGGAGATTGCAAACTCGAAGTTGAACACCCTCGAGTCGATCCTGATCCATCCCTTTCGCCTGTGTCCTCATCGTCGTCTTCCTCTGCCCAAAACCGAGAGCACCGAGAGTGTTTCAATGGCGCCGCCGGCTGTGCTTGTCATCTCCGTCTAGCCGTGGATCAAACTCTCGTGTCAATAGCTTCACCATCGTCCTAGCTATCTCCCTGACACCTTTGTTGAAGCAGCCGAGCCATAGCACCTCCGTTCCTCGCCGTTGCCATCGTCAATTCGCCGCTGGAGCTCCGCCGCAGCTCAGTTCGACATGGCTAGGAGACGGTGAGCGTTCTCTTTGCCTCTTGCTATGCGTTTTCTGCTTAGTTAGGGTTCAATTTCACGAGTTTGGAGTTTGGTAGTGTGTGCTCGTCGGAACGCGGACGTGCCGACGATGAACGCGCCGCCGTCCGCCATGGCCGTTATCGGCTGTGCTCTAGAGCATCTCTGTCCGATTCCTCGTGCCTAGAGTTCCGTCAGAGGTCACTGAAGCTTACGGTATCGATGGTTTGAGTCGTAGAAGTTCAGGCTCGCCTGCGCAGCGTCGCCGTGCGCCGCTGTGCGCCATGGCCGGCGACGTGCCGCATCCCGTGCGCGACCAGCCCAACTAGCTATACCAGTAGGTATGTCTCGATGCTAGGATCACAAATATGTGCTCGGTTTTGCCGGAGGTCTCACCGGCGACGAGCTCTTCTTGGTCAAAGGTGGCGGCCCCCTCTGTCTCGCTGACGCGTGGGGTCAGTTTGACCCTGGGGCTCGACTGTCTGCCCCTGTGTGTGGTTCGGTGTGTGTATTGCTGGGTACAGGTAGCAGTTAGGGTTAAGTCTAAATCCGAAAATGGTTTATTTCTATTTCTAGGAAATTGCTAAATGCTTGCAAAAATCATAGAGAGAGCTATGCCTGTCCAAATGGGAGACAAGACTTGTTAGCTTTCTAGTGATATGTACTGTTTAGGAAAAATATGAAACCCTACCATTAGTATGATAATTATGTGAGTTACAAATTAATTTGTAAATCCGCATTTATCTTTAGAAATGCATAATTAATTCTAGCAGTGCGCTAAAATTATGATTCCACTTCTGGTAATCTTGTTTTGATGAGTAGAATCAGGGAAAAATATTGGTTAGGCATGTTCTCTGTTTGATAGTAGAGTTTCTGTTCAAGCCCCATTTAGGGTTTGATTGCTTGGAAATTCATTATAAAATAAATACAAGCAATCCGGGTATGGATATTTTTGTGTGATGTTTCTAGGTGATGAAGAACAACAAGAAATTATGAAATCTATTGTTTGATACATTTCACTGTAATAACTATTTTCCATGCAATTTCAGCCTTCTGTCTTGTTATTTTTGTGTAGGAAGTTATGTGGGTCCAAATGGCCTGAAATTTGGATAGTGAGCTATGTTAGACCTGTTCTGTCTACTGTATTTTTTCTGAGAATTTTATGTAGCTTCGATCTGGTAGGTCTAGTTATAAGGGAAGCTAAGAGTTATGTGGTTAAGCACTTGTTTGGGATGAATGG
This sequence comes from Eremochloa ophiuroides, assembly GCA_038502445.1. NCBI lineage: Eukaryota > Viridiplantae > Streptophyta > Magnoliopsida > Poales > Poaceae > Eremochloa > Eremochloa ophiuroides. The sequence continues at coordinate 87,456,261 of JAHLJS010000003.1, forward strand.
ATATCATTTGCATGTTGTTTGGTTCATCCAACAATGGTGTTTCCTGATGCATCCCTAAATATGTACTTGCTAAAGTTAAGCTTGAATGCATTCTAGGGAAGTTGTTGGGATAGACATGTCTACGGTAATCTAGTTAACCCATTTTGAACTTCTATAATGCATGTTAGGACTTATATGAAAATAAATATTCCTCTCTACCAAAGAAGAAATATGCATGTACTTAGTAAACGAAAATGATTCGTGTATGTTGCATTTCATGAAAGTATCCATATGCATCGTATCGAATACCCTGAAGATTTCTATGCATCCCTGTATTCATCTTGCATGACCACGCATACAGGATCGTTGGAGGAGGTGAACCTGACCAAAGTGAGCCCGACCGAGGAGGAGATCCCTCAAGAGGCCCCAGCTGCCGAACCCGGAGTCGAGGACAACACTGACTTGCCCGAGTGCCCTGACCACCAGCCCTCGACTTTCCTGAAAGGCAAGCCCCGGTGCATTCTTATCTCCTACGTTTTCGAAATAACATGACTTGAGTATAGTGATTGTTGCATTACGTGTAGGAATTGCTTGAAAATGTAGTTGCATTATATTGGACAACTTCACCTAAATAGGTTCAGGATCGTCTTCTCTGCTTAGACCTGCTTAGAACCGGTAAATATGGTGATTCCGGGCACCAAAATAAGAAAGTGAGGAGCACGGTTGGCTATATTTGCTATCGTGATATAACCATGTGAGTTGAGGGAGGATTTGAGATGGGCGGAAGGATGATTTGGATACAACAAGGCATGGAGGTCTTGGTTGTGAACCAATCACCGCCAAGTGAAATAGGAAAACATCCCTGTGGGACATCGGTCAAGATTGAAAGACGTCATCACTTAGCTGGCCGGATAAATCGTTCCGACCGCAAAGCCGAGTAGCTCTATTTGGGCCGGGAACTGGTTAGCTGGGTTTATATACTGGACCGCGTAGGGTTTTGGGAGCTAGATCGGACCATGGGCAGGTTGGAGCCTGATCGTCCTGGCCACTAGTCAGTCCCCCAGTATATGGCTCCCCCAGACCCGCGGAGGAATCCAAATAGTACCAAAAGTGACCTAACGCTTCTCGATGGAGAAGTCGTGGGTTTGTGATTGGCATTTGTCACCAGCTGGTTTGCAATCGATTCAAATCACCATCTCTCCTGGATACTGAGAAACTTGACTGATCTTCCCTCATGGTAGAAATGGTTAAGTTTGAACACGAACATAGTTATCAATGCAAATGCCAAATTGCTATGGTTCTATTATATTGTTTGCTTAGAATTAATCAAGTGTTTGAATTAGATAAGGCTTACAATGAAGAGCAAGAAGTTATGATTACTAAAAGCTTGTTAGTAATAGCATATGATATCTAAACTGAAATGGTTTTTTATGCAAATGAGTCAGCCAACTCCACCAAAAAGCCTTGCATATTCCTTGAGAGTCTTTTATTTGGTAAGACGGGTAAGTCTTGCGGAGTACAATTGTATACTCAGGGTTTATCCCCTGTTGTTGCAGATGGTCAAGTCTTTTATGGCTATTGCAAGAATTGCTTCACCCCGGCCGTGGACGATGACTGAAGCGTGGGCAGTTTATGTCTTCGTGTTTAATAGTTATCTTATCTAGTAGTTTGATCCTAAGCATGGCACTGTCTATTAAATAAGTATGTTTGTGTAAAACTTGGTTTGTATAACTACTTTGCTTCCGCTAAGTATGAAACATATGATGTAATATCTATCTGCGTACTCCGTACTTTGAAGTTATGTAATATGAATGTATGTTGTTGAACTATGTACGATCTTGGTTGTGTTACCGTTTGGTTTGAAATCCTTTGAGATTTCACGGACTACCAGGTTTATATGGGCTCAAGTGTGGTTGGTTAGCTGTTTCGACGGCTATCGCCGTACTTGTGCTCTTATAAATTGGGCGGTTCTGTCACAGCTGGTACCGGAGCAAGGTTCAGCACACATCATTCATATTAGTGTATTTTAAACGGAAAAGGTTTTGGTTTTCAAAACTAATTGTCCATTATTAGTTAGTAGGTTTCAAAAGTGAGTTGAAAACTTAAGTGTGTCAAGGATCATACTTAGTGTAGCCCTAAAATAGGACTATAGGTGGCTTATTAAAGTACTAACTTGGGGGAATCTGCATCATATTTTGTGAGTGCTTCTTATTGCCTTTGTTTCATTTTTTTTATCGACGCCCAGGTAAGGTGAAGACGGGCCAAATGTGCCACATCGGACTCAGGTAAGGTGAATTATGAGTGTACGATCGAACAACCGTCGATCAATGGGGAGTGTTTATTATAATATTGAAGTAGGTACATCTGTCCATATATGCCTATGGAAGTATCCTTGTGTGGAGTACTTACTTTTAGGGGTCGCAAATGCTCATGGGAGCATTTCTGACAAAAAGTGCTTCTTATCGCTATGCATACATCTGGGATTGGGCTGAAATAAATCTTCTGCAGGTATGCTGACTACGTGTAGTGCGAAGTAGTTACGTACATGAGAGCGACTGTATGCCACCGCTTAGCACGGTAGTATGGTTAGGTGTGAGGACGTATGGAACGTTCATGCACCATGGTCATTCATGTTCTGTTCTTATCTGAATTCTTCACACAATAACAAGCAAAGTGAAAATAATGGGAATAAATCTTTTCTATAATTATTTTCATGTCTCTCCCAAAACTTTTCATGGGTGGCTCCACCGACTCGCAACCACAGGATGTTGGATCAGTGTAGGACTTCATGTTGAGGAATCTTTACAATTCAATTGCCAGGTAGCACGCACTAGCAACTCAGATGGAACAGCATTTTGAAATCACAAGCAAAGCTCATCATGATGCTTGAGATATGTTGATGGTGACAACGATCCTGCCTCCGAGGATGAAGAGGAGAATCCCGAAGCTAACGATAGTAATGACGGGAATAGTAGTGCGTCTATGATCGATAGCGATCATGACAACTCGTGGTTTCTAGTAGTTTTCTTATTTTTAGTATGGTTATGTTGTGGAGTTGATTTTTTTTTGTGCCCTTGTTATTATTATGTTTACTCTTTTGTAGCATGTAATACTTTAGCATGAATTTCAATTTTTCCGCAACAACACCATTATTAATCCTCTCCCATTTTTATGAAAATTTTCACAGATGCCGGTCAATACGCGTTTTCATGGGTCTGGTAGTGGTAGCAGGAACGACAATGAGAATGAAGAGTTGCCACCACCACCACCGTTCACCCCTGAGCAGATGTTCACGTAGTTCATCGGGACTCAGCGTAACCTGGAAGCTGTTCTGCGCGAAATGGCAGCCAACAATGCTCGTGGTGGAGATCGTCATCGTGGCAATGATGAGAACCAGTTCAGCTCTTATAAAGATTTCATGGATACCAAGCCGCCCATCTTTAAGGAAGCCGCTGAACCACTGCAAGCCGATGAATGGCTCCACACCATAGAGCAAAAATTTTCGGTGTTGAGGCTGAATGATGAGCTGAAAGTGAATTATGCCGCTCTCCAGTTTCAGGGACCCACGGGAATTTGGTGGTCGCACTACAAGGCTACCATTTCGACAGGTACTGAAATTACGTGGGATCGTTTCAAGACTGCTTTCCGAGGTCATTATATTCCTCCAGGTCTGATGAGGATGAAGGCAAATGAGTTCATGCAGCTGACTATGGGTACCAAGAGCCTGACTGAGTACCTTCATGCCTTCAATAATCTGGCAAGGTATGCTCCTAGCTATGTGGATACTGAGGAAAAGAAAATTGAGAGCTTCAAGAGAGGCCTGAGCACTAAGCTGATGAAGACCCTGGCAAACAACACTAGAACTACATTCAATGACTTTATCAGTGATGCCCTAACTCAAGAGCACCAAAACAATCTACATGCCGTTGCTAAGGGTCAAAAGAGGCCATTTGAAGGAGGTTCGTCTCAGCCAAGGGCTCCTCCTGCAAATCGTCCTGCTTATCGTCCGCCTGCGCCAGGATCTCGATATAGGCCTCCAACTAAGAAGTTCAATGTGAACCAGCCACAGAATAAGTACCGTAGGGCTTTCACGGTGCCTATTCCGAAGGGTAACGCAAGTCCAGGGAATCTAGCAAATGCCAAGGTGCCAGCTAATAGTGGACCTTATTTCAATTGTGGCAAGACTAGACACCTTGCTAAGAATTGTCCATACCCAAAGAAGCAGGCTGGGAACACGGGCGTTCAGCAAGGCCATGTTCATTTCACTGAAATAGAAGAAATTCCTGAAGGAGAACCTGTGACAGCGGGTATGTTTCTTGTTAACCAAAGCCCCGCAGTTGTTTTGTTTGATTCTGGATCATCTCATTCATTCATAAGTCAAGCATTTGCACAACAACATGCTTATCCAATAACAGAATTGAACTATGGGTTCCGTATAAGCTCAGCAGGAGCTGATATTTCTACTAGGCAAATGGTTCAAGGAGTGACCATTAAGATTAAAGAAAGAAATTTTAGGACTAGTCTCATAGTTTTGCCTGGTTTGGGAGTAGATGTGATTTTAGGAATGAGCTGGATGAAGCATTGGGGTGCAAACCTCAATATTGTTGACCGAACCATTTCTCTAAAAGAACCTCAAGGTAGTGGGTCTTTTCAAGTAAGTTTACCAAGGGGTGGTGATCTTTATGGGTTGTCCTTTGATACTGGGGCAATAAATATAGCTGACATTCCTGTAGTATGTGAGTTTCCTGATGTCTTTCCTGATGATCTACCGGGACTGCCACCAGATAGAGAAGTTGAGTTTGTAATAGAGTTGATACCGGGTACCGCATCAATCTCGAGAAGGCCATATAGAATGCCACCAAGTGAACTAGCTGAACTTAAGAAGCAGATTCAGGAGTTGTTGGACAAAGGGTTTATTCACCCTAGTTCGTCTCCGTGGGGTTGTCCAGCCTTATTCGTGAAGAAGGATAACACATTGAGGATGTGTGTAGATTATAGACCCTTGAATGCCGTGACCATTAAAAATAAGTATCCTTTGCCTTGGATCGATATATTGTTTGACCAGCTATCTAAGGCTAAGGTGTTCTCAAAGATTGATTTAAGGTCAGGATATCATCAAATTAAGATTCGCCCTCAGGATATTCCAAATACTGCTTTTTCTACCAGGTACAGATTGTACGAGTATCTTGTTATGTCCTTTGGCTTAACAAATGCTCCTGCATACTTTATGTACCTGATGAATTCAGTCTTTATGCCTGAGTTGGACAAGTTTGTAGTGGTTTTCATTGATGATATACTGATATATTCAGAAAGTGAGCAAGATCATGCTAAGCACTTAAGAATAGTCTTGACTAGACTTAGAGATCATAAGCTATATGCCAAGTTTAGTAAGTGTGAGTTCTGGTTAAACAAAGTTTCATTTCTTGGTCATATCCTATCTGATGAAGGAATATCTGTAGATCCTTCCAAAGTGCAACAAGTGTTGGATTGGAAAGCACCAACTTCAGTCACAGAAGTTAGGAGTTTCTTAGGGTTAGCGGGATATTATCATCGATTCCTTCCTGATTTCTCTAAGATAGCTCACCCTATGACTAAGTTGTTGCATAAAGACAAGAAGTTTGAATGGACTCCAGCTTGTGAGACTGCCTTCCGCACTTTACAGAATTTGCTAGCCACCGTTCCTGTTCTAGCATAGCCAAATATAGAGAAACCTTTTGATGTCTTTTGTGATGCGTCTGGTACTGGTTTAGGGTGTGTCTTAATGCAAGAAGGCCGTGTAATTGCTTATGCTTCAAGGCAACTTAGAAAACATGAAGAAAATTATCCTACGCATGATGTAGAGTTAGCCGATGTAGTACATGCTCTGAAAATATGGAGGCATTATCTTATGGGCAACAAATGTCACATTTATACTGATCACAAGAGTCTCCGATATATCTTTACACAGCCAGGCAGCGCAGATGGTTAGAATTAATCAAGGATTATGATTTGGAAGTACATTACCATCTAGGAAAAGCCAATGTAGCTGCTGATGCACTGAGCCGCAAATCTCATAATCTGTTAGTGCAACCATTGCTAGAAGATGGATTTAACCTTCTACATCCAGTTGTGTTGCATAACATTACAGTTAGCTGTACTTTGGAAAGTAAGATCATTGAAGCTCAGAAAACTGATCCTGGAATATTCCATATTAAACGTAAGATGAAAGGACAAGAGCTTAAACATTTCCATGTTGATGAAAGAGGGATTTTATGGTTCAAGAATCGTTTGGTAGTACCAAAAGATCGGGAACTTAGAAATCAAATCATGGATGAAGCACATTGTTCGCCTTTATCTATCCATCCTGAAAGCAGCAAGATGTATCATGATTTAAAACCTCGGTTTTGGTGGACAAAAATGAAGAAAGAAATTGCAACTTATGTGGCTAGATGTGATACATGTTGTCGGGTAAAAGCCGTTCATATGAAACCTGTAGGTTTGCTACAACCTTTGTCTCTTCCGGGTTAGAAATGGGAAGAAATTAGTATGGATTTCATTGTAGGTGTTCCTACAACTCAAAAGGGTCATGATTCAATTTGGGTGATCGTAGATCGTTTAACCAATTCTGCTCATTTCATACCTGTTAAGGTTACTTACCGACCACATGAGTATGCAGAAATTTACTATGCTCAGATATTACGGCTTCATGGAGTGCCTAGGACTATCATTTCCGATAGAGGACCTCAATTTACCGCTCATTTTTGGGAACATTTGCATAAGCAAATGGGTACTAATCTAGTTCGCAGCACTGCTTACCATCCTCAAACCTCTGGACAGACAGAAAGAGTGAATCAAATTCTAGAAGATATGCTTAGAGCTTGTGTTATATCTTCCAAGGGTTCTTGGGAAAAGTGGTTACCATTAGTAGAGTTTTCATATAATAATAGTTATCAAGAGAGCATTAAGATGGCGCCGTTTGAAGCATTGTATGGAAGGAAACGTAGGACACCTCTGAATTGGGTTGAGGCAGGAGAAAGAAGGTATTATGGCATTGATTTTATCAAAGAAGCTAAAGAAAAAGTAAGAATTATTCAACAACATATAGAAGCAGCTCAGTAACGTCAAAAGAGTTATGCTGACAAGAGAAGAAGGCCGATTGAGTATCGTGTTGGTGACTATGTATACCTGAAAGTTTCACCAATGAAAGGTGTACAACATTTTGGTATCAAGCGAAAACTAGCCCCAAGATATGTGGGACCTTACAAGATTATTGGAAAATGTGGAAAGGTAGCTTATAGAGTACAGCTACCTCCAGAGATGCAAGTTATCTTCAATGTCTTTCATGTTTCTCAACTCAAGAAGTGTCTAAGAGTCCCCGAGGAACGAGTAAGGATTGAAGATATAAAGTTGAAAATAGACTTGACCTACGAAGAGAAACCTATTCGAGTGAGAAAGAGTGACCCGTAGCAAGGTGATTAAGTTCTATAAAGTAGTTTGGAACAACCAAGGAGAAGAAGATGCTACTTGGGAAAGAGAAGACTATTTGAAGAAAATCTACCCTACTTTCTATAAAACCTGGTATTACTCTTAATCTCGAGGACGAGATTCTTTTAAGGGGGGAGGGACTGTAACACCCCAGTGTTAAGCTTGCTAATTCACTTGCATTGCATTGCATTGGCATGTCATGAACATCATCTCATCATTTCATGTGTATGAGTAAAGTAAATTCCCATTGCAATGGTAACTATTTCTTATATATACATATATGTACATAGAGTTACAAATAGGGAAATGGAGCAAAAATGTTTTTCAGCACTTTTTAAGTGTCAATTCTTGTTTAGAATGTCTAACTAAACACTTTTCATATTGGGGGTAGCACTTGATTTGGTCACTAGCTAGGGTTTGCTTTGAAACTCAACATAGGGTCATTTAGAGTGAATTTGACAATTCAACTTAAAAGTGCAATTTAAATTATTCAAATGCTTTTTAACCTTAAATGAAAGTTGTGGGGAATTTAATTTGTGACAATTGTTATTAAGGGTCCAAGTCATGAAAATGATTTCTACATGTTCATTTTGTTACCACAAGTCAGTTTAGTGTTGAGAAGTCAACTCTGAAATTTGATCAAGTGTTGGGTAAAGCAGTTTCCATGCACCTCTCTTGATTGATCTGTAACTCATCAACCAAGTCAAACTAGTCCAATGTTTCCTAATAACAAGTGTTGTACTCATATAGATCTTTAACCCATATTAACGAAGCTTGCCCTAAAACCCAACGGACTAGGAGATATTTGAAGCTAAATATCGAGTTTCAGTCGGTGACAGTGCATTGAACCCAGTCGAATTCCTTTGTGACCACGTGTCGAACACCTGGTGGGCTGTCACACCCAATTTTAAGGATAAAATGGGATGCATAAACTTATGTGCGCTCAGAGATCAGTCACACACATAAGCCAACAAATTGCATAAATTGCGTCGACTGGTGAAGCACAAGTCTAGTAGTCCTCTGGGTAGTCCTCATCACTATCACCATCTGTTACCCATCCGGGATTTTTAACCAAGTAATGAAAAATAAACAAGCGTAAGTACATGTCGTACTCAACAAGACTAGCATGGGTTCATGAGGCTCAAAAAGGGTTGACACGGATTTAACAGCAGGTTGCTTTTAATTAATCATCTTTTATGCAGTTGGATAGCAACAAATGAATAAGCCCATTCTCATGATTAAACATAATTAATGAGTAGCAATAAATAGATTTAGCAACAAGTAAGCATCACCCCAAAAGATAACTACTCCATAAGACGTCCAAGGCCGCTCGTGACCGTGAGCTCGGCTAGTATACTAGTTTTACACTATGCAGAGGTTGTGCACTTTCACTATGAGCCGTGATTCCCAGTTGCTCCGGTTAATTACTCCCATAACACTACGAAGGTGAGTGAGCAGAGTTTTACTATAAAGTCTTTCAAAGAATTTCACCTAACAAGTTAGGGCCGCTAGGGACCCGGCAAGCAGATGTAGAGCCCCCCTTCTTCGTGGCACAAGGTCACGCAGGTTATACACACTCGGACAGGAGCCGCACTATACCCGAGTCGGCAGGCCCCATCACGCCTTTCGGTAACCTCTAACAAGCTAGAAAAAGTACCCATACTTGACTAAAACCAGAGCCATGTAGCCCTCATAGTTGCACTGTCAATCCCGGTGTCATACTTACAGATCATTACCAAAGGTGAAGGATTTTGAGCATCACAAAACCATGCTCGAATCCCCTAGTTCTATGTTGCTAAAAAGGCATCTTTTAATCATATTGCATAATCAATTAATCAAGTTTACATGATCATGATTCCCAAAAGCGCACTAGCAACAATTACCATATGCATAATCCCATAGGTGACAAGGAACAGGGTAACAATACTAGGAAATAACTATAGTTAACAAGGAAGACACATGCAAATGTAATTATTTATTTGGTGAATAGGACAACAAGGATGGTCCACACTAATACTTGCCTTGATCAGCAAACTCCTGGTGATCCGGGTTCTCGAAGTACTGATCTTGATCACCCACGTAAAGCTCACCGTCTATACTCGATCCATCATATCAACACACACGCATACAGGAGCAATCATGCATACAAACAAGAGTTTTAATTAGAACAGTACACCAATAGTGAGAAAATAAATTAATAGTTTATAAAACTAGTCTACACGTCGCTACGATCATATCGATATAAAGTTCGTACAAATCGGATTTAAAACGAGAGAGATATGAATTTTACAAGATTTATAATAGATAAATAATACATTAATTATAATTTTGAATTTTAAAAGTTAATATTATAAACAACAGTGGTACCATCAGATAGATATTTAAATTACAAATCTAACGCAATTTGAATCGCTCAAATCGGATCTAAAACGGAGAAATTATAAACGAATCAGTTTTAATTTCAAAATCGAAAATCAGAAAACACATTTTGAATTAACCCGATTTGAAATACGCCTTCGGAGTAGGGAGGCGTAAAATGCAAAAGGCGCCAAGGACTGCGGGTAAATGCATAAAGAACTGCAGGGGGTTATTCGCAAAAGCGCCGGCTGAAAGGGTATCGGCGAATAGGAGCCGTCCGATTAAAAATCGGCGGATCAGATTAAAAGAGAGGAGGGGTGGCGGTGCTCCCGACCGGAGCAGAGCCGACCGCGGCAGCGCCATGGCCGGACCTTCGCCAGCGAGAGCAAAACGGCGCTGCAGTGCACCATTCGGCACGGGAAAGGGCTCGGGAGAGAGAGAAGGACAGCGCGAGCTCACCTAGGGCACTCGAACGGACTGAAATCGGGTCGGCGGCGGCTCTCCACGCGCTCAGGCGGCCAGCGATGTCCTACAACGGTGACGAGGCCAAAACAGTGAATGATTAAAGGGATAAAATAGCTCTGGATGCTCGTGGGGTCAAGGCAAAGCTCCTAGAGATGCTTACGGGGACGGAAACGCGACCAGTCCGCCGAATTGCTCCCGGCGGCGGAACTGTGAGGAGCGGCGGCTCTGTTTGCTGCGAGGGCGAGCGAGGAGAGGCGGCTAGGGTTGCGTGGCGGCGGACTGGGGTCTCCAGGGGCTTATATAGTCCCGAGGTGAGGGGGATAGGGGAGTTGGATTCGCCCCGGATGTAGGGGCTCGAATCGAGGTCGGCGAGCGACGAACTCGCCTTGTTCGTTTCGGGGACGGGCTCTGCCCACAGCAGAGGGGATTGGAGGGGGGAGACGCCGAACGGTGGGGCCTGCGAGTCAGTAGCACAGAGCGCTGGGGTCGGGCTGGCAGTCACTGCAGGGGAATGCCCCGCGCACACGCGCTCGGCTGCAGCGGCGGCTCTGTTTCGGCGCCTAGGGAGGAAAAGAGAGAGGCTGCCACGCGGGCCCGCCCTGTCAGCCACAGAGAGGAGAGGGGGCGGCACTACACTGGCTTCGGCTTGGGCCGGCCTCGGCCCAAATAGCAAGGGAAGGGGGGGTGCAGGCCGAGGGGGAGGAGGGATTGGGCCCCTCGGGCCAAAAACAGCAGGGGGAGGGTTTTCTCTTTTTCCAATTCCTTTTCTATTTTTCAAATTGGGATTTTGAATACTGGAAATTCAAATACAAACCAAGCATCAAAATAAAACAGTGCTCCAGCATGAATGCAACATACATGTGGTTAAACCCTAGGTTGATTTTATATTTGTGAAAAATTATTATTTCCATAAATTAAATGATTATGCCATATCACAATTAAATTGTTTTCCCCTATTTTAAATTGATGCAAATTTTTGGGTGTTACAATTCTACCCCCCTTAAAATTAATCTCATCCTCGAGATTCGGTTGGTGCTTACTCAAACAACTCCGGGTACTTTTCTTTGAGATCTTCCTCTCTTTCCCAAGTAGCTTCTTCCTCAGAGTACCGATGCCACTGCACCTTGCACATTTTTATAACTCGACTTCTTGTAACTCTTTCTGCGGTTTCCAAGATCTTCACCGGATGTTCCTCATATGTGAGACCCTCCTTGAAAACTATTTCCTCGACAGGAACCTGCTCTTCCGGTACTCTTAAACACTTTCTCAATTGAGATATGTGGAACACATCATGCACACCTGCTAAGCTTTCTGGTAGTTCAAGCTGATAGGCCACTTCACCACGTCTTTCCAAGATTTTGAAAGGACCAATATACCTTGGTGCTAACTTTCCTTTCTTGTTGAACCTCTTCACACTTCTCATTGGTGACACTTTAAGATATACATAGTCTCCCACTTCAAAGGCTAATTCTCGTCTCCGTGTGTCGGCATAGCTTTTCTGTCTAGATTGTGCTATCCTCAAGTTTTCTCTTATCGTCTGAACTTGTTCTTCTGCCTTTCTAAGCACATTAGGTCCGAACACTTGACTTTCTCCTATCTGATTCCAAAACAAAGGTGTCCTGCACTTACGTCCATACAAAGCCTCAAAAGGTGCCATCTTGAGACTCTTCCGGTAACTGTTATTGTAAGAGAACTCCGCATACGGCAGAGTTTTGTCCCAACTCGTTCCATACTGTAAAGCACAAGCCCTCAACATATCTTCCAATATCTGATTAATCTATTCAGTCTGACCGTCAGTCTGAGGATGATATGCGGAACTGAAATTCAACTTAGTACCTAGAGACTCATGTAACTTCCGCCAGAAATGTGAGGTGAATTGAGTACCTCTATCAGACACAATTTTCTTTGGAACTCCATGCAGACACACTATTCTTTCCATATACAATTCTGCTAGTTTCGGACCTCCATAAGTGGTTTTGACTGGAAGAAAATGAGCAACTTTAGTCAGTCGATCTACAATTACCCAGATTGAATCATAACCTCTCTAAGTATTTGGCAATCCAACTATGAAATCCATACCAACTTCTTCCCAATCCACTCTGGAATCTTCAACGGCTGTAACAATCCTGTAGGCCTCTGGTGTTCAGCTTTAACTCTCTGACAGGTATCACAGATTGCTACATATTCTGCTACATCACGCTTCAGTCCGACCCACCAATACTTTTCTTTGAGATCCAAGTACATCTTGGTACTCCCTGGGTGTATAGAATATGCTAACTCATGAGCTTCACGCAGTATGGCATCACGGATAGACTTCACTTCAGGTACACAGAGCCTCTTTCCAAACCATAATGTTCCATTCTCATCCAGCCTGAATCCGGGTGATTTTTCAATCACAATGTTTTCCGCTATCTCCTTGAGCTTCTCATCTTCTAACTGAGCCTTGCGTATCTCTTGCTCCAATGTGGGTTCAACCTCCATCTCAGTAGCATTGATCACAATTCCCAAGTTGAGACTCTCCATCTCTGCACACAACTCTGCGGGTATAGTGGTTGCTCGAATCTCATTAGCATAACTCTTTCTACTAAGAGCATCGGCTACAACATTTGCTTTGCCAGGATGATAGTGCACTTCCAAATCATAATCCTTTATCAATTCCAACCAACGACGTTGCCTCAAATTCAACTCTGACTGGGTGAAGATATACTTCAAGCTCTTATGATCAGTATAAATGTCGCACTTATGACCAATCAGATAATGCCTCCATAACTTCAGAGCGTGAACCACAGCTGCTAGCTCCAAATCATGAGTAGGATAATTCAACTCATGCTTCCTCAGCTGCCTTGATGCATATGCTACAACTCTTCCTTCTTGCATGAGTACACAACCAAGACCTAGGCGGGAAGCATCACAATAGATAGAGAACTTCTTACTTAGGTCCGGCAAAACTAACACAGGGGCTGTTGTCAATCTCTTCTTCAATTCTTCAAAACTAGCTTGGCACTTCTCAGACCACACAAACTTGGCATTCTTCTCTAGCAAGGAAGTCATTGGCTTTGCAATCTTGGAGAATCCTTCAATGAACCTTCGGTAGTAACCAGCTAAACCAAGAAAACTACGAATGCCAGTCACATCAGTTGGCGGCTTCCAATTCAACACATCTGCCACCTTGCTTGGATCTACAGAAATTCCACCACTGGACACAATATGTCCTAGAAAAGCAACTTCTCTCAACCAGAACTCGCACTTACTTCGCTTGGCATACAGCTTGTGTTCTCTGAGCTTCTGCAAAACCAATCTCAGATGTTCGGCATGCTCTTCTTCATTCTTGGAGTAGATCAAGATATCATCAATGAACACCACAACAAACTTATCCAAGAATTTCATGAATACCTTGTTCATCAGATACATGAAGCAGGCAGGTGCATTAGTCAAACCAAAGGACATTACCGTATACTCATACAATCCATACCGAGTAGTGAATGCAGTCTTAGGTATGTCAGAGTCACGAATCTTCAACTGATGATAACCTGAACGGAGATCAATCTTGAAAAACACACAGGCACCTCTCAACTGATCAAACAAGTCATCAATCCTAGGTAGTGGGTATTTGTTCTTAATGGTGACCTCATTCAGTGACCGATAATCAACACACATCCTTTGACTACCATTTTTTTTATCAACAAAAATAACCGGGGCTCCCCAAGGTGAAGAACTAGGACGAATGAAACCTTTTTTTGACAGTTCTTTAATTTGTTTCTTAAGTTCTTCTAATTCTTTAACTCCCATTCTATATGGACGTTTAGCTATAGGTGCAGTACCAGGTAACAACTCAATGATAAATTCAATGTCACGGTCAGGCGGCATACCTGGCAACTCATCTGAAAACATATCTTCAAACTCATCCACCACTGAGTTATCTGGCTGCACATCTTCTCTGAGCTGATGTACCATGGCTTGTTGTTGCACTTGCAGAGCAACCTCAACTTGGACCTCATCTCCCTTTGGTGTAGTGATAGTTACAACCTTCTCCTTACACCCTATGTTCGTGTTATATTTCTTCATCCAATCCATACCCAGGATAAGATCGATTCCGGCAGTATTTAGCACAGTAGGGGTTATCTCAAATTCTACCTCCCTTAATGAGACAGTAATCGGGAGACACTGAAGAGTAGCTTGCATAACACCACCCGGAGAAGAAACCATAATAGGATGTTTTATGACACTAAGGGGAATACCATGCTTCCTAACAAATTTGTGCGAAATGAAAGTATGCGAAGCACCAGAGTCAAAAAGAACTGTAGCGGGGATGGAGTCGATATTGAACGTACCCATCATCACCTCTGGAGTCTCCTGTGCCGTATCAACCGACACATGGTTCACCTTCCCGGTGTGAGGTGGCACTCTCTGCTGGTTGTTCTGCTTCTGGGAGGCTTGGGAATTCTGCTTCTCAGGACAATTGTAGGACAAGTGTCCTTCCTTGCCACAGCGGAAGCACTTGTTGGGGGTGCCATTCTTCACTGGGATGTTGTTGGGAGCAGTCAGTTGTGGCACCTGGTTGCCACCTTGTCGCTGGTACTGGGAACGCTGTTGGTTCTGGGAACGTTGTTGATTCTGGAAATTGTTCTTGAATCCAGACTGTCCCTGGAAACGTTGTTGCTACTGAGGCTGCTGCTGGTTGTTGCGGAAGCGACTGTTGCTTCCAGACGACTGCCCTTGAAACTTCCTCTTCTTCTTCTTCTCATCTATCTCACGACGCTTGCTCTCAATGATCAGGGCTTTGTCCACCAACTGTTGGAAGTTGGCGAAAGTGTGAGAGAGCAACTGGTACTGGAGATGATCATTCAGTCCCTCCAAGAAGAGCTCTTGCTTCTTGGCATCATCTTCAACCTCCTTTGGTGCATACCACGACAACTGGATAAACTTGTCACGGTACTCAGCAACAAGCATGCCTCCTTGCTTCAGAGAAACAAACTCCTTCTTCTTCAGCTTCATCAAACCCGCAGGCACATGATGATTGCGGAAACCCTCACGGAATTGCTGCCAAGAGATGGGGTCGGCACGTCCAAAGCAGAAAGACTCCCACCAATCCAGAGCAGCTCCCTGCAACTGCCCAGATGCATAGAGAACCTTCTCGACGTCGTTGCATTGGGCGATCTCCAGCTGCCTTTCTATTGCGCGCAGCCAATCATCAGCTTGGAGAGGATCACTGGAATGGTCAAAGGTGGGCGGGCGTCCCTTCAAGAATTCGCTTCTCTTGTCACGGGGTGGTGGAGGTGGGTTCCCATTCTATTGTTTCGCTGCAGCATTTGAATGTTCTGGGCCATCTGCTGCATCAGCTGTGTTTGCATCATCATCAGCTGCTCCATGGAAGACTGTGGCGGAGGTGGTGGTGGATTAGCATTTTCTTCAGAGGTACCATCACCCCTTGGGTTCCTCCTAGTGTGGGCCATCTGCTGTTCAAATCATTGAGATGAGGTTTAGAATTCTTTTCCATTAAAATAACACTTAAAAGACTAGAACAGGAAATTCTGGGCACGATCCAACAATCAGTAGAGTAGAAAAATAGTTATATCTGGAGTTTTCGAAGTCAAACTAAGACGTGCTATACATGGTTGGAAAGCATGAGAAAAACTCTACAACTTTTATTCAGACCATCTTTCCAGATTCTGTAGTTAAGTTTATCAAAAACAGATTTGATTCGAAACTGTTCCAGAGTAACAGACAGCGCAGAAACTTTGACTTGTAACATTTGTTTCTCCCAAACCGTAATGGATATTGAGATGATTCTTGCGGCCAAAGAAAACTACAGAATTCTAGTTTTTCAAAAAAAATTCATGATTTTTGGTCGTATATAATTAAACAGGCAAAATAACTAAGACAGAGAGGTCTCAAAAACAGCACTGCTGGAAACTGAGATAATCAACCCCAAACTATTATGCATTAATTCAAACCTATATAAAAGAGATTTGCGGACATGCCCACAATCTCAGCACTCATTACAAACTCCAAATCAAGCATTGTTCATAAGAAAAAGCAACATAGCACAAAAGTTCACAAGACACGAACTAGACTCGACCTGACTCAATTTGCGCTACTAGCGTCTTTTGCTACTAAGTGGGGGATAACTCCTCTAGGGATCGATGTTGGTGCGGGTGTGAGCATCTCCATGGTCACTTCGGTTCCTTGGCGGCGATTTAGCTGGGCACCTTGGTGATGGCGGAGGGGGTCCAACTCCGAGTTGCCTGTTCAACTCATCCACCGCCCGGCTGAGCCTGTAGTTAGCTTCAGTCCTGGCGTTCAGCTCATCCAGTGTCTGGTCCAGAAAGGTGTTGGTCTGGGCCAAACACTCCAAGGCAGCGTGGAGTCAGGCGTTCACTTCTCCAAGTGGACCGGCAATGCTGCAGTTAGCTTGGCCACTCTGACGGCGGGGAAGGTAGCGGTGCATCTCCAACTTGATGATGTCCCAATTCTCATGGCGGTGCACCATAAGAGCTTGTCGTGCGGCATCCTTGATGGCGGCAGCTTTGGAGAGTCGAACGGAGACAGCATAGTGGATATTCTTCACCTGGCTTCCCTCCTTGATGTACACCTTCGTCTCATAGTAGTCGGCGTAGTCAGGGTGCTTCCAGTGCTCTGTCTTGTACAGCACCGAGGCGTTGGGGTAGAAGCGGCGCACCAAGTCGAGGAGCAGTGGGTGGTAGTAGTCATCACCATGATGATCATAGTGAATCATTCCCACCTAGGGGTTTCCACCTTGGTCTCCATCGTCGTCGCCGTCGTCATCGGGGTCGTCGGAGTCATCCGAGTCACCTCCATCATCTCCGTCATCAGGGTCGCCAGCACAATCCTGGTCGCCTTGCGGCTCCACCTTCTCGAGTTCGTCTTCCTGAGGGTCCTCCATAGGTACGTCTTCGGAGCTGTCTTCCAAGGGCTCTTCACTGGGCTCCTCCGCGAGCACCTCCTGCTGGGGCTCCTCCACGGGTACGTCTTCCACGGGATCTTCCACGGGTACCTCCGGTCGGGAAACACGTCCGCCAGAGATGAAGCGCTGCAGGTACCTTTTAGGTGGTATGACACGCTTGCGAGCAGTGTGCTTAAGGTTGGCCATCTACAAGAATTAAGATTAAGTCAAAATTTTGCAATGGACAAGGGTAGGATATCAGCAAAAACTTGTAACAAATTAATACAACAAGTAAAAGAGATAACAAAGCTAAGGGCTATCCAGTGCTAACTAGGCTTGCGTCCTACAGTCAACACGGCTCTGATACCAATTTGTCACACCCAATTTTAAGGATAAAATGGGATGCATAAACTTATGTGCGCCCAGAGATCAGTCACACACATAAGCCAACAAATTACATAAATTGTATCATAACCAATGTTTATTACATAGCGAATAATATCAAAGTCATTACACAGCGGAAAATAAAGGTAACTCTCGCGGTAGCTCCGTAGCACAAGGACGTCGACTGGTGAAGCACAAGTCTAGTAGTCCTCTGGGTAGTCCTCATCACTATCACCATCTGTTACCCATCCAGGATTTTTAACCAAGTAATGAAAAATAAACAAGCGTAAGTACATGTCCTACTCAACAAGACTAGCATGGGTTCATGAGGCTCAAAAAGGGTTGACATGGGTTTAACAGCAGGTTGCTTTTAATTAATCATCTTTTATGCAGTTGGATAGCAACAAATGAATAAGCCCATTCTCATGACCATAGTAAACATAATTAATGAGTAGCAATAAATAGATTTAGCAACAAGTAAGCATCACCCCAAAAGATAACTACTCCATAAGACGTCCAAGGCCGCTCATGACCGTGAGCTCGGCTAGTATACCAGTTTTACACTCTGCAGAGGTTGTGCACTTTCACTATGAGCCGTGATTCCCAGTTGCTCGGGTTAATTACTCCCATAACACTACCAAGGTGAGTGAGCAGGGTTTCACTCTGAAGCCTTTCAAAGAACTTCGCCTAACAAGTTAGGGCCGCTAGGGACCCGGCAAGGAGATATAGAGCCCCCTTCTTCGTGGCACAAGGTCACGCAGGTTATACACACTCAGACAGGAGCCGCACTATACCCGAGTCGGCAGGCCCCATCACGCCTTTCGTTAACCTCTAACAAGCTAGAAAAAGTACCCATACTTGACTAAAACCAGAGCCATGTAGCCCTCATAGTTGCACTGTCAATCCTGGTGTCATACTTACAGATCATTACCAAAGGTGAAGGATTTTGAGCATCACAAAACCATGCTCGAATCCCCTAGTTCCATGTTGCTAAAAAGGCATCTTTTAATCATATTGCATAATCAATTAATCAAGTTTACATGATCATGATTCCCAAAAGCACACTAGCAACAATTACCATATGCATAATCCCATAGGTGACAAGGAACAGGGTAACAATACTAGGAAATAACTATAGTTAACAAGGAAGACACATGCAAATATAATTATTTATTTGGTGAATAGGACAACAAGGATGGTCCACACTAATACTTGCCTTGATCAGTAAACTCCTGGTGATCTGAGTTGTCGAAGTACTGATCTTGATCACCCATGTAAAGCTCACCGTCTATACTCGATCCATCATATCAACACACACGCATACAGGAGCAATCATGCATACAAACAAGAGTTTTAAGTAGAACAGTACACCAACAGTGAGAAAACAAATTAAAAAGTTTATAAAACTAGTCTACACGTCGCTACGATCACATCGATATAAAGTTCGCACAAATCAGACTTAAAACGAGAGAGATATGAATTTTACAAGATTTATAATAGATAAATAATACATTAATTATAATTTCGAATTTTAAAAGTTAATATTATAAACAACAGTGGTACCATCATATAGATATTTAAATTACGAATCTAACGCAATTTGAATCGCTCAAATCGGATCTAAAACGGAGAAATTATAAACGAATCAGTTTTAATTTCAAAATCGAAAATCAGAAAACACATTTTGAATTAACCCGATTTGAAATACGCCTTCGGAGTAGGGAGGCGTAAACTGCAAAAGGCGCCAAGGACTGCGGGTAAATGCATAAAGAACTGCAGGGGGTTATTCGCAAAAGCGCCGGCTGAAAGGGTATCGGCGAATAGGAGTCGTCCGATTAAAAATCGGCGGATCAGATTAAAAGAGAGGAGGGGTGGCGGTGCTCCCGGCCGGAGCAGAGCCGACCGCGGCAGCGCCATGGTCGGACCTTCGCCGGCGAGAGCGAAACGGCGCTGCAGTGCACCATTCGGCACGGGAAAGGGCTCGGTAGAGAGAGAAGGACAGCGCGAGCTCACCTAGGGCACTCGCACGGACTGAAATCGGGTCGGCGGCGGCTCTCCACGCGCTCAGGCGGCCAGCGATGTCCTGCAACGGTGACGAGGCCAAAACAGTGAATGATTAAAGGGATAAAACGGCTCTGGATGCTCGTGGGGTCAAGGCAAAGCTCCTAGAGATGCTTACGGGGACGGAAACGCGACCAGTCCGCCGAATTGCTCCCGGCGGCGGAACTGTGAGGAGCGGCGGCTCTGTTTGCTGCGAGGGCGAGCAAGGAGAGGCGGCTAGGGTTGCGTGGTGGTGGACTGGGGTCTCCAGGGGCTTATATAGTCCCGAGGTGAGGAGGATAGGGGAGTTGGATTCGCCCCGGATGTAGGAGCTCGAATCGAGGTCGGCGAGCGACGAACTCGCCTTGTTCGTTTCGGGGACGGGCTCTGCCCGCAGCAGAGGGGATTGGAGGGGGGAGACGCCGACCAGTGGGGCCTGCGAGTCAGTAGCACAAAGCGCTGGGGTCGGGCTGGCAGTCACTGCAGGGAAATCCCCCGCGCACACGCGCTCGGCTGCAGCGGCGGCTGTGTTTCGGCGCCCAGGGAAGGAAAGGGGGGAAAGGAAAGAAAAGAGAGAGGCTGCCACGCGGGCCTGCCCTGTCAGCCACAGAGAGGAGAGGGGGCAGCACTGCACTGGCTTCGGCTTGGGCCGGCCTCGGCCCAAACAGCAAGGGAAGGGAGGGTGCAGGCCGAGGGGGAGGAGGGATTGGGCCCCTCGGGCCAAAAACAGCAAGGGAGGGTTTTCTCTTTTTCCAATTCTTTTTCTATTTTTCAAATTGGGATTTTGAATACTGAAAATTCAAATACAAACCAAGCATCAAAATAAAACAGTGCTCCAGCATGAATGCAACATACATGTGGTTAAACCCTAGGTTGATTTTATATTTGTGAAAAATTATTATTTCCCTAAATTAAATGATTATGCCATATCACAATTAAATTGTTTTCCCCTATTTTAAATTGATGAAAATTTTTGGGTGTTACATGGCATAATGTGTCATCGTCAGAAATTGACACTGCAGAGCCGCCGTGTCGCCTCCAGCCGAGCTCCACCGCTTAGGGAGATTGCGAACTCGAAGTTGAACACCCTCGAGTCGATCCTGATCCATCCCTTTCGCCTGTGTCCTCATCGTCGTCTTCCTCTGAGCAAAACCGAGAGCACCGAGAGCGTTTCAATGGCGCCGCCGGCTGTGCTTGTCATCTCCGGCTAGATGTGGATCAAACTCTCGTGCCAATAGCTTCACCATCGTCCTAGCTATCTCCCTGACACCTTTGTTGAAGCAGCCAAGCCGTAGCACCTCCGTTCCTCGCCGTTGCCATCGTCAGTTCACCGCCGGAGCTCCGCCGCAGCTCAGTTCGACGTGGCTAGAGGCGGTGAGCGTTCTCTTTGCCTCTTGCTATGCGTTTTCCGCTTAGTTAGGGTTCAATTTCACGAATACGAAATCGGTTTGGAGTTTGGTAGTGTGTGCTCGTCGGAACGCGGACGTGCCGACGATCAACGCGCCGCCGTCCGCCATGGCCATTATCGGCTATGCTGTAGAGCGTCTCTGTCCGATTCCTCATTCCTAGAGTTCCATCAGAGGTCACTGAAGCTTACGGTATCGATGGTTTGAGTCGTAGAAGTTCGGGCTCGCCTGCGCAGCGTCGCCGTGCACCGCCATCCGCCATGGCCAGCGACGTGCCGCGTCCCTTGTGCGACTAGCCCAACTAGCTATACCAGTAGGTACGTCTCGATGCGAGGATCACAAATATGTGCTCGGTTTCGCCGGAGGTCTCCTCGGCGACGAGCTCTTCTTGGTCAAAGGTGGCGGCCCCCTCTGTCTCGCTGATGCATGGGGTCAGTTTGACCCTAGGGCCCAACTGTCTGCCCCTGTGTGTGGTTCGGTGTGTGTATTGCTGGGTACGGGTAGCAGTTAGGGTTAAGTCTAAATCCGAAAATGGTTTATTTCTATTTCCAGGAAATTGCTAAATGCTTGCAAAAATCATAGAGAGAGCTATGCCTGTCCAAATAGAGTGAGACAAGACTTGTTAGCTTTCTAGTGATATGTGCTCTTTAGGAAAAATATGAAACCCTACCATTAGTATGATAATTATGTGAGTTACAAATTAATTTT
Organism: Eremochloa ophiuroides; assembly: GCA_038502445.1. NCBI lineage: Eukaryota > Viridiplantae > Streptophyta > Magnoliopsida > Poales > Poaceae > Eremochloa > Eremochloa ophiuroides. The sequence goes on from JAHLJS010000003.1 coordinate 87,477,969, forward strand.
AAATCCGCATTTATCTTTAGAAATGCATAATTAATTCTAGGAGTGCGATAAAAATATGATTCCACTTCTAGTAATCTTTTTTTGATGAGTAGAATCAGGGAAAAATATTGGTTAGGCATGTTCTCTGTTTGGTAGTAGAGTTTCTGTTCAAGCCCCATTTAGGGTTTGATTGCTTGGAAATTCATTATAAAATAAATACAAGCAATCTGGGTATGGATATTTTTGTGTGATGTTTCTAGGTGATGAAGAACAACCAGAAATTATGAAATCTATTGTTTGATACATTTCACTATAATAACTATTTTCCATGCAATTTCAGCCTTCTGTCTTGTTATTTTTGTGTAGGAAGTTATGTGGGTCCAAATGGCCTGAAATTTGGATAGTGAGCTATGTTAGACCTGTCCTGTCTACTGTATTTTTTCTAGGAATTTTATGTAGCTTCGATCTGGTAGGTCTAGTTATAGGGGAAGCTAAGAGTTATGTGGTTAAGCACTTGTTTGGGATGAATGGATATCATTTGCATGTTGTTTGGTTCATCCAACAATGGTGTTTCCTGATGCATCCCTAAATATGTACTTGCTGAAGTTAAACTTGAATGCATTCTAGGGAAGTTGTTGGGGTAGACATGTCTACGGTAATCTAGTTAACCCATTTTGAACTTCTATAATGCATGTTAGGACTTATATGAAAATAAATATTCCTCTCTGCCGAAGAAGAAATATGCACGTACTTAGTAAACGAAAATGATTCGTGTATGTTGCATTTCATGAAAGTATCCATATGCATCGTATCGAATACCCTGAAGATTTCTATGCATCTCTGTATTCATCTTGCATGACCATGCATACAGGATCGTTGGAGGAGGTGAACCTGACCAAAGTGAGCCCGATCGAGGAGGAGATCCCTCAGGAGGCCCCAGCTGCCGAACCCGGAGTCGAGGACAACACTGACTTGCCCGAGTGCCCTGACCACCAGCCCTCGACTTTCCTGAAAGGCAAGCCCCGGTGCATTCTTATCTCCTACGTTTTCGAAATAACATGACTTGAGTATAGTGATTGTTGCATTACGTGTAGGAATTGCTTGAAAACGTAGTTGCATTATATTGGACAACTTCACCTAAATAGGTTCAGGATCGTCTTCTCTGCTTAGACCTGCTTAGAACCGGTAGATATGGTGATTCCGGGCACCAAAATAATAAAGTGAGGAGCACGGTTGGCTATATTTGCTATCGTGATATAACCATGTGAGTTGAGGGAGGATTTGAGATGGGCGGAAGGATGATTTGGATACAACAAGGCATGGAGGTCTTGGTTGTGAACCAATCACCGCCAAGTGAAATAGGAAAACATCCCTGTGGGACATCGGTCAAGATTGAAAGACGTCATCACTTAGCTGGCCGGATAAATCGCTCCGACCGCGAAGCCGAGTAGCTCTATTTGGGCCGGGAACTGGTTAGCTGGGTTTATATACTGGACCGCGTAGGGTTTTGGGAGCTAGATCGGACCATGGGCAGGTTGGAGCCTGATCGTCCTGGCCACTAGTCAGTCCCCCAGTATATGGCTCCCCCAGGCCCGCGGAGGAACCTAAATAGTACCAGAAGTGACCTAACGCTTCTCGACGGGGAAGTCGTGGGTTTGTGATTGGCATTTGTCACCAGCTGGTTTGCAATCGATTCAAATCGCCATCTCTCCTGGATAGTGAGAAACTTGACTGATCTTCCCTCATGGTAGAAATGGTTAAGTTTGAACACGAACATGGTTATCAATGCAAATGCCAAATTGCTATGGTTCTATTATATTGTTTGCTTAGAATTAATCAAGTGTTTGAATTAGATAAGGCTTACAATGAAGAGCAAGAAGTTATGATTACTAAAAGCTTGTTAGTAATAGCATATGATATCTAAACTAAAATGGCTTTTTATGCAAATGAGTCAGCCAACTCCACCAAAAAGCCTTGCATATTCCTTGAGAGTCTTTTATTTGGTAAGACGGGTAAGTCTTGCGGAGTACAATTGTATACTCAGGGTTTATCCCCTATTGTTGCAGATGGTCAAGTCTTTTATGGCTATTGCAAGAATTGCTTCACCCTGGCCGTGGACGAGGACTGAAGCGTGGGCAGTTTATGTCTTCGTGTTTAATAGTTATCTTATCTAGTAGTTTGATCCTAAGCATGGCACTGTCTATTAAATAAGTATGTTTGTGTAAAACTTGGTTTGTATAACTACTTTGCTTCCGCTAAGTATGAAACATATGATGTAATATCTATCTGCGTACTCCGTACTTTGAAGTTATGTAATATGAATGTATGTTGTTGAACTATGTACGATCTTGGTTGTGTTACCGTTTGGTTTGAAATCCTTTGAGATTTCACGGACTACCGGGTTTATATGGGCTCAAGTGTGGTTGGTTAGCTGTTTCGACGGCTATCGCCGTACTTGTGCTCTTATAAATTGGGCGGTTCTGTCACAGCGAGCAGCCCCATATACCGCTACAAGTGTCCAGAGGAGTCCATCCTCTTTGTTACGCACCCTGAATTTGACATAAAAGTATCCTTCATTGATACTTCCAATATCGAAAACCTCTAAATTGATCCCAAGCAGAATCCCACCAGACCTGCCACGTGGTTTGCACCAGTGCCAAATAAAATTTTGCCCGCTGCAAATATTTGCAAGGGCAGATTTAGAAAAATCTTTTTTCCCCGTTTCAAGAAGAGCAATGAAGTCTAGCCTCTGCTCTCTTGACGAGTCAGATAGAAACCTATATTTAGCCAAGTCACTTAGACCTCTGCTATTTCAGAAGATTCTTTTCATCGAGAAACATTTTTGTGATTAATGAGAACTTTTAATTTCGGCTTCCTCTTTGCTCTAGTCAAAGAACGGGCCTTATTCTTCCTAAATACTGCTCTAACGTCACAACTTAGGTGATCAGTATCTCCCTCCAGAAAACCATCCATCCAATCCGAACACAAGTGATTCAAGACGTCCTCGCCGACCCCCTCATCCTCCACCTCACTACCTAAACCAGAGTCAAGAACACCTTTCTCATTATGAGCAGGCAGCAAGGCTCTTTCCCTTTCAATGGCTTCTAAAAAGCTAACAGATTTTGAAACTTCCTGAGAATCCCTTCCCAGCGATATCCCAATGCTAGACATAGTCGAGACAATATCATTTACAGGAAAAGGAAAAGGAGGAGGTTGCATGTTTATACCTTCGTTGCTGTCCAAATTTTCCAAGCCGCTCTCTTCTTAGCCTTCTTCACTGAGTCCTCATCCGCGATCTTGGACAGCCTCGGACTTGCGCGTTTGGGTGTCGAAGCCACCTCCCGGATTGCTGCAGCCGTGAGCACTCGACCAGCATCCCCAGCATCAGTCGCCTGCTGCCCAGAAGCGGCATGCAGTCCACCCTGCAGTGCCTGCACTTGGCCATCAGAACCACCAACGGTATCCTGCTGCCCAGGAGCGACGTGCAGCCCACTCTGCACCAGCACCGGCCACTGGACCACAGGCACAACATCCTGAACCGCCACCACAGGAACTGCCGGCACCTCCTGCACCACCGCCTAGACCACAGCTCCCCCCTGCCCTCCATCCTGCAGCCCCGCCAAATCGCCTGCAAGATCCACCTCCATGTCCAACAAATCATATTCCTCGTCCGAAACATCATCCCTCATCTCGTGCACCATCCCAAAAACCCCATCCTCCGAAAGGACAGCACCCGCACACTCAAAGAGCACCTCATTAACAGCCACATCCATAATGTTTCCAGCCATAGCATTGAGAACATGGTTAGAAACCTCCTGCTTGCCAGTAGCCCCATCACCCATACCATCATCAGAGGGACGAGCCTCATCCTCCTCCATAAAGGCCTCATGGTTCTCATCCACTTTGCCCCCATTCGACCTCTTCTCCCCTCCGGCGTCATCACCGGCGTCATCCCCTTCCCCAAAAGCCCACACCACTTCTTCACCATTCTCGTCAAAGCCCACCTTCTCCTCCTTAATCTCAAGCTCGAAGTAGTGATCCCCGATGACCACATCCATCTCAGCCGGAATTAGAGCCGGGTCAAGAACTGCCACCAAAATGAGACCAAAATCGCCTTTTCTTGTGGTGACCATATCCACCATTTGAGTAGATCCAAACATAGTTCCAATCGCCCAAAGGATATGATATTCCCGCAGATTTTCCCGAACGCCGGAAACCTGTAACCAAACCTTAGGTAGCAGGAACCCCTCCTCCTTCACTTGCCACTCCTGAAAAACAATCCGAGCCCCTGTCATCACTCCATTCACCCTCACATCTGCACCCCCATAAGCCACTGACCTCTGCAACTATGCCTTTGAAGGAAACTGCACAACAAAAGAATTTTCATCATGCTTGATCGGGTTCCACTTCCATTCCCGGGCACCAATCGATGTAACTGAGCGACAAGCTGTTCGCCAGTGATGGAACCCCCCTCCACCATTACCAGCGCCTTCTTGGAGTCCTTCCTCCGTGGGAGAGGAGCATGAGGTATATGAAAAAACCCCAAGCCCGCCACCGAGTACCCCACCGCTTGCGCTACCGGCTTTGGCAACTTCAACAGCGGTATATAGATATGGGAATACCGCCTAGCTGACATAGGGCAATCGCCCTCTGTATAGTATTTAGATGTCATTTTGGACATGAATAACTTTTAAATTATTGAATTTAAAAATATAAAAACTATATAAATAGATTTATCTTCAAATATATTTTTATAAAAGTATGCATATAACACTTTTAATAAATATTTACGAAGTCAAAGTTATACTTTAAAGACCGTGTCGTTATCCCAAACGACATCTAAATCTTATACGGAGGATACAAGTAAATGAGCGTAACTGTACCCTATAAAAAGAGGACCCGGACTCCCGATAAATCAGAGATCAGAGATAACATGGCACACTTACAAAGAGCAATATTGCCTCGGTATTCATGTTACATGCTGGACGAAGTCTCACTCTTCCATGCGGAGGCCTTCGCCCATCCTGATCGAACAACAGCACACACACAAAACCCTATCGAGGACCCCATTCCCCAACATTGCGCTCACCCCGCTACCCTCGTCGGATCAGCAGGTGAGAAGGAGGCGCGCCGCACGCGGCACCAAGAGAGAGGGGGGCACCGTGTCGGGAAGGGAGGGCTACCGGGTAGGGTAGTGGGATGGACGTCTCGCAGGGGAGATCGCTGAAATTGAAGTCGCAACGGAACCCTAAGTCCTCTTAGTTATGTAAGCCTAGTAGAAGATTTGATATGAGATTTTGGCTGGGCCTCAAGCACGTTTGCATAGGTTGGCCTTTTAAGAGGTTCATCTTTGAAAATGGTCTACATTTTTTTAAATGGACCTCTTAAAAAAACCAGCTTCCGTAAATCTATATTAGCAGACGGATAATATCTGAATGCCTCTAGAAATCCTCACGTATTTTTAGAGAGCATTGGATTTTGTGACCGCCTCCTTTAATGATTGGGTAGTGTCACCCGAAATTATTTATGCAATAGTGTACCTTCTGAGAAATGCCTAGTGTGTGAGAGATAAATGAGAATTATCAAGTGTGGGATTGGACCTACAGTGGCACTCGACAGTCGACAATTAACTGCTGGGTGTGCACTGATGTAGCAATTGTTTCATGAGTACAGTGCCACTATCGGGTCACAGCCTAAACCGGCAGTGGCACTCATCATATCATCACTACCCGTTAATGATCTGGTCTAGCAGTGATAGTCATGAATATCACTGTTGGTTTTTGCTCTCAACCGATAGTGTTGTGCCCCATCATTGCTGACTAAACTCTGTCAGCATGGTTTTCAAAGGTGACGAGGGCTTCCAACCCAGCAGTGACTAACAGATTTAGCGTAGTGATAAGAATCAATAAAGGAAACAGTGATGTCAATTTTATACCTTAGATCATTATATTAGTCAATATGAAAAGAGGCCGATCGAGATGGTGATTAAATAGAAAGATTTTTTCTTATAACTTTTTTTTAAAAAAAAAAACTTCTGATAACATGTGTAGTAAACAAAAAAAAAAAGAGAAGTCATATGGATGCGAGGAATTGAACCTGGAACCTTCGAAAAGCTTATCATAACGTGTAACAGCGCTAGCAGCCCAGAACGCTAGGATCATCCTATAGCTATTGGGCAGCGATGACAATAATCCCTGTGGATTTTCTTTCTTGTACAATTGAGGTCGCTAGCTAACCTATATGGTTCCAAAAGAGATGTCCTGATCTAGTATAGTATACCTGACACCGGGTAGCTATGCATTGCTGCTACCGCCGCATTCGTGGAAGAAACTGTGTTGGGGGAAGAAGACAAGAAAGCAAAATCCACAGGGATTATTGTCGCCACTCTCCCGCCCTGCTACCGCGCCATCATCCTGTTTGTTTTGGTTGCAGCCGCATGTTCTGGATCGGAATCGGCAAAAAGCAGCCATTCCTTCCTCATCCCGGCATCAACGGAGCCCATCCTTCCCCTGCCTCGATCAGCCGTCGTCCTGCTCTGCGCGCGGCTGGTTATTTGAACCACGCACTGCCGCCATGGCAGAAGGCCTCTCATCAAGTCACAAGCAGAGTCATCACAACCTAGAAGGCAGTACACAGCATGGCTCCCTCCGTGATGGCGACATGGCGTCGTCGGCCACCGCCGTCGTCGCTCCATTCTAGGGGCTCAAGTCCACCGCCGGACTCCCCGTCGCCCGGCGCTCCACCAAGGGCTTCTGCAACGTCAGCAACGGCGAAAGGATCAGGTGCATGCAGGTAAGCTCGCTCGCTCTTTAATTGTCTACTATACTTGGTGGTTGGAATTTCTTAAAAAATCACTTGGTGGTTTTTACATGATATTACGGTCATTATCCCCTAACACACCTTCCGCGCCCCTCTTCTTATCCCGTAGCCGCGGCCTCGCCGGCCGCCGCGGCCCTCTCCCCCGGCCGCCTTGTTTCTTCACTTTATTTCTGATAGACATGCATTACGCTCTTTCCATGGCATGAAGACGATCGATGATGACATGCATTACGATCGATGATGACATGCGGCGGCATGAAGACGTGGCTGCCGATGACGGTGCTTCTGGCACCGACGCCGCCGGCGAGCTAGTCTCGCGCTAAACTTGTGGATCCGGCCGGTGCTTAATTCAATTGTTTATCTTAACTATGCTATTCCTTTTGTAATTGTGCATTTACCTTTTCACCCTTTATTAAAAAAAAAAAACTATGAAAAAGGAATTACTACTACTCTATTTGGGCGTCATAATCCACTTAATTTCGGAGGCGATGCGAGGCGATGAAAGCATAAGGACCCACCGACTATAGACACAATAATCATCTCCCATTGCCTTTACTCCTATCGCCTCTAATCATAGACACACCAATCGCCTCTCATCGCCTTTACAATCATTGTAAAAGTTCTCAAATAAAGATCATGATTAATTGTGATTTGTGAATCTTAGTTTGGGTAATAAACATACTTCTGGCCCCTCCACATACATACATATTTGTATCCGTTTCTCATGCAACACAATATATATTGCAAGGACACGTGTGGCCGATCGAGGGCATCAAGAAGCTCGAGACGCTGTTGTATCTGCCGCTGCTGAGCACAGACGAGCTGCTCAGGCAGATCGACTACCAGCTGCCCTCCAACTTGGTGCCCTGCCTCGAGTTCAGCAAGGTCGTCTTTGTGAACCGCGAGAACGCGAGGCCCCCCGGGTACTACGAAGGCAGGCACTGCAAAAGATATTCTATTTTTTGACATTGTATATCTCTCATAATATAGACAATAATTAATGTCCTAGATTACTAATTGATGTTTGCATTTTGAGAAATGCTAAACAACAACCGCATGTTTTGTCTTTTGCTGGCAACCGGATTTGTCACCGTCCGATTCGATTCCTGGTGTTTCCACTGCTGTTAGATTTGTGTTGTGTGTGTCACCTGAAGTCGCTGCATTATTGTTGGCTGCACTGGTCTCTGTCATGTGGAGTCAAGGTGTCGGTGCTACTATTTCCCCCACTTCCGTGTTACTATTTCGCCTTCGTCCTTGTGGCGCTGCATGGTGACTCTGTGACCCAGGCAGCAATGGCGACCCTCGATCTCTTACCTTCTTCAGTCGCCGCATCCACCGCCATTCACGCCCCGGCCGCCCGCCCACACCAGCACCCGCCAACCCCCGCACGCCGCCGCCTCCCAGTCCTAGCCCTCGGACGCCGCACACTGGCGATGGACGCCCTCTGTGTGTCGGGGGCTGCCGAGCCCCTCTTCCCTGTCGTGGCGAACAATGATTTCTAGGGTCATGTAGATATAGCACAACTTTTGTCATAATCCAGTTTCAGTCTCATTTTCAGCTTTAAGTTTCAGTCTTCAGTCAGTCTCATTTTCAGCTTTGAGTTTCAGTCTCATTTTCAGTATTAAGTTTCAGTTTTAGTTTCTTGGTGTCTCTTTATAAAGGTGGATTGGATTGGCCAAAAGAACCAAATAGATGCTGTGTTTTTAGTTTTAATTTCAGTCTTAAGTCATGTAGATATATCACACAGTTTTTTCATAATTCAGTTTCAGTCTCATTTTCAGCTTTAAATTTCAGTCTCATTTTTAGCTTTAAGTTTCAGTCTTAGTTTCTTGGTGTCTCTGTTTAAATGTGGATAGGATTGGCCAAAAGAACCAAACAGATGCTTGTAAATGTTACCCTTCATGTGTTTTTATGCTAATGTGGTAAACTTGCTGTGTTTTTTCTGTATCGTTCTATGATGAAAGCTGATGAGTTCTACTGAAGATTTTGAATGTGGTGCTCTAGTGAAAGCTGTGCTAATTTGAAACTCTGTATTCTGGATGTGCCCAATTATTTATAATCAGTTCTTTTCTATATGTCATTTTAGTGTTTTTAGTATAATGTATTATTCTTAGTGTGTGGCGTCATCATTGTCTGTTCTTGTTTTTTTTTTTTTTTTGATCTTTTAGGTAGTTGAGATTTGTCTGTATCATCCTGTAGCTTGCAAGCATAGCTTTGAAGAAGCTGCAGCTGGATTATTTAGATCTCTATCTTATTTAGCCTACTCCTATTCCTCTATTCTTTGTGCTTTTGACACTTTTTCAGTATCAGCTGAGTAGCCGTGATGGAGGCCAGTAGATGCAAAACCAGTTGTTTTAGTGCAACAGAACAACCGAATTCCTTTGATGACAGAATCCGGATGTTTTTTTGAGTAGATAGACTCTTGCATTTTTCATGTCACTAATTTATGACATTGGATTTCAATCCCCCTGTTGTAAACATATAATTTATTATGTATCTAAACTTGCATTATATCTACTCCCTCTGTCACTACTACAGAAACTTTATTGGTGGCGGGCAAAAATGGTTTTTCGAGGCGGGCATTGCAACCGCCTTTAAGTATAGGCCTCCATTAATTACCGATTAACGGAGGCGGTTGTTTTGCCTGTCTCGGTTAATTCATTATCCTGCCCGCTAAGCAAAAACTTATGACTCTGGAGAGTTGAACCCACGACCTAACACTTAACAGCCAATACCTCTACCACTGCACAACACACTTATTCATGTCTATATAGAATATGCTATCTTTTTATACTAATACTTTCGTAATCTTATATTGGATATTTGGGCTACTAAACATCTTCAAACGAAAAAAAATTCAACTACAAAGTTGTAGATTCTATCGAGAGCTATAACTTTCATATATACCATGTCAATATACAAAATCGTTTGGTAATTTTAAATTTTAAATTTCAAAATCTATACACTTACAATAAATTTTGGGGCCCTAAACAGTTTCAATTCAAAAACTTGTTAACTACAAAGTTGTAGATCTCGTCGAATGCTATAATTTTGATATAAAGTTTGTCTTCATCCGAGTTCATATAAAAAAGTTATGAATCTTTTTGTTGTAGTCATTAATGGCGGCGGGTATGTTAAGATGCCCTCCTTTGTAAATAATTGATTAACTGAAGCGGATGTTTATAACGACCGCCTCAGAAAATAGTTGATTAACCGAGGCGGGCACCTTAAGCCAACCGCCTCAGTTAATCCATTCATGCAACCGCCTCGGTTAATCCATGATTAACCGAGGCGAACGCGTTATGCAGCTCGTCTCCATTAATCGATTAACAGAGACGGTTGCCTTAAGATGACTGCCTTCGCAAATATTTTTGGAGGCGGTTAGATTTGTGCTTGCCTCGGATAATATTTGGGCACCAAAACCATGCTAAGGGCACGTACAGTGGGTCTCTTGGAGCCGTCTACATCTTAGTATTTTTTGCAAAATACCCCTTGCATGGTTAAGAGACAGTCTCTGCGTCTCTTCGCAAAGAGACGATGAGCAGCCTGTCTCTACGCTGAACTCGAGGCTTAAAGATAGACAAAAAAACCATTGTATGAGTTAGAGACTCTAAATTCATTCTAACCACATGTAAAATATTAAATTATTTAAAGACACTATAAGAGACACCCATTGTATGAACTCTCACTCAACCATCTCTACATCAAATTTTACTGTCTTATAGATGGATCGTTGTTTCATGGTTGTACATGCCCTAATCGTTCTAGGAGCAAGAGTAAATGTCTAGATTCACTCAAACTTGAATACAGCTGCAGAGAGAGTATGTATAGGCTTAGATAGTTATTTCTACGTATGGTTAAGAGCCAAAACGACTTATGTAGGGACGGAGGGAGTAGATGCATAGCAAAATGGATATGTCAAAAAAATCCAAAACTACTTATATTTTGGAACAGAATCATGACGTTGATTTTTATGTCACAAAACTTAGGCCTTGTCACATTACACGTGTGATCAGAGTACAGTCACAGGAACCTGGATGAGAGTATGAGACGAAGATTGGGACGGCATACCAAAACAAACAGGATTATAAGAGAAGAGAGGAGGAAGAAACAGCAGTACAATCGCCATTCTCACGATTCACGAGTGACTTCATCGGATGGCGGCGATGGCGCGGCGTCAAAGCTTCCGACGGCGGTGTAATGCAGTGGCCGTGGGCGTGCGTGGCGGAGGCGCGACGAAGTGGCTGTTGGCGGCGCGAGCAGCGGCACTGTGGTCGAGGGGTGCGGCGCCGCAGCATCGGACGACGGTGGCGGCGCTTGCTGGTTTCGACGGATGCGTCCTGAAGGATTGAGCGAGCACTCAGACACCTAAGGTAAATGGGCTGGAGGTCCAGTGTGAAATAGCAATGGCTCGATGCCCCAATGTGATTGCGTCAGCTCCTGTTTCCTGTATACAGAAGATTATTTTGGGTGGAGGAAACTATTGATGCAATTGCTATACTGACGGATGATACGGGACACTGGAGATGTTTTAAATAGCGGGCTACAGCAAATAGCGGCAACCCTCCACAACAAGCTATAGCGGGGCTATAGCGGGCTAAAATGAGGCTATAGTGGAAATTAATACGTAAATTCATTTAGCGGCAACATACTCAAAAGGCTATATCGAGGTTATAGCGAGGCTATAGCCGGCTATTTGAAACTATGCACTGGACACACGATCGCGATCCTCGTTCCATCGTTCCAATTTTCTAGGGATCATGATCCCATCCTCGAACCAAACATTCAAAGAAGTATACCCCCTTACGAACCGGTCGATCCATGTTCCACATACCACGTTCCTCGCACCTACGTACCAGGAACATTTGTGACTGTGGATCGGACGTTGACATATGTCACTAAGTTGGCAGATCATGAAAACTTTGAAATTGAAATGTGGCCTATTAAAACCTACTCCCTCCGTCCTGAAATAGAGGTCGCTATGGGATTCGTGCTAGTCAAATGTTGGGGGAGCCCATATTCATATGGGCCAAGTCCCCCTAGAAGAGGCCCAACTAGCATATTAGAGTGTCATGTAATATTCACCCCACTAGGGGGACGCATGTAAATTTCCCTTGCTTATATATAGTGCCATGAGCACGGCAAGGGGATCTCTCTCCTCTCCCTTGAGATACTTGTCAAACCCTAATGTCTCCTTGTCGCTCACCGAACTCCCACTCTCGCGTGAGCCTCCGCAGTAGAGTCTTCTCCACGCGGAGGCTCCAACATGACTCCTTTCTCTGGCGAGTCTTCGCTAGACCTTCATCCGGGAGTCTTCATCAGAGAAGCTCTGTCATTAGATCCTCTTCAAGGAACCTCCGCCTCGGACTGGTCTCCTCCGATGAGCCTTTGTCGGAGGACCTTCGTCACGGCATCCTTCGTCGCCGGACCTTCGTCGGGAGCCTTCGTCGGAGTCCAACTGGGACCTTCGTCGTTGAACATCCGTCCGGCAGCCTCCGTCGAGGAACCTTCGTCCGGGAGCCTCCGCCGGCAGCGCGCACCCCCGACCTTCGTTGTCGGGTCTCCATCCGGCAGCCTTCGTCGCCGGACCACCGCCCGGGAGCCTCCGCCAGCTGCCACCGGGAGCCTTCTCCAGCCATGTCCTCTCTGGAAACCTCCTCCCTGCTACCCTCGGCCCGGAGTCTTCTCCCCCTGTTCGGAATCACCAGTTCCAACATCAAATTTTCTCAAATTTGACTGAGTTTATAGAAAATACGTGCAACATGTATATTGTCGGGTACCAAAGTTTGGGGTACCCAACTTCAACGCAAAAACAATCATTCCCAACGCAGCCCGGCCCAAGTAAGGCCAGTGGAAGTCCATGAAGGCCGCGCCCGAAGCCAAGGAAGGCCGCGTCTACGGAGGCCCACGACGTCATTGCACCAATGATAGCCAATTCTCTGATTCGCCCGAGCCTCCCCGGGAGAGCTCGGGAAAGCGGCACCCTCGGCGCCCAAATCTCCGATTCGCCCGAGCCTCCCCGGGAGCGCTCGGGAGAGCGGCACCCTCGGCGCCCAAATCTCCGATTCGCCCGAGCCTCCCCGGGAGAGCTCAGGAGAGCGGCACCCTCAGCGCCCATTCTCCGATTCGCCCGAGCTTCCCCATCCCTCTCGAGCGCAATCTCACAAAGGCATCCAAGGCACCGGTGATGTCAGCAGAACAATCTTGGACCACAAGGGACCTCCCCGACCACTTTACAGGCACTGTCCCGTCAGGCGAGATCCTCGACGTAACTGTGCTTCGCACGCCCCTGACGGCCATACCATCTGTCAGGACTTCCCTAGCAGCGGATTTGATAGGCCCACTACGGCCGTCCTCTCCACGGTATGGTCTACGGTGCGCCGCCCCGTTTTTCGCCGGGGTCTATCAACTCCGACTGTGACAGTCCGAGCGCCTGACGACGGGCTACGCAAGAACGGAAAAGGCGCCTACTGCACTGTCCACTCGAAAAGACGAGCACGCCTTCTATCTGGGCCCACCTAACCCTCGGGAAGTACTGTTCAAAGGCCGAAAATATGACCAGGGGAGATATCACCATGCTCCATCCCATCACGCCTTCAGGAGTCCCGAGCCTCGGGAGACAACGCCCCGAGACGACTCACCCTCTTATCACATCGTGCGGAAGGACAGCCGTCAGGTATGACCCTACGGCACGGCGTAATCCGACGACTGTTGCCGCCTTGGAACTCACCAAGATCGTGCAAACCACTACGGCCATATCCCGGAGACGCGGAGAAAAGACCGTAGCTGACGACATGACGTAATCCGACGACTGTTCCCGCCTTGGAACTCACCAAGATCGTGCGAACCACTACGGCCATACCCTGGAGACGCGGAGAAAAGACTATAGCTGACCATAGTCAAACGGGGAACAGCAACTCGTCGCTGTAACATCATTGTAAACGCTGCCCTTGCCTCTCCTTTGCGGCTATAAAAGGGAGAGCAGAGGCCAGCTTTAGAGGGACGGAGAAGTTCTAAGTTCTCACCCACACATACACACTCCCAGCAAACGACTTGCACACACTTAGACACTCACAAGAGATCTGGGAGCACTTCCTTCTCTCGCTTAGCTTGTAACCCCCTACTACAAGCACCCCGGTGCAAGGCAACGCGACTCTCCTCTTCACTGGACGTAGGGCTTGTTTGGCCTGAACCAGTATAATCCCTGTGTTCTCCCTTGCACACCATCCGTAGCTTCAACCGCAAAACACATATTTACTAGCCGGTGTTAACCCCGTTAAAACTAGCACCGACATATATCTTCAAATAAATATATTATGAAAGTATATTTAATTAAAGATCTATCTAATGATACTAATTATATATTATAAATATTAATATTTTTGTATATATATTTGGTGAAAGGTAAAAAATCTTTGACTTCTCGGAAAGTGACAATAACATCTATTTTGGGAGAGAGAGAGAGAGTATATGACAAGCAGACTTGAAATGGGCCACAATTATTGTTTGAAATGGGCCACAATATTGTTCTAGAAACTTTTTGCCCCACTTTTTCTCGGATCAATTTGAACTAGGCCCACCCCATAATTTTTTGGCCCATACAATATTTTCAACCCAATATTAAATCCAACACAGCCCACTCAATAATGAGCCCATATATTGTATCCTATTACCATCAAAATCAATACGACAATTCATGTAAAAAAAATCAATACGACAATTAATAGTTACGGAACATAGAGAAGTACATCAACTATGATAATTACAACACAGATGCATAAATTTCTATTTTTTTTTCTAAGTTTTGAAGCACCTAGTGTAGCTGGCTCAGCTTCAGCGAATCAATAGTGAAGTCTACATGTGTCTGTGAGGACAAGAGAGTAAGGTACTTTGAGAAAGGCACCACGACATCAGCACGGGCTGGTTAGTCTAGCTGCCTGCCTTGCGCATGCATACATGAACTTCATGAGAGATCAGATGTTGCTGTTGTACGCCTGTATCTCAGTACCAGCAGGAGCGCCAATTTTAGCAAGATAAGAACATCAACACAACGGCAAGGTCACAAACACGCGAGCTAACTAATTCAGGATAACTAGGCACACGGGACGTTTCCCAACCATGAGTACTCAAGAAAAAAACGATTAATTAGTGCTCCAATGATAAGCTAATGATTACTTGAAAAGTTGCTTTCGCTATTGCTTTTTTTCGAAGGGAAGGGGGACTTATATTAAATCTTGGCACAACACATTCCCAAATTACACATAAAAAATCTGAGAAAAATACATAATATTCTATCCATATTCTTCTATCACCTTCTTACCCAATGGCTTGCCTCGAACGCCAGAGCCAAAGTGCACTCTTATGCCTAATCCAATGATCAACAGCAAAACATTGGACATGACACAAGATCCAACTCTTAAGAATAAGTCCAAAACACATCTAAATCGCTGAAAGAATACCAACAGTTGCATCGCCTGGTACGACATAGGATGCAGAAACATCACCTCAAAAGCATGAATTCCTCTCTGTGACCATCGACAATGAGATCGATGACCCAAAGTCGTTGTCCTCGTAGGGGGCACCAAGAAGCACCCCTACCCTTGCAAATAAAGGTCACAAATTGGCCGCCTGCCCATGAAATCAACGCTTGTAATGATGATCTCATCGTGGCAATCACCGAAGTCATCGCAAGAAACACAATGCTGACAAAAAAATGATCTGATTTCATCAGAAGATTTATTAGAACTAAACCCTAAGCGATTAGATATGAAACTACAGGGAGAAGGATGGGTCCCCTCTGCTTCTTGTCTCTGGCAGACACACCAGAGAAGAGAAAGGCAACTGAGTCCGTCAGCGATCAGGTAGCCGCTGCGGAGAGCTTAAACAACCATTCACAAATGATCATATAGTCGCTGCGAAGAGAAAGGCGACCGTATCCGCCAGCAATCAGGCAGCCACGGAGGAGAAAAAGACATATCTGCCAGCGTCCAGGTAGCCGCTGCGGACGATGACAGCGGTGACACCAACACCCGAGGTGGACAGACCAAAGCATGAAGAAAGCTGAAGCGCAGACAGACACAGCATGAGCAAGGAGTGGCTTTGACGGATGGTGGTCAACAACTAAGTCTCCAAGAAGGGCATGACGTCCACAGACACCAACAACATTGAAAAGGGCATAAGAACTTTCGTTCTAGAGCCGGCCACAATGACCCGTGCGACGAGCTGATTCTTCGACGACGCCTTCAAGAAGGTGGATGACGCAGCTACGCTATCGCCGTCGACCGAAATAAGAAACCAGGAGGGGTTTTCGCTCAGAACTTGCTCGACCGATGGTCACTGGGGAGGTCCCTTGGCCCCGGCCATGACACCGCAGCACAACCTGTCCACCAGAAACCCGCGCACTCCCCCGACCGTAGAGGCCGAGATCCGGCATAGCAGAGAGAAGTGCGCCACAGGCCCCAGCAACCTGCTGCCACACCGACGACGGTGGCCGTCCACACCAGGAGGCAGAGGGAAGCCGGGATGCTGTGCCAACTCTGGATCTGCACGATCCGGCGAAGAGCAGGGGGAGCCAGCGTGTCTCCTGGCCGACGCGCACTAGATCCAGCTTGAGCCTTGTCATCGACCTCCTAGCCACCGCCAGATCCGGCCCATAGGGGCCTGGAACCGTCTGGACACCGCTGGCGCCGAAGACGACCGCCACAGCCACCCCCCGACCCCAGGACACCGGATCCGGCCGTGGGGGGCACAGATCCGGCCTCTAGCCGGCCCAAGCAGCCAGTTGGAGGGGAGAGTAGAGATGTGGAGGAGAAGGGGTGGAGATGGATATACAAGAGGGAGCGCAGGGGGGGCCTTGTTGAGCTCCCCTGCTGGCTGCCGCCGCCGATAGGAAGGAGGCCGAAACGGCACAACGGTGGCGGCCAAGGCAGTGTGGCAAGGAGGCCCCTAGCGGCGACGAACCGAGGGGCCCTGAGTCGCCTCCGCGAGGAGACGACGCGAGGGAAATTAACTTCCGCCGTATAAGCTGTTCGTTTGTCTGAAAAAGAAGCGCTGATTTCGGATGATACTGATTTATTGTGAGTGGAAAATAATGTTCTATATCTCAAAAAGAAGCCAAAAGAAGACAAACAAACAGGGTCGCAACATCAAGCCATTGTAAAAGGCGTGATTCTAGCTAGCTAGAACGATGTATCCTTGGTGCCCGGCTGTGCACGCACACATGTACGGAAAACAGACAAAGAAAGGTATAGTATCTATCCTTCGGCTAGCATGCTTTTTCACGTCCGATCGTATAGCTAGCAGGTGGCGAGCAAGAATCAAATCAATCCCTGCCTGACCAGCGACTCAAAGCGATCGATCACTGCAACGGCAAAGCATTACACGTATTGCAAGGCACCGTGTACGATGTGTGCATATATGGAGTATATAATTACATCATCCCTCTCAATGCAAATGAAATGACGATGTTGTCTAGCTAGCTATAGCTCGTTTATATATCTGAAAGGTATAGCAAGAGAGAGGCGCGCGGATCGATGGCGGAGGCGATCATCGGGCCTCTGGTGGGGAGGCTGCAGGAGGTGGCCGTGGGCGAGGCCCGGGCGCTGGTGGGGGTGAACGCCGACATCCAGCGGCTGCGGGACAAGCTCATGTGGCTGCAGGCCTTCCTCCGCGAGGCCGACACCAGGCGCCGAGCCGTCTCCGACGAGATCACCAGGGTCTGGACGCTGCAGACGCGGGACGCCGTCTTCGAAGCCGAGGACGCCCTCGACCATTACTATCTCCACGTCGACAAGTCCAGGTGCGTACCATAAACTCTACGTGTAGGCATTATTGCAAATGAGCTAGCTATAGGATCCAAACCAAAATAAAAACGACCCTACAGTCCATATATATATATATATATATATATATATATATATATATATATGACCTTGAACCTGCATCTGCATAGTACGTGTTTTAGACTTTTAGTACCACCATATATGGGTAACCAAGTTGCTCCATGGCTTGAGATGGATACATTTCCTTTCAATATCTTACTAGACTCGAATTAACGCTAACACTAATGGACCATATAGGCCCATCCAGTTGTGATGAGAAGAAAGAAATCAAAGATGACATGTGTGAAGTCACCCCTAGTGTCCATCACCCAAGGGCTGGTGCCCTGGTGAAGCAACTAGATAGAGGCCTAGTCCAGGTTGAAGAGGGCAGCCAAATGGCCATGTGCCAGATAGAAGCAGTTCCAGGGTTGCTGAGGGGATGCATGGTGGAACATGTAGAGGCATGAAAGTTGTGTGGACTTCCCAGAGAGCCACGAGATGGCCCATTCCAATAGGTGGATGCAAGACCCCGGTGTCGTTGCCCCATGATTGCTATAAATAGAAGAGTGATAAATAGACTTAAACTCTATATTAGAATCTGCATTATGATTGCCCTTACCTTATATTGTCGCCTCCAGCTGCGTGTTGAGGTGCCAAGCCTACCAGTGTGTGGCTTGAAGTACAATAATATTATAACGTGTACAATATGTGTACACCATGAAAGGGATATGCATATCTAATAATGACACTAGACAACCATTGATGTGGAGCAAATTACTTTTTTATTGTAATATATCCATAACTTTTTGTTATGAACAGTGAGCTTCTTCTATTTATGCCTCAGAAATTGAATATTTACAAAAACTCTTCTATATATGCAAATATTCTGAAGGTACCCAAGGTGGGCTCGTCATACTATGAGATGTCTCGCAACATTTACAACTCAAGTACGGATGAGACGCAGCCTATCTAGAAAGATCAGAGCCATCAACATGAGGCTTGATGACATCATTGAAAACAAAGATAAATACAAGATAGAGGATTCCAATAAGAAGACAGATGTGACATGGAAACCTTCTACCTCGACATCTATACCTTACACCCACAGAAAGTTGTAAGTAGACTGAATTGCCTTTGCACGCTTAACTAAAATCTATTCTAGCCGATTTTCACTTATGTCATTCTTGTGGTAGGGAGTGAAATTACTAGTTATGTGACAAGACCATTTTGCTATAGATTTATGTTCTACAAATAATTCAATAAATATGGATTATTTATCTTGTAACTTCTCGCCTCTTGCTTTTTAAGTAAAAGGAAATGAGGGGTGAAATGTGTGAATGCTGCCTTGTGACTTACATTTTGGAATTATTTCGTACCTTGCTTAATTGATAGGGCACATTTTAAATCCTAGTCAGCACGATAGATAGATAAAGAATCTCATTGAATTGAGCATCACTTCCTATCTAAAGCATGCCTCACTAGGAGTTTCATTTGATAGGATACCACATAAACATTTTGTTTTAAGAAGAGAAGGAAGTGATGAAACTCTCTTTGCACAACTACCATCTCTATATGAAACTATATAATGAACCTATACATTGATGATTGATGTTTTGTTTTAGTTTGCTATATGATATGGCAATGAAAAAAGTCTAGTTCACCCCCTCACGTTTGGAGGTGCGTCTAACCTAGACCCTCAACTACAAAACCGGGTAACCAGCCCCCTAAACTTTGCTAAACCGGTCAATTTACCCCCTGGGGTGGTTTTGCTGAGTGGTTTTGCCTACGTGGTGGTGGTTTTTGCTTTGTCGACGTGCTGACATGGATTATGATGCTGACGTGGACGATTGACAAGGGAAAAGGTCTATATAACCCCCTCAACTATTAAGGGTGGACTACTTCACACCCCAAACTATGAAACCAGATTTTCTACCCCCTGAGCTTTCCAAAACTGGCCAAATAACCCCCTAGATGTTTTTGAAGGTGGTTTTGTATTTTTGGATCTTTTTATTTTTGTCCACGAAATCTTTGAAAAATCATAGTAAACTAAAAAAAACATAAAATAGAAAATCTAATTTTGTTCACAATATTGGAAATAAGGCTATAAAACTCTCCATTGAGATTGACCTTAGGATACACATTGTAGTTCACAATATTGGAAAAAAAATAGTTTGGCATTATTTTGATTTTTCTGGAATTTATTACAAGTTTTGGAAGCTTCAGCCGGTTTATATAACTTAAATAAAATAAAGAAAAACAAACACTCACAGACAACCTGGGGCCCGACCCAGCCCACGAACGAGTGCGGCCGAGGTGCGGAAGCAGCCCAGCAGGCCGGAAACGGTCCCAACACGGCCGACTCTAGGCGCGCGCAGCTGTGGACTCTAACCGCGGGCCCAGCCGGTCCGACAGGCCCAGAACGAGGTGGCCGATTTGCTTCTAGCCTAGGCGCAGGGGAGGGTGTTGCGCCGGCCGGGGCTCGCCGGCGGCGAGGCGGTGGCACGGGGGCAGCGCCGGCCCTAGCCGCGCTCTCCAATAGCCTCGGCTCGCCCAGCCGTGTCCTGTCGGGACAGGGCGACGCGCGGCGGCGGCCGTAGGCGGCAGCGGTGCTGCGGGATGCGACGGCGGAGGCGGGCCGGCCGGTGCGCTGGCCCGAGAGAGCGAGGATGCCGAGCAGAGGGAACTCAAAAGCGAGCTCGCCGTGCAGAAGAAGGGAGCACAACGCGGCTGGGGCTGGCAGCGTGGGCGGCCATGCCACGGCCACATGGCTGGCGTGGATGCACAGGGTTTCACTGCTTTGAAACCTCCTTCCTTTGCTCTGGTGAGATTCGGGTCTTGGCACAGGAACAAAATATCTTTGCCTCTATTCAATCTCCAGCTTTGCTTAAGATCAAGCCCAAAGTCATTAATCCCACGGATTTAGGGGATAAACAATGTCAAAATTGCATGTGTCAGCGCATAAACCGAGTTCACGGGCCAGTTTCAGAACTTCTCTGTTTTGGCGCCCGTTCAACTGTGATTTTGGAGATACAATCTCGATCCAAACTTTGCAGAGCCCTTCATCTAGGTACAAACTCCAACTTTTGTTTTTGGAAAAAAAAAATGGTATACAACAAAAACGTGAGAACATGGCATGTCATGGAGACAGCATCAACTTCATTCCCAGACTTAGAAAACATTCATGGAGAGCTTACTCATCAGGCTATGTTTGATGAGTATTTTATTCAACTAAATTGGAAAATGAAACGGTATTTTCATTTTTCTTAAAAAAATGATGACCTATGGATAGATTGTAGTATTTGTCACTATGTTTGCTGTCAACTTACTCATCAGGCTAAACTTACTAGTACTAACCACTATACAATGGTTGAACCTCAGGGATGATGTCCATGATTCAGATGTGGTGATATATGTGAAGGAGCAAAAACAATTAGAGGAAGCCCTTGTTAAAAATCTAACTGAGCATGAAGAGAGCAAAGAACACAATCCAGTCATCATCACTGTGTCCGGAGAAAGTGGTATTGGCAAGACAACTCTTGTGAGAGACATATACAAAACAATGGAAAAGAAGAAAGAGTTTGAAGTGCAAGCCATGGAGAGCTTTGCACCATATTTAACTGCTCCCAACATCCTTCAACAAATTGTTCAGCAACTGACAGAAGATGATAAGAATTGCCCTAAAGAAATGGCCCGAAAGATGCTGCAAGACAGATTGAAAAATAAGAAGTACCTTCTCGTGATTGATGGTGAAGTTAGTGGTACTGAATGGAAGAACATTTTGACTAGCCTCCCAATTGGCACTAGGGGTTGTAGAGTAGTGCATATCACACAAGGTAAACCAGAAGAACCACCTAGCAGCTACCATCATGTCATCATTCAGTTAAAACACCTTACAGAAGATGACACCATGTCATTGTTTCGTCGGAGGCTACGTAAGGAACTGCAAGATAAAAACTTCAAAAAGTACCAAAAAGATATTTTCAAAATAACCCAAGGGTTGCCTTTGGCAATTGTTCTTTTAGTAGGTCTTGTGCAAACCAAGGAGTTCCCAAGTGAGTGGGTGAAGGTTTTTGACTACCTTAAATCCAAGCCATCAACGAAGCTTGAGAGCATGCTGTCAGTTTGCTTTGATGACCTTCCACATGAGCTAAAATGTTGCTTCCTCTACTTTGCTGCATTGCCAACCAACACTACAATTGAGGCACGCAACTTGGTATTCATGTGGGTTGCAGAGGGGTTTCTAAGTTCAAAGGGTGGGAAGACAATGGAGAAGATTGGCTATATCTATCTAGTTGAGTTGATTAATCGGAATCTTGTCAACCCTGTGAAAATGGATGACGATTCTAGTTTTGGGAGTATGTCTGTCACAATCCAAAACAAAGTCCATGACTTTTTGCAAATTGAAGCACATGAAGCAAGCTTCATAGAGGTCCATAGTGGCGATGATGTCCCTACATTAACTAGTGCTCGCCGCCTCTCTCTACAGAATTACACTGATAAATATGCTGTCCTGGCCAATCCATTGCCAAAGCTACGATCCATCTTCTCTCAGTATGAGCAAGAGCCCAAAGGTGATCAAGGGCGTAGGTCCAAAAGAAGACAAGCATACAATGTTTTCAAGACGTCCGATTAATCGCGATTAATCGCGACTAATCGTCCTGGACGGTTGGAGCTACTCGACCAGGGCATCCGACTCGACCAGACCGTCCAGGAAACTGGTCGTCCGATTAATCGTCGTCCAATCGCGATTAATCGGGCGTCCAGGCTGTGTGGACGTCCAGCCACCAGCCAGAGAGTGGGCTGCATCTCAGAGTTGGGCCTAGGTAGTTAGTCTTATATTTGGCCCAAGCCCATTAGGGTTTCTCTCCTTTCCTACCCCACTCCCTCAGCCTCTCATCAGCAGCAGCCTCCATTGCTGCAGTTCATCTCCCTCTTCCCTTCTGGTTCCCTTCCGGCTGCTCCCTCTCCTCCCTCCCTTCCAGCTGCTCCCTCTCCTCCCTTCCTTCCATGTATATATATGGCATAATGTATATAACTATATAGTATTTATGGTATATATCAGTCCCCATATGTAGGGAACGACCGGGACGACCAGGGGACTCGTCCAGGCTCGATTAATCGTCCTGGACGACGACTAATCGTCCTGGACGTCCTGGACGGTCCTCAGGCGTCCAGGCTCGACCAGCCGTCTTGAAAACATTGCAAGCATATATGTTTTATTTATCTCAACAAAGGGCAAACTCTAATATGAAGAAAGACATCAGATCTCACATAAAAGAGTTGCTTCATGGATCTGAGTTTCTCCGTGTCATCAATCTGCAAGGCATTGAGATCGGTGAGACTTCGACAAGTGCCATTGGCAAGGTTGTACATTTGCAGTACCTTGGCATCACATCCTGTTCACTGAAATATATCCCACGGTCCATTGGAAGACTCACTAGCCTTCAAACATTAGATGTGAGAGAAACTAATGTCAGAGAGCTCCCAAGGTCCTTCTGGATGATTAAGACCCTGAGGCATGTCCTTGGTTTTGTCCTCAAACTGCCCAAGCAAATTGGCAACTTGAAGCAGCTGCATACACTTGACTCCATAGATCTTCAAGTTTCAGAGGTGCTGGCTTTGGAGGGGACGCTAGGAGAGATGATCCATCTTGAATCCTTGTCAATCTGGCATATCTCACAAGTGAATGTGGAAGCTCTGTCTAGTGCTCTAAAGAAGCTCGAGAGCCTAAGGACCCTGATGTTACAAGGTGAAATTATTCCTTCAAATATCTTCACTAATTTTGCCCTCCGGCATGTCAAGTTTATGTTCCTAAGTGGGGATCTGCTACATTCATCTGATCTAGATGGTAGGGAAGCCTTACATCTCCCTAATCTCATCATGCTTTCTCTAGAGAAAACATATGTCACTCAGGAATTCATTAGCAAGCTGTCAGAACTGCCATTTCTTGCCACCCTTGCATTGTACCCTGGCTCGTACAAGGACAAGGAACTTGCATTTTCTTCATCCAAATTTCCGCGCCTCAAAAAGATCAAGATGATTGACGTGGAAAAGCTAGAGAGGGTCGAGGTTGAGGTGAACATGGTTCCTGAGCTCAAAGAATTGGAAATTCACTCCCACCACACAGGTTGTTATCATGACATTGACCTGGGTAATGATAAAAAACGTTCTCAAAAGAAAAGGATTGTGGTTGATCTTAAGAAACAGAATAATGCTGTCTATGAAGAAGATGCTGATATGACTGAATGGTGGATGATATTCTCATGATTCATGATGGTAAGGTAAAATTAGCATGCACTGCAACGTACAAGTATAGACCAAGACGTCATCACTCCTATGAGCAACATACTTATATATATGGCCACTGTATATGGGGTAGTGTGTGTTCCCCACTTTCTTAAACTTGTTATGTTGTTCGTGTTGAATTATTTCAATTTGTAAATATTTGGCTGCTTGTTTTCAGTGTTGTTCTATGTACAAACTTATGTATATAACGGTGTGCTACTAATAAAAATGCAGTGAACGTTTACATGCAGAAGCACAGAAGCATCAAAGAATATGAAATTGAACATGTGTTACAATATTTTTAAATAAAAAACTACACAAGTGGTTTAATTCGCAGTTACTTTTGGGTAAGTTTCTTTGTGGGGTTGCCCTTTGAATAGGTGGTTTATGCTCCAGGGGTTGAGCTTACCCTACATCAAAACAAGATAAAAGAACATCCAAATCAAAGACAGAATAAAAAAAATGTCACTAGAGTCATATTGTGATGTGTCTATGATGTTTTACTCCAATGACACACGTATTTAAATGCACACAACACAGGTGGAGCTCAATAAAATACGTCTATGTACATTTGTATATATGGTTGAAACCTGTTTGTAGAAATAGATGATATTAAAGACAAATGTGGAAAGGCACTTGTGCCTATAACAATGGTTCATCGGACCTCGAAATTATAAAGTCCAGACCAGTTACATTCTCTCCCTCCTGCCCTTAATCTGGGTGTGGGTCTGGGTGTGTGTGTGTGTGTGTACGAGTCAATCAGTGTGCGCTTCTGATGAGGCCTTTGGAGGTAGTCGTCGCAGCATTGCTGCGGACCCCGACGATTTCATATGTCACTAATGTGTGTGTGCCTATCTCGGAGTCTATTTGTCCAGGTGAGGATCAACATATGTTGCTTTGGCTGGTGTTATACCTTTTGTTGATGCTTCATGCCACCGGCAACTAACGGCCCGACATTTTGATCTTTATGTTTCATTCTGTAACCTACCTCTTGGTTTAGGATTCAAAAAGCTAAAAGTGGTAGTTTTCTCTTTATATCTTTTTATGCTAGTGTTACTTCTGGTAGCAATAGTGCTACAAATATGTAATTGGGACTGATTCCTGACCTCTGTTCCCTGGTTTCTCTGATACACATATATTTGAAGGGAAAAAAAAAATCTTGTCTACCTGCCAAGGTCAAAGGAACTTTTCACCCAAAAAGGAAGCTATACTAAAAAAATCATAATAAATAAATAAATTTAAACAACAGGACAAATATTTGCAGTTCACATTATATCTATGATACTATGACCAGTAACTTCTAAAACTGCTTCAGCCCAGCCCTAAAACCGTTCTATCAGTGCCACTTCTTTTTGCCTCGGGATCAATGCACGGGGGAAGGCAAAGTCTAGCTACTACCACACAGAACCAGGAAGAGTTAAACAACTCAGAGCAAAACAGGAGTCATCACAAAAGCCTCATGCCTATTCTACAATCTTTCTAATCGTGACCATTGGTCCTGCTTCTCTTGCAGGGCCAGTCACGCATAAGCTCGATACTAAGTGATTATTGTTTAATGTACAAAAGTTAGCACAAGGTGCTGCCTTTATAGCCCAATGAATGCCATGCCACCATTGAGTTATTGTCGTTGGGCAGACGGAGACTGCTGCACCTGCACTGGTGGGAAGAACCCCATGCCTGCCGATGACTGGAAGAATCCTGCTGATGTGGGTGATTGCTGCGGTGCCTGAGGAGAATGCTGCTGCTGCTGGGGTTGGTTCTGAGCCGGTGGAAGCGGAGGTGGAGGTGGACCGCTTGGTCCTGGAAAACCTGCCGGCATAATGTTGGACAATGGAGGCGGAGGTGGCATAGAGCCAGCCATCATCCCGAAACGTCCCATTCCCAACATTCCTCCAGTACTTTGACCGAATTGTTGAGAAAGCGGGGGCAAAAGAGATGACAATGGCGGTGGTGGTGGTGCAAATGAACCTGGTGTTTGGTTGATCTGTGTTGGTAATTGTGTGGGCACTGCTCCAATCTGTTGTTGCATCTGTGGTACTTGCACAGAAAAGGGAGGAGCACCCATGTCACTGGCCTGCACTGTCTTCTCAAGCCTAGGCCTCTTTTCAATCTGGAAGCCAGGAGGTCCTCCAGAGAGTTCTCCAGGAGATCCACTATTCGTGGAAGATAGTGATCCACCATGTTCGGCAACAAAAGATGAGAAAATGGAGCTCAGAACCTGCACAGGTGCTGACAAAGATGCCAGCTTATCTGCCATTGCTGCTGCCGTTCTCTTGGGCTCATCTCCTACTGCACTGACTGTCGGGGCAAGTGAGGTTGCTGGATTCAGTGACTGTAACTGAGGAGACATCAACCTTACTCCAGAACCCTGTATCATAGCAGCTGTTTGTTCTTTTGGTGTAATCATTAGCAGACTAGAACTAGATCCTGTGCCATTTGCGACAATGGCACCACCAAATCGTTGCCTAAGTTGAATGGCATGTTCAGCCTCTGCGCGAGCAACCTGTTATTGCAATCAGATAAGGGGTTACCAATAATGTCATAAGGCAGCTAAAAGATTAGTGCACCGTAGATGAATTTCAGCCAAAAAAAAAAGAAAATAGAAAAAAAAAAAGAAAGGAGCTACTCTCGCCGTCACAGGATATAAGGTGTAACCACTTTTTATTCGTGTTTCAGGATATAAGGCGTGCTCTCTCTAAACTTGCATACATCAGTATTAGCGCTGAGAGAGAATCAAATACGTTCGTTGGTCTTTCAATCAGAGGTGGTTACATCTTATATCTTGGACCGTGAGGAGTAATTGAGACGCAGTGGCTGGAATCAAGACATGCATGTCAGCATCACCCGAGGCACAAAAGCTTGACATTTAGCACATGTCCAATCAGACAGAGAAATGCAAAGGCCAGAATACAAGGGTGTGAAGACCACTCTGAAAGGTATATCTCAAGTTGCTATGGAAACAGTATAAGGTGGGCTTTTTCGGTATAACAGGCTTAATCTCAAGGTGCTAAGAAAGAACTCTAGGTGGGTTTTCTCAAGATAACAGACTTAAGATGTAATCAATAAATAAATAGTTCAAGTAAGCAGTGGAATCAATAAATAGTTTTCAGTGAACATGTTGGCCAGGTAGGAATCAGAGCTGGTAAGAGGCATACTTGTGCTATAAAGCCATAAAGGTGCTAGATGGCTCACAACACACATGCTCATGGCTTACAAGTGCAGGTGCCATTTACGATAACAAGAATCCAGCAGGCAATGAACGGATTAGGTCTCTCCACTTGAGGTTCTACACATATCCTCTAATAGTACACACTTTTATAGTTGTGGACGGACATGATTTTGCCAGGAACAACAACAAATGAAAAGACAACATGCAATAGGGCATAAAGAATAATTCTTACTTGCAACTGGCTGCGAAGAACATCTGACTTCGACTCCTGTTATAGAAATAAGAAAGACAATTTTTTTAAAAATGAGGCATATGTATCTGAGATGGAACATTTGGAAGATAATGAGAAGTGTGCTCAAGACCTGTTCAATGAGAGCTTCTTTTAATTGATTTATCAGCGATATCCTTGCCACATCTACACTTTCAAGTTGTACAATGCACTGTTTCAGGATTGTTTCCTGTTCTTGAAGGTCAGAAATCATTGCTGAGGCAGGCTGATCACCTTATGAAAAACAATGCAGGCCAAAAAAAAAAAAAAAAGCGGAACAAAAAGAATGGTGTCAAACTTTGAACAGCAGATATCCACAATGTTAATGACTAGTGAACAAGATAAAACCTTACCTTTGGTATTAGCATCGTCTATATCTTTATTTATCTTTTCCAGAACACTAACAGTACTCTTACATTTGTTCAAAGCCGTGTCTTCATCAAAATGTAGATCAAGCACAGATTGGTATGCAGTCACAATCTTTTCAGGCATACCACCAACAGTCAGTTTCTACATAAGAATTCAACAAGAAGTTAATAATCTAATATCCAATTCAATATGTTTCCACCCAAAAGTAGTGACATAGGATAACAAGCAACTTACTTTTAGTACTGTACTAGAATCCTTCCTTGCAACTTTGGAATTTAAGGGGTTAGAGCTAGGATTTGAATTATTCTTACTCCCATTGTTATCAAATATAGGAGGGTTGTCACCAAAAATGCCGTGTTTCAGACTTTCAATACGGCTTCCAAAAACATTGCGTTCATCCCAAATGTTTATCTGTAATTCCAAAAGATAGTTAGAAACAATCTTTTTATTCTGGATTTCCAACAAAAAGTGCAGCAAATCAAATTAGCCATCAGTTATCCAGTACTTAGTCTAGTTTCAATAAAGTATCATGTCCTAGTGGTGCACATTATCCCAGCAGAGTTTGCAACAAATTTCTTTACACAGTATTAATGAAGGTCCATGCAAACTATGATTAAAATTGAACAACCCTCCAACAAATCGCTGCTTCTGGCAAATGAGTAGCAACTTACCAAGCAAGACAGTATTTAAGAAAACAACATATTCACTAAACCCAACGCTATTGGAAATAGAGGAAATTAGGCTACAAACTTTACTTATTGATTCTGCTCTAGTTAGTTTAAGCTCACATGTTCTGTAGATAAAATTATACTATATACACCAAAACTGAATGCACCATGGACATGACCATGATCGTAGCTTCAAAAGACATCAGAGCAAACGAGTACTATCTGGGATCAATAAGGATAGTTGAATAACATAAAGCAATTATAGCATATAGCTCCAATAGTTTGCTACAATTAAACTAAATTGGTCATTGATTCAATGGTAATATAGCACTTTGATTGTACTAACACATTCAGATCCTCATGCATTCTTAACACTAGAACAACTCTAGGAGCTGCTGCACTGCGAAGAATTAATCTCGTAATAGTGAAACAAGATAAAACTTACTAGTCTCGCCACCTGTTTCTTTCCTTCTTCTCCCCCATTTTCGTAGACATGTTTCAATGATCTGGGTAAAACCCTCCAGAACTCATGCACATAATCTCCTCCCTTGCGCTTACTGTTTTGCAAGATATCATTTGATAGAAACAGGAATGATATTTTCTTATCCTTTGTAGCACTACTGAACTGTTTTTCCCATGTGTCTACAACCCTTCTGGCCCTCTTGCGGTGTAAAATGCACCATTGTGAAAGTGCTGCATAACGGTTAAGGAATACAAGAAAGAACTGCTAATGCAATATTTAGATGCAAACTTACACGGGAAAATATAAAATTCTAATTAAATTTGACATATGAACTGAAAGAGGAAATGAGGAAATAGATAACCAATTTGGCCATTTACTACTCAAAACACCCAAGGTATCACCAATTGAGTCCACTGACCATCAACATGAAAAATAAGGAAAATAGATCCTAGGTATTATATAGGAGCCATCTATGAACTCTAGCTGCCCTGTAGATTCCCACTGAAGTGTTAAAAAGTTCTGATGTTTACTTACAATTTTACAGTGAGAGTCATAATAAATCTCAATCAGCAGAACATGTCCTGAGGGAAACAAATAACAGCATTGCTCATAAAATCTAAAGTTCAGATGTGGAGATCAAATCAGGTGAATGTAAGCGTGAAAAGTTAACAAGGAGCAAGATCATTTTCCTGTTATAAGGCACAGATTGTTAGATATTTGATATTTCTAAGAGACACAGCAACATATGCAGTACATTTCATAGCAACTTGCTTAGAAATGGATGGCATATACCACATACAGCATGGACTTTCTCATGCAGAAGCAAGCACATTGATGTCGAAAAAATTATACAATTTTTACTGCACTTGTACATCAAACTCCAAAAGTGCCTTGTAGAATGTGTTTATTCATGCAATAAGAGGTCAGGGTGTGTGATATGCCTTCACTTAACTGGTTAGCTGGATCATATATATCCATAATGTAAAAGGCACAGTAGTTTTGAGAAATACATTTTCAGTGCAATAAAATGCTAAAATTGTTTTGAACAAAACAGAAAAGAGCAGCAGAATGCCATAAAGAGTGCTCAAAGAGCTAACCAAGAGTGAAACAGGCTTACTAGTTACTACCGTATATTACATAAATAACAGCAACCAGGGGGAAAAGTAGATAGCAGTAAGAATCACATGACTAAAACTTTAGATCCTTGTTATTGTTAAAGGATGTGGCATAAAATTGTTTACTTTTAGTGAACAGGAAAAATGAGTACCCAACAAGGAAGAAACATATATAACCTAGTAATACTGATAAAATGTAGACTCCTAGGAGTTCCTGTTACCATTTTCCATTTCACAAAGGGGACAGCCTCAAATGACAATGAAAATCATAAATACATCTAAATGAAAGGCAAAACTGAGAGTTAAAATATTTTAGTTCCAACAAAGTTGGGGTAGGTTAGAGATGAAACCCACCCAACAAGAGCCACCAACAAAAAGTATAAAGAAGTAAAATGAAAAGGGTATTAGTGACATAGTCATGGTGATAATACTGGCAGTAAAAGGAGATTAGTAACCTAGCTCACCGTTCGAGCATGTGAAATTTGATTTATACGCACTTATATTTAAGGATGGCAACGGGTCGGATTCGGATCGGGTGGAGTCTCTGGGCACCCAAAACCTAAACCCGAACTTAAAACCCGAACCAGAAAACGAAAACGATTCGGGTGAAAATCTATCCCCAAAACCGAAACCCGCGGATATCGAAACCCGACGGATTAACCGAAACCCGAAACCCGCCACTATATAGCAATAAGAAAAATAATAAAGAAACTTTAGCAACATATGTATGATATATATTACGTATTCAAATGTATAAACAAGAAACAATAAACACCACATAATTTTATGACTCGATTTAGAACAAATTTAATAGCTTACATAAATAATTTACTAATAAAAATACATGAGTTTTTATTAAAATGTTATATTTCGGTTATCCATTGGATATCCGCGGGTGAAAACCGAAACCCGAAACCGAACCCGATATGTTTCGGGTATCCGAACCCGAAAACCATGGGCAAAAAATTAGACCCAAAACCGAACCCGCTGGAACCAAAACCCGCGGATATCCGCCCCAAACCCGATCCACTGCCATCCTTACTTATATTCAAGGATAAACAAGAATAAAATGAACTACATCAACTAATTGGAAATCCGGAACATGTTGCCTGACCTATTATAAATTTATAATATAAGAGAAGCACTTTTCTCAAACAAACTGTCTGATAAAGAAACTAAAATCAAAGGGAATTTTCAGGGAGTGCAGCAACACAAACACATTAAATCCATACTAAGCGGATTTCTAGTTTCTACCCATGCGCACCAACAATCTACCAACAACACAGCAAGAACTGTACGGAGCAAAAAAAAAAAAGAAGAAGGGTATACTTTCTGTGCGCAGTCGATCTCATAGCCAGTTCTCACATAGGCATTCCAATTTGCAAGTTAGGGCTTTACTGGATATACTAGATTAACCGAAACAGGAAGAAACAGCCAGGAACACCTAGAAGTAACCACGGGGGAAAATAGGATACTCTGAATGCTCGCCGCTGTGTTGTTGAGCTTGCTGAGCTTATCAACAAGCCTCTCTTCGCTGAAGGGGCCGCCGCCGCCGCTGCCGCCGCCCCTCGTTTCCAAGTCCACACCCGCCTTCGCAGCAGCCATGAAGTCTCTAACGAATTCACCTTCCTCGCGAATAGGCCAAAACCCAAGATCGAGCCAACCTTGCGCGCAAAAATTCAGAAAAAAAAAACATTCCGGAAATTCAGAAATTTCGGGATTGTGGTGAGAGATTAGAGCTCGGAGTGCTTGGGGGGAGAGATGCGTACCTAGGTGGCGATGAGCTCGAGCTTGGCGCCGCAGACGAGGAGGGGAAGCACGAAGCAGGAGGGAAGACGAGACGGAGAGGGTTTGGTTTCTGGCTTCCACCTCCGCCCTTTCCTCCCCTGTGGGTGTATGTTTTCTCTGGTTTTTCCTTCTCTTTTTTCGTTTTTCGTTTTTTCTCTTTCCCACTGGATTTTGTGTGTGAAGTCCGAACATGAAGAGATTTGCTTGTGGGCTCAAATAGAAACAAAAAAAAAACACACCGTGTAAATCAGGCCCAAAACCGGGCCAGCTAGCAATAGATATACACATATCCAGTGGGCACAAAACGAAACCACTATCACGTGAGCGTCCAAGGTAGGATAGAAATACTCACGATAAGATTATGCACTTATAAGAGGAAAGTTAACATCACGCAAAGAGTAAAGCTTGAGAGCATCTTTAAGAGTCTTTTAAATCTCACATTCTAAATCAAGAGTCATTTACATAAAAATCATTTTCTATATCTCTTGACTCTTCAACAGTTCTTCTATATCTCATGCGCACTCCGGAGAGCCATTCTCGTCTTCTATATTTGATTAGCAAAAAATCCATAATAGAAAATGGCTATATTTAGATAACCATTTAGATAAGCTACTGGAGGATAGTTTTTCACTAAAATCTATATTCCTAACATTTAAGAAAGATTTAGAGTCTCTTGGAGTTGCTCTGATAACAGAATTTATAGATAGAAGGGAGGTTAAAACCGAGGAGGACTAGCGAAAGATATATACATTCTGCGAACGCAGAAGGGAAACCATCATCATGTGAATGTCTTGGTTAGGAGATGAATGCTCATGATTGAATTATATGTTGTACGCTTAAGAGGAACACCAACGTCACGCGGAGAGCAACGCCTGCTAACGGGATGCATGGACAGAAGGGATGCTAAAATCAGGGCGGCTAGTGATAGATATATACATTCTATTGGAGTAGAGGGAAACCACCATCATGTGAGTGTCCAAATTAGAAGAGGAATGTTCACGATAGGATTATGTGCTATGCACTTAAAAGGGAAGCTAACATCACGCAAAGAGGGATGCCAGCTATTGGAATTTATGGATAGAAGGGAGGCTAAAACCAGGCGCCTAATGTTACTATGTTAGATATATACATTTTGTAGGCATTGAGACAAACACCATCATGTGAGCGTCCAAGTTAGAAGAGTAATGCTCACGATAGGATTATGCACCATACACTTAAGAGGGAAAGCCAACATCATGCGAAGAGAAATGGCTAATAGCGGGATTTATGGATATAAGGGAGGCTAATAAAACAGGGATGGCTAGCAATAGATGTATACATCCTGCGAGCTTAGAGGAAACCACCATCACATGAGTGTCCAGGTTAGGAGAGGAATGCTCATAATAGGATTATGTGATATACAGAAGTCAACATCTCACAAAAAGTATTGCCTGCTAGCAAGATTTTTGGATAGAAGGGAGACTAAAACCGGTGGCGACTAGCGATAGATATATATATTCTGTAGGCGTAGAGGTTAACCACCATCACATGAGCGTCCAGTTTAGGATAGGAATGCTCATTACGCGCTATGCCGCTATACACTTAAGAGGGAAGCTAACATCATACAAAAAGTAATGTCTGCTAGCGAAATTGGCTTAGAAGGAAGACATTAGAAGTGAATGCCAAAGTTAGAAAAAAGAGGGATGCTAGTGATAGATTTGTGCTTAGTGGGTATAGAGGGAAGCTTAAATTCCTTCACGTGAACACCACAATATATTTTGTGCTTAGTGATAGATTTTGTGTGTGAGTCCGAACAGGAAGGGATATATAGAAAAAGCCACTGTGCAAATCAGGCCCAAAACAGGGCCAGCTAGCAATAGATATACACATATCCTATGGGCATAAAGCGAAACCGGGCCAACTAGCAAGGGATCGTATCTGTTGGCGCTTAGAGGAATGACATCCTCGTGTGAATGCCAAAGTCAGAAAACATAGGCTCCTAGCGATATATTTGTGTTACATGGGCATAGAGGGGAACCACCTTCACCTGAATGCCGAAGTTTAGGAAGAGGAGTGGTCAAGATGGAATGTGTGTTGCACCTTTAATTTAGAGAGAAGCAATATATGTACGCCAAAGGAGAAAAGATGCCGAAGGGATTGTGTGTTGTAGGCTTAGAGGAAAACTGTAACAAACCCAAAATTCAAACACCAAAAATCTCAACCATCAAAAAAATTTCTGAAAATAATTCTATTTTGTGTGTATGTGCATGCATATAGGAAACAAATATTGCAAGTAATACATGTATATACATATATACTTTATAAATGCTTGCACCCTATTTATAAAAGTTAAGCATACCAACCCATACTGCATATTTGGATTTTATTCTTACTCATGCTTGAATTAAATAAACATATCTTAAACATGAATATATGTGTATATATATGTATATAAGAAAATTAGAAAAGAAATGAAAAACAGAATAGGAAAGGAGAGAAGCAAATCGGCCGAGCCTGCAGCCAGCCCAGCCAGCCTGCTCTTTCCCTCCCACTACACGCGCGAGCACATCCAGCCCACCCAGCACTGCGGCCCACACCAACTCGCGCGTGCGCCCGCACGCTCGCTTCAGGCCGGCCCACGAAGTGTGAAGCCAACGCGGCCCGCCACGGCCTTCACGCACGCACACCCGCTCACAGCCACTGACACCTCGGCCCCGCCTGCCAGCGTCGTACCACTGTTCTTCTTCCTCCTTGTGTCGACGCCGTGGCCAGCAAGAGCACGCAAATTGCATGACTCTGGCCCCACGCTGTTCCCTACCTGCCCCTGCCGCGACTGCCACGAGGCCTTGCCGCCGCACAGAACCCTAGCCCAGCTCTCGGACAGCCCTCCGATCCAATGGCGGAAGATCCCGATCGTCCGACGTGGCGTAGCCATGAGCCCATCTATAAAAAGGGGAGCTCTCTGGGAACCCTAGCCCTCAACCCACTCGCCGCCACTGGTGGCACCACGCCGCACATCGAGATCCAGAGGGAAAGGAGAGAGGGAGAGAAGAAGAGAAGGGAGGAGCCGCCGTACCGGAGCTCCGTCGGGCCGCCGGAGCTGGAGACGACACCACCGTCTTCTTCCCCGTTGCAGCTCGGCACGGCATAGCGAACACTCGACACGGCACCAACTCGTCACGGCATCACTATCCTCTCTTCGTTCGACACCACGGTGAGCCCCCGCTACACCTCTCGGCCCCACCATGTCGCCGTCACGTTCCGCACCGTGGAGCATGGCTAGCAGAGCCATCACTGGCCCAGGATGCACACAACGCACTCACGGGCATGAGACTGAACCCAGCCAACTGGATGACGAGCCATGGACGCGTAGAACAACCACGACGGGCATCGCCATCGCGTGCACCCGGGGCGCCGCCGTCTCGTCGGCGTTCCCGCGCGTAGCAGCTATTTACCGCCTTGCCATCTGGACTAGATGGACCACCGCGGCACCCTAAGGCCTGACCGCATGTCGAGAACGTCCGTAGACCTCAACGTCCACCACATCTGCGTGCACCGATGACCGCCGGAGTGCCGCCGTGTCACACGCGTTCCGGACATTTCCGACCGCCACCGGACAAACCAGCAAGCCGTGGAGCAACGCCACGACCCCCTCGAAATAACCACGTAGTTGGACGAGCCGGAAACAACCCCATTCGCCCTACCCACGAACACCGTAGCTCACCGGAGCGCCGCCGCGTGCACACACCGCGGAACGGACTCCGCCGTATCGAATGGTCGTCGACATTGAGCCGTAGACTCCTCTGACGATCCCAATTGAAGTTAGACAGCCCTAATAGGCCCTGTGGGTGAGCCCAACGACTACCTCACCGGCCGCCAACACGGATGCCGTGTCGCCGCCGCGATCATGTCGTCCCGAGACATTTTTAGCCGGAACTGAGGCCTCTACCGTAGCCACGGGAGCCTTGGAAGGAGAATCCACCCTCCGGGAAGTCCACCAAAGCACGCCGGAGCCTTTACGACGCCACAACACCGCCGCCGGCTGCCGTGACCTCACGGTCGGTCAAGCACGAACCCAAAAGCTCACCACCAAGCCTCTAAACCGCCCCGCGGGAGCTTCTGGAGGCCATGGGAAACCCTTCCGACGATGACATGAGCACCCTGACCAACGCCGTGACCTTCCGCCGCCGGCAAGCTGTTGGGGACCGGCGTCGAACACTTGGTGGTCGCCGACGTCGGACCATTGCATCAGCCAGAGGGCGTTTTCCCAAATCACACCCGCCACGCGCCCAATCCACCGTGAGCCATGAAGGCGAAGGGGGGGAAAGAACCTGGTCCACCACGGACCATGCCTGTGGTCCATAGACCACTACAGCACGTCCACCGTGCACTGGGTGCACCGTGGGCCGAACCCTTGCGGACCAGAGACTGCCACGTGGCGAGCCCTAATACTGACACGTGTCGGCACCGATGACGTCACGCTGACGTCAGCAGAGCCATAACCGACCCCATCGCTGACGTGAGCAGGGACGTCATGCTGACATCAGCAAGCCACGTGTATAGCCCCAGAGACTACCACATGTCAACACCAGGAATTTTCAGCCCTTTTTCTTTTTCAGAAAATAGAATAAACTCGGAAATTCATAACTAATTCGTGCGAAGTCCAAAAATTGTGCACCATATATCAAAATTCTCATAAAAATGAGCCCTATAACCTGAGCCTATGTTTGAGTGCATTTGAATCTTCTATTTTTGCTGGATTTTTCTGAATGATCTATAGGAGTCGCTAACGCGACTATTTCGATTCCGTTTCAGAGCCGGAGGAGGACCAGCCTGAGGAAGGAGATCATGAGTATCTAGAAGAACTCGGGGATGACTTCGAAGGTGCCACGTCCCACCATTTCCTGTAGCTCCTATTACGCATTGCAAATATCATAACTGCTACTTGCTTTATAATTACATGCTACTGCTAGGATGCATGTTAGACTTATTGTTACCATTATCTTGATGAAACTTTCACCCTGCTACCCGCTGTTAGGATAGATGCTCGCAGTTACATTGGCTCTTCCACTACTTCACTATTTTTATGATGATGATATGCTATGTGGTGGAATTGGGAACGGTTTATGTGAACATGGACTTAACCACTGGACTAACCACTGGGAGAGCGTGCTGCGTGCATTTTGGGTGCGTGGTGAGGGTTGAGTCGACCAAGTGGGCTATACGACGAGCTATGTAAGCAAGTCTTGTCGGGGTGCAACCTGGGCATTCCCACGTGAGATACCTGTGGCGGGTAATGGTTTATGTGGTGGTTTCGGGTTGGATGGCCTATGTGGTTTGAAGCCCGTGAATGGAGGTGCTGTGATGGCACAGGGAGAGTATCCCCTAAGTGAAGATGCCTGCTTGGTAAACCTAAGATCTACTGGTACTCAGACTAATAGGAATCCTTTACTGCTCACTCGTCTTCGATGGGCGGGGAACGGCTGGACTACTTGGTAGGGCGGTGCCACTACTGCTAGGTTGAGAGGTGATAAAGGTGGGCGGTGACGGATGACGGATTCCCGTACCGTTCTAGATGTGCAGTACCACTGATTGGACCCGGTACTGCGTCTCCCAGTCTCAACATGATGGTGTAGGATCCAGAATGTCCCGGGCTGAGTGGTAGGGTGGCATCGACCTAGGCAAGCAAGTACCCGGAATTCTGCCAAGATGTTCGCGCGATATCTATGATGGCTAATCTTATGAGCAGTAGAACCTCTGCAGAGTGTACGGTTGATCGATCAATACATATGCCGATTCGTCGGCTATGGACCTTTCCTGTGGTCTTCTATTGGTGTAGTGAGTGGATAATCTCTTCTCCCCCTGGATGATGCTTATTCGGCAGTGTGCCCGTCGCGGCAGTGTGCCGCTGAGACAGGCCTGAGAGGGAGTTGGGCCTGCCGACTGAGTGCGAGATGTGTGTGCGAGATGTGGTGTATGGGATGGGAATGGAATGGACGGGATAGATAGATGGTGATGAGATGGGTTAAAACTTAACTATTAAATTAATATTGATGACTCATGCATAGGAAACCTCAGCCTCTAGATCTGCTTGATATAGCCTTGCATCCACTTTCCACAAAGCAAATGCAAACATAGGCGGGCTCCGTGGCTAGTGCAAATCGAACTGATAAATTTGCTGTCAGGTGATGAGCAAGAATACGACTTCGATGGCGATGATTGGGAGGAGTAGGGTTGCATTCTACACTCGAGTTTGGCCAAACAAGATGGACGATTTCGCTTCTGCATCTTCAAGCTTTTCTGGATGAACTATTCCGCCAGTGTGGCGATGAAATAATTATGTAAACCATGTTATGTACTCTGATAATCGTTGTATGGATCTTGGTATTAACTGAGATTTAGGTAATTTTATAGATTATTCGCCGCAATCTATTTAATTACACTATGTGCCTGTGGATTTTCCTTCGAGTAAATCGAGGTCGTTTCAAAAAGGCTACAGGCTTAAAACGAGGGGCTACAGGCTTAGAGAAAAAGCCACCACCATGTCAACACCAAAATTTGAACATCTAGTGGCGATAGAATTGCATCCAAAACAAAGGGCTACAGGCTTAAAACGAGGGGCTACAGGCTTAGAAAAAAGCCACTGTCATGTCAACACTAAAATTTGAACATCTAGTGGCGATAGAATTGCATGCTGCAGTTAATCTAGGGATAGTATCCATAGATCCACACACCTTTTCCTGAGGTGTGGGTGGCAGGTTGAGTCTCAGTAATACTCCCGATGAGATGCCCAAAGCCCATGGTGAAAACCCTCAATCCTAGGGTGCAACATCTAAGTTTTTTTACAATATTTGTAATTACAAAAATCTAAACTTTTAAAAAGTTCCTTGAATTCATGTTTTATGTAAATATCGGGTCAAACGGAAGTCAATCCTTCCTCTCTCTCTCAACTTCGGTTTTCCAACTCAAAAACCTTTGTAAATAAAATTGGACGTCAGCAACGGGTGGCTAGTCCAATTTATTTATCCCTCAAATAATGACTTATCTAAGAGATTAATAAAATTTATTGACTCTATAAATATTTTTGTTTTCATCACGCTCATACCACATGTACACACACATGAAGAAAGAGAGCCTCCTGTATGTGGAGGTTGTGCATGAGGCACAACCCACACACACGCGATGAAAAAAGAGCTGTGCGGAAAACACACATGGAGCATAAAGCCTCCAGTACACGATAAATGTGTACGGCACACACAATCAGTGCCGGCCCAAGAATTTCAAGGGCCCTCTAGCGAACTCATTCGTGACGGCCCCTCTAGATTATATATAATTATATCTAAATCTTATAACATGTAATCACTAATTTTTCTTACAAAACGAAAACAATGTGGAAAAAATCCTAGGGCCTAGATAAATTGGAGTTTGATCATGAACTTATTCAGAATCAAGATTTGCATAAGGGCACAACATAATAACCATACCAAAATATCAGATGCCTCCTGCGTGCTGGTCACCGCCGTCGTCTGGAACTCTGGAATCTGGATCGCGTAGGCCTTGTCGCGCGATGAACTGATCGCCTGATCGGCGCTGCGGTCTCGTGAGTCGCGGTCGCGAGAGACCTAAAGAAGTCGCGGCGACGGGCGTTGGCGGCTCGGCTCCTGACTCCTCGTCTCTAGAAACAAATGCCCTAATTAGCTGATGGGCCACGTAATTACGTTGGCTTTTGCTGATGGGCCACCTAATTGGCTAAAGCGTACGGGATATTACATACCTAGGCTTGGGCCCCATCCCTCCTGGGCCCTAGGGCGTCTGCACATCACTTATGAAAAAAGGGGCGGCACTGCACACAACCCACGTATACCACATCACATCACTTATGAAAAAAGAGTCCAGTGCACAGTCCAAGAAAAAGAGCCTCTTGTACGCGAGAACAGGCACGTGTACCCAGTAAATTCTAGAAGGAAAAATTTTGGGAAAAAAACACACACACGTACCCTGCAAATTAAAGAGAGCCTCCGATCCGAGCGAAGGCGCACGCGTACCCTGTAAATTATAGAAAAAAAAACACACGCATACTTGCGTATTAAAGCGAGATTCCGGTGTGTGAGAACGCGAATGACCCTGCTAATTCTGGAAGGAAAAAATTCTACAAAAACGTGCGTACCAAAAATTCGAGAAAAATCAGGAAAATGCGCAAGCAAACCCTGCAAATTCTGGAAGAAAAAAAATATAAAAAACGTGCACGTGTGCCCTAAAAAGGAAGTTGTTTCGACGGTGGATTATTTTGTGTTAGGACTTGTTTCCTTTTCTGCTGTTGCCCAACTGGCAAACTGCCACATCCCACAAGACGGAAACGAAGGAAAGACGATCCCCTAGTCCTATTCAGCGGGCTGCCGGCCCAGCCCATTTGAGAATGCACGGCCCACCGTTTCCTTCCTTCCACGGGCCGCCCTTGCGGCAGCGTAGCCGCGTAGGGTTGCTTGCCGCCTCCCGCTGCGCTTCCCGCGAAACGCCAGCGAAATCCTCCTCCATCCATCGACCAAAAATTTCCCCTCCCACACACCACACAAGGGAGAAATCCTTAACCGCCGGCGGCGGAGGAATTCGCCGAGTAGGTTGTTGGTGGGTTCCCCCGATCCGATCCGATCCGCGTCCCCGGTTCCCGAGTCCCCAGGCGGGGCAAGCGCGAGCATGGCGCCGCTGTCGTGGCGGCACCACACCCTGCTGCAGGCGCTGCTCCACCGCGGCCCCCTCTCCGAGCGCGACTTCCACGCCGTCTTCGCCGGCGTCTCCGGCAAGGACCCCGGTACGCCGTCTGCTCTCCTCTCCTCTCGTCGTCATCTCAGGTCTCTTCTCTACGCCATAGCCCAACAAGTGCTCGACGAAATGCGCGCCTTTATTGATGGGCTCTGATCAGAGCTACAGGTGCACGCAGCGCGCAGCAAGCAGCACCTGCACCTGGAGGCTGGAGCTTACACTGCAAGCTAAGCTAGCACCTCCAATCCCTTCCCGCCATTCCCCTGTTTCTCTCCTTCCAGTGCAAGCCAAAGCTTTTTGAGCAGAATATAATGGTAATGCCATCGATTCCCCGCCGTCCACCCGACCTCTGCCCGCCCGTCAAGCTCCCCACCGCCCACCTCTTGCCGCGTCGCCGACACATCTCCGCTGCGCCTGTGCTGCTCCCCTTCCTTTTCGCCTCCTCCGCTGCGCCTGCGCTGCTCCCCTTCCTTTTCGCCTCCTTCTCCGTCCCCTTCCTAGAATGCTGGCTTTGATTTGAAACGTGGCACAGAAAGCTGCCCCGAACAGGGCATCTCTTCAGCAGCTCACGAGATCCCATTCATCTGCTACGCCATCCTCATCACCTTCAGCAGCAATGGCACCTCTCTCGTGGCGGCAGCGGCATCACACCCTGCTGCAGGCGCTGCTATCCCGCGGCCCCCTTGCCGAGCCCGACTTCCACGCGCTGTTCGCTGCTGTCTCCGACAGGGACCCCGGTACCTACCTGTGCCACGATGCTTGCAACTCTCTCCCCTATAGCTCTGTCTTTCTCCATCTTCTCTTCACATCTGTTCCACGGAATGCTTCTCTTTTCTTGATCTTATTACTGTGGCAGTGTGGTAGTAGTA
Organism: Eremochloa ophiuroides; assembly: GCA_038502445.1. NCBI lineage: Eukaryota > Viridiplantae > Streptophyta > Magnoliopsida > Poales > Poaceae > Eremochloa > Eremochloa ophiuroides. Next base: position 87,519,320 of record JAHLJS010000003.1, read on the forward strand.
CTACATTTGTTCGGAATGCTGTGTGCATCTCTATACTTTTATGGAATCCATTTGTATGTCTATTTGTCTACTACAGATCTTCTGTTTGTCAGGGAAAAGAATGCTAGTTTGGTCTCCATCTGATTTTGTCAGGCAATGCTGCTGTATACAAAAACTGATGCTGCCTGTATTCCCTTTTCTCTTTCTCTGCCTCAAAAAAAGTTTGCCTTTCCGAATATTGTAAGCATTTTGTGTAGGCATTCTTTTTCTTTTAATTCTTTTTGTTGGCCTAAGTCATCATTCCTTGTTGAAGTTGGCCTCTTCTTGACCTGCTCGTGCTCAATTTCGTATACAAGTGAATGCTGCACCTTGAACGAACACTTCAGTGGAAATTTTTGTCTGATCCAGAATTAGCTACACTTACTTTCTCATCTAAGGTGGATCTACGGAATTTTGGCCGTTCGTTTCCTGATCACCTGGGCCAGTCAAAATCACTTCAAACTTCAAAATTTTGCTAAAAAATAGTGAATTCAAAGTTGCATTATATGATTGTCTGAAACAAATGTCTTGATTCCACATGGATTTGAATCACACATCCCAACTGAGGCCTCGGTGCCTACTTGGGCTGAATCCAAATGTCTAATCTCCAATCATTTATTTCATATCATGACTTGCAGCCACTCATCAACAACTGTTCAATGATACACTTCTCAAGATCAACAAGGACCTCGCCTTTTTGCAGTTCGAGTTGCGGGCATGCATAAACCAATATGATGGAATGGTTTATTACGGAGTGGTTAATAACATTGTTGATGAAGAATCTAAGCTCGGAACAAAGTATTCTGTGCCTCAGATTGCATTCTACAAGGGTCTGGTATGCGATACCTGGCCTTGCATACCTCAGTCTGACACTGCATATGTTGTGTTAAACTTTCGCATGTATTGATGTTACTAATGATTTCTGTGTCAGTTAGAAGCAATAGTTCAGGAAGCTGAAAATGGTGGGAGCATAACCAGTATTGATGCTCTCAATGTCCGGCTTGACAACCAGGTTAGCTGTACAGTAATTCTGGGAACATGATTTGTTGGTTTTCATGTATCAACATGTACTAAATGGCTATGTGCTTAGTGTAGCTCATAATACTTATGATTTACAAGCATTTAAGTGAGCATATTTTAGTTTCATATATTCTGCAGTTATCATGTCATCAACGATAGCGCCTTTTTGTATTTCTGTGGCATGGCATAGCAGCACTGTTATATCTACTGATTGACAGTTTAATCTCGATTGCAATGTGGCATCATGAGTTATTGACTGACTGTTCTGTTCCCAGGTCGTAATTGTAGAAGGTTCACAGGACAGCCAATCTCGCCTTCCTTCTTCTATAAAGAACTTCTCACTGAGCCAGAAAGAGAAAACTCTTGAGGAACTGATACGGGATCGTTGGTTGTCGTACACCTCCACAGGCAAGATTGGTCTGGGTACCAGATCTTTTCTCGATCTCCGAAGCTGGTTCCGTGGTAATGATATCCCATCTTGTGTTGTCTGCAACGAAGCTTGTATAAAGGTACTGATATGGATGATTATATGATTTTCAGTTGCCTTGTCTTGCTTTTAATGTTGTCCCATGTAACCTGCTAGTATTATTTATGTTCCACAACAGGCATCAAGTTGTCCAAATGAGGGTTGCAATGTTAGAATTCATGAATACTGCTTGAAGAAGAAATTTTCACAAAGAAAGGTCCTTGCCTAAATTGTAGTTCACACTGCTAACTCATGTTGATGGTAAAGTCATGATTTGCTAATTATTGTGCATATGTAGGCTTCAAGAGCTTGCCCTAGTTGTGCTACTGAATGGCCCTGTCAAGACGGCGAAGCTGATGGCGATGATGATGTGAATGAACCTGGGGAGGATCAAGTCTCATCAGCCAATCGTTCCTCGAGGAAGAAGCGCAAGAGAGTCAAAGCTGAACTGGTGGAAGAAAATAACAATGCAGGCCCATCAACGGAGGTACCTAGGAGGACCTTAAGAAGTGCTAAAGCCGAAGCAGTTGAGGCTGCTCAAGAGGCGTCTTCTGCTGGAGCTTCGCAGCCAGGCAGGGGTTCCAAAAGAAGGAAGTAGTGATGATGCAGGTTAAGGAATGATAGCGAGAGAGATTGCAAATGCTCTCTTTTGCCATGTAGATACCTTTTGATGTGCTGGTATCTGGTGGTAGTAGATGGTCCTTTTCAAGTGAGAGGACCGTAGCTTCTAGTTTTGGTGTAATATATAGCCTTAAGTTGCTCTTGTTACAGACTCGTAAAGGTTATTATTTATCTTGTGAGTTTTTTTTTTGACGGAATATTTATCTTGTGTGTTGTGAACTTGTGATAGTATCGTTCAATCGAGGCTGGTAGAGACATTACCATATTAATATACTTGTTTGGTAGTAGAGAACTTCTTGGAGCGCTGAAAAGGTTCAGGACATGGGATACTGTTATTTGCATTGTTGATTCTGGATTAAGGCATGGTGTTTTGATCGAGTCTTTAAGTCTTGGTGGATCAAGGGAGCCTAATCGGAGTCTTGGTGGCTCTCTGGTGATCCAAGTAGATAAGGGGTAGTGGTAACCAATCTGTATGTTCCAAAATAAGTGATGTTTTAGATTTGTCCTATTTGACCAAATTGATAGGAAAGAACATTAATATTCATAACACCGAATAGGTAGAGTAACAAAATATATTTCATGAAAATTCTAATAATACTTATTTAGAACCATAAACATCAGTAATTTTTTTTTAAAAAAAAATGGTCAAATTTGGGCTAAGGAATATTTTGTTAGTGTGCCTGTACTGTAGTTGGCTTGTTGGCCCTAAGGACAAGTCCTTGTGTGATCTTTGCAGTCTTAGGACCAAAACCATTCAAAGGGTGAGTATAATCGTACAGATTAAGGTTTGCTCTTAAAAATTTTTAGAGCCCGGTTCACCTCACCCCCTCTTGTGCCTGCCATTTGGTCCTTTTAGAGGATCTCCTTGCAAAAAGAGTTCAGCAGGTACGTTAGGACTCGCTTTGTCTCGGGTGATCCATCATCCATGTGGCATAGTCTGGATTTGTGGATGATGTGTGTTACTTGTCATCTTCTACAGTCTCGATAATTCTAGGAGGCGCCTGGGTTTTTATGCGCTTCCCAGATTGCCGGCATAACCTGAGGGCGCCACGACGCGAAGTTCTCACACGTTAGTTTCTCAGCCACCGACTAACCGAGAGCGGCAGACATGTTCGATGAGCAGAACACCATTGATGATCTGGGGTTTCATGTTTACCTCACGTAGGAGGCCGCAACTTTATTGGTATAAAGGTGGAAATAGCCTCCACCATGGCTTACAAGATATAAATGATTATGATTGATTTAGTCAAGGATTACAACACAAAATGATACAAACCCACGAACTATACACCTAATACAAGATCTCAACCGAATCAATCCATATATCACATACTATACACAGATTAGTACACGACCTATTTCTACATGTTGGTATCTCCCAGATCCATATCCAGCTCTAAAGAGAAGGCTTCATAGTAAAATAAAGATAGTTCAGGTTTGATTAAGAACATAAACCTGCTCCTTTTGTTTTGCATATGTGTGAAAATATTTCCACTGTACAGTATGTGCCAATCATTACTCTTAATTTCTTCTGCAGCAATGCATGGGGTGCCCAGCTAGTTATTACACAATGCAGTAAAAAAGCTTCATATGTAAAAAGGGTTCATGGACTACGTGGTTAAAGAAAACATTCAAATCTCTTTGCTTCCAAATTTCCTCAGAATGGCAGCCTTGTTGATGGCAAGTTGAACATAAATCTTGTCACATAACTGGTCCAAAAGCTGAAAGTAAGTAATCCTCCATGTTTTCATGAACAGCATGGCACAAAATACAATCCAAATGCCCATTATAAATCCCATGCTCATGCTGATGTAAAAAGATGATCTACCACCTTCATGTCGTTCACTAACAGTTGGATTCGTTACATCCATTGAGCAATTCTTCAGAAGAGGCGGCCCACAAAGTCCGGGATTGCCAATGTACTATACTAATTGTTGAGTGTTTGTAGCTGTTGTCCCGAGGGGATTGTTCCTGATAAATTGTTGTATGACAAGTTGAGGCAGCTCAAGAATGTTAGATCTGATAAACTTGATGGTATATTGCCACTGAAATAATTGTAAGATAGGTCGAGGGATTCTAGTTTCCTTAAAGAACCAATATCATCTGGAATCGGTCCACTTAAGTGGTTATTAGATACATTCAAACTCCGAAGCCCCTTGAGTAAAGATAGATCCTTTGGAAAACTTCCAGTGAAACCATTACATGATAGATCTATCAACACAGTATGTTTTGTGAATTCATGGGTATAGTTAAGCTCTCGATCTTTTATGAACGTTGATATGCTGTCGCTACTGTAATTGTCAAGTAAATACCTATAATTTTCATCATCTGCCATGGCTCTCAACGCTAGGGATGGAGGTATAATTCCTGATATGTTGTTATGTGCTACGTCCAGGTAATGAAGTCCAACGATCCTTGATAACTGCCTAGGAAGGTGACCATGAAACATATTTGACCTTAGGATCAACACCTCTAAGCTGGGCATTTTCTCTGCCACCCATATTGGCACACTTCCAGAGAAGCTGTTGTAAGAAAGGTCAAGAAAGCTTAAACTTGCAGCATATTGAAGGAAGTGAGGAAATTCACCAGACAGACTGTTATTTCTCAAGTCTAGCATAGATAATGAAGACGAGGATTTTTTATTTTGGCAATGTGGAAAACCACCTATTAGTTGATTGTTCGACAGGTTTATTTCCCAGAAACCATTGCACACGTATGGTGGGATGGTGCCTGTGAAATGATTGTTGTAGAGCTCCAAACTACCAAGGTAGGGAGCTGTGAGATTTGCTGGTAGTTGCCCCGATAAATAATTCCTAGAGAGATCCATGATTTGTACGAGCGGCAGCTCCAACTTTGGTGGTAAAGTACCGCTGAGTTTATTTCCTGACAAGTTCAGTCTGGAAGCGTTAGGAAATGCAACCCAGAACCAGTGTGGCAAAACATCATTTACGTTTGCGTTTGAGATATCAAGCTCACATATGCCCATTTGCCATCTCAACCAGGCAGGAAAGTGAGGCCCCATGTTGCACGACCCAAAATATCCATATGTTAATCTAAACGGAGGAACCCAATCTTCACCGAAATCCAATTTCAGGGATGTGTTTTCAATGTTCAGATACTTGAGGTTCACGTGACTAGCAAAATGTTCTTTTGAAAGCACGCTATTGAATTTATTGAAGCCAAGGACCAGATCAGTTAAATTATTAAGTGCTCCAATCCCACTAGGTACAGCACCATCCATCATGTTCTCAAAGAGGGAAAGGAAACTCAGGCTCCTCATGGTTCCTATCCCAGAAGGTATAGAACCAATCAACATGTTCGACGAGAGGTCAAGCCAACCAAGATTCCTCATGTTTCCTATCCCAGATGGTATAGAACCAACCAACATGTTTGATGAGAGGTCAAGGTAACCTAGACTCCTCATGTTTCCTATCCCAGATGGTACAGAACCGATCAGCATGTTAGATGATAAGTCAAGGTAGCTGAGACTAGTTAGATTCCCTATCCATGCCGGTAACTGCCCAGTCAAATTTGCACCCTGCAAGTGTAGCTCACGCAACTTGCTCCATGAACACTGCGGTAATCTCCCTATCATGTCCGCATTGATACTGTTCTGTTCCAAATTGAGTAACTGAAGACTGCATAAATTTTCCAAGGTCGTCGTTGGAACGATACCTGATATGGAATTCTGATCTACATATAAGACCTCGAGGGAGGACATGTTTCCTAATGCAGCAGGGATGGGTCCAGACCATCCACAGGAAGAGAGATAAAGCTCCTTGATGGAAGTGACATCCCAAAACCAGCTGTTTTGGAGCAAGGAGTTAAATGGAATGCCAGATAAATAAAGGATCTCAAGATGTGTGAGGTTAGAATGGGAAAGACGAGAGATTTCGCTGCTGCCAAGGCGACAGTAAGACAGGTCGAGGGTTTTCAGATTAGGCAGCATGTTAACCTTGCTCAACCAATCGCTTGCGGAGCTGAGGTTTAATGCTCCGCTCATAACGAGGCTCTGTAGTGAAGATAGATTTGGCAACCATGTAAGATCTGATAACTGAACATCAAAGCTGCTAAGATCAAGGTGCTGCAAGCGAGAAAGATTACCAAGCTGCCAAGATATACTACTCTCACTCCCCAGAAAACCAGCACAGGAGAGGTTGAGATACCTTAGGTTGTTGAGGGAACCCAAAAACGACAAAGGTTCACTTGTGTTATAATTGAATTCGTTGAAGCTGAGATCCAAGTATCTCAGATGTGGTAAGGCGGCGATGATGGTGGAGTTCAATATCGTATGATCTCTCGATTCGTCCACCATAGGGGGGCCACGGAGGTCAAGCTTGACGACATGGCCGGTTTGGTTGTTGCACCGGACTCCCTTCCACCCGCAGCAGTCTTCGCCTCGCCATGACGAGAAAAGCCCGTTAGGGTCTATGGAGCTTTTCTTCAAGGAGATGAGCGCCTCGCGCTCGCTTGCAACGCAGCCATGAGCCGACGAGACCGCCCTTGCATGAGCAAAGGACGATGGCAGTATCATGGAAAGGATCAAGACGAAGACTGCAGCAGCAGCTCCTTGAAGATGGAGTAGCTGAGCAATCATTTTGTGAGAGCCTCGCTAGCTCTTCGTTGTAATTTTTTGTGTTTTTTTTTGGCTATTTGTGCTTGGAATGTAAACTACGTACTACGTACTCCAGTATGAAGTTTTGAATGGCACATAATAAGCTTAATCTACCTCTCTCTGTATATATGAAAAAAAAAGGTGATCTATGCATAAGCGGAAGTCTACTTGGCGTGCTTGACCAGCAAGTACCACGCACAAGTCAACTAAAGTAATCCAGCCATCGACCTCCACTACTGCTCCATCAATTAAGTAACTCCCGCGTAGGCTGGGAGGGAGACCGTTATCGGGGTCTATCAACACAGCTAATAATACTCCACTACTACTCCATGTTCTTCGGCGAACCCCCTCCGTTTTTTAACTGCTGTTCTTATTAATTTCCTGAAAAATTGAACTACTTAACTTTGATCAAATATATAAAAAAATATTAATATTATGATATATATATAATCAGCATGATTAGATAGATCATTAAATCTATATTTTCATAATAAGTTTATTCTAGAGGTACAAATATTGTTAATATTTTTTACAAACCTAATCGAACTTGAGAAATATGATCAGCACGAAACGGGCTATATTCCCTGATCGCGAAAAAAACAAATACTAGTCACACTTAAAAAGGACAGAGCGAGTAGTAATTGTTTTTGGGGCCTATACGCACTCTTATCCGTTCCACAACAATTTCTTCGACTTTCTGTCTCTATTAATCAGAATTCTTGGCACATATTGGCTCTCCGTTCAATAGGAATTCTAAGCGCATGTTCATCATTGGCTGTCTGATCCATAGTTCTCAGTCAAGTTTTTTAATGCTGTGGTCTTCACTCTCTCAACTTTCAATGACTACTTCCACTACTTTGCCAACAACAGCCATCAAGCAAATTGACAGGTTTAGAAAGCACTATCTTTGAAGACGAGACAACTTAAATGCAAAATGGCCTCTTAAGGCACCTTGGGATATGATGTGCATATGCCAAAGGAAGAAGGTGGTCTAGGGGTGACTAACTTGAAATTTCACAATGAAACCTTAACATGAAAATTGGTGCGAGATTGCAAAGGCTCTGTTTTGTCATGTAGAGACATGGTAGATGATGGTATCCGGGGGTAGTAGATGGTCATTTTCTAGTGCGAGGGCTGAAACTTCTAGTTCTGGTGTAGCATGCAGCCTTAAGATGCTCTTGATACAGACTCGTACGTAGTGGTAATTATTTATCTTGTGATTTGTGACTATCAATCAATCTAGACTGGTAGTAGAGTCATTCCCATATTAATACTTGTTTGGAACTACGTATAGAATAATATCTTGGAGCACCGAAAAGGCTTGAGGGCATAGAGATCCTATTGCTTGCATTGTTGATTCTTGATTGAGGCGGATGTTTTCATCTTTTATGTTGCTGGTTTCATAGTTCTTCAGATATATAAGAAGGTGATAAACTGCAAACATTCATCTGCGTCAATCTGCATTGGCACTACCGGAGTAGCAAGCTACGAGTCCAAACTCAAAGTCGCTAACCAGTGAATACACGGAGTAGCAAGCTAGGAGTCGCTGAGTAGTGAGTACCATGCTTCGATTAAGTACTAATGTATGTTTTTTTGAATATTTTTGAAGATAAAGCTTACAGCGGTCACTCTGGAAAACGAGAATATCCACTTTTCTGGTTTCTTATAATGCATCAAATGGCAACAAATGGTGATGCTAAACAATCATATGAACCCCTGGACTTCCGTATAGATAGGGGGGGAAAAGGAAAGAAAAATGAAGTGAGACTTGTCACAGGCCGGAAGAGCCTTTATTTAATTAATTAATTTACACGGGCACAAAATGCTAGTGCGCCACTTTGAGATCTCGTTAGGCTGATTACTTTGGACAATTAGACTTACCCCCTATTATTGTAGTCACGTGATTTAGAGTAGAGCTACGGAGTATGACTGAGTTGGTTTATGCAATACCTAATAGTAGGCTACTATGCTCTATGACCTATCATGTGTGGAGTTTGTATGCTGAAATGTTTTTTTTTTCCTAGTCTCGAATCGAAAGGAGAGTTTAAATGGGGGGGAAAAAAAAGAAAAGAAAAGGTGTGAATAGTGGATCCTGTAGCAACCAAATAGAGAACCAAATAAACTGGACTGTCGCTGTATGATAGAATTATGAATTCTAACAAAGTCTCGAGGCCTTGTTTGGGACATCAGGAGAGTCCACGGCTCAGGCTAGTGATTCGTGAATTTGTTTTTATATGGTCCTAATCAATTTTCTTCATCCTATTATCCTATATATACATTTTGTAAACCGTATGGCAATAGAAGACAACTCTTGTATTTCTCAGTTGGCCCCCATGGTTTTTTCTGTAAGGTTTTTTCATGTAACATATGTATCTCATGTTCGATTTTTTATTTGCGTTATTTGCTAACGTCCACCTCCCAGTTCTTTTTCCTCAGAAAAGACTCCTCAGTCCCATCTCATTCCTCCATCTTGTGGCACACAGCAAATACCCGTCTGACACGGCAAAACATTTCTACCAACAGTCAACTAGTTAAGTACAGCGCCATACTCCACAACCTTCTACTTCTCTGCTTCGCAAACAAGTCTCAAAACACAGACACAAAATCATACAGCAAAAGCACACGATCAGAACAGACACATGGATTACTCTAAATCTCCATCTCCTCGCCATGCACTCCTATGTAGCATCCTCATTTTCCTGTCAAGCAACGCAGCATCCTCCTCGGCACAACCCAACAACAGGTCGGAGTCTGATCGCCAGGCCCTGCTCTGCTTCAAATCCGGCATCTCCGCCGACCCTCAGGGCGTCCTCGGATCATGGCACACCCACTCACTCAGCTTCTGCAGCTGGCGAGGGGTCAGCTGCAGCTCGAGCCTCCCAGTCCGTGTGGTGTCCCTAGAACTAAGGTCTGTGCAGCTCCAAGGAAGACTGCAGAGTTGCATGGCGAACCTTACTTCGCTGGTGCGGTTGGATCTTTCAGGTAATGGTCTTTCTGGAATCATACCTGAGGAGATAGGTGTGCTTCCGGGCCTCCAAACTCTGATGCTTGCCGGCAACAACCTTCAAGGTGTCATCCCTGCCTCATTCGGTACAGCTGCTTCTCTTAGATATCTTAATCTTGCAAGAAATAATCTTACCGGAGTTATTCTTGATTCCATACCCAAAGCTCCATTGCTTCGTGTGCTGAACCTCTCGATGAATTCCCTAGAAGGGGAGATCCCAGTTACCCTATTCAATAGTTCATCCAACCTTGTCACAGTGGACCTCCAATGGAATCTTCTTTCTGGAGAAATTTCTGACTTCCAAAAACCCACATCTCTGCAATTTCTTGGGCTTACTGGAAATCTTCTTTCTGGAAGTATACCAGAATCCCTAGGAAATGTTTCATCCTTAAATACCATCCTGCTAGCAGAGAACAACTTGACAGGATCAATTCCAGAAGGCCTGGGTCATATCCCAAAGTTGAACAATCTAGATCTAAGTTACAATATGTTATCAGGGAACGTCCCAGCGGTGATATACAATGTCTCATTACTCAGATATCTTAACTTGGGCAACAATGTTCTTGATGGGTATATACTTCCAAAGATCGGTCACTCACTCCCAAACCTCATGTCACTGGTCATAAGTGGCAACACATTCAGTGGAACGGTCCCGGCTTCACTGGCCAACATGTCAAAGCTCCAAGAGATTGATCTCTCAAGTAATTCACTAAATGGCTCGATTCCATCTCTAGGATCCTTGAGCAACTTGAGCCGACTGATTCTTGGAAATAACATGCTACAAGCAGAAGACTGGGCGTTTCTGACCTCCCTGACAAATTGCAGTCAACTTTTAATGTTATTACTGGATGGGAACTTCCTGGATGGAAGCCTTCCAGAATCAGTCGGCAATCTTTCTACAAACCTGGAACGGCTTAACTTTAGAGACAACCAGATTTCAGGAACTATACCAGCTGGGATAGGCAACCTTGTGAATCTCATTCTGCTTGCCATGGACCAAAACACGCTTTCAGAAAGCATTCCCTCAACTATCGGTAATTTAAGAAAATTGGTTGTCCTGACACTGTCCACGAATAGATTGTCAGGTGAAATGCCATTGACAATTGGCAATCTCTCTAAGCTGAGCCAGCTTAACCTGGATGATAACTTATTGTCTGGAAACATACCGGCAAGTCTAGGACAGTGCAAAAGGTTGGTTATGTTAAACTTATCGGTCAATAACCTTGATGGATCCATACCAAGTGAAATCCTGAGCATCTCTTCGCTTTCTTTGGGGTTGGACTTGTCAAACAACGACCTTACTGGAACAATACCACCAGAAATTGGAAAATTGATCAATCTTGGCCTGTTGAATGTTTCCAGCAACAGATTATCTGGTAAAATACCAACTGAACTTGGCCAGTGTGTTTTCTTGTCATACCTTCAGATGGAAAGCAATATGCTTAGTGGGATTATTCCTCAGTCTCTCAATGGAATAAAGGCCATACAGCAGATGGATCTCTCTGGAAACAACTTATCGGGTCAAATTCCTGAATTCTTCGAGAACTTCACGACCTTATATCATCTTGATCTGTCATACAACAAACTGGTAGGACCAATTCCAACCGGTGGTATCTTCAGAAATTCAAATGCAGTCATGTTGGACGGTAACTTGGGATTATGTCAACAAATTGCCATATTTGCATTGCCGATCTGCCCCAACACGTCATCAGTAACAAAAATTAAAACCAATGCACGTCTGCTGCTCATAGTAGCCCCACCAGCTACTATTGCTTTCTTGTCATTTTTGTGTGTTGTTGCCACTGTTATGAAGGGATTAGCAACGCAACCACCTGAAAGCTTCAGAGAGACAATGAAGAAGGTGTCATATGGAGACATTCTTAAAGCCACAAATTGGTTCTCTCCGGTCAACAAGATCAGCTCAAGTCATACGGCATCAGTATACATCGGTCGCTTAGAGTTTGATACAGACATTGTTGCCATCAAGGTATTTCATCTTGACGAGCAAGGTTCACTTAATAGCTTTTTCACTGAGTGCGAAGTCTTGAAGCACACCCGCCATCGCAATCTCATTCAAGCAATCACCTTGTGCTCAACAGTGGATTTTGAGAACAATGAATTCAAAGCCTTAGTATATGAATTCATGGCAAATGGTAGTCTAGACATGTGGATACACCCAAATATACATCAAGGTAGACGTCCAAGGAGGGTGTTAAGTTTAGGTCAACGGATTAGTATTGCTGCGGATGTAGCTTCTGCTCTTGACTATCTGCACAACCAATTGGTACCTCCATTGATTCACTGTGATTTGAAGCCTAGCAATATTCTTTTGGATTATGATATGACCTCACGCATTGGTGACTTTGGGTCAGCAAAGTTTCTCTCTTCTAATCTTAGTAGCAGTCCAGAAGGCTTGGTTGGTGCCACAGGAACCATCGGTTATATCTCACCTGGTAAGTTGTACAGTATGCATCTCCTCCATTGGAAGGACTATAAACTCGTCTCTTTTTTTGTGTGTGTATGTGTTAATTTCTCAAAATTATATTTTCATTGTGTCTGTTTCAGAGTATGGGATGGGATCCAAAATCTCAACTAGTGGTGATGTTTATGGTTTTGGGGTGCTCCTACTAGAAATGCTCACAGCAAAGCGACCAACTGATGAACTATTTGACAACGGCCTCAGCATCCATAAGTATGTGGACCTAGCATTCCCTGATAAAATCAACGAAATATTAGATCCCCAAATGCAAAACGAGGAGGATGAAGTTGTTTGTAATCTGCGCATGCAAAACTATATCTTTCCATTGGTTGAAATCGGCCTTATGTGTTCCATGGAATCACCAAAAGATAGACCAGGAATGCAAGACATTTGTGCGAAAATTGTTGCCATCCAAGAGGCATTTATTCAAACCTTCTGATAAAGGTCAGGTGATAATTGAGATGCATGGAATTTTGGCCAGGGGTGATGGTTTGATTTAATAAGACTTGAGGCTATTATTATAAAAACCAAGAGAAAAGTATCATGCAATTTAACAGTAATGGGCTCAACCTGCTATACACAACTGAGATGAAGTCTGGTGAAAGATTTAAGGTGGGCCTCTAAATTTCTTATTCTCCAGCAAAAAGTCGAAAGACTGAGGCTAGCCAGGTGGTCAGTTAACTCATCAAACACTGTTGCAGAGATTGCGATATGTAGGAGCATTTTATGTATAGTTAATTATTTTGTCACCCAGTTGTGGCTTCCAAGGCATGAGGAACTTGTCTAACTAATTTGCATTTTTTTTATTTCTGCAAATTACATTATATAACTTTCCTCTAGTGGATTCTTCTTTTCTTTCTGAACGATCTTCTCTACTGGATTGTAACACACTCTGTGAACGCCTTATGTGACCAGATCCAGTTGCAGATGTTTTTTTCCCCTTACCTCTAAGGAGAGGATGAGGCTCCTCTAACTTGAGTTAAGGGAAATTGTGTTGCTGGCAATTAATTTAGAAGAATCGGTTCACTAAAAGACAGAGTAATAATAGATACAAGAGGAAATTATAGTTAGCAACAAGGAAGGAAGGCAAGCTTTTTTTTTCAAACATTTGATTTATATGGTACATTGTAAACTTTCAATATAAATAGCAGATAACAGAATCTTATTTTATGAGTACATAGTACTACTAGTTAACTATCGAGCAGGTATGAAGTTCCAATATCTACACTATAAATAAATAGAAACGTACAGTATGTATGAATTTCAGTGCTTTGAAAATTTCAAAGTCTAAGTCCGTCGCGCCCAGGTCCGGAGTCGTCTGCGGCTGGAATCAGACGGACGCCATCCCCAGATCGGAGCAGCAGCCACGCGGCGGGGCCGGCCGCGACCCCGCGCTGGCGCGCCGGGAGGGCGAGCTTGCGAGCCGGCCGCGTCGCCTCGCCGAGCGGGAGAGCTCGCGGGCCGACCGCGCCCCAGTGCCAGGCGGGCGAGCACGGGGGACGGCCGCGCTGCCGCTCCGGTGGGAGAGATGGCGCCTCTCAAACTGGCAGCAGAGAGAGGATGAAGGGGAGGAAAGACAGAAAGGATAAAAGAAAGGATATAATAAAGAGTTTTTAGGCAAATTTGCTGCATGACATCGTACATTAATTAAATAGATTAATTCACAACACCACCGTCGAAATATACCTAATACAATTAGAAAAAAATGTATATTTACCGAAGCACTCTGCACTGATTATTAAATTTATTTCTCACATTTTAAGGAGGAGAAAATAAAAGAAATATCTCTTCTACCCATGTCTTCCACCTCCCGCCATTCACTGTAGGTTAGTTTGCTCGCCTTCGTTATATCAACCTACAGAAAAATGGGTTAGGCATAATAGATCTTGGTCCATAAAACAAATTAAGGAATGAATACAGAGTTTGGTAGAAGTTATTGAGAAATAAATATACTAAAGATAATACACTATCACAAATAGAGAAAAAAAACATAAGACTCGTATTTTTGGACGAGCCTCGTGAGCGCGAAAGACATCATCCTTAGCTTGGGTACTTTTAGGTTAAAGGACGGTAACCAGATTAGCTTAAGAGTGGCCATTATTAATCTGCAACAGGGTAACAATGTTTTTGTATGAAAGATTACAAAAAAAGTTCTTAGTTTACAGTCAACTTGATGTACAATGCAAATACCTTGTCGGTAATGGTTTAAAAGTTACATAAGTAGCTTGGTGGCTTAACATCCCCTTAAAAGATTAAACTCTTTTTTCTTGTAAAAAAGATTAAACTCTCTCTTGGGTTCTTTAAAAGAGGTAGTTATTCTCTAAAAATGAAAGAAGGCATGCCATCTTTTTTTGTGGAGGACATTTCATATGGTGCTAGAATTTAAACCACCTCGAAAGACTCAAATTTTATTTAATTATTGATATATTCTCAAAAAAAAAATTGAAGGTTATCAATCCTTTTTTTGTTTTGAACGGTGAAACGACCATTTTATGGTCAATATAGATAACCGAGAATAAAATTATTTTTTAACAAATATGGATCTCAATCCTTTTTTTGCAAATTCTATTCACGAGACTCTTTGGTTTCAGGTCAAGGCCTTGCAACAACGTGAGAATTGAGAAGCGCTCATCGGCTCATGTAGGAGATTGCGAAGTTCGGAAACTTCGTATTGAGACACATGGCCTTTGATGGTTAGAAACTTAGAATTAGGTTTAAAGGTGCCGTGCATTAAAATATTTTTTTGCCATGAAGTATTGGGTGTAATAAGTTGGTTCAATTCTTCTTTTTAAAATAAAAGGCGGAAAGTAAATCCTTTTATTTACTCTTCTCAAAACACTAGCTTATAGTTATTAATAATGTCAATTTACATATGTATTAATTTACATTTGTAAAATATGGACAGTCAGTACACTCACGCCTAAAAAAAAGATCCCTTCTCTTCATATAGAATTTTTTTTTTTGCGAACCAGAAATCAGTTTACTTCACACGTACTAAATAAATATAGAGATATACTCCAAGACTGTGTTCATTGTACTGCAATCAATAATTACTAGCCGTTTACGTCTGTGCGGCCTTAACAACAACGCGTATGGACACGATCGCCCGCCGGCGGCGGCGGCGGCGATCACCACCACCACCATAGCGGCTTGACCTTGACCTTGCATCCCCTGTTGAGCACCGTGGCGTTCCCGTCCAGCCTGTCGACGACCACCTCGCAGCGTGCCTTGACGTCGACGGTCCATGTCCGGAGCACCTTCCCGAAGCGCAGGCGCACGGGCACCCTCGCCTCCACCGTGAGCGGCACGGCGCGCGCGGCGCGCTCGGCGGCGAGCTGCGCGCTCTGCGCCTCCGTGAGGCGCACGCCCTGGCCCCGCATGGCGGCCGCCACCACACTCACGTTCCGCGGCGCCTGGCGGAACGCCGGCCACGGGCACGCCGCGAGCCGCTGCCCGGAGTAGGACGCCGCGACGTCGCCGCCGGCGCGGTACTCCACGCCCACCTTCCCGTTGCGGCCGTTGTCGGCGCGCACGGCGGCGTCGAGCGCGGGGGAGAGGGCGGTGCCGCCGCCGCCGGCGGGGGAGGAGTCGAGGCCGCGGACCGCGAGCGAGGGCACGGAGAAGGACGGCGCACGGGGGCGGAAGACGAGGCAGACGGCGCCCGCGAAGGCGGCGGCGGCGAGGAGCGCGACGACGAGGAGCGCGGCGCAGGAGAGGCAGCACGCGCGGCGGAGGCGGCGGCGCCGCGCGGGCCGGGCGGACAGCTTCTTGTAGCGCCGCGCGCGGTCCGGGGGCGGCGAGCGGAGGACCTGGTCCTTGGGCACCTGGACGATGTACGTGCCCGGCGGCGGCGAGCTCAGCGGGCTGTCGTCGTGGAAGAAGGACGGGTGCAGCGGCGTCGTCTCCGTGGCCGGCGCAGCCGCAGCAGAGGCGTCATCGGCTTGTTGATGATGATCGGGTCGCCGTCGCCCTGGCGGAAGTGGAAGCGGGGAGGAGGGAGGAGAAGGCATGGGGTGGACGCGGTCGTCGGCCATGGCGTGGCGATGACCGAGCAGCTTTAGCCTTTAGCGTGGGGAGTGAATGGCGGCCTGCGCTGCGTTTATGTACGTAGGAGTAGGCGTGAGGGCGACGGAGCCGCGTTGATGGAGACAGGCGAGGGGGATGGGAGGGGGAGGAAGGAGCGAGATGAGATGGAGCAGCGCCAGCGCGTGAGGTGGTGACGACGAAGAAGAAATGATATGGAGACGAAGGAAAGGGACGCGCGCGGTGGAGGGAAACGAAACGGTCATCTCACGCTCTTCACACTTCACTGCTCGGTATATATATGGTACAAAATGGAATACGGTGGAATTGGTATAATATTTCTTGAGCTTGAGACCAGGTGCCAATGGTGGTGTTATTTTTCTTTTGATGTGATGCAAGAGTTGTTAATGTTTGACAGAGGATGAAGGCGGAGTCAGAAGAACCTCGCATGCATCCTAGCTAGGACGACCTTTTCAGTGGCACGATAGGAGACTCTATTTGAACTTGTCCACTCTAAGGTGGAGACGTGGAGTGTTTTAGAGCCAATGGACACTTGATTTTCCCTCTTTCTTTCTATGTATATGTTGTCTCTTTCATCGACGTCCGCTGCGTTTCTTCCTTGACACTACTTGTTCATGGTGTGTGCCTCGTTCAATCTGCTGCCACCGACACCATTAAGGCATGTTTGGTAGAGATTCAGATTCTAAATTTAGATTCATAAGTTTGGATTTACCAAAATATTTACCAAACGATCTAGATTCATCGGATTCAAATTCACCAAAACGGTGGATCAGGGGTGGGGGCGACTGGATTCATCATTTTTGTGGACCTACTCATAGGGTGATTCACGAATGGGTACTTCGTGCCTCCTCATAAATTTGAGTGGAAATTACCCGTCATTATCACTGGTTACACACCTGAATTCACCGGTTACTTTAATCTGAATTCACTAATAACACTCGCCCAGACGGGTTTACCACACGGTTCTACCGCTCGGCCTGGGAGATCATCAAAGCGGACATCGTCAACGTCTTCAACGCGCTCTGGTCGCTCGATGCAAGGAGTTTCCACTTGTTAAATGACGCTCTAATGATCCTCCTGCGGAAAAACCACTCCCCGACCATCATGAAGGACTACCGGCCCATAAGCCTTATGCATAGCTTCAGCAAGGTCTTCGCCAAGTGCCTGGCGAGGAGGTTGGCGCCTTGGTTGCCGCGCATCGTGGCCCTGAACCAAAGTGCGTTCATCAAGGGTCGCTCCATCCACGATAATTTCAGGTCGGTGCAGTTGGCTTGTCGATGGCTACACGCAAGAAGATTCCTAGCCTTCCTGCTCAAAATTGATATTGCTAAAGCTTTCGACTCTGTGGCGTGGCCATTCCTCCTTGAGGTGCTCTCGCACATTGGTTTCCCGCGTCGTTGGACGAACTGGATTTCGATCTTGCTGTCCACTGCCAGCACCAAGGTGCTCCTGAATGGTCGGATAGGGAAGCAGATCATTCATGCAAGAGGGCTCAGGCAGGGAGACCCTATCTCGCCTATGTTGTTTGTCATCGTCATGGAGGCACTCAACTCTCTCATTGCAACGGCATATCGGCAAGGGGTCTTCACCAGGCTTTCGGGCAATTTCATCACCCACAGAGCCTCCCTCTATGCAGATGAACTGATCGTGTTCATAGCACCAAACTCTTAAGACATCATCTGCCTGCAACAAATTCTGCAGTTGTTTGCGGGTGCCTCGGGCCTCGTCGCTCACATTGAGAAAAGTGTCACGACGCCGATCCGCTGCTTAGTTGTCTTGGTCGCTGAACTGCAGCAAATCTTCCCTTGTGCGATCAAGCAGTTCCGCTACAGGTATCTCGGTGTGCCCCTCTCGCTAAGGCACCTGCGCAGGGCTGACGAAATGCCGCTGGTCGATGCCATTGCCAGAAGAATCCCCACCTGGAAATCCGGCTTGCTAACAGCGGCCGGCCAGCTGCTGCTCATCAAACCAACTCTCTCTGCCATCCCGGTTCACATGAGCATTGGTTGCTGCCTCTCCAGCTGGGCAATCTGGGAAATCGACAAGAGGCGTCACGTTTTCCTCTGGGCCGGAACCGACAAGGTTGCCGGTGGGAAGTGTAAGGTTGCTTGGTCGCGTGTGTGCATGCCCAAAGAGCTTGGTGGCCTGGGTGTCATCGATCTCCGTTTCTTCGGCATGGCTCTTAGGCTGCGCTGGGAATGGCTGCGACGGGTGGACAATGGCCGCTGCTGGGCACGGTTCCCGGCCACGTCTGGACCGCTCATCTCAGCCATGGCCGCTGTTAGCATGTCCGCACGTGTGGGCGACGGGGCATCCATTAGAGTCTGGACGGACTCCTGGACGCCTGTTGGACCGCTATGCCGGTTCGCTCTTGACCTGTTCGCGGCCATCTCAAGGGCTGGAAGAAGGATGTCCCTGAAGGATGCTCTTCACCAGAATCGGTGGACTCGGGAAATTCGCGGGGCGCTAACCACGCAGGTCCTTTGCCAATATGTGAGAACTTGGTTGTTGTTGCATGCGGTGGTTCTTGAGCCTGCCCATCCTGACAGGTTCATCTGGAAGTGGTCGTTGGATGGCAGTTACTCCGCTTCGTCGGCATACCGAGCGTTCTTCCATGGCTCTACTTCGCTCCTTGGCGCGCGGAAGCTGTGGCAGACGAGGGCGCCACCAAAGGTGAAATTTTTCTTCTGGTTGACGCTGCATCGCAGGTTGTGGACAGCCGAGCGGTGCAAGCGCCATGGCCTTCAAGCCGACGACGGATGCGCCTTGTGCTGTCAGGAACCGGAAACAATGGATCATTTGCTCCTTGGCTGCATCCATTCACGGCAATTATGGTTCACTCTGCTCACGCCGGTTGGGTGGGGCGCCCTGCCACCTTCAGCGAGTTCGGTGCTCGTCGACTGGTGGACGTCCCAGCGGTTGGCCATCACGTCCGTCGCACGTCCATCCTTCGATACAGCCGTTCTGCTTGTATCCTGGCTTTGTCTGGAAGGAGAGGAACAACAGGGTCTTCGGTAGAAGAGTGCTTAGCCTTCGCGATCTACTTGGTGCCATTGTGCGGGAGGCTAACGACTGGGTTCTGGCGGGTTACTCAACTTTAGCTGACCTTCTGCCGCTGTGGTCGCGAGCTCTTGCCAGCATGTAATTAGGCTAGTGCGCTTCGTGTTCATTGGAGTGGCCGCTCGCCACTAATTTGTAAAACTTTGTTACTCTTTCCCTCTTAATGACAAACGAGTGTAACACTCAATCAAAAAAAAAGAAAAAAAAGTAACACTCTTCTCCTTCCTTTTCTAAAAGAAAACAGTCTTCTCCTTAATTTCTCCTTGCCCTGACGATCAACCTTCCTCCACTGACGGTACCACCGCCACCTCGCTTCGTCGCCTCATGTCCACCACCACTGCTAGTCCGACCTCTACCCCCTATATTCAACAGATTTTCTTCTAGGCCAACCAAAGACCCTGAATCCTAAACTTTAATTGGCTTCACTGGATCGTCCGTTAAAAGTTGCCAAGAGATTATTTGAGCTTTAGCTATCAGTTTTGTGAAACATACCCTGTAATAAACAGTAGAATAGATTTAACTTGTAAACCATCAACTTAATTTGGATGAAAGCCGAGTCAAATATAAAGCATGTATTTCACGTCTGGGGATTGGTCTTCATATGTGCTCACTAGGTACAGATGACAAAACTTAGTACCCTGTTGAGCATGAGCACTCACCATTTGTTTTACATCTTCTGCCCCATCAATCTTTAACAATGCATTGCTCACCAATTTAGTGCACGGCTCACTCCCAGGAGGAGGCCAAAGACTAGGATCAATGTATGGCTCAATCCTAGGAGTATTATTACTCCTTTTGCAATTATGTATGTACCCTTGTATCATTTATTAAAAAAAAGAACTGCGAAAATAGAATTGCCATGCCTCTTTTTAGGCATCCTAACTTCTCGATTTCGGAGACGATTGGAGACGACGGGATGCATATGGACCCACCGACCATAGACACACTAATCGTCTCTTATCGCCTTTCTTCTCATCGCCTCTCATCGCTTCTCATGTTTTTGGCCCACCGACCATAGACTTATCAATCGCCTCTCCAATTAAGATTCTCCATATACTTCCTCCGCAGCAAAGAAAGAGTGTCATTATGACATGCTTGAAACTATTAGCAATATTTGTGTCATTAAACAAGTTTATTATAAAAAACATATGCATCATAAATAAATATTCTTATATATATATATATATATATGTTTGATTAAGTTAAAAATATTTAACCTCTCAGTAAATGAGAGTAACACTCTTGTCATAGGGAGAGAGTTCATGTGAAAGTATTTGATTTGATCAGGGGGTGCTATTCAAAGACAGGTCGATATAATAATAAAATAAATAAAAAAATATTTAAGGAGTTGCTATCTGGTGGGGCCGGACTATACTCAAGGATGAAGACATGAAGTGGAGGTGGGGGGTTGGGGCGAGAAAATGAGAAATGTTTGTTGATTTTGCAACGGCAGGCACTGCTCTAGGCGAGTAGGCGCTACCCATGTCCTTCCACATCTATCCATGCCACGAATTGATGATAAGTCCATTTGGAAGCAGCAACTAACTTCGATTCTGCGCCCTTGAGCCTTCTCTGCTAGCTTTGTTGGATCGAGTGCTACAATTTGCATGCATGCGTGCTTCCAGCTGCATTTGCTAGGCCCCATTTGGCACGGCTCCGGTTCACCAGTGAAGCTATTATTTTTTTGCTCCGGTTTTGTGAACAGCTCTATCGGTAGAGGTGGAATTTTTTTGTTAAATTATTTGACAAAACAGCTCCAAATATAAGGTTTGTTAAAATACGCTCTCACAAAGACGAGGTGAACACTATGCCATATTTGGTCATCACTGTCGGTTGGAAACCCCCCTTTATTGCCGGTTTTTGAACCGGCAATACCAACTCGGCAGTGATGTGTCCCCCTCATCAATGCCGATTCGGCAGTGATGAGGGGGGGAGGAAACCCATCAAATGAAATGCCCAAAAAGTATTTTTTAAACATCAGGAGAGGCCCACCAACCAGCCATACGGTCGTACGTCATAAGTCACAAGTCACGCTATTATTCGCACGCTTCGCGGCCACCAACGCTCGAACCCACGACCTCCTGCTCCGTGTGATCCTCCCTTAACCACTGCACCTATATGACACTTCTATCCGATAGCGATATTCATTCACCTCATTATATTTTGATCCGGTTTTTGAATTGAGTATTTGAGACCCTAAACGAATTTAAATAAAAAAGTTGTCAACTACAAAGTTGCATAACTTTTCGAGATCTGCAACTTTTATGTTGGAAGTTTCTCCATCCGAGGTTATTTAAAAAATTTGAATTTTAAATTCGATAAATTCAAATGTATTTTTCGCTGTCAAGATGATTTCAAATGAAAAGGTTATGAACTACAAAGTTTTATAACTTTTTGAGATGTACAACTTTTATTTTGGTAGTTTCTCTATCCGAGATCAATTGAAATCTTTGAATTTCCAAATGTTTTTAGAAAAACATAATTTTCGTTGGAAAGATGATTTCAAATAAAAAAGTTGTCAACTAAAAAGTTATAGATATCAAAGAGTACTACAACTTGATATAAAGTTCATCTTCATCCGACACCATATGAGAAAGTTATGAATTTTTTCGTGCAGCCTATCAGTGTCGGTTTCAGCCACGAACCAGCAGTGATAGTATCACATGCGGTTCGTGGTTAGAACCGGCAGTGATACCCATTTTCAGTGACGGATCGTGGCTAGAACCGGTGGTGATGTGAACCGGCAGTGAAGATCCGAATATCACTGCCAGTTTATTTTATCACTACCGGTTCGTGGTTAGAACCGGCAGTGATGTGTTATCACTGCCGGTTTCTAAAAATCCGGCAGTGATGGGCCGACAGTGATGTTCAAATCTGTAGAAGTGGAAGCCGGGAGAAGCCACTATTTTTGGCTTCTTCCCACCCAAGAGCTCTGTGAGAGCATGGTTTTAAAGGCTCCATGGGTGAAACCATTTTATTTTACCCCGTTTGGCAGAAAAAAGCTCTAAACAGCTCCTGAAGCCGCCAAAAAAGCCCTGCCAAAAGCGGCCTTAAAGGAAAGGGACACCCGCGGTGCGGTACGTGGAGGCGCTCTTCACACTTCACTGCTCAATCAGTATATGGTACAAAAATGAAATACGGTGGAATTCGTATACTATTTCTTGAGACCAGGTGCCAATGGTACTGTTGTTTTCTTTTGATATGATGCAAGAGTTGTTATTGTTTGACAGAGGATGAAGGCGAAGTCAGAGAACCACGCATGCATGCATCCTAGCAAGGACCTTTTCAGTGGCACGATAGTAAAACTATTTGAATTTGTCCACTCTAAGGTGGTGTTTTTGAGCCAATGGACACTTGATTTTGGAACCCTTGGATCAAGATTCGTCGGTGCTCCCTCTTTCTTTCTATGTAGATGTTGTCTTTCCTCTACGTCCGCGCTGCATTTCTTCCTTGACGCTACTTAATTGTTCATGGTGTGTGACATCATTCCCGGCCTATCCATCTACTCACTCTTTGACAGCTCTATGTGTGTCGCCACCACCCACACCGTACCCTTACTTTAACTCGACGTCACCAGGCTATATATTACAATAGAACTCTTCCCTTAATTTTTTTTTCTTTTAAAAAAAACACTCTTCTCCTTGCCCCGGGTGTCCGCCACCACAGCTGGTCCAACCTATATCCCTAGATTCATCAGATTTTCTACTAAACCCACAAAAAGACCCTCAATCCCGAATCCTAAACTCTAATTAACCTCACTGGAGCTGTTAGCCTAAGTATTAGGCCAATCTTAGTGGCGAGTTTTATAGCGTTGTTTTCAAAATTGTCATGTCACTTAGAATAAAATGAAACTCGAATGAAATTTTGCATTGAGAGTAAGTGTTTCATTCTTTAGCTTTATTGGCATTAAATTTCATGACTCATAGGTAATCATGTCAAGAGAGTTTTATCTATATATGAAACTCATTTATTCTCTTTCTTCTAAAATACACTGCTATGTCATCGAATATGCCTACGTGACAACCTATTTAATACAAATAAAACTCAGTTGAAACTCCTACTGAGGTTGGCCTTAAAGTTCATTCATTAAACCCCTAGTAAGTTGTCAGTGAGATTATGTGAGCTTTTTTGTGAGTATCAGGTAATATATGTTGAGTAGAATTGATTTAATTTGTAAATCATCGGCTTAATTTGTATGGAAGGAGAGTCAGATAAGCATGCATTATTGCACATCCTAGGAGGCTACCTAGGACCTTTTCATTTGGCATATATAACACATATACTCCCTCCATACAATAAAAAATGTCGTTAAGAGATTCACGTTCATAGCACCTATCAGCAATGTTTATATCATTAAATAAGTTTTTAATCGAGTCAATACTATTAATGCACCATAAATATTGATATATATAAATATAAATATATATATTTGGTTAAGTTAAAAAAAATGTTTAACTTCTCCATAAGGAAGGACACTCTTCGCAGGGGGGAGAGAGTTCATGTGAAAGCAGTTGATTTGATCAGGGTGTTATTCAAAGAAGCGATAGATATAAAAATAAAATATTTAAGGAATTGGTAGCTGGTGGGGCCGGACTATACTCATGAATGACGGGGAAAAGGAGAAAAAGGTTAAGTTTGATTAATAAGACGGCGCAATGTTTGTTAATTTTGCAACGGCAGGCGCTGGTAGCTAGGTAGGCGTTGTTAAGCCAGCATGCACTTTAATTCCCTTCCACATCTGTGTATGGAATGAGTTGACAAGTCCATTTGGAAAGCAGCTACTCCCTCGGTTCCTTTTTATGTGTCGCTGGGGAGGTGGGCATAAGAATTAAGGCTAGTGAGCAAAGACCTGAACACCCCTATTGAATGGATATGATCGCTTGGTGCGGTACAGGCCTACAACTACGGCTTAACGACGAATATTTTGAGACAAAATGTTATAGCTGCACGATAGAATGGGACGGAGGGAGTAGGTAGCTAGCTTCACCTTCTCCGTCCTTGAAGTTGAAGCCTCTGCTAGCTTTGTAGTGAGTCGTTGGAGGGTGTGATGAGGCAACAATGCTACTATATATTTGCATGCGTGCTTCCAGCTGCATTTGTTTAAACGAATTCCAGCCAGCTGCATGCATTATATTTCATTGTTGGCCGGTACTTACACAATGCAGGAATATATATACGAGGAATTGGATGAACAAGGCTTCCAACCTTTTTGTACGTACGTATATATGCCAGGCAGCGCTGGAAGACAGACAAACAGTTTCGAATCTCCGTTGACACATTCTCTGGTTTGCTGTCAGCCTATATAATTAAAATAAATAAATATAATATACGTAACTAATACTCGTGCGCGGTCGTAGAGGCCGGTGAAGTTTGCAGGGCGGCACGAGCAACGAACTGGTCAGATCAGGTCGCAAGCTTCACCGCCACAAAAGCAAGCGTGCTGCCGCACCAAGGGAGCGAGATCAGATATGATGCTATAGCACGCAATCGATAGTTGAAACAAAAAAAGTGAGCACATATATTATATATACGACTACGTTGCACTATCATCATGTTACATTAACGACTTCGATCCGTTTCCTTTTCTTGAGAAACACGACTTCCGTTTCCTGTTCGATACCACATGTGTCTTCGTCGTATCCAGCAGCGCTCATAGTGTTGGCCCATCGACTTGTCCGCCCTTGCACTAGTGTTGGCCCATAATAGCAGCCACAGCCCAGCAGGCCTGGTACTTAATCACCTATGGCATCTGTTTTCAGTGGTGAAATAAACTTGCATCTTATTTAGTTTGCGTGTTTATTTTTTTCTTGAAAGAAGTTTAGGGGTTTATTTTTTTGATGAAAGAAGTTTACGTGTTTATATATTTATTATATTACAGAAGTATGGAAACTAACTTACGATTCCAATTTATAGCAGATATAGAACTTTGACAAGGAAAAAAAAGGAATTCATAAAACAAAAGGTTATATGCAAGGATATATAATATATTGTATAAATAAATTATTATCGTACGACAAACCCGCTGTGAAACCAAAGAACAGCCCCGGATCTTGACTCCCCCCCTGCCTTTTCTTCTCCCCGCACGCGCCGGCGCTGCGAGCTGTCTCTCCCTGGCCCTCTCTCGCTTGTGGCGACGGGCGACGGGGCCGCCGCCCTACCCTGCCAGGTGCCCAGGTCTTCTTCGGTACCCTCGCCAGGTCTTGATCGATCGTGCCCTTATCCGGCGACGAGCACACACCAGGTATGCGCACCCGCTATTTGTGTTACTCAGACAAGTGCCCGTGCGTTGCAAAGGGAGCTAGCAAATGTGCTCGTACGTTGTAACGGGAGAGTAGGTGACTGTTACAGCTGGAGAGTGTCAAAATAAATTTTTTAGTAACTCAATTGGTTTCGTAACCAATCTAAAATTAAAAAAAATATTATACGTGTTTGACTTGTGTATCATCTCTTTGCCAAACAAACTTAGAAAGATATGAGTTTTATTTTATTAGTAGAATGTCTCTTGTTTTATTTGCATGTCATCTGGTTGCTCTCTCTCACTTTACCATATGGTACTATTATCAACCAGACACACAAAACTAAACCGAATTAAATATATGTTTTATTTAGACTTAAACATAGCCCATTATGATAGCAATTCACCCTTACCTCGTCCACCATACCGGCCCATAGGAAAAATTCTTTCTGAGTAGACAAATGAAACAAAAAAAAAAAATCAGAAGAGCAACAAGAGGCGGTCAAGGAGTTTTCGTCGTCAGTCGTCACGTAACGCGGAAAGTGAGCGGACCATGTTTATCGGTGTTATTTGTTTCATTCCGTGATTATTATTCCCTGATACTGGTATTCGAACCATGACCGGTCCACGTTCAACAACGTGCGGGGGGCAGGGGTGACCGGGTGCCGGGCGGATCCGTGTGGTACTCGCTCCACTTCTCGATTTATTAGTAGGTATATATAGATAAGGGTACATGTTATTATCTTAAAAAAAGGACTTAGGGTACATGGCCATGGTCATGGTACCCTAGGAATGCCAGTCCTCATGGCCAAGGTCTCATGGATATATTTGTTGCCCAGCATGTTCTATTCCATCTAAATCACCAACACATTGTTACGCTTACTGGTTATGTTTCGTCATCATCATCATCATTTCAGGGCCAACAGCACTCCAGCAGGTATGTCACACTTGGAGAACAGCAACTCTCCAGCAATCAAAGAGATGGGGATCGCAGGTGGAAACTACACCACTAAGAGAAGAAGGTCAAAATCTAATTCTCGGAGGACAAGACAGCGGCAACATGACTTTGAAAAATTTAATATCCAGAATCTTCCTGAGGTATTACTGTGTTAGTATTTATACCATATCTTGGCATAAACATTGCTCTTGTACGTGCTGATAGACTACATTTCATTGCTGGCATTCAGGATATTGCTCTGAAGATAACATCAAAATTAACATTGAAGGAAGCTGCTCAGATGTGCGTGCTGTCGAGCACGTGGAGACAAGCTTGTGTGTTCCATCCTAATCTCTGCTTTAATTTGGTATTCAGACAGTGCTTGGAAGTCGTGCCAATGCAAAATTGATTTTCACTGATGAGAGGAAAAGAATTCTGGCCACTAACAAGTTCATTGAGAGGGTTGATGCCATCCTGAAAAACCATTGCACCACGCAGGTGAATACGTTTGCCATTGAGTTTGGTTTGTCGACAGAGCATGCTAGTCATATCGACAGATGGGTTTCGTTTGCTATTGCATCAAAGGCAAGAGTTGTCGCTCTCGACCTCTCTCCTGGCAAGAGCCTATTAAAACTAGATAATAACTATGAATTCCCTTTTCAACTTTTCGATGGCCAGAGTGGATCTCACCTTCATGCTCTTCAGCTTCGCTGGGTCACTTTGGGCCCGCCTCCCGAGTTTTGTGGCTTTGCAAATCTTAAAATGCTTGATCTTGTCTCTTTTACTGTATCGCAAGATTTACAGCACTTAATATCAAAGTGCTGTGTACTCGAGTGGTTAAGAATCCGGTCGTGCTTCTTAGAGGTGCCAAGCCGGTCATCTCTGCGTGTTCAAGAGCCATTATACCAGCTTCAATATTTATGTGTTGAGCATTGTGATTATCTTGAAATTGAGTTTCATGCCCCTAATCTCATGACATTCGAGTACAAAGGTTCCCGAACTTTGATTAATCTTAATGGATGCTTGAAGCTTAAGACAGCAACTATCAGACTCGATCTGAACAGAACTCTTGAATATGTTTTGACTTGGATTCCGTGTGTACTTCCTCAAGTTGACACTCTGTGTGTCCAACTTTGGATCAGTAGCAAGGTCTATTTTTGTCCTCGGTCTCTGTACCTTCTGCACTATTCTGTTTTCCATTCCATATCTTGTTGCCTCATTTCCACTAAACTTATTTCAGATGTCTGGATTTACACATTCCCCAATTAAGTTTATTCAGTTGAGGCATTTAACTGTGGACATAAGCAGCTGCCTTGATCCAAATTCAGTTTTTCAACTGGCTTATCTTTTGGAAGCAGCTCCTCTTTTAGAGGATCTTCATTTCGATGTAAGTAAATGTTTTGTGTGCCTCCATTAGTACATTACTTTCTGTGGTTACACATGTTAGCCATTTTATTCTTATCGAGTTATTGTCAAACGGCTCTACCTTATTTATTTTACCTTACATAGTTTTGTATGCTCCATCTCTCTTTATCAACTACTCCCTCCGTCCCATTGATTATGCAATTGTGAGAAACGTGTCGGTTAAACTGTGTCAACTTTGACCAAGTTTATAGCAAAAAATATTAGGATTTATGTCTCAAAATAAATTTATTATGAAAATATATTTCATAACCGATCTAACGGTACTTATTTTGTCTCATAAGAATTAGTATTTTTTTCATATAATTTTAGTCAAAATTTGCAAATGTTGACTTCTCGGGATGTGAGAATTGCATATTTATTGGGACGGAGGGAGTATAAACTAGTCTGGTATGCATTCTTAGTAAGCTGAGTTGTGTCAGCTCACTATCTTTCTCCTTTAATTTAGAGAACAGAATCCAAGCATAATTCATTGACAAACAGATATTGTTTAGCATTGATCGATGATATCATGGTTTCCCTATGATGATAACCATTTGATCTTTATCTATCTATCATTCTTGGTCATTCCCATATGAGAAACATTCTTCTAGGTCAATTATGGCATTGACTTTGATGAGTCTCATGTTCAGGATGTGAGACTGTTAACATGCTATGATTACTACTCCCTCCGCCCAAAAAAGAATGTTATTTTTGCAATGGGTCTGGACAAATGTTTGTCCAAATCCGAGCAAAAACAACACTATTTTTAGGACGGGGGAGTACGCACTAAGTTGATAGTATGATTGACAGTTTATTAGTTGTGATACTTATATATACATAAAAACATCTGTTTGGATATAGTTCCTAGGTTGAGTCTCCATTTGTTTTAATAATAAGTTATGTGCAGGTTCTTCTTTTCCCCCTTTTTTGTTTGATGTATCATTTATCTTTTCATAAAGAAAGGTTAAAAAAGCAAGTGTTCATAGTACTTTTTTGTCAATAATAAAGTGTGGAAAATTTTTATTGCAGATGTTTGGTTATGATTCAACAGAGTATGGTGATCTGGATGACATAATGGATTTTACTCATTATCATCTCAAGACAGTTTCCATAGATGGTTTTTGCGGAACTGATGGCCAGGTCGGACTAGCAAAATACATCCTTAAAAATGCATTAGCCTTGGAGCATTTAATTGTGAAAACATGTTTGAAATTGAGTACGGGATCTACTACCTCAACTGTGTCTGGACGCTGTTGGCGGCAGCTAGCCAATAAAATCCTTGTTCCACTAGATACCAACAGCGCACTCATAATTTTGTAACTATATATGATTTTTGTCGGAGAATATGGGGTATGAATAGTTTGTGCTTATAACAAAGTTTTAGTCAGCTTTTAATTGTATCGGATTTTGCATAAAGGTTATCTACGAAACAGGTGCTGAAAGAACTTGGGATCTGGTATTTGGTAGCAGAATTTTCTCCTTTCATTGGGTTGCTGACGTGGCATATTATGATTCGACGAACCGTTGCCGAGACGAGAAGTACCGGCCATGGGTACAGATGAACTGAGGCTCTATAAAATCCCAACTCGGCCTTTGGCTTGTTCATGCTAGGCTGCAGGCTGCAGCCTAGGACCGTGGGCATTATTGGTCTCTCTGGTGGATGCAAAAGAGATTTAGGACCATCGCCCAATCACCTAGACCAAACATAATTTCACCTAAACCCGCAAAGCACAGCCCATAGCCCCATAGAACATCCCCTCAAACCGTTGGAACCATAAAGGCCCTCTTTAGATGCACTTCAAAATTTTAAGATTTCTATCACATCGAATATGTCGGCATATGCATGGAGTATTAAATGTAGATGAAATTTTTATATGTTTGCACGGTTTGTATGTAAATCACGAGACGAATTGTTTGAGCCTACTTAGATCATGATTGGACACTTATTGCAAAAGACTCCCCATTCAAAATTCCAAAAGATTTTGTATCTAAACGAAGCCAAAATATCACAGCACATATTACGGCCCTGTTTAGATGCACTTCAAAATTTTAAGATTCCCTTCGCATCGAATATGCTGGCACATACATGGAGCATTAAATGTAGATAAAATTTTGTATTTTTGCACAGTTTGCATGTAAATCACAACATGAATTTTTTAAGTATACTTAGATCATGATTAAACACTTATTGCTACGGGCGAAGCTAGGTTATAAGTTGTGGTGCCTAGGCACCCACAAAAATTTGAAAAACTAGTGTTAGGAATAAATTACACCATGATTGTATATCAAATTTATACACCTATAAGAGAAAAGCACCCCTCTCTAATTTACTCTACCTTTGCTTCTGCTTGTTACAAAAGATTCTCTACTCAAAATTCAAAAACAAAGTACATCTAAAAAGAGCCGTAGTAGTCAATCTTCCATCTCATCTCACATTTTAAGCAGCCTCCCAACAAGCAGCGACGGAGCCCCCTCCCGCCCTCTCCCCTGGAGAGAGCGACCTCTCTCACCTGGTGGCAGGCTGGCAGTACCAGGCCTTCCTCGCTCTGTCCCTTGAATAGTATCACCGGTGGTATGCACGCTATAATTTTGACTTGATTTGTAGAAAATATGTACAACATTTATATCCCTAATAAATTTATTAAAAAAACTACATTAAAAGATCTTTCTAATGATACTAATTATGTATCATAAAAACTAATAAATTTTAATATATATTTAGTCAAAATTATTTCACGGAAAATGAAAACGATATTTTTTTAGGGATGGAGGGAGTAGATGGACGATGGTGGACCCAGCCGGCTTAGGGAACCCATTAGGCTATCTCCAACAGCAAAGATGCAAATACAAGACGCATTACGTGTTTGGGTCTCACACAGTGAATAGCTCGTACACCCAAATAAAAGGCCTCTCCAACAACGGAGTGCGGACCCGAAAAAAGCAAAGCTCCGAGATAAAAAAAAATAGAGATTTTCCCTACCCGCCTCGTCGTTGTCATCCACGGGCCCCACCCCGCCAGCGCCGAGGTCCTAGATCAGCAGCAGCTCGCCGGGGGAGGGGGTTCAGACCGGCGGCGCAGAGGCTGGGGGCAATGGCCGGCGGCGCGAGCCTACGGCGCGGACACGGGGGACAATGGCCGGCGGCGTGGACGCAAGGCGGCGCTCCGTCCCGGCGGCGCAGGCGCGGGTAGGCCCAGCGCATGCTCTGGACGGCGAAGAGAAGGGGAGGAGGTGGAGCAGCGGACGGGTCACCCTCGCCGGCGCCGGCGAGCGCGGGCCGTGCCTCCGCAAGCGTCCCCACCTCCACGCCCAGCCGCCGCGACGCTCGTTACCTCCATGGGCGGCCGCGCCTTGGCTACAGCCACCTTCGCGCCAAGCTCCGGCCGTCGACATCCAGTTCCGATGAGGAGGAGAGGAGGTGCTGCGCGAGGAGGCGGACGACGAGCAGAGCGATGGTGGGCCCGCATGGAGACACAAAAACGCCGAGAGACACCTATATCTGGGTCTCGCATGCGCTCGCACCCAAAATCGGTCACGGCGATGGCTACGCTGTTGGAGCCTGTTTACAAGATGCAAAAGCACTGTGGGCTACCCATTATGGGTTTGGGTCTCTTTGTTGGAGTTAGTTTAGGGTGAGTATGAGCTAATTTACTATTACCCGTGATTGTGTGTATATATATATGGGCTGGGCTGCACTGGGTGCGGCTTGTCTTCCAGCAGTAAGCAGCCATGACCAGCTGGTTCCCGGTATATATACGAGCTGGTTTGGGCTGAATCGGCCAGCCGATTCCAGCCGTATGCAGTCCAGCCCAGCCCAGCCGAACCAAGTGTATATATATAGACGAAAATGCATACTCATTGGGTTCAAGGGAAGTGTCGACTAGTCTTAGAAAATTCGTGATGAATGTATGCCGGAGGTTGCTTTAACTGAGCTACTTACGGAGCGGTGTTTTTTTTTTCACGTTGTAGTAAATAAAATGTATTCTCTATATTTCAAATTACAAGATACTTTAGTTTTGTAGATATGTTGCTTTTGCTATGTATTTAGATATACATATTATGTCTAGATAACAGCACCAAACATGAATAGGAAAAGTCAAAATATATTACAATTTGAAACAAAAAGAGTATGAAATTAATTATAAGAGCAGAGTTGTACTATAGTATTGTAATTGTAATTAGCATACAAAAACTAAGCAATGGGTCAGTTGGTGGTTAATTTTCTTGTGATGAAAAGTGTCCAATTAAGTCCATACGA
This sequence comes from Eremochloa ophiuroides, assembly GCA_038502445.1. Classification (NCBI taxonomy): domain Eukaryota; kingdom Viridiplantae; phylum Streptophyta; class Magnoliopsida; order Poales; family Poaceae; genus Eremochloa; species Eremochloa ophiuroides. The sequence continues at coordinate 87,551,480 of JAHLJS010000003.1, forward strand.
TTTGACTGTCATTTCTTAGACTTATTCTGTAATAAATAAATAAATAAATAAATAATAAGAGAGAGAAAAATAGCTCCAGAACCGATGAGATGAGAGCGTCATGGTAGTTTTTGGCGGGACCGTCAACGAGCATGGTCGTTGACATTTGTTTTACCAATACAGTTGAACCTTTTTACCACGACCTACTGGCCACTGACCGACCGACCTTATTTTCATGGCGGCCACACCGTAGAGTACCCCACGGGTACCATCCCTCACCTCGCTTGCTTGCGTGGCTTACCAAATAAGTGTCCCGTCCAAACTCCCCTCGCCTCCCCGTGCGCTACCACCCAAACACCAACGTCCAACCCCAACCCCGCTAGCCGTGCTCTTGCAATTCAAAATCCAAAACTCACGGGGATCTATGAAGCAGTCATGGGATGTCCCAACTTCTCAAGGATGGACTTGATCTGCCTGAACTACCTGATGGAGCATAAGGCCCCTGCAATGGTCTTCCTGGAGATGTCGCCAGCTGACAAAAGAACTGTGAATCAACACTCACCTGGCCAAGATCCGAGGCCAGATGGCGTTCCAGTGAAGATAAACCACATGAAGATATGTCACTCTCCTAGGCAACTGATGTAGCAACTTAATCCTTTTTTTAAAGTGTAACATTACATGTAATGTTTGAACTGTTAGAGTGCTCTAGGGTAAATTATGATAGTGGTAAACTATTTGGGGCAGTTACCTATCATAATTGGTTGTTGCATTGATTTTAGGTAAACTGAGCTGTGCCATATTGTTTATTTCGTTTGAATGATGATATAATCGTACTTTCAACTTTTTTGACTTATCTTTGCACTTGTAAAGCTTTTCTAAGTTTAAATTGTGTTCATAGTTTCATGGTATTGATCAGTCAGCTACCTGTATGCTGCAGTAATGAAGGTGTATGTTGTATTTGTGGGGCGACAACCAGGAGTGTACTCTACCTGGAGTGAGTGTTAAGCACAAGTTTCTGGTTTTCCAAACAATGTGCACCAAAGTTATAGATCAAGACTGGAAGCTGAGGAGGCATTTGGAATGTACATGGCAACGTTGAAATGCAAGGTTCAGGAAGACAAAAACCAAATTGAAGGAGGACCAAGAGTGAACAAGGAGCAGCACCCAGCGAAGCTAACAACTGCCAAAGACATACTTTTGATTTTCTTGATTCTAGTAGTTGGCATCCAGGCCTATTTGCTGTGCAAGTACTAAAGCAATTCAATATCACAAAATGTACGAGCTGTTATGCGAGAGATTGTTGACGGTAAAACATATGTAATGCAAGATTGCAATGACTGATTACACTGCATCATTTAACATTGACAGTAGCTTATATTATCTAACGTTACCAAAAGTGGGCACCTTGTTCCAATCAGATGTTTTGTGTAACATCACATTCCTGCGTATTCACAGACAAACAAAAGAATTTGCTCGATTACAACGAGCAGTTAAAGCCAAACCTATCGGCTTGCACCAAGCACCATCACTATAATAACTAAAGCAAAGTTCCAGAAACCATCAACCTACCAGCAAATAGGTCGAACACCCCAAAATCCAGACTCAGACTAACTAACATCAGTGCACTTGACTAAGAAAGGGAGCCACCAAAAGCCTTCCATGAGCATCACCAGATAGGACTTCACTTCATCTTGGGAAGCAGGAATATCACCAGAACAAACAGGAGCCCGATCAAGCAGTACATGATGTAAAATAGCTTGGTACGCCAGACTTCATCCGGGAGAGCAACCCTGACGGTGTTGGAGACCTCATTGCAGACCAAGGCTTCATGAAGAGCTGCATTTGCCGACTGGTCATCGATCCACTGGACAAATTGGCATTGGTTGATCTCCTACTACAACAAGCATTTGCCAAAGTAAGGGCATAGAGAAGATGAACAAAACCCGTAGCATTAAACAAGTAGAAACAGTGCAATCAACCTTAACAGGGCAAGCAAGATAGCGGTAGCCAGTGTGCTTCCCCCCCCCCCAACATTTCTTCATGACAGCATATCTCCCGTGGGCGCACCTTTTAATCCGCACAACGCTCATCCCACTCCAATCTTGTTCAAACACTCCATCAGGGATAGAGCTATCGGTCTAGCCCTAATCAAAACAAGGAGGAAACCTAAAAATCGAGAGCAAAGATACAAATTTGGATGCTAAATCATAACTAATCAATAGCAGTTTGCAAGATCCAGACGATTTGGGGGTACTACGCGAAACCCTAGAGTGATAAGATGGGAGAGAATAACCTGGGAACCGATGTTGTGGTTGCTCTGGATGCGGGCGGACGAGTCGCCGGAGTTCGTGCCCTCGGTCGCTGGCGAACGTGACCTCGACGGAGAGCGGGGGGAGCGTGGCGGAGATGGGGTAGGAGACGACGACCCCGAGGTGCAGAGGCACACCGAGCCTTCACGGCAACGGCAGCAGCGGTGGCCGGCGCGGTTGGCCGGGGGCGACGAGAACGAAGGCGACGAGACGGAAGGCGAGGAGACGGGGAGAGGTGAGTATGAGGGTGAGCGGAGAGAGACGAGTGAGCACGCGCGCCGTCTTTTATACTAGCCAGGAAAAAGGCCGCAGGTATGCTCACCGCGCCCAGTTAGGGATGATTTTATCTTAGGGTCTACATCAAACCAAACAGGAAGAAGTCCACTTTACCTCCCTCAACTTTCGCCAAAGTCTGTTTTGCCTCCCTCAATAGCAAAACCGGACAAACCACCTCCCCCAACTTTTCAAACTGAGCACTTTACCTCCCTAGAGTGGTTTGAAGGTGGTTTTGCTACAGTGAATAGTGGTTTTGCTACTTTGGCAGTGGTTTTGTTTTTTCTTTTTAAATTATTTCGGCTGAATTTTTGAAAAATCACAGTAAATAAAAAAAATCATAAAATAAAAAATCCAGTTTTATTGGACTCCACATGAGTAGATCTACGCAGTGAACATATAGTATGGTATGCTTTAGTACAAAGTTTTTGCTATGAAGGTTTTGTCTTTTTCTTTTTTATTTATTTTGGCTAAATATTTGATAAATCATAGTAAATTATAGAAAAATCATAAAATAGAAAATATAATTTCTTTAGACTCCACATGAGCATATCTATACGTGGACAATATAATATGGTATGCTTTAGTCTAACAAAATAATTATAGAAGCTACCGGTATGAATTATTTTAATTAATTACAGAAAAACATCGATCTAAAACTACAACAAAAATTCTATACTAAAGCATACTATATTATATGTTCACGTGTAGATATGCTCATGTGAAGTCTAAATAAATTAGATTTTCTATTTTATGATTTTTCTATAATTTACTATGATTTATCAAAGATTTAGCCAAAATAAATAAAAAACAAAAAATCAAAACATTTATAGCAAAAACTTTGTACTAAAACATACCATACTATATGTTCACTGTGTAGACCTACTCATGTGGAGTCCAACAAAACTGGATTTTTTATTTTATGATTTTTCTGTGATTTACTGTGATTTTCAAAAATTCAGCCGAAATAATTTAAAAAGAAAAGGACAAAACCACTGCTACTGTAGCAAAACCACTATTTACTGTAGCAAAACCACCTTCGAAACCGCTCCAGGGAGGTAAAGTGCACGGTTTGAAAAGTTAGGGGAGGTGGTTTGTCCGATTTTACGTTTGAGGGAGGCAAAGCAGACTTTACTAAAAGTTGAGGAAGGTAAAGTGGACTTCTTCACTTGGCTCCAGATAGCTAGCCAATGCTGTAGCCAGCAATCCAAACAAAATCAATAGCTAGCTGGCCTAGACTTACTAAAACCAGGCCCATGCCAACCTGGCCAAAATCCTGGCCAGGGCTCAGATAAGCCAACAAACCAAACACACCCAAAATTTCAGCATTGTAACAAGACAGCGGCGGGGAGGCCGCTGCTGTTTCTTCTACTTAGGAGTTGATGATACCTTACGACACGGACAGAATTATTAGATGGTACAACATAGCTCCAAGAGCTAAGGCTTGGCCTGCGCTGAACTTCCATTCCACAGCTCCATCTATCCTAGTTCCCAGGTTTTGACCTGAGAGCAGAGAGCGTGTAACTTGCTGCGTGCACCCTATACTCGGCTTATCAGAACTCGACCGAACCCACGGGCGCGATGCCGGTGCTCAGGCTTCTCGACTCCTGCCTGCTAACATAGCCGTCACAGCCGCTACCTAGCCTCCGCGAGGGGGCCGAGCTCAGGAGCTCCAGGCCCTGCTTGCCCATCTGCTGCACCTCCTGCGGAGGACACCGTGCTCACGAATTCCCTGCAGAGGTTACAACAGGCAGGCAACAATGTAAGGAAGAGCATGGGAAAGACACGCATCAAAGTGTTAAGGATGCGTCACCAAGATGGTCATGAGAACTTACTGCCAAGGGTCGTCGCCCACGAGAAGGACGTTACCTGTAGATGCCTGACAATGCTACACAAACACAATTCGTACACGCCAAAAGAAAAAGGCACAGCTTGCTTTAAACACAGCCCCCCCCCCCCCCCCCCCCGCCAACCCACCCACCCACCACCCTCTTGCGCAGCAAGGCACCCAATTTCATTAGTCGTTGCATTGCATTCTATTCTCATGACCCAATTTCATTATTACTGTTTCTTTATATATAAAAGAAGTTTCTGACTCATGATTTAACTAATCATGCAGTTGAAGGTACAAGGAACATTGCTAGATACTGCTTCAGACATGTGCAGTTGAACCAAGGGTGTGTTTCTCACCAACATTATCAATAAGCTTGCAGGCGGGGCGGGCTCTTCCCACAACCCGCATGCTCGCCCCGTAAACTTTGGCTTCGTGGCTATCGTGGCCCAGCCGCAATTTCTTTTGTGCCCGGAGACCTTTTAACTCACGAAGTCCGTTGGATAAAACAAAAAGCCCGCAGGAGGTCGCAATAACCCGCAACCTTACCATGAGCGCCGTCAGATTATCGTGCATCGGGCACATCTGCGGGCACGATTGAGGTAGAGGAGGAGATCCGCGACATCCCGGTGGAGACGCCCGTGGAGGTGGAAGAGGACTGCGACGTGCCCCGTGCCTGTGGAGACGTCGGTGGGGGTCGAGGCCGAGCCGCGGGTGGTCGACATCGAGTGCGACATCGTGTTCGAGCCGCCGCCATCGGCGGAGCCCGGAGCCGCTGGTGGAGACGCCAATTGAAGTGCTCGGGCCGCCGCACCACGAGCCCGAGCCGCCGGCCGACATGCTGCAGCCTCCAATGGATGAGGGCTCTTCCATGGTGGAGCAAGAGGAGACGAGAGAGGATGGGGGCCATGAGCCTCCAAGATCCAATCGCCAGCTTCTGCGGGATCTAAAGGATGTATGCTTCTGCGGCTTCTTCATGAATTAAATAGGATTTATGCTTAGTACTTTCTCGTGCTTTATCTGTAATTCCAAACTAATTCGAGTTGTTCTCTGGTTGCGTTTGTCAGACATCAGTCTCAGGCATGCAAATTTTTACTGATTATAAATGGCCTGGGCTATCACTGCCATTTGCATATGATGAACAAATGAAGCCTGCATCTGAACTTAGAGTGTTCTCTGTATTTTCTCATGGCATTTCGAACTGCTGGAACTGTGCATCATGCTGTTACATCCTTTCTGAAGCCAAACGTGCAGGACTTGTGCTCGGAATTGGACAGTACTGTCCGTGCTAGTTTTAGCGGGTACTGACACCGGCTAGTGATTTTGTGTTTTGCGGTTGAGACTTCGGATGATGTGCACAGCGGGCCCTACGTCCAGTGGAGAGGAGAGTCGTGTTGCTTTGCACCGGGATGCTCGTAGTAGGGGGTTACAAGCTTAGTCGAGAGAGGGAGGGGCTCTCAAGTCTCTTGTGAGTATGAGTATTCGTGCGTGTGTTCTTGAGTATTGTAGATTGTATTGAGTGGGAGTTCTGGCTGTGAGTGAATGAAAAACGTCCCTGTGATCGGCCTCTGCCCTCCCTTTTATAGTTACAAGGGAGAGGCTAGAGTTACATGTGCTGCCCTGTGGTTACAGTGCTCGGCATGGCGGAGTTGGTGGTGACTAGTGGCTATTGTCAGCCACGTCTTCGTCTTGGCGCCTCGACGGCATGGTATTAGTCATTCGGTTGATCCACCACTGTTCCATTGGTGAGTTCCAAGGTGTCTCAGTGCTGGACAGTGTTTGCTGCGTGGCACTATGTCATGCCATCGTGTCTGACCCTGCACAGTGCAACGAGTAGATAGGTTGACCTTTGAGTATGAGCTCCCGAAGCTCGGGACACCTTGGTGCCGTCAGGGGCTTGATGAGACAGAGCGGGGGGAGCGTCCTCCTTCGAGCGCTTCTTTTTCCCTATGAGGTACATTCCAGGGGATAGGCGAGACTGGTCGTAAGGCTATTGGCGGTCCTTAGCAACATAAATATAACATCATTTTAATACTAAAACAAATAGAAGATAGGGTTTTTATCTAATCTTTCCACGAAGTTTGTTGTGTACCTAACTTACAGGGATAGCACGTGGAAATGCATGGAAATCTCAAGGTAAGCGCACTTTCAGGAAGCGTATTCAAAGAAGGCGCAAATCAAGAAAATGAGAAAGCCCAAATTATACAATAAACCAAATCCATTCGTAACCACGGGGAAGGCTCAGGCCCACAGAGGAACCGACCACCCGAAGGCGGTGGCCAGATGGCATTCCCCAGGGACCGACCGCCCCCGGGGCGACCGCCCCCTGGTGGGGCCTCCCGGGCCCATCCTCCTCAGGCAGTGCTCATGGCGGTTTGGCAAAGACGGTTTCACCTCCTACCATACTTAGAATGCCCAATCCGCCATTGATCAACTATAAATAGATGTGCTTCACCACCTTCAAAACACACACCAACATTTGGAGCACTACACCTCACATTTCTTACTTGTTCTCTCTAGTTTAGTAGTAGTAGTAGAGCAAGGCAAAACTATCAAGGAGAGCTTGTCTCCTTGGAGGAATCAAGAGCATCTTGGTATGAATACACATCGGTTCTCCTCTATGAGCAAGCTCTTATCTTATTTATATAGCAATGCATCTGAATTAGAGTATAGTTTTGTCCATATTATGATCATAACATGTAAACTAGTTCATAGTCTATGTGTTATGTTCTTGATATGTTCATCAAAGTTCTTCATCGTTCATCAAATTAGTATGAATAGAGGAAGAATTAAGGATGTGATAATAGTTCGTTGTGCTGTCATGGTTGCTCCTAACCGAGCCTGTCAATCCGTAGGGTTGGGGTCCCGGGGGGTTAGGAGTTGTTTCCAATTACACGGGCGTGGTGCTCGGGTATGCGGGAATCAGCGGATATGTCGGTACCCCACGGGTAGAGGGGTAGGTGGGCAGGTGGTGATAGCCCTGTCCATCTCTAGCATTCCCCCACGTTCGGGTATTGAGTAGGAGTTCGTAAAGTCTCTATCGGCTGGCAGACCAGCTGCGGGGATCTCCCTATCATCCCAGACTTAGTCCTGATCCTAGTCTTATTAATTCGATGTAATTACTATTCGTTGCATAGCTGTATATGACCAATGCCTGCTCACGTAGTTATTCTTAATTCTTTATTTTATCTTTTATCCTTGAGGTTGCTCCGATGTGTGTGTCCACTATCTTATAAACCTATTTTAACCCCTGCCTATGCTATGCCTACCTATGCATTCAATAAGTGATCAAGTTTATACCAAAAGCTAGATGAATTCACCATGCCCTCCTACGGAAAATTATAAATACGACACCCTTAAATACTCACGGATTGAAATGCTACAATGATAATTCTGTGCGCTTGTAGAGTAATCTTATTCCTTACTGAGCTATCGATTGGCGTACCTAAGCACCGTTACTTAAGGATTGTAATTCTTGTTGCACCCCACGGCGCCGTGCCACAGTTTTGCATATCGTAAGTAATGACGGTTAGGAGGGCCAATCCGGCACTTCTAACTGCTATTACCAGACTACCAGACTGTATTACCTAGGCCGGTGCCACTAAGGGCCAAGGATTACATTTCTGAAGTAATGGTGGTTGGGAATGTCAACTTATGTTTCTAGTATTATTATTAAGGACGGACCTTTAGTCTATTTTTAGTAGTAATGCTAAGAAACGCCAACAAGCATTTCTGACGCCGTTGCTGGGGATGGACTTTTAGTCTATCTTTTGTAACGACGTTAAGAAATGCCAACAAGCATTTCTGGCGCCGTTGCCGGGGGCAAAAAGAAAATATAAATATCTAGCTTTGGCATAAACTTTGATAACAAAATAAGCATTGATAGCCATAGCTTATGCAGGCTAACTTTGCTGTTTTCTTCTTTTTTTATTGGAATGAAAACAAGATAGTGTATGAGCGGTTTCAATCTGCCGGAAAACTTCGTTAAAAATCCAGAGGCACTCCTAAGGAAGAGAAGGCCTCGTACCATCTCTTCTTCTGCTACTCAGCCGGCAAACGAACCGGTCACTTCCGCACCATCCGCTACTACCACAATGGCCAAGTCACTCCGCGAGTATTCTACCCCTGCTATTGCCAATGTGCCCATTGGGCCCGCTGTCAATGTCGGGAACGGAAACTTTGAACTCCGCACTGGCCTACTCACGATGGTGCATGCGAACCAGTTCAGCGGTTTGCCAAGTGAGGACGCAAACGCGCACCTGCAAAACTTCCTTGAGCTGTGCGAGACCATCATCATCAAAGATGTCGCACAGGACACCATCAAACTCTGGTTGTTTCCCTTCTCCCTTTCGGGGAAGGCAAAGCAATGGTTTTATCAAAGCAAGGAAACAATCAACACGTGGGACAAATGTTCTGCGGCGTTCCTCGCTAAATTCTTCCCCATGAGCAAAACAAATGCTCTGCGGGGAAAAATATGAAACTTTCAGCAAACTGCACTCGAGTCCATTCCCGAGGCTTGGGATAGGCTTTAAGAATACATCCAGGCCTGCCCTCACCACGGGATGGAAGATTGGCTCGTGCTCCAAAATTTCTATGAAGGTCTCACGGCCATGTCTAAGGGGCACATAGATGCTGCCGCTGGAGGGGCATTCCTCTCCCTCACCATCGAGAATGCCACGGCGTTAATCGAGAAGATGGTGGCCAACCAAAGCTGGGGAGAGGGACGCAAAACACAAAAAGGCATGCACACCATGAAGGAGACGGATCTGCTTGCCACAAAAATAGAATTAATAATGAAGAAACTTGAAGGACGTGCCACCGATCCTACCACCGGCACTGTCCAGGCCATGGACTCGCACATGACGTGTGAGGTCTGCGGAGATGTTGGCCATTCGGGGAACAACTCTCCCGAAACCCTGGAAGAAGCATCCTTCGTCAACAACGGGTTTTGCCAACACCAACAACCAGGTAACGGGTGGAACAGCCAGAATCGCCCCCAAGGTAATTCTTCCAATTTTAATTCAAATTTCAATTCCTCCCAACCTTCATTAAAAGATCTTATGATAGGACAGGCTAAAATAAATGAAAATCTTACAAACAAACTTTCTCAAAATGATAAAACATTTGAAACTATAAATACTAAGCTTGATAGCCTATCCTCATCTGTTAAAAATGAAGTAAGTTTTAATAAAAGAATTGAAACTCAAATTGCCCAACTTGCCTCTGCCGCAAAATCTGCTATTCAAATTTCTAATTTTGCTGAGAATATAAATTCAGTGACCACGAGAGGGGGTAAGACCACTCGTGATCCCCACATCCTAACCAAAGAACAGGCAAAATACCAAGACAGCAAGAGGAAGTACCGGTTGATTCGGCGCAACCACATGAAGAATCAATGGAAGAAGAGCCGACACCGGAGGGCTATGGGGACACCACGATGTTGCCTTTCCCCACAAGGTTGAGAAGGAAGAAGAAGGCCGGAGATGAACAGTTTCTCCGATTCGTGGAGATGGTCGAGAAGACACATGTCAGCGTTCCGCTGATGGATGTCTTACACATACCATCATAAGCTAAGTTCATCAAAAATATCATCAACAACAAGCGACCATTACCGTCCTCAGAAATTATCAAGCTGACGGAAGAATGTAGCGCAGCTATACTCAATCATCTACCTGACAAGAAATAAGACCCTGGGTGTCCCACAATCACATGCTCTATAGGCACCCAGCAATTTGACCACGCCTTATGCGATCTTGGGGCGAGTGTGAGCGTCATGCCGAAATCAGCCTTTGATTGACTGAATTTCACCAACTTGGAGCCTACCAACATGACACTTCAGTTGGCCGACTTCTCAATTCGGTACTCAGCAGGGATTGCACAAGACATTCCTGTAAAAATTAGAGGGTATTATGTTCCGGTGGATTTTGTGGTGCTCAACATGGAACTCACAAAAGAAACACCACTCATACTCGGAAGGCCATTCTTGAGCACGGCAGTAACACAAATTGATGTTGGAGCTGGAGAAATCCGCTTCAATATCAATGGACAAGAAGAGAAGTTCGAGTTCAGGCCTCGCCGTCAAGAAGAATGCAATATGATATGCATTCGATATGGGCCGAATCCCCAAGGCATCAAGGAGGTAGAAATTCAACCTCAGCTTTTGAAAAATATATAAAAAATTTCGAAAGAATCAAAGAAAAAGCCGGAGCCAAAAGAAAAGACGGCTCCCAAACAAAATATAAAGGAGCAGAAAAACAAAATGGCTCCTAAAAAGAGGGAAGAAATCCCCAAGCCTTCACCAAAGAAGATGGTGTAGAAACCCAAGGTAAAAATTGAAAATACTACCACACCGCCCAAAACTTCTCACAAAGTATGGAGGCCCAAGCAAGCGCAGCCGTCTACCTCTCCCAAGACGGATGCACCATCATCGAGCAAACAATGAATGGAGAAAAGTCCTGCTCAACGGATTTTAAAAAAAAGTTGAGCCCTTGCCGAAGGTAAACCGGTAAGTTATCCGTAATTTTTACTTTAAATATTTCAAAATTTCTTTTCAATAAATGCTTAATTGATTCCTCTAATAAAAATAAAATTAATAGTAATAATATATATATATATATATATAAATATATAAAATAATATTTCAAATAGATATATGCATGCTTGATGATAATATTGCATTTATGCTTTGACTAAAATAACCCTATGTTTAAACATGAATCTTTGAGATTATAGGGATATTCCTTCATAAATGCATGATAGTGTGATCTTAAACAAACTTTCACAAATTTCAATCAAATCCATTTTTATATCATACACATGATCACACTAATCTTCTTCGCATCAAGCCTGATCGTAACTGAGATAATAATCTACACAGTCAGCTTAACACGTGGCCAAAAGACAGAGAGGCAGGCAGGCGGGCCCAGGGGACCGACCGCACCCAGGACCGTCCGCACCCCTGTCCAGGCCAATCCGTGCCAATCTTTTTCGTACCTCACCTTGATCACCTCAGCATCACGTCCCTGGTTACGATCAAGTTGTTTCCTTGCCAAAGACCTCGATAGCACCTATTTAAACCTCTAAAGGTCTCTCTTTTCCTCACACCAACCTTGTTTTTCTCCCTCTAGCAAAGCTTGCTTAGCTCTCCCGTCTTTAAATGCCAACCATGTCTAGCTATGCTCTCTCGCTAATAAATGCCCCAGTGGCCATAGCAAACCTAGACATAGCACCATATCAAGAGAGTTCTTTAGCAAGGGAAAAAGCCCGTGTTGTGAAGGAAAAGCCTCTAGCGATCTTGCCAGCACGCTGTCATGCACCTGAAGGAGGTGCCACAAAGAAGACCGCTGCTGCCCATCCTCCCATTGGCCTCAAGAAGAAAACTCCTAGTGGTAGTAGGCTTAGCAAGCGCGTTGGAGATAAGTCTGCTAGCAAGCCCTCATTTTCGGCCAAGGAGGCAGAATCATCTAGCACCATTCCTAGGATTAGGAGGCATCTACCTCGGCCTCCCATCAAACGTCATGCAGGGCAGTACGAAAGCAGTGAAGATGAAGACGACTCTAGTATCATCAATGACCTCATAGCCAAACATGCTAGTTTACGTGCTTTCCTAAAGGCTTTAGAAGAAGACATAGAGTCCAAGAACACAGAGATCAGGGACCTTAGCGATGACGTCAATAGCTTCCGCTTCAAGTTCAATTCTAAGCTAAGGAAAGTCGCTAAAGCCCTAGGTGTTGAGCATCATCTTGAGTATCTTTAGGCTGCATCTGTTGCACGAATAATTAGACACATATTTTCACTTTTATGATCTTTTAAATTTTACTATCAATGTAAATGTGCCTATTTGAGTTTATCAATGAAATAAGGTTTTATGTTGAGCACTTGTTTTCTCCATATATGTACTTTGTTACTAACCAAGACAGGAAAGAAAACAAGTGTGGGGGAGGACTCTCCAAGACAATTGCACAACAATAAAAATCTAAAATTCGGTTTGTGCAACCTTTCCCCTCTCTCATTCTAAAAAGTTTTTAAAGATAAAATTTAAAATGATGCTTTCTACATACTCCATCAAACATGTCTTGCTACATTCGAAATGTTTGCATATTTTTTATTCCCTGCTAAAATTCCTACAGATTTATGAACACTGTTTAGGGACCCCGTTTCTATCTAAGTAATTGACGGATGAGATATAGTACGATGACATGATGCTTGCTCGTTGTTGCAAAGTACTTGGGATTTATCTTACAAAAAACAAAAAAAACTCAATAGCATGCTCCTTGAATGATTGACAAATACCTACCAAGGGCATATATGATGAAACCTTCCACATATGCCACTTATTCTGTGTTGAGTATTGGTCAAATTTCTGACCACTGTTGAGAGATGTTTCATATTCTCAAGATCAGAATTCACTTGCACCCACCAAATAAAGCCAATTCTCACCCTGAGAATTGCGCAAAACATGCACCTCATCCACCCACCAAAAATATGCCAACTCTTACACTGAGAGTTGCGCAGCGTTCTCGCCCAAATAAAAAAGGTGTCGGTTCTCATCCTAAGAACCGTGCATTCCTTCTACAAAATTTTACTCCATTCATCTACCATCATGATATCTCCTTATTTGAAAGTTTTTCATATGCCAATAAAAGATATGGGGCTATGTTAAAGAAATAAGAAGAAAGATCATGCCAAGGGCCATAAGAAAATAAACGAAAAAAAAGTTCAAATACTCGTTCAAAAAAAAAAGAGAGAATAAAATGAAATGAAGATCTTATAGCCCATATCTTCTTAAGTTTTATCTAAGGAGAATCATGATGCATGGAGTACCAAAAAGATTTAGAATTAGATTTCCACCTTCATACTTTCCATACACATGCACATTCTGATCTAGGAGTATGGCGCACTCCCTCCGGTATGGTCTGGGGTTTGACTTAAACAACATATGCAGGGTAAGTGTGCCTCATCATTTCTCATTCCTACCTAAAACTCCAGATAAGCCTTCTTAGAGGTAGGATGATCAAAGTAAAGGCATCACCTTTTCATGCCTTGGTAAGGAACCACTTACAAAAATAAGTGACTTGAGAGAATCATTCAAGGAACACAAGCTATCTTTATGTTTTCAAAATCTTGCAAAAACCCAAGCCTCTACGCAAGGACAAGAGTGAGAGGATTTGATTCCAAGCTATTCCATTTTTCAATTTTTCAAGGTGAATCGGTAGACACTTTGAAGTTCATAAATCCAGTGAAACTTGGAATATTCTATATGCAATTTCTTCTAACAAGGAGGATCAACCCATTTGGTCCTTCGCACTTTACTCAAGGACGAGTAAAGGACCAAGCATGGGGGAGTTGTTGGCGGTCCTTAGCAACATAAATATAACATCATTTTAATACTAAAACAAATAGAAGATAGGGTTTTTATCTAATCTTTCCACGAAGTTTGTTGTGTACCTAACTTACAGGGATAGCACGTGGAAATGCATGAAAATCTCAAGGAAAGCGCACTTCCATGAAGCGTATTCAAAGAAGGCGCAAATCAAGAAAATGAGAAAGCCCAAATTATACAATAAACCAAATCCATTCGTAACCACGGGGAAGGCCCAGGCCCACAGAGGAACCGACCACCCGAAGGCGGTGGCTAGATGGCATTCCCCAGGGACCGACCACCCTCGGGGGCGGCCGCCCCCCTGGTGGGGCCTCCCGGGCCCATCCTCCTCAGGCAGTGCTCATGGCGGTTTGGCAAAGACGGTTTCACCTCCTACCATACTTAGAACGCCCAAACCGCCCTTGATCAACTATAAATAGATGTGCTTCAACCCCTCCAAAACACACACCAACATTTGGAGCACTACACCTCATATTTCTTATTTGTTCTCTCTAGTTTAGTAGTAGTAGTAGAGCAAGGCAAAGCTATCAAGGAGAGCTTGTCTCCTTGGAGGAATCAAGAGCATCTTGGTATGAATACACATCGGTTCTCCTCTATGAGCAAGCTCTTATCTTATTTATATAGCAATGCATCTGAATTAGAGTATAGTCTTGTCCATATTATGATCATAACATGTAAACTAGTTCATAGTCTATGTGTTATGTTCTTGATATGTTCATCAAAGTTCTTCATCGTTCATCAAATTAGTATGAAAAGAGAAAGAACTAAGGATGGGATAATAGTTCGTTGTGCTGTCATGGTTGCTCCTAGCCGAGCCTGTCAATCCGTAGGGTTGGGGTCCCGGGGGGCTAGGAGTTGTTTCCAATTACATGAGCGTGGTGCTCGGGTATGCGGGAATCAGCGGATATGTCGGTACCCCACGGGTGGAGGGGTAGGTGGGCAGGTGGTGATAGCCCTGTCCATCCCTAGCATTCCCCCATGTTCGGGTATTGAGTAGAAGTTCTTAAAGTCTCTATCGGCTGGCAGACCAGCTACGGGGATCTCCCTATCATCCCAAACTTAGTCCTGATCCTAGTCTTATTAATTCGATGTAACTACTATTCATTGCATAGCTGTATATGACCAATGCCTGCTCACGTAGTTATTCTTAATTCTTTATTTTATCTTCTATCCTTGAGGTTGCTTCGATGTGTGTGTCCACTATCTTATAAACTCGTTTTAACCCCTGCCTATGCTATGCCTACCTAGGCATTCAATAAGTGACCATGTTTATACCAAAAGCTAGATGAATTCACCATGCCCTCCTACGGGAAATTATAAATACGACACCCTTGAATACTCACGGGTTGAAATGCTACAATGATAGTTCTGTGTGCTTGCAGAGTAATCTTATTCCTTACTGAGCTATCGATTGGCGTACCTAAGCACCGTTACTTAAGGATTGTAATTCTTGTTGCACCCCACGGTGCCGTGCCACAGTTTTGCATATCGTAAGTAGTGACGGTTAGGAGGGCCAATCCAACACTTCTAACTGCTATTACCAGACTGCATTACCTAGGCCGGCGCCACTAAGGGCCAAGGATTACATTTCTGAAGTAATGGTGGTTGGAAATATCAACTTATGTTTCTACTATTATTATTAAGGACGGACCTTTAGTCTATCTTTAGTAGTAATGCTAAGAAACGCCAACAAGCATTTCTAGCGCCGTTGCTGGAGATGGACTTTTAGTCTATCTTTTGTAACGACGTTAAGAAATGCCAATAAAGGCTTGCCCATTCCCCCGGGTTGGCTGGGCGACTGTTATTCCCTATTCCCTGGTGCTACACGTGTGACCGGGCCATGGCAGTCGCCGTCGTGGTTGGCGAATCTCCTCGTTAGCCCGGGGAGCCGTACGGTTGACTGTCCCTGTAGCGGCGTGGGAGGAGGAGGACCGTCAGATCATCCGCCAGAGAAGATGGGGTAGTTGGTACGGTGAACGTGCGCGTTCGGGGGGCTGTTGTGTCTAGGGGCCCTCCCGATGGGACCATGCCTGTAAAGTGGTCAGAGAGGTCCCTTGTGGTCCAAGATGGCTCCGCTGACGTCAATAGTACATTGGATGCTTTTGAGAGATTGCACCAGAGGGTGTCGCTTTCCCGAGCTCTCTCGGGGAGGCTCGGGCGAACCAGAGGATTGGCGCCCGAGGGTGCCGCTTTCCCGAGCTCTTTCGGGGTGGTTTGGACGAATCGGAGAATTGGCGCCCGAGGGTGCCGCTTTCCCGAGCTCTCCCGGGGAGGCTCGGGCGAATCGGAGAATTGGCGCCCGAGGGTGCCGCTTTCCTAGCTCTCTCGGGGAGGCTAGGGCGAATCGGAGAATTGGTGCCCGAGGGTGCCGCTTTCCTATGAGTAGGCTGGTGTTGATGTAGCGTCGTCATGGGCCTCCGTAGGTGTGGCCTTCGTTGGCTTCCGCTGGCTTTAGTTGGGCCGGGCCGTGTTGGGAACATGTGTTTTTGCATCGAAGTTGGGTACCCCATACTTTGGAACCCGACAGTAGCCCCCGAGCCTGTGGCGGAGTGAAGGCACTCCTCCACAGGTTCACTGCTGTGGCTTCCTGTCGAGGAGATAAAGTATAGGTTGTTTTTTCCAGAGGGTGCGCGCGAGCGCATCCGCCGGGTGTAGCCCCCGAGGCTTTGGAGGGATGTTATATCCCTCCAAAGCCTTAAAATCGTGATTATTAGTCCTTGGGTGTTCTTTGATTTATTTAGGGGGGTTGATACTTGGAAGCGGAACCCCTGAGCCTCCCATCGTGAAAGGGGGGTCGTTCGGTGGTATTTCCAAGGTGCAGGGTAAATTCCCGAGCCTCCATTTTCGTATCGGAGATCGATCGGGCTCTTCCCTATCTTTTTAATTTGACCTTCACGCTCTTTTTACGAGAAGAGGAAGGTTTGGTCCTGCTCGACTTCCCCGTTGGGGCACGAGTCGGCATTTCTGGTGACCTACAAACGGGTTGGTCCAAGTGGAGGTCCGTGCCCCATTCATTAGGGGTCGGCTAGTGGCCTGAGCACACTCCAAATGTTTCTCGAGGGTCAATTAGTGGATGTCGGGTCCCTTCGACGGGTCCCAAGGGCCTGATGCCTCCCACGGAGGGATTCCACTTAATCGACTCACTACTGGGACTTGGACACAACACGGGATGTCTCTTATGACGCTCGGGCATCGGGATACTGGCTGTTTTTGTGACCCATCGGCTAGCTGTCCCTAACTCGGTTTTCCTGGGACGACTGTTCGAGCCACTGTGGGCCAGTCTTCGATCCCCTGGGAACGTAACGGGCGTCCGAGCCAGAGGTTCCTTCATCGAGAAGGAGAATGTATCGGCGGAATCGAGGCGGGCGGGCGTAATGATTCGGCTCACCTTTTGAGGCGCGCAGCCTGACGGACGCGATGGTTTGGGGCAATCGAGGTAGTTGCGTGTGCGAGGCCGGCGGCGATGCTGGGATCGTGGCAGGCCCCACGCAGTTAATGTAGCGGATTCTCCGCATCTCACACGGTTCGCCGCCTGGGTACATAAGGAAAAATCGTGATTTTTTCTTTCTACCCTAGCCATTCGCTTACGCAGCCGTTCGCCTTCTTGCTTCCGCCGTCCACCTTCTCGCCTTCGTTGCTCGCTCGAGTGAGAAGCGCCGCCGCGGCCGCCATCGCTGTCTTTCCACCGCTCTTCTCCTCTAGCTCGCCATGGCTTCTTCCCCGGTTCCCACCAATGCCGCTGCCGCCGTCGCCGGCATTCTCAGGCTGGAGCTGTGGCCACGCAGTACCGTGGAGGAGGAGGATCTGGAGTGGCTCGTGGGGCTACGCCTCCTACGCCCTCACACCAACACGGAGCATCCGGAGTGGGTCGTGCCGTCGAGCGACCACGACGAGCCGGAATCCGACGAGGGGTACGTGGTGAGCTTCATCGCTTACCACGAGCGCGGGCTCAGATCGCCGCCGAGCCACTTCTGCCGGGCGCTCCTCTTCAACAACGGGCTGGAGCTCCACAACCTCACCCCCAACTCCATCACGCAGGTGTCGATTTACACCGCCCTGTGCGAGGGTTACCTCGGGGTACCCCCGCACTGGAACCTATGGCGCCGTATCTCCCGCGTCGACTGGTACACCAAGGCGGCTGGTTCGAAGAAGCCACGGGAGATCCCGCGTGCAGGGGGCTATGGTTTCGGGATCCACTCCGCCGAGTACATCCCCTGCAAGGCCCCCTCCTCCAACAAGGGCTGGCACCACGGCTGGTTCTACCTCCGCAACGACGGGGACGCCTTCCCCAAGTATACGGGAAGGGCGTTCATCGCTCCCCTCCCTCAGTGGGAGTGGGGGTGCCCGGCTAAGGAGGCCAAGCACCTAAACGCCTACTTCAACGCGCTCCAGGTGCTGCGTGATCGGGGTCTCACGGGAGCCACCGTGGCGGCGCAGTTCCATGCACGGACGGTGCTGCCGCTGATGGACCGCAGGCTGGCGCTGAACCAGATGCTCATCGGGACATCACGGGAGGGCCCGGCGATGCTGCCCCAGGACATTGGCCGACAAGAGGTTATGCGCCGTGTTAAGTACATGGTGGGTGGTAACCATACCTGGGACGAGGTGAACCGGATACCCATGCGCCCCCGCACGGGCTTCATCGCGCTGGTGAGCGTCGTCTTCTTTGTTGAGTTTGCAGTTCCTTCGTCTTCTTCCTGATTTCCTTCTTCATTCGTCGTAGGGTCTTTCAAGGACCGGGAAGCCTTCCCTTCTGCCTGTCCCTGAGGACAAGGTTCAGCGAACCCAGAATCGCCTTCGGGACGAGGCGGCGAAGGCGGAGAAGGAGGCGGTGGAGCCGGAGGACGACACCCTCTCCGACGAGGATGTCGAGGAGGATGACGAAGAAGAAGATTTTTATGACTTCATGGTGTTGGACCAGCCCTTCGTGGCCACAAAGCCCACGGTGGGCACCGACAAGCCTGGGAAGGCTCCAATGTCGACTTCCGCCGGCGGAAGTGCCGGGGCTCGTGACCCGATCCCCTAGGCAAAACTGCCGGAGTCCGCGTCTGAAGGCGTGGTCTCTGGCAGCGTGACTACCAGAGCCACGGCTCCGCCTTCCAGCGGCCGCGAGGGTTCGCTAGAGAGGCTGGGAACGGGCCCGGCCACGGCGCCCGAGCCAAGCCTGGCTGCTGCCGGTGGGACTGGGTGTGACAGAACCGCCTTAATCATAGGGCCCACGAGCACCATCATCGTCCCTAAGGACATCCGGTTACTGTGCACGAGTTCCCATCGACCTGGGTGGCCTGCCGGGTCTCCTAGGAAACCCCGATTTCCCCGAGGATCTCATTGTAAAGACATTGCAAGTATTACAACAGTTTACAAAAATCATCAGAGTACAAGATGCGGAAGTATTACAGAACTATGGATTTACAGATATAATTTATATTATCCCAAACCAGAGTTCGTAGTGGAGTAGCAGTATACAACTATACCCTTGCCCAAGGGTTGTACTACATACATATCCTCATCTGTCTCCGGCCCGTCAGCCGGCACGATCCCATGTAGTACGGCACACTCGGCTCACCTGCAACAGGGGTTAACAAACCCTGAGTACATGGGGTACTCCGCAAGACTTACCCGACTAAGGGTGTAAAATGAGACTCAGGAATGCAGGTCATAGGTAAGGCTAGCAGGAGAGAGAAGATTTGCAGAAAAAGCATTTCTAACCAACATTGTAATTATTTATCATTATAATCATAGTCATAGTTCCAATAATCAATCTCATCTATCATCAATTCTCAACTTCCTTTGATCGTTCAGTGAACCTAGTTGCGAACCACTTTTCGGGGTAGGTGTGAGGATCAAGTCTCCATTAACCGAGGAGCACGTCGATTCGAATCCAGTAAATACCCAGCTGGGGATTCTAACCACACTGCATATGCAGCACGCCGGCATACATATACCAACCCGTCATCTAGGTCTTTCTATCCCGGAACCGGTCCTGCGCCACCCGGGAGCACAGTACTCCACTCGTCTCCAGGCACGACGGCCACGTGGGTACAAGCTACTCCCGCCATCTCTCCACTCCCAGTGCGTGGTTGTCGGTTCCAGCAATAGAGCCACCTGACTCTAGGCTTTCCACATAGGTATGTGGCTAGGCTGTTCATCATGATCACAGCAGGCCTACAACGAACGGTCCCTACTTCCTTCCTGCCGTCAGACTTGCATTGGGGCCTAGCCCGAATACAATACTGCCCGACAGTTTTATTATCATGCCTGAAGAGTAGTGTGACATGGGAAACGCCGTCCCATGAGCAGGCCACTCAACGAAACACATTTTGGGTGATACCGACCAGTTCCAAACTATTCCGAAAGCGACCATGCATCGGGACTCTAGCCCGAATACACATCGACCAACGGATAACAAGTTCTTCACCAATCATAAAGTATATACATGTACATAGCACAGAAAATAGTTTTTCTTTTATGGAATTCTAATTTCATTAAGCATGCCTAGCATTTTTCAAATTATTTATTTAAATCAGGTTTCAGGGTAGTTATATGGGACAATGCATTTGGATAGGCAACAATCAACTCCTAGCAACCTAATGCAATAGATTAACTCGAATTGTAAAGGATTTCATAATAGAGGGTTAATGCACCGGGGCTTGCCTTGGATCGCGAAGAGGGTGGGATCAGGGTCGGTTCCACAGATGTCAAATCCCTGGATCACCTCCGGAGTCGGCTCCCCAGCAGTGGCCTCAACCTTCACTCCTTCGCTCTCGGTCACTACACGCGTGCAATGATGCATGCTTAACATGATGTAACAATGTAAATAGAAATGCGATAATCAACGATTAACATCTTGAGTACAACTTTCCTTCACGGAGAAGTTGTATTCGGAATTCGCAAAATAATATAACAATTACTATTTCTAACCGTCGTAGAAAGCCGCTGCACAACTTTATCACTACAACCTACAATATCATCTTACATTGCCAAGGATCATAGGGTGGTAGACCCTTGGACTACAATCAATCCAAAATACACACAAAACCCTAAATCCATTTCTCCTACTCATTTTATTCATTTTTCTAATTTCACTTATATTTACTAGCTGACCAAACTTACTCCAATTGTGACCAAAATTTATCAACAGCTAGATTTCATCATCAAACAGTGCCACAATTAATTTCATGATTTTTGGAACTACCTACAATTTATTAAAAATCACCAAAGTTGCATTATTCATTTATTTGGGTGATTTTTACTCCTAACAGAAAAGGTTCTAAACCTAGATGTTATATTTTTCCTAAATACTAGGCATCACAGAGAGCTTACACAAATATTTTCACATTTTTCCAGCTAACAGATTAATTCCTATGAAATTAACAAACATCAGTACTATTTAAACAAATCAAATTAGAAAAGGTAGTTGAAATACCTCTGGAAATTGGAAAAAACGAATTCAGCCCATAGCGGCCCACGCACCCGAGCGCGGCCCGCGCGCGCCTGCTGCCAGCCCCCGCCGCAGCCGCACTGCTGGGCCGGCCCAACGGCCCAGCAGACGGCCCGCACGCACGCCTCTCTCTCTCCCTCTCTCACCCGCGCCGAGCCGGCCCACGGCCAGACACGGCCTGGCCGAGCTCCACGCTCACGCGCGCGCGCGCGCCCGCGGACGCGGCGGCTCGCCGGGAAACCTGCCGGCGACGATCCCCGCGACCGAGCCGAGCCTACTACCGCGACCTAACGAGTCCCGCGAACCATCCTAGCCAACAGCCGAAGGCTCTACGCGCCTCCGACGAGCACGGGCTCGCCCATGGCGGACCGGCGGCGACCCGCTCGCCGGCACATCCTACGCCGGCCGCGAAGGACCGGGAGAGAGGAAAAAGGGACAGGGAAAACCACCAGTGGCTCACCGCGATCCTAGCCGAGCAGTCGGGTGAAGCAGAGGCGAGGCGAATCAACGGCTTGACGTCGAGGGGATCCGCGGCGGCGACTCCCGGCGACAAGCTTCCCGTTCCGGCGAACCTATTGAACGCAAGAGGAATCCGTCGCGAGCATCAGGAACCAAGGGACCCATAGACCCCGAAACGCAAGAACCCAAGGACCAGAGCTCACCCGAAGAGCTCGGACGCGACGGTGGAACTCGCGGCGGTGCTCCGGCCGGAGCCGAGGAAGAAGAAGACGGCGTCTGGGCTCCTCCGGCGATGACAAGGCGGAAAACCGAGCTCAAACGATGCGCAAAGGGATGTTGAGTCTAGCCACGTGATTAATTGGATTATAGTAGTGGATGGACGACGAATCTCGTCGGAGACCGAGCGGTTCGCCGGCGGCGAGAGGAAGAAGAAAAGACGAAGAACGGCGACCTCCTCGTATTTATAGGGGCAGAGCGAGTTGAGAGAGAAGAGAGACGACGCCGGCTGTCGTTTTTGCGAGATCGTGGGCACAGGAGCGGCAAGAAGACGGCCGCGACGCCCGGCCATGCCGGTGACGGGCGAACAGGGGAGGGGGAGGACGACGCCCATGCCGATCACTGTAGCAGCTACCCACTCCCTTCTGTCGTCTTTCGCAAAATTCGCCAATTTAAAATTTTCAAATGGAAAAATGATCAAAAGCAAAAATGTAGCTCTCAGAAAACTGAACATCTTTCATTTTTGGACCAACCCCAAATTCGGCCGAATTTGAAAATTATTCAAAAGGGGGTGAATAGGGTTTTTGAAACCTAGATTGAATTTTTGAAATTACTTTTGATTTTTCATAACAACTTAAAAAATGGTCAAAATAAGAATTGTTCCCCTCAGAGAGCTTTACAACTTTCATTAAGGAAGTTTTGTCAGATTCCAAATAATTTTTGAAATGGCATTTCAAATTCAAGTTTCAATCCACTGTTTTGAGTTAAATTCAAATTTCCACCATAGAACTTTAAAATTTCCAAAAATAAAAGTTGTCACATTTAAATAGACCTACAACTTTCATTAAGGGACCACCCCAAGATTCCTTCTATATTTTGAATTAGGTTTTTGGGGCCAAAATTAGGTTTAAACGGAAGTCTGATCGGGGACTAGAAAATCGAAATTTTATATAATTACTTCCCAATATTCAAATACCAAAGTTGTCCCATTTAATGAACTTTACAACTTTTATGTAATAAGTTTTGTCTAATTCTTAATAATTTTCGAAATAAAGATTTAAATCTAAACCTTCAAACACAAATTAGGGTTTAATTTGAAATTTCAAATAATAACTTAGAAATCGCCCAAAGTAAGAGTTGCTCAACTTTTCAAAAGCTAGAAGTTTTATTTAAGGTTCAAGACCAAATTCTGACTAGTTTTGGAATAGAGTTTTGGATCCTATTATAGGGTTTATGAATGAGCCTTATTTTATCGTTCAGATGGGATTTGATCCTACGCAATCAAACAAGTATTTATGAAATTAAATCACTCTAGGTTACCTATGCCCAATCACATGGAAGAATAAAAATTATTTTAGTTAATGAACACTAATGATGAGTTTATGCAGGATGATTTGCATGAAATCATGATGACATGGCAGGTTTTTGTTACAGTAACACCAGGGGTGTTACATCCTTCCCCCCTAAAAATAAATCTCGTCTCGAGATTACAGATATGGCTAAAGCCTTAGATTTAGTAATAGGAATGAAATGCGTTAATAAAATAGTTTTCAACTCGACCATAGAACAAGCAGGGGTTTACATTTTTTTTTAAACTTGGCAAGTAAGAATCATTTATAAAAGTAGCAAGGAGCTTAGGAAAGTTTTCAGAGGGGTGATCTTGTGATTCCTCAGGTAGCTTTTTCTCCTGGAGGCTGATCCCGCTGTACGTTGTACCATCTTATTGGAGTCCTTCGAGTAACACAACCTAATCGGTTGTCTCTCAACACTAAAAATTTTACTCTTCACTCTCAAAAAGAAACCTTTATGAGGAATCTCATTTGAGCGTGGTCTCATAATGAGTTATGGTTAAGGATGACGATACCAGCGCGTGCCGAGCAGCTAACCCCAGTATGTATCACACGGGGAGCTCTCGGTTTCGTCGCGGCACCATCGATCGTTAACCCTAACACCATTATCAAATACAACCAAATAAAATCCCTCAAACCACCATGATTTTAAAACCTTTCGAGTCAGTCACTATTTGAAATTTCAATTTATTTGTTATTTTGAAAAGTGAATTCGAAGGTCATGAGAGCGCCTTAAATTATGAGCTATAATGGTTCAGGAGCACCGTCTACGATACGAGTGCATCTCTCGGCAGGGTCGTATGTGGCTGCAGTCCACAGAAGGTTCCAAGTTTCGACACGGCACCATAGTCACGGATCAAGACCCGTTATAGCGCACAATTAAAGTAATCTCAGTCAAAAAGAGAAATACATCTATGGTGATTGCGATGAAAAATGATCATAGACCTCGATACGAGCATACCCCCTTTCAAAATCTCATGTAGGTGCAAGATACACGAGATTTCAGGATGCCATATGGTATCGTAAGCGTAGATCGTATTTCACCACAGCAATAGAATAGAGCTTGATAGTTGTGAGGCTATAGTAGGTCATAACCTTAATCCACGATACCAGCACGTGCCTAGTAGAATCTCACGTGGACGTAGCACGCAAGGGTCCCTAGGTTTCGACACGGCACCGTGGTCTCAGGTCGTGGTGCTACTATAGGGTACAACCACAAAGACTCAGATAATTCAAGGAAATGAGACGTGTCGGATGAGGGCATGACACGTATCCAATTGGAAGATCACAGTTTTGAAGTAAGTCGTTATACTGGGACTTAAATTTCGAGTGCATACGAAATCTTTTGGAAAAGTAAATTTTCAAAAATAGATTTCAAGATATCTATAGTTAATTAGGTGTCAATAAAGCAACAAGATTGGAATGATTGTAAGGACAAGAAATTTTCGAGAATCCGGAGAGATGAGTTGGGAACTCTCAAGTAGATTTGATGATAGCCATAACTTAACGAAGAACTTTAGAAACTCAGGAAAAAAAAATTCGAATACGACCCTTTCGGAAAAGGAGTTTGGAAGAGGGTGAAGGCACAGTAATTGCAGGCTAGGATCATAGCCATCAACCCTGATAGCAGCGAACGTCCAGCAGTCAACTTCCTATGGTTGCGATCCATAAGAGACCCCAGATTCCGACGCTGCATCTGGTCATGGATCATGATATCCCGTAGACTACAACTACCATAGCTTTCAACCAATCAGGAAACAGTAGGTGTCATGAGGGAGAGGATAAACCTGACACATGCGTGGAGAAACCAAGGATTCGGTAATTCCTTGCTTTGAATTCAGTGCTTCCAGAAGTTACCAAGGGACTGGAAACTTATGGAGCATGGATTTTTGATGGAAGAGAGCACATTAATTGGGGCCTTCATGGGTGAGGAGCACGAGTTATGATATTAATATGTGCCCTGAGAAAACTTGTGGGATAATATGTCACAAAAGATTCTCAGTTTTGCAAGGCACCATAACCATGGTCAAACACCATCATAAGGTACAATTAACGTAGCCTCAGTCAGAAAGTCACATGAATGAATGTATAGCAATAAGAAGTATGATGAATAATGACTACGACTTCTGATGTAAGCGAATACTTGTAAAATTTCTTGTGGTAACGAGCCACAAGAGATTTCAAGTCTCGACATTACATTGTATTCGTAGATCATAATTTATCACAGTAATATGTATTCGTTTCTACGAAATGTGCAACGAAATAGAGATCATGAATCGTGAAGCTAGGATAGCCCATAACCTTAAACCTCAATACATACACGCTCCTAGTAGAATCTCGCGTGACTCAGGCATGCGAGAGACCCTAGGCTCCATCATGGCATTGCGGTCACTGGTTATGACACCACCATAGGACACCATTACAATAGTTTCCGAAGAAAATGGCAATGTTTTGAAAGGAGGAAATAAAATTAAGGATGAACTAAGGTTTTCTAAAGAGTTGGCATAGTAAATGAGTGCATCCAGAAGCTCCCCAAGGACCAGGAACTTATGGAGCAACATTTATTAAAGATCAACCAAACTCGTTTATAACCCAGAATTTTTAATAAAAGAAGATTTTTAATAAAATCGAACTTGGAAATTTAGTGATGCTAAGCACCATTTGAGGGCGGTCACAATCATACCACGATACCCGCATACGCTCGGCAGCAAGCCATGTGGATGTATCACACATGGGGCTTCACGTTTTATAGCGGTACCGCAGGTTGGGAACGACTTATCTCATCGAGGTACTAGCATCAGCTCGATGTTTCCAAGCAAGAGGACAAATCCTTTTGAAATGATTTAAAAGACCGTCCCTTTTGAAACTTAAGTTATTAGTAACCCTTGCAGGAAAGATTTTAGAATTCAAATCGTCTTATATTTCTTTTTGGGATGGACTCTTGAGCAAAGGCGTTTACAAGGGTGGAGGGCAGAGTCAGGACCTTTTGGGTAGAAAATATTATACAACTGCCAAAAATCTTTCATGATGATTGAATGAAAATCTTATTTGGAAATTTGGAAGCATTGTTGTGAGGCTTTAAAATCGGAAAAAGATTTAGAAACTATTTCAAGAATCAATGAGTTTTGATAGCAAAATCTTTTAAATGTATTCTTTTTCAAAATAGTTTTCAAAACTTGGTTCGATTGGTGTGGTTTTCGAATCAAAGCATCACTTCTTTCCGCTTACTTTAAATAACACTGGTCTGGCTTTTGTAGTCAGCCTGGTTTTCGAAACTCATCTTTGACTGGAGTTGTTAGTAATCATCACCAGATCTCACAGCAAGCATAAGGAAAGATGTAAGAGTAAAGCCTTTTGAAACAAGTTATATTTTGAAAATATAGGCTTACTTCATTATGGGGGAAGTATTAATTGTTATAATGTCATGATACATGAACGTTCCAACGCGAGCCAATATACTATGATATATATACATATATTCTTGGTAAAGTAATTATTAGAGTGACATGCACTCGATATTTTAGAACATAGGGCATACTATAACTGCTAATCCACTACCAAGCCTATAATCTAGCTACAAGCCTATAGAAGAAATTAGTGGAGGATTACATAGAATGAATAAGGAAAGTTCAGAAACAGCTGGTACCGAACCACCCCGTTGATTTTAGTTATTCGAAATCATTTTGAAGCTTTTGTAAAGTAATACTGCAAGTACTTTGCAATGAGAAGCTCTGATACCACTTGTGACAGAACCGCCTTAATCATAGGGCCCACGAGCACCATCATCGTCCCTAAGGACATCCGGTTACTGTGCACGAGTTCCCATCGACCTGGGTGGCCTGCCGGGTCTCCTAGGAAACCCCGATTTCCCCGAGGATCTCATTGTAAAGACATTGCAAGTATTACAACAGTTTACAAAAATCATCAGAGTACAAGATGCGGAAGTATTACAGAACTATGGATTTACAGATATAATTTATATTATCCCAAACCAGAGTTCGTAGTGGAGTAGCAGTATACAACTATACCCTTGCCCAAGGGTTGTACTACATACATATCCTCATCTGTCTCCGGCCCGTCAGCCGGCACGATCCCATGTAGTACGGCACACTCGGCTCACCTGCAACAGGGGTTAACAAACCCTGAGTACATGGGGTACTCCGCAAGACTTACCCGACTAAGGGTGTAAAATGAGACTCAGGAATGCAGGTCATAGGTAAGGCTAGCAGGAGAGAGAAGATTTGCAGAAAAAGCATTTCTAACCAACATTGTAATTATTTATCATTATAATCATAGTCATAGTTCCAATAATCAATCTCATCTATCATCAATTCTCAACTTCCTTTGATCGTTCAGTGAACCTAGTTGCGAACCACTTTTCGGGGTAGGTGTGAGGATCAAGTCTCCATTAACCGAGGAGCACGTCGATTCGAATCCAGTAAATACCCAGCTGGGGATTCTAACCACACTGCATATGCAGCACGCCGGCATACATATACCAACCCGTCATCTAGGTCTTTCTATCCCGGAACCGGTCCTGCGCCACCCGGGAGCACAGTACTCCACTCGTCTCCAGGCACGACGGCCACGTGGGTACAAGCTACTCCCGCCATCTCTCCACTCCCAGTGCGTGGTTGTCGGTTCCAGCAATAGAGCCACCTGACTCTAGGCTTTCCACATAGGTATGTGGCTAGGCTGTTCATCATGATCACAGCAGGCCTACAACGAACGGTCCCTACTTCCTTCCTGCCGTCAGACTTGCATTGGGGCCTAGCCCGAATACAATACTGCCCGACAGTTTTATTATCATGCCTGAAGAGTAGTGTGACATGGGAAACGCCGTCCCATGAGCAGGCCACTCAATGAAACACATTTTGGGTGATACCGACCAGTTCCAAACTATTCCGAAAGCGACCATGCATCGGGACTCTAGCCCGAATACACATCGACCAACGGATAACAAGTTCTTCACCAATCATAAAGTATATACATGTACATAGCACAGAAAATAGTTTTTCTTTTATGGAATTCTAATTTCATTAAGCATGCCTAGCATTTTTCAAATTATTTATTTAAATCAGGTTTCAGGGTAGTTATATGGGACAATGCATTTGGATAGGCAACAATCAACTCCTAGCAACCTAATGCAATAGATTAACTCGAATTGTAAAGGATTTCATAATAGAGGGTTAATGCACCGGGGCTTGCCTTGGATCGCGAAGAGGGTGGGATCAGGGTCGGTTCCACAGATGTCAAATCCCTGGATCACCTCCGGAGTCGGCTCCCCAGCAGTGGCCTCAACCTTCACTCCTTCGCTCTCGGTCACTACACGCGTGCAATGATGCATGCTTAACATGATGTAACAATGTAAATAGAAATGCGATAATCAACGATTAACATCTTGAGTACAACTTTCCTTCACGGAGAAGTTGTATTCGGAATTCGCAAAATAATATAACAATTACTATTTCTAACCGTCGTAGAAAGCCGCTGCACAACTTTATCACTACAACCTACAATATCATCTTACATTGCCAAGGATCATAGGGTGGTAGACCCTTGGACTACAATCAATCCAAAATACACACAAAACCCTAAATCCATTTCTCCTACTCATTTTATTCATTTTTCTAATTTCACTTATATTTACTAGCTGACCAAACTTACTCCAATTGTGACCAAAATTTATCAACAGCTAGATTTCATCATCAAACAGTGCCACAATTAATTTCATGATTTTTGGAACTACCTACAATTTATTAAAAATCACCAAAGTTGCATTATTCATTTATTTGGGTGATTTTTACTCCTAACAGAAAAGGTTCTAAACCTAGATGTTATATTTTTCCTAAATACTAGGCATCACAGAGAGCTTACACAAATATTTTCACATTTTTCCAGCTAACAGATTAATTCCTATGAAATTAACAAACATCAGTACTATTTAAACAAATCAAATTAGAAAAGGTAGTTGAAATACCTCTGGAAATTGGAAAAACGAATTCAGCCCATAGCGGCCCACGCACCCGAGCGCGGCCCGCGCGCGCCTGCTGCCAGCCCCGCCGCAGCCGCACTGCTGGGCCGGCCCAACGGCCCAGCAGACGGCCCGCACGCACGCCTCTCTCTCTCCCTCTCTCACCCGCGCCGAGCCGGCCCACGGCCAGACACGGCCTGGCCGAGCTCCACGCTCACGCGCGCGCGCGCGCCCGCGGACGCGGCGGCTCGCCGGGAAACCTGCCGGCGACGATCCCCGCGACCGAGCCGAGCCTACTACCGCGACCTAACGAGTCCCGCGAACCATCCTAGCCAACAGCCGAAGGCTCTACGCGCCTCCGACGAGCACGGGCTCGCCCATGGCGGACCGGCGGCGACCCGCTCGCCGGCACATCCTACGCCGGCCGCGAAGGACCGGGAGAGAGGAAAAAGGGACAGGGAAAACCACCAGTGGCTCACCGCGATCCTAGCCGAGCAGTCGGGTGAAGCAGAGGCGAGGCGAATCAACGGCTTGACGTCGAGGGGATCCGCGGCGGCGACTCCCGGCGACAAGCTTCCCGTTCCGGCGAACCTATTGAACGCAAGAGGAATCCGTCGCGAGCATCAGGAACCAAGGGACCCATAGACCCCGAAACGCAAGAACCCAAGGACCAGAGCTCACCCGAAGAGCTCGGACGCGACGGTGGAACTCGCGGCGGTGCTCCGGCCGGAGCCGAGGAAGAAGAAGACGGCGTCTGGGCTCCTCCGGCGATGACAAGGCGGAAAACCGAGCTCAAACGATGCGCAAAGGGATGTTGAGTCTAGCCACGTGATTAATTGGATTATAGTAGTGGATGGACGACGAATCTCGTCGGAGACCGAGCGGTTCGCCGGCGGCGAGAGGAAGAAGAAAAGACGAAGAACGGCGACCTCCTCGTATTTATAGGGGCAGAGCGAGTTGAGAGAGAAGAGAGACGACGCCGGCTGTCGTTTTTGCGAGATCGTGGGCACAGGAGCGGCAAGAAGACGGCCGCGACGCCCGGCCATGCCGGTGACGGGCGAACAGGGGAGGGGGAGGACGACGCCCATGCCGATCACTGTAGCAGCTACCCACTCCCTTCTGTCGTCTTTCGCAAAATTCGCCAATTTAAAATTTTCAAATGGAAAAATGATCAAAAGCAAAAATGTAGCTCTCAGAAAACTGAACATCTTTCATTTTTGGACCAACCCCAAATTCGGCCGAATTTGAAAATTATTCAAAAGGGGGTGAATAGGGTTTTTGAAACCTAGATTGAATTTTTGAAATTACTTTTGATTTTTCATAACAACTTAAAAAATGGTCAAAATAAGAATTGTTCCCCTCAGAGAGCTTTACAACTTTCATTAAGGAAGTTTTGTCAGATTCCAAATAATTTTTGAAATGGCATTTCAAATTCAAGTTTCAATCCACTGTTTTGAGTTAAATTCAAATTTCCACCATAGAACTTTAAAATTTCCAAAAATAAAAGTTGTCACATTTAAATAGACCTACAACTTTCATTAAGGGACCACCCCAAGATTCCTTCTATATTTTGAATTAGGTTTTTGGGGCCAAAATTAGGTTTAAACGGAAGTCTGATCGGGGACTAGAAAATCGAAATTTTATATAATTACTTCCCAATATTCAAATACCAAAGTTGTCCCATTTAATGAACTTTACAACTTTTATGTAATAAGTTTTGTCTAATTCTTAATAATTTTCGAAATAAAGATTTAAATCTAAACCTTCAAACACAAATTAGGGTTTAATTTGAAATTTCAAATAATAACTTAGAAATCGCCCAAAGTAAGAGTTGCTCAACTTTTCAAAAGCTAGAAGTTTTATTTAAGGTTCAAGACCAAATTCTGACTAGTTTTGGAATAGAGTTTTGGATCCTATTCTAGGGTTTATGAATGAGCCTTATTTTATCGTTCAGATGGGATTTGATCCTACGCAATCAAACAAGTATTTATGAAATTAAATCACTCTAGGTTACCTATGCCCAATCACATGGAAGAATAAAAATTATTTTAGTTAATGAACACTAATGATGAGTTTATGCAGGATGATTTGCATGAAATCATGATGACATGGCAGGTTTTTGTTACAGTAACACCAGGGGTGTTACACTGGGGGGATCATGTTACCGCGCACCCTCCCCTCCGACGCGTCGTTAATCGGCGCGACGGCCGCAGGCGGGGGGAGCGGTGAGCGAAAACCATCGGAGGTGGAGCCAACCCGCGCCAAGACGTCGGAACTTGAGCTGGGGTCCTCCTAGACTCAAGCTTTCCCGCCGAGGGGCGGCGACGTCAAGGTGGTGCCCACTCCTCCGCCGTCGGCGCGGCCCATGCTGTCCGTCATCTCACCCAGCGTGGGGGCGGCAAAGAAGAGGAGGGTGGTTCCTAAGATAAGGTAGGTGTCTTTGCCTGTAATTCCTTTCGTCGGAGATCTTGTTATGAACGTTCCTTTCTTCCTTCTCTACTTCAGGAAGCGCTCGGGGTCGGACCTCCAGGTGTTGCACCTGAAGGTCCTGAAGGTGCAGGGCCATGACACTACCGGGGGGAGCGCCCGATCGACGGACGAGGAAGTCCGTCCCCCCACGGGTCCGGTCGTGGCGTCCGAGGTTCCTTCTTCGGGAGGGGTCGCTCCGGCCGTGGCTGCCATCGTTGCGCCTGCTGCAGACATGGAGGTTGTGCCAACACGGGCTCCCGAGGCCTCAGTCGTCAGTTCTGGAGGCGTCCCGGGAGTGTCAGCCGATGCCGCCCCCACGGAGCCTACCGCCGCGGACTCAGCGGTCGTGGATGTCGACGTAGGAGCTCCCCCCGCTCGTGAGGAAGGCCCCTGAGTGTTGGCATTGAGGCAGGCCCGGCCTCGGGAGTTGACCGCCTCCCGGATCGAGTGGGCAGACCGAGCGGATCCTCAGGCGCCGCCCATCTTCTCGCTCCGGGACGACCTTGAGGCTCCCAAACGGGACGCCGTTCAAGAGCTCGGGTTCAGCTCGTCGGTGGGTCTCTGCGCGATTGCCGACGTCCTCGAGACGGAGCTCCTGGCCCAGCTTCAGGTGAGCCTCCATGTTTCATGACTTTATCTGTGTATGAGCATCGTTTTTACCGTCTCCGCTCCTCTCTCCTTTTCAGGACCTCATACATACCTCCCGGGACAAGTCTCGCTTTCTCCGCGGCGGGCTCGGGCTCTGGAAGCAGCTTGACCTTAAGGGGAAAGCCCTTGCCCGTGCCCAGAGCGAGCTCGCCAATGCGACCTCCAAGCTCTCCGAAGTAGGTGTTGACAACACTATCTTGAAGGGGGATGTCACAGAGGTGAAGGGCCGAGCCACTGCCTCGGCGACACGGGTGCAGGAGCTGGAGGGCGCCCTGGCCGAGGCGACGAGGGAGCGCGACGCCGCCCGACAGCTTGCCGCCAAGAAGACTTCTGCTGCTGAGGTCTTGGCTCTCAACCTGAGTGAATCTCAGGCGGCACTGCGTCTGGCGGTTGGCGCGGCGGACTCGGCCCGGGAGGAGGCACAGAAGGCTCAGGAGGAGGCTGGCAGTACGTGCAGTGTTGTGCTTTTCATTTTGTTCGTCTTGATTGCTTGTTGCGTCTTTGTTCACCTCCATGTTTTGCTCCCGCAGTTCTGCAGGCGGCTTATGACGGCGAGGCGGTCGATCACCTGGAGCTGCAGAAGGCAACACGCGCATTGTGTGACTCCATCGGCACCGATGGGGAACCCTCGGGGGTCTCGCTCCGGAGCCGACTGGAGGCACTTTACGGCAACGTCGGCGGCCGGGTCAAGGAGGCCCTACTGACGAGCGTTCAGAAGACACTGGCGGTCGTAAAGTCCCACTATGGGAACTTTGACAATGGCCCTGTCTGCGATGGCTTCCTTGAGGCTGACGATGCTGAGCTCCTGGCGCTGGAGGACTCGATGAAGGAGCCCGGAGAAGCGCTGGCGGGCCTCTTCGAAGCCAAAGTCGAGCTCCCTCCACTGGACCTGCCGTGAAGAACAGCCGGGCCGTAGTGCCCTTGTAAAAAGTAACTTTTTGTGAGTGGCTGGGAGGAAACAAATAATGTGGCCCTTCGTGGCCTTTATATTATGTAAATATTTGATGCATGTTTGTTTCGTTTCGTGTTTTTTCCTTAGGCGTTTTTTCTTGCCGATCCTGTGCCCAGGCCATCGAGCCTCGGGGGACTTTTTTCGGGTGTTGTTGCTTTAGCGGCGTAGACGCAGCCGATGTCCAAGGAGCTTTGGCAGAAAGAATCCTTGGAAAAAAGGCATAGTTGTTTCTCCCCGAGCCTCCTCCCTTTGCCGAGCACAGATCCTATAAGTTTTCTTCCGAGTGCGAGTTAGCCTTCGAAAGCGGAGTGGCGAGAGGAGATGTTGTAGCCCAAGGGCGTAAGCGGTCTCCTCGACTCGGCCGGCTCTGTCCTCTGGGACTTCTCTTACTCTTCCGAGTCTTATAAGTTCAAGCTTGGTTTTAGAAGGAAAGCATGTTTTAGGGAGAAACGATTTCAACGGGTTTTGAAATTTTTGCGTTTTCAAATCGTTGAGGCTCGGGAGAGTCCGGGGGTTCCCCCCGTCGTAGCCCCCGAGGGAGGGTCGGCCTTTCTGTAGGTTAGGCCAAGCCTCTCTTTTTTAATGCGCGGTGAAATTAAAGGTCATTTCACTCCCGAGTGTAGGCTCGGATCGAAAACATAAAAATCAGGTAAAAAGAGTAGAACTCGGGTCTTTTTATTGATTTCAAGATTCTACAAATTGTACAGTGCTCGGAATCTTAAGGATAGAAGCGACGTAGTTGTTCGATGTTCCAAGCGTTGCTGTAGACCTCGCCCTTCTCGTTTGCGAGCTTGTATGTGCCGGGGCGCAGCACCTCGGCGACGATGAATGTCCCTTCCCACGGTGGTGCGAGCTTGTGGTGCCCCTTGTTGTCCTGCCTGAGCCGCAGCACCAAGTCGCCTACGCTAAAGGCTCGGCCCCGGACGCGCCGAGCATGGTACTTGCGTAGTGACTGCTGGTACTTGGCCGAGTGCAACAGGGCCATGTCCCGAGCTTCGTCGACTTGGTCCAACGCGTCTTCGCGGGAAGTCTGATTGCCCTGTTCGTCAAAGGCTCGAACCCTCGGAGCGCCGTACTCCAAATCCGTGGGAAGGACGGCCTCGGCGCCGTACACCAGGAAGAGGGGCGTGAAGCCCGTGGCTCAGTTTGGCGTAGTCCTTAGACTCCATATCACTGCCGAGAGCTCCGTCAGCCATCTCTTGCCAAACTTATTTAATCTGTTGAAGATTCTTGGCTTAAGGCCTTGGAGAATCATGCCGTTGGCATGTTCTACTTGGCCGTTCATTCTTGGGTGGGCTACAGCCGCCCAGTCCACTCGTATGTGTACTCGTCACAGAAGGCCAGAAATTTCTTTCCTGTGAACTACGTGCCGTTGTCAGTGATGATGGAGTTCGGGACACCAAACTGATGGACAATGTCGGTGAAGAATAACACCACTTATGCCGAGCTGATTTGGGCGATCGGCCGAACCTTGATCCACTTTGAGAACTTGTCGATGGCGACAAGCAAGTGGGTGAAGCCCCCGGGCGCCTTTTGGAGGGGCCCGACAAGGTCCAGTCCCCGTACGGCGAATGGCCAAGTGAGGGGAATCATCTGGAGAGCTTGGGCCGGGAGGTGGGTTTGCCGAGTGTAGTACTGGCATCCCTCGCAGGAGCATACCACCTCGGTGGCATCGGCCACGGCAGTTGGCCAGTAGAAGCCCTGTCGAAAGGCGTTACCGACAAGAGTTCTTGGTGCGGCGTGGTGACCACAGGCTCCGACGTGTATCTCTTTGAGTAGGCGTTTGCCTTGACTGAAGGGAATGCAGCGCTGGAGGACTCCCGAGGGACTCCGTCGATAGAGGGCGCCGTCGATCATCGTGAAAGACTTAGCCATACGTGTCGGCCATCGTGCACTGGTTTTGTCCGAGGGTAAGATTCCACAGACAGGCCAGCTGACCAGCGGCTCGCGCGAGTCCGGCTCGTCGTCGTCCATCTCGGCTTCAATCTCCATCGCCTCGGCTTCGTCGCCGTCTTCAGCCAGGGTGTCGGGTGGCTCCCCTTTGTCGGAGGGGTCGGCAGCCCCCGAGGGGCTTGTATTGCTTGAAGACGATCCGAGTTCTCCCGGGGGCTCGGGAGTCTCCTTCCCCTTGCCCCCCGGGGGATCAACACTGACCGAGGGCTTGTGGAGGTCGTTGGCAAATATGCCCGTCGGGACCATAGCCCTTTCGGATGCGATTTTCGCCAACTCGTCGGCTTCTTCGTTGTACCGACGCGCGATGTAGTTGAGCTCGAGGCCGTCGAATTTCTCCTCGAGCAACCGCACCAGCTTGCAGTAGGCGGCCATCTTGGGGTTCTAGCACGTCGACTCCTTCATGACCTGGTCCACGACGAGCTGGGAGTCCCCCCGGACCTTGAGGCGCCGGATCCCGAGCTCGATGGTGATGTGGAGACCGTTGACCAGAGCCTCGTATTTGGCCACGTTGTTGGAAGCCGTGAAGTGCAGCCGCAGTAGGTACTTGAGCCGGACCCCGAGGGGCGAGACGAAGAAAATGCCTGCGCCGGCACCGGTCTTCATCCTCGACCCGTCGAAGTACATGACCCAATACTCTTCTTGGGTCGGGAGTGGCGGTAGCTGCGTCTCGGTCCACTCTGCCACGAAGTCCGCTAGCACCTGGGACTTAATGGCTTTGCGTGGCGCGCAGGTGAAGCCATCACCCATGAGCTCGATAGCCCATTTAGCGATCCTGCCAGTCGTCTCCCGATTCCGGATCACCTCCTCGAGGGGGAACAATGATACCACGGTCACGGGATGGGATTCGAAGTAGTGTCGCAACTTGCGCCGGGCAAGAATGATTACGTACATTAGCTTCTGGATCTGAGGGTAGCGTGTCTTGGTTTCGGACAAGACTTCACTGATGAAGTAGACCGGCTGCTGTACCGGTAATGCGTGCCCATCTTCTTGCCGTTCCACGACGATCGCTGCGCTCATAACTTGGTTAGTAGCAGCGACATACAGCAAGAGATTTTCCTCTTTTATAGGAGGCACGAGAACCGGTGCTTTCGAAAGCAAAGCCTTAAGCCTTTCGAGGGCTTCCTGGGCCTCGGTGGTCCAGGCAAAGTGCTCATTTTTCTTTAGCAACCGATATAAGGGAAGTCCCCTCTCGCCGAGCCTTGAGATGAATCGACTCAAGGCCGCGAGACATCTCATAAGCTTTTGCACACCCTTGAGGTTCCGAATCAGACCCATCTGTGTGATGGCTGATATATTTTTCGGGTTGGCTTCGATGCCACGCTCGGAAACGATGAACCCGAGGAGCATGCCCCGAGGGACCCCGAAAACGTACTTCTCGGGGTTTAGCTTTATGTTTCTCTTCTTGAGGCACTCGAAGGCCTCTTCTAGGTCAGCTACTAAGTCACTGGCCTTCCTAGATTTTATCACTATATCGTCTACGCAAGCCTCAACGGTCCGCCCGATGAGGTCCCCAAAAACTTTGAGCATGCAACGCTGGTAAGTTGCGCCCGCGTTTTTGAGGCCAAATGGCATGGTTACGTAATAATATGTGCCGAAAGGAGTAATGAAAGAAGTTGCTAACTTGTCGGACTCTTTCATGTGAATCTGATGGTAACCGAAATATGCATCAAGAAAGCAAAGTCATTTACAGCCAGCGGTGGAATCAACTATTTGGTCAATGCGAGGTAATGAAAATGGATACTTAGGACAAGCTTTATTTAAACTACTGTAATCAACACATATTCTCCATTTTCCATTTTTCTTTTTAACCAAAACAGGATTAGCTAACCACTCTGGATGGAAAACCTCCTTGATGAATCCGGCCACCAAAAGCTTTTGCACCTTCTCCCCGATGGCCCGGCGCTTCTCCTCGTCGAATCGGCGCAGGCGTTGCTTCACCGGCTTGGACCCGGCCCGGATGTCCAAGGAGTGCTCGGCGACCTCCCTCGGGATGCCTGGAATATCCGAGGGACTCCATGCAAACACGTCGGCGTGCTTGCGGAGGAAGTCGACGAGCACAGCCTCCTATTTCGGGTCGAGGGTGGTGCTAATCTTCAGCACCTTGCCGTCGGGGGAGCTCAGGTTGAGGGGCACCTCCATCACCCCCTCAGCGGGCTCAAAGGTGCCCGTGACATTCTTGGGGTCGGGGACCTCCTTTGCCGTCCTTCCGTGGTCGGCAATGAGGTCCTCAGATTCCACCAGCGCGCCGACGTACTCGCAGCACTCGATGTCGCACCGGTACGCGTGCTGGTAAGAAGCGCCGATGGTGATCACCCCCTTTGGCCCCGGCATCTTGAGCTTGAGGTAGGTGTAGCTTGGGACCGCCATGAATTTGGCGTAGCATGGCCTCCCGAGGATGGCGTGGTAGGTGCCGTGGAAGCCTACCACTTCGAACGTCAGGACTTCCTTCCTGAAGTTGTTAGGAGTCCCGAAGTAGACGGGCAGGTCGATCTGCCCGAGGGGTTGCACGCTCTTCCCGAGCACTATCCCGTGGAACGGGGATGTTGTGGCCCGGAGGAGCGAGCGGCCGATCCCCATCAAGTCAAGGGTCTCAGCGTAGAGAATGTTAAGGCCGCTGCCTCCATCCATGAGGACTTTGGAGAGCCTCGTGTTGCCGACGACGGGGTCGACAACGAGTGGGTAACGCCCCGGTGAAGGGACGTAGTCCGAGTGATCGTCCCGGCTGAAGGTGATGGCATCGTGGGACTAGTCGAGGAAGCACGGTGTCGCTGGTCCGACGGAGTAAACCTCCCTGCGCTCGCGCTTTCGCTGTCGTGGCGTAGGAGCGGTCCCGGGCCCGCCGAAGATCATGAGGCACTTGTCGATGGACGGGAACTCATCGTCCTTCCCGTCCTTGTCCTCCTGATCCCTGGCGGGCTTCTTCCCGGCGTCGTCCTTGAACGCCTGCCGGCCGTAGTGTTTTTTAGGCATCACACACTGCCCAACCGTGTGATGCACCAGACCCTGATGGTAAGGGCACGGCTTGTTGAGCATCTCGTCGAAGTGGCCCCGGGGGGGTCGTTCCCTTTTGGGCTTGGTGGCTGCCACGAGCGAGTCACTACAGAGGGGGGCCTTTCCCATCCCTTTCTTTTTCTTGTGTTTGGGCCTCGGGAAGAGGTGCCCTCGGGGGCCTCCTCCTTCCGTTTGCCCTTTGGGTCGGAGAAGAGGGCTCCCACCGTCTCGTCCCCCGAGGCGAAGCTGGTTGCTATCTTCATGAGCTCGGAAACGCTGGTGGGGGTCTGGCGTCCGAGCTCATGAACGAGCTCTTTGCAGGAAGTTCCTGCAGCAAATGCTCCGACGACGTCGGAGTCGGCAACTTGGGGTAGCTCATTATACTGCTTAGAGAATCGCCGGATATAGTCCCTGAGGGACTCGCCCGGCTTCTGTTTACAGCTTCTGAGGTCCCAGGAATTGCCAGGGCGCACGTACGTGCCCTGGAAGTTCCCTACGAAGATCTTGACCAGATCGCTCCAGTCAAAGATCAACCGCGGGGGGGGGGGATGTTCCAGCCAAGCTTTTGCAGAGTTCGCGAGGAACAGGGGGAGGTTGCAGATGATGATGAGATCATCCTGCGCACCACCAAGCTGGCACACAAGACGATAATCCGCTAGCCACAGTTCGGGGTTGGTGTCCCCCAAATACTTGGCTATGTTGGCCGGCTGTCGGAACCGGGGTGGGAATCTGGCCCTTCGGATGGCCTCGCTGAAGACGCGAGGACCTGAGGGCTCGGGAGAGGGCTCGCGGTCCTCGTCCGAGTCATAGCGCCCGCCCCGATGGACATGGTAGCCTCGTGCGGCTCCATCGGTCTTTCATCGACCGCGGCCTTGAAGGATGGCTCGGACATCGACGTCCTTGCCAAGCCGTTGCTGAACCGACGGGGCCCTTGGGACCTCGGGATGCACCGAGGCCTCGCGCTCGTGCCGCCACGTTGGTGGCTTTCAGCACCACGATGGCGTGACACTGAACTTTTTGCCTGGAGGACGGCTGCATCCTCCAGGAGGTCCTTGAGCTGGTTCCATAGCGGCCGTACCTCCTCGGTGGAGGGCTCAGGGAGGCTCCGGAGCAGCATTGCCACCTCCATGAGCTTACGGCTTGCTCGAGGCAGGGCTCCTGGTGTTCCGGCTCCATCGTCGACGATGATACGAGCCTAAACATCCCGGGCCCGGCGACGAGCTGCTCCGCCGGTGCCCTGCTGCTCCTCGGGCTCGAGCGTGGCTCGCTGCTGGGTGAGGCGTAGGCGGTCCTCGTCCATCTGCGCCTCGAGTTCCTGAAGCTGCTCTAGCTCCGGAGACTGGTGCGCGGGGCGAGATGTCCCAGCCCCCGGGTCCTGCGGCGGGGCTGACCGTGCAGGCCACCGAGTCGCCGGAGGCGGGGTGTGTTGCGGCTGGAGCGGGGAAGGTACGCCGTCGTCGTCCCCCGAATGGACATCCTCCACCCGTACGTCTTCGGGGTGCACCAAGTGGTAGCATTCCCGAGCGGGGTCGATGTAGGACTGGTCGGAGTCGGTGATGACGCTCGGGGTGTCCTCCCACGAATCGTCGGGGTGGACGATGAAGTCCACGTTCGCCCAGAACTCGTCGTCGTCGTCGCTGGGGCCCCGTCGTGACGGTGAGGTCCAACCGCGACGATCCCACTCCTCCGAGTATTCTCGGGGGGTGAGACTGTCAGTGGAGTCTGTGTCCTCCCCGCCATACGCCCTGGTTTTGCTCCCGGGAGAGGATGGTGGGGAGGCCACGTGGTCGCCCACGAGGTCATCTAGACACTCGAGGTGGTGGACAGGTGTCTCCACCAAATCGTGCAACAGAGCGCGGACTGCGCGAACGTGGGCATCCACAGCGCTTTGGAGCCCGAAGAGAGATGACGACGCCGTCCCCCTCCACCATGAGGGCGGAGAGAGAGGCCCGTTGACGCCGCGGTCCCGCCCCTACCCGTCCTTCGGGCGGTTGACGGGCGTGTGGCTGCCGGCGCCGGAGGTGTCGGGATGGCGGCCGGTGCCAGGTTGGCGTCCCCTGCTGGGTGCACCTGGGTGGCCGCACCTTCCGCGACCAGGGACAGGTTGGCGCAGTTGCGCCTCCTTCTCCTGGTCCGCCGGGAAGCGCAGCGTGCGGTGTTCCCCTCATCCTCTAGGACAGGAGAAAGCGTCGCCGTTGTCCTTTCCCCGGCCGCTTGATAGGCCGGAGTCAGGACGATGATGGTGCGGGGCTCAGTTGGGCGCGGGTTCATCTCGAGCCCCTGGCCAGTGGCCACGAACTCAAAACTCCCGAACCGGGGCACCACGCCAGCAGGAAGCATCATGGAGATGTCGGCCATCCGTAACTTGAGTCAACACACAAAAGGCCCCTACCTGGCGCGCCAACTGTCGGTGCTAGTTTTAGCAGGTACTGACACCGGCTAGTGATTTTGTGTTTTGCGGTTGAGGCTCCGGATGGTGTGCAAGGGGGAACACAGGGTTATACTGGTTCAGGCCAAGCGGGCCCTACGTCCAATGGAGAGGAGAGTCGTGTTGCCTTGCACCGGGGTGCTCGTAGTAGGGGGTTACAAGCTTAGTCGAGAGAGGGAGGGGCTCCCAAGTCTCTTGTGAGTATGAGTATTCGTGCGTGTGTTCTTGAGTATTGTAGATTGTATTGAGTGGGAGTTCTGGTTGTGAGTGAATGAAAAACGTCCCTGTGATCGGCCTCTGCCCTTCCTTTTATAGTTACAAGGGAGAGGCTAGAGTTACATGTGCTGCCCTGTGGTTACAGTGCTCGGCATGGCGGAGTCGGTGGTGACTAGTGGCTATCGTCAGCCACGCCTTCGTCTTGGCGTCTCGGCGGCATGACATTAGTCATTCGGTTGATCCACCACGGTTCCATTGGTGAGTTCCAAGGTGTCTCACAGTGCTGGACAGCGTTTGCTGCGTGGCACTACGTCTTGCCGTCGCGTCCGACCCTGCACAGTGCAACGAGTAGATAGGTTGACCTTTGAGTATGAGCTCCCGAAGCTCAGGACACCTTGGTGCCGTCGGGGGCTTGATGGGACAGAGCGGGGGGAGCGTTCTCCTCCGGGCACTTCTTTTTCCCTGTGAGGTACATTC
The DNA here is from genome assembly GCA_038502445.1 of Eremochloa ophiuroides. NCBI lineage: Eukaryota > Viridiplantae > Streptophyta > Magnoliopsida > Poales > Poaceae > Eremochloa > Eremochloa ophiuroides. The sequence continues at coordinate 87,592,827 of JAHLJS010000003.1, forward strand.
TAGGGGATAGGCGAGACTGGTCGTAAGGCTTGCCCATTCCCCCGGGTTGGCTGGGCGACTGTTATTCCCCATTCCCTGGTGTTACACGTGTGACCGGGGCATGGCAGTCGCCGTCGTGGTTGGCGAATCTCCTCGTCAGCCCAGGGAGCCGTACGGTTGACTGTCCCTATAGCGGCGTGGGAGGAGGACCGTCAGATCGTCCGCCAGAGGAGATGGGGTAGTTGATACGGCGAACGTGCGCGTTCGGGGCGCTGTTGTGTCAAGGGGCCCTCCCGATGGGACCATGCCTGTAAAATTGTCAGAGAGGTCCCTTGTGGTCCAAGATTGCTCCGCTGACGTTAATCCTACATTGGATGCTTTTGAGAGATTGCACCCGAGGGTGCCGCTTTCCCGAACTCTTTCGGGGAGGCTCGAGCGAACCGGAGGATTGGCGCCCGAGGGTGCCGCTTTCCCGAGCTCTTTCGGGGAGGTTCGGGCGAATCGGAGAATTGGCACCCGAGGGTGCCGCTTTCTCGAGCTCTCCCGGGGAGGCTCAGGCGAATCGGAGAATTGGCGTCCGAGGGTGCCGCTTTCCCGAGAGTAGGCTGGTATTGATGCAGCGTCGTCATGAGCCTCCGTAGATGCGGCTTTCGCTAACTTTACTTGAGTCGGGCCATGTTGAGAACGTGTGTTTTTCATCGAAGTTAGGTATTTGTACCCGACAAGTACATACCCGTAGCCGTAGCAATCAGCAGCCCACGTAGAGGCAGTGCCGCAAGCCATGGCCAACGCGAGGCTGCACGCCTACCGCGAGGTGCTGCGTGCTTCGTTGCTGTAGGTCAAGGCATATTGCGGACACTAGCGGACTTTGAGTATTTGTCCACCAGTTCTACTAACTATTTGCGACAATAATTATGTGGTTAGCGGACTACCGCAAAGCCCACTTAATTGTCTGGTCGCCAGCTTGGTGGCTTGCGGACTGTTCACATCCCGCCCCGCCTGCAAGTTTAGCTATCAACGTCAAGAAACACGGTAAAACAACAGTAACTTTGGCATGAACTAGCACCTCTAGTTGCTGCATAGTACAGTATAATCTCGTTTTCCTGTACACATGGAATTGACTCGATTTACTCATTTACGACGAGCGTATCAGCATGGTAACAGTGACCAACTCTCCTGTGTCAAAAGGGGGTTAAAAAAAGGGTGCCTGTTAAAAGCAGCACCAACCACATCATCTGGACTAAACCCATAGCTCCAAAAACTGTATCTGGGTCAAACTAATCAACAGAAATGTATTCTTGTGACTGGATGATCCTTGTCAGCTGCCTCAGGTTTGCTAAGACATGTCTTGGCCCTAGGCTTTCAGCACCAATGTAATTCAAAAGTTGCTCGATATCCTGCCAGAAAACACAATGGTGCAAAAAGAAATGGATTATGAAGTACATTTGTATGACTTCTGATAGCGACATACTTGGTGGTTGCAGTAAACAAATGTTTCTCTTTTTTTTCCTGGGAGGTAGGGAGAAAATGGAAAAATAGATATCTATGCATTTATCGATTGCTATATGTGACACTATTTTCTTTGTTGATTATTTGCTCCTCACAGCTTTATATGTTGTCCAGAAACATGGCAACATCTTTGTGAGCTCACACTTTTGGTACTTCCACATCATGCTATCAAATTCAGTTCACATTGGTTTCTTATCCTAAACTCATTCATCCACTCTATTTCCAAACCATAAGTAGATCCTTCCCAAATTATTATTCGAAACCACCTATTCGTTTACTTCAAGCAGCTGAATCAAATTTCAAGGGGATTTGCAAACAGAAATAGACAGACCTTTCTTTCTGAAAACATTTTCCATTGCACTAAAAAATTCTCTACCATCTACTAGCTTGGGGACATATTTCCAGATGATGCAAAAGGGGGGGCAAGAGAGAAAACATTTGTATTCTTCCATAGTGCATTTTAACATCATGATACTATGATCAACACAAAGGACCATTATCAATGTTATTAAATGCTCACTTCACATTACAATATCAAATAAATATCCAAATAGCAAGAAGACCAACCTTGTTCAACAAGAATATCGCATATGCTGATCTTGTTGTCTCCTGGCTGTCAAGAAACAGAGGGAATTCCACAGTCCTCATGATTGTGCTAGGAGGGACAGAAGTTGCTACTGAGGTTAGAGATGATGGCTCAACTGAAGGCGCAGGATCAAGAACATATGACCGTGAACCTCCAAAGCGCAAAGGATATCGAAGAGGAACATTGAGATACGATGCAATGAGGGAGACTGCCTATGATTCATAACAAACACAGTTAGGTCTATCACCATAAAATAGAGTACAAACTGAAGAACACTGCTCAGTTACAGGTGTAACCTAATCTTAATATATATTCTTTCTAAAACAGAACAAAAATCAAAAGGCATAAAAGATAATATTCTCTAGCAAAGAAATTAGAAATATTAGATGAATGTTGAATGGTGAATTCAATTATCATTTGATAATAATTAATCAAACTATATTATACATACATGGGCAGCATATCCCAGAACAGTCGAAGATTTCTGAACCTCTGTCTTGTCACTGAAGTAGCCAGTCTTTTTCACACAAAGCTTTGATAACTGTAGACCCAATATGACCAAAGGTTTGTTTTGGGAGCCATTTGGCAACACTGATCCAGCATTTCCTAAAAACAATTATAGTATTTAAGTTTTTGACAGAATTGCAGAAACAACATTTAAGGACAAAGACTCTTATGGCAGGTAAACTGGCAACAATATTTTAGAGGACTAATTCTCTATCCATTAATTCTAACAAAAATATAAAAGTTTCATGCTCCAAATAACTCTTCCAGTATCTTAGAAAAATTTTCAAGCAAGCCAGTTAACTATTGGCAATAGTTGTCACCACAAATGAAACACTTACTAGAATCAATATCAGGCAGCTAGAAAATTGTAACTTAATCAATAATCTACTGTAATAATATGCTGATATATGGCCATAATTAAAACGATTATTTGCCTATCATCTGGATGTACCTTATTTTTCGATATTAAGCTCTGTTATTGAACAACAATGTTTACTACAATTTTATTGTCGAAAAAAATTTAGCCATATAATTTTATAGCAATTCGGAATATAGAACTGAAACCCCATGGAAGTTGCAATGCAGAAAATGACATACTTGCTTTGGTTATGTTGGAGGTAGATCCAGGCTTGTGATCTTGTTCATCCAAATGCCTCACAGGATATATCTGAGCAACTTGAGCTATCATATATTGCTGTCTCATCCGTAACTTCTGTTCCAGATTTTTAAGGCGTCCACAACCATTTTCCCCTGACAGCAATTTATTAGCTTCCTATAACCAGAAAAATGAAATACTCTGGTAAGGTTAGACTTTAGAGAAATAGAACAGCTCCATCATATCGAGTTTGAATGTATAGAAAAATTTATGTGTCCTAGAATCAACATATTGTGAACCCAAAAGCACCAAGCAACAAATTTAAGAGTACATCTTACACCAAGCTAGACAAGCTATCAAGGAAGCTACTTTTTGCAACACCCTGCGCATTTTTGCAGCGCTTTGGTTTGGCGCCGACTGTTATCCTTCGAGCTCCAAAGGGAAACAAAACCTGATAATTGAATACCTTCAGATTACTGTGTGCAGCTTCAAGAGCCTTGCTTGCCACTGACAACGTTCTGATCTTGACACAAAGCTGTTCCCTCTGATCCACAACATCATCCGACAATTTCTTCGTGCGCATCTTCAGATCCCCCAGACGATCAGTATGCTCTTGCAGTCTCTGCCTCATTTCAGCCAACTCATTGACCTGCTCGAGAAACGACCGGCGAGCCTGTCCACAACACCATTAGTCCATTACGTTACAAATCTGCAGCAATCTGGTATACACATACACAGGTAACATGAGCAAAATACACGGACAATGACTCAGGCGTCGCCAAGATTTAGGAATGCGCGTTTGTCTCTTCTCTACATCCCAAGCACAAGCAAAGGTTGGGAAAACGAATCCGATCTTCCCAATTCAGGACCGACAAGAGAAACGCCAAGATCGGTGGAGAATCGAATGACAGGCAGAGGGCACAACAGGGGATCCGAGTAATTTGCAAGGGATCGAGCAAGGAGCGCGCCACCTGAATCGACAGGGCCAACTAACAAATCACCTGTAGCGCGGAGTCGAGGCGCGCGGCGAGGTGCGCCTTGCGGTCCCCGGCGGGCTGGAGCGCGGCAGAGAGGCTCCAGAGGCGCGCGAGCTCCTGCTGAAGGTCGTCCCAGTGGATGACCTTGGGCGCGTGGGCCCCCTCGACCTCGGTGGCCGGCACGAGCACCCAGCCGTCCCCCTCCTCCTCCGGCGGTTGCGGGTGTGGAGGCGGGGAAGGTGGAGGGGAAAGGGGAGGGTCAGGTGCGGCGGACGACGGGGCCGGGTCCTCCATCGCCGCGGATCATGCCCGCGGGTGAGGGGTCGGTGGGAGGCTCGAGCTTGGCATGGGCGGGCCGATGGGCAGTGGGCTCGTGCGGTAGAGTTTGGGGGCGCTCCGGTGGGGTTGGGGAGCAGGAGTTGGAGATGCGCCGACGGTTCCTTCTCCGGCGAGCGGCGGCGACTGCTTTCGGTTGGGTTTGGTTTGGCCTGGCTTGGCCTGGGGGGAATCGTCGTCGTTGGTGTTGGTGGGGTCCACCTCGTTGGAACCAGGCCCGCCTATCTATGGCCCGTTGTCCCACTTTGGGCCCGGTACTTTGCTTAGCTTGGGTTGGGCCTAGCTTTTCCTTTTGTGCGCGAACAGTAACACTTTCTTCCTGTTATGTTAACCCGGTTCACCCACCAAAATTGATTCTGCGCAAATCGAATTCGATTCAGAGTACCAGACAAACGAATTGGACCGGAAACTATATTTTAAATTTGATTCTGCGCCAAAAATTCCCAGTTTCAACATTATTGTATAAATAAATAAAACAAAACATAAGCTCAACCCAATGTATGTATTCAGTTGCAGCAAAAACAAAATTGCAGTATTATTAATTTATTATAAACAAAATTCCCAGCTGCAGTGATGCGTACGTGTTGCCGTTGCACGAGGAAGCCAAAGATACAGTACAACAAGCAGCAGCTTCATGTATGTATGCAGCCATCCGCCCATCCTTGTTTATTTAGTTCATAGTAAGTACGTGAATGAAAATTCAAAAGTAGCACACCACCCCACACGTACACACCAAACTCAAGTAATCTGATACACACTTTACACATATTCCCTTCTTATTTTTGACCGATTAGCTATTTTGTAAAATGGAAAAAACCCTCCAAAAGAAAGAAATTTACAATAGACTTGCTATTTTATAAAGTCACGTAACGAACATGTCCAACGAAAAAAAATAAGAAATAACTAACTTCCTATTTTACAAAATCAGATAATATATCTGTTGGAGTCTACTTTTTGTTACATAAAATTTTAAATAACATCTACAATAAAAATAACCAAGCTGTTAGAGTTGCTAAAAAAGCACATGGGTAGGGTAGAGAGTTGAAGCAGGCAATAAGCACAGCAGAGAATAGTAGACCTCCCAGTTTTTTAGTTACCTGCCACGTCTACATATTAACGCACACAATAAATTAAGCCTGAGTTGATCTATTCTTCTTTTTATTAAATTCGCTGACCTGCATGTCATTATCAATCCAGACGCTGCTTGTTTTCCTTCTGTTGTTGCGTGGCCAGCCGGATTACCGATTGTTCTGGCTGTGGCCAGTGCTGCCCACGGATCGATTGTGTACTACGTAGCTCTCGATTCTCGAAGGTCAAGTCACCCCCGAAGTAAATGTGTCACTGTCAGTGTGAGCATTTGCGCCCATATAAAGAAACCACACGAGCACCGGGCCGTCTTCGTCTCCCGCGCGCCTGCTCTGCTCTGATCTGCACGGCTCATCCAAGTGATCCTGCAGGGCGGATGCTGATGGGCGCCGCCACGCACACGGGCGGATCCGCGGCGCACTCTTCCTCCATCTCGCCGCCACCTCCCTGGCGCCCAGTCATACTGGTGCCCAGCCACCAGCAGCAGCAGCAGCAGCAGGTCCTCTACGACCTTGACCTCGCCACGCCGTCCCCGTCCCCGGCGACCGCTTCACCGGCGCGCCAGAGCCACCTCGGCCCCGCGCCCCGCCGCGGCGGCGGCAAGCAGAGGCAGCGGCGGCCGTCGCGGAAGCTGCCGACTACCTACATCAGCGCCGATGCCGCCAGCTTCCGGCGCATGGTGCACCAGGTCACGGGCGCCGACGACGCAGTAGTGCACCAGCAGCAGGCCACGGCGGAGCTCCTCTGCCGCCCGGCCCCGCCCTCGCGCGCTGCCCTGACGACGACGACGGCGGCGGCAGCAACGGTGACTACTCTTGTGCCGACGCTGGACACGTCGGCGTTCCTGCTCGGCGCCGAGGCTCGCGGGGCTTGGGGTGGGGGCGGCCACGGCTCTCCGGTGACGGTGGTGGATCCGGTTGCGGCGCTGCAGGAGGAGGAGGAGGAGGAGGCCTGTGGCGGCGGCTACCCAACCTTGGAGTCGTGGGGCGAGGATGACGCTCTCTTCTAGTTCTAGCTCTAGCGTCCATGCATCTTCCTACTGTAATGGATGTGATGTGATATGAGCCCATCTCGTTTGCTACTACTAGCTAGGAAGAAGAATCCATGGAGCTTGTTTGTTGTGGTGCTGGGAATGGAATGGGATTTTACTGTATAATATAATCTCGATTTGGTTGGCTGGACTCTGCAGCGAAGGCCGGAATATCACTACTTTGTTTGTGCAGGTGAAAAGGAGATCGATTTGTTAATACTTAATTAGTTGCAGATAATGATAGCTGTTTAATTAGTCTCTACAATCAGTAGTACTCCCTCTATCCATCTTAACTTTTACCAAATTTATATAATAAAATAATAATATTCATAATATTAATTAAATACTACTACGTATTATATATTTTTTAAATCTTCGTTAAATATATTTTTATAATATATTTATTTAGTGTCATAAACTTTCGTATTTTTTTTCAGATCCTGAGATGTTTTTGACTCTCTTCGTAATTATTAGAATGACTTAAAATGTAGGGAATAGTACGTTGAGATGAGTTGATCAAGCCGGACTAGAGCTGAATTTGACAGGGACTGGCGGACTGATCGGAAGCACACAACAAGTCGTGCCGTGTGTGATGAAATTGACAACAGAGTGCAAGTCCAAGTCGTCGCAGTCATGCACAGCACAGTGGGTTCTCGGTCGGAGTTTGTACCGACAGGCGACTAGTCAAGCCTGCTTTCCTCGTGGCCATGCAACCTGGTCACCTGGACCTGCCGGCCGCCCAATTACTGCCCCACGCCCAGCCCAGCGGCTGACGCCATCATCGCGCCATGCTCCTGCCATCATCACCCGGCCATTATAATCCTGTACTGTACATATTACGGCCGTTTATAGGGAATAGTAACACGTACAGTACGGTAATAATAGTGTTGACAATAAAAAATGTCTGAAGTTGTCAAAATAATAAACAAATTTCAACATTGCATTCCACTCGTCTGAGATGGTAAAGATCCTTCAATTTAGAGCCGAGACCGGTACTACCAATCTGAGACGTCAGATCTCGAACCTACTTGTTTTTAAGTCGGTTTTTGGTAAGTTTTTAGACGTGGGAAACTTAGACATTAAGCCTTGGAAAGGTTTCCTGCTGGGATAAGACAACCCTCCTCTATATACATGTGAGGATCATGGCCGATTAGGATCTTAACCATCCAAATACATCTAGAAAGTAAGCTTTTTCGTGGCTCACCCTATCTTCCTCTCTACTTATCCTCGTTCTTCATCGGCGCTGCATGAATAGTTGATCGATGATGGCAAATAAAGCTCTAGAGCGATCAGGCCGGCTAGAGCATCCCATAGCCGTCACACGCCTTGACGGGTCCCTTCCGGACGTGTGGGGTTTCGGGTCTCAAGAGACCTTGCCAGCGTGTTTTACGTATCGCGCTCCCAACGAGACTCCTCCGACGACATGTCTGTCTTGCGTATCGCGCTCATCGTTGGAGGCACAAGGTCCAGGTGTGGATATCCCCTAGGCGCTGGCCGATCTAAAAGTCGGCTTATCCTACATCGAGCGGTCTACCTCCTTATCGAGTGTGGAGACCCAATTCGGCGTCAACAAATAGTACTCCGTTTTTTTGTCCTTTGAAAAAAAAAAGGTATGCACAGGCTCACGATCCTAGCTGTTTTCTATTGCCAGCGGTATTATTTGCATTTATAGTCAGAAAAAAATATTTATAGCCAATAATAGTTTTCATAGAGAACCAGTTATCTTGTGCGGCCGGATTATTATACATGAGTCATGACACGGCCGAATGTAACCTAAACTACTTCTATCTCAATGAAAATTATAAGCATGTTCGGTAGCGCTGAAAATAAGCGCTGATTATGACTTGTGCTGATTTATTGTTGGAAATAAACGGTTGATTGAAGAAACGAACGGGGTGTATATACTCCATATACGCAACTGATCTTGCGTGAGGATAACCGGTGTTGTCCACGGGTTTTGTAGCTTGGAACGGGAAGGTCAGGTCACCCAAAGTACTGTAAATTTGTCACTGACACTTCTGTGAGAGGTCGCCCCCATAGTGTTGATATATTATGTGCTAAGCCCATATAATACATTCAATAATTAATAAACTCTATGATTTATATTAAATAATATTCATTGGTTTAAATACCATGATGGGTCACATACACATGCCGCCGGTTGTTGGGTTGGGCGTGAGCAAGGCAAGGAAGGCAAGCAGTCAGGCAACGAGAAGCCAAACTAGCAGTGAATGAGTGAACCGTCTTCCACTTTGCTAATTAGAAATATTGATAGGATGAGTTACGGAAGTTTCTTTCATCTCCACATTGATGGGTTACGGAAGTTTCTTTCATTCTATTAAGTAATTGGCAAAGTGAATACGGGTTAATCAATTGGCAAATTGAAAACGGAAGTTTCATTCACTAGTGTTGAACGCCTGATGCCTCCTGGCCTTCGTGAGTCTCCTTGCTTTCTCATCCGTGCGACAGGGGATATATCTATATATTCCCAACTCCCTGGCATGGCGTAAGTTGCTGCAAGAGTAGACAACTAAAAAGTTCTTGCTGTTTAATAGCCTCCCCGTTCCGGAGCTTGCGCGCACAAGTTTTAGAAGAGTAGGAGCCTCCGAAACGCACGTCGACATCGAGTTCACCTGCTCGGGTGGAGATCGACGATCACGTTTTTGGGGAGTGTCACGGCATGACTACTCGCTACGTCTTCTTCCTCTCCTTCCCGGCGATCACAGGAGCTCCCTGGACGGTTGTGTTCGTGGGTGGAACGACACTGCAACTCCTCTGTACTGCACCGATTGGGACGACTACATCAACAGGCAACATGGTTTCCTCTTCTGTTGCAACCGGCTTTGCCGCAGGGTATGATTCATATATGCTATTCAATCATTCGCTTATGTTGTTGATCAAAACTCTGCTGATTAGCATGTTCTACATGATTATTTGCATGCTGATAGACAAACCATTCATGATTTTTATGCTCTGTTCCATTGTGAATAAGCGCATATTTATCACTGTTATTTTTGTACTATTTTTCTGGAATAAATTAAACCTGAATTTGACTAAAATTCTAACACATAGGACACCGAGAGTGTGTGAGGTCTGATGACAGCATATCCATGGCTTGCAGTAGCAGCGTAGTACATGAATGCATGCTCTCGTGCTAGTCTACGGTGCGTGTGAAATGGTTGGCCCGTGTCAACGGCCTCTGTTGCTTGCTTACATACATGACAACGTGTCTACTCGCCGTCCTCATGGCTGGTCGCCTAGGGCGTATTGGTCATACTATGCTTGTGTGTTGACGATATCCTGATTTTTGTACAAACATTGATGTGGTTATTGAGGCCAAGTCTTTTATCCATCAAGAGCTTTGACAATGTCAAAGATCCGAAGAAGCTGTTGTGATCCTAAACGGTAGTAGAAGTTATGAATTTAGAAAACCAAAATGTCTTATAATTAGAAACGGAATGAGTCAAAACGAGAATGAGATCAATTCAATGCAGTCTCACTTTGTTGAGAAGATCTTGAGCCAGTCAGGCTTTATGAATAGCAAGCCCTCTCTAACACCATAGATTCCTAGTGTGACATTAGGAAAGAACATAATGATAGCTAAAGACCAATTGTTGTACTTTGAGAACATAATGATAGCTTTGACAACACTAGGATCCCTATTGTTGCAAGTAGTTTGAGAAGGTTTCGTGTTCAACATGGGTAATGATCATTGCATGCACTAAAAAGGGTGTTATTATCTTAAAAAAGTATGATCCGCTATAAAAATTCTGGACACCCAGCTATACTTGAGGGTTGGATTCTAAAATTCATGAACTCCACGATACAATTGGGTATGTGTTTACTTGAAGCCACAAGTGGGTATGTATTTATTCCACTCGAACAAAGTGGATATATGTGTTCACCCATATATACTTGGCTAGCGTAATGATCCCAATGACATTAAGAAAAGAACAAGAGGATAGCTAGACTAATCGAGGTACTCTTGGATTATCGGTTCACTCATGTAGTTGGATAGCGAAACAAGACATGACATCTCTTTTGTTGTAAGCAAGTTGAGTAGAATCATCTCTGACTTGGGTGATTGTCACTAGCATGCACTTAAACAGGGTCTTGTGTCACCTTAAATGTACAATGAGCTATCGGGTTCACTGTTCTGGGCACCAAACTATATTTGAGGGGTACGGTGATTCAAACTGGATATCTGAAATTCATGAGCTCTCTGTGCACCACAAGTGGCTAGAGTATATATTTATTCCTGAAGGTACCACAATGTCCGAAGGTATTTGAAATAAACCATTTTGACGAGATCGTGAACCATGGAAGCAGATACAGCTACTGCCTGTACAGTCGGATTCTAGTGCAAGATTGCTGCATGTACCGGATGCGCGCCTTGGTGCGGTTCGTGCCGACGGTTTTGCGTCCCGTGCCATAAAGTCATAAACAAACCACGCAGAGCACCCCGTCTCCCACGCACGGTGGCGGCGGCGGCGGGTTCCCGAGCTTGGAGTTGGAGTCGTGGGCTGCCGACGCTCTCTTCTTCTAGGAGTATCTGGCGTCCCCATGCACACCTTACCTTATTGCTTGTCCGGTTTGCAGTTTGCTGCTCTCTTGACCGATCCATCCATCGATTGATCCACAAGCTAGCAACGTCATTGTTTGATTGAGATTACAAGTAATCTGGTATTCTGGTTTGCTGCTATCTTGATCGATCAGACAATGTGGTTACAAGTAATCCGGCCGGCTTGTTGCTGGAAATAATCGATGTGGTTACATGGAGTAAGGATCGTCAGTACATTTGTACTTTGTGTTTGTTCAGATGAAAAGACTGAGACAAAGCGAAGGTGCACGAGATGGTTTCTTCATTTCTCTTTGCATTGGTTGCCTGCTGCCATTCTCACTCTCTCTTCCTTCCTTGGTTTCCATTCTCGTCGTCGTGAGGACTTGACAGCGAGGTGTTCGATTCGCATTCGATTCCACTCTGACTGAACGAAAGAAAATGCAAGTGAAACGAGGGCATGCTAGTATATTTGCAGGAGTATTTCGAAAAACAAAGCACTGTTGCCTTGTTGGTAGAGAAAATCAAAGGTGATTCATTAGTTTAGTTCATTAGTAGCTGATAGTGATAGCTGCTTAGACCCTACGATACGTTGAGAGATGAAGCCGGATTGAAACCACTCCTACAGTTGGACAGGGACGGAGGACACAATGCAAGCCATGCCGTCAGTCGTCGCGGTGGGTCCGGCTGGTATCTAGATCAAGATCCATAACATAAATATATTTTTAAAATGTAGTATATCATCTAGAGTCATAGGTATTGCTTTTTTTGTGTAAATTTAATCACAATTAAGTAAGTTTGCCCTAATCTAAATATAGAATGGTATATCTATATCACTTATTATAGAGCTAATCGATACTACAAGTTTGCAAGTCATTCTTGTCATCTCTCACTAACTATCCACATCATCTACCACTAATAGTCAACATCATCTTAATGTATGTTATCCACGTCATCTCCACTAATCATTTGACTACTTTTATTATGGGACTTGCTAATATAATATAATAGACATGCCCTGTTTTTATTTCAAAACTCAGGCAATGATTTCTATTTATATTTCAAAACTCAGGCGACATTTCATATACATGAAACTCATTTCATATATCTCTTCTTAAATATATTGCAATGTCACCGATGATGCCTATGTGACCTCACATTTAATATAAATGAAACTCAATTGAAACTCCCACTAAGACTAGCCTCATGACTCCCCTGCTCTTCACTAATCCAATTGTCATCTTGTCGCTTCACCTCCACAGCTCCACGCCTGCCTCCTCTGCTTGGCCACTTTCCTCTAAAGATGCTGGCATTGTGAACAACTGGCAATGGCAACCCTCTCCCCGAGCTTGATGCTTGATTTCAGACAACTAAAATCTAAGAGACACCTTTCTCTCTCTCTCTCTATATATATGGAAGTTATTTCCTACTCTCAGAGAGTAGTTACTCTTATGTCTATATCTATAAATTCAGATCATCTATGATCCCAAAAAATATATGTAGACAAAGTATATGGTCATACTAAACTATCTAGAGTAGTATGTGGTTATATTTTTCTGTTATCCATATAGTATATGTTATACTTTTTAATATACTACTGCAGTGGTATTTTAGTAATATATTTAAAAATATGGGCTCTGATGAAAAAATTTCACCACTAGTACAGAAAAGCTCTATACAGGCGGTTGAAAATTTTTCGGAAAAATAGAAATCGGACTAAAAAAACAGAGATTTTTTTTTTAAATAAGGGGAGGCAGCCACCGGCCAGCGCCCGCCCGACGGATCGAAGTCGCAAGTCGCGGCATTTTTCACGCAAAATTCGCGCGCTGCACGGCCGGCGGGATTCGAACCTGCAACCTCTGCTTCGCGCGTACCCCTTCTAACCACTCCACCCATAGTTTATTTGTGTTTGAATAGTATTAGGTTCGCCACGTATTGTTACGTAACTGATAGAAAAATGATTGTTTGTGGTCCTAAACGAAGTCAAATAAAAAAATTGTCAACTACAAAGTTGCATAACTTTTCGAGATCTACAACTTTCATGTAGACAGTTTTTTCATCTGAGGCTTTTTTCAAAAAGTAAAAATTCAAATTTCAAACTTTGACCGTATTTTACGTCAATAAAATGATTTCAAATAAAAAAAATTTCAACTACAAAGTTTCATAACTTTTCGAGATCTACAACTTTTATGTAGACAGTTTTTTCATTTGAAGTCATTTGAAAAAATCAAATTTTCAAAATTGGCACCGATTTGTACAGGCGGTTCACTTAAGAAACCGCCTGTAGAAATGCCCCCATTTCTACAGGCGGTTTTCTTAAAATAACCGCTTGTACAAATTGGTTTTCTACAGGCGGTTTTCTTAACAAAACCGCCTGTAGTGCATTTCTACAGGTGGTTTTAGATTTGGGCCCATCATTTGATTTCCAGTGACGTCCGATAATCAAAACCGCCTATAGTAATAAAAGCGTGGCGCCTGCGTAGAGCTTTTATGTACTAGTGCACATATTAAGATTTGAAGTATCTTAAATTAAGTATCTAAACATACTCAAACTGATAAATTAGTATGCATGCATACACAATTGGGTTTATTGAAGGTGGGAGTAACTACTCCCCGGAGTATATAAAATGCACCCATATATATGTATACATGGTAATGATTTTTACTTTTAAAAATATCTTGCAGTGAGATATGGTTTTAGTTTTTTAGGCGTAAGTAACGATATAGTACTCCCTTCAAAAGATTTGGTATGGTATTCGTGTTGGCCAAGGTTTAAAACCAGTTCCGCAGAAAATATTAACAATATCAATATCTCTAAATAAGTTTATTATGAAATAGATTCATGGATTTTTTAACAATCATAATTATGTATTATAAGTATTAATATTTTTTATATTATATTTGGTTAAAGTTAGAAAAACATTTGACTCAGAACTAGTACGGTTTTTTGGGCCGGACGCAGTACACGTACTGTGTGCCTCGTAAACTGAAACTGACACGTCACGAATTGACATGAAAAATGGTAGCTGAGCCTGCAGAGCAGTCAAAAATAGCGGCCCAACGCACGGCGTGCCGTGCAGCCGTGCAGGGTGCAAGTCGTCGCAGTCACAGGGAGTGACGACCGAACCGACGACAGGACAGGAGCACGGCGAGACCGACGGTAGAGACAACGTTATTGGGTGCGTTCAGATCCCAGTCACAGTTATAATTTTGTACCGTAGCATGTTTGTTTGTATTTGATAACTTTTGTTTAATCATGGTCTAAACAGGTTTAAAAGATTTGTCTCGTGATGTACATGCAAAAAGTATAAACATTCAAATATTTCGTCTATATTTAATGCTCTATACATGTACCGTAACGTTGATGTAACTAGTTATAATTATAATTTGCAGTGGATCTAAACAGACCATTGTTGTCTCGGTTGGAGCTAACCAAACACACCGGGCGTTAGAGCTCGAGCTTGTAGAACGACGGATGCCGACGGGGCGGCAGAGCAGGGAGAACACGCCAGTGTCCAGTGCAGGAGGACTACTATGCCGCCGTGGACTGCCGCTCTCGCCCCCCGGCTGCTCTGTCTACTCAGCTGCTCGTCAGATTAGAGAATTCCGGCCGGGACCCGTGCGCACGTCCACGGTCCAGTGACGACGATAGAGGAAGACGACGAAGGTGAGGACGACTCCGCTGCCGCCTCTCTTGTCTGGACGCCCTCATGCTGTCATGCACCGCGCTCACGTGCTTCCTCGTGGCCAACCTGCCGGCCGCCGCGACCGCGACGCCGCCCAATTACTCCACTGCCGCGTTGTTGCCAGACGCCATCATCGCGCCATGCTTCTGTCATCGGCTCTGTTCGCTTCAACTCAATAGCATATATTTTTTTTAGCTCTGAAACAGTATTTCTCCTCACAATAAATCAGGTTCAGTCCAAATCAACTTAGCTTTTCAGCTGAAGTGAACAGAGCAATCATCATCCACTAAAAATCATCTTTTTCTTTTGGTTGGGTAACACGAGAGTAGGCTACAGTACGTGCATAGCTAGCTTTATCATCACACAAGTTTTAAATCTCCGGCTATGTCTATTTAAGAAAGATTTAACTAATTTTTGTATGTATATAAGCCAGTTTTACCTGTCGCTATACTCCACTATAGCTGAATATAGTCTGTTTTGCGACATATAGATAGCTCAAAGTTTTAGCCGGCTATTTAAAGCACTGGTTATTAGACACAAGCTTCTTCGTTCCAAATAAAAGAAAAATATAGAGCTAATGTGCATTCGGCCTGGCCGCCTGGGGCTGATGAGTCCCTTTGCTTTCAACTCTAAAACCAAAAAAATGCTACAATAAAGGTAAGGCTCAAGAAAAGCCTTTGATGAGTTGTCTTGTATATTGTAAAAATAATGGTCCATTCCTCTCTTAAATTTTCATTTCATGAAGTGCAAATACTTGAGCTACTAACATCTGAGGAGGTTAGATATTTTTAATTTTCATTTGCAAATATGTAAAAATTTTATGGTGAAAACTAAATAGGGCCTATCAGTGCCACCATGCGCCACAAATTCGTACAGCTGAAGTGATGACAGCCTAGTTGCTTTCTCGATGGGCTCTCAAGCCCCGCGCCAGCAATGGGCAAATTTG
This sequence comes from Eremochloa ophiuroides, assembly GCA_038502445.1. Classification (NCBI taxonomy): domain Eukaryota; kingdom Viridiplantae; phylum Streptophyta; class Magnoliopsida; order Poales; family Poaceae; genus Eremochloa; species Eremochloa ophiuroides. Next base: position 87,608,622 of record JAHLJS010000003.1, read on the forward strand.
GGCCATTTTCATCAGCAGCCCATTGACGTGCACACATCCATACCCAGCAGCCCAGCAGGTGAGACCTGCCCCCATCCCCGTCCATTCCAATTCCATTTTGTCACAGTTCTCTCTCTGCTCAGTCCTCAGCGGCGGCGGCGGCGGCGGCGCCGCAGCGAGGCCTCTGCGAGATCTCTACCACGGGAGGGAATCTCCGCAGCCGAGCGGAGCGGAGGGAGATGTCGTACATGCGGGGGGACCTGCTGACGAAGATGCGGAAGCTGGTGAAGGGCCTCGCCAGGCCCGAGCCCACGTGGCTCAAGGCCATGGAAGAGTCAGTGCTATCTCTTTCCCCGTCCCTCTATACGCCCTTGCACTTGCATTTCTCGAGTAGTCGATCCATCCGTGACGCCGTTAGGGTCAGGACAGTGGACCATTTCTTTGCTGTTGATGGCCCCTCTTAGTGTTGCTTGGAATCCTGTGAATAAATGACTCCTCTACGAGCAATCGCTCGCATAGGCCCCATTTTAATTGCTCATCCTTGTACAATGGATCTGTGTTGGTTGGGTTTGTATCATTGTGTTTCGCTTGTTTGAGTTGTGCTACAGGTGTATAAACGGAATATGGCTGGTGAGTCTATGTATGCCTAATAGCTTGTTTAAAAGTTCCATATCATTTGTCACCTGTAACAGTTCCGTTCTTGTTCTTCATGCTGCTTTCTGGTTTACCGAAACAAGTTGCCCTTGTTCATTAGGGCACCGCCAGTGACATTTCCTCGCCCAGATGGGAAGATCAAGAAGATCGAGTTTCCTGAGGATGTGTATGTTAGGAAGTTCAACAAAAAGCATCCAGATTCGCTCTACCATGATGCAATCAAGTAAGATCATTCTCTTTTCTTATGTGATTTGCTGATGTCCATGTCCATGTCCATGCGATGAGCAGAAGCCTGCTCTGGGCAGAAATGGTTCTCTTCTGTCCGCTGCTTTCTTAGCTGCTAGTAAAGGTTTGTCTGGGGTTCCTAGTTCTCTGCTTTAGGACCCTGTTGTAGGGGGGATTTTCTAGCTCTCTGCTTGAGGGCATGCTTTTCTGTTGATACAGCTTGTCATGGTACGCTTACCGCAGTACAACTTCAGTTGGCCTCATCAGACATGAGGCACTGCTGTTCACTTTCTGTTTGTGAAGTATAAGACTTCACTATGTAGTAGTAAGAAGTATTGGATATTTGTGGTGTTTAGTTAACTGAATAGATAGATAGATAGAATGGTTAGCTTGAATTCTTCAGTGGTAGAATTTACTTGGCTGTGCTCATTAGTTTTAGATTCTGAGTTACTGGTTTCCAATGCTAACATAAATATCTATCATTTTGTGACATAAATTAGCTAAAGGGCTGCTTAGGCAGAGCTCAATTTGAAGTGCTGTAACTGAATAATCCAGCTTGGCAGAGCTCACCAAGGGCAGAGATTGTGGTAAACACATGTATACCAAGGGCAGTGTTTAATGTTTTGTAAGCAAATACAGTATATTTGATAAAGCAGTCCTCATATCCCCCCCGCTACAAATGATTCAGATTCACAAAATGGAGTCACACGGTATAGCTGTAACTAAAACAATGCTATGTTTCTAAACTGAAAAGAGCTCAGCTGCTGCGGCAAACATGGAGCCTTTCCACTTGTGTGTGTCACCAAACCACTGGACTAGTTTCTCATCTCAGTTTGTCCTTCCTTTTCAGGATAAGTGGATTTGATCCACCACCAGCTCGAGTTTTTGCTTGGCGTGTCCTGGAGTTGAAAGAGCAAGGAGTCAGTGAAGATGATGCAATGGCTGTAGCAGATGTAATTATTCTCTTCTATAATCCTTTTGTTTATCAAACATCATTAAACAGAAAACTCAATTCTGAGCCTCACTGTACTTAAATTTGAAGTTATTGAGTCTCAAGTTTGAATGCTGCCAGTTTTATTGGATATCTGTTGTATAACCTCCATCATTTTTCAGATGGAGTATCGGACACAGAAGAAAGCAAAGAAGAAAGCATACAAGGAACTGAAAGAAATCGCCCGCAGTGAAGGAAAGAAGCCACCTCCAAATCCCTACCCAAGTGCCATAAAAGAAATACAAGCAGAGGAAAAGAAATATGTTATGGATCGTTTATATAACCCGAAGGTAATTGAGATTGCAAACAAGATGAAAGAGGAGAGAGACAAGTTGCGCCAAGAGAGAGCAGCAGGTCAATGGTAGTAGTAGGTATTATTTGGACTGGTCGACTAGGTATGTTTATGATACTGGTCAACTGGCATCATACATAATAATTGTTGCTTACTTGAAGTTGATATGGGAAACAGGGAACTCATGTGTTTTTTATTCGTATTTTTGCGATTGTAAATGGCCTCTAGCTCATTCCTCTTGGCTCTATTCCTTGTTTCTTGTTTTTCAAATATCATTTTTCAGTATTTTCTTAGAAGTCCGTGAGTTTCGTCCTCCGTTTTGCTATGATGTAATGGTCTGATGCCATTTGGATGGTTCTTGTGCACTTAGCATGAGTGCTTGAGAAATACTTTGATGTTGTGGAACCTTAATTTGATCATAATCCAATTTGGGCAAGATTAAATGGCATTTTTTTTCTACAGCAGCAACTAGCCATGATATGATAGAGCATATGCTCCTGTCCTATCATTTGGGAATTCTCTATTTACAAATTGGGAAAAGGTTTCTCAGCAAGCTGATGAATTGATATGTATTTTGCTTGTTTCGGAAAGTTTTGATTATAGCTGATATAAGACTAGATCAAATCAGCAGTTGCATTGTGACGTGTTGGCAGAATGTCAGCTTCCCTTCTCCTCGGCTCTTGTATGTTGTCAATGTAATTTCTGCATATCCCTGTGATGAACATTTTTTAGTAATCTGAGTGCTCGTTCAGTTGGTGCTCACTCCTCATCACTCTGATGGGAGGTTGAACGAACCAATTTCTGTTGAGATGTGGCATTCTGAGGGATGTGATTGAGTCGTTGATTGCTCTTAATATGTGACTATTAAAGCAGTAGCGGCTGACAATGTACGGAAGTATGCAAACCGTTCTTAGAATACATGGTTAACCATCCCATCTTATTACAGGACCAAGTAGGGAATGACAAAAGAAACTTGTGGCAGAAAAACATCACAAAAGAAACTTGTGGCAGAAAAACATCTGCTTACTAATAAGTGTGAGTAGAGCTATTCACCTTGTCATGCTTCACACATGTCGAAATATCGTGCAAAGTTGTAGTCCTTGAATTTGAGGTCCACAATTTCTATAATGAGTGAAGGTATGCTATCAGAAAAATGAGAAGATGGCATGCCTTAGCCCTAGAAGTATAGCTATATAGTTTCACTATTATGAAGACCTCATATGAGCATAGAACCTGGTGCCGGAACAAAGCAAAGTGGCATCAATGGCGATAAGAATTCAATCATGAGTGCAAGAGTAAGCAACCTCTTTCATGTAAAAATATCAGGACAATTTGGTTCAAATCCAATGCTTTTTGTCAAGTCTTCAATGGCCTGAAAGTAAAGGATTCATATATAACATAGACACATATTTGAAGATGACTTGTTGGGGGTGGTCTTTATTGTTTATTTTTTTCCTCGCTGAGTAAACACAGGCTATAATTATTGAACATGGTTTATCATAATCCAATTTTGAGCTATGCCCCCTCCAATCAGTACCTCAGGACGCGTAGAGTTTCTCGCAATATCTAAATGGCCAATGGCAAATTATCAGGTTCCTTCTATCCATGGGACCGAGCACTAGCTCGGATGGTGAGCACTCTCGGTTGGGAGGCCACAGGTCACAGTTTGAGGGCTGCTCGAAACGATTTTCCCACCGGAATTTTTAACCCTTTTTCCTTTATCTATTTTCAGGTACTGGAAAGTCTACGCCTCGTCTCTACACGGATGCTCTGGATAGATTAGTGGTTTTTCGTCACGCACGAAGTCGTCTTTGTGTTTATGTAAACCGTGTACTCTAGTTGTAAGTCTAGCTTATATATTAGGGGTGTGCGTGTGTGTGGTGTGAGTTTTAATATGTAAGTTCAGATACTACAACTTACAATAAAGTTTGAGGCTTAAAAAAAAAAGTTCCTTCTATCCATCAGAATACATAATGGAGCAAAAATTATGCTAAGACCAAAACCTAATAAAAAATTTCTATCACATCTCAAAATATCATAATTCTAAGTTGTGCCCCCCCCCCCCCCCCCCCCAACCCCAATGAGTCCCTCAGGATGCGTAGGAGTTTCACGCAATATCTAAATGGCCAATGACAAATTATTTGGTTCCTTCTAGAATTAGAATGCATAATAGAGCAAAAATTATGGTAAGACCAAAACTTGATAAAAAATTTCTACCGCTTGGTGAGGTTGGGTTGTGGGATGGTGCCCAGGTGCTGCGGAAGCTATGCGATGGTGCGGTTGGGTTGTGGGATGACCGGATGATAGTAATAACTGGGTACTCAATAATATTCAGTACCCTGGGTACCAATTAGGGTAATAAGTACTAGCCTTTAACTCTGTGCGAGATGCAGACAAACAATCCAGAGATATTTATTTATCGCCACAAAAAAGTAAAATATACATAACGAAAGATAATATTGACATAAAGTTGAAGATGTGTACTCTGATTATTACATACTTATAAACAAAGTGGCAGGGGATCGATCAACATCCCTTATGCTAGTAGCTCCAAATAAACAAACAGGGAGAGATATTTATGTGATATAGTACAAGCCAGCCACTTATTGTACTAACTTTTTTCAAATAATTCCCCCATGGTCAGCAAGCATTGTATGTATGGGAAACAGGTTCTTATGCCCACCGGTATATGTGCGTCGCCGCCCAACTGTTGAACTTTTGACGTATTCAAATTATAAGATATTGTCCTTGATGACAAGGAAAAGAAGACAATCTCTTTGTAAGGATGAAATCCGAGGAAATCAATAGCGGCGTTCAAGTCTGCTTGGGCGGCCTTATTATATTTGTCTTCATCAAGGACAACATCAGCACTGTCAAAGTCCCATTCATCGTCAGCAACAAACTCATCATCACCATTTTGAGTAGCAGGTGGTAGCTCCTCCTCGTCATTATAGTCACGGATGATCCTCCATTCATCGTCAGCAGAACCGCTGTGAAGAAGAGGAGGCTTTGCCTAGTCTTCAACACCCACTCCATGTGAATGTGATGATGTCCATCATCATTTTCCTCTCCTTCTTCTTCATCTTCTTCCTTAAGCAACCAGACTTGAAACAGGGGGCTATCCCAGTTGATCCAATAAAGTAACGCAGTGTACACCCCTTTCTCTGATTTTCCCAAGTAAAAGGCAGCCCATTTAGCACCAAGTTTGCTCAGTGTTGCTGGAGATCTCACCATTTGGTATTTGTCATTAGACAAGGCTATCCTGCAATTAATTACCAAAAAGCATGCATATGCATGTGTGGTTAATTAATTAGCACTAGAGCAAATAAATCATATGTGTAGCATGCAAATAAATCATATGTATAGACATAGCAATATATACATTAATAATAATAGATGAAACGATGCCTACTACAGCAGTAGTTAGTACTAGTACCTCATGACAGAATCGTTTTGACAATGCACATAGAGTGCTCCCCGAAAAGAGACGGCCTTGCGGTCCCAGCAATAATGACGATATTCCAGCAGCATATCGGCCATGGTGCCGGCAGGCTCCCCTTGGCGGATCCAGGACCTCTCCTCCCACCTCCATCTCCTCGACAAGAAGACGTGAGCTCTGAATGTCGATGGCGGCCATTCTTGCTCCTCAAGGTCGATGGTGATGTCTTGGCGAATGTCACCCAGATGAAGGGCAAGAAAGGGGACACGAAATACCTCGAAGTGCTGCGGATAATCCGCCACGGGATCATAGACAAGGTAAGAGCGTGAATACAACAAGCGGTGGTCATTGTTCGTCTCCTGATCCTGATCCGCCGCCGTCCCTGCCAAGACCCTGACGCCACCAAGCATGTCGCCAATGGATGGTTTCGGAGAGGCAGGCAAGCTGGCCCATTGCCGCGTGGCAGGGTTGGCCACTACGTGGCACACCATGCTGCACACCAAGAGCAGACCATTGCAGCTATCCTCCACTTCCAGCAGATCCGAGTAGTCTTCGTCGAGGAAGCCGAGGCAGCCGCCGGGGATCCGACGACGCGCTGCCGCAGGGCGCGCGAAGAGATTGGTCACCCGGTACATATCGCTGAGGCTGATGCAGAAGAAGGCGTCGAGGCGGAGCGGGAGGAGGTTGGCGCGCAGGAGGCGCCGGGCGTCGATGAGGGAGCGCCACCGCTTGCGGACGCAGCGTGACGCCGCTAGGCTCCTCGGATGTGGTGGATCGACCGGAGAACGAAGATACACGTAATAATCTTATATATATGGTGGAGTAATCGATGGATATATACTCCCTCCGTTTCAAATGGTAAGTCATTCTAAGAATTTTGGAGAATCAAACTAATCTCAACTTTGACCAAAATTATAGAAAGAAATATAAAGATTTATAACACCAAATAAGTGTACTATAAAAATATATTTGATGAAGAATCTAATAATACTAAGTTAATATCGTAAATATTATTATCTTATTATATAAACTTGGTCAAAGTTGAAATAGTTTGAATCTCCAAGATTCTTAGAATGACTTATAATTTAGGATGGAGGGAGCAGATCGGAATCGGATTGATTAGTAATCACCTTGGGCTTCATTGCTTGTATTTGGGCCTGATTGGACCACTTCGCACAGTACCGGCAGCTCACCATTAGGATCCCTAACACGTCGTTTCCTCGATGATCATGCAATTCATTATCACGGGAGACTCCACTTGTTATATTCACAATAGATAAACTCTCCATGACCGCTATATAATATGGTGATGTATTTCTGCTTATGGCTATGTTACATCATGAGATGTTTGGCATATGCCGTGTGCTGCCGCCATGCACTTCTAACTTTGCTGTAATGATGACATGATGTTGTGTACTATTTGCAATTGATGCTGATGGCCTTCGATTTAAACGACTGACATACAGCGCCAAGCTGATGGTCACCTATTGTTTATCTATTATTTAGTCTAAATGGACAACTCATAAACATAATAAATGACTGCTCAAGTAAAAACGACTTGGCAGAGGTCACTATGCCAACTGGCCTTATTTACTCGGGGTAGTTAATGACTGCATCAATTAGTAAACGAGATCGCCGCAAACAAACCTAAATCAATGACAGTGTTTATTGTTTTGCAAACAACTGCACTATGTGATTAAACAATTACATATATTTGATAAAACAGTCTTCAAATCTTGTAACATCTATCAATGCCCCTCGCTACAAATGATTCAGACTCAAGAGAGCCAAAAAATGGAGCCACACCGTATACCTGTAACTATAACAATGCTATGTTTCTAAACGGGAAGAATTCAGCTGCTGCGGCAAGCATAGAGCCTTTCCACTTTTGTCTGTCAAACATAAGAGTCTTTCCACTTTTGTCCGTCACCAGAAATTTAGCTTATCATCTCAGTTGCAGTAAGATAAGTAAGGTTATTATTTGTCCGCACCATCCTTTTCTTCTGAACTTCCCTTGAGACTCGCAGACCTCACCGGCAGCACGCTGCGCCGCTCTTTGCCACCTGGTTTAGCCGATGCATTTCCATACCATATCATTCCAACAACAGCGAGGACCATCCCAATGACGACCTGAAGATTCAGGCCTTCCTTGCCAAAGAAGAGAAATCCAAGGGACAGAACAAGCACAGTCTTCATGTGGCCCAAGACTTGGAAGGATACAGCAGAAAAACGCCCGATGCAGATGAATTGGCTCAGGTTGACGCCAATGGCGATGAAGCATGATAGTGTGAGAAAAAACTGCAGAATCAGGGAAACGATATGGCAAGGAAGGATGCCATTCAAATCCAAAATTCTGGTCCAGTAAAGGTGGACACTAAGTGAAGCTATATGTATATGGTCAGCTAGAAGCTATTGCTAGCAGTAAAATGCATGAATTTCACTCACAATAATAAATGAAATAATTGAACTAGTGTTAAAGTTTCTTGGATAGTTTATAAACCATCGCTGTATTGAAAATTCTCAAACAGCTAAATGCAGCCTAATCACCATCTCATTTCTGAGTAAACAGATAACCCGTAAGGATCAATTATCATATGAACATAGTGACAGAAACAATGCTGAGATCCTGTCCATACCAGAGCAAGAGATGAAAAACTGAAGTGATCCACCCTTTGCCCTGTCAACAAGTAATCTACAAATGGCCCTGCCAACAGGAGGGACCCTGCTTGGGCTGGAGCTGTGTGGCCCAGCAGGTTGAACGAGTTCAGAGAGTACTTGCGTTGGAGGAAATGGACATACTGCAAAAGAGCAAAAATTACAAAAGAATCAAAATCATGCCCCTTTTAATTGGATACATGATAGGACCAAAGTATGTATGCAGTGCAAATAGAGCAACTACTAAAAAATGTGGAGTAAGAGCACTCAAATAGTGAAAAATGTCAGAGTAGGGAAAAGAAATGAATTATGCAGTGTACATGTGGCTAATGGAGTGTAATTTAAAGACTAAGCAGTAATATAACGGGAAACTGAATCAAGCCTAACAGTTCATAGAAATGGGGATGGATGCCCAGACCACCTAGGGTTCAAGACTTCAAGTTCTCATCAAGGAGAATTTGGGTGCCTATTTTCTTCTTAATAAAATACCACCTAGTTTCTCCAAGGATGGTTTAGATTTTTAGTAGGACAGGCCTGGCGCAGTGGTGAGAAGCCTTCCCACTGAGCCAAAGGTCCTAGGTTCGACGCAGCCTCTCTGCAAAATGCAGGGGTAAGGCTTGCCTCAGTTATTCCTTCCCCAGACCCCACTCATGTGGGAGCTACCAGCACTGGGTCTGTCCTTTTTTTAATAGAAATGGGAAATACTGGTGCCATGGTGAGTAGCTATATCCAAATGCCTAAACAAAGGAGAAATATCCTAAAGCAGCCACAACATCAATGGATGATTAAGTAATTGCTAACTGTTCATAACTTTGCAGACTGTCAGTCAATGTAGTGTCATATTTGGAGTACTTAATCCTTCAAGACAGTTAGAAACATGCAAAAGAACTTGCAGCTAATTGTAAACAGAAGCAGACAATCAGTTTTAGAAGCAATCTTAATCATGAGCTGACATACAACAATCCAGCAGACTAAGGTGGTCGGACTTACATATTGTTGCAAAGCCGTGCTCCAAACAGCTACAACAGCTGCAATTAGACCTCTTGCATTCACACTGACATCAGTAACAGTGCAGACTGCCACTCCTATAAGCACAACCATGATGCTCAGCTTTGTGTCCCGAGAATAGTGTACCTGATCAAAGACAACCTCCAGAAGACATGATGCAGGTATCATGCACAGCTTTGCTATCTGAGGAAGGGAATAGAATGAATTAGTTGTTAACAATTTGAAGTCATGTAGTAGTAGGTACAGAAAACATCACTAACCTGATAAAAGCCCACAGAGTTCCACATCAAGCTCACATTCATCCCAACGATTGACAAGTTTGAAAATATCACAAATTTAATTAGATCTGCTACTGGTAACTGGGAGGGCTGGCTCAGGCCTAACCATCGAAATACAATGGTCATCAAGGTGGTAGTCACAAAATGAAGCCCGGTTAATGTCGTGGCTGAAAAAAAGAAGAGTAATTAATCACAGGGCAGGAGATATATCCAAGCTCCATCCATGTACTGTGGTGAGCCTGCAACTAACTACCAAACATACAGTAGGAAATTACAAGATGCTAAAATGTATATTGTTTATATTAACACAATTAAGGTTCAACAGACGCATTAGCAAATTATACCACAATTTCGTAGCACTTTTTGAGTTTGTGTTACAATTATTATCCCTTCGTTAACAAAGGAAATGTGGTGGACATTGGTATCTACAAACAAAATTTTGTTCACAGAATGCAACATAGTTCGAACTTAGGAAGGAGCCACTTTCCTTTAAATAAAAATTAGGTAGGAAATTTGCATTAGCACTGTTTAAACTACTAACTTTACAAGATTTCTGTTAGTTATCCCAATGCAAGCTCTCTAAGGAAAATGTTCATGAATCTACAATCAAATATGGACCAGAACAAGAACCATCACCATCATTGTTATGTTCAAAAAGGCCATCACAATACACCGATTTGTTATTAAAAAAAAAAACGAGTGACTACAATATTCAGTTTGATGTCTGACAAACGCATAACAAGATACAGCATAAGATTAATACCACTCTATAGCCACAAATACAATCAAATGTGGGAGTAAGATATGTGATAGATATACCAAAACCGAATCCATGCGTAGCCATTAAAGCTTTGTTGACCATGATGATTCCAACAGATGTCGTAACATTGAAACTCCATGCCGCGAAGTCTAGCGCGGCTTTCTTGTCGGATTTCTTCAGAGAACCCATGTCCGACTTCATGGTTTGGTTTCGGTTTCAGCTCAACGTTCGTTGCTCGCTGAGTTATGATCTCGAAGAGACTGCTGCCATCAGATCCAGGAGCCCAAGCTTTGACCTGCAGAAGACGAAGTGGTTGGTTGATCGTAACCGAGCAAATGTAACAGGGAGCAACAATGCACGAGATGACTCTATACATCGACCAAAGTGTGGCGCGTGGGTCCAATGTGAAATGTAACCATAGCAGCTTGCCTAATACCTACTCCAGTAAGTAAACATGAATGGATAAGACATACTGTATGTGTATGTACAGAGGGACAGAGTTCTCTTTACCAGTTAGCTAAGGTATTAGGTATGCACACCCTACAGATTGAGCACCAAGATTAAGGGGCCGAGCAGAACCCACCAAAGTTTTGACCGTGCTGAACCGCACCGTGCATATAAGAAAGGGGTCTGTTCTGTTCCGGAGGTGTGGTAAACTAGTACCAGTTGTGTGCATTTTGTGCGCCACAACTTTGACACAAGAAGCATGGGTCACGATTAAACGACCAAGCAACGCTCCATCAGGTAAATGTAGAAGCGTAGAAGCAGAATAAGCAGTGCCTGAACGAGGAGGAGCGCGCACTAATAGTAGAAGCGTAGAAGGCTAGAAGCAGAGCAAGCAGTGCCTGAGATGTAAGCAGAACACGCAGTGCCTGAACGAGCAGAAAAAAGCAACTGCTTTTGGGCTGTGCCCTTTGTCTTTTAAGTCTGGGAACTAATGTCACTGGGCCGGCGCCGGCCCAATCCATAGTGGCCGACTGGCCGTACCCCGTGTCCTCCTCGACTGTAGCTCCCCAAATCACCTGAATGAATGAATGTTTTCTAAAAAAAAAAAAAGGAAAAATCTGAATGAAGAGAAGAAGAACACAAGGGGGGCGGGGGCGACGAGCTTCTTCTCCTCCTCCAACGCCGGCCGGCTGCTACGCGTGGAGGCCGTGGGAGCGGAATGGAACCCGGTTCCCGGCTAGAGATTCGAACCAAGCAGCAACCGAGCACGCACCCGTGCTCCACGCCCCCCGTAAGATGAGAATCCACCTCCACCCCACCCCCAGATCGAGCTGGTTCCACCGCAGGCAGGAGGAGAGGTAAAAAAAAAAAACCAAACAAACAAACGGCAGAGGAGGAGGAGGAAATCGCCAAGGGGAAGGGGAGGGACGGATCACCTACGACCGCGCCGCGCCACGCTCGATTCGATTGCTCCTGCTCCAGAACAACACAACACAAGACAATGGAGATGGAGGCCGCCTGCCTGTTCGATCTTCTCTTCGGGCAGTTCTCGCGGGGGGGACGGGGAGGAGGAGGAGGGGAGTGGTGGTGTGTGTTGTGCTGTGACGCTAGTGTTGTTGGCCCGTTTCCCCTTTTCGCCCTCCTCTACACAAAACTCCCAGTCTGTCAGATCCGCCCCTCCGGCTCGGCTCGGAGTAATTATTTATAATGTGATGTGTGAATTGAGTGATGCAGCTCACCCCGCTTTGGCTCTGTTCGCTGAAGCTGAAAAGTACTGAAAGTGCTGTAGAAATGCTGAAATCCTGTGAGAGAGAAATACTGTAAAAGTGATTTCAGTACTTTTCCCTCCATCCGAACGCAGCCTTTGTTTTGTTTTGTTCCATTTTATTACTGGATTGCTTTCCTTGTTTTCTCCGGTTCGAGCAGTCAAATCCATAGAGTAGTAGTGTTCAGAAACCGGCCTGATTTTGCGTCTCAAGTAAAGCGACCTGATTTCGTTTTTTTATTTGAAGCAGGGCGACAAAGGCGTTTCTATTTTTCAATTCAAGTGAACGATGATGACGAGGAAATGGCCGTCGTTTCTGGGCGCCACGTAAACGCTTAGGTTAATATATATATATATATAATGAACTAGTTCAAAAAAAAAGAAAAGAGTATTGTACACCGTCCTTGGGCTAGCTTTTGGAGTGTCCCTAGGGAAAAAATATAGTGGAGTGTAGTATTGGAGGATTTATATAGTACTTTTTCTTGAACACGTAAAAGAGAATTTATATAATTTAGCTTTCGTTGTAGCAACTTCTCCTTATGTCTCTATCATTTCCAACAGAAAATAAAGTTCGTGTGAATTATCGTTGAGAGCGAACCCGGAAGGATAAGAGTGGGGTAGTGTTTGTTTTCAATTTCATTCATTGTGGAAATACTTAGAAAACACAGCCTGCCCCCTTACAATTTGGCTATCAAGGTGGATTCTGATTCAACAAATAATGTTTTTTTTTAAAAATGGTATAAATGAAAGTATGATTAAAAACATTCGATGGAGAAAAAGTGATTGTAATTATTCTGATAACAGAATGTGGTAGTAATGTCCAACCTTAATAAGATGTGGTACTAAGGTCGAACATCAGCATGGTACTCGATCAGTACTGACAATTAGGCTGCCTAATATTTAGGAGTAATATATTTTGCCAGTACTAGTTGAATATGTAAGCCTAGCTGCAATGAACTACTAGTACACTACAATAAATACTATTATAGGACAAAAAAAATCAATTGTATTGAATTGCTATTATAGGACAAAAATGACAAATTGTTCCGGCCGTAGAATCATCATCAAGGGGAAAAACGTGTGTCACTAAACTGAAAATGGCAAAATGATTATGCATAATGTCTGCTTAATTATTAGAGCATTGAATCTGGATCTCAAATTAATTACATACTGTCATATTATAACGCACGCCAAGTTGATGCCAGCCTCTAGATAGGAGGAGTATACATGCATCATGCATGGCCCTCTTACCAATAATGTGACCTTGATGCAGACCTTTTTCCAGATCACAAGCTACCCCATCTCATTCAAATGAAACGTAACTGATGTGGAACGACGCAAGTTATTAATAATAAAGGCAATTGAACGGGACGCATGATCTTGTTGCATACTAACCGCACATTGAGAACAACAAAGGATATGGTGGTGGTGGCTTGTCTTTTGTCTAAAACCGAGTGTGAATTAGTACGTTTTGCTCCATGTTACACACTGCTGAGTACTGCTGTAGTATATAAAGTAAAAATATTGCTCTCCGGACTAGTCTTTACGCTTAGTGAGCTAACTAATTGACTAACTTTACTCATGAAGGCTTTGTAGACAATTAATCTTCATCTTTTTCTTTCGTTCAAAACACAATACAATATGGACGCACACACTCTACACTATGAGTCATTTGATATTTTTAGCTCCAAATTTAACCACTCGTCTTATTCAAAAATTTATATAAAATATCACTTTTTATATTATGACTTGCTTTATTAATAAAAGTTCTTCAAGAATAAGTTAAGTTTACCTCTTTTGCGTAAATTTTTTTGAATAAAATAAGTAGTCAAACTTAGAGTTCAAAAATCAAACGACTTATAAATTGAGACGGATTAAGTAGCTCTCTTGAGATAGAGGAATAATGAAGCAAATGAGAAGTTGTTACTGTTGTTGACATGCATGTCGCGTACCAGTAACTAGGGGGATACGAACACTCGTTGGAGAGTCAAACGAGGGTAGCGGCTGGGTTGGGCTGGGCCATGCCGCGCCGGGCCGGTGAATACCACGTACGAATTGAAGCTGATGAAACAATACAAGTTCAGCTCGCCATGTACTCTGACGCAAAGCTAGCGTTGGATAACCAGACGACGACCGACTACCCCTCCACGCGACGGGTAAGCCCGAGCGCGAGCGAACCCCTATTTCACGTAACTTATGCATGTACGTTATGTACAAGTAACGTCTAGGGTGGTAGAGTTCATTTCGATTTGCTGTTTAGATCAACTCGATCCAGGTGTTTTCTGTATATAATTAACTTGCTAAACCAATAAGTAAGCATCAACTTCAATTTATTTCACTGTTCAATATATAGTTTTGTCGACGGAATACCGACGATAGTCTACCGAGGGGTATGCCCAAGATAGTAGATGATCGGTGAAGGTGTGCCTGAGACGAACAAGAGTAGCGCAGTAAGCGCGAGACACGAGATTTATACAGGTTTAGGCCGCCGCGAGGCGTAATACCCTATGTCCTGTGTGTTGCTGTATTGTATTGCTAGTAGATGAGATGTCATGATCCGTGTGGATCTATGTGGCTTGATCTAGATGCTGGACCCCTACCCCTCCTTATATAGTCTGAAGGAATAAGGTTACAAATAAACTAGCCAAGTTGGTACAATAACCGTGCGGTGCAGCCTTGCGCCGCACGTCTTTGTCTTCTGCGCTGGACCAGTTTTAACGGTGCGACCCATATCTTGTCATGTGGTACCGGGGGTTTATATCCCCACAACTAGTTCCCGATCGCCTTGCATTCGTCGGGAGGTGTAGATCTTCGGAGTTGCTTGACCAGATGGATATAAGGAGCTCAGAAAAAATTTAAAAAAGTCTTTCTCTTTGATGAAGTGTATCCACTTTTGGTTCTTCAGAAACAATACCTTCACCGTTGAGGTGAAGTGTATCCACTTAGTTCCCGAACCTGATAGTAGGTAACGCAGGCACGTGGTGTCAGGGTCAAAAGCCTTTATATGTGAAGTGTTGACGCAATCTCCGAGCACAGCAAGTGATCGGGGAATTCTTCCGAGCAGGCGAGATGATGACGTAATCTCCGAGCACAACAAGTGATCAGGAAAAATCTTCCGAGCAGCCGAACATATCAAGTGATCGGGAAGGTTTTCCGAACAGACGAGGCGATGACGCAGTCCCTAAGCACAGCATGGTGCTCAGGACAATCTTCCGAGCAGGCGAGGCACATATCAAGACCCCCGATGTGCTGCCCAAGATCAGCACCCTGATCCGAACAGCGTGGAGTGTCTTGATAGCTCAGCGACGAGACCTCAGCGTGGTCGGTGGTGACGAGGAGCGACGACGAGGACGGCGAGTAGCGATGACGTGTCCCTAGCGTGGTCGGAGACGGGTTCTAGCGGGAGGTCGGCGAGTAGCGACGACGTGTCCCCAGTGTGGTCGGAAATGATATCCGAGCAGCGCGAGGACGGCAAGGAGCGACGGCAACAAGTCCCCAGCGTGGTCGAAGACGGTGCCCGAGCAGCGCGAGGACGGCGAGGAGCGACGATGAGTCCGGCGACGAGTCCCCAGCGTGGTCGGAAACGGTGTCCGAGCAGCGCGAGGACGGCGAGGAGCGACGGCGAGTCCGGCGACGAGTCCCTAGCGTGGTCGGAAACGGTGTCCGAGCAGCGCGAGGATGGCGAGGAGCGACGGCGAGTCCCCAGCGTAGTCGGAGGTGGTGTCCGAGCAGCGCGAGGACGGCGAGGAGCGGCGACGAGTCCCCAGCGTAGTCGGAGGTGGTGTCCGAACAGCACGAGGACGGCGAGGAGCAGCGACGAGTCCCCAACCTGGTCGGAGGCGTAGTTCGAGCAGCGTGAGGACAGCAAGGAGCGGCGATGAGTCCCCAGCCTGTTTGGAGGCGTAGCCCGAGCAGTGTGAGGACAGTGAGAAGCGATGACGAGTCCGGCGACGAGTCCCCAGCATGGTCGGAAACGGAATCCGAGCAGCGCGAGGACGGCGAGAAGCGACGAGAGCTCGGCGGCGAGTTCCTGCAAAATAAATATGTACAGTGGGTAGTACATGATGTAGGTTTCGGAGCGGATCCCAATATTGTAGAATGCATGATAAGATTGTCCGTTTATTGCTCTTATCAGGTCACGTAATTTCCCCTGGTTGTTGGCTTGTTACGTTTAAGCACCTGACCCGGCGTCTGGTTAAGAGGTTTCTTAACATGACCATGTTTCTGTGACGGCTTATGGGGCGTATACAGGTTTCACGGATTAAGGCGTGTGCTATCAAGATACGTTAAGAAACCCTTAAGAGAAGAAAACGGAGAGATACTTAGTATCTCGTCGGCGAAGAAAATCTTTTAAGGGCCCGAGCTTTGTCGGGGCTTATGGAGAAATCGTCGGCGAGTGCTCGAGCTTTGTCGAGGCTTTTGGAGAGATCGACGGCGAAAAACCATGGAGATAATTTTCGGAGATATATGGAGATCGGAGAATATGTAGAAGAATATTAAAAATATGACTTAACTTGATTGACGTCGAGCGGAGTAGTCGACGTGTCGACGAGTCGCTTAACATGGCTTGTGTGATGGGTTGATGTGGCTCGCTAGATGACTCGCTGGACTACTTCCTTAGCGGCTCCATCAGACTCGGATTTGCTATCGCCCTTGCATGCTTTGACGTCGACGTATAAGTCTCTTGATCACGCATCTTTATTTGCTTGCTTTCTGACATCAGCTTGACTTTACGTACATGATCTCGCACGTGATCCTTGGTTAGCTTGCACATCTCGCGGGTGTAGTTGTCATGAGGTTTGGGACGATCACGCTTCTGATCACCGATGAAGAAAATTCTGTATGCTCTTTTAGATCGTGCTCAGCGACGTGGTAGACAAGCCGGCGAGTGCTGGTGGCGTCGTAGGCTGCTGCGTGAGATCTAATCTTGGTGAAAGTTGCCACCGCGAGACTTGGTGCAATCAACCCATCGTGTCCGGTCCGTGCTCGGCGATATGTCGATGGAGAGTTCGGGTGTAGAGCTTGACCGAAGAATGCCATGGAGTGCGATGTCTTGACGAAGTCCCCGAGCGTAAAACTCGATTGGAGAACATGGCGGAGGCTGGCATGTATTGGAAAACGGTGACAACTTGGAGATCCCCTGGAGGTCGGCGAGTCATGGAGAGCAGCGAGTCCCTAGCCTGATCGGAGACGATGTCCGAGCAGCGAGAGGATGGCGAGAAGTGATGATGAGTTCTTGTGGAGAAAAATCTTCAGTGAGTGCCCGAACGTGGTCGGGGCTTATGGAGAGATCGGCAAGGAGCCCGAATGTGGTCGGGACTTTCGGAGAAGTCGGAATAGAGTCGAACGTGAGGCTTTTGGAGAAATCGGCGATCAGTGCCCGTTCCTTTCAACGGGGCTTGTGAAGACGCTGTTAAAACTGTCCAAGCGTCCCTGGGGCTTACGTAGTAGCGAAGATTAACGGTCCAGGCGTCCCTGGAGCTTACGTGGTGGCGAAGCTGCCTGCGCCTGGCAGGGCTTACGCTTATCGTGGACGATGGCTTCCCGAATCTATTGGGGTAGTCGATGAAGGGGCGAAGTCGGACAGCCTGCGTGATGCAGGGCTTATGCGTCGTTGTGACTAGGCCGTCCGAACGGGTTCGGGACTTACGCGTAGTCGAAGTCGTGCTGTTCGAGCAGTTGTGGGGCTTATGCATAGTCGAGGTCATGCTGCCCGAGCAGTTGCGGGGCTTATGCATAGTCGAGGTCGTGCTGATCGATAAGTTGCGGGGCTTACGCGGCGATGAAATTAGACTGCCCGAGCGGGTGCCGGGCTTACGTCGGTGACGGAGAATCGTGGAGATAATCTTAGCGATGATATGTCGTAAACGGCTCGCTTAGCGATGGCTCGTCATGGCTTCGTTAGACGGCTCGATGTGGCTTCGCTTAACAGTTTGGATAGTTCGGACGACTCCAAAGTTTGCTGCTGCCGCGGACGGATGACGACGAAGCCGCCGCAGGGCGTTGACGCCGAGAAGTGTAATTAATTTTCTGTCAACAAATATCATATAGATTCGTGGAGAAACTCGAAGATGAGTAATATATAATAAAACATATTAATTAAGATGAAATCGTGAGACTTAGCTTTGATTGGCAGACGAGCGGAAACTTCTGTGGCGCCCGATCATGCGAGAAAATATTCATGATCGTTGTACGTGCATAGACGTATGCAAATACGCGTGGTCCTGCACACATCTCTTTCTCGTTGCCGCTGGCTTCCATGCATCTTGGTCGCTTGCTTTGTGCTGATTGTAGCAGATCGAATCTTCCGCTGCTTGTTGCTTCGTTGGGCTTCTGGAAATTCGCGTCGTAAGTGTGATGCATCTGATTGAGGGTGTGTTTAGATCCCAGTTGCAGTTGCAATTTTGTGCTGTAGCATGTTCGGTTGTATTTGATAACTTTTGTCCAATCATAACCCAAGTAGTCTTAAAAGATTCGTCTCGTGATGTACATGTAAAAAGTACAAACATGTAAATATTTCGTCTATATTTAATGCTCCATGCATGTGCCGCAATATTAATGTGACTAATTGTAATTATAATTTACACTGGATCTAAACAGGGCATGAATCCGTTTAGCTTTTTCTTGATCGGAGTGCATGGCCATCGCTTGTTGCCGCTGCTGGAGTCTTCTGGTTGGACCACGACGGATGTACGTTCCATGGTGACGGCGCTCGACCCTTGCGTCATCATCGAGCCCTATTGCTCAAATCAGATCAGATCGGATCTCCTCTTCGCAAAATTGATCGACAGCCGCCTTCCCTGATTTGTTTGGTTGTGCACGACATCTCATGCTTGGGGTTGTAGATATGACGTGGTCACCGACATCTCATTTAGCAAGTAGCCGGCATCAATCCGATCATATCACGTGCGCAGGGAGCATGCAGTCGTCGCGTTGGTGAGCTGGATCCGTCGAGTTGTAGCAGAGAACAACGTGATCACCGCCTGGCTCCCCCAGGATGCAACATATTGCGGCTCGGTGAAGATCTTCCAGTTCCAGGTATATGAATGTGTTCGCCCCTGTGCTGTAGCTCTCCGATTCGAGGCCGACCGCTGTAGGCGGAGCGCAGGACCTAATCAACCGTTGTTGATTACGAGCGCATGCCTTGGTCGTAGTCGTAGTAGATCGGATCGCCTGGGTTCGTCGTTGTAGATGCATAACGCTACTCTAGACCTTAGACCTTAGCTTGATGAAGAACGCCGCCATGAACACTTGAATTATCACAGACGACGTTGATGAGATTCTCATCTCGTTTGCTGCCGCCAAATGCCGTGGTCGTCGACAACGAAAAGAATTTGCATCTGGTCCGCCGCCGCCGAATGCCGTGGTCCGACGACGATGAAAAATTAAGATCTGGTCCGCCGTCGTCGACGACGACGAAAGAAATTTCCATCTTGTTCGTCATGGGATCAGGAAACACACCCCCTACCTGGTATACCAACTGTCGACGAAATGCCGGCGATAGTCTACCGAGAGGTATGCCCAAGGTAGTAGATGATCAGTAAAGGTGCGCCTGAGACGAACAAGAGTAGCGCAGTAAGCGCGAGACACGAGATTTATACAGGTTTAGGCCGCTGCGAGGCGTAATACCCTACGTCCTGTGTGTTGCTGTATTATATTGCTAGTAGATAAGATACCATGATCCGTGTGGATCTATGTGGCCTGATCTAGATGTTGGATCCATACCCCTTCTTATATAGTCTGAAGGGATAAGGTTACAAATAAACTAGCCAAGTTGGTACAATAATCGTACGGTGCAGTCTTACGCCGCACGTCTTTATCTTCTGCGCTGGACCAGCTTTGATGGTGCGACCCATGTCTTGTCTTGTGGTACCAGGGGTTTATATCCCCACAAGTTTCCTACACTAGCTTTGTATAAACGATAAAATTTTGCATTGAGGAACATGAACTATTTATGACTGACCAAACCTCTTTAGTAGTTTCTTTCTCTTCTATTTTCTCACTAGGAACCCATTCTTTTCCTTAAATTACTCATGCGTCCAATACACTTGGAAACCCGAGAAAAACGTCGGATACATGGATAACGGATACGGAGTTCCTCAACTGCAGGAACATACAAGTTGAAGAGGATATTTGGCAAGTTTTTTAATTTTTAAGGAGCTCTTTAACCAAATTGTTGGAGTGGATTGTTTTATCAAGATAGAGAGTAATTGTTTTACAGAATCCACTGGAGATCAAGGGCGGACCTGCAGTATAACCATTGGTGTCACAGGACATCAATGATCTGGACACAATTACCTGTGTAACACACTATATTATAATACATAATCAACGATATTCAATAAGATTAGAGCTTAGTGACATCAATGGATAAATTTTCTAGATCCGCTCCTGCTGGAGATGCTCTTAATTAAAACATTATAAATAAAACTTCACTTTTTTTAAAAAAAAATACTCTGCTTATTTGTTTATTTATACCAAATTAAAGTTTATCTTACCAAAGGTTTGGTCAATAAAACTTATGAAAAAGTTGTATAAAAATGTTTGCCAAGATTTGGCTAGCCAAATGTGTGAGGTAGGCTTTCCCACATTATTTTTTGATAACGTCCAAAATTTAGCCATCTACCAATATAATCAGGTCCTCGATCGATCTCCCTGATTCACATATATAAGTCGAGAGAGATTTTATTTGTTGCATCGTCCATGTATTTGAGAACCCTGATGAGGATATATATTAGTTAATATTATTAGTAGTAATTCACACAAAGTTTAGCTTGTGACGGCACGTCTAACGTCGCGTCTGAGTTGCTGTTGTGCAACTGAAATTTAGACAGCCCAATTGCTAATTATTCCTGATTTTGACCCATCGCCTGAATTAGCTCCAACACAACCTGCGACGTGGCGATGCTGCTTTAATTTTATTATTACTATTATATTATGAGCGTCGATCAGAGATTCTTGTTGGGCATCTCTAATTTAGATATTATTATTATTATTATTATTATTATTATTATTATTATTATTATTATTATTATTATTATTATTATTATTATTATTATTATTATTATTATTATTATTATTATTGTGTGTGTCGGTGTAGATACTTACCTTCATTCAATCGGTTGATGGTTACTTGCTTACTTAAAAGACGCACAATATCTTAAGGATTTAGAATAAAATTACTTATACAAAGGAATAATAAACAATTATAAATTAATATTAGTGAATGATGTGGCATGTTGATGTGGACAACTAGATGCATGTTAGTGGATAATGTGTCTTTATGACATGTAGATCAGAATTGTGAATGCTAATGGACTACAAAAATATATTTCATAGCCGACTGGTGAGATGGATAACTTACATATTAAGATTAAACTCTAATGGGATTTTGTTTTATAAGAGTATATGATTCCAAACAACGTGTTCTTCACAGTGCACTCACGAGATCCTGTAGCCTGTGCTAGCAATGTGTGCAGTGACGTCGTCCACCCGAGACTCAAGGAAGAAGAAAAACATGGGCCATACATGGTCTGGAAAACTAGTAGCCCATTTGAAACCCATATGGCTGACAAATGCAACACAAGACCATTAGTAGGGACAGGGACCCTGTTTTGTTCCTGGGAGAGAGCTTCCCGACGTCCGATCGATTTGGGAGGTCTGAGGTTGTGATTCTTGTCTAACACTTAACCACTATTTAGTTCGGCTGCTTTTGCCATGCATCATATAGAGGAGGTGCTCCCATGGACGGCTACTTTTGCGTCCTCACTAGAATTTAGTCTCAGCATACAAGCTATTCATCTCATCACTACACTATGAGATACATTTATAGTCAACTAGCATTCACAATTGTGATCTACATATCATCAAGACACATCATCTACTAATATGCATTTAGTTGTCCCATCAACGTGTCATGTCATCTATTAATATTATTTTATAACTATTTATCCTTTTTATATGTAATCTTATTCTCAATTATCATAATTTTCGTGGCAACGCACGGGGTATGCTCCTAGTTCTATATGTGGTTGACCCAGAGAGCAATTAATTGATAACTATATTTCATACTTCATCTTTACCATTGGTGCATAAATAGTCATATTTGTAAAATAATGGAAGTGGCTAAATTAATTCATTTGATTATGATATTTTCCACATGGTGCTTTTAATCGATTGTTTTGCCCGTTTAAATGGTCATGTGTTTTGCTCAAATGATGGCTAAACAATAAGTAACCAACTATTTATCATTTAGCATTTAGAATAATGCAACATCTTCCTTGTTGCTTGACAACCGGCAAACTACCAATTAAACAATAATCATAAATGCTCTCAGCATACATATCATAGTTCCATGTAAACCTGCGAGAGATCATATATGCACCCAGTTCGTTCCAACACAAAAATGATTCGGATTCACGTTACACAAAGCAACATTTCAATTTGCAGCATATGAAATCTTTCAATAAGTAAAACTCTGATCAAATGCACATCACAACGTCTGGGTGGTGTAGTTGGTTATCACGTTAGTCTCACACACTAAAGGTCCCCAGTTCGAACCTGGGCTCAGACATTCTTTTGTTTTTATTATGTCTTTTCTTTGCCTTTTTGTTTCCCTCCTGTTGGCTCAGGCATTTTGATGCATTTTTTTTTTTGCCTTTTTGTTTCCCTCCTTTTTCTTCAGAGATTTGATGTTTTTTTTGCCTTTTTTCCTTTTTTTTTTTGAAAAGTTTTGTTCCCTCCTTTTTTTAGCCAGAAGACCAATAACAGCTTAGACACTTTTTTTTTTTCTGTTTGTTTCCCTCCTGTGGCTCAGACATTTGATGGTCAAAGTTATCATGGATCGGAGTTCCTTTTTTCACTTTTTTTGTTTCCCTCCTTTTCTGGCCAGAAGACCAATAACAGTGTTACTTATGGAGTTCTGCTAATGTACGTAGCTAGATAAAAAGAGGAAGCAACTTGGTACTTCTTCTGAAATACATGAAAAAAATGAATGAATGAACTCGGTAGTTGAGTGCTGAAAGGCCAACTCGTGCTCTTGCCTATAAAGTTCGTCAAGATTAGACGGATGATGGACTCCTTCTGATTCATCATTACTTCAAACTTTCTGAAACAAAAGGAGATGATTTGACTTTGTTTAAAATTGGTAGGCCGACTAGCATCTTTGATATTTATTTGGCTTTAACTATAGATACATATATGCCATTTATTTACCACTCAAAGGCACTACTACAAAACAATTGCAGAAGATGACAGATTTTATTTTGAGGAGGGGCCAATGAACACTCTTTTGTCCTGGCCTTAAAATGGATTTTCAAATGTGAGTCTCTCTAAATTAGGCCATTTTCATAGGTGGCCTTCTTATAAGGGATGTCTGTGAACTAGAGCCCACAACAGATGCCACCACCCCTATATTTCCCTCCCTCACTCTTCGCTCCACAACTAGCCGCTGCCGCGCGTCCCTATGTAAACCTTTCATTTACAGGGACCTGGTGACAGAGGCAAGGTGCCAGGGCCAGGCCTCTGTGTAAATTAAGCTCATAAAGTGTGCGCAGTAGCAAGCAACTTGTAACGCAATGAAAAGTTTATACATTATAAAGTCGAGAGACTTTTATTTGTTGCCTGTACTCGGGAACACTGCAGGTGAGGTGAGGGTAGCTTAGTAGTCCCTCACAATTTTGCGTCTGATCGATCGAGTTGTGGAATTGAAAAATGAAAACTAGACAGCCAAATTGCATGCTATTCATGATACCGACCCGTCGCATAAATTAGCTCTAAGACAACACAAATTCACGGGCGTTATATTAGAGAATCCGTCAAGTGCAGTCTACAAAGACAGGGAACCCATACCCTTTAAAAATAATAATAACAATAAAATTCATTCATGAACAGTGTATACAAAAACATTTACTTATCAAAAAAATGTTTAATTGTTTATTCGAGTTAGACACATTCCTTTTTATTTCGTTGCAATGCACAAGTATATTTGCCCGTATAAATAAAGGGGGAAAAAACCCGAATTGGGCCTCGTGGCTGCCGTGGCCTATTTTGGTTTCCGATTCCGACACGAGTTGGGCGTACCTGGGCTGCCTCCCGCACCCTATATTTAAACCTCGTCGTCGTCCCCCGTGTCAACGGCCATCTCACTGTCAACATTCAACAACAACAACAACAACAACAACAACAACAACAACAACAACAACAACAACAACAACAAAAAAAAAAAAAAAGCCCCGCCGTCCTCCAGAACTAGAGCTCCGTCTAGGACTTCAGTCGCCGGCGATGGTGCAAACACGGTCCATGACGGCCGTTCTCCGTAGCCGGAATCTGATCAAGACGAAGGCGGCGCCCCGCAAGAGGAAGGCGGCGCAGCTGAAGAGGAAGGCGGCGAGCTCGTCGGAGGAGCTGAAGAGGATGGCGGCGAGCGCGGTAGACGTGGACAAGATACTGAGGCTCAAGAAGGAGGCGCTGGAGGCGATGGAGACCAAGTGTCTCCCGCTGACGGCGAAGGCCAAGCTGACGGCGGCGGGGGAGACCCAGCCGTCTGGAGCCGAGGAGGAGAAGGTCCCGGAGAAGAAGAAGACGAAGGTGGTGAAGTATCTGGTTTCTCAGGCCTACATCGACCATTTGAAGGCAGGACACTTCCACGGCGTCGATGAGATCCCTGAAGACAAGCTGGCCAAGGAATCCCAGCTGCTCCGCGATGGCTACCGCGCCAAACTACACCTCTCTGAGAAGCTTCGGGCATGCCAGCAGGTCCTCCTCGACCAGTATGATGCCTTTGGCTATGCTTATGACGCCAAGGAGGTCACCGACGACGAGGGCGACGGCGTGCTGCTGCCGAAGAACTAGGCCAGAAGCTGAGCAAAACAATGGGGACTAGTAATTTTACCATATGCTCAAACAGACTCTGTAGTAGTTGGGTGAGTTTCTATTTCTGTAAGGAATGTGAAAGTTCTTCTGAGTTATTGCGTTAATGACATCTCCAAGGCAGGAGAGTGACTTCAGCCTCCTTCATTCTGTCTCCTGTGGCTTCTGACCTATCAACCCTTTTGCTTCCTGCAAGATCTACCAAATGCAAACTGCTACGGCTCACATTGTCAGAAATGTCCTTTCCATTACATGGGCAGTTGAGATGCTGCAAGAAAGCATCCGAAGTCAATTGCAGCAAGTAATAAGAGAATAACAGAAAACAAGCATTACTAGAAAGTAGCCTCAAGACAATGTTAGTGCAATTGTGCAAACCTGTGGAAACGACTGCTCCTATGGTCATTGCTGTTGATCCAGAAGCTCGGTGCTTTTCACCCAACTGCATCAAAATGAGCCCAAATCCCAGGCAATAACTCTTGCAGACTTGTGCAATGACCAATCCCTCCAGCTCCAGGATGAGAAGACATTTCATATTAGTTACTTGCATCAACACCATTTTTATTTACATGTCGGAATAAACTAAAATTATTTGACAGCCAAGTTTATATAGTTATTGTTATAGTATCC
Source organism: Eremochloa ophiuroides (assembly GCA_038502445.1). Classification (NCBI taxonomy): domain Eukaryota; kingdom Viridiplantae; phylum Streptophyta; class Magnoliopsida; order Poales; family Poaceae; genus Eremochloa; species Eremochloa ophiuroides. The sequence goes on from JAHLJS010000003.1 coordinate 87,634,111, forward strand.
AGTTCCTTCAGAGGTGCAGATGATTCTTTGCTTGCTTGAAATTGTGCATTATTTTGTACAGTCATCTATAATTTTTCTTGACAAAATAATAATATTATTATCGTAAATTAGATCTGAAATGCAAAAGTTTCATATTGTGTGCCTCAGTTCTGAAAAGTCATAGATGCACAGGCAACACAATGATTACACTTAAATTTGTACCTTTTCGAATTTTTGCCCTGCTGGAACTGACATTTCACTGTTTTGTGCATCCTCTTTGCTGCTGTCTTCAGGTAGACCAATTAGTTGGATCCGTGTTTAGGATGGCATTTTTAAAATCCGAAAGAAGTGCTGGAACAGAAGCTCCACCCGATGGACACTTACTTGATTCCCCAAATCCTCCACTGTAGCTCTCGATCTTCCAGCGCTGTGCACTGTGTGCTCCGCCATGGAAGGGCGTGCGGCCTCCTGCACTTGTTATGACGCCGTGGTTTAGAGAAAACGCCGGATTTTGTTATGACGCTAAAAATCAAAGTAGGTACACCTGCCGAGTTCGTCTCATGTGCATGTGGTTCGTTCCAAATAAAATGATTCGGATTCAGATTTCATAATAAAAAAAACCTGCGAATTTGCATCACCCAAGAAATAATTTGATCTATAAACTAAACTTTAACAACTCAACCAACCGTCTGGGTGGTGTAGTTGGTTATCACGTTAGTCTCACACACTAAAGGTCCCCCAGTTCGAACCTGGGCTCAGACATTTGCATTGTATTTTTGGTTTGCCTTTTTTTTCGTTTCAATCCTTTCTGTAACAGCTCTTTTTTTTTGCTTTTTTTTTTGTTTCAATCCCTGCAGGAAAATCTCTATCAATAATCACATCTAGTACAATACATTTAAGCACAACAGT